>OX104025.1:28253852-29579503 GCA_944470205.2 Schistosoma margrebowiei | reverse complement strand
ACATCCCACTGTGTTTACCAATTTAAGTGTGCGTGTGTGTGCGACTACACATACATAGGGAGGAACAATTTTGATCTCAAAATTTGGGTATGTGAACATGTACAGGGTTGCAGAAACAAATAGAATCAAGTGACCTATTAAGAGTAGAGGATAAACATCCGTCATCCTCTATTGATAAACATATAATCGAAACAAGCCATAAGATTGGTTTTAACTCGACTTTTGTGGTATTATACAAAGGTGTAAAAGAGCGTATACTATGCTTTATTGAAGCCTTAGCCATACGAAAGTTCAATCCCCTTTTGTGTATTATTATTATATATTATTTTTATTATTATTATCCCTCTTTCCCCGTTTCCAGTGTAGTTGACCTTTTATTTTTATATATAAATGTTCTTGTCAAGTATATGTGTGATCAGATTGTTCGAAATGTATTGCGGTAATATATCACATATTTCTGATAATTTTCGTCTTATTACATTATCGAAATTTTATAGTTTATACCACGGAGTTAAATTGTTTTGACATTTATTGAAAACCAAGAAGCAATGGATAACTACTTTTTCCCTAGTATTGTAGTGAAGGAGAACACGGGTGGGGACAAACGGATGTATTTAGCACGAAAATTACAGACTATCTCAACTAAATATGAATACCATAAAGTCAATCGTCAATTTGCAAAATATCAATGCATCATATCAAACTGTACTGCTCCCGTTGCAATCACTAATCCATTGTCTCGCATTTCATTGCTCATGCGATTTCTTACAAATTCCATTGTTTTCTCGCTCTTCTTTTCTTGATCTTCTCCATCTTCTGCTGCCAGCCATTACGTTCTTTTGACTCACGTTATATACTACTTATATCAATATAAGTAGCACGCACCGCAGTATTATACTCTTCATCAGTATGTATTCACATCACTGAGGATCGAACAAAGGATCTTTCAGGATTCGTGGCGATCATTTAACTTTTAGACTACTAATTTAACATCTGACGCTTTATATTTCTAATTTCTATCAGTTTTACTCACAACTTTTAGCATGTAATAATAATTAACGGATTATGGAAGAATGTTAAGTGTGAATATTTTAATGATGGTTTTCAACACAAATTAACATCAATTAAGGAAATAGTAAGAATCAGGGAGTATTGAAAATAATGACGCTTAGACTTTTTCTTTATTTTCTAGTAGTAATCAAGTCTAAAATATGTTTTTTCTTTAATGTCTATATATATGCATACAATTATTTTATTTTACATGTTCCGAATCGATATTATGTGTATCTAAACAAGTATGTCAACCTACTAACTCCTTCTAGATGACACAAAACGATGTAATGAGAGAAATAAAAAAATGGCAATAGATTGAGGACTATACACAAGATCGGACACTGAATTCAAAGGTCTCAGTATGATCACTACAAGCTTTAATTGTCGAAATCATAGTCAAGTAGCTGAAATTTTCAAACTCTTTCTGTTAGTAATATGCCTCGATCTTTAGTCAATATCATAGATAGCTTACTATCTTTCTGTAGACTTGTCTGACTTAGTTGTTCACGAATAATTTCGTTATTTTTGAGACAGAAATCATCTCTCACACTCCACAAAACACTTTAAAATGAAGTAGTGTATTGATATGTAAATGTGGCATTTCGTAGCTTTTACTTCCCATTCTCTGAGAAATTTATTTTATTCTAAATGTAACGGTTTTTTCTGGAATGGTTTTATAATGTTTTTCAAGTTCATAGTGGTACTTTCTCTGCTATTTTTTTAAACGTTCACTAGTACGCGGTTCGGATTTGCATAATTTCTTTCCTAACTCTCTATTCTTCGACTTTTGTCTATTAGTATTGTTATCTTTGATGCTTTATTAAGCATGTATTTAATTTTTGCAATTTGATAGTATGTTCCTTTTTGATGAATTAAAACAAAGGAAATCAATATTGTTTGGGTTTTTATTTAACGATCATCGATAGTTTGACAGCATGAATTTCTTTAAGTGTTATTAGTAGTTGAATATGAAAATTTAGAGTTAACTATACAGACGAGAGACATGATGAGTATGTGGTTAATAAGTGTACAGATTTTTTCAGTCTCTCGTGTAGTGTTAGCGGTTTAGTATATAGTAATATTTATCAGTAAGGTTGTTCGATAGTTTTAAGAAAAGTCATGATTCCTACGAGGTGTCAACCTTTGCCCATTAATTAAGCACGGTATATCTATGCGTTCTAAATTTTGAATGAAGCATTCTGGAACTAAATTATATTCATGAACGGGTTGTTTATGTAAGAATGTTAGCGCCTAACTCTGTAGTGATCGATTCGTCTTACTCAAGTTTTCCTGTTTGGTTTTTGATCCAAGTAATTTGATATCAACACTAACAACCAATCGTTCAAATGGTCTACGAAGTTCAGCATACATCCATTCGTGCACACGATAAAGTAGTTTTACTTCATCTCGTTAAGGTGCTTTGTTGTACAGTTTGGTCGTTAAGATTCACCACTGAAGTCATTAACTAGTGACTGGTTCTTGAGTTTTTTACAAACTTTCTACAACCCTGTAAAACATATTCATATGATTAGGTTATTTATAAGTAATCTATCGATATTATTCACTTCTAGGGGTGAATGAGGTAAGATATCTTACCAGTCCATTAATTTATTTACTGTTGTTGTGAGTCGTGCTTCGTATAAGTCCATAATGCCTGAATAAAGCTCATGCAATAATTTCGATCAGTTGTTGGTGACTTTAGGTGATTTAACTTAAAATTAGTTGAATTCAGTTAAAATTAGTTCATCCTATTATATCCGCATCGATTCTGACTTTCGATTTTATTCATTATTTTCCAACCACTCTATGTACTCAGTTTTTTTAGCTATCATCGATTTTACTGTTATTTCGTTTTCTTCTGTACATAGAATATCAATTTAATCTCACCGTCTTGGGGTGATGTCATGATTTGGGTCGGTGTACATTTTCATTCAGGTTGTACGCTGGTTAATCCCTGACAGACTGATATTTAGTCTACTTTTTCAGTTTCTGTGTTGTACAAATTCTATTACTACATTACTTCCTTCAAAATCCTTCCACTGCATTTTCATCTCATATCTAGATAAAATTTGGAAGCTTCTCGTAATAGAGTATGCAGATTGTACGATTCACTACAAGCGAATCCAATGTAATTAATAGGTGTCAATATAAGGTTACAAATACAAATATTTTGTGATCAGTTAGTCATAAGTAACTTAAAATCTGATTGGATCAAGTTCCCACATTTTATTAGTACACTGAGATGAATTTATCAAAAAAATGCCAGTTTAGTAGAAGTAATATTAGTATTTGTAGTACTAGAAAAGGTTATTCACAGATGATATGATTAAAAAAGACAGTGAATTAGCAGAATAGCAAGTATAAGTATTTTAAAACATAGTAATTTCATCTACTCTATTGCGAGCGATTCTAAGCCGTGTTACTTAATGTCTCCAAGCATTTGTTACGACAATTACTCGAACCCAAACAATGTAACCTTCACCTACTTACAAAGCTTACTCCATCAGTTAGTGACCTCATGATCTAATACCCATTTTGGCTTCGTCACTTATACAAGAATTGATCAGTTACTTGCATATAAACTATTGAATTATATGTTCTCTACTTTTTTAACCAAATAACTTCTAGTTTCAAGTTATCCTAAAATAGCGTTGCACAATTAAAGAAAATAAATACAAATCCAATATTTTGAATTCGTGTTCACAAACATAAGTAACTGTTTAGTAATGAGCAATAACCCTTTACTTCGGCTCCCAGTACCAATCTAATTCTACTAGTATAGAGGAGTAAACCATATAATTCAGTGTCCTAATATTACACAATGCTGATTTATTCATAGAAAGAACAAATCAATAAACTTTGAATCTACGTGTCTAATTTTTCATTGTGACTGACATTTATTACGTTTTTAAAGCTATTCATTAGAAGTTAGATTTCCGTTATTTTTTATATACAAATAACCAGTGGAAAATTATTTTTACTTTCTTTACACTAAATTGATCTACTCCAACAACAACAATTAAAACTGGTCTGCTTTTTCTTTTGTGTAAAATTAGATTGTATAGACAGATAGATACTATGAGTACGCTTAAGAAATCTGGAAAAAAAAGATATTCTTTTCATAAACTACAAGTAGTAATTAAAATTAAATTACAGGTATATTGAATTTTTTCAAGCGATTTTCACCAATCATATTACAATTGATTGATCACTGGGTGTTGATCAATGTCTTGCTTGTCTTGTATTTATTAGTGCAGATCGAATGCTTTCGATCATGTTGCAAGTGGACCACCAGTCTAGGTGACTCGACATTGATCGATAGTTTTGGATCTGCACTAATAAGGACTAGACAAGCAAGACATTGATCACCACCCAGTGATCAATCAATTGTGATTACATCTCAGTCCTACAGGAGATTAGTCACGGCTCGGATAGCTCAGTGGTAACGTCTCTGACTGTGAAGCTGGGTGACACGAGATCGAATCCGCCAGGGAGCACCAGTTCCCTCAAGATTACAGGTACACCTTGCTGACGAGTGCCAAGTAGCACGAAACCCGGGTCCAGGGTTTCCTGTTGACTACCTCCAACCACCATCTAAACATCAATCATATTTCGTTTAATATTAAATATAAAGTAAAAATGAATTATAAATTCTATATTAGTTTTGTGAAAAAGAATAATAAATAAATTCTTTCATACATAGATTATGAATTGATGGATGTAATGTTATTCATCTAATGTAATTATTCTTTTTTAAATATTGTTGCTGGGTACAGGTTTTGTAGATCTATTCTCTTGAAGATTATTCATTGCATTAATGGGAAACTATTTCTTTTTCATTTAAATATGTTATACTAATATCAGGCTTAGTGTTTAAATAATAATACGTCAAATATTGATAACTAGTATAAAAAGAAAATTCTTTATTTTTTACACTAATCCACTATCAGAGTTTACATAGAATGGTATTGATTTCATAAAGAATTTAGATTAAGTATACTTTTCTTTAGACTAAACGTGATTAATCAATATAAAGTTAGTTAAGTTCTCAATGTTGGGGACGTTAGATCCCCAGAACTCACTTAGGAAAGGACCTAATTTTGTAATTTATCTAGAAATTTTGAATTTCTTTGTTTTCGCGCCAAAGGCGCTCTGGTCACATTCATGTCGTATTTCTCGCTGGCAAATATCTTAAATGCTATTGGTCAGTTGCGTCTTTAATTATGCTATTTGGTAACTCTCCCCAAGGACGGTTTTGCTCTGTATATATACGTTTTGAATTGTGTTTGTTGTTATCGCTCGTTTCTGGCTGTTCTGCAGAATATACTTCCCATTCCAAGCTTGGACTTCTCCCTCTAGTTAGTGAGGCTGAAACGCATCAATAGCTAGCTTACTGGTCTTTGGTCACCGAGTCTTGTTCTTGTTCGCCGATTAAGTGAACTCGTGAGAGCTTCAAACCCAGCACTCAATAACTGCGTTGGTATATTTGATTTATTATTGTAAGAGGTCGGTGGATCATGGTTGGAGTAACACAATGATAACGTATGTAGTATTTATCATCTGGTAAATAATATCGTTATCAGAAAGCTTTTTAATGACTGTCAGTTTGTGTGATGTATACATAATTTCATGAAACAATCGTAAACGAGATCCTTATCAAACCATCTTGAACTGGTGGCATCCTGTGATCGTTTATGTTACAGGATTTTCCTTACTTCATTTATGATTTTCCAGTACAGAAGTCCTGGATTAGGACAAAATGACTATCTAGTAATTCATTATTTTTGTTTTTACTTTAGATGACATTTTCAAAACAGGAAAAAATACATCAAAATATTTCATAACTAAATGACATTACTTTAATTGAATAACTGTTACAATTGTAGTCGGTTTCGATTTAAAATTCTGTTTTTTTTTAATATTGTAAAAAATCTTGGTTTGCTATTCAGTCAGTCAGTCAGTAGCAACGTAGAACTTCGTACGTACTTACATCAGTTCGAGTTGCCACACCACATTAGCACAAAGATGCAGTTATCGATTCAAATCCCGTAGTGGTATAGTATAAGCAGTAATCAGATAGATTAGGGTTTGGAGATGTCATTTAAAGAGTATAATTCAGTAAAATAAATTTGGAAAGAGGAAAAAAAGAGACAATGAGGATTCAGAAGATTAGGATTTGAGAGAACACAAGGAGTGGATGCACCTGTGCCATTGCAAACGATTTTGAGCCATGTCATTCAGGGTCACTAATAGTTTGCTATTATTTCTTATGAAATGATAAATTTAGAGATATAAGCCAGCTTAGTGGTCTAAAATTTGTGTATTCACTGTGATATATATGAAGATTTGGGGTTCGACTCTCTGTGCGGTTGTGGATTTGAACTCCTGAGGAGTTCTGTATTAGAAAGAAGCATATGTACGGCGATTTATAGCTCAAATGGTTGTCTAATTATTGTCGATTCGTAATTCAGGGTATGAATTTCAGCAGTCTTCACAAACCCTCTGTGCTAACCATCAAAATATCAAATATTGTAATATTTTTTCCGTTATATTTTCAATAAAACATTCTCTCCTATCATATCACTTGAAAGTAAATCAATATCGTATTATACATTTATCATGTTTAATTAATGCAACTTCTATATTAATTAAAAAATTATTTTCGAAATTAATGTATTTATTTCTTAAATTTACGGTCTTGACAGTCTTCAAGCTTGTGTTAATGTACAAATTCCCAAATGGTTCAGTGGTCTCAATGGGCAAGCTTTGTTTCTAGATACTGAAGGAAACTTCATACCTGAACGTGTTCGGCAAATAGCTTCTGCATTGGCAGATCATTGTAAACATCATTATATTGAATCAAGTGAGATGGCATTTTATTACTCATTTCATTTTTAGTTAGTATTCATCATATATTGATATCATTTGAGGTACCATTGAAAATCAAGGAGCACTGAATAGTTGTTTGTACGGGATCGAACCCCTTTCCGCCTCACAATGAACCCTGAGCTACTATGTTAGCGTCTAATGGTACAATTTGATCAAGGAGATTTATACTTGATTAAGGCAGTTGTACGTGCTCCTTAGTTTTCAACAGTATCCTGGATGAGATCAGTCTATGATGAAAATTGACTGCACAGTAAACCAATTTACACGAAACCTTTTCATATCCGCACTTTTATTTTTCGTGATCGATTATGCTTTTCGATGGTTTGTTTTACTTGACCCTTCAGCATTTATAGATCACAGTTAAGTTGTATTTCGAAAGATGTAATACTTAGTTGAATATTATTCAGAAATTAATCTATGGGAATAACAAAAACAAAATTGACTATTATAACTAATAATAAACAGTCGGTAATGTTATGACTTTATGTCCGGCTTTTTATCACGTGACTTATCCACCAATCAAAATAAGACATATACAATCTTAGCACCATGCCAAACCAATGACGTTCGACCGGTAAGGGCAGTCTAGCGTCCTTATTGGTCTTATGTCCGCCTAGCCTGTCCACTTGAGTCCAGAACACCAATACCAGCTTTCACTATGCGAATCATATATTTCAAACATACTGTGTTTATATATCAAACAAACAGACCGCAACGCACCATAAAATAGGAAATAACATTTGTACACAATAAAGCCAAAAAGTGACTGTGAACGTGGGATGCAGTAGTCGATAAACTGAGCATAACTTAGGGCCAGTAAATCGTATAATAATAAATTATAGGTCAAAATGAAGCTTATTATGAGAGGAATATAAATATACATAATCTAATTATAGTTATACCATAAGGATATATAGATAATATTAGTCAATAAATATGTCTCAGAAGTTACTCGTGGTTTAATCTTCGCTCGGATATAACAGGTAAACTCTTATGTTATTTTACATAACTTTCGCTAAGCTAAGTGCTATTTTATGCATGCTAAAATTATCTTTCCATTCATCTGTTTTTCACTGACTCAATTCTCTTATGTAAACCCCTCAAATACTTCATAACTGTTAGTATTATTACGTTTATTTGTTAATAGATCCGGAAAGAACAGATGAATCTTTCATTAAACAATATTGTCCAACTGTTGAAAGTCTAATGTCTGGAATTCACTACATACGAATAACTGATCATTTGAAGTTATTAGCTGTTTGTCGACATTTAGAACAATTTTGTGACCAACATCCTTTGGTAAATTATTATTATTATGTATATGGTCTTAAATGTGTTGAATTTATTCTATTATCTATGGATGGAAGTGATTTATCTCACAAGTTAAGGCAGTCTATACTACTTTTGTATTAGAATATGCCGATGGATTCTCATGTGTCAAACGTTAAACTTAGTGCGAAACAACAACCGACTATAGTCGGTATTTTAATATTTTTTGAATAGTATATGCAGCAAATCGTGCTGATATAAAAATAACCTAAACTACTAAACAATTTGTTTAGTGTGTCTATTTGAAAGTTTGGTTCGTATTACTACTTCTACGTGAAGTGAATAATTCTTTCCAGTTACATACCAAGTATTATTCTAATATTTCTTTAGTTCAGTGAGATTTAAGACATTGAAGTTATTCGTATTTAAATTAGGGGAAATTACCAGTTGAAATATCAAGAGAGAAAAATCTATTCGGTGAAGAGGTCCTTTACTTTCCAAGGAAATTCATCAACTCTGATATAACTGATGTTTATTGATCTTAATTCAGATTCGATTGATTGTGGTTGACAGTATCGCTCTCCCGTTTCGTTACGATTTTGACGATATTCCTCAGCGTAATAGATTATTGGCAAGTGTAACACAAATGTTGCTCTGCGTTGCTGGGCGTCAACAAGCTGCGGTAAGTCATCTCAATATTTATGGTATATCCTTGACGAATTTGTTATTCTAGTCTCATCCCAGTAAATAAATATACACTATGGTATATTGGATTATTTTATATGATTTTTTATCTTAAATATTTTGATTATCGTTTTAATTATCAATCTAGTTAGGAAGAGTAAATACTCAACTTCCAGTGAGTGAGTTACACATTCAGATACTGCTCCACTTATTCTTAAAAATCATTCCCACAATAAGATATTATTCATGCCTTAGTCACCTTGTTCTGTTAAATTGATGTTTAATTAAAATATAATACGTCCATGGTCACCATTCTTTAGTGTTTCTTCACTATTATACATTTATTTGTTTAAACTACGGAAAGGTACTTTTCTTTACCACTTGTTACGTTAGAGAGAACGGCAATTACATGAAATGTTGATATGCGTGATTTGTGTGTCATAATTGTGCTACTCATGAGTAACTACGTTTTTATCAAACAATTTTCATCCTTTCATTTCTTTGTTTATTCGTAAACTAACTTCCCGTCCGGTTATATTGAGCTAGCTAGCTTTGTGCCTATCTATGCTGAGAGTTGAAAGTTGTTGCTGAGTTAGTCACCTTCAGTGAAAGTTTTAACGTAAGCTAATTACTGTAAAACCACTTATTGTTTATGTGTTCATACACGAACATCTTGAAAAATCAAGAGTTTTCTGACTGTGATCGATCTCAAGTAGAACTGATAGTGTTAATTAATTAACACTTACCACTCATAGCATCCGCCTGATGAACGGATTTGAAAAGAAAAAAAAGAACTGACTAGCGAAGGAAGTAGTTTCCCAGTGAAATGGAAAAATGACATACAAAATATAGAGTACGAATAGCATTTATACGTAATTGTCACTTTAAACGTAAACAATTGTAATGTACGGGTTTACTTTATGTCGTCTAACAACGAGTAGAACTTAAATATCCGATTACCAGGCTAAATTTTTACTCGTCATATCGAGTCGTTATTTGGTTGATTGGCCCCGTTTCGTAACTAAAACAAATCTTCGGAGATGTTTTTGCTTTTAAATTCCTCCCAATAAGTTATACATCTTTTTTTTACATACAAAAGATTGACAATTAATATTTGGACTTCTCAGCTGTTTAACGCATTACTCGTTTGATTTATCGTATATTATAGTGCGTTTAATCTATATTGATGTGGATGGATTCATATGTAACAATCATGTTTCACTGTTGGCTTTAAGTGAACATCCATATCAGATGTTTGGAAATACAACGCTTTACTAGCGTATTTTTGTTTCTCAAATAAAAATGACTTACAAAAATAGGATTTCTACTTAGTTTATTTAATTCACTCTGATTACATTTAGTTTATGATTTTCAGGTTATTCTTACAAATCAAATTACAACTAAATTCGATGCGAAAGATTTGAATTCAAAACAATTTGATTGTATCATAGAAGAGAAAGTTGTAAAAGAACAATGCAGAAACGATCAAAATTCATATCTAGTACCTGCACTTGGAGATAGTTGGGGGCATATTTGTTCTCTCCGTGTTTTCTTGACACGTTTAACTACAGGTATTCGTCAGGTAACACTGCTGAAACATCCTGGAAGACCATATGGTGTTGGGTATTATCAAATTACAGTAGGTTAACATAATATTTTCTTGGATTATTAGTGCTTGTAGTAGTGTTGAGACATAATTTTGTAGATGTAGCGGAACTTTATATTTATTAACAAACAAACACCTGTATAAAGTTATGCTACACTTATTCTTATAATCTATCAATACTTTTTTATACCAAACACTGTTGTGATGGCTTCCTCAGTGATGATTGGTATTTATTGATCAAGGAAAAAATGTGATAAAGTAACCGAATAGAAACTTTTTATTCACTAATATCAAATATATAGCGTCATTATATGGTATTATTGTTTCTTCCAACAGTCGAATCTCACTTCATCTTGCTGTTCACATTAAGAATTATTACTCCTCTTTTTGATGTAACTCATTCATAAAGTATACGTTTGAGTATTTTGCTTTGAGTTACTTTTTTGTGAGAGCTAGTAATAGTGCGTGTGGCGGGATTCAAGTTTAAAAAGTAGTTGAAAGACGAATGCCATGATCACACTAAAGCTACTGTTTCGCTATAGTTTTAAGAAGTGACAGATTAAAACTAAATCGCGCACTGTACATGAAAAAATCACATAATGCGAATATTAAAAAAGCGACTAAACTAAAAATTGAAATGTGAAAAACTCAATTTATTTTGCGTATCTGTTCTCAGTATAGCAAAATTATATGCATTGGATAATTTCTAAATGCTTAAAGGTTTATGCACAGTTACTAACTAATTTCTACATAGAGGGTAACGTGATGTAACGACATGAGCATATATATCTTTGCGAATTGAATTTCATATTGATGCTTTTCTATCAAACAACGATTACATAATAAGTAGAATTGTTCTTTATCTCTTGTTATTAATTAAAATAACAAATAGTTATTATTCAACAATAAAAACATAACATTTCTGAATAATCTACGTACTGTGATTATTTTTCTATGAATACACTTTAATACAACATCCTCATTGTATTTTTTCCTTATGTTTTCAGACTGGTGGTATTCGTGATCTTGTTCAAAACAATAAATGTAATAAACACTTGCCAGAGTAATCAGTTTTGTTTTAAAGAATACAAATAGCTAAAAAAAGACAATATTTCATTTTTGCTTCCCGAATCACACTCTGTTGACAACAAAGACACTTATTTTCTATTTCTACTCTCGAGGGTCTATGCGTCTAATTTAATGGTAGTGAAGAGAAAAAACCAAAACACAATTTCATATTATATATGTATTTTTAGTCTGCTGAGTGATGCTTGTACTATATCTCTATATGCAATCTTTCTCTTATATATTACCACCTTTCACCTAACCACAGTTATGAATCCGGTGTTCATCTTGTTGTGTTGATGCGGTATGGCAACCTGGACCGATGCACATATGTGCCTGGTCCTACGTTGTAGCTGACTGACTGACTGATGAAGGCGACTAAAGAGGTAAAATAATTCCGCTTACACATAAATATAAGATTAAAAGACAAAACCTGAGCATGAAGTACGTATCATCATCATAATTAAAAAGAATAAATTAACAAATATGGTAGCTAAACTTGTTTACATCACTAGTTACGTGTTATATAACTATCGTTGACTTATAACTTCTACCATTTCATTCAGTATACATGTAATAACTCATTGGATTGCTTGAAAATACTTTTATTAAATATATTATAATAAATATTTTTGTAACAAAAAAGGCAATTAGGGAATATTTGAAAAGTAGGGAGGCAAGAATTTAATCGACATTTTTACTGATTTTTGTATGTAGCATGTCACAGATCGTTAATTTTGACACTCAAATTAAGTAAGAATTCAAGAGTAGACATCGATAAAAGCGGAAAGTCTTAATATAAATACAATAATGACATACATAAGCAAATATATAAATGTCTATATCATTGATAACCAATTGATTATTGTTTCCATTAGTTCTATAAGTATAGTGAACTTTAAAATGAACATGAAGGTTATTTCACACCAGAATAATACTATTATAATGAATGTTGATTGGAAAATAAGTAGAACAATTAGTTGTATACAATCGAATTGTGTTAGATATATAAGAACAAGAAAGCGAAATTCATCACATCAGCAAATACACACACAAAAACAAGAAATTATTTTTTATAAAAACAAAATCACTTACATAATAATCTCTATCAGCCTGAGTTGAATTCGGCCTGGAATATCCAACTATACGTCAACTTGTCAAGAGATTCATCGGTTAATAATTATAAATGAATTATTAATATTTAAATAAATACAATCGAAATCGAATAAAGATAAAACCACAAAAAAGCAACACGACTAGATTATCACATTTATTGAAAATAATAACTATATTGGTGTATTTCTTACAATGTAAATGTTTAATTCTCATAGTAGATATTTTCCTTATTATGAATATATTCATTTTCTATTGGAATGAATTGTAAGAGAACAACATTTAATGGAAATAGATCAAAATTCTAAACAATAAATGTGAGAAACCGATCAACGGATAGAAGACTAACGGAAAATAATAATTAAAGTTCAAATTCTTTCTGTGATAATCTCAATCTAGCTGTTTTTAGATCTGATAAGCTTTCGTTATATGTAGTTGCTTGTAATAATGGCTCAGATATATCTTTCGATGAAAGTGGTTGACGTCCACCTGTTACAACTGTTGTCAGTGGTTGCGTTGTAAGGTGTTGATTAGTGATTGTTTTCTGTTGAGAATTTTGTTTATTAATAGATGATTGAGAATTAGTAAATGAAGCAGATTTTGATTGATTATCAAGTGTGTTTTTAGATTTACGTTGTAATGTATTAATTATAACTGGATCATTTAAAGAACACATCGGTCCTTCATAAGTCATTGTTTCAAGTCGGGGTTCTGAAATGAATGTAGTTGGCTTTATGGATGTAATGTTCGATTGTAAATGTTGTTGGTGATGTTCAAAAGCGGTGGAGAGATGTTGACTATCGAATTTAGTAAACTTCAGGTGACTAGTTGGGATTGTTTCTTTACTATCTTCCTTGATGATGCAATTTTTATCTAAATAAAAGTATTAGAATACTAGTGTCAGAAATTAATTAATTTAGTTACACGCAGGAGAATATTATCATATGTTCCGTCCGGTAACACAAAAGATGGAAAAAGATCAAGCATAAGTTTTGAGTTAGTAATCCATTTTAGGCCCCCGAATCCCTAATACGGTCGAGAGTGAGGAAGATCCGCTCTCATTAAGTTGCGCACATAAAGTCATTAGCAGGGAAATCTTACTCATTGCCTTTTCGTGGTGGGGGTGCTGTTTACTAAATTGAGAGGATGAAAAGCGGATGTCCGGAGTTTTAACCGGCTTGGTGGATACGGACGCCTACCTAGCGGCGTCGGAAAACCCTGATTCCAAACTAATGGTGCAGATGGGCTCTAGGATCTTAAGGGAACAAATGGTGTATAAACCTACTCCTGGTCACCGGATACCATGAGGATGCATCCCGAACGTTGCTACACTACCTTATGGATTAGGCCTCTAGGTCAGGATCAGGGAATGCCCCTTAAAAAAACTAAATGCTTCAATTTGGGGACCCGGATAGTATCCAAGCCTGTACACATTCAAAGATTTGTATGAGGCATGGATATTGTGGTTCCACTTTATGCTAGTTTTTGTGTTTAAAATATATAAAAAGTGATTCATTTGAAATTAATTTACATTATGAAGTGAAGTTTAATGATATACTATGGGAAGTTTTTCGTCACCTAGAATAAAAGTTATTCAGATGTAAACTGATATCTCAGACTCGAGACATTCGTCAGTTTAAACAAGAATCTATGTAGCGTTAAAGAATAAGTACTCAAGACCAATCGAGTTTGTTGTGACAGATAAATAAATAGCCAGTAAAACTGTATTATAAATCAGTGGGAAACAAAAATATAAGTAAGGACCTTGAGCCTTAATGTTTGGAGGGAAAAATTTCCTGAGAAGTAAAATAAGTTTATCAAGTAAGGGTAAACTAATGGATTGTCTAATAGGAAATTCTAAAGAAACCATTTGAGGTCTGATAATGATAAACAACAAGTAGAATCTATTGATTACTATTAGATATATTTACAGCTTGTTTCATTCTACTGTCTTAATCTTTGCATATAATATTTTAATGTATCGCATTGTGACACAAAATATAAGTACCAACTTATTAATTAGACGAGATGTTGTTGCTATTGCACATGTTCATCATTTTTTTTCCTCTTTTGGTTGCTATTATACAAAAGAACGTTTTATGTCACTCATTCTTGAAAGGAGTGCTTTTTTGTATCTTGAAGCTTAAAATCTAATTGTAACTTTATTTCCTCGAAAGAAGAATGTTTCTCATCATTAGCATAGTTTAAAAATGTAATTTTTAATTATTTGGAAGTGCTGTTTACTATGGTAACTTGTTTTTATTTGAAATCAAAGTGAAATTTTTGGAAGTGTCAAGTAAACCTTATCTGTCTCATAATTAATATAATATGTTTCCCCATAAGTTTAGATCTAGACCTTTTCCGTCTTATTGCAACTACTAATGCGTTTATTGAGTGCGATTACTTCAGTCTAAGAGTTGCACCCTGCGAGGTATATATAATCGGAGATTGACCATGGAATAGTATGTGATAAATATTACTCTTCTTGATATATTAATTTAAACAATATGGGATTCTCGCAGTATTTATCTTATTATATACTTCACAACTGTACCATTTCTAGAAATTATAGTTGGAATTTCTCTTTTCGAACCTGTACGGTGATATTTGTTTGCTGCTTTTGTGCTATTTTCTGTTGAGGAACTAATGAAGGTGTTTTGTGAGCAAATTGTTTTGAGTCCACTGAAATTGGAAGTTGTTTTCTTAGAGGGCACTGGTTCAAAGCTGACTGTTTTTGGTTTAACTGGTCTGTAAGAACCGTTTGATAGTTTACCATTGGATGTGACATTGCAGTAACCATTGGTTTGACTGTTGATGAATCCCTTATTCTCTGTGACTTTTGAATCGGAGGCTGCGAATGCAAGTAAGGGGTACGGCCTTTCGAGTCTATCACTTTGTTTTGAATTTTTGGCTTTGTCATGTCTAAGCAGAGAAAAAAAACGGAATGATAGTAATTATTATTCCGATAAGTTTTCAAAAAGAACATCCAATACAACGTGTTTCCCCATGCAATCACAGTTGGATACTAATGCTTTATAAATTATTAAATTAAACCAATACCTTGAAACTACAGTATAATGACAAAATTAATGTTCAAATCGAATCACATGAGGAAGTCGGGTAATAAACCGTGATATTTTAAAATTGCAGATTACAAATTAAATCAGATTTTCAATAATAAACCAGTCTTAATGTTGTAGGATGTTTTAAATAAGGAATAGAAAACAATATTTGTAATTAGGGAACATTTAAAAAAAAACGATTTACTCATTTCTTGGTTGAAAGTAATGTGTTGTTTAATTATAAAATAAGTTTTATATCTGGTAATAATATATTTAGCACTGGTTTATAGTTAAAATGGCGAAATGAAATCAAAATTTTAAAGTTTCTCATATTTTTAAATGTAAAAAGGAAAAAATAGATTTCTTTAAAAACTGGAACCCTAAGAAAATTGATTCAGTCAATATTGATTTTTATTTTCTTATCTTTATTGTATGCTACTGAAAAATAAGAAAGAATGGCTTAATGACCAAAGTATAACTTGTAAGTGCTCAAACTCTACTAAATCCACGTTAGAGGCAGTCACAATGAAGCAAGTTCACGCATTCTTTATCTTTCTCCAGATTTTGAGTTTTAACCTTTTTGAACACAATTTTCAGTCTTTTCTATTATTAATAGTACATAATTTCTATGTCTTTTCCTATTCATCTTGCCATGTTAATAAGGCATGTCCACTTGGGCTGACATACATTTGTGCCAGGTCCTAAGTTGATTATGATTTACTGAATAGATCCATCAGAAAATTGTGTAAATACAAAATTTTTGTCTAGCAGAAAAATATTATGAAAAAGTGATATTTCGAAGTGAATTTCTAAAAAGGTATGAGAAGAAATTTCATACATATATAATCAATCATTAATGAATGAATAGAAAAAATAAATTCATCAGTGAATTATTTCAGCATGCAAATCATGGATGATGAACAGAAAGAAAAATGTGTATAGGATAAGTTATTTTTGTATATTCACTAAAATGTAATCATTGTTTTTCTGAATAAATGAAAGGACTGTTAATTCTAACTCGATATTATCATGGAATGAATCGATCAATATATCAATGTGAATTTTATAGATGAAAATTAACCCCACTAAACAATAATTTGTTGTTATGATGATGATTACTTGATACAATGATTGTATTACTACCATCGATTACTGTTGTACGACTAGATCTTGTGAATAGTTCTGTGAAAGATGCTAGGAAACTGGAAAGTATTTTTTTTCAAATATGTAAATGGATGAGAAAAAACAAGTGACAAAAAGAAGTACCAAAATAGTTATTTAAAACAACGACAGTAGAATATAATATTCAAGTATGTATGAATAAAGGTCATACACCTAAGTGGATTAATTGTTGTTGGAAATGTGTAGTAACTCGGTATTCGGTGGCAGTGTGGGAACTGTGAGATATGAAAGGTCATGGATTCGACCCATGATGGGTTTATTAGTGTGTACTTCCTGGGAATCCCAATGAAAAGTCCGTCCGATGAGCTATGATTTCCAATAGTTATCCATATAGTATCAGTCCCAAATTCTACAGGAATTACTTTTTGATTGTTGTGTGAAGACTCTCAAATAGAGTGAGTGAAATGATGAGGCCGATAGTCTTAATCGGTAAAGGTAACTGGTACATGTCTTACACATCACCAGTGAACACCTAGCTATAAGTGTAAAGTTGGTTAGCCTAGGAATGGTGTTGTAAGAAAACTATAGATAGAAAAACTAAGATATGAGATAGATCTATGAAGTTATTGACCATTTAAAAGAGCCGTACTTATAGGTGTAGCCTATCTGGTTGAAGTCCATGGGCTACCCATGACCAGTGGTTGGATATAGTGGGTGCTATCGGTCGGAATCGATCACAGTAGCGTAAATTTTTATTTTACTTTCATTCTTGAATATCACTATCATTTCATATTTTTCACTTTTAGAATTCATCCCTTCCTTTTTAACAGTATTCTCTAATGCTCAGTCCTTCTCATTATCACTCATACAACTATTATTTAGATTTTGTTCAATTCTTTCTGTCAATTTTACCCAGCCGCGTTGATATGGTATGGGAACAACTTAGGCTAACAAACATTTTAGAATATTAAAGATTCCCATTGTGAAAATTAGAACAACACATATAAGTGAACAATTGTTTTCAATTAGATCGTCATGACGATCTAATTGAAAACAATTGTTCGCTTATATGTGTTGTTCTAACAAACATTTGTACCGAGCTCTGTGTTGATTAAAACTGATTGACTTTCCAATGGGATATGTATATGTTTGAGTCTATTAATTATTAGTCAGAGGAATAACACTATTAGATAAATAAACAAAACATTCACCTGAATAGTTGACAAAAGCATTCTGCACAATTTTTATCACATGGTTTACGTAAACCACTACTTGTATAAATAAACTCCTTTGATGTGCTCAATAAACATCTACCTGAACGTATAAAAACATAGTATACGCCAAATCCAATGAGAGGTAAAATCACAAAGAAAAGGATGCATATTACAACAAGTAATGTGTTATCCTTGATCCCTTGAAAGTAAAAAAAGGAAATATGTAAGATGAGTTTAGATAGTGGATATATAAGTGATTTCACAAAATTGGTAGTCGTCCAATTTTTACACTAATGAACAATTAATATAAGTGTATTAATGGAAAAAATTACTAGATTAAGGTGGGGGAATTGTGCGGTTTAGTTTATTCAAAACACTTCCTCTAATTTTTATCGTCCAAGAAAATTGCCAAGATTAGGTCTACACTGTTAACAGTCTAATGATACTACTTCGTTTCTCAAAAGATAACTGAATAGTGAGAGATTATAAGCACTTGATTTATTTTTTAAAAAAGAGGACTTTATCTATTAAGCAGTTTCTGTAGTATACAAGAGTGTCTAATATAAATAGCCACTTGCAAACTGTTAGATCGACTCTACGACACATTTCCAATATCTTTTAGCTACTTAAATGGACACAAGTAGTTAGATGGAATATAATCAATTATTTGTGTAAATGCACAAAAAGATTAAACTATTGTGAAAAGTTTCCGACCAGTTACCACTTTGTTTTACTTTTTCAGCATTCTGATGCATAACTGTTTGAAACTTCAAGATGATCAGTATTCAAACGTATTAAATTTTACTATATCCTACTTAAGGTAATCGAAATGGATGATTTATATCAAACTTATACAGTCAAATAAATGACAAATATATTTTCGGATATCCCAACGAGTAGAAAACTGAAATTCTGACGTTTCGTGATTTAACGTGAGTCACTTCTTCAAAGTGAACAACCATACTGATCGAGCATTAGTGGTAGAGCAAGGTGATGTGGACACTTATTATAATTTTATGTTGTTGACAAGTGACCGGCTGATTTATAATTGTGAGTTGTTTGTCTTCATTTAGTTATCTGTCTACTTAAATAACTGACAAAATATTTCATTTTTCACAAATTTGTCGTTGTTAGTGTTTTTCGAAATCATTGATTATTTTCAGTTAACGCTGAACGAAATGAAAAATGGGTTATTTTCTCCTTCAAATTAATATTATCGTTTTTTTGAACTAATAAACTTACTACTTATTGGAGGCGGCCCACTGTCTACACTGCCACCATTTCCATCTTCTTCACAGTAAGGTGGTTTATAACCGGGTGAACAATGACAATGTCCTAAATTATTACAAATCTGTAATAAAGGTATTTGAAAATGAAAAAAATATAGAGGAATTTAAACACACAATTCAATGGTAAAAGATGGATAAAGATGAACCGAAGTGAGAGAGGAAATCACTGATAATATCCAATGCTAGAATAGTAAATAAAACAAGCACATTGACTGATCACTAAGATATGGCTAGTGTGTCATGTTTGTTTAATCATTAGTACCGACAGAAGCTTATGCATGAAAATGTAGATCAAATGGCTCAGTAGTAACGCCTCAGGATTGTGAAACTAAATGATCCAGGTTTGAATCCCTAATGATTTTCTCAAGGTTGTGTGCGTGCCTGCTTGACGAATGGCAACCAGTATGAAACTAAGGTCTATGGATCCCTACCAACTGCCTACAACCGTCTAACAATAGAATAAATGGTGTCAAATTTTCCTAATGCAGTATAAACACATAAATTGTTTTGAGTTATACAGACTATTTAAAATCTAGAGGTACTTAGTAATCGACTGTTTAAACTAAAAGGTAAACGAAAAGGTTGCTAAACAAATGAAAGTACAATGTTGAAACTATCAAAAAAGACTCAAAACTGATGACGATGATAGATAATTATCACCATTATATTAACGAAATAATAATTTTATGTAACAAGCATTTTGTAACCGACACAGAAATTAATTAAGATTATTTTGAGCCGTTAATATTTATTTTATTACAGCCAAAAACATCTGTGATGCAACAGAATACATGAAGATGAACGAATGAATCGATGTTGACTAAAGTAAAAGTAAAGCTTGTAAATAAAACATTGTTTCCGAATTGATCTTAATGGCACAGATGTATTTACTATTCATATTCACTTAGAGTCTAAAGTTTTAAAATTATATTGTACTTTTTATTCCATGAAGTTATAATTATCAAGTCACAGACATTCATATAAATGTCACTCCATCAACGATCGAAGAAATCAAGATGACCATCAGACAAATCAAGGGTGGGAAAGCAGCAGGACCTGACAACATACTAGCTTAAGCACTGAAGTCAGACATCGAAGCAATTGCAAAGATGCTTCACAATCTATTCAGGAAGATTTGAGATGAAGAGCAAGTGCCGACAGACTGGAAAGAAGGAGACTTCAGTAAATGAGAGAACTACAGAGTATCACACTACTATCGGTACAAGAAAAAGTTTTTAACAAAGTACCACTGAACTGAATGAAAGATTCAACAGAGGCTCAGCTTCAAGATCAACAGGTTAAATTCCGTAAGGATCGGTCGTGCACAAACCAAATCGCGGCATTACAGATTGAACAATCAATTGGATGGAACTCGTCACTATACATTACCTTCCTTGGTGTTCCTGAGAAGATGGTCAACAACATCCGAAATTCATATGACGGACCACAATACAAAGTGGTGCATGGATTACAGCTAACAGCTGTATTCCAAGTGAGAACCGGAGTCAGAAATAGCTGCTTACTCGCTCCTTTTCTATTTCTTCTGGTGGTTTACTGCACTATGAAGACCTCGATATCTGATGGGAAGCACGGGATACAATGGCTATTTTGGATGCAACTAGACGATTTGGAATTGGCAGATGACCTAGCTGTTCTATCTCATACAAAGCAACAAATGCAGGTGAAGACAACCAGTGTAGCAGTAACATCTACAGTAGTAGGTCTCAACAGACACAAGGGAAAAAGGAAGATACTGAAATACAACACAGAGGACATCAACCCAATCACACTTGATGGAGAAACTGTAGAAGAGGTGAAACTTTAACGTGTTTAGCCTCAGTAATATTTCGGCATCTAAGCAGAGCTCATGAAGAGCCTGCTCGAGAAAACTAGTCTGGTTTTAGACCTAGACGTGGACGTATAGACGAAAAAAATTATTCCTTTGGCAAGTTATAGAACACAGACATACTTTTCGACGTCCAACTATGGGTGGGTTCCTTGACCTTAAGACGGCGTTCGACTCTGTTAGTTGTGAGGTTCTATGTCAGTGTCTACCACTGAAGGGTGTACTTGAGAAGTAAATTAACCTTGTACAGGCTATCCACTCGTAAACCGAAGGAGTCGGAGTTTATGGTGAACTGTCATCGGCACCGGTTACTTCAAGTGATGTTCGTCAGGGTTGTTCGCTTTTCCCATCTTTATTTAACTTTTTCATAGATGTGATTTTAGAGATAACACTTTCATCATCTGATTTTTCAGGGATCGATCTTCTATCAAGAGATTCACTTGTTGACTTGGAGTACGCATATGAAATAGTTCTGTTTGGTGAAGAAGCTGACAAAATGCAGATTCATCTGACCACCTTAAGCAATAATGCAAGCATGTTCGGGATGTGGTTCTCTCCCTCCTAATGCAAAATATTACTTCATGATTGGTTTACGTTATCACCTGAATTAATGATAGAGAATGAAGTAGTCGAACGCATCAACCGCTCCACTTATTTTGGGAGTCTCATCAGTACTGATGGTCTCAGTCAGTCACAACGTAGGACCAGGAACATATGTGCATCGGTCCAATTTGCCATACCGCATTAGCACAGCAAGATGAACACCGGATTCATAGAAGTAGTCAAATCAGTGGTGGTAATATGTAAAAGAAAGATTGAATATAAGGACATAGTACAAGAATAAAGAATTAGTTCGTAGAAAGACATAAAGTAACTTTAATCTCATAGTTTAAAGGAAGATGGGAGGGTGTATACACCTACGCCACTGTGATCGATTCTGAACCATGTCATCAAGAGTCTCCAACCGTTGGTTACGCGAACCCCAACCAACTAGTTTGCATCTACCAACATGGTTCAGACCTGAAGTTAAAGACTTCAAACACTGATGCCACGTTTTGGTTTGGCCGCCCCTAACTTTCTTCCAACCATCCCCAACACCGGTTAGCTCAGGCATACGCAACAGGTGGCTCAACCATTTCAGTCGATGAAGATCCACAACCTCATCAACTGATTTACCATCATTCCATAATACCCTGCGTCTAACCTCACTATTACCCAGTAATCGCAGCAAATGCCAGCAATATTTCTAAGGCATCTGTGGTCAAATACTAGTAGCTTACGAGTATCTTCTACTGTTAATGATCATGTTTCGCTGCCGTCAATTAAAACAGAACGGACTTCCGCGCAGTATACTCGTCCTTTTATTGATAGACGGATATCTCGCCTTCGCCATAGGCAACGTAAGTTGGCAAAAGCCAAACGAGCTTTCTGAATCCGTGCTGAGATTTCGTCAGACACCAACCCATTAGGGCTGATCAGACTTCCAAGATAAATGAATTTGTCAACGCGTTCGACTACTTCACTCCCTATCCTTAGTTCAGGTGTTGATGCAGACCAGTCCTGAAGTAACAACTTGCATTTAGGGGGAGAGAAGCGCATTCCAAACATTCTGGCATTGTTGCTCGGTGCTACCAAAAGACTCGGTATTTTATCAGCGTCCTCACCAAATCGGACTACGTCATCTGCGTATTCTAAATCGATAAGTGGACCTCCTGGTAGGAGATCAATACCCGAGAACTCAGTAGACGAGAATGTTATTTCCATCAATAGGTCTATGATGAAGTTAAACAAAAATGGAGAAAGTGGACAGCCTTGACGGACACCACTTGAGGTTGTAAAAGCAGATGACAGTTCGCCATAAGCTCTGATTCGACTAGTAGTGTTCGAGTAAAGAACCTTCACAAGGTTTATGTACTTCTGAGGTACGCCTCTCAATGAAAGACACTGCCACAGAATCTCGCGGTCTACGGAGTCAAATGCTGCTTTTAAGTCAAGAAAGATCACCATTGTCGGACACCGACAATTATGCCTGTGTTCTAGAACCTGACGAATGGTGAATATGTGGTCGATGCAGCCACGACCAGATCTGGAGCCATCTTGATTCTTTCGTGTTTGCAATTCACGAGTTTTAGTTAGGCGCCCAATAATTATTGAAGCTATTATTTTAGATGCTATATTAGTTGAACTAATTCCTCTATGGTTGTCATAGAACGATTTTGACCCCTTCTTATATATCGGGATAATAAGTGATTGCGACCAGCCAGATGAGATTACGTCCAACTCCCGGATTTTAGTAAAAATATTAGTCAACCTAATCGCTAAAATTGGACCACCATCCTTAAAGACCTCTGGAGCCAATCCATCTGAACCAGCTGTCCTTCTTCGTTTCAGATTAACTATAGCATTTTGAACTTCTGCTAGAGTTAGGGGACCTACTTCAATGTTCCATTCACACTGTCTAGGAATGGAGGGTAGTTGTAGAGTAGCTGAAGGCCAGCTGAACTGTTCTCTGAAATGTTCCGCCCATCGTTCTAAACGTCTGGACTGAGAGCAGATGAGGGTGTCGTCTTTTTCCGAAATAGTCTGACTTACACTTGACTTATTAATTCCAGTTTCTTTTATTAGTCTGTAGAGCCGTTTTGTGTTCCCTACAGTCGCCGCCTTTTCCATCTCTTTTGCCTTCGCTGCTCATCACTGCTCACGGTCGTTCCTTAGACTTTTGGTTAACATAGATCTGATTTGTTTTCGCTCTTCATCGTGTTCAGGGCCTGATGGGATGAGTTTACGAGAATCCATTGGTTCTTTGTAACCCTGTGGTTTAAATCACTGATAGATGTCACTGCTGTTTCCACAGCTGTTTGTATATCTTTCCAAGCAACATCTGAGTCAGTCTCGTTCTCAGAACTACCTAATTGTGACTTCAGTTGTTCCTGGAACCTACATTCGGTTTTCTCGTTACTCAGTTCACTTCTGATTAAATCTCGAAACCGATTCAGAAGGCTCTATTGGCTTTTATCAACTTTCTTCACTTATGGCGTAGGTGAGAAATACGTCTCCCGACCAAAGGGGGGGAGTTTACTGTGCAACAGTTTGTTCTGTTTTACTTTATCATTTAGAATAGAAGATAATCGTATGTTACTGGTATTCGATCATAGGCATCTACGAAGCGTTGCTCATGTACTTTGAGACCATGGGGGCAGACATGAAAATAATAAATAGCAATTGAAGACAACTGGAAAGGAGAGCTTAAGACAGAGTTAGCTGGAGAATCCTGGTTGGCGGCCTATGCTCCACGAGTGGTAACAGGCGTGAGTAAGCATGGTTTTCGAAGACAGACGGCACCCGTCGTTAGATAATGGAAAATTACTGCTCTTACTTGAATAATTTGAAACATGGATATCATGAGCTTTACCGAATTGAAAAATTGTGGTTAGTTGTGAAATCGAGAGCAAGTGTTTTGTCCTATTTGAGGCTGGTAGGCTGATTGTATGTGCCTGCATCCTATTGTTGATGTTCACATTAGGATTTAAACCCAGTGTCTTTTTCCCGATATACATATCACGAGAAAATCAACAACACAATAAAGAAATGATTACATGATGCTTTTTACTTAGTCCAATGTGAAATAATATTTTAGGATTTCGTTTCTTTGTTTACAAGAAAGCGAATATTTTTTATGACATGACTAAAGAAAGTTTTAAAATAATCGCAATAATATTATTACTAATAATAATGAATTTCGATATTGAATTTATTTATCTACAAGCAATGATACATGTTATATAATATTTTCTTTTCAAAAAAGAGTAATATCTAACTAACAATAAACTTACGCCACGACCATTGCAATAACATGAATACAGTGGACGAACATTATCGATTGTTTTACAAGTACCATTGTAACAAAACTAGAAAAGAACAATCAAAGAATGAGATATCTGGTCAATATTTCTGAGAAAATAGGCATAAGATATGATTTATATTATTATTCGAGTATTGAACTTACGAAGTTTCTCAACTGTATCACCAATCAGAAAAGAATTTGGAAAAAACCAATACACTTTTCGATACATTTGTTAAATATGATTTCAATGTACTTTACATCACCATAAAATGATATCAATTCAGATTAATTGTTTACTTACTTGATACACAAAAGCAAGTATAAATAGGCATTAAAATAGTAGATAAGGGTCACAACAAATAAGGAAATGACATCGTAAAGAAATGAATTGGAAATGAGTGCAATAAATGAACAAGAAAACTGTGTAATAGAAGTCACAGTTCAGTTAAAAATACAAATAAGAGACACTTCTCCCGGTTAAGAGAGTTCCTTCCACTTTTATAAAGAGTGTAGAGGAAAAGTAAAACAGCATCGTCAATGTCTTCTCTTGTGAAGTATGTCTCATAACATCTTAAGCCATTTGGTTGTACCATTTGCAGGACACTAAATAGGTATTACTTTCATATCATGGTGCTATGTCGAGAAGTGACCACGTCTTCACATTTTCCACTTCCTCTAAGCGTTACCAAATAATCCTTTATATTGAAGCTGCTGTGATTATATTCGTACAACAGGTGGTCACCGAAGATGGTGCTTCAAAGCGGAATGTGTTGAATAAGTTAGTCTATGCATATCAATAACAATATGTATGGAAAGGAATATATATATCGGGCTATGTAATGTAGATAGCTTATACTTGACTTTGGAAATGCCCGATGCCATCGGATCATCAAATTTGAGCAACGTTGGACTCGATTAGCGCATGAATGGGTGATCGGCTGGGAGTGCCGAGTGTTGCATGATTTTAAAAAGCTGAGCGATGGCTCAGTGGTTGAGAGGTTTTGAGTTTCAGACACTTATTTCCAAGTTCGAACCCCACTCCACCCCACTCACATAGTCTTGAGCTGTGTGTGACACAAACCTAAGTACGTAAGGCTTTATCTGGTACGTGAGTTGACTACATATTACTTAGCATGGTTGCAACCGACAGTTCTTTGGTAAAATGAACTTATGTTATGTATTAATTTAATGAAATTCATTGTTTTCAGTAATTTGAAAAAAAAACCTATGAAATATTGCAAGAAACAGGAAATATTTCAGCGTACAATGGTTTTTGATAACTTATTCATTATGCTCTACAGTTATAAATCTAAAAATATTGTTACATTAAACAGAGTATTAAGGTATGTATCTAAATGTTCTGATCAAATTAGTCAGTGTTATAAATTGGAAATATCCGAATTCACATCGATTAGCTATTAAATGCTAATGAAACGCATTTTATTAAAAATAGAAATAACTTTTGAAAATACTTGGACAATAACTTATATTTTTCTTCCTTTCAGCTTTTTTTATACATAACGGTTCAGTTTTAAACATCTCGGTAAACAATGGCTCAATACAAATTTACACAACATGGATACATACATCCTAACCAGTTGAAGTAAAATTTTCAGTGCCTCGAGATTTGACTCCAATTTGGACGAACGAATAAATATTCCATGAACATAAATCTTCCGTTTAACTCCGTATATTAGACCTAGGATAGCTCCGTCTGAGCGATGGTGTTAATAAGAAGATAATTACGGACTAAGATGTATTTATTTCAGACTTTCGTTCACTCAGACATTAAGATAAGAAGCAGGAAGACAGGGGGAAAGAAGCCGATAAAGGAAGTGTACTAAATTCATTTGGTGTAGCTTGACTCACTATCTTTAGCCAGATGAAAATAAGCTAAAGACATGTGATGAAAAGGGTAGGCGATAAACACACATACGCCCTTATGTAAAACAGTTAAGGTTATAAGTGAGTAATCGATATGGTAAAAATATGACTCCAGTAAATCGATTGGTCTGTGTGGAAGCTAGAATAACTCAAGTAGGCTTGACAGAGAACTGGACACTACATATTCATCATATTTACAGGCTGACTTAGATACGCAGGTGAAAACGTTAAGGTTTTAGTTGCACTAACCATTTGAAATACAATATAATGTATGTAACAAAACAATTGCTTATCATTGTATACCGACATAGTGTAAAAAACATCATTACTTTTTCTATTGGGTTTGATGAATTCATTTTATTCGCCTCTTACCCAAGTTATCAATATCGTGCTCATTTTTAGATTTTTGATTTAGACCTCTTACAAAACAGTAATATTCAAGTTTAAATCAGGCAAAATGCTGAAATTACATAAGACATAGTTTTGTCGTTGAGATTTAAAACTATGGTTGACCTTTGAGCGAAGATAAAGTGATCTTGAGAAAACTCACGAACTTAATAGGATCAAAAGAGGATTATCGATTAGTGTAAGGAATCAGAAATAAAATGTAGAGTTAGAAATTGGGTTGTAAATTAGGATTAGGGTTTTCCCCGCGAACTGGCATTAGCTATAACATCAAAATGTTATTTAACCGTATTGATAAATGAACTTGGCACCAAAATCCAAGACTTGCTATCTTTCATTTCATTTGTTAGTCTACAAATTATGGTTCTGCCGAAACATCTGTTAGAATATGGTCATATCGTGGTAATGAATCTTGAGCTGAGATAACGTAACATAAATAAGGGCATAACAAAGTCTTAGAATGAAATGTTCCAAGTAAAGATGTATATATGAAGGTGTTTAACTGAGTGATTTAAAAAAACACATCTCTGAGTGTTTAGGTTCAAATTTTTCGGTCGGTTACAATCAACGTAGAAACTGGTACATATGTGGGCTGATCTTAGTTTCAATGCTATATGAGCACAACGCGATGAAATTAACAAAATAAGTAGGAAAGGAGGGTAAATCATGTCGTAGTGATAGTAATAAGAAAAAATAACAATTGAGAATGTCGTACGAAAATGTGGAAATAAAAATATGTACGAAAGAGTAGTAAAATTTATGATTTCGAGAAATGTAAAGACGAATACACCAGGGATTTTCTGATAGGTTTTAAACAAAAGGTCACAAAACGTCTCCAATCACATAGTGTACTGTTGTAAACATGGCTCAGACCGATGACTATGTAAACTGATCTCACATCTTAGTTTGATGTCCCTAAAGTACTTCTACAACAGCCAGGATTGCACGAAGAGGTAGGAGTCAATGAGAATTCTCAACCTTACCAACTTAATTTTGATGTATCGAAAGTGGATGTTAAGAATGCTGTGAAATACAGAAATAAGATTATGTTTGCAGGTTCACAACATTGATTTAAAAAACGCACTAAAACGTTTACTCTTATTTCACTAAACAATTTTCTATACATCTAATTCTTTCTCGATAAACATCGTTTCGATCCATACAAATATATTAATATATGGGCTGAAAACTGTTATATCCTGAAGTCCGTCAAACATCACGTCACAAAATCGATATTCAAAAAATCAAATTCTATGGCATCGTCGCTGTGCTAAACCAATGACAAGCCAACCACCACTAGCAGTCTTCAGTCAACTCGCTAAACCCTGTCCGTTGAATCCAGAACACAATATCCCCCTCCGCTGTATGAATCATATGCTTCAGGCATACTTACTTATGCCTGTTACTCCCAATGGAGCATAGGCCGCCGACCAGCATTCTCCAACCCACTCTGTCCTGGGCCTCCTTTTCTAATTCCATCCAATTCTTGTTCATCTTTTTCATGTCTATTTCCACTTCTCGGCGTAATGTGTTCTTTGGTCTTCCTCTTTTCCTTTGGCTTTGAGGATTCCATGTGAGGGCTTGTCTTGTGACGCAGTTGGGTGCTTTCCTCAATGTGTGTCCTATCCACTTCCAGCGCTTCTTCCTGATTTCTTCCTCCGCTGGGATCTGGTTTGTTCTCTCCCACAGTACGTTGTTGCTAATAGTGTCCGGCCAACGGATCTGAAGTATTTTGCGTAGACAACTGTTAATAAACACCTGTATCTTCTGGATGATGGCTTTCGTAGTTCTCCAGGTTTCCGCCCCATACAGTAGAACTGTCTTGACATTTGTATTGAAAATCATGACCTTTGTTTTGGTTGACAGTTGTTTTGAGTTCCAGATGTTCCTCAGTTGTAAATATGCTGCTCTTGCTTTGCCGATCCGCGCCTTCACACCTGCATCAGATCCACCCTGTTCATCAATGATGCTGCCGAAATATGTAAAGGTTTTTACATCTTCCAAATCTTCCCCGTCAATTGTGATTGGATCGGTGCATGCTGTGTTGTATCGGAGAACCTTGCTCTTCCCTTTGTGTATATTGAGACCTATTGCTGCTGAGGCTGCTGCTACACTGGCCGTCTCCTCCTGCATTTGTTGTTGCGTTTGGGATAGAAGGGCCAGATCATCTGCGAAGTCCAGATCGTCCAACTGCATCCTATATGTCCATTGTATCCCGTGCTTCCCTTCAGATGTTGACGTCTTCATGATCCAGTCGATCACCAGGAGAAAGAGAAAGGGTGAGAGTAAGCAACCTTGCCTGACACCGGTCTTTATTTCGAACGACTTTGTCAACTGTCCTCCATGCACGATTTTGCAGTGCAATCCATCATATGAATTCTGTATGATATTGACTATCTTTTGAGGCACGCCGTAGTGTCGAAGAAGTTTCCATAGTGTTGTTCTGTCCACGCTATATGCTTCAGACATATGTGGTTTATATACAAGCAGACTACACCGCATCACACCAAGTGAAAAATAATTATTATACAAGATCAAGCTAAAAGAGGTTCAGTAAAAAAGATCGTGGAAAACAGATTGGGAATAAATTAAGGATGGTAAATCGTACAATGGTAGCTAATGGGTCAAATGAAAGCTTATGATAAAAGAAATATGAATATATGTGTAATCTAGTTACATAATAATTATATGATAAGAATATACGTATTAATAGTCCATAAACAATTCCTAGCAGTTACCATTCATTTATTCTTTGTTCGGACATGACACTTCATATACAGAAACATAACTCCTGTTCTGTGAAGGTAATAATAGGTAGGACTTACCTGACAGGGGTTATAAACTGCATGAGAATGGACCCTCCTTACTCTCGACAATACCAGGGTATTTGGATGCTAAGTAGTAATCAGTAAAAATCATACAAATTTCCAGTTTAATTGTCAAACCGAATGATCCCCTCTTTCTCCAGTACCATAAACATACTCTTGGTAATATATAACTTTGTCGTCTATCAAGGTTTACGAGTAAAATAATTATATATATAAGATAAAGTCAATTTTCGTGTAGGCACCCAAACCCGAAGGTCAATGATGTTGCACAAGAAAGGTTAACTTCTGAATCAATAAAATTCGAACAATTGAATGCGTAAATCTATGGCTAACTACAGTTAATAGTAATAATTGTATTTTGAAAGATATTATTATAACGTTATTAAACTTACGCCTCGAGAACAAGGTGTCCCATCAGGAACCATCCCAGCATCTTGTGTATTTGCTGAATAAAGTCCAACACCTGCACCATTTGCATTAATTTGAACTAATTTGTTCTCGTCCCAAGTGGCAGGATCCGAAGCTGGCCAAACTGGATCATAAACTAGTGCAGAACATGATCGACCAGATGAGTGAATAACACGTGTTTGTGACTGAATCCAACCAAGAAGCATAGCTTTTTCATTTTGATGATGACACCATAATCGTCCACAGGACGTATCATGCCTGAATGAAGGAAAAAATTCTCTAACTTGGTGGAGAAATGAAATAAGCTAAAATTAACATTGAATATGAAATAAATACAAGTTAACGAAGAATTTTTTCGACATCACTTATTGATACTATACGATCGTGCCTACAGTTATGTAACAAATATATCGGTCTAAAGAAAAATAGAACGTGATTAAATCATAAAATGTTCTAGGATTTCAAGCCTTGAATGACTTTGGATGCTGAACTTAATGTAGTAATAGTAGTAGTAGTACACGAAATGTCAAGATACATATTGAAAGTTTGATCCGGTGACCGTTGTAGTATTCTTCTTATAACAATATAGCCTGAATGATTTACATATATCTTATTGCAAAACTAAGGAAACAAGGTGGATATAGACAAATTGGTATGACTCATAGTTTTGGACACAAACAGTTAGTGAGAAAAACAATTCACTACTACATTCCTTGTTTGACCTGCACGGAGATGAATAGCGCTTCGTTCTGTGGAATTAGCCAGATGTGGCTGTGAATGAGGGAGGAAGTGACTAATAGACAGGGAATAATTCAAGAATGGAAAATCGTATAATAACAGTTCATAGGTTAAAATAAAGCTTATGATAAGAGAGACATGAATATGAATAGTTTAGTTAATTAACAATTATGCGATAAAAATATACGTATAGTACTGGTCCACAAATGGATCCCAAAATTACCATTCATCGTTCTTTTCGGGACATAACAATACCCAACCAAATTTTTATCCATGTTAGAGAAGAAAATGAACATCCCGTACCAATCGAAATATATCATTATTAATAATCTATATCACAGATATGATAGAGATTTGTAGTTCAGGTGAATGAACTCACAAATCAACTGCGTACACACTTTATTCAACAAGGCGAGGACATACTGCAACACACTTGTAAAGCGGGAAAATGAAGAGAAATATCTAAAGCCTATCTTTCGAAAGAACGGCTAACCAATCTGCAGGGCAAGATGTGAGGCAAATGTGGAGAAATTCGAACACTTCACTTTTACTTGAAGTTTGTTCTGATAATGTTGTTCAGAAGAACGATGATGGTTCCACGACCAGACCATCCAGCTGAGAGAACAGAGATTCACCAAAATCATAGGCATCTAACAATTGTGAATTATTTAGATGGTTAAACCACTAACCCCAATCAAACAATAGTTTATGCTAGTTACGTCATTCATTTTTTAAAAACTTTTTCCCAAGAAATTGGAAATGAGCGACACACAAATACAACAGGAATAAAAGTGGTAAAAAGTACAAATGAAATAATGTCTTTTAAGGATATCTAGGATTTTTCTAGCCGATATTAATGATTAAATTTCAATGAAGACTTTAATAATAATAATTGTTAGTATTATTATCTTCCAAACGATACAAAACAAATAAAATTTCTTCACTTAAAATTTCGATTGAATGATACACACTGTTAAATGAAGAAAGGGGAATTCAACACTTTTTACATGTCATCCATCGACCAGATTGCTGTTCGAAACCTTGTTAAGTTCATTTTCTCCATAGGTTTGCTCCTAAAACAAGTTCTGTTATATTGTCGAAGCACACAGTCTAGATGTATTAACTGAAGTCAAAACCAGTAAAACTACATTTTAATACTTTATATGCTTCCCATATGTGAATCACTGTAATCAGTACAAAACAAATATAGTTCGCCAGAAAATGAGAGCAAAATACACATACTGAATAGCAATTGGAAATGCAAAGATGAATAATTACAAAAAGCAAAATATTTATAAGAGTAAAATTTTTATTGGTTGATAGCTAAATAAAGGGTGATAAGAACGAGACAATACTGAGTAAAAATTGTGGGGGTTTAAAGTAACATATTATTGGTTACTTTGGTTAGGGACATTACTGACACTTGGTTCATTGCATATCACCATACAAAAGGAGAAAATTAATCATATAAATAAATAAATATTCGAAATAATTGTGGTATCAATGATTGTGAAAATGATAAAGCATAAGGGATAAGTTTGTGAAGAGTTGTATTATCCTCATGTTATAATTTAGGACTATTATCTTATGACTCTGTTGGAATATGTAAATCGAGTGAGGATGCCTTGATGTCATGTACAAATACAAATTCTTGGCATATATTAACATTCAAGTTAGAAGTGAAATCCAAAACATAGATATGCAGGGATGGGTAGGGAGATTGAGTTTCAATGTGAAACGCAAACACATTCAACTGATGACTTTCCGAATAGTGTCAAAAATATGCATCCTGTATTATACTACTATTTAGAATTGTAATATATACCAAAAATGAAGAATATATTCGTTTATACCACTGAAAACAGTTTCCAAATATCTCACGCAGCATTTCATTTACATCAATTAGAAGTTTGTCAGCTTATGCATTCTCACTTTGAGTCACTTTGTGACTCAAAAGATGTAGATTGGACTATATCACGCAATAAATGAACTTGTTATTGTTTAGTTCAGGGACAAATTCATAGAAATTGGTGCTCTGATTGGTGGTTTTGTCACGTGATAATTTTCGGGAGGACGTAAGTCATAAAATAGTGTGGTAATCCTAAAAGACACCACAGTACTCCCCGCCTTGCTTATGTATAAAGTTAATATTAAAACCGAAATCGAGACATTTTTATAGGTAGTCATTATAGCGAAGCGATGAAAACTGATCAAATGGAATCTGGAACTGAATAAATGATATTCATATCCGTAGGAATAAACGACCTACAAGTTTGTTCTAAATCTCTGATATTTGTTTTTTTAGGACCAATCTACTCTTAAATTACAGTAAAACCAGTTTAAGAATAATGAATTACAAGAAAAAAAGGAATTTGATGAACTACCAAAATTACCATGTTTCACAAGCTATTCCTGTCCATGTTTTTACATCTTCCCATCGATTTTTAGATAATGGTCGGTGTACGCCACAATTTGCTACAGAATCGACATTAGATTTTCTACTCTTTACTTCATTTTCATAAAAGCAATATTTATCAGCAAGTCTGGCAGTTTTACCCCATAATACACGACACCAACCATCTGCTTCACGACAACCACCACGAATACAATGAGCCTTTGATAATGAAAAAAAAGTCGACAGAAAATAATTATAATTTTTAAAAAAAAAATCAAGCATTGTGTTCTTCTGGAATAACGATTAAGTAATGACAAAGGAGAAATCCAAAATACTTTGTGAATATTTTTGTCAGTTCACACATTAGGTACGTATGTGATGTAATGTAGATTTTTTGGAAAACAAGGTAAAGGTGTAGTGAAATATATGTTAACATTTGAGCGGTCTAATCACTAAGCAATTAATGCCTAACTTTCAGACGATAAATTTTACTACAGGAGACTAGGAAAAACATACATAAACAAATAAATGATTGATTGACTGATCAGTTTGAAATATTTTGTTTTCTTTACCCTCACTCTCGCTCTCAAAAAACATAAAGTTCTACTAACAACATAAACCAATTGGTATGAAAAGTTAGCACTGATATGACCATTCATTGTGTATCAACAGGGACTAAGCTTTTGTTTTTAATGCTTAAAGTACAAAATAGTTTAACCATCGATCAGGTTAATTATTAGGCAGATAAACATAAATAGAGAGAGAATAAAAATAGGACACAAGTCAGTTCTTGTTTGTGTTACTGTGATTATATTACTGTTATCATCCTTCTTATGACAAATGTTGTTGCTTCATGTCATTTAGATAGAGAAGTGAACCAGGAAAGATGTCACATAACAAGCATACCTGGTTTAACATTGATGGCTAAATTTGTAGTAGGTAATTTGTCGAAGATAGACTTCAGTTGAGACATTATTAAAAAACAGAGAGCACGGTATAAAACTAATCAGATAAAGTTTTTAGAATCTATACATCGATAATATATTACTGTGCCTAATATGAGACGAGTTGTTGAAGTTTAAGTAAGAAGCTGTGGCCGGTGAAGCTCATATATATGACGAGAGAAACAGTAACCAACAATGATATTGGATGATTGTCGCACTATATTATGAATTGATTGGAGTCGGAAATGTGTATCGTTGATTGTCGATTCAATGATATAATGGTTGAGGGCTCTCAACGAAAACTGTGAGCTAGACCCTTGAGAGGAGCTGTGTAGTGCTTATGCTTGAAATGTCCAACACCAAGATCACATAACTGACTAGTACACATTGGTTCTTATTAATAACCTAATTGATATTATTCTGTGACAAAACTCCTTCAAAGGTTATTGGGACAAGAAAAAAGTGGAATGGATAATTGAATATAGAGAGAAGCAAAAAAGGCAAACATAAAAAAACACGATTTGAAAAATAATGAAGAAAGTATTAAATTATGTAGATTTCCTGTAAAAATAATTTTTGGCAAACAGTTTAACTGCATTGTCAAAAAAAAAGAAATCAAGTCAGCGTAATACATATTCACTGTAATTTATAATCTCAAATTATGGATAAAACTCATAGCATATAGAAAGTAAATTCACTAAACAGAATAAACTGTTTTATTGAGCATTCATTTCTTAATAGAATGTTATTGTTAATTTTAAACTGTTCGAAATATTGATGAATGAATATTGTTCACTATTAGGGATTTGAAAATATTATGAAAACTTAAGTGAAAGTAATACATAACAGCATTATGATATAAATGTAATTCAATTATAGTTATTTAAATTATTACTATTATGTTGTTAAAGTATTTAAACATGCGAAACTTTGATGATGATCAGTTAAACAAGCTTCAATTTGCAGAGGGATTAAGATATCACCTAGAACTGACGAACGGAACGAAAGTCAGTGATATAACAAGCTAAGCGATTAATCTGAGCCCCAGCCCGACTAACTAGATGAAGAAAACCACATTTAGCCAGGAAAATATATAACTCTACAAGCAGACCGAAAGAATGAATGAACAAGTGGGGAATAATGAAAGCTCACTGTTAAGGAGTCACATACCACACTTTCCTCATCTAAATTTCAAGGGGTTGAACTTCTACCGGGAAATCCACTTGTTGACTTAGAATATGCTGATGACATGCAGAGTCTTCTGACCACTCTAAGCAACAATGCAAGCATGTTCGGAATGCGATTCTCTCACTCGAAATGCAAAATGTTGCTTCAGGATTGGGTTACATCGACACCCGAACTAATGATAGGGAGTGAAGTAGTTGAGTGTGTCGACCGCTTCACTTATCTTGGAAGTCTCATCAGCCCTTGTGGTCTGGTATGTGACGAAATCTCAGCACGGATACAGAAGGTTCGATTAGCTTTTGGTAACTTGCGTCATTTATGGCGTAGGCGAGATATCCGTCTATCAACCAAAGGACGGGTTTACTGTGCAGCAGTTCGTTCCGCCCTACTTTATGGCAGTGAAACATGGCCGGTAAGAGTAGGGGATATTCGTAGGTTACTAGTATTCGACCATAGGTGTCTTCGAAATATTGCTCGTATATCCTGGGACCATCGAGTAAGTAACGCATTTGTTAGGAAACGGGTACTAAGTAAGGATGGCAAATCAATTGGTGAAGTGATGAAACTTCATCAGTTGAGATGGCTGGGACACTTGTTACGTATGCCCAACCACCGACTGCCTCGACATGCAATGTTCAGTGGTATAGGAGTAGGTTGGAAGAAAGCTAGGGGCCGCCAGACCAAAACATGGCACAAGTCCATGAAGTCACTAACAAGTTGACTGAACAATGTTGGCAGGTGTAGACTACCTGATTGGGGACCGCGAGACGATAGCAACCGATGGTTAGAGACCCTAAATGACACTGCTGAAAATCGTTTGCAATGGCGCAGGTGCATCCACTCTTTGTGTTCTCCCAAATTTTGATCTCCTGACTCCTTCTTGTCTTTTTTTCTCTTCCCAAATTTATTTCACTGTATTATACTCTTTAAGTAACATCTCCAAACACTAATCTTTGCGATTACTGCTTATACTCTTATTACCTCTACCACTACGGGATTTGAATCGACCACTGCATCTCTGTGTTAATGTGGTGTGGCAACTCGAACTGATGTACGTACGTACGAAGTTCTACGTTGTTACTGACTGATATACCAGGAAGAAACAGTCGTGCAGTGCTTCCAGGTTTTCAATGGTGGTCTATATTAGATCGACTCGTGAATTCAACTTTGAAAATACAAAAATATCCAGAACAAGCACACAAGTCATGCGTATATGTACAATACAACAATGTTGAAAAACGTCACAAAACAGCGTACTGAAAGAGAAAACCAACCAATGAAATTTAGGTTGCTTCTAGGTGGGAAACACAAGCTGATTTTAAAAAATTGGCACTTTTGGTGCTAAAATGAGAAATTTCGACTTCTACAATAAAATTACAGAAATGAGAAGTTTACGAGGTGACTTCTGGAGATCTAGCATCCACAACACATTTTATTAAGAAATTCTTTGGAAGTTGAACAAGAACGCTAAAGAATTTAAATCAATCAATAACAGCAAGACAGGACGAGTGAAAGCGTGGCAAATAACATAATAATAAAGATAGGTTTCTACACTCAATTGGCCCAATAACGAATGAAATGATTTAACATTATAGTTTAGGTTCGTGTTATTTGCAAAAACAATCAAAACACTCAGTCATACAGTAAATTACTAAGGCCATTAAGAAATTGATAGTTTAAATATAATGTCAATAACTTATGAGCATAAATAGGATATATATTTACGGCAATTTCAGAGAAAGGACAGTAACCAAGATGGAACATAGACTATTCATTTTATAATATGTACAGATATAAAATCGAGTTATTTTCTGTATGGGGTTGTGGAGACTTGAATTTTATTGAAATCGTGAACCGGTCAATGTTAGATCACCATTGATGACCGTACAATATCGTTGAATTGATTGAAATTATACATTAACACTACTGGACGCCGGCTCAGTAGTCTAGATGTTTAGCATTCGCGAGCGAGACCGAGGGTCCTGGGCTCAGGTCGCACGTGCGGGATCGTGGATGTGCCTTGTTGAGTAATCCCATACTAGGACGAAATAGCCGTCCAGTGCTTCCATGTTTTTATTGGTGGTCTAACATTGATGGGTTCACGATTTCATTGAAAACCAAGTTAGTTGGAAAGCATTCTGTATACCAAGTAGCTGTCATACTCATAAGATGTACAACACTGGGAAACTGTTTGTAACTAGGTTGATAATACCAACGCTATTCTTTAAATTAACCCAATCAATGCAAAATTCGTGTAATCAGTCTGATAACCCGAACCTCAAACACTAATACAAAATTATCTTAAGTGCACACAACACCACATGGACACTATCTAAGGTGCATAAAATGTAGATTACCAGTCGCGACCATATATTATTTAACCTGATTTCCTATGCACATACAATGTAACTGACAAACAAACTTAGTTTGTCATTACTATTTCCAACTTCTATAATCACATTTATTCTCTCTTTATTCTCATGAGCCATTTTCTATTGTAGCGTTTGTGATAACTGGTCTAATGATTGATTATTGTCTCAATTTTTCTTACAAATGACCTACGCTTAATAATAAAATTTAGTAATTTCATGTGTCGACAACCTGTCACTTAGTGGATCATTTGTATTGCAATAATTATTTGAAGAGTGTATGAGTTTGTACATATTTTTGAATAGCTTTCGTTATATGAATATTTAACATTAGCGTACTGAAACAACTGTGTATGATTTTTTAAAAATGTTAATTCCTGTTTACATTCATCTAAACTGTTTCTTTCATTTTTAATAACAACAACAATAAAAACAACACTAACATGGTCGAAATGGAAATAAATATAATTACAAATGTGAACAACAGCGATGAATAGAAATACGTATTTATTTTTAGCAGTGGTGGTAATAGCAGACATGTATTTATAATTTTATGTTGGAGGCAACAAGATGAAAGTATCTTTCACTGTTCAATTGTAAGAATTACAATAATAACAATCGGTAAAAAGTGTAAACAAATTCAATAATTTATATCGGCTCCATTTACAATAAAATATTATTTCTACTACCACTTAATAATCTATGTTTACTTAAATAATTAACAAACTTTAGTTTATTTGAAGGAGTTTTCTGAGGATTACTTTAATTTGCAGGTTATTTCAGTTGTAGAATGATCCTAGGTGGGGTATGATTGAGAACTAGAGATCAATGGACAGCTGTATAAAGGATATTACTATCAAGTAGCGGGGTTGCACGATCCCTTTAATAATCGAATTCAGATTATTCAGGTCTCGAGAAGAACGCTGAATCATTAGAACCAGTAATCAGTAACATTCGAATACTAGTTATGAAAAATTGTTAGAGGAATTATTATTTATTATTTTAACACAAAGATATTGGTACACATGATTACACTATTTTCCTTTCAACACTTTATGAGATAATCTATTATTCTATATAAACGCATACATTTATTGAGCAATTATAAATACAAATGTAAAGCTTCATTAAATGATTTCATAAAACAGAAAGTCTTCTCCTAGTATGGGACTCCTCAGCAGTGCGCATCCACGATCCCGCACCACGCGAAGCTCGAACCCAGGACCTACTGGCTTCGCGCGCGAGCACTTAACCACTAGACCACCGAGCCGGCATCCAACGGTGTTAATGTCTAACTTCAACCAATCCACGAATTTGCGCCACTGTACACCATTGTCTTCAGTGAGTTCCTATCTCACAACGCGCGCGAAGCCAGTAGGTCCTGGGTTCGAGCCCCGCGTGTGGCGGGATCGTGGGTGCGCACTGCTGAGGAGTCCCATACTAGGATGAGACGGCCGTCCAGTGCTTCCAGGTTTTCAATGGTGGTCTAACTTCAACTGACTCATGATTTCAATTTGTGAAATTTCTAAAATCTCCACAAAACCCATTCTGAGAAAGTTTTCTGTTTTATTCTCGTTATTTTCACTCAATAATAATAAATTGGGTTACTTCAATAAATATTGTGAGGTTGATTTATCACTATTTATTTGAAATAAATTTTATGCTTAATTTAAGAAAAAACTATATATTAACCGGTGTAGAGCCATAACGAGGAACTCTTCATGCATTACCTCCGTAGATCATGACATCTCACTAGAACTCCATAAGTTACATCTTGAATCTAATCGCTAGTGAGCATATGATTATTATTAGTTTAGGGGATTTGTGGACATTGTAATATTACAATAATATTAAAAATTACGAAATGACCTCAGCTAGATCAAAATCGAAAAACCTGGAAGCGCTGGATGGTTAACTTGACAGTTAACTTATAACAGTATGGGATTGTAGAGATTAGGTTTTTGATTGAGATCATGAATCAATCTACGTTAGACCACCACTGAAACAGCCGTCCAGTGCTTCCAGGTTTTCAACGGTGGTCTAACATTGATCGATTCATGATCTCAATTAAAAACTTAACTCATATATATTTCATATCCTTACGAGAACATTAATTACAATAAGTTTAATGGTTAGCGCAAATGAACTTGACACCATTTTGTAGTAGTTACTTAGTCGAAATGTTGATTTTTTCTCACACTAAACTGTGTCAAGTATTACCTAGTAATATGTATATTGTTTAAAATAATTTCTTGTATTTAAAATCAGTCATAAAATTAAAGTACGACAGCATGACAAGTTTTACATGCCATTAATTAAGTAATATAATAATCAGAGTGATCATTTTCATTAACGACTAACAATCTATTCAAATCTATCCAGAATAAAAGACAATAAACATTTTGGAAAAACAGTCGATGCATTTATTTCTCATATTTATTCATACAATCAGATATATAGTAAACATTAGTAAACAACTAGTGAAGAAAATAATAGATAATGAAATAGGTAGATAGATATACAGAGAGGAAGTGAAAACCCCTATTTCTTTTCCATGTTTATCACATAACACACTTTTCGTACAATCTCGTTGACTATTAAGTGCGTGTGTGTACGTGTATGTTGATACAGTTTTACTGTGTTTCATGTGTATACAACATACAGTAATTGTCACAGGACAAAACAACAACTCATTTATTTAAATATATTGAATTGTTCACTATATTTTTAGAATTTATCGGTTTACTGACAAAATTCTAAGTGACAAGGGATTTCACTAAATAAAAATTTATTTTTAAGGATTTTGTGTAATGATGTAAATGTTGTAGATCACCAGAGTTTGTGTAATACATAAATGAGGTCAACAATATAACCTTAACAAGCTCATTGTGTGGAAAATAATCACGTTCACATTACTGACTAATTTTCAAAGGTAATTCCTAGAATTCTAGTGAGAAGTTGGAACCAAAGGAGTTCATCTATGTTGACGAGTGAGACAGTATTGAAAAGATAGTTGTGCAATATTACAAGTTGACTAAAGTTAAAAGTATAAACCATTAAGACGCTACCCAAATGGTCCAAAGGTTACTTAAGTGCTCATTACGAGACTTAAAGGTCCAGAGTTTAATACCCGGTAGGGTCGTCGACACCCACCATTAATGGGATCCATACTAGGATGAAGAGACTGTCCAGTTCATCCTGGTTTCCAATGATTTCACTGGTTGAAACCATGAGTCGATTGAAGCTAGACGACCATGGAAAACCTGGAAGCACTGGACAGCCGTTTCGTCCTAGTATGGGACTCCTCGGCAGTGCGCATCCACGATTCCGCCCCTCACGAGATTCGAACCCGGGACCTATCAGTCTCGCGCCAGGCGCTTAACCAGCTAGACCACTGAGCCGGTATCCAAGGGTGTTAATGTCTAACTTCAACCAATCCCCGAAGTTGCGCCACTGTACACCATTGTCTTCAGTGAGTTGATATATAACAACAGACCTGGTTGAAGGCTTCTCACTAGAACTCCAGGATTATCTCTTTAAGTCAGTAATTGTTGAAATAAGATTAGTCTGTAACACGAGTCCTAAAATTTAAAAAGCATTACTTTTCAAATGTTTACCATGATATCAGTTCATTATAAAACATATGTAATTAAACTAATCAACTACCTAGCAAAATAAAACCGACTACTAGAATAACCAATCACTACTGCTCATTAATAACTCACTTCAATCATAGAAAGTAGTAATCAGAGAAGTAATTTAAATACGAAAATAACTACAAATAAAAATCGATAGCATAAGATAGGGAATAACTAAAAAAAGACAAACAGCCAATAAAAAATGATAACCTGTTATCCATAACATGATAAAAATATTTGGATTCGGTCATATCTAAAGTGATATAAAACTAGAACAAAACAATCGCCTGAATATTTGCGGTTTCAAGAGAGTATTCAGTCTAAGGTTACCTTCAGATTATGCGTTTTCTCTGTAACCAAAATAGAGAACGTTTAAAAGTGAGTTAAATTTGAATAACTACTTGTGCGTATCTAACAAATATCAATGTTACACAACATCCAATAAACCGTTAACAAACGATTACGTAAGACGATACAAAAACTATGTATTAGGGTACTATTCCTCTTACACCGAGTTTCAATATTTTACAGACACAACTCATGAGTACATGTCATTTAGCAATTCTCTGTGGAAAGATAATCAGTATTAATATCTGATCGATAACAACTAAACAGTTATTATTTAGGATAGATGGATTGTGGCTAGTAGCCGGATGGGCCTAAATTTATTTTGATTTTTTCACCTCCATCTAAATACAGTACATTTTACTCTAAGCGCAAAATGCGCTATCCACTAAGCTACTTTACCAAGATAGTTACTAAACCAAACCCTTTCTAATAATGATATAAACAGTTATATATTAAACTTAATATTTAAGGGGATGGAACCTATTAGCTATTTGATGAACATTAGCTTACATCCTAATTGATTTAACTTGTTTACAACGTACAATCTATGTATTGAGAGATTTGAATCATATCGTTTGATAGGAAGGTCAATGATACTACCTGGTTGAACAAACCGGAGTGGGACAAAACTCGAACCTATTACCGAAAAGATGAGTGCTCTAGACATTAAGCCACTGCTGACACTGTCATAATTTCTATTGCGCCGAATACGAATTATATCTTTTTCAGACTATATATTTCGCAAATGTTATATTTCACAGAAATTGAAAAGATTAAAATAGAGATTTGTAGTGTGTTCTCGCATAGCTTCATGATGAATTTTCATTATAAATCTGGCATCAATAAAATGACCACTGACAACCAAAATGCATTACACAACATTTTCATCCTAGTTCAAGACACCTCAACAGTATAGATATTTAAAACATTGCGCTGAATTAAACTTAAGAGGGCTTTAAGTTTCTTGGTAAAGATGACATTATCACTCGATATCAAGACTGTAATATAAATGTATATATCTTTGAAAGTTTATAAAATATTTTTAGAAGGTGCATTTAACTTAAATTTAGCTACTCTTTTTGATTAATAGACTGTATGTTGATGACGCCTGTGTCTGTCTTAAAACTAACCTTCCTATAAAATTTTTCAATTGAATGGATATACTTAATATAATGAATTTTTGAAGATGACAACACTTACACGACGACCTTCATCGGTATAGCATAATTCACCGTCGATTTTGTATACATCGGCTGGGCACCATTGACTACGACCATCACAATATTCCGGTAAATCACAAGTACCAGATTCATTACGACAGATAGTTCCAGAAGGTTTCAATTTACAATAAAAAGATGCTGATTGATTTACATTTTCCAGGGAATCATTTTTAATAATATCACAACATGGACCACCAGCGCACTGAGAATTACCACGTAATCGACAACGTACTGGGTCACAACAGGCTTGCCACTTTTCTGGACATGAAGTTCTAAAGTATAGTTTATTTTAAAAAAGTTAAAAGTGATACAAATTGATGTAAAATGAAAAAAATTAATTTTATGAATTTATGCATATTGAAGAAATAATGCATGTGAGCTCGGTTGTAGAAGCACGGTGTACCCACTCGTGATCTGGTGCGTCTTTTAACCAGGTTTGTCCAGCAAAACTAATACGGTCTAAATCACGCGTTGAGGACTCACATAACTATTTATTTTGGGTATTTATTTACCACTACAGTGATAGTTTTACAACGCCGTATAGCATATCTGTCTCACTTGCAATCCTAAATGCTATTAATGTGATTTATAGCCCCTAGGAACAAACCGTAACTGTTACTTAAATATTTGGTTTTGAGCGATAGTAATGTGATACTAACTATCCACTTAAGTTTTGTAAATGGAACCAATAAAAGTTCACTCCATTACCTGGGCTTCACCAATACTGAGAGGGCAAAATGTCTTTATTCTGCAACGCATCACATACGAGCCCAATAGCTGATTAGGCTTTAGGCTGAAAGCATTTCGAATTGCTGGTCAGCTCATAATAAACAGTAATTCGACACCTTAGAAAAACGGCTACTGGGCGTTAGTTTAAGTCATTTCAGTTCGAACTGCACTTAAGTAATTGGGTAACTCTTCATTTGCATCATTTTGGTTCAAACAATATGTTTGTTTCGGTTTGCGAAATTACCGAGGTGATTGCGCCATTGTTTAGTGAGAAAATGATGCACGGAAGTAGTTGTTTATTCAGGTTTGACATTGATGTTCCTAAGCTTTGTAGTTTTGTTAGTTATATTCTTGAACAGGTGGTATATGCATGTGATTGCTTCATGAACAGCTGACAATATCAAGTCTCGAAAATCCTTTCTGTACGTTTGCGAGCATATGGTATTTCTGCCGGCCTGTGTGTAGCGGTATTATGAACTGCGTAAAGTCAGCCTTACGATTATAAGTTGCCTCTTGCCACTTTTCTACCTGACTCTTAGTTAAAGTTCGTAGTTTAATAGCACCCTGAATGAGGAAAATTTTCCGAGAATTTGATCTTGCATAATACTGAAAATACTAGTTTCCAGCACTGATCAGAAATATTGGGAATCGTACAAGCGAAAAGTATATAAGAGAAATTGTTTTGGCCGTCACACTCCGCCTTATCAACGCCACGGAGAAACAGAACCATCACAAGTCCGCTGAATCACAGCGTCCAAACACAAAACAAATCGTTGGTAAATAATAAAATGACGTCGGTCTGTATTAAACAGTATATCCGATTGTTAGCTGAAGTATACAATAGTTGTGTAACCAATCCTGTTAGCAAAAAAACAAGGAGGAGATAATAGTAGAGGGAAAAAAGGAAGGAGAACAAGAAATGGGATTATGGAATAGTAAGTGACGAAGAGAAAAGTATGGGTGAGATCATAATTTATAGATGATTCCTGATTAGTATTAAATTGTTCAGTTTACTTGGATCAAAATGAAGCTGTAAAGTAGCATGAAAAATTGAGTTTAGGAGTTCAAGTTAGAAGTTACGGTTAGGAATTCTGGCGAGGTTCTTCATCAATAACCAGTATAATTCCTAATGCGCGAATGCTATTCAGACATATGGATAAGGGAAGTTATACTTCTGCCCCATGAGAGTTATTATTCAGTCTTCACTTAAAGGTTTCTGTTATTGAAAATCTTAGTAATCCACAGAGCACTAATTCGTAACTTGAAAAGGAAAATTAATCTCAAGAAGTTGTCTATTTGACAGGCATCACCACAGAGACCACTTCTTAGTTAGGTTTAGCAAATCTGTGGGATTATTTTGTTATGACGACCTGGGTCAGTAAACATACTGTGAGCTGTGATTGATAGCCTCAAGGTTCTACCTTCCTCAGCTGCCGAATCTAATGACGACGTTTTTATTCTTAAGCCTAAGCTTCCTTACATTCAATATCTTTAAATTTTTTTTAACGGATTTTGTGGGTAAACGACTTATTTTGTCTCAAATATTATGTCGTATATGAAGTTTCACCGAACTATAGTTTTACAATATATTCTGTAGGATGTCAAATCTCCATGATTCGTTCAAAGGATTTGGTGTGACTGGCTGAGAAGTAGCCCCAGTGGTTGCTTTTTATTTCTGGCCTCTATAATTTATATTTTATTTGACAGACAATTTACCTCAACTGATATAGAGAACACTAGGAAAAAAGTTCTCATAACTTAATTGTTTAAATACTCTAAATACTGGTATCGTAGTTTAACGACTGGAATTTCGTGTTCTCATAAGTTAATATAGATAATATCAGTAAAATGCATTAAAATAAAGGCGTCAACATGAATTGGAATCACAAAAACAATGAACAAGCAGAATAATCTACCGGCATCGTTCATGATGAACTTTTAAGTATAACTATGTGATTGAAAATTAATAAAAAAAGTCTCTAGATTAGTTAGTATTGTGATGAAAACATGTAGAGATTATTTAATACTCAAATTACCATCAGAAATATGATAAATGGAAACTCTTATTTATTTAATTTGCAAAATATTAGTATGTCAGAAATATTGGAAAAGAAACGTTGTGTAGGAATTTAGTAAAAAATTCTATTCACAACAGAGCCATCAGAAAACTTTGTTATTAGTCAGCGTTTAGAGTAAGACATACACCTTGTAACACCCAATGACTTGGATGAACTTCAGTTTTTAAATGAGCTTCAAAAACTAATCCAACTCCCATTGCATTCCGTCTTTCCGAAGTAACGTAAACTGGAGTACAAAATGTGTTTTGTAATTTTAAACGATGCGCTTCAATGGCACTAACTCGAAGAATTGGCAAGGGTTGAACTAATTGTCGTGACTTTTGACGTTTCAAACAACCTTTAGCTAAATCCCAGCTTGCACCTTCTAAATACAGTCCTTGAACAAAACATCCTTGATGTGCTCGTTCTTGTATTTCATTAGAATCTGTATATTGAGTTACTGCTGTAAATAATGCACTTTTGTCTAATGGCCATCCATTGCGACGACATGTTGTTTGAGTTAAAGCCATCAGAAACGATTCAGGAATATGTAGACCTGATAACCAAATGACACTTGGGTCACCATTTTCAATCTGTGTGAAAAAGTAAGATATTGAATAATAACATTGAAAAAAATCCGCACTAACATATGTAGAGTGAAATTTAGATGAAAAAAACGAATAAAATTTCTAAATTCACTTACAAATTAAAATTATTTTCACATCTGCATAATTTACAGTCAGTTGGTCATATAATGAAACAGGTTTACATTTTATTAAGATAATATTTCAGACAGTTTATGTATATTATAGCAACTATCCTACAACTGATTTCGATTATGGTTGATTTTGGTCAAACCCGTTTATTAAATTGCTTAACAGATAATGTTATCTTAATAGTAACAATTCGTCTATTTTTTTGTATGATCACTAAAGCACATGACACATTCTAGCTGAAATGTTGGGTTAACATTAATTGCACGGCCATTTTTTAATTTTTTTTTCGAGTGAAACGTTTTTCATCCCCATCTTCTGGTTAAGGTTTTCATTATCCCCAATGCAATTTTTTTTAAAAACCCCACCCTTTAAAAACAATTTTTTAACCCCAAAATTACAATATTTTTCATCCCGTTTCGTCCAATGAAATGGCTAGTTTAAAAATCCGTTTTAATTGATTAGTTATGTCTTGTCAAATTGTTATAAAACATCAGTACTTGTCGACGAAGTACATTTTAATCATGATTATGGAGAAGAGTAACGTGCCGAGTACAAGCGCTGTTGTTTCTCACGTAACAGAAATGGAGGAAGTCTTTTTGACAACCTTGTTTCTCATTGCGTTCCCATCAATTGAAGCGTTGAAGTCCGCTATCACAAATTATGAAAAATCGACTTACTGTCATTATGTAGTTCGAGATTCGCATTTGTGCAGAGATGAAAACTCGTGTATTAAATTTGTGTGTTGGAGAAATGGACGTATAACATCTAGCGGTTCGTCACAGCGGATCAGACGGAGGAGGTAATTTGATTAATGTTGTTAAAAATGTTTTCATTAAGGGCTTCCATAAACACTCAATGTCCGGCCTTCATGTAATGTAAGATTATAGACGGCTACTGGACTGTTGTACGTGGGAATGTGCATCACAATCACGAGTGCGATTCCCTGAGGTACCAAAGTAACTCATGGGTGCGCAGGTTAACGGAGGCCCTGTTTGAAAATGTGCGACTGCTGCTGATATCAGGTACCGCTTCATTCCACATTAAGAATTATGCTTACCATTCTTATGGGAAACTTCTGAATGATCAAGATATCTATAATATGCGGTACAAAGTGTTCTCACACGCGAACCTTCCTGGTAAGCAATTTGCCAATTTATAATGTAAACGATAGGTGATTACGGAAAATTAAAAGCTCACATAACATCTTCGGGTGGGCTTTACGAATACAAATTAGACGATGATAACTGTCTATCGTATTTTTTCTTAACGGCTGATGATTAAAGGATTTTGGCAGATCGTTTCTCTGATGTTATTGGTTTGGACGGGACATACAAGACGAATAACGAGAACATCTATTTATATCAGGTCATCACCCTTGATATGAATTTTATGGCAATACCCGTTTGTATTGCATTTATAAGTCGCGAAACATCGACTTTTATTTTTCGATTCCTGTTGTTTTTCCAATATATATATATATATATATATATATATATATATATATATATATATATATATATATATATATATATATATATATATATAGACTTACAAATTGTAATATTTGCAAATTATAAAGGTCGGAATGATTTGCAGTGAACATTTTACTGCACAATAAGTACAATAGCATTCGAGCTAAGGAATTGCGAATGATGGATGTGAAGATGAAGATATAGATAATGAAAGATAATAATCATAACGAAAATAAATAATAATAACATTTAAAATGTTCATTGATGCAGTTGACCTTATTCATATTTATACGTTTAATGTCGATAGATATTTGTTGAGTCAGTCAGACGACGTAGGCTTGTTCATTAACACTTTATGAAACTAATATTTAAAATGCTTGTCAAAAATGGTTACGTTCATAATGTCTAGATAATTCAGGTTTCATATTACGGTTAACAATATTTACACATCACTGATTAAACACACTAGTTTATATTACGACTAAAAAGTTAATTTTAAAATACAGGACTACAATAATTTACAAGTGAAAACAATAAACCGTTTCAATGGACTTTTAAAATTAACCGAATTGAAATCTAACGTTTTCTAATTCTGATTATGAATGACCATTTACAAAACAACCATTTACTAAATATTCAGTGCCTATTGCGGAAAAATTATTACGTATTTGATATACCGTCAAAGTCGTTTCATTAACTCATGGTTTACGGTTCCTTCGCCATATTTATTCATGTCGTAATGAATAAATTATCATGATGATTTATTAATATGTTGATTTCTTTTTCCCATTAACAGACCATGTGTTACTAAAAAACTTATGCACACACTTTGGTGATAATTTCATTATTATTTCGGTATTCAACATTTGACTACCGTCCTAAATCAGTAATCACCGGCTTTCAGTTAATTTTTCCCAAAACTTGCTTTTTATGTGATACATATAAGTATTCGTGGCAAGATAACTAACGACTTCAATCAAAGGTTGACATGAAATCACTTGATCGGAAAGCAAAAATTTACCCACATACACATTTACTAACAGTAGGATTACACTTAAGTTGGTGTTTTTTTCTTAAAATGTCTAAATTTCTTAAAAGACTTACATTACACTAAAAGAATTATTCATTATCATTAAATTTCAAACGTAAAATGAAAACTATGACATCCAATCAAAGTACTTGATGCTATTTCTATTTCAACTAATCAGATTACAAAGATGAACAGTTTACGACCAATAACAAAATTATTAAAGGTGACAAAATGTTTGTTCATTTTCACTTCAGTACACACTTACAAAACATGTACACCAATCACCGATCAATAAATTTTTCTTTCACACCCTACAATTTTTTAGAAATGGGTGGTAGGGAATCTTAATTGCCGTGGGCTTAATGTCAACTTAGGGTTAACATTAAATGCACCGTCATTTTTGTATTTTTTTTTTGAGTGAAAATGTTTTTCATCCCTTTTGAAAAAACTTTTCAGCCCCATCTTCTTCTAATTTTCATTCTGTTCCGTCCAATCAAATAGCTAGTTTTTAGTTTGTCATAATTGGTCATTTATTCCTTCAAATCTATATAAAATGTCTGGACTTAGTGACAGAGCACATTTTCTTCCAATTATGAACGGTAGTAACATGCAAAGCACGAGCTCTGTCATTCTTCACGTTGTCACAGAAACCGATAACCTGTTCTTGAACACATTGTAACTTGTAGCGTCCCAATCTCTTTGTTCATGAAATTCGGGACTGTTAAGAGAACGAGTAAAGGCCCTTTTCAAGGCCACCCACAATTTGATTTAAATTCTTTTGTTAAAATTCCTTATTCCCATGGCAAAGGTCAAGTGATGAAGCTTTCAAAATTAATCTTAGATCAATAATGATTATGTGATTACCTCCCACGTATTCGTAAACGCTTTTTAAGCTTTATCAAATATACGGTTTAAGTAAGCGGTTTCTTATAAGAAATGTCATCTAATGAACACTAATCTGTCTAACAATAGTACATGCAAAACGTATTCAGAATGTTTCAATGTTTTGTCATATAGTTACGGTAGACAAATGTAGTACTAGCAACGACATTATTTCTATGGGAAAGGTCAACTGAACCAACATTAATGAATTATGAGTAAGCCTTAGTAATTAAGCAATATAATCAACTGAAATTTTTAAAAATTTCGTGGAATAGTTGAAGCTAGATATTAACAGGTTTTCCATGGTGCTCTAGCTCTAATTCACTTATGATCTCAGCTATTCAAATTAAAAAAAATAATTCTGTCTGACTGTTCCATCCAAGTTTGGATCAAAATGTTAACTTTAAAAAAAAGACACCAACTTCATTGCACTACCGTGCTATAATTCTGTCGGTGAATGTATATCAGAATAAATCTTTTTTCGACCAAGTATATATGGAACTGAAGTTTCATGCCACAAGCTGACGAAGCTAAATCAGAGCGATGTACAAAGAAGATGGTCGTGAAGTAGATCAAGAGATAGAAGCCGATCATGTTCTAGGAGACGCTCAGCTCATACAATATGTTGGTACCATCAAACTTTCGGCGACAAAGCTCGAAACTGTAGACCACCATGTAAATTCAAACGATCACACCGATTGTCAGTAACCGCTGTGGCAACTGGGACAGCTCCTAAGAACAGTCGTTTATTTTACGTTCAGGACAGAGTAACAGGTGCTCAGTTCTTAGTGGACACGGGAGCAGAAGTAAGTGTCGCGCATCCAGCGAGTAACGAAACACGAAATATTAATACAGCGCTAACGCTTAAGGCAGCAAATAGACCCGATATAAAAACATATGGCAAGCGAAAAGCAACCTTGAATTTCGGTTGTAGTACTTCATTTAGTTGAGAATTCATTATCGCAGATATATCCGTGCCCATAATTGGTATTGATTCATTAGAGGACTTCGACTTACTAGTGGATACCCGATGAAACCGGCTCATGAACGGAGATCATTCAGTAGTGATAAGAGGATTGACAACCGATTACGTATCCATGAACTTAGTAGTATCAAAAGACAAAAGCGAACCATATAGATCGCTTCTAGACGAGAAGACGATATTAGTACGACGAAAGAATGAAGTGGCAGACGCTTTATCCAGAACGATGGTGAGCGCTCTCAACCAATCCGAAATCGATTATCACAAAATAGCATCATTGCAAAATATGGATGTTGAGTTAAACAGACTAAGGTCTGCCAACACAACCTCGTTAGTACTCGAAGAAACTCCATTTGAAAAAGTAAGCATCATGTGTGATATTTCTACGGGCCAACCACGACCATTTATTCTAAAGCCACTAAGACGAAACATTTTCGAAGCTATGCATAATATTTTGGATCCTGGAATAAAGACCACCATCAAACTAATCAGCGAGTGTTTCGTATGGCCAAGTATGAACCGGGATGTCCGTAACTGAACTCAAGCTTGTATAAAATACCAGAACGTTAAGATACATCACCACACCAGTTCCACAGTAGATCATTTCCGTCATCCTGATAGCAGATTCGAACACATACATATCGATATTGTGGGACAGCTGCCGATTTCGGATGGCTTTAGTTACATTTTCACTTGGATTGATAGATTCACGCGATGGCCTGTAGCAGTACCCATAAAAGATATTGCAGCCGAAACTATCGCAAAAACCCTAGTAGAGCATTGGATTTCCCATTATGGCGTGCCTACTAATATTACAACCAATAGAGGATTTCAGTTCAAGAGCCACCTTTTCCAACAACTCACAGAGCTCCTTGGAATCAAACGAATTTGCACAACATTCTTCTATCCGATATCGAATGGTATGGTAGCGAGATTACATCGGTAACTTAAAGCCTCTCTTACAGCTGTTATTAGCAATAATGATTGGGCCAGCAAGCTCCCATTAGTCATGTTGAGTTTAAGATCAACAGTCAAACAAGATATATGATGATGCTCAGCAGAACTGGTTTATGGAACTACTCTACCTCTACCAGGAGGGTTTTTCACCTAAGGTAAAAGTGTTTCACTTGATATAGCAAACTATGTACAACGTTTAAAACAGTTTATGAGTAATCTAAGAGTAACGCTTCCGAGACAACATCAACACTGGGTATACATACCAAAACAACTGAGCGACAGTACCCATGTGTTTATCAGAAGGGATAATGTACAGCGTCTCTTACAACCAGTCTACGATGGTCCATTCAAAGTGATTCGAAGAAACGACAAGACGATTACGGTAGACAAAGCTGGAAAAAGGAGGTAATTAGCACTGACCGGGTCAAACCAGCTTTCATCGAAGCTGACGATCAGCCAGTACATACAGATACTTCTAAAACCGTCAAATCATCGAAGCATGAGTTCCAATTATCAACAACATCGACGAAGACAAACAAAGAGAATCCAGTAACGACAAGTTATGTACGAAGAGTGAGATGGCCACAACGATACATGTCTACGATTTTGAATTAATAATTTCTTTCGCCTCTTCGGATGTAAATTTCTTTCATCTTCGTTTTCTATGCACACATAGAAAATTTTAACTTATCTATCATTTCATTCGACATATTTTATGTATTCTTTCGTTCTTCCGTTATTATCTTATTTGGCCTCACGTACATATACGAACTCAAACTTACACGTATCTGTAATAGCTTACACGATAGTTCTAACATACATCTTAATTTCGTAAATTTCAATATTTAACATCCTGTTAAATTTGACATTCTTTTTCGTAAACACAGACACTGTTTTATATCTTTGTTTGCTGGGGGGAGCCATTATAGAAACTCACGTGCAATTGAGTTTGTTCACATTTAATTCGATTAAGTCATTTTGTTAACTTATTAACGAACTGAGTCATCCGTACAACAATAACCACTTATCTTTATTATTGTTGCGACTGTATGAACATGTATGCTTGAGTATTGCTTACCGCCTACACATATATTCACTCTACTAGCCTTAATTGATTCGATGATTCATTCATTTCACTACGTATATATATATATCGATTTTATTCATGTTCATTTCTCTTTCTCTTAATTGTGCTCGCTTACTCGTACTCGTATTCGCTGACTCACTCACTCGCTTGCCTGCATGCTTTTCGGCACAACCCTCTCATGCCTGCTTAACGCACCTGTAATTTGGGATATGTGTGTGGTCCCATAATAAACGTAATCAACACATCGTATTCGCCTTCTGATTAATATACCGTTGGGGCGTTATCTAGTGACGGTTATCAAGACGAACTGTATACGAAGTTTAAGGATTATATTGAATACCAACCACCACAAATTCTTTCTGGTTATACTTTTCTGTTTCCCCCATTACACCACTAATCTGTGGTCGATATTGTTTTTTTCTTCTTCTCTCTTATATGCACATTACACTCTTTTTCTCTTCCCATTCTCATTGTTAGTGTGGCACATATATATCTGTTGCCCCCTTGCACCAATATGTGTTTAAATAAATCAATAAAAATAAATTGTAGAACCTGAAGAGAAGTTATCGAAAAGAATATTCTTCGTTCAAATAGTAGTCTTTTAATCTGATGAGGATCTTTAAACGATATATATATATATATATATATATATATATATATATATATATATATATATATATATATATATATATATATAGTGTTATCTTAATTTTAATTTCCATTAGCTGATTACTTTTTACATCAATCAGTATATTAGTTCATCTATGATAAATACATCATTCACGAAGATAAGATTACTAAAGATATCTAAGTATCGCGCGCAAGCAGTTAACCACTAGATCACTGAGCCGGCTGGCATTCAACGGTGTTAATGTTTAACTTCAAACAATCCACGGAATTGAGCGACATATTCACCATTGTCTTGAATGAGTTACTATTTCACTACAGACCTGGTTGAACTCCACTGGTCACTACTTCTCACTAGAACTCCAGGATGTGTCGCTCAATTTCGTGGATTAGTTGAGGTTAAACATTAATATCTAAGTATCTAAATGTAATAGATATTGAAGTTTTATCGGAGTCAATAGAAGTTAGTAGTTTTCATTGATCATGAAGGAGTATAATGTTCATATTTTTACATTCAAGTCAAAATTATAAAAATCGAGTTTTTTTTTCCACTTTAATTCAGCAAAAATAAATATGACCTTGTAAATATGTATGAAGGTTGGATCAAATCTTAACAGTTCGTGGATCTGATTTCTCATGACTTTAAATGTCTATCTAAATATCATATTGTATACAATTTGTTATAGAAGGTAAGTTAATATGTGAATTATAGGAAGCTTTGTACCTCATCCGAATTAATCCATGTCATTAAACAAATGTACATTATTGGAAAAACATTCACATGACAAGGATATAATAAAATTGAATTCAATCCCATTATTATTTGATTAGCATTTGAAATTGTTACATTAACTTACCAGTTATAATACCCTGTAAAACTGCATTGTGTTAAGTTCGAATTCGATTTTCAGTATTAAGAAGAATAAAAATCGAGATTTCCGTGTTTAACTAATCAACTAAACTCAATTCACCCATTACTGCATCAGAATAAACTATTAATTAACTATCTATTAATGCTGGATGCTAATCTATGTTATAGAATGCTTCACTATCAGATATTCCTTAAGGAACTATGAAAAAGGAATATATTTTAAAAAGCTACCGAAAACTGTTCCTTTGGTTGTATTTTTTGGGCTGGCTCCAGTTAGCGTGATCATTTAATTTTTTTTTAAAAATAGATTGCTGAATGAGCCCCATTATCAGTAATTCAGGTGATTGAGAAATGACCTGAACACAGTACTACAAGAATTTTTTTTAGCATTCTTCGAATTTCATCGATCAGTTATTTGTACTCATGATTGTTTGGGTGTAACACAATCAAAAGCACCTATATGAGGTACAAATCTTTTTCATCGTTTTAAAATATTTTTTTGCATGGTACTGGAAATAAAATTTTATTAGAAACTTAAAATTTTCTTCATTTTGTGTCGTTTGTTTGCATCTTCCCATCGATGTTTAGGACTGAAATTGATCAGTCTCTTGTTGGTATATGTGCATTCCGTGCATATTGCCTCAATATTGCCTTAAGTCACAAGCATCATAAACAAGGGTGGATGGTGGCTAGCAGTGGAATCCAAGACACGCATTTTATTCAGCTAACAAGTTTTAAATAGGAAAAAACGCGCGTCCTGGATTCCACTGCTAGCCACCATCCATCTTTGCTCAAAAATTTCTTATTAGAATAAATTAAAATAGGTTAGTAAGGATAATGTAATGTTATGTAATAAACTTATTTTATAAATTTACCCAAGTAGTGTATTGTTTATGACGATCATGAAAGTGTATCATCCAGTTGCCTAAAGACTTTTTAGTCGCTGGAGCTAAACGCTGCCATATGCTTGGCAGTTGGCCATTAAATAGGGAACGTGCTACATTATCAAGTTCGGCTGACATACCAACTTCCCCATTCAATGCACGTTTCAATGTTCTAAGGGTTTGATCCATTCGTTTAATGAGTAAGTTAAACCTCTCTAGTTCCTAAAATTAAGATAATTATAAAGTAGATAAATTCATTAGAAAGTATAAGAATGCCATATTAATAATATTTCAGGGTTCAAAAAAATGTTTGAAGGTGAATGACTCACGATAAAGATCCTGAAGTCTAGAGTTTAATCATGACAAAACTAGATGGGATGGTTACGAAAGATCATTAAAAAAGATAGTGTACATCTTACCCCTGGATAGTGACCAATCGTATATATCCTGCAGAGCCTTAGATCACCATCTTTTTGTTAACTCAATGCATGCCATGTTCAGTAGAAAATAAGTGGGATTGGTCGTCTGTTTGACTTTTTGCAGACAAGATGCATTTTTCAGGCCATAATAAGCAAGATGGAGCACTGTATTTAATCAGGACTAAATATATACGGATATCTTAGAGTCGATAAGGCATGCATTCTTATTATTGACATCATTTCGTTCCTATTATCGTAGCTACGAAAATTACTGTGAGAATAATTAATTCATTTTTAATGCCAAAATTATTTTCGGGACACTTTTCATGATATTGTGGATGAAAATCCTAATGATTCATAAATTTACCTGACTATACAGCTAGTTAAAACTTGTTCACTTGGCACCATTCTCAATTATGTTGAACATTGAAGTCTACAATGCCGAAATGGAATTTGTTAAAAATCGCTGATTTGTACACATTTTGTTAGCACTTTTATAGCCAATTATGTTTCACGAGTTAAAATTAAATTCATTTATTTATTATGATCTCCAGTTTGAGAAAACTACCAAGAACAGTTTTACTGCTTAAGCAGGGCGAATTCCCCCTAAATGCCAAGGGTGGAGAGAGTTAGCTCTCCCCCTCCAGATGCTCTCACATGGTCACGTGCATAAAAACACTGTCAGGAAAGCCCCACTCACTGCTTTCTTGTGACGGGGGTGTTGTTTACGAACTTGGGAGGAAGAAAATTGAATGTCCGGCTCTTTAACCAAGTCAGTGGACATGTAGGTTTCACGTAGGGGAGTTGGAAAACCCGAATTCCAAACCAATGATGCACATGAACTCCAGGATCCTGAAGGAACAAATGGCGTAGGAACCAATCGTTGGTCACCAGTTACCATGGAACTGCATCTCCTTACATTGTTCCACTGCCATGTGGGTCAGACCTGTAGGTTGAAGGCTCCGGGTGTGGCCCCCTAAGAAAACCGCCTGCTTTGGTCTGGGAGCTTGGGCAGTATCATAGCCCACACACAAATCAAATGACTTGTGTGGCGCATATGTATTCGGTGTCCCTTTGTACCAATATTTATGCGTTCAAATAAATAAATAAATAATACTTGGAAGAGAAATGATTGACATGGGAAGTTTTACTGCCAAGAGGTAAATAGAGTATTTATAATCCATCCGCACCTATGTCGGACCATTTTTATCTAGGCAGAGGTGCGCGAGCGGTAAATAATCCATTTACTTTAGTATGCTAATAGTTGCATCCTTGTAGATATCATCTTTTCTGGCTTGTTTTACTTAGTACATCAGTAAAAAATTAATTAGATTTAAAAATTAATGGATAACTGACACGCACAATAGTTGAGCATTATTTCTAATTGTATCTAAGTATTATGATCTTAAGTTAACTGAATAAGTAAATGTTTAGATCAAGGTGTTCCTGTCAGTAAAAAACATGTATTGTTACTTAGAGAATAGCATATTTATAACGCTTCTTATAAACATTTCTAGAACTAATGACATTAAAAGTATAAAGGTGAATATTCTAATTAGATATTGAAACTTCCACTTACTAATGTTGCACATTACAAAAATTTCATTCCTAAACATGTTTACCTGTAATAAAACAACTGTAATTGGTGGTATATTTACGCCTAATTTTTTTCTTAAAGCTTCTCTATCAAATATTTGTGGTAGACTAGTTAATAAACCTTGTGTTATTTGTGAAATGAACTCTTCACGATTTGTTGAATTTGTTTGACTACTTGTCTGTGGTTGTAATTCAAGTAGATAACTCCAAATTTCTTTTGTTGCATTTGTATAATAACCTATTTCAGCATTTGAATGAAGACCAAATACTTCAGGTGTATTAGTTAGTGGAAGCGATTCAATATAACCTGAAATGTGAAAATTATAGAAAGAATTTATTTGTTTTATCCAGTTCATTAAAAAGAAGTTAGCTAAATCAAATGGATGATTTTACAAGATATAGGGACAGGTTAATTAATATTAATGGATGAACTTTACGTCTATATTATTTCTAGATCTTGAGTATAATATTTGATTAGTAATACCTGCTTTATTCAATACTAAGTATTTGATTACAGTACGAAATATAGAATATTGCAGCAAAATTCCAATTATCTATGTATTTGAATTGTTGAGAAATCTGAGTAAAAAGATTTTTGACAGTAATTAACTGATGCTCATATTTATCCACAAATGTTTACGATTAGTTGTACCTTCATGATACCACTTTTCATTATCGAATATATTTGATACATGTAGTATATAGTAATCTCGTTTCACTTCTTTAAAGGATAGATGAGGAGGAAAATATTACTAAACATACTGGTGATTCTTTAATTTCTCAGTTATTAAATTCACAATATATTGCAAACAATTAATACAAGTGTATATATCCACACAGTTATCATAGGTAGTAGACTGGAGAAAATATAAACTCCAGAAAAATTATGGCGATAAATACATGTTTGAAAAAGACTGCCCCTTAATTTTAACCAGTCTGACGAATCAGATTACCCATTATTAATCACGGTTGGTTAGAAATTTATTGTTACCAGAAACTTGTACTCGGATGGATTTTAAAGGAAGCTATGTCGCACATAGAATTATAAAGTGTGTAAAAATAGGTTATTAAGGCAAAAGAGATCATTTACTGGACCAAAGTTCAAATTCAACCTCAATATTTTTTGCTGCAGAGGAGCAATAAGCGTTGTCGTTCTACAATGAATTCTCCATGGAAACATTTCTCTTTACGTATGTTAATTTGACTGGCTAATAGATTAGAATATAAATTATTAGTTGGTTTGCAGGCTAATATCCTATCACTACTATGTTAACTTAAAGTTTAGCATATAATTAGAGTAATTTCTAACAGTTTCTCAAACCAGTCAATCATTGATTATTCAGAAATATCAGGACGTTGATCATGTAACTTTAACCAAATTCTTGTGATTAAACATGAAGTATAGCTGTCAGTTAAAGCGATATCACACTGAACGTTGTTGCCTATTAAATGATGATAGGTAACTGATGTGAAGCCCTGTTTGATTTAGTAGTTGTGCCTGTTGAGAATTTTTGAGAAACAGTGATGTAGCCAAGCAAAAACGTATAATTTCTCGAAATGCAAGTTACCAAATTGTCCCAGCGTTTGACAGTCAGTTTACTAAATAGTAAAAATCTTCATTGTGATGAGTCAATGATGAGATTTCAAATATTTTGTTATTTCCTATATTTCATTCATATTTTCAAAGGTCTTCCATGTACATCATTTATTGTAAGAAGTTTATGTAAACCTTCACTTTCTTTTTTTTTTTTTGGTGGAGTTTTGTTCTCTGAGCTGGATGGTTTGGTCGTGGAGCTTTTATCTTTCTTCTGAATGACACCATCAGCACAAATTTCAGATAGAAGTCGATCTGAAGTTTGTGCCGCCAAGTTCGTGTCCACCAAAATCATCCACCTGAGCTAAAAATCTTCTCCACCTTCAGTTTCTATTTCACTTACCTTTCAAAAGTGATAGACTTTACAAATGCAAAATGATAGATTCTAACTTAGTGGATCAATGTTATCTAGCTTACTACAAAACTGAAAGATTCCGATTTCAATAGTACAGGAAACTACGAGTTAAAAGATAAATTGAAACAATTATCCAGTACTACATGATTTGCAATGATTTTTTGAATAATAACTCGTATGTCTTTATCTCAACTGAATGTAAAGAGGAAAACTTGATTTTCATTGGGTGATAGACCGGGTCAGGTCACATGCTGATACAAGATATTAAATAGATTACTTACTGTAAAAAAATAAATGATAAGTAAGATACCTAAACTTTACAAAATGTGCTTCTAGAGAGTGAATTTGTTAGCGGGATATAGATTAGATTAAAGCATGCTCGATGCACGATTGCGTTGGTGCATGCTGACTGGGTAATTCTTATCCATTCAGCGCTAGTCGATACTTGGAGGACACTCTAGAATCTTCTCATGTAAAAAACTATAAATACACTAACTTTTCTCCTACTGGGCTTCTTACTTCCATCTAACCTTGTTATTTGAAATATAATCTTTTTATCGTTCAACCGTGTTCTGATTTGGGGACTTGTCGGGTGAGTTGGTGTCCAAGAATACTAAGCAATAAGAATAACTTGGTTGTAATAAGAGAGAATCAACAGAATTATTCATCTACTAAAGACCACGAGTCATCTATGTATGTCTGATTCATTGCACTATCATGTATACATTTATTGAGAATTCAGAGTAAAGGTTTAAACTTACTCTTTATTATTATTTCTTTTAGAATTATGTATAGCTGATTTTAAAAGTAAACTCCATCAGGGAGCACTAGTTCCCTCAAGATTACAAGTACACTTTGCTGACTAGTGCCAAGTAGCACGAAACCCGGGTCCAGGGTTTCCTGTTGACTACCTCCAACCACCATCTCTCAACATAGTTCACGCAGTGTCGAGTCAGCTAGACTAGTGGCCACATTGCAACTTGGTCGATAGCATTCGATCTGCACTAAGAAAGACTTGACACACATGAGATTGATCATCATCCAGTGACCAATCAATTGTGAAAAGTAAACTCCTCCTGGAGCTCCTCTGAGACTACTACCGATCTCAAACCCGTATAAAAGAGGAGGGTTGGATATGGTGTTAGTGACCCCATCCCATAGAAAACTAACTGGCTAAAAAAACGCTAACCAGATTACAGAAGTGATAAGTAGTATGCATTTGTCATTGAAATGAATTCATAAACCATAACAATAATAATTATAGTTGAGATCATGAGTCAATCGAAGATAGACCATCATGGAAAACCTGGAAGTAATGGATAGTCGTTTCGTCCTGTTATGGGACTCCTCAGCAGTGCGCATCCATGACCCCGAAGTTAGATATTAACACCGTTGGATGCCGTCTTAGTGGTTCAGTGGTTAAGCGTTCGCGCGCGACACTGACAGGTTCTGTGTTCGAATCCCGTGAGGCGGAGTCGTGGATGTGTACTGCTAAGGAGTCCCATACTAAAACGAAATGACCATCTCGTGCTTCCAGGTTTTCCATTGTAGTCTAGCTTCAATGAACTTATAATTTCAACTATTGAAATGACTACAATCTTCACAAAATTTTTTTCTGATAAAAATGTTAGTTAATAAATGTCAAGATAAAATTATTTATTTATTTATTTATAAAACTTACGATTAAATTCATCACGTGTATTACCATTTGGAATAGAATATTGAAAATCTTTATATGAATAAAAACAAAATGGTTGATATGTATCAAATATAAAATCACCAAAATATTCATTCATATATGTTTTTAATATACGTCTATCATATTCATCAATAACTCGTCCACCATACATTACTTCACCAATTAAATATTTTAAACTATCCCATGGAATTTTTATTTCATTATTATATATAGATTTTTGTAAATATGTAATTAATATTTGCATAGATACACGAAAATCGGATTCATTAAAATCATATATAATATTCCAACCAATTTTACCAAATTTTCTACGTTCTTGTATAACAGCATGAAAAAATGTTAATGTATAAATTAATACTGAAAATATTGAATGAGAATATTCATTAAATAATAATGATGATGTCGCTGATGATGATGATGTTGCTGATGAAATTTTTGAATATGTTGAACGTATATTTAATTTTAAATTATTTGGTGATTCTGTGACAACTTTTAATGAACGTTGTAATATACCAATTGGAAATATATCACATGGTTCAGTTGTTAACCATAAACGAAAATCTGGATGTGGTTTTATTAATTTTTCAATATATTTTTCTAAAATTATTAACCATTTTATTAATAAATGACAATTTTGTAACATTAACCAATTACCATGAATAATAGATAATTCTAATAGATTTTGTGCATTTTTTTCTTGACCTTGACCCATAGATAAAAATTTTATACGATTTATATTAAAATTTTGTCTTTCAGCAAATTTAATTAAATCCGATGTTGGATCTGAACCAGGACTTAAAATAAATACTATTGGTGATCTACATGTAGTTTGTTCATATATTGTTGTAAAATTTAATATTGGTGGACTAACAAAATCTTCACTCATTATATCTGTTATATATAATGTAATAGCTCGATAAATTCGATCTATACGAAAACATCGAAGTAAACAAAGTCGTTGAAATTTACTTAATTGTTCATTATAATTTCCTGGAATTGATATACTTTCTGGATTATCTGATTCGTACCACTAAGAGAAATTTAAAACACAATAAAGATAGGTGAATAGAATTCATATATATATATATATATATATATATATATATATATATATATATATATATATATATATCATCAGAAGGGGTTTTGTGGAGATTTTAGTAATTTCAATAGTTGAAATCATGTGTTAATTGAAGTTAGACTATCATGGAAAACCTGGAAGCACTAGACGGTCACTTCGCTCCAGTTTGGAACTCTTCAGCAGTGCGTATTCAAGACCAATAATTTCCGTATATATATATATATAGCCAATTGAGTTATACTTTGATATTATGCAATGTAATCTCGTCTATTTATTAAAATTTGATACAAATACAACAATTTTACAATTGTTTTTTCGTTTGTTATTGTCTAAATTCAATAATTTTGTGAGATTTCTCATAAAACAAAACTGATTTCAATTGTAGATCATTCAAATTGATACCATTTTTACTGGTTTAAAAATTCAATCTTTAAATTACAAAGGTATAATTTTACAATATATGTGTTGATAAGTATCTGATATGTTCTTTGAACGTATACCCTTTGGATTATCTTAAATCTACAATTAAATGTTTCATAGTACGTAAGAAATAAAATGAATCAGCGCATGGATGACGTTAGACGTTCTGATTACCAGCTACTATTCAAAATATAGTTGTTCAGTATATCACAAGTATCATATGGCCTTAACATTTATCAAAGTTGAATTTCGAACTTCTGAATTGCTTAATAGTGTTTAAACACTGCGTTCAATTTAAATCATCGGAATTTCTTAAGTTATTAAACACCGAGTGTCTCCCATTACAACAAACAAGCTTACATTTTCCAAAAAAAATATAATTTATCACAAAAGTTATGGTTAAGCACTAGACATTTGGAAATTCTTTGTGATGGATTAACAATAATCAGTAGATCGTTAATATCTTTAGAAGCCACTAGCTGAAGGCGAAACAGTGATATATTTCAGTACAATATTTTCAATACAATGATCAATGCTAAATCTTTGAAGACTTTAATCATTGATTGTCCGTGATGTAAACATTCAGAGGATATAATTACATTGAGCGAACATAAAAATTACTTTATTTATTTGTCTGGATCTCTAACTTGGGTTTTATTTCAAATAGTCTGAAAGATAAACAAATATTTAGATAACTAACATTTATCGCCTTCAAAAATACAATATAACAAATAAACCCAGGAAATGTCAAAACTTTATACGAAAATGAATCTTACACTTTTCCATTGTTTACTTGTTTTCACTAAATCATCTTTTAATGAACCATAGTGTTCTGGAAATAATTCAATTAACCGACTAAGGTCTTTCCAGCTAGAATCAGGTAACCAATCAGGCAATGGATTAGGGTCTTTTGTTTTCTCAATAGAAACATTTCCTTTAATAAAGAAATCCATTTCTTCTGTAGTTAAATTTCCCAAATTAATTTCTAACTTGCTGGTTATTTGAAAACTGAATAGAAGTTTGTGTTTTTCAAAAATACCTATATTGTATTTAACAAAATAAAGCTTTGAGGAAAGTTAGATTTTGATGAACAGGTCATACAAAACTGTTGAACAAAACAAGAATTTAAATAGTTGAATTCATGAGTTGATTAAAGCTAGACCACCATTGAGAACCTGGAAGCACTAAACTACCGTTTCTTCCTAGTATGAGACTCCTCAGTAGTGTGCATCCACGTTCCCGCATGCAGGCCGCGAACGCTTAACCTCTGCACCACTGAACCGGCATCTAACGGTGTTAATGTCTAGCTCTAATCAATCCGTGATCTTGCACAACCATTAATTGTCTAAGGTAGACACTTGTCTCTATCGACCACGGATTAGACTCCACTTCCCAACTGTTTAACTTTCCCCTTACTTTGCTTTGGACCAATCTATGACAGATTAAAGATCCAAGATCATATCAGGGGTTTGTAAAGAACTTCGTAGATGACTTGGCCTTTATATTCCATACACAACAACAAATGCAAGTCAAGACAAACAGTGTAGCAGCAGCCTCTGCGTCAGTATGCATCAACATACACAAGGGAAAAATCAAGATTCTCAAATACAACACGGAGAACACCAATCCAACCACTCTTGATGGCGAAACTCTGGAAGATGTGGAATCTTTCACGTACCCGGGAAGTATCATCGATGAATAAGGAGGATCTGATGCAGACGTAAAGGCGAGGATTAGCAAAGCAAGGGCCACATTCCTACAACTGAAGAACATATGGAACTCAAAACAGATGTCTATCAACCAACATCAAATTCAGAATCTTCAATACGAACGTCAAGAAAGTCCTACTATACGGAGCTGAAACATGCAGAACTACTACAAACATCATCAAAAAGGTACAAGTATTTATAAACCATTGTCTACGTAAGATACTGATTGTCCGTTGGCCGGATACCATCAGCAAGAGCCTACTATGTGGAAGGACAAACCAGATTCTAACTGAATAGGAAATTACGAAAATTCGTTGGGAGCGGATAGGACATAAATTACGGAAATCATCAGACTGCATCACGAGGCAAGCACTAACTTGGAATACTGAAGGGAAACGAAAAAGTGGGAGGCCAAAGAACATATTGTGTTGGGAATAAGAAGCAGACATGAATAGGATGAATAGCAACTGGAAAGAACTGCAAAGGATTGCCCAGGATGCGGTTGGATGGAGAGTGCTGGTGGCAGCCTATGCTCCTCCACGAGGAGTAACGGGTGTAAGTTAGTAAGTAATTTAAACATAAGCGAACTAAACATATTATTTCTAATGCCTGGTAATGTACAATCTACACAACTGTCTAACTAGTTCTGTAAGATATCATGAATAAACTTTCAAATTATATTAGTATTTTTATATCATTTATACTAACAGCGTCAATGTATAAGATTTTGTTCTATAGAGTATTGACTAGCTAAATAACCATAAATCAGTTATATGTATTTATGTAACTCAAAACTAGGGTTTTTATTCCTTTTATTGATCTTACATGGGAAACTCATTTGACGTAAGAACAAATATTGAAAATAATCGAGATTAACTTCTTTACTGAAAGTGTAATTAGTATTATACTGAGTCGCTGCTGTTCGTTATCCAATATACATAAGGATATTGACTATTTGGCTAAGCGATATAGACAGGTGTAGTATAACTTGTTTGGGTCCACGTGATAATCATAATCAACGCTTAGAGACCTTGAATGACATAGCTCAAAATCGTTCCCAATAGGCCAACTACATTCAACCCTTGTGTTTCCTTAGATCATAAGTTTCTAAATTACCATATAAATTTTCTCATTTCAGTAATTTTAATTTTCTTAAATTCATAATATTTGATCCCTAATTTTTACTGTGTCCATTATATTGTTACTACTTCTACTACTTTGGGATTTGTTCTGACAATTTCATCATAATGTCCTAATAGGATATGGTAACATGAACCGGTGTATACATGTTCCATGTTCGACACCACGTATAAATGACTGACTAGGTAAATGTTCAATATTAATACAAATTTCATACTTTTTAATGTTATCAAAATAACAAAAACAGTTTATGAATGATTTTTTGTTTTACTAAACAATCAATTAGTTTATGTTTATTTTAATTAAATCAACGAGAATTTTATTTAAAATTGTAGAATATTTCAATAATCAAGGTAAAGATAGATATTGACTAGTAGTGAAATCGAGGACACGCGTTTCATCTTATTTTGAAACGATTCAAATAAAGAAAATTAAGTGTATATTACAATTATCATTTCACTTGATAAGAATAATTTTATAATAATTTTATATTCAAAAATGAAGAATATTTGAGCGAACAATTGTGTTTCAATAACTTCATCATCAGGCTCTACAGTTATAAGTCCATAATTAGAATATTTTACAAAGGCCAAAAATAAGGCATGTTTTAATGAGTTTGACAATGTTATGCGTTAAAAATGGTAAACGTTTGCATCTGTTACGATATATATATATATATGCTTTACACAGCCGAAGCCATCTGGATCAACTCCAGAAGACCTAATTTATGCATCCAGAAGAAATATATCCAGCCTCTGTGTTTACCCTGGCCTACGACTAGATCACCAAATACCTAGACTGAATATTATAAACCTCTTACCCCTTCCTTCCTTCATTTTAATTTATTTTCCTAATTATCATTATTTGTCATTATCTATATCTTAATCTTCATATCCATCATTCCCAATTTGTTGACCGTAATTACCTTGATAACACCCCCCTTATTACATATTATATTCACACAACAATATTATTATCTCAGTTGACAAAATTATTTTCAATTTTGCAATAGTACTATTACATTATCTTATTGTCACTGAACAATTTACTGACCTTTATTGAATGACCTTTCTAATATATATATATATCGTAACAGATGCAAACGTTTACCATTTTTAACGCATAACATTGTCAAACTCATTAAAACATGCCTTATTTTTGGCCTTTGTAAAATATTATAATTATGGACTTATAACTGTAGAGCCTGATGATGAAGTTATTGAAAATAATTTTATATTATAAAACTTATACTTAAAATGATTAAATTTACCTGTACATCCATATGTATATACATTATATGTAAGTTTATTAATAATATTTTGAAGTCGTTTCTTTAAAACTACATCAGGCATACTTTTATGTAAAGATAATTGAAAAACATCAAGATATGCAGTTAATGAATATTGATACATTGAATTAATTGATGACATATCTGATAAAACAAAAAATAAAATAGCTCCACGTTTTGCTGCTGGACGATAACCATCACGTAATATATCAATATCAATTGCAGTTTTAGCACCCATTTCTAATTTTTCTGATACTTCATTTGCTTTTAATTTTGTTTCTTCTAAAGTATTAACTAATTCTACATTATCCAACATATTTCCTGTACTTGTTGCTAATTCACGTAATAAACTATCTTCTAAGTCTTTCAATAACTTTTTATTTTGACTAAATGATTAGTGTAAAAGGGGGAATAGAAAACAAATTCATAAAAATCTCTGTTAGAAATCATATATTAATATAGTTAAAAAGAAATATATTTTTATGATATAAAGATATTTTTCTTTAAAAAAAGCCTTTAAAGGGGCTCCTTTATTTCGTTGTCATTTCGACTGGACGATGTTGTAGACGGGCTCTCCACTTTGGTGGCCCAGGATCTGACTCCAAGTTGATTGCATGAATGTATATTGTCAAAATATATATATCCTGACTATTCTTGTAGATCTTTATCGACTTAATCCGCGTTGAGTGATTAACGTAATTAAATAAGTCAAATAAAGAAAATGGACTTTAGAATACATATATTTTGTATATGAAGCGAATGGAATAGAGTGAAGCGAAACGACGCCCCGTGGAGAAGGGGGGTAAGCCAACTCAATTTAGTCAAGCGTTAATCAATATTTATAGTCATACAAAAATAAGTTACAGCATGTGGTGAATAGGATAAGAAATGTACACACATATATGCACTCATATAAAAACAGTCAAGATTGATAAGCGAATAATTAACGAGATCAAAATATGACTCAAGTAGAATGAATAGACTGGCCTGTCCGAAAACTAGAATAAGGTATATGGGCTTAACATAATAAGCGACACTAAAAACCCTGTTGAAATGACTGAAAGTAGAGTGATTCTTTCTATTCATGAATACTATCACGTTTTAGTGATTGGATAGAATAGTTTCAAACAAACTAATAACCAGATTATCTTTGAGAAATAGAATTAGGGCTTAGTTATTTGTTTAGTAAATTTAATTTAATTTTCATACAACATAAATTTTTTTCGATAGAGCTACTCCAGAAAAAAATAGTAACTTCCGTTTCAGCAGTAAATTTAGGGTTTATTTTATTTTCCAATTTTATACTGACTTATCACATGGTTGTAATCACTGTCATGTTGGCTAACCCTTATTACTGATCAAGTTAAATGGAATAATCTACGAGATATAAATCAGATTAAATGACTTGACTCCACTTCGTCTAACGTTAGATGTTTTGAGGTGATTAGAGAATTGACTCTAAACTAGGTTCCTTGATATATGACATTATTTATCTAGATGTATCAACTATCTTGAAGTAACTAATGCTCCCAGTGGGATACTATTACATATTTAATAGTGTCACAATCAGCAATATTACTAAGAACACCCACCAATACAAATCTTAAGTTCAAGGTTCGTGAGGATTTCTTTCAAAGTTCTAGCGTTGTTTAGCATGGTTGTGCGTTTTGTGAACTTTGTAATATAAGGTCAGATTGAGTTGGTCTATTGTATATCCTCTCTCCTGTTCAGTTCAATATTACTAAAATTTCTTCAACTAAATAGTGAGGATTTTCTTAGTAAAGCTGAATATGATAGCAATTAGAAAGCGTTTCGAACTCGCTTTATTAATAAAATTGGATATTACAAATGAACCTTCCAGTCTTTGTGAATTTTAACAAGTTTTACAGGTAGGTATGTAGTCTGTTGAACGTATGGTTCATGATGGAAAAATACTAGAAACGAAAGTAAGTAAACTATGCTGCTTTACCCAGTAATACTAAAATTCATATGCAGACCGTCAAGTTATAGTCCTACTTTCAAGATATGTGAAAAGTTTACAACCTTATGCTGTACAATTTACAAAAATGTACAATCACAGACATTGTGGTGGTCGGCAATATGGATTAAAAAGGATGAACATTATTCATATGTCGATTTCTGAAATGCTAACATTTAACTGGCGATCAATCAATATCAATCGTCGGGATCTGTCAAGAAATAAGAGAAGGAAACTTGTTGCTGAGATTTCTATATTGTACCAAAAGTCTAATATTGAATAAAGCCGTCATAATGATAATATATTTTGAAAAACGGTTTATACTACTTTTATATTGTATAGTAATATGAATAAAATACCTGTAGCGAATTATTTTGTGGTTATAATGGTAATATGGCAACATAAACACGGGGATGTATTTTATTTCTTACATTTCAAGCAAAATACCTCTGTAATCATATTTTTTAACAAGCTTTCTCAGATATATATTACTGACAAATGTGTCACTATTATCACAGACACTTTTATTTATTAAGTTGACACCTATTTGAAAATCAGTCTACCATTTAAAATGATACCAAATTCTATTGTGTTGTTTCTAGAGTTTAAACAGAAATATCATTATTTATACATTTTCAAATCAGCCGATAGACAGTAGAAATAAAATTAAACATCTCTAGCGTCGCTGAAACTTTGCCTATTTAGTTGGTCGGCTCTTTATTGAAAAAAAATATTGGTTTTTTGCCAAACTGCCGGAGCATCATCTTCTCTTCCATATCCCCATACTTTTTAATGAAGTATTCAGTAAGCTGTTTCTTCCTGTCTTCTGTGAAGGTTTAAGGATGGAGTCTAAATGATAAACATCTGAGAACATACCTTAGACATGGAACTTATAAATCAATGAGTTACAGGAATCGGATGCTTCATTTTTATAAAGTTCATAGGCTAATACAAATTCGTAAGTCGAGACACAAAGTTTGTTGGAGAGAACAGAGACTATTATGAATGAATGTTATTTTAAAGTACTATTTGCCTAGAACATTGAACGCTAACCTTGTTTCTTTAATTAAAAATTCACGTTGTTCTTCTAGCTCACATCGTTCTGATTTAACAATTACACTTAGTAATTGATCTTCCAAACCTTTCATAGTGACGGTATAATTAATAACTGTTGCTTTACTAAATACATCTGGTCCGTACTGGGGATTAGACAGTTTTGTATTGAGGTAGAGACGAAAGTTAGGATCGTAGTCTACTTCTTTATCACCCAGAATGACATAAGCACGGTTCTGTAAGAAAAAAACAAATACAAATTACATTCTGTAAGGTTGAAATGTTAGTATGACAAAAAGAATTGCACAATGAAAACAAAATCATATTAGATTTCTTCCAATCAACTTGATACAATCTTACTAACTCCGTAAAAAAACTATGATATCAAATTAGAAAAGTAATGTAGAAAAACAAAAACTGATCACTTAATCATATGTAAGAATACCAGCATAAATATTACAAACGGATAACATGAATTAAGTGATCAGTGCTCAGTTTAAATCCCCAGGGGGTACAGGCGGATAATACTAATAAGTTTATTTGTCACCTACGTAATAATAATATGGTATAATATTTACAGCTTATAGTTCTTCAATTTCATCAATTCGTTTAGAACCATTCTTCTTATGCTCACTTCTCCTCTGTATTTTTAAAATTTTTTTTGTTAACTTCGTCTATTTACATTAAGTAAGGTATGATAGTTTTGGCCGATGTTAATCTGTGTCAACTTCTACTTTGATTATTACTGACTAGTTGATTATGCACAAAGTAATAATTAACACTAGGAGAGGGACTAGTTTTCACTACATATTCTTGATTTAGTAACTTATTATGTAACCTATCCAGAACGATTATCTACTTCGTGTTCACTTACAATAAATGAATAGGTTTAAACAAAATAGAGCAAGAACAAACATTGATGCAGAATAGTATGAATTCATGATATTTCGAGGTTTCTCGTCAGCTTACAACCAAGAATGTGATAGAATTTTTGGTTGTAAGCAGCTGACGAGAAACCTCGAAATATCATGAATTCATACTATTCTGTATCAATGTTTGTTCTTGCTCTATTTAAATTCATAAGAGGAACCACTTGCATTAAACAAAATTGTTCGAACAGAGACAACTAATTAAGATAACTCATTATGTCATTGAATAAAAATCAAGAGAATTCAGTGAACAAAATTTTCTTTTAGACGAAATCATTTATTTAAGCTGTACATTCGTATCAGTTTTTCGTTTTTCTTCATATATGTCAAGCGGACAATTATCTTTATAATTCTGACCCGTAAATTATTTCCAACCTTCTATTCTTCTCTAACCCTCTGATTATTACGTAACTTCGTCTGACAATTGGAGTCTCAAATCACTCGGTGGTGTACTCTTTTCTATTCTTATATAGACATACATTTACCACACTTCTATGAAATTCATTAGCCCCACGGCAATTTTTTTTAAGAACCCCCCACCCACCCGTTTTAAAAATGTTTTTTCAACCCAAAATTGCAATATTTTTCATCCCGTTTCGTCCAATGAAATGGCTAGCTTTGTAGTTCGTTTTTAATTTGTTAGTTATGTTTTGTCGGATTGGTATAAAACATCAGTACTTGTCGACGAAGTACATTTTAATCATGATTATGGAGAAGAGTAACGTCCCGAGTACAAGCACTGTTGTTTCTCACGTAACAGAAATGGAGGAAGTCTTTTTGACAACCTTGTTTCTCATTGCGTTCCCATCAATTGAAGCGTTGAAGTCCGCTATCACAAATTATGAAAAATCGACTTACTGTCATTATGTAGTTCGAGATTCGCATTTGTGCAGAGATGAAAACTCGTGTATTAAATTTGTGTGTTGGAGAAATGGACGTATAACATCTAGCGGTTCGTCACAGCGGATCAGACGGAGGAGGTAATTTTATAAATGTTATTAACATTTTTTGTCATGAAGGGCTTCCATGAACACTCAATGTCCGGCCTTCATGTACTGTAAGATTGCAGAACTACAAATAATTTACAAGTGAAAACAATAAACCGTGTTTCAATGGACTTTTAAAATGAACCGAATTGACATCTAACCCTTTTTCTAATTCTCATTATGAATGACCATTTACAAAATAATCGTTTACTAAATAATAAGTGCCTATTTCGGTTAAATTTATTACTACATTCATATACTGTCAAAATCAGTTCATTCAATGATGGTCTACGGTTGGTTCACCTGAATTATACACATTACAATCAGTAATTTATCATGATGATTTATTAATATGTTGATTTGTTTCTCGAATTAACAGACCATGTGTTACAAAAAAATCTATGCACACACTTTGATGATAGTTTGTTTATTAATTGGGTATTCAGCATTAGACTACCGACCTCATTCAGTAATCACTATTATCAAATATTCAAACCGGTTTTCAGTTGCTTTTTTGCAAAAAATTTATTTTTATGTGATACATATAAGTACTCGTGACATTAAAATTTTTGATCGGAAATCAAAAATTTATCCCAATACACATTCAATAACAGTAGGATTGCACAGAAGTTGGTGTTTTTTTCTATAAATTTCTAAATTTCTTACAAGACTTACATTACACAAAAAGATTTATTCATTATCGTTAAATTTCAAATGTAAAAATCTAAATTCTGACATCCAATCACAGCACTTGATGCGATTTCGATTTCAACTAATCAGATTACAAAGATGAACAGTTTACGACCAATTACAAATTTATTAAAGGTGACAAAATGTTTGTTCATTATCACTTGAGCACACACCTGCAAAACAAGTACACCAATCACCGATCTCTAAATTTTTCTTTGACACCATACATTTTTTTAGAAATGGGTGGTAGGGAATCTTAAATGCCGTGGGCTTAATGTCAACCCACTTCTATAGATACGAATGTACAGCTTAAGTAAATGATTTCGTCGGAAAGAACCTACTAATATTAGAATACTTACTTACTTACGCCTGTTACTCCCAATGGAGCATAGGCCGCCGACCAGCATTCTCCAACCCACTCTGTCCTTGGCCTTCTTTTCTAGTTCCATCCAATTCTTGTTCATTTTTCTCATGTCTATTTCCATTTCCCGGCGTAATGTGTTCTTTGGTCTTCCTCTTTTTCCTTGGCCTTAAGGATTTCATGTGATAGCTTGTCTTGTGGTGCAGTTGGGTGCTTTCCTCAATGTGTGTCCTATCCACTTTGAGCGCTTCTTCCTGATTTCTTCCTCCGCTGGGATCTGGTTTGTTCTTTACCACAGTTGGTTGTTACTAATAGTGTCCGGCCAACGGATTCGAAGTATTTTACGTAGACAACTGTTAATAAACACCTGTATTTTCTGGATTATGGCTTTCATAGTTCTACAGGTTTCTGCCCCATACGGTAGGACTGTTTTGACATTTGTATTGAAAATCATGACCTTGGTGTTGATTGACAGTTGCTTTGAGTCCCAGATGTTCTTCAGTTGTAAATATGCTGCTCTTGCTTTGCCGATCCGCGCCTTCACATCTGCATCAGATCCACCCTGTTCATCAATGATGCTGCCCAGATATGTAAAGGTTTTTACATCTTCCAAATCTTCTCCGTCAATTGTGACTGGATTGGTGCATGTTGTGTTGTATCGGACAATCTTGCTTTTCCCTTTGTGTATATTGAGATCTACTGCTACTAAGGCTGCTGCTAAACTGATCGTCTTCTCCTGCATTTTGTTGTTGCGTTTGGGCCTTCTATCCCAAACGCAACAACAAAATGCAGGAGAAGACGACCTGGAGTCCCCTCGGGGGCTACTGCTGGTCCCAAGCCCGGATAAAGGAGGAGGGTTGGGCATGGGGTTAGCAACATCATCCCGTAGAAAACTAACTCGCTAAAAAAACGCTAACCAGAAAAAATTATTCAATTTTATAATACTATTTATATAAAGAGAGGGGACTTTTGTAGAATAAATAGATACATGGTAAGAATGAAATCTGTGACTTCTTTCTCCTCTTAATTTGATAACTAAATGCATAAGACGGTTTTTTAATTAAATAAAGAAAAATCGTCATAACTTTTCTAAGTGAGAAGGGTGTGTAGGCGCAGGAAACCAATTTCGATTGAGCGGATCCGTTCAACATGTAATCAAAATGAATGACTTATTACCCTTATCTTTTTATAGAATAGCGTATTTTTCTTGTGTCTTAGTGATATTTAGTAATAAATACTACGGAATTTCATGTTTATTTTAAGGAGAGAAAATAAATATTTACTTACTTGGTCACCTTTTATATTTTTCTCCAATACATTATTGATAACTGGATCAATATATTCATCGACATCTTTAAATAAAAATGGAATACCATAACGTATTGCTAGTTCAAGTTGTTTAAGGAAGTCTGAGTCATTAAACGTAGAAATTTTTAGGTTATTTGCCTCTTCTTTGTGACATATCCAATGAAGTGCTTGTTCTTGTGGATCAATACATAAAGGAAATCTGGAGGATTGTACAGTTAATATCCCATTCTGTATACTAAGTTCATCTGGTGGTAGACCTTCGGAATTCCATCTTGATACTTCTACATCATTTGTCAGAATATCTTCCAATCGAAATTGATCACTTAGTGGAATTTGTCTTTCTCGTAACCATGTTTGCCAATCTTCGTATATCATACGTGTACGAAATTCGGATGAAAATGCACCGACATAACTAAGAAATGCTGCACTGATTAAACAATCACCCAATAATTTGACACGTTTTATTTTCAATCCATCTAAATCCTTAAGCCATCGAATTTCTTCTGAGCTTAAACCAGAAATTAATTTATCTGCAGCAATCAAACGACGCTCCATTATATCTGTCTCTTCTTGTAATTTAAGTCTTTCACTCATTGCTTCTTCATAGCGACGATTAAGACTGATTAGCTCAGATTCCAGATTAGACAATTCTGTATTTATTCGAGTTAAATCTCTCTTAGCCTGAGAGATAAGGAGAAAATTTATGGAAATTTAAACAGTTAGTTATAAATTAAACGGTGTTTAGTGAATGCTGAAATAACCTGACATAAGCTATTATTACAAATTATGCAATACGACACTTCCCAGTAGTATCATTTCAAAGCATATCTTGTTTTCTTGATGATCACATAAGTCTTCAAAGACTAACAGTGTGTAACATAATATAATATCATTTGCTTCCGTTTGTTGTCATTTTGAATACCAGATTGTTTGTGTATTTTTATACACACAATTATAAATACAAGTGCACTGCTGAGGAGTCCCATACTAGGACGAAACGGCCGTCCAGTGCTTCCAGGTTTTCAATGGTGTTCTAACTTCAATTGACTCATGATTTCAACCTGCGAAATTTCTAAAACTCTCCACAAAACCCATTCTGAAAATACAAGTGCATTATGTTTGGTTAATAAAACATTTATATGTTTTTTCTGGTCTGATTGTCTGTCATATTTTGAAATTAGCTAAGTAAACTATCAACGTTGAATTTTTAAACGATTGTATCCGCATTCTTATTGGGACAGTGATGTACTTACAAGCTAGATGTAATTGATGAACAGCGTGAGTGGATAGAACATACACTATGGAAATCACCGAAATGCATTACGAGACAAGCGCTAACTTGGAACCCTGAAGGGAAACGAAAACGTGGAAGGCCAAACATTATAATGCATCGGGAATTGGAAGTAGATATGAAAAGGATGAATAACAACTGGAAAGAGGTGGAAAGGAGTGCCCAGGACTGGTTGGTGGCCTATGCTCCTCCATGAGGGGTAACAGATGTATGTAAGTAAGGAATTGTTTTAATTCAAACAATTAATACATTAAAATATATTACTCACTTGCATAAAAGTTTTTTCTAATTTTGCAACCTTATCTCGTTTTGGTTTGATATCACGTGCAACTTCACTGTAGCCAAGTACAGCAACAACAAATTTTAATAAACCAGTACCAGCCTTGCTTACACTTTTCATTTCATCCATTGTAACTTTTGACTTATCTAAATAATCTATCAACACAATGAAAAAAAGGTAAAACAATATAACATATAAAGGTATAATCAGGTGAAAATTATTATTAGTTATAGTGAAAACTATGAAAGGAAATAAAGGCTGGTCATCTTTTAAATATTCAAAGTATTCATGGTTTGAATAAACGTTAAATTATTATTAACATAAATTAACGTGTAATTGTAGTTTCGGAGTTTATTAGTATTGATCGATTCAAATACTCTTTTTGTAACATGTTTATGGGATAAATTTTAATGCATACTTACTGACTTATTTACGCCCGTTACTCCTCATGGAGGAGGATTGACCATCCAACAAGATAAGTTAACCAACTCTGTCTTCAGCTCTCCTTCCAGTTGTTTTCAAGTATCATTGAATTCTTTGGTGTTAGATATCTACCTTTGAATCCCGGTGTAATGTATTTGTTGGTTTGACTATTTACCTTTATCGTTTAGGATTTCAAGTTAGCTCTCTCCTCGTGATGCAGTTTGATGATTTCCGCTATGTCCAACCCACTTACGATATCTCCTCCTAAATTCTTCTTCGGTTGGGAGTTGGTTTGTTCTCTCCTATGATAGGTTGTTCCTGATTGTATCCGGCAAATGGACATTCAGCATCTTGCCTAGACAACTGTTTATGAATACCCGGACTTTTTTGAAGATGGTTGTAGTTGTTCCCATGTTTCAGCTCCGTACAATAGAACAGCTAGGTACAATAGAATCGTCTCGAAGTTTGCATTGAAATTTCTAACTCTGATACCTATTAACAGTTGCTTTGAGTTCCATATGTCCTTGCTTTACCAAACCATCCATTTACGCCTGCATTGGATCCCCCACATTCATCGATGATGATATGGCTATGACTACAAGGAAATCTACGGTTTATCATGGTGGTCGAGGGCATAATATATTACCATAGTTACAGATGTTAACACTTATTTGATTGGTATGCGACCGACAAACTATACGATCGACATTAATAAACTAATCAGTCACCAATACATGTCGTCTGTTAATCATAACGATTCACCATAGTGGTGAACTTAATTTGAAGACAACCGGTCTGATAGAAATTTATGATGTGGTCTAAAAATACACGCCACATGAATATGGTAATCTTTGAAATAAAGATGTCGGATCACTTTTATAAGTTTTTGGAAATCATATAACGAGGAGTTTTAAATCTTTAGCTTTTATAGTAATCTTTTTATAGATGTTAGACTAAAGTGTTTACCAAACTGTTCAGCACCATCAACCTAAGCAGGAAAAATAACGAGTTTTGAATAAACTATTGTCAACAATATTTAGTAGTATAAATGAAAATAGTTCATTATTACCTTTCACAGTCGATGATTGTTTTGAAGTTATATTGTCAACATCCATAGTTTGCAAAGACTGTAGAAAATTTGTATCTGACATCATCCCTTTAGCTGTTTTCCAACTAATCTCTTTATAACCTTTGAACACGCATATACACTCTGAAACTACTTGTACAGCTTTCGGTGGTTTGGCAAATGATCTAATTTCAGTGACGTCTGATTTATCTAAATCATCCAAAGCTAAACGAGCTTGTTCCAAAACTGGTAGAGCTTCAGCTAAGGCAGTTTCAGCCTCCGTCTAAGCATATAGAATCACAACACAGTCGCAAATCATCAATAACAAGAAAATCGGTTTATATAATATTTATATTATTTTCTTGAATGATAAAAAAGAAAATTTTTAAATCTTTATTAAATTCAAAATAAAAGTCCTGAAGTTCTGGTGAGAAGTCATGACCAGTGGAATTCAACTATGCCGGATGTGAGACAGTTATTTACCCCGTGAAATAGATGAGGGTTGCGCAGGATCATGAATTAACTGAAGATATATATTAACACTTGGATACCAGCTCAATGGTCTATAGGTCAAGCATTTACATGCAGGACTAAGAGCCCGGGTTCAATTACGGAGTGCGAGGTCGTGGTTGCGTAATAACGGAGAGTTCTTTACCAGTGTTCTCAGGTTTGTAACGGTGGTCTGGCTAAGACCAGTTCGTGATTTAAACTATGAGGATCCTGATTAATCGGACTAGACCAAAAATACAAGTAGTGTACTAATGAATCGAAGGACGACCTGTTATTCACAAAGAGTGGTAGATAAGGCATTGACGATTCGATTATGAAATATTATTTAAAATAAGAGATAGTTTCTGGCATAAACTGATACCTGCTGGTCACTTGTTTTATCCTGCTTTTAATTCCTTAGTGATATCCAAAAGTGATCTCATGTTAGATCCATTTAAATGCGTTTCTGAATTAACTGGAGTTTGGAATGTTTACCTTTAGATCCTAATTGATTGTTCTAAAGTTTATGAGTCTGTGAAGTTCCATACTGGAATGAAATTATTCACTGATTTCTGATTTCGAATGATTTTTTAACCAATATTAGTTTAATTATTTAAAAACTAACTGACAATCAAATGAATTTTTACTCACAATCCTATTATAGGTATTTCGATACTTTTTTATATTGATGATTAAAAGTTTCGATATTCAAATTATTCTTAATTGTCATTTTAGTTTTGATTATTATTGCCATAATAGTAACTTTATTTGATGAAGATTTTTTTAATTTTTATTTTTAGATACCGAATAGATTTACTGTTGATGGGGTAGGCAGATATTATAAATTGGCTATATGACGTTCATTTTCAACTCATCAATTATCAATTATAACTTTGTCTATGTATTTTCACAACACTTTCATTAATGGTCTACAAAGAAATAGGATATACATATCAAAACTTTAAGTTTTTAAACATCGAAGTTCCATTTGTTAGTTTGGATGAAGTATTGAATGATATTAGTACGTTCAACTGATAGATATGTAGAAATTGTGGACTGATAGTTTTTTTAGAATATCTGACACCTTTAGAATATAATCTGAAAGAGTTTTCAAAATAATTAACTTCTCAAACACTGAAGACAGTATGAAATTAAGAGTCAAATGGTGGAGATATATAAGTAAAGATAAACTAACAATGAACAAACAAACGTTTATTTTCGCTTCCAATATCAAGTATTCAGATGTACGAACATATGATATCTGAATTCTAACTTGAAAAGTATTTGCTGTTAGAAGTCAGAGTTTAAATTCAAGAAATCCTTTCTATCCAGCTTAAAAATTGTCATTTGGTAAATGCTATGAAAGTGTTGACGAGGTATTATACATAAACTATTCCCTTAAACAAAGTCATCACTCACATGTTTTTGACATTCCCAATTCTAAGATATATATCCTCTTAGACCGCAAAAAAACTTGTTCTGTGTTCTATGATGGTGTGGTCGTGAAATTTAAGTATGATTGGTCGTTGAGTACGGGCAAACAACCAAAGCGTACGGACTATTAAATATGTGGTTTCCCTTCCTATCATCGATTTTTCCTCTAGACTGATTGTATGTGGTTGTATCAAATAAATTATTATCTAGCGTTAATCTGGCTTTCTATTTTGGGTCACAAATCCTGGTTCTGATATAAAGTGATTAGTTTTATTAACGTATTATTGTAATGTACGTGAAACAAATGGAAATATTGTAAACCGTCCGTTATATCATCTATATTATAACTTTTCGTTTATTCATTATCTTTTCCCTCTCCACAATTGTGTCGATTAAATGTAGTAGAGTCCATCAGTTAATAAATCGGACTTGAGACTTACTACTTTGAATGTGTCAAAATCATCTACTGATACTCAATTATTCAAACAAAAAACTTAATGATTAAATAATTAACTAATTAATTCAATAAAAAAGAGATAAATAAAAGTGAACGGTGAGACTATAATTCATGGACGATCTTTAAGCGACTATAGAAAGACCTTGAGAACGTCCACTCATATACTGCAACTAAATGAGGATTATAAACCAGTGTGTGGAATTAGGATTAATATCTACAGTTGATAGTTAGGGTTAAGAATTAGATTTAGGATTTTCATTACGAACTGACATCAGCTATAATGACAAAATTCTACTTGGATAAATGAATGAATTAATTTCGCGCTAAAATTTAAGGCATGTAAATCTGATTGATCCGTCTATGAATTATAGTCTCACCAAATGAACAAATAAAAAAAACATTGATTATCAAAATCAATAAAATCAATAAATCATACTTTTTCTTGTTCAATTTCAACAGATTGAATTTGAATTTCTTTACTTTTTAAAACTGCTAGTTCTTTTTTCTCTGTAGCTAATTGACTACTATTAGTAATTTCATTTAATAAATTTTCACATGCTTGTGTTTTTTCAGTAACAGCTATACGTTGTACTGCTAATTTAGCATTTAACTCTTCTAATTGTATAGAAGCTTCAGCTAATTTTTGTAAACCACTTTGTAAACGAATAATTTGCTTTTCATTGTCATTATCTTTTTCCGTAATTAATCTTTATATCGATAAAAGAAATCATATATCTAATCAATCAATCAATCAATCAATCAATATATATATATATATATATATATATATATATATATATATATATATATATATATATACCAATTAATGAACTATGTGTTTAGTAATTGTGTAATATAGCGATATCGTGCTTAACAGAACACGGGCGGGGACAATCGAAAGTTTTTTATGCAGCGGAAATTACAGTTACTAGGTAAAATAGAAAAAACCATATAGTAAATTGTTAGTTTGCAAAATATTAATCCGTCATGTCAAACCGGACTGTTTCTGTTGCAAACATCAATCCATTGTCTCACATTTCATTGTTCATGCGTTTTCTTACAAATTGCATTCTGTTCCCGCTTTTTCTTTCTTGATCTTCCCCCATCTTTTGCTGCTAGACATTACGTTTTTAACTCACGTCATATACTACTTATGTCAATATAAGTAGCACGCACCACAATATCAACTATAGGTTCATACTAATAACTGCATAAATTTGAAATTCACGCAGAATTAAGCAATTTTTGTTACTAGGTTACTTCAGGTGAAAAACCATTAAAGATCCTGAAACATTCAAATCGTTTTACTTCAAATTTGAGATTCCTTAATAGACAACTTCAAGTGGAATAGGAATCAAAATCTATAGTTATTATAAAGTGCATGAGTTACTGAAAAAGAAGCTGACTATTGCAAAGTTTTGACTTCAGTTGCCTCATACTATTGACTGAGTGGTTAGTTAGAAATTATTTACAAAGTTAGCTTTAAACAGTTTTTTCTAATAAGGGTTGACTTCCTATTATTTACTAAAAATATTTTACCATCTAAAGCAAAATATTGTTAGTTATACTTAGCTTAAAAAAACGATGTCTATATGATTATCTCAAAAGTTATATCCAACAGTAACATAAATTCCTAACAAAAAGTATGTTTAAAGTATCAAAATGTTACTAAACTTTTCATGAGAATCCACAACAACAGATTTTGCGTCAGTGATCTCATCAACTATCTGATATCGAACATTATAAATATACGTTATGTTTAATTAGTGCATTTATTCACTGCTCTTCAATAAAAGCAATAAATTCATTCACACATTGTAAACCAAGCCATCTATGAATTAAGCAGTTGATCAATCCAAGAATGGGTATGGAACTGCAGCACTGACAACAGTCTTAAGTAATACACTTGACTGAACAGGTGTCATACCAGCCGCTAAACCTAGAGGTCTTAAGGTTGTTGCAATGTGAATTTACGGATGAACACAGTTAATTAGTTAGAAAAGCAAAATTACCAATTGTTTAGCGTCCACACATTTTTATTAGATCTTCAGTTAATATCAGTTTATAATGAGATATTATGTTTAAGCTTGTATCTTTAATCAGTAGAGTGATTTAATTGGTGTGTTACATGAGTGAAATTTATTGAAAATAATAGTATTGATTAAGATCTACTTTTACTTCAGCTGTAACTGTATTAATCTTCTGTCTTACTAATTTCCATCCACTTGAGTGGCTTATTAGTACAACTTTATTTCATGGAAAACAATATGGATAGTATCAAGCTAAAAGCGGAAAAGAAATCGTGAAACTCGAGGAACTGTTTATAGTAGAGTCAATTGGTATTCTTTTTGTGTGTTTGTCAAACAATTGGTGTATGTTACTTTTAGATGATTCTTAATTTTAAGCTTTCATTTAATTCATTAACTGTTTTAATACGTTTTCGATATATAAACTACAAATGAGTAGTTATAAACTCGGTAATCAGTCTTGTGTTACATTTCCTTTAGTTGGGTATCTATTGAGATTTATTATTGATAGGGCTCTGTGATCTGATATTGTATATAAATACAATCGCTAGAAATACTGTTTACTTGTCTGATTATTCTGACGTTCTGGAAAAGGGAGAACATTTTAAGTGAATGGTTAATCCTATACAGTACGTATACAGTATCTGCACAGTAGGTGCAACAGTGGAGTTACTCTTGTTGACTAGTATTGATGTTTAATACTAAAAATTAAGATCTAATCAATTTGATATATTCGATTAAACATATTATTAGCATTAAATGACTGAATGAAACTGGAATACAACTCCAGATGTGATCTCTCTGCCAAATGGTATACATCAATGAAGTATATCTGAGACGTTAAAGAAAGTGGTTATCTCTCGGATACACGATTAGCTTTTATTCAGCGTCATATAAACATCAGCGAAATGTATTGAATGATCGGTTATAGGTTTTCATATAAAAACAGTGAGTTAATACAAAACTGAATCTTAAGTAAGCAAAGATCTATCAATCAGAAGCTGATATCAAAATTATGGAATTAAATGTCTTTGAAACACAAGTACAATTTATAAGAATAATTTACCTTTTATACGTATGAATAAAGTCTAAATAATGTTTTGGTGTGACATGATTTACTCTTCTTAAAGTTTGTGCAAATTCTTCCGTATAACTATGTATACTTTGATGTGTAGCCACAAAATAATCGATGACAGAATCACGATATTGTTGAGGTACAAGATTAAATTGTTCCGGTATAAGTACATTGACTACAGCATACAGAGCTTGTTCAGGCCATGGGAAAAACCAATCAATAGTAGTATTATTAACAATACCAGGAAAATTACGACAACGTGTCCGTAGTGTATCACCAACCTAAAGAATATTATGTAAAATGAATTTTTTTTCACTTCACTTCTGAACTTTGACAAATGTCTGTGAAAATTTGCCTGAATCAATTTAAACTCAAAATAAAATCAGGACTGACTTCATGCCTTTTTAACAGAGTGGTGACTTGTAACCGTACATTTTTCCATATTCATTATAGTCCTCCTAGGTCAACTCCATTGAATGATAAATGAAGATATTAGTGAGATGTAGATCGTTATCGACTTTGTCTATATACTGTCGACTTAACACGTTTAAAAGAATAGAATATCAAAAGTCGAAATATGAGTGTTTGAGATACGTAAATTCCAGAGACTTGTAAATGAGCAGATAAACTGAAAGAGCGGATAAGCATACTTAGCACTGAGATACAGTTGTTTAGTAGGTATATTTATAGTTAATACAGTCAATGCATGAAGAAGCAATAGGTAGATGTACTCTAATAACAAATGAGATTATAATTAAACGGACACTAATAGTAGAAGTTTATGTTTAAGTCACAATTACTTACATGAAACAGAATTATCAGTCTAGGGTTGTGTAGAATATTAAGTTTTTGATTGAAATCATGAACCGATTGATGTCAGACCACCATTAAAAACCTGAAAGCACTGGCCGTGACCAGTGGAGCTAATCCGTGTCTGCTATAGATAGATGCCTATCTAAAAGTTAAACATTCGCGCGCAAGTGTGAAGGCCCTAGTTTCGAATCCCTCAAGCGGGATCGTGGATGCTCACTGCTGAGGAGTCACACAAACAGGATAAAACAGAATTATTAAGAAGGCAAAGATGACTCAATAATCACATTCTATCTGATTTAATATTATTTGTCTAGAAGCTAGAATAATTTGCATAGAGTGTAATAGAAACTGCTACAACAATGTAACAGCATAAGTTGCTACAGTTTTAAATTTCACAAAAAAGATAAAACTTACTAAGAGATTAAATAAGAAAAGATGTTTGAGAATGGATGACGAGTTCTTGATCAACAAATGGTTAGTGTATGGAAGGTTTATGAGACTGGTAAATGATAAATCGCTTCAAATTAATTCAATCGATGTGTTTTTTTGAACTAGTTAATGCTGAATAGAATCTAATGCGTAATTGCAATCATTTATCCTTATACATATTATTTACATAAAGACGTTTAATAGCATGATTTATTTAAACTTTCACACTTTTGTGAATCTCACTAAATAAAGTGACAGACGAGCTCCTGTGGAGTTGATGAGTAAACATCGCACTAAAAAGTAGAATTCTACACAAAGATTCCAAATCCTGAAATTGTGGTTCAAATGTATACATATTTTAATGTTAGGTAGTTGGACGTAATCAGTAGGAAATTATGATGCATGTTTCCTGCAATGTGACACGAATCATGTGTAGTCTTATAGGATTAACTGCTTCTTTTGAGATTCGTACTCGCCTCGATAAGGATTAGATAACATGAAATTATTAATCATTCAATGACTAATTAATAGAAAAATTTATGCATTATGATTTTCATAGAACGGAATGTAAGGTGAACTTTTTAACAAAGAATCAGATTAATTTTTGTTATCTTATTATAATCATGTACTAACCTTGATAATAACTTATGTGATAAACAGTATAAATAAAGTTCTTACTTACAGGACTCATACATAGAACAATATGTAAATTCGATGCTGCTTTTTGTATAAAATATTGCCAAATAGATTCACGAGTTGGAGGATATCCAATCGCAACAGCTTCATCACGTAATTGACCTGTTATTGACTCTCGTTCATCATCACCAAATAAAGCAGGAACTGAACCTGTTGTCAGCATATTGTTGATCAACTCAAGAAAACCTTCACACAATGAAAAAGAAAGTATTCTTATTTACTGATCAGCAGCTTGTGCACATATTTTATAACACTTTGTCTTTTAGCTGTCAACGCTAACTAGACATATCTTATGTATAAATGTAAAACACTTAATGGGAGTTTCAGAATAACGTTGGTTTAAGAAATATATAAGATACCGCTTCCTCATGTTCGTTCTATCACACTGTATGGAAGTGTATCAGACGTGTTTCACCTATGAATAAAACATGTCAGTCCTTTCATATGAATGTTTCCTGATCGTAAACTTGTGAGTGGTGAGGCTTTGGCGGAGATAGACTCAACGAAGTCGGATGTAATCGCAGTCACAGAAACTTAGTTGACGCCGTCTATAGGTAGTGCGGAACTTGATTTTGAAGTTTTAATATTAGTGAGAACCGACAGAATCTAAAAGCGTAAAGAAGGAGTAGCTCTATTCATTAGAAATGCTATCTAATTTACCGTTATTGGTAACATATCCCATGAAAGTGGGACGTGTGGATTAATTAGTTGCCGCTTGTAATGCAAATGACATGAGCTGTTGATTGGTATGGTCTATCGCAGTCCAAGCTGTGAGGTAAATGAGGTCTTGCTAGATGGTCTCAATACTTGGTCACAAAGTGGTTGATGTTTAGTCCTAGGAGACTTTAATGCACCTACGGTAGACTGGAAAAATCTGAGAACTGAATTGTCAGAAAATTCCTCCGAGCAGGAACTAGTTGATGAGGTTATCACTGTGCTCTAGTGTAACATTTGAAAGAAGCAACTAGGTAAGACACGGACTCAGAATAATCCTTACTCAATCTCATATTGACCCGTCATGAGAATGATGTCACAAACTTCCATTATATGCCACCCTTAGGTAAAAGTGATCATGGAGTTATAGTCTTTCGTTTCCATATAGTTGTCAATGACGAAGATGTGTCAGCACAACCCAGACCTAACGTCTGGAAAGCAAATATGAAATGTATTATACGCTTAACATCCTTAGTAGATTGGTCAATAGAACTGGGATCTCCCATGGAAACGTCTTGGGATGCATGCAGAAATTTGTACTGTATCTAATCATCGAAATGACACTTGGAGTCATGACCTTTATGTGTATACGTGCTTTTATGCCTTTGTTGTTCTGTTACCTGGGCTACTACAGATTAAGGTCTCTTAGCGAATTTGTCCAGGGAGGTTGGATTCTATATTCATTATTAGTGGCTGATGATACAACTGAGAATTTAAACAAAACGTAATTATGAGCTATCAAGTTAAATGGTTTCTTTTCCACTTGTATTTTTTCTTCGTCCATTAATCGGTTACTGACATAAAATGTCCAAAAACCTTATTGGTGAGGTCTAAGTGTATTCACAGCCTTGAATGATTCTCATGTGGGCATGAGAAACCCAAAGACGATGACTGTTTCAAAATCTAAAGAAATCGAGTGCAAGTAAAATCCTGTACAAACGGTTTCGTGTAATACAGGTCGTCTATCAGAAAATGATGGTGTTTTGTGGATTGAAGTAATCATAAATATATGAACTTCAGGAGTACATGTTCGTTTTTGTGATTACGAACCAAATATTTTATACGAAGAAGCCACTTAGAAATCACTTTTACAGATTGATGCATTCAGGAAATGTAAGATGTGCTTGATTAGTGGAAGACAGACGTAACCTTGTGAATTATACGTAATGAAATAATTTTATATTTTTGAATTACAACTTTCCACTTTATATATGTGTGAATATACGCCTAGTTATTAATATCCGGTTCTTGATTAAATGCTCGGACAGTTATCTATGATCACATTTTTAAGGAACCTAAAGTTATAATATACACATTAAGTGATTAAACTAGAAGAATTTAGTTCCAAAGCAGAAAAGAATACACTTTATATTGTATTCCCCAAATTTTTTAAAAATTATCTGTAAAAATATTCCATATATTTTATTTGAAGATACTGACCTTCTTCAACAACATGTTGATCTGTAAACATAAAAACTGTAGATTTATTTTCAATACCGAGTCGTAAATAAAGCGTTTTTAGTTCTTCACGAAATTCACGTTCACCATAACCTCGACATAGTTGAATTTCAAATAGTGTACTATTAGCGGCATAAGTTGCTAGTCGAGTAAGACTTTGTTTACCAGAACCTCCAACACCGACTAAAAGTGCATGTCCATTTTCCATACGTAGTACACGTTCAATGCGTGTGAAATGTTCAATTGCATCATTAAACAGAATCATTTGTAATTGACCAATACTTTCATTATAATTTTCTAAGATCTATTTCAAAGTTTTGTAATATGTGATTATTAATTATAGAGGTATATGAATTATAATGTAGCTAAAGTAAAACTTTGTTCTACATTTTAAAAGATTGTGCTACTAATGAAAATTCTCAGACTATCCTGTGGACGAAAGCGTGATATCTGCTCTTTGTAAACACAACTTCACAGTGAATGATTTTGAAGAATGTACACGTGTATAAACAGATAAAACAGCTCATCTTATGTAAATAGTGAAGACGAGAACACTACATTTAATGAGAACTAGTGGCGTTGTGCTCCATCAAAAAATGATAAGGATTTGAAATGTAAACCAATGGATTCCGGATGAGTATTCTGAAGATAATTCACTAGCCTTTAGCCAGATCATGAGTAAGCACTGCGGGGGGGGGGCTATGAATAAGAATAAACAACTGTCAACTACTCTCTGATTCCCAGTGGGACACCAGTTGATACCGGTTCATGATGTACACAAATTTGAAGCAATATCTACCAGGTGTTCAAGTAAAACAACTGTTGGTTTATAAACTACCTATTCTGAGAAATATAATATACTGAATAGTAGCTAACATAGCCCGATTCATTTTATATGAGCCTAGTAAACTGAAATCCGAACTAACTACTAATCACTCATAAGATATGATCGCCATCACTTTTGTTTTTCTTTTTACAGATAAACTTACTTCTTGAGCTATAGTTCGACAATTCTCATAATCGATCATATCTTCATATAAACGAATCTCTGATTCATCCATTGCATTTCGATAATCACCAAATAGTATCGGCATTTTAGTTACATATTCTTTAATTTCTTTACAATTCTCTTGTAATAATTCATCTATATATTTCTATTTAAATAATTAAATAAAACAGGAGAGAAAAATAATAGGCATAATGACCTTTACTACTCATTTGAGAAAAGTAATTCACAAAAATAATCAACTTTAGTTTAAAAACAAATTTTAAATAAATATGGGACATTCACTATACAATAATGTACTCACTGAGAGATTCAGTGATCGGCGAACATTTCTCACTTAACAGTCTGTCTACTTAACTTCATAGCATTCAAAGGCTACTCACAGATAAGATTAATAAGTTTAGTAGTTGTACTTACCCCTAAGCAAACCTCCAGTTTTAAGTTTTCAGGATCAGTTCAAAATTATACTTTCCAGTGTTTGTGTGATCTAATAAACTTTTGGTGTTTATTGAATTTCCATTTAATTTAGCAAATGATCATATATATTTCACAGTTAATCACACTTAAAAATATACACTTTCAAATATTTGGATAAGATGAAAGTAAATATATTAGAACTCTTTTTTATAAAAAAAATATTTTAAACTTACTTCAACTAATTGTTTATCATTATGACTTATTAAACGATCCATGACAACACGATAAACTTCATGAAGCCATAAACGAATACATTGTTCTCTACGACTGAACTTGTCAATAGTCATTAAACATAATCCATTAAATATTCGACTATGATCTCGCATATTAAATACATAATGAAATTTTGATGGAGTTGGTGGTAACTGAACACTAACAAATCTATTTAAACAAAAATGAGCGAATATAAAGAAGAAGAAAAAAAACTGAACAAAGTATACTGTAATTAAACTAATTTGTTTGTATTAGTTTAAAGATTATGAATTCCTGGACTAATTGGTGACCTACTTATTGTTGTGTATTTAAAACAAAAGTGACAAATAACCTTTATATTTGTTATTAATTATCAATAAGGAATATTTAGAATGTTTATGAAACATGTGCTCCCCTTGAAATGTGAATATGACCTGCCAAGAAGTGAAGTATTTGACTGTTTAAGTAAAAATATTCAACTGACAAGTTAATGTTTTCAGAGAATACCTATGGCTATGAATATTAGTCACTTTGTAATGAACGAAGGCTTGGTAAAAATGAAACAATTTATAGTATCATGAATAATAAATGAAAACAACAAGTTGAATACACTTTTTGCACAGTTTCTTTGAATTGTCTCTTACACACTATACCGTTTTCTCATTTCTGTGTGTATTCCGACTGTTTTGTTTCTCTTTCTCCTCTCCTCATCTTGCTCTTCTTTCAGTAAGAGTCCTATTTCCAGTTTCTAATATATACTATTTATATCTGACCGTATAAAATGTACACATCACAACTTCAATGTAGGTCCTACTATTCATGTTATTATTAACCGAGTTAATTTTTTGTTACTTCGGTGGACTGGTATACACTTTATAAAATGAATAGTAGAATAATTTGGCAGTAAACAAAAGTGACCTGCTGTGCTACTAAAGAAGAAATAAAGACAATCTAACCACACTGACATTAGTTGTAGAAGATGTAAGTTGTAATGCTTTTTGCAATATCTGAAACCTTGTCAGTCTTTCAAATTAAATGATGTGTAGTATTTTCATTTCGAAATAATAACATCAAGAAAAATAGTGAAGATCAGGTACTTTTCACCATCTATTTCGTTCTAGTTTGTAGCTTCGTAACGTTGATTACATAAGTATCTTTACTTGGAATCTGATTGAGGTACACCAGATCTTAAAACAGAAGCTCAATGACCATTATTTCTCAAATTGACATCAGTTTATAATGAAAATTACGTTTATTTTATGCTAAATAATCCTAAGAGATCCAATTTAACTAACAGATATGACAGTGAAACTGTTGAATTTCTTATACCGAAATTGTCGAAGATATAGTGCTTTTTGCATACTCGATGCCTAATTTTCGTAAAATCCTTCATTCAAATTTTAAGTTTGAATTTTACTTTTGACAGTTTAAAACATTTGAAAAACAAACATTGATGAAACAAATTGTCTACTTACTGAAATAACTTCATTGTCATATTTGTGACAAAATTTACAGAATTTTTAATTCCACTATCAAATTCACTCGTATGTCCAGTTAAAATTGAACTATAAATTTTATATAATGTACTTTCTGATGGTGATTGTATATTAATAACAGAAAACAGTGAAATAAATCTAGGATCTACATCTTGTTTTCCACCATCAGGCCGACCCATTGCTGCTAAATAATCAATGGATTGCATACGTTTCCAATTCAATTCTTTACCACGATCATAAACACCTTTACGTTCAATTAATAATTTTAATAAAGCAATAGGTTGTTGTGTTCCATATTGATCAACTTGTGGCATATTCATGTCATCGATAAATATGATTAATTGTTTGCCTGAAACTGGTCCATATGTATCTTTACTACGTTTTTCTACATTGGCTTCAAGATTACGTTGTACATCCAATGATGTAGTACGAAATGAAAAGTTAATTGTTAAGATTAGCTATTAAATGAAAATTTTAAATAAAATAAACAATCAATCTAATAGACGTTTCTACGTAGTACATGATTGCTCAATAATTTCAATATATTTTTATAGAAATCAAAACAGTAATCTTTATATCATGAATGTTAAAGTTAAATGAGTAGTTGTCAAACTCAGTAACTAACCAAAAAAAGAACAAGTTGAGTGAGCTATGGAGTATAGCAAAATTACAGTAAAAAGAGGTTTGTTGAATATTGCATAGTCTAGATATAAGTTAAAAGATGGGTTGTGTATGGACTGTGTAAATCATGATTTATAACCAAGTGAAAATTCTATTCGGTAGTTGATAGCTCAACTATGCGGTATGTAATGCCTTAAATGTAAACTCGTGATCACTGAAAGTAAGGAATAAAACTTAGAAATATGTCATGTATAAATTACTGAAAGTTTTGATTGTTAACCGTTTGTTTACATTGTTTGAGTCTAATGAAACAAATTATCTGTTTTGGAGTCAATTCTAAAGTTAAGCGTAGAGAACAAAGTTCACTTAACACAATCACTAAATCTTTTTCTTCCACTAATCATAATTTAAAAGAAGTACATGTACAGTAAATTTTAGAAAATGTCATTAGTAAAGCAAAAGTAATACATAGTTCCAAACTATAAGGTTTCATATAGTTGGTTTAACACCAACTTGAATTATTAATACCAATACCTGATACTGGAAGGAATATCAATTCAAGACGTGTGATACTATTTAGAATAATTTTTGCCACAGCCGATAACTTTTTCAAACTTTGATAAGTCAACTTTGCCTATATTTATCATGTGATTAGTAGCCCACAAGTAATTTTTTTATATTCTTAAGCCTCTAGTTGGAACATCCTGAAGCCGGATAATTGATCATAAGTGCTTCCAAATCATTCAGATTCAATACTCAAGTAAATGTTTAGGTAAACCACAAAACCAAATATTAGCCTCAGTATATACATAAATAGATTACTTTTGACAGATAAATGAGGAACGCGTTTCAGGTTGATGAAATGTAAATTTATAAACAGTGAAATATATAGATGAAAAATATTCATATAGAAATATAAACACTGATTCCAACTGTCATAATTTTCCTTTTCGCGACCCTTCTTGACTTTTAGAACTTACGTCTTAAGAAAATGTGAGTATGAGTGAATTCTGACGGGATAAGCCTTATAAGTGATTCAATGATATGTATAAAATTAGCCAAAACATTTGTACCATAAATAGCTTTGATTATGTTCACTAATGTTTTAACAATTTACCTTCCCATGCTCGTGAATACCTGCTGGTGTGACCAAGTAAATTCATACTTAAGTCAGTCAGTGAAAAACATCAAATTGGGTAGTTGTTTCATCGTACTTTAAAACTCTTCAAGTTTAAAACAATATACATGATTTGATAGTGAATACTAAACTTTGTATGACAAAAACAAAATTAAGTTACGATGTCACAACAATTTGATCTTAGACAACAGATCTTTGAAATCATGTTGGCTGACAGACATAAGAGTCCTGGACTTTGACCTGGAATAAATGTAATGTATGCACTGCTAATTGTTTTGGAAATTAAAAACGTGCGGAACCATCTAATCCGTAATATGACCTCAAATTAAAAAAAAGAAAACTGACTTTTATCGAGTTTTCAGTGAATATTTTAATGAAATTTGAAATGAATGGGTTCATTGTAAGCAGCTAGGCAAAATATCTAGTTTGATGTCAATCGGTTATCAACCATCAGATTTTAAGTTCAAACAACACATTAACTAGTTCACTTTGAGCAGCATTTCAGTAATATTGATCCTCATACAAAATTAGCTGATTACATTAAGTTGTGCTTGGTGAACGAGTTACATCAATTACCAAATTACTATCATGAGCTATATACTGCTATAAATAAAATAAACGTCTAGATCACTAAAAATAAAAAAAATCATTTACATTTCTGTCTTGATCGATATCCCGCAGAAATCTTTGACAAATTGCAGTTTTTGATGTTCCTGTTTCACCAACTAACAATAATGGTCTATGAATATGAACTAATTTTTCTATAAACCAGTTAATTCGAACAGTTTCAATTGTTGGCACTAATATCTCAGAAAATTTAATGGATTTATTATGTATATAAGTAGGAACTAATTGACGCCATGGAATCCAAACATGTTTTTCTACATCGAAATAATAATCAAATAAACTAGGCTCAACATTTGGTATAGTTCCTGCAGCAGCTGGATTATTTAATGTTTCTTCAACAGCTGGTCCAGGTAGACTTGCTAAATATTTTACATAATTATCAAATTTTTCTCGTTCTTCTTCAACTAATGCTCCACCAATACAAAAGTAAATGCTGAATAGAAAAATACTTTCAATCAAAGCATAATCTGTTTGTTCATTGATATTGATTAATAGGCAGTCGAGTAAATAACAAAATTGTATTAATAAATTTAAATCTGTTAGTGGGATGACACGTTTTAAACGTCCCACTTGTTCACCGTCTGCAATACCCTCAACAATTCTATCTATAATCGGCGGTATATACTTATTGTATAATTCATTCAGTATAGTTCTCTCATATTGAGTTGTACGCTGACTCAACCATTTCTTCCAATAAGGTTCATAACCTAAATATTTCGGATCAATATATACCATACCACAACGTGATACAGTCGCTGGTGATGCGTATTGTAAATCTCCAACTTCAAACAATAATGCACAATGTGATTGTAATCGAATACGTTCACCATTAGCCAATGTCAACAGACGATTATCATCCATAACTGAATTCATATTTTCAACCCACAATGCATCAACGTCACCATCAAACAGGATATATCTTCTTTCCTGTAGATAGAGGAAAAGTATAAAAATTTGTATAGTAACTTGTTTCTATTTTTTAATAAACTATTAAGCTGAATTTTCCTACCGAAACGCTAAAAGATTTCTTAAACTGTTAAATGTAAAGCTTGTTAATTTTCTAGGCACATACTTTTAAAATTTAAGATTTGGATAATGAGCAATGATATAATATTTGTTTCATCTTGTTGTCCAAACGTTGTGTCAGTTGATTTGTTTAAGAGTGAAACAATGTTATCTACCTAAAAGGTAAAACTTGACGATCTCATCTGATTCGGAATATCGGAGAAATATAATCTCATACTGTCACTCTATCTGATAAATTTCTATTTCAAGAGATGATTTTGTAGAAAACACATCCTAGGGGCTTTTCTTTCTAGAAGACAATTTCAAAGTTCAATTCTGTCCAGTTATCAAAACTTAACTCTAGCCTACAGAGGTATAACAATTATGAGCATAGATTAGGAGTGAGTATCTAGAAAGTAGCAGAAGTATGATGAATAATTTCGTGATTTGGACGAAATCTGATCCGTTCCTGGTATTTATAATCTTTGTATTTCTTGGGGGAAGTTCTAGTAGTGCTGTGGTGTATGCTACTTTTGTCGACAGATATAAGTAGTATGTAACATCAGCTGGAAGTGAAATACCTGGTAGTAGAAAATTGAAAAAATCAAATCAAAGAGGAAGGGAATGTAAACATATAGTAATAGTAATGAAGGAACGATGAAGTTCGCGACAATTGATGGAAGATTTGTAAATGAAGTATTTAATGTATGGTTTTCATAGTTTATGAAAGAACTTTGTCCTCATCTGGGTCTCGTTTATTACAGTGCTATAACAGCAAATATTTATGAAATCATCCGTTTAGTAAGAGTGATTTCCAATGCTTTTCAGCTTTCCGAGTTAGGTCTGCCGTATTTTGAGATCTAAGTCTATGGATTTTCCTTACTCTGTTTGGTACTGTAGGTAAGAACTGACCATATCAAGGCGATAATTACGTCTTCCCTAACAGAAACTACTGACTCTTGAATTCTGAAATCACTTTAAATAAAGTTATGAGATCTACTTTCTTACAGATAGCTCACATTGTTTGAAGAGAGTAAAAATTCATCAAAAACCAGTTTTAGAAAAGACTGAATAACAGTCTTTGGTAAATAGGTGCAGCGTACAATAATTATGCATTCACCATAATTATTTAACAGTTACCAACATTGAATGGAATAACCTCGATATTACTATCTTCATCAATCTATAATCGAATTATTTGATAGAAAAAATCAATTTATAATCACTGATTAAACTTACTTGTTTATCTGTTGGGCGATTAATTTCTCGAAATATATTTGATAATAAACCATCTGTCCAATCTCGACTATTAGGATCTAATATACCATATAATTCAATGACACTTCTATCTTTTGGATTTAATGTATATAATTTTGTCGGTAATCCCATATATGTTTGTGCATCACATAAAGCATTAATAACTACTGTTTTACCACCACCTGTAGGTCCAACTACCATAGTTGTATGACGTGTTTTCATTGTTTCATAAAGTTGTACAACTTTATCCGCTTGAATTGGATTTTCCGTATAGCCTTTTTTATTTAAACACAATTCAACTGCATCATTTAATTCAGGATAACGTACACGTGGACAATTTAATCCAGGGAAAAGATCTTGAATTAAAGCTAAAAATAATGGTGCATCTTCAAAAATAAACTTCGGCAAATTCATATCTCTTAAAGCTCGCATTAATACTACATCTTCTGGTAGTTCTGGTGCATCACGTCTTAAATCACCAGCCATTACCAAAACTGATTTTAATGCTCTCAAACCAAAATCATAATGATGTTGTTTTGATAATTGCTCACGTGCCAGACGATATAGTGTAGTCATTTTCTTAGCTAATATTTTAGCTGATAAAAATCCTTGTGAAAATAACATAATTTCACAGATTTGTTGTAAATCTGGTACAATAACAACAACTGGTCTAAATAATGCTTTTACTGATTCTGGTAATTCTGTTCGTCCAGCATAACCTGGGTTCATAGTGATGAAAATACCAACTCTTGAATCTAATTTAATTGAAACACCTTCAAAGAGAAAATCTTTTACATGATTTATTAAGGCCATTTGTATTACTTTTAATTGTGTCGATATAACTGATAAAACAGAAGCATCAATTCTATTAAATTCATCGAAACATCCCCATGCTCCACATTGACATAGACCAGAAAGTATTTTACCAACAGCTTTATAATCCATACCTTCACCACAATTAGTTACAATACAAAGTAAACCTAATGCTTTAGCTAAATCTTTTGTAGTTTCAGTTTTCCCAGTACCAGCAGGTCCAGCAGGTGCACCACCAAGAAACATTGAAAGAGCTTGTGTTAATGTTAAATATATACGATCAGTTAAAGGTGTAATAACAAGACGTCCATTTAATCCCATATATTCATAACCATAATTAAATTGTCCAGTACATTGTTTAATAATTAAATTATCTATAGATTTAGACCAATAAAATCGTAATTGTGATTCCCATTGAAATTCTGTAGCATCCATAATACTATCACGTACAAAATCAGAGACAATATCTCTTGCGTGTACATCAACTATTAACACAGTGGTTAGTTTAGTTCTATCATTCTTTTTTAATGGACTACGTACACACAGAACAATATCATCTAATTGTTGTTGCAGCATTTGTGAATAATCTTTCATTGCATTTTTATTACCATTAGCTATTTTACGAAAAACATTTTCTATTTCCCATGTCCACCATATTTGATTTGTAGCTAATACAACCATACCTTGATAATCGAACATCCATTCAACTCTGTATGGATAGGTAATACAAATAGGAAAACGTAATAAAAAAGCAACTAGACGCATTCAAATGATAAATTACTAACTAAATGATAACGTCACAAAACATTAAAAAGTGGCATAATTAAGTTTTTTTATGTTGTAGAGGTTTAGCTAGAGTTATTTAATGCAAGATATCACTGAGATAGGTATAATTAAAAAGTTATTAAACTAAGTGGTCATCGCCAGAATGTTTGAGATGCGTTTCTTCCTCTCTAACTTCAAGTTGTTGTTTCAGAACTGGCCTACGTCGACACCTGAACTAAGGATAAAGAGTGAAGTAGTCGAACGCACCGACAACTTCACTTATCTTGGAAGTCTGATCAGCCCTAATGGGTTGGTGTCTGACGAAATCTCAGCACGGATCCAGAAGGCTTGTTTAGCTTTTGCCGATTTATGTTGTCTATGGCGAACGCGAGATGTCCGTCCATCAATTAAGGGGTGAGTATACTGTGCAGCAGTTTGCTCTGTTCTACTTTACGGCCATTAAGTGTAGAAGATACTCGTAAGATACTAGTATTTGATCACAGATGTCTTAGAAATATTAATGGCGTCTGCTGGGATCAACGCGTAAGTAATAGTGAGGTTAGAAACAGGGTATTAGTGAATGATGGTAAATCAGTTGATGAGGTTGTAAATCTTCATCGAATATGACGGTCGGACCACGTGTTGCGTATGCCTGAACACCGATTACCACGACGTGCAATGCTAACCGGTGTTCGGGATGGTTGGAAGAAACTTAGGGGCGGCCAATCAAAAACGTGGAATCAGTGCTTGAAGTCACTAACTTCTAGTCTGAGCCATGTTGGCGGATACAAACTACTTGGTTGGGGTTCATACGACTACCGTAACCAATGGTTGGAGACTAAGTGACATAGCTTAGAATCGATTACAAGGGTGTAGGTGTATACACTATTTGTCTTCCCCTAAACCATGAGATTAAATTTACTTTAGACCTTTCTTTCTACCAATTAATTCTTTCTCCCTGTACCATATAGTTATATGAAATGTTTATTTTACTACCATTGAATTAACTGCTTCTATGAATCCGTTGTTGATTTTGATGTGCTAATGAAATGTGGCAAGTTGGATCGATGCATATATGTGCCTTGTCCTACGTTATAGCTGATTGACTGACTGAACTGTTCATCATTAACAATTAGAGTGAGTTATATAATATGTACAAAAATAAATACAAGCTATGTGGTAGTACATTATCTTAAATAATGTGAAGTGTGCATGAAACAGGACAAGGATTATTTTCTGCTTTTGCTAGTTTATTTCTAAGAATACCTCAAGCTGTGTAGTCTTTGTTAATAAATGTTAGCTCTTTTTTAAAAAAAAAACAAAGATGAGCAATGCAATTCATTTCTGAATAAACTAGATAAAAGGTAACATTCTTACTATGAAGCTATTTAATTTTGAATTGTCATCTGAATGTTACCAACTTTTGTTAAATTATCCTAGAGGGTCGTAAACAAACTTGATTCAATAAACTGTACTTCTTGAAATATTGTTTTGTTATTGGAGAGTTGCTTAAAGTACATTTCCTTATTAACTTGGAATTGTGACTGAAATTTAGAATTTTTAAGCAGTATATTTAAAGAAAACTTAAAAACCAATTCGAATATTCCTATAATACTTTGGTTCAGTGGTGTTAGTAATTCACTTCCTTGTTGTGTATTATGAACAATGTTGCATTACCTTGATTTACTAGATCGGTAGTAGAACACGGCTTCTTTTGTGATCAGTCTATTACTTCGTTTCATTTCTTGTTCCATTGCAGTCATCCAGTTTTCAACATTACCAGTAACAGGTTGCGGTTGACGAAATTCCATGACTTCGCCCTCAGCTGAATTCATTGCGGTCATTTCAACAAAATTAGATCCAGATTTTGATGATTGTTTGGAAAATTTCAATGATCCTATATTATCAAACATCTGTATGTAGATTTTTCAAAACAAAAAAGTTACGTAAGGTCACTATTTATTTACTAAATGTTTGAATAAGGTAGCACCCATTTTAAACGGGAAAAGATTTCAATTAAATGCCTTTCAACTTCACTCTAAACAGAGATCGGTTAAAGAAATCGCGTTCAGTGTTTAAATTTTGAAACGGACGATCTACAGGTTTAGTGAGAGACATATTTAAACTGGACTACAATAGTAGCTAATGATATAAATAATTATTCATCTAAGTGTCAAATATTGTTGTTCCTTCAAATAACAGTTTCTTATTAGAACTAATATTTGGGGCTATTATTTTGACTAAGTAAAGGAATTGTAAATACCCATAAAATGAATGAAATTAACGTCATTTAACCAAAACTTAGAGATTAATGATGAAAAAAGATAATGCAAATTATCTTCCTTTGGTTAGCGTTTTTAAAGTGTAAACTATTGTTTTTAAGGGAGAAACGAACTAGATTCAACGAAAAACGTTTCTAGTTAACAATATCATTTACTAAAGCTGTGAAATCGTAGTTATGGTTAATCAGCACATAGAAGTCTATGATAAGATAAATAGATCTATACTTGGTAATTTAAAAGATGATCAAAAGTATTTTTGAGTACCAAAAAAGAACAAATTAAGTAATAGATAGAAGAGCTATGTGAGTGTAAATTATAGATAAAACATAATTGTACACTTGGAGAGCATTCAGAAAATTTTCATGCAAGTAACGAATAAAGGGTAATAACCTTTAAACCCATATGGGATGTACTGTCAATGTTATTAATTTTCTAGACTAAGATAAAACGGCATTTTGAACAAACCGTTTTTGAAGAGATGTAGCACCAAGGCTTCAGCCGTACATAGATTTCTGTTCTGAAGATTGTTTGAATTTATAGGTGATTTTATAATCTGTTTCTAGAGTGCCTACATGACTAGAGTTGACTAAATGTTTAAGAATAGTACTAATGATGTTTTCACATTTCTATTTGAACGACTATGACGGTGAGGGAATAACTCTAAATTTCAGTATATTTCAACAATACGGACAAGAGGAAAGCAAATGTTTACATCTGGACGCCTTTAGCTAGTGGCACATAGGCACTGAAGGAACATAACGTAAAAATATAAAGGATAAGGTATAACCCTTTTCACCATTAATTGTTAAAAAAAGATCTATTAAGTGATGAAGTTATGAATGCATACTGAAATGAGGTAAACGAACGACATGTTTTAGGCATATGCTACCGGTTACTCTAAAATAAGGAATCTTCATGATTAGATATAGGCACCCTAGCATCTCCTTTCATTCAAGTACTAATATGATACGGATCAATAAAACATAAAATATTGATTTGACTGGTGTGAGAAAACGATAATAACGTTCTCTGTATTGGTGAACATTATCGTCAGGAAAAAGGACTTCAAAGAACCAAGATTTGTGTTTGAATGACTAATTTCATTACTTTCCGCCTAATATTTATCGTCGACTGAAAATCTTATAAAATTAATTAAAACACAAAATCTACATTGCTCATATATTAGTGTTTACGTTTTTTGAAACTGCTAAAATTTGGAAAAAGTTTTCTCATGAATCATTGTGCTAAATTTTAAATGACAGTAGTTGATGAATTATGTTAGTGTTGATCGAATTTATCGTCTCTAGTCCAAAAAAGATATATAAATTTACCTAAGCAGATATTGATGGAGGTTAGCAGTGGAATTCAAGACACATGTTTCGTTTTATTTTTGACTCGTCGGCTGGATGTACCTGGACCCTAAAGTTGATATTCACTCTATGACTCGAATGAAGTACCGTTCACATCAAACACTATCGCGTTATCCACTTAGCTACTGAGTCCAGATAGCCACTACCTTGTACAACGTGGTGAAGTTTTAATACAATCATTTGCAGTCATAAACATCAATAGAAAGATTTAAACAACCAATAGAAAATGAATTAGATTTAACTAACTTTTATCATATGCTCTTGAACGCATTCACAATCACTTGATCCTAATATACTCAATAATTCATCATCAGAAATGAAAAAAAATCTTGGAAAAGCATTTCTTTTAGAATCTAAATAATTATTTAATGATTTTTGACAACGTTCCAATCCTTCACCAAGAATAGTTAATTCATTCAATCGACCAGATACTAAACAACATGTTTTCACATTCGGTAATTTATTTGTTTCAAACATAATCTTAAATAAAATAGAAAAATAAAAGTTTTTTTTATAATTCTATAATTTCATTCTATCAGTATGAGGTTGTGGAGATTGTTACGTTTTTGATTGATACCATAAATCGTGGATGAGCACTATTGAAGAGTCTCATACCACTACGAAACGCCCGTCTAGTGCTTACAGGTTTTCAATAGTGATCTAACATCGATCAATTCATGATCTCAACTTCGTGAATTGGTTGGAGTTAGACATTAACACCATTGGATGCCGGCTTAAGCGGGAGTAACAGGCGTAAGTAAGTAAGTAATACCGGCTTAGTGGTCTAATGGTTAAATGCTCGCGCGCGAAGTCAGTAGGTCCTGGGTTCGAATCCCGAGGGGGCCGGATCGTGGACGCGCACTGCTGAGGAGTCTCATACTGGGACGAAACGGCCGTCCAGTGCTTCCAGGTTTTCCATGGTGGTTTTAGCTTCAACTGACTCATGATTCCAATCTGTGAAAACATATTATAAGCCCGTAGAAATAATTTAATGTTGGTTATCTGTTTGACAGATGTGAAATAAAAACCATTTTCAACTAATTCTATTACTCATAATGAAATCATAAACTGAAATATTAATTTTGACTGATAAATATTCAGTTATATGTTTGTCACTACTTAAAAACCATTTCTGTCGAAATATATCCTAGTCATTCGTTGAAATTATTGTCTGTTATAGTTTGATAGTCTTCACTTTGGTTCAAATTTAGTACTTATATATTCTCCACCATTATTGAATGAATTTCCATACCTTCACTTTTGGCACTCCCTTAAAGTGTCATCCAATGATTTTACTCATTTTAAAATGATATAATCGGTTGTTATAGTTTTAATAACTTGTTTACTGATTACTTCTTCAATGACAATAAGCTCTAATAATGATGACAACACAAGTTTAGATTCAAGTTCGAATGTGGCTAAAGCCGGAGATTACTTGTTTCTCATCATACTATATCTTTTTCATATTTAGGCAAAATGGTTGTGCATCAAGACAATATCAAGCACATATTTCGATAACACCAGAACCATTCACCATATTATCAAAATTTATGGTTATACCCTCAAAATTTATAATTAGGTACTACTGCTGTAACAACAACAGTACTTTTGATGTTCGAAGCTGTAAACACCAAAGATTTCCACGACACAGATAAGAACATGAAAACAGATGCATATGAAGATTTATTTCACCCTTCAAAACAGATGAATTTAAGTACGAATGTTCACTCATTTATATGATGGTTTTACACACACTTAATGATTAGTAAATATTAGATCATATATGGAAGAAATACTCTTTACTACTAGGCTTACTCAAGTTATATGATTTAGTGAAAACAGTTCACACTAAATTAGCATAAAGCATATTATCCTGAGTAAACGTTCAAAATATCATACTAAAAATGAAATAGATATATTATGCTGAATAGTTGTCATGCTGAATTAAAAACTGAAGTCATACTGAACATAAATCACAGTGAATTAATATCTTGATCTTGCCATTTTATTTATTTCTAACATGAATGTCTCACAGTAACAAGATCTGTTGCTTGTTTATTTCCAAAATATATCTGATAGTTTTAGTGTTGTTGATCAATAATTCAACCAACTAAGTCAATACTATTATGATTACTTTGTAAGTGATGTGATTATCAATAAAAAATTTGGAAGGTTTAAGGAACCGGTATTGTTGACCATACTGGTGTCAAAAATGTTCACAATACGACCGGTGACGTAAAATATAAGAATGAAAGAAAAAATGACCACAAGTTTAATAAATTACCTTTTTAAACATTTTATCAATGTTGTCAAATTTGGCAGCTTCTTCTGGTAATTGTGCACGTATATCACCGCCAATAAATATTCCTTCTAAATACATCCATTTACGTTGAACAATTAACCATACTTCAATTATTTCACTAATTATACTTAAATTTTTCTCCCATAATTGTACAGTTGATAAAAATGGACCAATAAATTTACTTGATGCCATTGATTGTAAATTCATTGAATTATCTTCAAGTATTTGAATTATATCGTCTAGTGCACCTAATACGTATCCTCTATTTTGACCTGATTTCACATAATTGATAACATTGAAATTGAGATTTTGCCAAGTTTCTTCAACTTCTTTAACACCCTTCAAAAAATTAACCATATATTATAAGCCTATTTATTAGCGGTTTAAAGGTCTTTTCAAAAGAATTTAAATATGTTAGTGGACATAACGAAAAAGTACATTAACAAATATCAACTATTCCGTTTAATATATATATTTTTAAAGGTAAGAAAGATTTCCGTCCGCTGTTTGAAATCACAATCTTGTTTGTATAATGTTCGATGGTTTTATTCAGTTGGCTATGTCAAAACGTGTAGAAAAGAGTAGAAACTCGAAACTCAATTAAATGTCTAATTGTGTGTTAGTTCTGATAGTTGATATATGAGAAATAAGTTATAATGTAATAAACAATAAATAAATAAATAACGTCTAAAATTGAAATAAATAATTGATTTGATTTTGTATATGAATTAAGTTCATGGTAAAATGATGTATCAAGAAATGTATAAAGTGGTATCAATGTAAAGCTACAGTATCAGTCAGTCGCAATGTAGAACCTGATACATATATACGTTGCTTCAAATTGCTATATTTCATTACCACAGAGATGGAATTGTTAGATCAAATCTCAGAATAGGAGAGGTAGTAACAGTATATAGAAATAAGTAAACAGTAAATATAAATTAGTCAAATAAGAAGAAATGTAATGATGGATTCAGAAGTTTAGAATTCGAGGAAGCATTTGGATTTTCGACCCTTAATTCTAGTAAATGTGATAAAATATATATATATATATATATATATATATATATATATATATATATATATATATATATATATATATATATGGCAAGCCCATTTGGCCACTGTATCATTTGTCTACTCATTGTAACTCGGACACTTAATTCACCATGTTAATTTGTGTGCATTTCAGACTCTTAATTCATTATGTTAATTTCGGTGTGTATGATCGAATGCATGTCTGTACATTAACCCCAAAGCTATTCTCCTATTGGTTGCAGTGTGCAGATAATCGATAATTTATCCATACCCGATTGACTCTCAAAAATATATATGGATTTTTAACACACAGACTCACTCACTCACTTTGTTTCATCGTGTGCTTGCTCGCTGTACGCTTGCGGATTTTTATTAATCATTAACAATAAATTATCTCTACAACTGGTGTTCAGGCTTCTGAATAATCTCGAGTAAATCCGTAATTCTACTAAGAGATTAAGTCTACCAAAAATACTCAGTTTACGGGATATTATTTATTGGAGTCAGATATATATATATATATATATATATATATATATATATATATATATATATATATATATATATATATATATATATATTGACGAGATATACAGACATTTAAACGAATGTGCGAAACAAACACAAACTATATTCGTTTTATATCCTTTAGTTTTAAGAAAACAAAGGAATTGGAAACAGGTCGGTCATAGCAATAAATGCAGTAAAACAGAACGCAATTAACCTTGACAAAGCAAAGACTTTTCAGATAGGTTTTGTTTCTTATCAAGAAAGTTTAGTAGTCAAAGCCTCATATACATTACTAAACAAAAACACTTTAAATAGACGAGATCGACTACAATTAGATGCTATATGGTAGTTATCGATTTTTGAGTAAGGAAAGATTTAATTTACCAATCCAACACAATGTATATATATCGTGCACGACAACGCGGTACATTCAATAGTTCAAACAGTCATTATAATCAGATATACTCTTATCAAACAATTTGTTTAATTAAACAGAAAAAAATATTTCCATAGCTTAAATCAAAAACTGATCTTAGCTAAACCACCATTGAAGGCCTGAGAGAACTGGACTGGCATTTTATTTTAGTATGGGGACCCGTCATATAATAATTTAACCGAAAGCCCACGGTCCCGAGTGCAAACGCTTAGTCTCTAGGTGACTGGGCCGGTATCCAATGGTGTTAGTATCCAACCACAATCAATTCACAATATTGCGCAACCATCATACAATGCCTCGGGTAGGTAACTGTTCCACTCTCGGCGTATATGAACTTTACTAGTCATGATTTCTCACTAGAACTTCACGAGTTGCATCTTGAAGCTAGTCGCCAGTGAGCAAATGATTATTACAAGGAATATGCTCTCATCCATAGTCCAGAGGTATATACAATCAATGGTTTTTTCCCATCAGGTTTGCATGAACGCATATGTATATCTTTGTTTACCAGGATTTGGAATGACCAGTATTCTAATATCTTAAAAATCCATACTCAACGACATAACATGATTAGACAGTGAGTTAACACAAAGATGTATTTTTATCATTATTTAGAGTTGGCAACTTTGATTATTCCCTTGATAAAGCTGTAATCAAACTGGCGAACAAAAACCTTGGACATATTTTTAAATTTAGTTGATTGTCTTTTAGCAATTAGTTTATTAAACTATATAAAATCCAATTCTCTAAATCACCGATAAGTCCTGAGTTTGAATCTCGCGAGGCGGGGTTGTGGATGCGTATTGCTTAGGAGTCCCATACTAGGACGAAACGGCCGTCCAGTGCTTTCAGGTTTTCCATGGTGGTCTAGCTTCAATTGACTCATGATCTCAACTATTGTATTTCTATTAGCAATAATAAGAAACTATACACCATACTCAAATTTAAAAATACTCGAATTGTCTTAAAAAGTAATCCAATGCTTCATACTTTTTCAATGCTCAATTCTTTGATTGCGAATGCTACAATTTCAGATATTTGATCTGTAAACCGATGTAATTCCATGGAGAAAATATTTGCCAATGTAAATGTTTCTGGATTCATATCGAATGTTTGTCCTGTTTTACGCATCAATTCATTCCAATGTCTGTTGAATTTGTGAAAGAAAAAGTATTTGAATTTTAAAACTAAGTTTATTAAATTTATCCTAAATATTCTCAGATTAACAACCCGTCAAACTTGATAATGAAAATAATAAATAGTGTTCGATCTCGTCTCTTGCGCATAACAGAAGCTATTGGAATTCGAGCCAATAATCTAAGGCTTTGTGTTAATAAGAAATTTGTTATACCCTTATCTCTCCCTTGGCCTTAATAAATGATTTTATTTATTATTATTTTCCATACTCTCTTCGTTTATTATTATTTTTCTTCACCCGTTCCTATCATTTTTTCGCTCAAATATACCTTTCACGGTCCAATTATCTGAACGCTTCTTATTACGCAATCTTATAAATTTTATTAATGTTATTTCACTGTTTATATTTTTGGCCTATTTCCCATTATGTAACATTGATTCAAGCCATTATTATTCTTATCACAACTAGTATACCTGTCATCACACTACCAATTTGTACTTTTCACTTATTTATGTAATCTATTCTACTGTTATCACTGAAAATAATAAATATCAATTAACGTAAAAATGAATCATTGTATATCTGTTACGTATGTCTAAAGGACAAATCAGTTTTTTAAAAAAAAGATGTTATTCATCATTTGTAGTACAACTGACTACTAGGTAATGTCATCTACGTAGTAAAACGCATTAAAGTCCCATACTAGGACAAAACGGCCGTCAAGTGCTTTCAAGTTTTCCATGATAGTCTAGCTTTAATTGACTCATGAATTCAACTATAAAATCACTAGTATAGAGGCTCAGTGGTCCAGTAGGTTAAGCGTACTCACGCGAGACTGAAGGCTCTGGGTTCGAATTCCGAGAGCGGGATCGTGGATGCGCACTGCTGAGGAGTCCCACAATGGGACGAAACGGCCGTCCAGTGCTTTCAAGTTTTCCATGATGATCTAGCTTTAAATGACTCATGAATTCAATTATAAAATTACTATAGTAGCCACAAAACTCCCTTCTGATAGTGGTAAAAAGTAACACAGACAGAATGTTGACTGATATGATTAATATAATAAATCTCTGTATCGAACGGTTTTAAAATTACAATTGTGAAATTCTTAAAGCATAATGCTTTTTCAAAAAGGCTGTATAAAAATCTAAAGCAAAACTAACTCCAAGGTTTTCTACTTAAAACTATCAATTTTATTTCTAATGTTATTGCCAATAATAATGAATGAAAATGAAAATTATGACATTAAAACTTATTTAAATATACTATTGAAATAAATCACACATCGAATTGAAATGATATTCTACAGACATATTAATTCACAAATATTCATATTAGATCATCAATTGAATAACAATATTCAAAGAAATAATATTTGATAACAATAGTGAATAATGTAATACATTATGTAATACATTATACCTTTCTCTTAAAGCTTCATTTTTTAAATCCAAAAACAATGGTAATGAATCTCGAAATGTACGAATTTGTTCAAATACTACACGTCCAATTGGTAGAGTTCTAATAGATTTTGGTAAATTTCTTAGATCTTTTAAATAACTTTCAATACCACTTTGTAAAATTGATATATTTAAATCTCTCCATAATATTTGTGACCATTCTTCACGAGATTGCTAAAAATTCGAATATAAATAATAACAATATTATTAGGGAGTTTGTCAAGATTGTTGAATCTTATGATTTACATTATACATTGATTATAGTTACTAAACCATTGAAAATCTGAACGAACTAGAGAGTTGTTTTGTAATAATATGGAACTCCTTAACGCTATGGATCCGCGATCACATCGGGGATCTAAGCTAGGATCTTTAAACCTTTCAGGAAAGGCTTAACATCTAGACCACTGATACGGTATACAATGGTTTACATTTCTAATTTTATTTGATTCGTGTTATTGTATGAACATCTCTCAACTTCATCGGTGGCTAAATGTGTAATTGTTAACACTGTAAAATTTAATTGTTCATGGCTTCTCAATAGAGCTCTTAGAATTGCATTATAAAACTAGTCATTAGTACGGATGAACTACAGATATAGTCGAGTTTTATATTTCACATGAATGATTGACTATCCATTTATATTTTTACCTATCATCTGGCAAAGGTGAATCTATTATTCAAACTGTAAAACATTAAGATTATTACCATCTATATTGATGACAATAACATTCATCATGAAATGATATACTTGTAAATGGATAACATTGAACAACTTATTCCCCAGAATCAAAAGGTACACAATTATTATAAAAATTACATAATTCTTAATCTACTATAAATCTTTTTTTAAAATTGTCCTAGAAATAGATTACTTATGATAACACACAATCGTTATTCAGTATTAACAAGGAAAAATAATATTTACTGTTAACTTAGTTTATAATTTGTGTATCCATGTAATATGTTAACATTTGAAATTGTTAATATTGAAATACTAATATTAATATTTCCCCCAAATGCCCTGGTATGAACGAGAGTGGGGTGGGTCCGCCCTCACTCTCGAAATACTCTCACACGGCCACGCGTATACAGCCTCTGCTAGGGAAGTCCTGCTCACTGCCTTCTCGTGGCAGGGGTGTTGTTTACGAAATTGAGAGGGCGAAAAGCGAATATCTGGCGCTTTAACCAGATCCCAAACCAATGGTGCACATGGGCTCCAGTATCCTGAAGGAAAAAATGGCGTATGAACTAATCGTTGGTCACCGGACACAATGGGACTGCATCTCCTCACGATGCTCCACTGCCTTGTGAGTCAGACCTTAAGGTCAAACGCTCGGGTGTAGTACCCTAAGTAAACAACCTGATTCGGTCTGAGCACCTAGGCAGTATCACAGCCCTTACACAAATCGAATGATTTATGTGGCGCATATGTATTTGGTGCCTCCTTGTACCAATATCTATGTGTTAAAATAAATAAAAAAATAATAAATAAATTCAAATAAATTAGACCGTCCTTTTGATCAGTAGTTAATACCAACTTAAAGCAAAGTTATTTCAACTATAAACTTGATAGTAATGATAAATAATTACTCGACGAAAACCAAATATCTTATTGAGAAAGTATTACTTGTAAATTCACAGATTGAAAAACGGCATACTGATTTTATGAAAAAATTGAAAGATAATGGAATAATCACCACAGATGGGTGTTTATATGGATTACCTAAAGTAAATGAGCCTAAATAACCGTTACTTCTTATCTAGAATACGTCTATTTCATAACATCATTAAATCACTAAATAGTTGGCTCAATAATTAAAACTAGTTAGAAGGTATGTATCTCAATATACTGTTTATAGTACTTTTCAATTATTTTCATAGTCGATAGTATTACTAATGTTTATACATCGAGAGAATTAATGTTCTTGCTTTATTTCAGTTCTCCGTTCATGAGTATACTACCTCTGTATGCGTTTACGAAATCATCTGCCGATGTGAAGCGAAGTACAAGGGTGCAGCCAGAGCCTGCTTTCAACCTAGATACAAGAAAATGCTCCAGTGTGTTTCTACAAGGATGAGAAGAAAGTTGTTAGGAATTCTATATTTGAACATTTAATCGGTTTTAATCATTTCGCTGATCGAAACATTTATTCTAAGGCTTTTGTAGAATTTGCCCCAATGTATAAAGTTTTCTTTGTACTGCAATCCTTAAAACATACGACACTTTTGCCTACCGTGAACTGAAGCTTAAACTATATGCACAAAAGTGTTCGCAAGCACGACTGAAGGTCCTGGATTCGAATCAGGGTTGTGAGATTGTGAATGTTCCTTGTTAAGGAGTTCTATACTAGGACGAACCGGCCGTCCAGTAATTCAAGAGTTTCCATGTTGGTCTAGCTTTCATCGATTCATGAATTCAACTATTAAATTCCATATTAACTTGAAAAGGGATATACAGTTTAATAAAGATTCTTTTTTGTTACCTTTTGTTTCAAATAAATATTGAATAACTGATCTAATCCATTCAATTCTTTCTGAATATTAATTAATTGAGGATATTGAGTTAATGGTAAATTAAAAAGTTGTTCAGCTGATGTTAATTCTTTGCGTTTAATTTCAAGTTCATTTAGTTCTTCATGATACTCCTAAAGTGATTAATTTTTTTAAGAAAAGGAGAAAATGAGAAACAGAAAATTACTAAAAAATAATAATAATCTCACATTGTCAGACAATTGTTTAATACAAATATTTAATCTTTTATGCATTTTTTATATCCACTACATATACATATACGTATGCATCCAAGAACTTATCAAAGACCATATTCAAAAATATTAGGTCTCTGGAGGAGTGTTTTAAATTCAAAAGTCAATTCGCCAGTACAACTGGCTGACGAGTTCTAGATAGCATAAAATCTAGGTCGTTTCCTGTAAAAATTAATTTCAACCATTTAAAATTTCAACTTAGTACAAATGATATCGAGTGATTTAGATTAGTGTTCACGTCTCATCTTGATCGATAGAATTCGAACAGCAATAAAGGACCTAGCAAATATTACACTGGTTACTAATCAGTGATCAGCCAATTATAAAAACAAATGTTGGACATTTAAATTACTTTTGCAGATGTTACAGCTAAATCCAAATCATTAATCAATGTGCCAGGACCATTTTCTGTGAAACGTTTTTCAAACTCAATCACCAACTGATCAAACTTTGTAATATCTTCTAAAGTAATTTTAGCAAATTTGTTTTTGATTCGACTCAATGTATGTTCTTTATAATTTGCAAATTTTAGTAAATTCATCCATACTGATCGTAAACTTTTTACTGATTCAATTTCATTTTCCGGTACCGGTAAATTGTGATAATTTAATAAACGATAACGTTCTTCAATATCGATTAATTTTTCTTCAGTTTCCAATGTTGTTAATCTGATTTCATGAATAGCACGCAAAATATCTTTTAATTCAGTCAGTGTTGTTGGCACATCTTCTAAATCTTCAGATCGATGCTGAATGTTGAAAGAAAGAATAGAAGAAGCAAAAAGTTATAGAACAATATAAATCTGATCTGGAGGTTTGAAAGTAGTTTATTATATATATGTATATATCCCTTTGTGAAGCTGACGTAAATGTTACCCAGACTTTCATCAAAATCATTGTAATTAAGCTGTTCTATATAGAAAACACTATAAAACCGAAATTCATATCTCTATTGTTCATTTTAATAAAGTTATTGCAAATAATTAATACATCTCTAACTGAATAGAACTTAATGTGTAATTTATGAGATACCATCATATTTCTACATCGTTAAAAAGATATCTAATTGAATATACTGTCGTTTTTATTCTCACATGCTGATAAAAATCACTAATCTATTCTTCACATTAGTGTGCTTTATTTTCCTCAGATTACTCTATTTTGATTTCACATAATCATCAGAATATTAAGGTGAAAATAAGTGACCAATCTTATGGCTTTCTACTTTAGAGTTCTTAAGTTCTGTTTGGTCTATCGGTGGAGATTAGCCAGTATGAAAATCCATCACAGTTGAGTTTATATTTAAGAATTTACATGTTGTAAACTTATATCGTAAGTAACAGTATTTGTTATTGAAGAAGTTATAACCTTCTTTTGTGAAATAACTTAATTCTTCATATATATTCATAATAGTTTCCACAGAAATTTTGATTTTTTGAAGATTATCTGATATAGCATATCGGTTTATCATCTATTCAACAATAAACTTTACAGGGAATTTTAGTTCAAGTTTTCTAAGCTCGCTAACATGAAATGAAGTCGAAGCAAATTTAATCATCAATGTAATGTGAATCGGAGAAATTCTTCATTATGTTCAGCTTACATAAAATATAACAGAATTCATTCACTTTTATATAAATCGGTACGTCATCTACATTATCCCTACAAGTAATCTCGGACAACAAAGCTGAACATTATCACATGATCTATCTTACAAACACGTGGATTGAGTTACTAAGGTTTTTGAAGAAACTTGGGAACATCTCTCAAGAAATCCATAAAATGTTCCGAGATGTTTATAAGAACAAAAAACTGAAAAGTAGTTCTATTCAAGTTGAGTTTATGGAAACAACAAGAATGATTCAATACCAAGATCATTATTTGTTTTGTATGTTTATGAATAAATTATATGTGTATTATGATCTTCTTATTTCGATGGATCATTCCTGAAAAACCGAATCTGAAAAATTGTCTGTAGAAATGATTTTAGTAAGTTGTGAAATCAAGCAGCCGAAACAAATTACTTTCGGGATGTATTGAGTAATGAAAATAGAAATTGAATAAGTGTATTATCCCAGAGAGGGAGTATTTAGATAGGGAAACATCGGATTTTATAGTATAAAGGGTTCAAGACTCTATTTAGAATACTTATTAAGCAGATGATTAGGACGTGTTGTACACTTATAGACTTGAACAGAACAATTAAATTTATTATATCATAATATATATATTATGAAGATATAAATGATAATATTGATTTACTTTGAACTCTTCATGTAAACTTGTTAACATTTCTTTACCAATATCATGAAGTTGTTTACCATAGGCTATTGTCCATTTTCTATTATGTTCATGTATATTATGAATTAAACTTTTTAATCTTAATTGTATACAACCAATATTCAATAATTCAGGTGTTTCACATAAATCATTTAATTTATTATTCATTTCTAATATTTTCTCATGAATTTCAATTGAAGTACGAGGTGTTTCCATCCATTTTTCCACTTGAGTTAACTAAAATAATAAATTTATATTTTTGATCATATATACTCTATACAAATGTTTAATAAAACATTAACCGATTAGATATTTGGAATAAGATGTATACAGAGTTTCTTTTGTTCTATTTGCAGCTACAAAGAGGATAACAAGTCTGATTAATTTAAATACTTAAGTAAAAATCGAAACGAGAAATTTCTAACAAATTGCCTAAGAGAAAACAGTAAATTGTTTTGAGTCAGTCAGTCAGCTATAACGTAGGACAAGGCACATATATGCATCGATCCAACTTGCCACATTTCATTAGCACATCAAAATCAACAACGGATTCATAGAAGCAGTTAATTCAATGGTAGTAAAATAAACATTTCATATAACTATATCGTACAGGGAGAAAAAATTAATTGGTAGAAAGAAAGGTCTAAAGTAAATTTAATCTCATGGTTTAGTGGAAGACAAATAGTGTATACACCTACACTCTTGTAATCGATTCTAAGTTATGTCACTTAGTCTCCAACCATTGGTTACGATAGTCGTGTGGACCCCAACCAAGTAGTTTGTATCTGCCAACATGGCTCAGACTAGAAGTTAGTGACTTCAAGCACTGATTCCACGTTTTTGATTGGCCACCCCTAAGTTTCTTCCAACCATCGCCAACACTAATCATCATTGTTTTAGGAATTAAATTTAAATCCAAACTGAATTAAATGAATGATGAGTTGGTTTTTAACAATAGTTGAAATGATATTTTGTTAAAATTATAGAAGATATTCGTGTTTATTACAAATATGTTTAGGGGAGTAGAAATAAATAAATTGAGTTGAACGTTTATAACTTTATTCATAGTTATCTGCAATGTTCATCACTTTTATCAAGTAGGATAAAGCTTAATTATCGACTTGTTTTAAACAAAAGTCTCGGTTTTGACTTTGCAAATTACTATAGCCTCTGGTCTCCAATAGATAAAAATAAACTGTTTTTTATTAATTTAATGGTTGTTGATGTTTCTTTGTATGTATTCTGAACTGAATTTTGATAAGTCTTAGCTGATATGCGTGCCCCCTGAGCAGATCGCTTCTATAAAGCCATTATAACACAAATTTACTTAGAATAAATAGAATGTGACTAGCAATGAAACCCAAGACGCGTTTTTCTTATTATTGGTTAAAATAAAATTTATGCCCGTTGCACAAGTGAGTAGCTATCAGGACTCAGTAAATAAGTAGATGACTTGTTTGGGATTGGGAACGAAGAGTACATAGTTTTTATCCCTGTTTAACTAATGATATTTTGGGGGCTATTTTTATTTATTTTTATTTAGGATGAAAAATACTGAATCTTTTATTTTCATTATATCAGTTTATAAAAATAGGAACTGATATACATTATTAAAAAGACCAGGAAACAATAAACCGCTTTGTTGTTTTAGGAATAAAGTTTTATCATATGAAATATCATAATGTTCCCAGTAAGGTAATGATTATTTTTCAGAAAGGGTTTTGTGTAGATTTTAGAAATTACACTGATTGAAATCATGAGTCAATTGAAGCTAGACCACCATGGAAAACCTGAAGGCACTGGGCGGCCGTTTCGTCCTAATATGGGACTCCTCGGCAGTGCGCATCCATGATCCCGCCCCCCGCAAGATTCGAACTCAGGACCTATCAGCCTCATGCCAGGCGCTTAACCAACTAGACCACCAAGCCGGTATCCAACGGTGTTATGGTCTAACTTCAACCAATCCACGAAGTTGCGCCACCGTACACCATTGTCTTCAGTGAGCTGATATCTCACAACAGACTTGGTTGGATTCCACTGGTCACGGCTTCTCACTAGAACTCCAGGAGTATCTCTTGAAATCAGTCACTAGTGAGCAAACGATTACCTCTTTTTATTTATTGTACTCACTTTATTGGCAACAAATTTCCCTTTATGTTTACGCCAACTATCTTGAAATCGTTTCACTTTTTCAACTGTATTTGCATAAACTTTTGCAATTTGTTGAACTAAATCAGCTATTTCATTGGATTTTGCAATTTCTTCATAAAAAGTAAAATAGTGTAAATCTTCACTACCATCAATCTTAACACCTGGAGCAATTACACATGAACCACGATACCATCTAACGAATACACGTGTTGATTCAATCGCATCCCGTAATTCCTTTCGAGTGAGACGGAAAATAGAAAAAAAATATTAATATATGACGGGGATAATAGTAAATAATTACCTTTAAAATAAAACACATCTTATATAGCATTAAAAGGCATATATATAACACACTACTACGTAGAGGTGGATAAAGTAATCTTTTATCAGGAAGAACTACTTGAACAGGTTTTGGTTGAACTTAAAATTTGAATATATTTCAACATTACTCAAAAAATCATATCATTGATTTACTGAAACTCGAGCAATGTGTGGGCAATTGAGTTATATCTGATTGTTGCTATTCATTTATTTGCTTCTGTGTAAACATAGTGATATAAATAGTGGTCATCGTGATATGCAGTTTCTAAATTTTACGAATACAACTGGCCTCTAGTTAAGTAATAAATTAACTGTTGATACTTTTGTTTAAGACGACACTTAAAATATTGCAGACGAATAGAATAACTAAAATTGGTTAAATAAAAATAAAGTGCATCGTATCATATCTCAGGGAACATTACTTTAACTCGACTAAAGTAATCGTAGTCTCAATCGCAAGTTTAGATACTTGCAAATATATTGGGCAACCTGTTACATCACTAAATAAGCGAACTCAAACTATTTGGCCAACTTTTTCATTGTAATGCATCTAAAGTGATATTTTTAAAATTAATATTAGTTGTTCTAATTTAAAGATTAAATTTTATTAGTGAGAATATAATTTATGAACGACCTTTGAGCGAGGTTAAAGTGACTTTGAGAGTGTTCACCTAATAACTAAGATGAAATGAGGGTTATAAACCAATGTGAGGAATTAGAATTATGATTTACAGTTTATGGTTAGGGTTAGGAATTAGATTTAGGGTTTTCATCACGAACTGACATCAGCTATAATGCCAAAATTCTATTAAGGCAAATGGATGGATTTCGCGCCAAAATCCAAGACCTGTTATCTTATACTTGATTGATTCATCCATAAATTGTAGACTCGCCTAAATCTGTTCTGACTATTGTTTTAAAACCTGTGGTTAGTGAAAAGGAAATTTTTTAAGTTAATTCAATATATCATTACTTGAATGACTAGTCGATAAAGTTCAGCTGGCTGTGGATTACCAACTACATCTGTTCCAGCTAACATAAGATCAACTGCAAACAATGGCTCTTGTTGACGAGAAATACGATTTAAATATGATTGAAGATTTCTAATCACCATCTAAAAATAAAATAAAACATAAGAAAATCTAAACACAATCAAAAATACGTAATACTAAAGAAACTTGAAATCATTACATTGGCTTTGATATAATGAGATATTTATAATATAATATAGAATAATATTCATTAGACCATTGTAATGTTAATCAACAGGATTTATTTCATCATAATAGATAATTACACCCTAAGATATATTATGAGGTTTTTCACATGCCTAACTGGCTATAACTTTATCATTTTCCAGTCATTCTTGTCATATCTTATAAATGTTTTTATTTGTTAAAATATTATATAATGAAAATTTCTATTTTGACATTTGATAAATAAAGAAGGAACGAATTGAGCATTCAACATTTGTCTTCGCTTCACTGAGCCTTGCGCTATACTTCAGATACTCTTTGAGAATCTTTAGAGCAAATGTTTGTTCAAAACGTTTCAATATAGTGAAAATTTCTATTTTGACATTTGATAAATAAAGAAGGAACGAATAGAGCTCGAATCAGCTCAATTCATTCTCTCTTTATTTACTAAACATTTAATATGAGTTATTTTCTTGATTAGATTATTTGTTTATCAAACAGTAAATGGAATATGATAAATTTTTTCGTTGAATATTATCAATTAGAAAGAAGATTAGCTTAGTCTATCAGGTTGATGCGTAGTTCAATAATATTTAAGAGCCTTATGTTTATTGTGAACTTTTATACCCTTTAAAATATAAACAAATGTTGATTATTTTAAGAATATTGATAAATGAAAGTGTTTTTTTTATTGATCATCATTTATTCTGTAAAACATGGTCATGTATCGCTGATATTTCACACGCACATTTATGTCTAAGAATAACATTTGCATTAAAGTTTTTAAATCATTTAATGTTTAGAATATCAGTAGTTTGACAGTTTTCAAATCAAATAATATTCCAAAATGATGGAAATCTACTGCACAATGGGATATGTTTCACTGAAATACTTAAAATAGTACTTTGTCAACAATTTACTCGACGTAAAATTAATTATATTTCTAGGTGACAAGAACCACGATTCATTAGGATGAACTGAGATAATGAAGTAAATAAAACTAATATCAATACTACGTTTTATCTCTCATTATTTTGTGAAATTTGTTTGTTAGTTATCAACTGGAAAGGTTTTTACATATTTTTAGCACAGTGTATAATCCCTTGTTTTAGAATTAGAATGAGCATGTGTTTACACAAAGATAAGAAAGTAGTTTGGACTGGATAGGGAATTTAAACCATGATATTACAGTCCTCTACACCAAAGAGTTCTGTCAATATATACTAACACGTACAATAACAAAACCAATATCGATCTCTTAGACAGATTTGTGCTTTACCTAGTCTTATATAATTATCGTTACGTGTAAAATTTTCAGTAAGTAGTTGTGGAGATTGTTGGATTTCACTAAAACCAGATACCATTTGAAATCTTTAAGCATCCGACGGCCGTTTTTTCCTAGTATTGAATCCCTTAGCAGTACTCATTCATGACCCGTCAGTGGAATAGAAAGTTGAACGTTCACGCCTCGGGTTCGAATCCTGCATGAGGAATCGCAGATGAGCACTGCTGAGGAACTCCATATTAGGACGAAACGGACGTCCAATGCTTCCAGGTTTTCAATGGCGGTCTAATTTAGATTGTTTTGGTCTTTTATTTGCATCATATATATATAATTGAATGTTAGGTCTCATAACATGGCATAGTTACCGCATAAATTCGATCGAATAACTTTTTCTCCCAATATTCAAAATAAGGGACCATTATTTTACTATTCCCTGTATTTTGCTGAGTTATTGCACCTTCAAGTTTAATAATCAATGGTGTCAAGGAGGTATGTTGCGTACGTAACTCTTCAAATTGTTTCTGTCTTTCAATAACTGTCTGTGCAAAATATTCCTGTATAAAATGGAAGGAACAAAATCAAAATCATATAACTAACTTTTAATTACATCAAACAAATTACACAATTTCTGAATTTTGGTTACATTTTAGCAAATATATATTGATTTGTACAGCTTTTATATTAGGCTTTAATAAGAATTAAACAACCGCATTCACGAATGAACTAGTATTAATTATTCGTGTTAAACGTTTTGAATAAATGTTGTATTACATAACAATGATTTACTTACCTTAACCAAAGTACCTGATTAATTTAAATCTGTCATCATACTCGACAAATATAACTGATGTTATGAGTAAAAACAGCATACATTTATAGTATATATACATCTTCAGTTGTTAAACGTCATAGAAGTATGTCATTTAAAATCGAACTTTGATAATACCATGAATTCGTAGCCTAGATGTATTTACTGTTATTAGTTCTGAACAGTTTAATTAAATATTCTTTATGTGATTGTTTAACATATATTCAATATTTCTTTATTTACATTTATTTTTCTGTTTCTATCATGCTACAAAGTGTATTAGCTCAGATTTATCCTCTTTTTAGTAAGGTTTCGTTTTGTTATTCTATTTACCCATTTATCATTAACAAAGGATTAGAAATCTCACTGTTATTTTAAAAAAATGATCGACTAAAAACCATCATATTTGTAGGCTTTCATTGGGTTAGTAAATGAGTTCTTAAAACGCTGACTACAAGGAAATCTTTTCACTAAAATATATGTGTATGTTACTTTTTGTAAGCAATGATGGATAGTGACTAGCAGTGGAATCCAGCTTGACGCGCGTTTCGTCCTATTTGGGACTCGTCATCTGGATGTACCTGCATCTCAGAGTTGATGTTCACTCTAAGACCCGAACCCAGTACCATTCGCCATTATGTTATCCACTCAGCTACTGATTCCTGATAGCCTCTTGCTTGTGCAATGAGATAAATTTAAATTCAATTGGTATTGTTTCGCTTGTATCTTCCCATTGAGGTTTGAGACAACAACTGATCAGTCTGTTATTTACATATGTGCATAATGTGCGTATGCCTCGATATTGACTTAATTCACAAGCTTTTTGTAAGAAATGATGGATAGTGGCTAGCCACTATATGCCAATAACAGACTGATCAATTACAGTTTTAAACCTCAATGGGAAGATACAAGCCAAACAATACCAAGTGAATTCTATGTTACGTTTCAACAGAAAGGTAAAACTTATTTACAGATGGATAAATTACTTCATGAGTCAGTTCAGTCGTCATAAAAATACTAGTTAATAAGTAGTGGAAAATCTCGTTGTAAAGTTGCATAATAGTTTTGTAAGTTCAATTTGATGACCATACCAAGATACGTTATATCGATTACTAAAATCTAGAATACAAAAACATGGGTTAGATAAATTAATTATTCACTGTTTGTTGTGGTCTATTGTGAAATCGATTTCTAACATCTACAATGTTCGCACTTATTTGCAATCATATTATTCAACGCCTGAATATCTTTCTTTTTACGTAACAGTAATATTACTGTTACTTAGGTAGATTTGATAATAACAGTAAAATAGCTAAAAATAGGTATTTGTCAGGTTTTTTCCGTATTTAACGAAAGGTTTCAATAAATTATATTTACGGTTGCAAGTTATGCATTTAATGGATGATCTTAAAGTCTTCAATATTCAATGGTGTTATTCATAGTCAGATTTTCAGATAAGCAAAATCGTTTAACTTCAATTAACAGGGTCATTGATACACCATATTTCAGTTAATCATATTAAAATAATAAGATAATCGAAATTGGTATTAATTACCTTGCATGTGAAATATTCTCCCATTGCTGTCTTCTGATATTCATCTGTCCACTTGGGTGTTGGAAATAAATCAGCTGAACCAATTAATTCTAAACGCGCTTCAATATCTGCGGCTGTTTTTTTGCATAAGTTACACATGGAAGCAAATCGATTTAATTCTTCTTCTACCTTCGTAATAAATTCATTTATACCAAGACTTTTCCAATTCAGTATATCCCATCCAGGTTTCATAACTGTTCTCAAATTGATGATATATGATTCCAGTATAGTTAATTCAACAGGATCAAGTTGTGTAAATAATTCATGACATCGTTTAACTAAAAATTTCAACTTCTCCACATAGACTATATAGCTGGATTCCTATTTACATGATAAGAAATGGTAATAATATAAATGCATATACTAACGTATGAAAAATAGGATGTTGCTGGAACAATTCGGTATATCTTAAATGGTAACCCATATCATGTTTGTCTTTCCTTTATTGTAAATTAGATTTTTTCAATTAATTCTCAGTGTGACCAATAATCTAGCTGACTCAACATCACCTAACTTATATCATAATGTTAGGTGGTTGGATGGGAGTTGGCAAAATAGCTTAAAGCTGGGTTTCATGGCATGTGGCACTCATCATCAAGGCATACCTACAGTATTGAGATAACTGGTCTGAGACTTTAACAGTGAGCCATCTGGGTTTTCTGTGGACTACCTTCAACAACCCAAATGTCAGAAACGCAGTAAAAAGTTCTTCGGCAAGTAATAGCACATATAACTTTTTATATTTTACTAAACAATAAATAAAGTCTGACCCAAATGGTACTATTCAGATTCACGTACAGCAATAAATTGTGATATGAATCTAATTCGTGAGCTGATTGCGTTATGCCATAACAATTCAAACATATCTTTACCAACCCGACCGTTGTTGCTACCTTGACGTGGTGGTCGGGCTTGCCTATTGTGATGAAGCAACCGAGCTATACTGATTGGAACAACCGTTCCTCAAGGTCCTAGCATGTCAGACAAGTTGGTTGAAGAGCGGTAAGACTAAAAGCAACAAAACCATGTCCGAAGGCGAAGTCGTACTGCTGAATGTACAGAAGTGTGACAGCAGTAAGGTGTTTCCCTCAGACAACCAGCATGACAGCGATGCTACCTTCCCACAAGGAGGGGTGGGGTTAGAAAAGGTCGACCCTAAAAATACCTCGCCATATCTCACGGATATCCGTCTCCGGCGGTAAGGTCTCAACAAGTACTAAGCTAACACAAAAATTACTCATAAAAAGGTCATTAAGACCACCTCTAATCCAATTTCATTTTCAGATAACTCCAGAAGAACCCTTCCACGGTGTGGGCAACCGGGAAGTGATAACCGCCCTGATACCTCTAACAGCACCCAAGACCACTGTTTATTTTTACCAAAAAATACAGTTTTCATCTCATTTGTAAAATATAGTGTTATTTCTTACATATGATGATCGCATAAGGGTAACCGAGATCCTGTTGTCTGCGTCCTTATTCTAATGAAGTTCTACCGGTCAGAGTAAAATACAACTGTCAGTTTCGATGACAATATTGATTTAGTTTTCTTAGATGTTAGTTACTTAGAAGTACGTAACCATTACAAAACTCTAAGCCTATGATATGTATAATATTGCATTGATCTTGGTAACAAAGTAATATGAAACTCAACATCAAGCATACAGACCATCAGGGTTTTTTTTTAAAGAAAAGAAAAAAGATGAATGTTTTTGATACTCATAGTTTGGTTCAAGTCATCATGATTTGGATTAAAGAGCTAATTTACCTTAACTAAGTATAAAGCATATTATATTAAACCATCAATTTAACAAATACGTTAATCCATTATACCTTTTTACTGTTTTTATTTTTTTTAGAAACATAACCAAATGCTTAAGATAAGCGTGCATGTATAAAAAACAACATTTTTTGGACGGTTGAGATCATGAGTCTATTGAATCTAGACCACCATGGAAAACCTGGAAACACTGGACGTCTGTTTCTTGCAATTGTGGGACTCCTCAGCAGTGAACATCCAAGATCCTGCCTATCAATCTCAACCATTAAAATTATTAAAATATCCACAAAACACCACTTCTGAAACAATTTTTTGTTGAGAAAAATACATTAAAAAAAAATACAATTTATTTGTTCTCACTTTCATTACAGCATTTATAACAATCTCTGGTATTTTAAATCCTAACGCTTCCAAATGTTTTGCTTCTGTTATTGTTACCAAGATATTCGGATGAAAATTAACTAATAATTCATATTTACCTAAAATTTAATTGTCAATAATGTGAAGTGATTAATACAATAAAAAAATATGACGAAACGATAAATAAACTGTGGTTAAGTTTTTCAATACTATAAAGAGTATATAAATCAACATTAGATGTTTGTATAGATTACAAGTGAACTATTTACAAAATGTGTCATTAGTATATCTGAAAGGTTATGGAAAAATGAAGAAAAAAAACATTCTTTAAAATGATGAACTATAACAGACAATTTAGATTCATATCAATATGATACATTAAAGAAGAAATCTTATCCTCATGATTATTGTACTAATAGTCAATAGTGGAATAATGTGAATGAAAAGATAAATAAGTAATCAGGAATATTTCGAGGTAGAAGTACACATCAGAGATGAATGTAAATGAAGTTAAACATGGAAGCTTATGGAATGTGGAAGAACGAACTGATTAGATAAGATATACTTACTTTATTATAAACTATAGTAAATAAAAAAGGTTAAATGTAACTTTTTTAGTCAAATAATAAAAGGTTTAGTTATTAATCTTTCAATATAGTGTTTGGGTTCTGATAAAAAAAGACTGAAAAGTTTTCTTAGATATCAACATAGTGTTTACCACTTACTACATAGTGATCAACCAAAGTAAATATCTCACTTGTCTAAAAGAAGGCTGTTATATCCTAGCGAAGATTAAACTACGAGTGACTTCTGAGAACCATTAGTAAACTAATATTATTTATATATTCTTGTGCTATAAATATTCAGTAACTATATTATGTATATCTGTATTCCCCTTGCTATAAGCTTCATTTTGATCTATAGATTATTATTGTACGATTTACTGTTTTGAAGTTATACTCAGTTTATTAATACTGTCTCCCACGTTCACAGTCACTTTTTGGCTTTATTTTGTATGAATGTTATTTCCTATTTTATGGTGCATTGTGGTCTGTTTGTTTGGTATATAAACCCAGTATGTCTGAAATAAATGGTTCTCGTAGTGGAGGCTGTTATTGGCATTCTGGACTCAGCTGGACGGGCCAAGCGAGCAACGGACCAATAGGATGCTAGGCTGATCACACCGGATGAATGTCACTGGTTTAATACAGTATAAGAGCGAATAAGTCGTATTTTGATTGGTAAATAAAGTGATAACTAACCGGACTTAAAGACACAACAAAGGCAACTCCAAATAGTTTGGTGATAACATTTAGGACTGTGAGACTGTAAAATGTGGGTCCAGATCTGTCAAAAGTTATAAGTTTCTTTAAGATTACAGGTATAATTTTCTAAAAAATGCCACTTAATAAGTAAACTTAAGTTCAGAGTTTCTGATCGACTATATTCAACCAAATGTGAGACTAATTTCTTCACAACACATTTACTTAGATTTATCAAAATATTTTTTTCATAATCTCAATGTTGAATCCTGCCTCAAATAAACTCTCAACTGAATCTGAGTTATTAATATTAAGAAGATAGTCCCTTTTAATGTTAAAAAGTCCTTAATTACATTTGTTCAGTATAATAAATAAATATTATTAAATGTTTCACGAATATGTCTTTTTATCAAAGATTTATACGATTAATATCCATCTTGTAAACAGTTGATGATATTTTATTTATTCAATGTTTATTTTACAAAAGATTGATTACATTATGATAATTGACCGAATTGAAAATTGACCCAGTTGCACAAACAAGTGGCTATTAGGATCCAGTAACTGAGTGGATAACACAATGGTGTTTGAAGCGAATGGTACTGGGTTCGAGTCTTAGAGTGAACATTAACTCTGAAATGCAGGTGCACAGAGCTGACGAGTCCCAAATAGGACGAAACACGCACCAAACTGGATTCCACTGCTAGCTACTATCCATCATTGCCAATCAATATATAACTAGATTACAGATAATTATCTTTATAGAAATATCTTTCAACAAAAGATAAATCGTATTGCATAATTTATTATGATTTCAAGTCATATACACTGACTTATAGTCAAATTGAATTAGAATGCTTGAGTAATCAACAATCTTTTAAATACCTTTGTTTTTTTATTTATATCTCGAAATTTATGGTATGGATTATTCATTAAAGAGGAAGAATGTATCGAATGTATCGAATATATTCGATAATTTTGTTGTTTGATTATATTTTTTTTAAAAAGCTTGGACCAGATTGCCAGGTGAAACGCCGGATTTACTTCAAATTCTTTCGCTGAGATTTTACAAATACATTCTTCCTCTTTAATGACTCACAATAACTCGGCGTCCAACTTTTGTAAAACTATTCGTTTAAATTTAGACGAAAGTTCTTATTTATGGATTATTCAGTTAAAGAATCATAGATCAAACTGTTTAGCAAGAAATTGTGAAATAAATGGGCAATTACTAATGTATTACAAAACTAGTAGTTGAACAGTTTATGTAGACTGGTTTAGTTGGTTAGTATTTAAGATTATTGATAATATGGATTTTAAGTTCAAGGTTACGACAAATTGTTTTTGAACACATAACGAGGGGGTAAATTTACGAATAGCTAATGTTTTAATAAATCTGAGCATTCGTTCTTAACAATTTCTGGACCTCTTCAGGGTCCAGACAAGTTAGCTGGACGAAACGTTGGAATTATTTAAATTTCAATCGCTGAGATTATTTCACATATAATGTCTTCTCTTTACTCGGCGTCCAATTTCCGAATATTCGTATAAATTTCTATACAATGTTTTAAAAGCTGTAATAATGTTAATTTTGTGCCGCGTTTCAATTATTTGTTTCGCTATCAATGAACATGGTTTTCTACCCCTCACGATGATCGGATATTTGACACTAATTAGTTTTGAAGCCATACAGACACATACTCAATGACCTTTGATTGGACTGTTCAGTTACTTCCCCCCTATGCATGTGTATCCACACAAACATATAAGTTGATAAATACAATGGGATGTGACACATAATAATTTGTGCATTGTCTTGGTCTATTTTTGGAATCATCAGCTTAGCATAATAGGTTTACTTGATAGCTGCTTTCAATCTCTATCAGATCAACTCAATATTTTTATTATCAGATATATAAATATAATTTTATAGATAACTTTATAGTCAAAAAAGAAAATCACAATGATAAAGATAATAAACGGTGTAAATCAATCAAATACTTACTGAATTCTATAGCTATTCTACTTAATTCATTTGTATTTTGTTCACTTTTTGATGAAGAATTTAAACTTAATCGACTTATTGGTAAAGATGATATTCTTGTTATCATTGTTGATTGTTGTTGTTTTAATAAAGTTTGATTTAAATAATGATCAAATGATTGTTCTATTTGTATTAACCAATATTGATATAATTGTGCTTCATAATTTTTCATTTGTTTACCAATTATAATATATTGATTACGTATAGATTTTCCTTCATCATTTTTCATAAATTCATTAATTTTTAAAAATTTTAATATTGGTTTTTTAATATAATTTAATAAATATTTTACCCATTGAATTAAACCAGATATTGGTGGTATAAATTTATTGAATATACATAATATTATATTATTTTGTTGATTATTATAAAATGGTGGTAAAATTGCATTTTGATGAAATATATTACTAATATTATTTAATTCTTTTTCATATTGTTTTAATATATCTATAAATTTTTCATTTAATAAATTATGAATTTTTGTACGTGTTTTAATATGACAAAATTTACACCATACATTAAATACAGATTCACTAGATCTTAATAATTTAAATGAATCATTAATTAATGTATTAGCTTTATCTTCAAGATATTCAACAAGATTATGAAATTTTTCTAATTCTTCAGACCATGAAATTTTATTTTCTTTATTAAATGGATTTATTTTCATCTAAATATTTAATTATATAATTAATGAATATTAATAATTACCTGTAAAAATAATTCAATTAAATTATTAACATATTGATTGGCTTCATCAATTTTCTTTGTATCACATGTAATTGATTTTAATTTAGAATTAAATATATTTCTAAAATCATTAATTGTTATTAATATTTCTAATAAATTTTCACATATTAAACATGTATAATCTGTATTATTAAATAATTTAATTTTATCAAATTCCCAACGTGCATCACGACCAATTAATTCAATTTCAGAACGTTTTTCATAATAAACATTTTTCCAATGATTTAATAAATTTATTATAGTTTTCATTAATGAAATTGATTGTTTTAAATCAGATCTAAAAACAATAAGTAAATGATTATTATTTTGAGTAGAAATAATATAGAATAAAACTTACCGGAATATATTTGGAAAATTAATAGTATATATTACTCGATTAGTTATAGCCAATGCTGTTCGTTCAAATAATTGTACCATATTTTCATCATGATTATAATATCGTGATAAAACCCATATCATATGAAATGTTTGTATAAGTGGATGAATAATATCAATTAATGATTCAATTTTATTACCAAAAGTTAATGTTTTAAAATGTCTTTCTAATAATGAAAGAAATCTATTGTGAAAAGAAAAAAAAGAAAAGAATTAAAATAACGATGAGATGGATAATTAGATTAATCTTACTTCACATTATCCCTGGCTTGTACATATAAACTGTTTGTTTCACTAAATAATGCACTATATGTATCATTTTCTAATATTTGATGTAAATGATAAAATCGTATAACATTTGATCGTTTCAATTGTTCTATTAATGTTCCAAGTATTAAATTACGATCACGCCAGTAGTCAATCAAGCTCAATGGACTATTATCACTTGGTTTTTTTTCTAGCAAAATATCTAATGTTTGACGAATCTGTATATTTGAAAGAAAAAGAAAAAAAAACAGAACGATAATAATGAATTACAATCACTGCTTACAGGTTTTCAATGGTGGTCTAGCTTCAAATGACTCATGATTTCAACTATTGAAATTACTACAATCTCGACAAACCCCTTCTGATATTAATCAACATATGCTCACTAGCGACTGGCTTCAAGAGCTACATCCTGGAGTTCAAGTGAGAAGTAGTGACCAGTGGAGTTCAACCAGATCTGTTGCGAGATAGTAACTCACTGAAGACAATGGTGGATGTGTCGCTCAATTTCGTGGATTAGTTGAAGTTAGACATTAACATCATTGGATGTCAACCGGCTTAGTGGCCTAGTGGTTAAGCGCTCGCGCACGAGACCGATAGGCCCTGTGTTCGAATCCCGCGAGGCGAGGTCGTAGATGCGCACTGCTTAGGAGTCCCATAATAGGAAAAAACAACCGTCCAGTGCTTCCAGGTTTTCCATGGTGGTTTAACTTCAAATGACTCGTGATCTCAACTACTGAAATTATTGCGAACTCCACAAAAGCCCTTCTAATAAAAATCATACCTGTCTGTTCCATGATATGATAGTTTTTTCAATGATGATAAATTTTGAACTTTTCACAATTTCTAAATCATCTTCAGTGACATCTATATTTGGTACTTCTAAAACAATATCACTATTCAATTGGTGTATGGTTGTTTCAACAATTCGACAAAATTTTCTCGTATTTATTAAAAATTCATCTTTTGTTTCAACTATTTGTTTTGTTTCTTCATTTTCTTGTTGTTCTTTTCTTTTCTTTTCATTTAATTCTAATTGATCTTTTTCAGAAATTTCTAGTTCCTGTTGATATTGATTATTTTCATGTAACATTAATTGTTGATCCTTTAATAATGGTGAATAAATTTGTTTTAATAAATTTTGTAAATTTTGAAGGAAACTTCCACGCATATAACCCCATTGCATTTGACTTGGCATAAAATTAAATGTTTGTTTTAAATCATTCGGTGCATTAATATATCCCTTTGTAATTCGAATAAAGTAGACATACTCTTCTGTTAATGCTTCAATGTCTACACTTGTATTTTTCATACTTAAACGAGTACGCCATATTGTTTTTCGATTAATCTAAAACAATTATTATAATACAATGAAAAATGATTATATTAAATAAATCTTACAATAGTTGTATATTTTAATGAGGTATCAGTCTCATCTATAAGTGAATCATCACCTTTTTCATTCATTTCATTATTGTTAGTATTGCTATTATTAGTAAGAATTTCATCAGGAATTTGTTTCTGATTAGTTGTCATTTCTTCAGAATTATCCAAACTATTGTTAGTTTGTTCGTATTGAACTTCACCATCAACATCTGTTACACCATTTGTAGCTAGAAAATAATTATTTTTAAAAAGTTTACATATAAATTTGTCTATATTTTCTTACATTGTTTTCTTGGTATTTCCAAGATTTCTTCAACTTCCTCTTCATAAAATGTTTTATAGAATATTAAGATTTGATATTCATCTTTCGGCGAATCATTTAAAAATTTTGCTAATTCCAATTCATTTTCATTATCGTTACGTTCAAGAAATTCAAGAAATATATCATTGTCCACTAAGTTTAACCCTTTGTATATAACATGTTTCATCCATTCTATACGTGTATCATCCATAATTGTTGACAGACGAATATTTGTTGAGTAGTCTTAGCTGGTACAAGATCGGAAATATTGCTATACTTAAAACGACAATCGAGAAACAAAGAGAATTAAAACATAACGTAAATTTTCATTGGATATACTGACAATAATATGAAGTCTGAAAGAATGATACAAATCTTTCAGGATTAAAATGCGAAAATATGCAGCTTGTTACTTAATTTGTCCACGACGAATGATTACGACAGCTGAGACTTAAGAAAAATGGTTTGTTTGAAAAATGTAACCCGATTTTACAATAGGACTGCTAAAAAAGTAATATGTCAACTTATACACTAAAGAATGCTTTATCAAAATAATAATATCAGGTGACTGATTATATGTCGCTAAAAGAATAATCGCTGATATTGCGTAGCAAAAAAGGCAGATAATTCTTTACTTGTGAAATATCATTGTACTACGTAAAGTTTATGTTATTAGGAAAAGCGAAAACTTGAATCAGGGTCGTGTGAAACGTATTTCTAGCATCGGTAACTTACAAAAAATAACTGGCTTATAAATATGCTTCCACACCTGTACTACTTCCAATGGAAATCATGTTATATGGCAATAAAACTCTAGCACTTAGTCGTTATACTTCTGGATGGATATGCACCTTAATTGTCTTCGAAAAGATTCACCAGTAGTATTTCAAAGCGCCGAAAGTTCGACTATTTAGCGTTTTCTATTAACTAACCTTGGTTTTTAGTACCCGTGGTTCAAATAATTACAGAACAGCGTGGTTCATTGTAAATATAAGCAACATAAAACCATTAGGCAGCATTTTCTTTCAACTAACATCCAATAAATCTATGTGCTATTATACTATCTTATCAGTGGCTATTAATTACGGCCAAATCATCTAACAATAAATAGGGTTTTACTAAAAATAAGTGATTAAGGTCCATATAACTTAAGTAAATAACTCTATTAATTTTAAATATTCACATGATAAACCTAATTATGAGATATAAACATGTTATGTCATTTGTACTACTTAAAACACCTTATTGTATACAATTGATTGGTAAAGTTAGATTCAATATAAACATTAAAATCTCACTGAAGTAACAGTTTCTCATCATTCCATTCTAAGCGAAGTAGCAACTGGCAATCGATAGAATATCACTAGACACAGTTTGTACTGAATAATAGGGATTCAACATAAGACAGGTAGCAAGCAAATGATCAACAGTTAAAAATTGTCCTACTAGTAGACGAAGTAGCTTATAATGATTCACAAATTGTGATAAATATACTAGCATTATAATTTTTATCGCAAATATAAACCTTTGAGCATAAAGAAACACAGTGAATACGGCACCAACAAAGAGTACGGGTAAAATCAAAGTTGTACAGCTGGAAAACTGTGTTTAGTGGAGCGCCTCATGGCACAGTTTGGGGTTCAGTGTTGTCTCTCCCGTATGTAAATGACCATCTTAGTCTCCTACAATCATCGGTCTTGCTATATGCAGACGATATCAAGATATGGAAAGCGATAAAAATTAAAGGTGATAGCTTGGAACTTTAAAATGACTTAGCGAAATTATCTGAATGGTGTAGAATTTGACACTTTCAGATAAATATTTATAAGTGCCTTGTGATGCACACTGGTCACCAAGGTACATGTACATACACGGTGACTAATTGTGACTACCTGTTATACGAACACACAATGAATTAGGAGTCATTGATGTCCAAGACTTAAAAACTGCTTCACACTGCAATGTGACTGCCATCAAAGGTTTTAGAAATTTATGATCAATACGTGGGACCCTTAGCCATGTCTATGCTGAACATTTTTGACTTTGTATACAGTATCCATGAGTCTTAAGCTCGAAAACTGTATACATGCTGCTAGCCCCTGCCTAAAATGATACAGTGAGCTGTTGGAAATGGTTCAAAAAACTGCAATCAAGCTAATACTCGAAATAAAAAAGGTAAAGCATGCCTATTTCCATTGATAAATAAAAGAACAGAGATGACCTGATCATATTTCTTAAATTACTTGGTGACTAATTGGCATTTGATATGCTCAAATTTTTCTTGTCTTTCTAAACAGAGGATTTAAAAGGACACTCTAAAATGTTCACAAGTCTAGAACAATAACTAGTTATCTGACTATCGGCTTTCCCATCGAATCATCAACGAATAGAATTCATTAGCTTAAAACGTTTTTGAAGCTCTATCTGTAGATGACTTCAAAAGGAAGTTGGACAAACTAACAGACACCACTTACAGAACTGGCACAGGCCAGTGTTCTTTTCGTGCGGGAACTGAAAGTGAAATAAGCGAGAGTTAAGTACAAATTTATGAACTATTCTTTCTCAATTAGAATTAGGAATATCTATTGCAGTATATGTTTTGCGCGGGATTTTAATTTGTAGACGAATCAATGAAGAACAGGAAAATCACTCATCTACATGACTTTATAGCATTTCAGTACTACAGTTTAAACTATAATAATTATTGCATCATTATTCCGATTGACATGAGGGTTCGACAAAAATGTTTTCTCCACAATTTAACCCGCGAAGGTCACTAAATCGTCGCTCCACGTCCGTCAATGGAATTTAGTCTCAGTTTGAGTAGCAAAGTGGTTTGATGCTCAAGACAACAATTAAACTTAGGCACGCAAATTTTACGTGTACTTTGATCACGTGTAAGGCTTACTGTTTCAAATCAGTACAAACAACAGAACAACAGACTGATATAAGGTATTCGTTATACGCAGCATACACTAACCTTGGTTGCTAAGTTATGGATACATATAAACAAACAAAGTAACTGAGACGGTGTAGTCAGCATACGTTTAAGTAAAGAACGAAGTAGTACGTTCTGAGATATTTCAAACCATTGTGCCAAGTAAATATAGGCCAATCTTTTCAAAAATATTTAGAAAGTTATCGATTTTTTGATAATGACGATTTATTTAAAGAATACGTCTTCAGTTTGTTATTCTTTCAGTTTTTGAACATCCACAGCCATTCTAAGGGCCTTTTAAATCCGATTTAACCGCAATTGCACTGCGAAGCTGTGAAGAAGACTGTGCTTACTTACGCTGCACCATTTTTGCTGATTATAGTCTAATCCAAATTCAGTCATTAGACTTCAGTTGTCTGAAAACGAGATCTATCGAGGTTAATGGGTGTTACCTTATGGATTTGATAACAGTGAAGGCCATTGTACTATATTTTTGTACAACAACTGAACTGTGAAATGGTTTTATTGTTTCGGTTACTCTCCAGCTGGTTAGGATTTCTTGGTGTGAACTCATTTATAATGCATACTACTACAGATCATCAATATGGATGATCATTCTCGAATGATTGCAGGCCCACTGGAGTCAAAGGCGCGTAATGTGGCTAACTGGCTATCATTCTGGGTAATACCTAACGTGGATTGCTTTTTCATCGTATCCAGGTATTATGGCTACTGTGATGATCGTACAGCACAAACGACGTTACTTCATAAATACATTGGTAGATACAAGGAACAGAGTGCAACCACTGCTTCTTGAGCAAGCCTATAGCGTACAATTGACTAATGAACACTGATTGTCCTTTACCTTGATGAGGATAGGTTATTTGTTCGATAGTCATTGACTCCACTGATGGATGACTTGACTGGGTCTCAGTGACATTTCTCTTTATTTACGCTATATTGTATGCGCTTTTTCCAATCATATCCGTATCTCTATAGTAATTGCGTTAGAAATTATTTTGTTTGACATCACCGCGGCGTTTATCGCTAGACAGTTGAGTTCTGTGTGGTCCAGTCAGAGTACTAAACTTGAAAACTAGGTCAGTTGTAGTTCGCTTTTATTGCCTTCTTCCCCAATATTTCGAAGTATCAGTTGTACGGTGGTTGGAAACCATTATCACTGAGTTCCATAACACTCAAGTTATCTTTATCATTATTATGTAACTACACTGTGACTCATAAAATTACTGTAAATGTATATCCAAAATTGAAAATAGTGTGCATTGTTGAGTCGCTTTGTAACCTTTAGAACTTCGTCGCTGTGTTTCTTGTGATTGTGATAATTAAAAGTAGTTAAATTATTATACGAACTAGGAATTCCCAAGATAGAGCAATTTAGACCAAGAAGAACTCAGTGAGCGCAAACGAACGTTTTGGATTTTGAATTCGAAACTAGGCAGACAGTTCATACAACCATCGTAGTGTTGCAGTCAGTAATGTACTTTCATATCTTTCCCCTCATTTCGCTTTACCGATCCAAAATCTCGCATTACTCTCTATAATGTATACTGTCATTATAGTCATGAAGATATTTTATCATTGCCAGTTCTTAAATAATATTTTATTGACCTATTGGACTTTCGGTAGTTCTCCCATAAATAGATTTGCAAACTTTTGCCTTTCATATAAATTCAATTCTCATATCACAGCTCATACTACAAGTATCAGTGAGTATGGGCCCTGTAAATTTTTTGACAGCTCTCTATAGCTAAATATTTTCACAGAGATAACTAATTTTAAAGTTGCACAAGGTTCAATCGAAAAATCATGTATGTAGGGTTTTCTTCCTCACCTAATAAACACGATGAGTGGACTGGCTTATAAAAAATTCGGTCACAAATATCTCGTTTGGTACATTTGGAACAGTGGATATTTTTTTCATTGTAAAGTGACCTTCTTTGTTGGCACCCAAAAATACTAGGCATAGTGAGGTATATAACATAATAATTCCTAGACCCCTTGAATGACTGTCCGCCGCCATGGCACATAAGTGCTTCCATTTGTATGCAAGGTCGATAATGTGACACTTTTAGAGCAATATGAAACATCTTAGCAAAAGAATAATAATACTCTCTCACTTTCAACACTTGCTGTTATTTTTCTGTGTTAAACCAATGATGTAGGTCTCACAGAAATCATGTTAGAATACGGTTAAGTATCCTAATCGATGCTAAATGCAGAAGAACCGACAAATATGTCTTTCTAGCACATATGTTCAGTAATACTGCTGATCAGGCATTCAAAATGCTCATGTTTATCGGGGAGAAAAATAACTGTGTTGCTCTGATTACTAGCACATAAACGCTGAAGTTCGAAACTACAACTCGGAACATATACGGATAGACGTAGGCATGATGTTGTACATTGTTCTGTACCCAGTATAATCTTCCGATTTGTCACATTCGCCGTCAAATCCATGCAGTCTATCCAAGATGCGTAGGCCTATTATCAGGTTCTTTCTTATGACCTTTATACAACTCTTGATTTATTTCATTACAGTGGAGATGATTTTTCAGCTAATGATTCCTTTGTATTTGGTATCACTTGCCAGTAAGAAAGACGATCACTTTTACACGACTGACAGATGCTTTAAAGAGTTTATCCTATGACATACGAGACTAAAATGCTATGAAATACAAGAGGTTTCGGCGTTAATTACTCACTTGTCGCTACAAAACAATAATACATTCTTCAGACTTCGTGAGTTGAACATTCTTAGAAGCTCGGAGTAAATTACATTTAGTCGCACCTAATTAATCATCCGAAGCCTCTGTTTATATTTCAGCATGTCATTTAAGTTCGTTTTCTAGCAAAATTCTTTTTTACAGGATAGGGTTGCTAACGCCGTATCCACTCCTCCTTTCTTATGTGTGCATGTGACCAGCGGTAACTTTAAAAGATCCCCAGTTATAGTTCCATTGTACAGAGCTGAAACGTGAATATAAACTACAGTCATCATCAGAAACGTATTTATAAACTACCTACAAGCAGTTGTCTACGCAAGATACTCCCGATCAGTTGAGAAGACCACATCAGCAGCAACCTACTATGGCAAGTATGTAACCGGCTTCTAACTAAGGTAACAGTTGAGGAACAAACCTTACGGTGAATCGAACACACTGACGATGTCAACAGACTTCATGACGAATTTGAAATATTTATATTAACGACCACTGATTTCCATGTTAGAGCACTATGTGCTAACGATGTCGACAAATTATTATCATTGTAAGGTATGTCGTTTTAATTCAGAAGCTAGTTCATATCAGATGATTTTTATAAATAAGCTTTAATTCAAAAATAATTGAAACATTTTATGTTTCGATAAAACGAAGTGAACAGAAATACACTAAATAATTAAAATGACTATGATCACAAACTGTTGTAAAATAGGTCTCTACTGCAAATTAATATTCTTTAAATAGTCGCTTTATCCAGGTTAGAATTCTTAATATATACTGTGTTATGACCTAAGCACAATTTTCATCATCAGTATAAGGAGTTAATTTTAAATTTTTCTTAGTACGTGAACCATAATAGTTAAAAACTTCAAATGTACAATATTTATACGGAAGTCTGTGAAATCTTGGATTCTATTAATCTCACTAATTCCATGCCGTTGAACTCTTCATTGACTCTTCTTTTAGTTCAGACACAGCAAAAGACGAAAACTGGTAACGGTTTTTGTATAGTAATATAAAAAACCTTACAGATTGGTAAAAAATTGACGGTGACAAAATAAACATGGGTGCAAAGTAAGTAAATATATGTGAACAATATTTTCGCCAACAGATAGTTGATAATGATAACAACACTTGGTAAAAATAAACCACATGATATTGGATTATAAAATCATTATGACTATAAACTAATTACTTGTCGAATAGTAAATGGCGTTCCTATCAAACAGGGAGAAATACTCTGTCTGAAGAAAATTAAATATTGCAATTCGATTTACTCCTAAAGCGAGTAATCAAACTATAAGATAACAGTAATATTAAAAATCCAAGAATTATTTCACGAATTTCCAGTCGAAAATAATAAATAGTCTTACCAAAAATGGTACAGTGGCATAGAACAAAACAAATTACTTCACAGAAGAATCAATGAACAGTATTTTAAAATGCCAGACTTCAAAAAAGCAGTGGTTAGTAAGACAAAAGTAATTTACACACCTGCCAGAGCATTCATATCGGTAAAACAAAAGACAAATGCCCACATTCGATTTCTCAAGAAGTCTAAGATCAATAGGAATAATGATTTTTGCTAAGGTTATTTCAGGACAACTTTCTGAAACAGAAAGTCAAGCTAATACACCGATAACATCCAAGAATAGCGAGTGACAATCAAACTCCATTCTTCCTAAATTTTTCAGAGCTCTAAGCATCAATGTCGAAGACTGGATTTATATAGTCTAAAAGAAAGTGGCAAATCTTTCCCTGAAAAAGTGTTGTTATCTTCATTATCCTACATGATTCTTGTAACTTTATCTTATTTTGATTGCATCATCTTATCCAAATTCATAATTCTACTTCTAAATAAATGATTTAAACTCATGTTAGTCCTAGTTACTATTACTTCACTGTATAATCAATGTATCGTTTTAGTTCTGTGATCTCTTGTTACCATATCTGATGATCTAGAATCTTTTCTCATATATTATGTTTGATTGCAACGCTATTTATGGCTCCTCAAAGCCATTACATTGTCACCTCACCATGATGATATATATCTACATCCAACCGATTTCCCTGTCATGAGTTGCAAGCATCTAAGATCCTAACGAAATAAAATGAATTCATGTCATTTTTAATTGAGACCAGGAATCGACTAATGTTAGGCCACCACTTAAAACCTGGAAGCACCGAACAGCCATATTGTCCCAGTATGGGACTGCTCAATAGTGTGCATCCAAGATCCCCCACGTGGGACTCGAACCCAAAACCTGTCTTGCACGCGAACTCTCAACCTCCAGACCATTGAGCCGGAATGAGACGGTGTTGATGTCTAACTTTAAACAACCGACGAAATTACGCAACCGTCTTCCATTGTCTGAAGTAAATACATGTCTGTATCCAACACGGATTATCTCTACTGGTCACAGCTTCTCACTAGAACTCCAAAAATCCTCTCACAAAGCTAGTCACTAGTGAGCATATTGTAATTAGCAGTATGAGGTTGTGGACATTTTTGGGCTTTTAATTGAGATCATAAACCGATCAATGTTAGACCACCATTCAAAACCTAGAAGCACTGGGCGGCAGTTTTGAACCCCGTATGAGAAATCGTAGGTGCGCACGGTTGAGAGGTCCCATACCAGGACAAAACGGCCGTCTATTGCTTCAAGGTTTTTAATGGTGGTCAAACATTGATCGATTTATGATCTCAATTAAAAACTTAACAATCTTCTCAACCGCATACTGATAATCGTATTATCTTAATCAATTCTTTGATCATGCTCTCATCAAGACAAATAAAGTAAATGTATAAAAAGTAACACTGTTAATAAAACTAGTAAAATCAAGGAGTTGGTCAGTTTCAGAATCAGTAGACCATATAATAAAATGATAACTATAGATAAATCAAAAATGATGAACATAATATGCATGAATGTAAACAAAAATAGTAGTGTTACCTTTCAAAAGGAAACAAAGAAATGTTGTCACATGAACGTGTACATACGGGGATTTTCATATGCTTACAAGCACATCAATCTCAACATAATCTTCTGGTATTTCAGATGACAGATGGTTCGTATGATATTACGGTAGAATATCGTATTTCCACTATATTTATCACGCTTCATTTGATACTAGCCAACTTGTATTGAAACAATTTTCAAGTTAGTATCTGTTTGTGAAATTGCTTTATTTACTAATTATGTATTATTTCTTTCTTGAAAGTGATTGTGAATAAGCTTGCGTTTTATTCCATAACTTATATGAACATGTCGAAAATTGACAGTTTTCCTATAACTATAAACTTCTAGGTTTACAACTTTCCCGTTGCTGTCATTATATACTCACTGAAATATACCAAATGTTTATCAGTCAAGTCAATTGAAATAAATACTTATTTAGTATTATATATATTCAGTAAAGCGTCATTTAAAGCATGGTAATAGAGGTTATGGGTAGATGTTGCATTTTCATACTAAATCCTTAGTACTTTGTTTAAAAAAATTTAGAAATAACCTAAGGAAAATATATTAGAAATAAATCTGATTATAACCTGTTGGTAAACAATAAAAATAAACTATACTGTTAAGTTTAATGAGTGAATATAATGAGTAATTTTCAATTTTTGTTATACAACAAACTATGCTGAAAGATTTAAGTTCTCAAACGTTTCTTAATATTTAATTATCACACGTAATATTAAATAGTTGTCGTAGCATATCAAAAATTGACTGAATTCGAAAATATTAGTAGCTAGATATTCGTCTGCTTACCAGAGACCGTATATTGATCAGTAATTCATTAGTTATTACTTTATATTTATTTAATATCACTTGAAGGTTGGGGAGATCCATAATTTACCAGCTTTTGACCACCGATTCCCTGTAAACATTAGTCGCATATGGTTCAACTGGTAAGTTACTAATGATGATATTAGGCATAGACAACTTGACAGAGACAATATTACAATGAATAAGATCGGTAACTTTTATTAAGTGAAGTGACTGTAACGTTTTTTTTAGGAGATACCTGACTCTAATCTCCTCTGAATCGCTACTCCTGGTTAAAAATTAATAGTAGCCAGAATTTGCTACAAAATAAATTCATTTACATGATTTCTGTAAAGATGTAAATAGTTGACAGTGACATACTGAAGACAATTCTAATCTATCTATGAATGTTCAAAAGCATATGAATTAAAACTGGTCACAGTAACCGAAATGGTTTACTTTGTTTTTCGAATGAATAATATATTCATCAAATTAGTTACCAAAACTTCTAGTATTGATTATAACAAATTTAGCATTTCAAACGTAATTTACCGTTGTAGTGGATACCCAAAAAAATATTCACTAAAATTCATTTAAAGTAGATTAAACTATAAAACGCTTATAGGTAAGAAGAGTTTATCAAAAGATTTACCATTTATATATAGTTTTCACCATACATCTTGTAAAATCATTTGTTTTGTCGTCAATTCTCACTTTTCAATGCATCCTAAAAACAATCATATGATCATATGTAAGCATTTATCTCATCATTTTAAAATATTCCTTCAACTTCCTTTAAAAGTTCAAATGAGACATGAGTATTGTATTTCATGAAATATTCTAGTTTAAATAATTAAATGTCCTAAAATAAACTACTTACAGTATATATTTTAACTAGATATTATTTTTACTCTAAATCTAAATAGACTTTTGTTTTGATATAAATATATATATCTTGTTAAATTGGTGCCATTTTATAACAATTAACAAACTATTTGCACTGATTGTTGATAACAATAATAAGAATGATGATAGTTAGTAATTTAACCACAAATTTAGCAAAAACAAAGAAAAAAAAACTATTCAGTGTGTAAGTTTAAAATGAAACTCATCATCAACTAGAAAAGCAAACTACAATACAAAATGTAGACAATTGAATGATAGATAATATCATAACATAAACGAGACAATTATTATTATTATTATTACTATTGAATTAATCATGAATAAATCCCAGAATTTTATACTTATCCTATTTTATTTAAGTAATTTTGACCCTGTCGTCTTCTTTGCTTTTCATATACATATATACTCAAAATCAAATTCTTGACGCCGTTCAAATAAATATTCAATAGTGAGATTTTCAAAAAAAAAACAACAATGTTATAACTCAAATTTATCGTCAATATTCAACAATTATCCTTCAAGAATATGATAAATCTTTTACTTTACAATACATTTATTACCAATTGTCTTTATTCTTAACTCCCTTTCATTGTATATGAAAAGTTTTTTATCCAAATGATTTTAAAAATTCAAATCTCAAGTTTATTCAATTGAGAAGGAAAAATAAGCTACTATCTTCATTATTATTATTATTATTATTATTATTATTATTATTATTATTATTATCAATAATGGTGATGTTGATACATTGAACTGTGGAAACAAAGAATAAAACAGAAACAAACTAACAAAGAAGCAAATGTTGAATAGATCATACTACCATAGTTCTTCTTTCAAAAAGAAAAAAAAACAACAACAACAACAGTATATTATGCTTTAACAGAATACAATTGATATCATGAAAGATAGATATACACAGATAACTAAATAGTCAGACAAACAAAATAGAAATTTTTTTTTAAAAAAAGGAGAACGAAAATGAAATAAACTAGGCGCCTATTTTATATAAGACGCCATGATGGTCATTTTTATTTGTTCATTTTATAACCGCATGCATATAAGCATAAGATATATATTTGAGACATTTCTATATTATTATAGTTTAATATATATGATATTGAATAAGCATTGATGATTGAATAAAAAAGGAATAGGATATATTTGTTTTGAATTTTTTGAAAAGCTTTATTGTTTATTTTTATTAAGTAAAACAAATATAGGGATATTTTTTTAACAACAACAACAAAAAAATGTTTTTTTTTGAAAAAAAAACTCAATTTTTGATTTGATTGTTGATGATGAAAATTTTAACTGTCGAGAGAAATTGATAGAGAAATATGTATCAATAGTTGTTTGGCTTTTCCTTTCTAAATTAGAAATTTGGTCAGTAGTTATATGTGTATAATGTCCATTCTTGTTTTTAATAGTATGAGTGTAAAATTATACTGTTTATCAAATATTTGAAGATAGACATTAATACCGTTGGATGCCGGCTCAGTGATCTAATAGTTTAGTGCCCGCGTGCCAAACTGATAGGTCCTGCGTTCGAATCTCGCGGAGGGTGGAATCGTGGATGCGCACTGCTAAGGAGTTCCGTGTTAGGACGAAACGACCGTTCAGTGCTTCTAGGTTTTCCATGGTGGTCTAGCTTCATCTAACTCATGATCTCAACTATAATCTCCACGAAACCCCTTCTGAAAATATTTATTTGACTGTAAAAAGAAGTGAAAAAAAAGAGATATCAATGTAGGTTGTTCAGGGATATTTTTCAGTTAGTTTAGTATATTTTGAAAGCATATTTATCAGTTTTGCAATTAAAAAACATTCTTGAATGAAGTTTGATGATATAGATATCCTACTCTAACTAATATATGATGTGTTAACTGCATAAAGCTGAATCACTGATTCACTACTGAACTGAGTGAACCCAAACGTTGAAAATCAGACAGGTCGTAACAACGCAAGTCATTTATAAAGATAAGATTATAATTTATTAAGACCTTAGTAGACGATTATATATTTAAAATACTGGAATGCTATTACAAGTTCACCTTACTCGGTAAACGGAACGAGGGTCAAAGATATAGTGACACGATAGGCTATTCTAATCTGTTGTCCTCGGCCCTGCTAACTAGATCAAGAATTCTTGATGAGGCATAGAGAAATGTATTCTACAAGCACCCAGAAAATACGAGTTCCTAAGCACACAAATCAAGCCTGTTTATACAATGATAGAAATTCCCTTGGGAGAGCCACAAAATAGCGTACTAAAAACTCCGTCAACTAATAATGGTCAAGGATTTCCGAGTTGGAAATGTAAGCTGTAGGTCAACTAAATACCTCTTGGCGCGAAAACATGAAATTCGAATTTTCAGAATAAAACTACAAAATTAGGACCTTTTCCAAATGAGTTCTCAACAATATTGATATACAAGTCTCAAGAAACAGTATCTGTGACCATATAGAATCGTTATTATTCACTTCGCAGGAGTTTCAAACTATGTTGAAACAGTTGTTTAATGTACCTTGGTTAAGAATTATTTATTAGATATTTGAATGTAATTTGCCAAACAGACAGGATATGTTCATATGTTCTATATTTTCTTACAATTATCAAACTGAATACTGACAGTTATGAATTTAATTATTATCTAAACATCTGTTGTTAATAGCAACAACTTGTTGTACTCGTGAACTTGTATCGAATTTGACAAACCATGCACATGAGCAGACAGTAGATATGATACTATTCTATGATCTTTCATATATATATATGAAATGTCTACAGTTAAATTGTGATGCAAAAAATTTTAGGCGTTAACTATTTAACTTACACAATCTGCTATCAAATCATCCTGATTAACATTTTGAATGAATTTTAAATCAATCTTCCCCAAAACGAGTATCACAGTTGGCTGTAACAATCAAACTTTTCGTGATTATATCATAGAAATTTCGAACTACACAAAACTATTAACTTTGAAAACCCCATTATAATAGGCTAGTTTATAAGGCGATAATTAATTAATTTCTCTATATTTTGCTTACAGATAGCACATTATCAATTATACACTTTTCTTAAATATTCAGTTGCCACCTCAAAAGTTGGTGGTTGGAGATTTAGTTTATTGATTATTATTGATCAATCGTTTGGCAGGATCGTGCAATAGTTGTGCCGTGCTTAATCAATAACAGTAACGCGGACGTTATCAACCAGAAACTTTATTATATAAGACTGATAATTCTTCTAAATCAACGCACAGTTCGATTTCTGAGCCGCTTTTAATAACCTTAGACTGAATTTACTTGGTAACCTAAACGCCAGAGAAAAGATGTGAAGATTGGTGGTAAGGATTTATTTAACTTTCGATACAAGTCGAAATGATTTAAGAATACGTCACATTTTATAGGATATATTTACAGTAAGATAAACTGGCAGATTTCTATAAAATGAATTGAGTTGTATATAACAATAGTGATTTAATAACTTACTATGTGAGCACATATTTACAATAGTAAGCAAGTAAGCATCTATAATCCTTCTTAAGATATAATGAATACATGCCATACACGATTCGCAAAAAATCATTTTAATAAGTCATTCACATTCCGATTGATTAAGCTATTACTTACCATATCAAGACATCCAAAGGCAAATAAGATTAATTACTCAATGTGGTATTAGCGGCCTATTTCAATAACTGGAAGTGAATAACACAGATATGAAAATAATAAAATAAATATTTCTTAGGTGAACTTATTAGCAGGTCACCATATTCTGTGTCAAAAATTTTATGACTGGTTTCTTGTATTTTAATTAGATTACTTTTAACTTATTCAACTTATTCAAGAAATTTGACTAACAATTTTTTGAAAGCAGTTGAACAAATACTGACTAGTGAGTATATCAAGGTATTCCACTCAAGAAGGACATATGATAAAAAAGATTGGCTAGTCACAGTTCTAAAACTCAACAAAGGAAACTTACAAACCCTAGTTATTATTTTCCCATGCTTTGAATAGATTGGAATTTAACTAAACTTATTAGCTCAATGGATAATGTGTTACTATTTAAAGTTTAGGGCACTGAGTTCGAGTAATACCATGAACTTCGACATTAAGATAAAGATATATTATAATGATGAATTCCATGTACAACAAAGTGATAGCTTTACACTAAATATATAGTGTAATAAACACTATAAAATTCATGTAAAGGCAAAATTTACGATGTTCCATCGAATTTTTTTCCTCATTGACTTACTGTTGTTTGAACAAGAACATCAGAAAAAAAATTTAAAGAAAGACACGGTAGAAAAACAATTTCAAATCAAATCTGATACAAATACAAAGCGAAACTATCATACATATATAAACACATGGAATTTAGCCAATTGTCATTTGTATTCCACCATTTAACCATAATATCTAGCAAAAGCTTTACCATTTACTACTGTGTACTTTTTTGCTTTTATTTGTTGTTGCTTCGACTCGACTAAAAGTATACTATGTAGCGGTGTACAACAGGATTTTTAAGTCATTTTACATATTTCATTTACAAGTGGATTTTTTCCCGAAAACGAAAAAAAAAAGAAAACTAACATCGTTTTAAACATGTTCAAATATTATAACGCATGTATTAACGATTTCAAAGTCATATTATCGGTATAGTACATACCAAATAAAAGAGATTAGTATTGTCTACAATGTAACTTTATGTTAGATTGAACAAGATTAATGTGTATTATTTATATATATATAGTATTTGAAGATGAAATAGATGACAACGGAAAGAGAAGATACTACATGAGGAGTAATTTGGAAAACAAAACTTTATATTAATTTCAATTATAACTAAGGCAAATAAATAACAGAAGAGACACTGAGAGAGACAGAGACAAAAACTCAGATTAAGTTAAGAAAAACAAAGAAAAAATGATTGACACAATTAAACTTGTAAATTTAAAAATAATAATAATAACTAACAACAAATTATAATACTGAAGAGTTCAACATATAGAATAAAATGAATCATTCACCGGAAATAATATTCCTATTACAGATTTTTATATACTAATGAATTAATTCAATTATTTGTCAGACTAATTTCAATCCTTGATGATTGAAAGTCAAAGTAATCAAACCAGAAAATTATCCTACATGAAGTTATACAGACATTTTTATTGACTAGATACCTTGAAATCAAATGTTTTGGTTATTAACTTGATCAGGAAACAAATACCTAAATTATCAAGATGACAAGTAATTCAATACTTCATGCTTTAATCCTATAGTTTCAAGTATGTAAGCACCAGTTTTCTTTAATCTTAAGTTAAAAGAAACAATTGAATACTTCAACAAAATATTCAAGATCCATAATAAAGTATTATGTATTTTTTTGTATTTCTGAATAGGTAACAATCAAAAATCAATATTAGATATTATTCGAAATGTTCTTCAAAAAAATTGATTAGTTATAACGTTTTGTATTAGTGATTATTTGTGTCAATATTGCCTCAATATCAGTGACTGGCTAAATTCAACTTATTTTTTTTTTGTTACGCAATGGTACATTTTTAATGAATAAACAAAGTTACATCATATGGCAGAGATTGAAATTTTAAAATTGACATTTCTGTTCATTTTCACTATCAAGTTATCTATCATTTCATCAAATTATTTGTCTAAATTAATTCATCTTTGTATTATAACAACGTTGATGTTGTAAAACATACTTGTACATAACTAAAGACATATTATTAATGGAAAGTAGGAAACTTAAAATGGATTGTTTGTTACGGGTCGGGGTTGCCAACTCCATGCTCAACATTCCTTCTTTACTCGGGATTAGGATTGGCTGTAACTCTAGAAGAGCTACAGGCGGAGTCAGAATCTTCAATACAAACGTCAAGAAAGTCCTACTGTACGGAGCTGAAACATGCGGAACTACTACAGCAAACATCAAACATGCACAAGTATTTATAAACAATTGTCTACGTAAGATACTGATTTTCCGTTGACCGGATAACATCAGCAACAGCCTACTATGTGAAAGAACAAAACAAACGAGCTTCTAGCTGAAGAGGAAATTAGGAAAACACGCTGGAAGTGGGTAGAACACACATTGAGGAAATCATCAAACTGCATGACGAGCCAATCGCCAACCTGGAATCCTGAATGTAACCGGGAAAGAGGAAGGCCAAAGAACACACTACATCGATAATTGGATTCATACTTGAATAGGACGAATGGCAACTGGAAGAATGTGGATAGGATTGCCTAGAACGGGGTTGGATGGAGAGTGCTGGTAGGGGTTTATGCTCTTCGACGAGGGGTAACAGGCTTGAGTAAGTAAGTAATGAGTATATTATGCTCCAAAACGGTTCTAAATAAAAAATAATTTCTGGTTTAAGTTACTGAGGTTTTCGAAATATAATAATAATAGAAGTATCAGTATTCAATAGAATGAATTCTAATAATCTCTCATGTCTTGAAGAATATATGTATGTCTAACCGACCAACTTATTAAATCTTTTCTATTTGTATTTCAAGGCACACAAAAAAACACCGAAACAATGAATTATCATAAGCAACATTGTAAAAGGCAACATGTTAAGAAGTGTTTTATTATTCTTACAAAATGCAGTGAATTAATCCTAATGTGATTTAGCACATAACTGAAGTATTACCCATTTGAAATTCCATATTTTTAATATTCATAATTTTTCTGAATAAAAATATTTACTTGTACTCAAGAAACACTTCCTACTTAAGTTTAGGATTAGATTACGACTGGATAAAACCTTAAGGTGATCAAACCTTAATATAAATTACTAGATTGCTAGTCGTTGATCTGAAGTAAATTTCAAAACAGAACGTTAGATAACTGAAATTTCCAGGAGTTCATAAATTAGAGATTTGATATCCTTCATTATCAATCCTTACAACACGTAAAAGTAGTGATGTATACCTTTAATTCACTGTCTCATTTTTAACTCTAATGTTTAGCATTAATAATTTTTGTTTTATTGGTCAGTTTTATGTTAGTTCAAACTAATGACGAGAAACTATGTCAAGTTTTGTGTTGATAAATGACTGTATTCACTGTTTCAAACTACCATGTCTAATTTGATGATAGACATTCAGTAAAAAAAAAACAACGTTTGGTTGATTAGATAGCCACATATATATATTACATTCTTTTTTTTAATATTAAAATCTCGTATATAACCAATATTATAATGAAGATTTAATCAGAATGTTCTGTCAATCATCATTACTTTAACTTTATATAATTATAGTTTATGTATTACCTAAGTAATCCATGTTAATTATTAATGAACATTACTATTATTATTATTATTACTATCATTAATTATTATTATTATTATCCAATTTTTGTATAACAATTAGATTTATAGATAATTAAACAATAATCATAAATTACTTAAATTAAAAATGTTTTAATTTACATATTGGTTTATATTTCACGTTACCATGGTGGTTGAAATAAAGTTTTAAATGTTCAATGTATGCTTGAATAAAAGCGGACAAATTGATTTTTTCTTTTTTTTGTTTTTTTCAAAAAAGATAAACAAAATGATCCTATTTCATTCAATATTCTATAGATATAACATTGAAAAATTGATGAAATAAACCAAATGAATTAATTTTAATAGAAAAATAATTTTTATATTTTTATTAATTTTATTTTAACATAAATCTATGTAAATAGAAATATTTTAAAGTTAATAAAAGAAGATTAATTCAATTAAATAATGTAATAAAAAGAAGACGAAGATTATTAGAACTATATTATGATATAATAACGCAATACATTTCAAGTATTTTCGATTGAAATCATGAGTCAATTGAAGCTAGACCACCATGGAGAAAATGGAAGCATTGGACGGTCGTTTCGTCTTAGTATGGGACTCAACAGCAGTGCGCATCCACGGTCCCGCCCCCGCGAGATTCGAACCCAGGACCTATCAGTCTCACACCAGGCGCTTAACCAACTAGGCCACTGAGCCGGCATCCAATGGTGTTAATGTCTAACCTCAATCAATCCACATTTCAAATAATCTGATCACACATATACTTGTTAAGAACATTTAAATATGAAAATAAAAGGACGATTAGACAGATGGAAGATAAGAGAAAATAAAGATAATAGAGAAAACAGTATGAGAAACAATTTAAAAATTCATCAGGGTGGATAATAAACTAATATTACTGCGGTAGTTTTAAGGTGAAAACAAACTGTTTTTGAATACATAAAGGGGGGTTTGAATTTTCGTATATCTAAGGCTTCAATAAACCTTAGTATACGCTCGTTTACACTTTTATACAACACCATAAAAGCCTTAAACCTATCCTGATAATATTAGCTTGTTATCCAGAATGGTTAGGTTTAAAATTGTTTTCACATTATTTCGTTTTTATCCTTATCTCCTCTTACCTTCCATTTCTAGCCTAGTTGACCTTTTATTTTTATATATAAATGTTCTGAACAAGTATATTGTGTGTGATCAGATTGTTCGAAATATATTGCGCCAATATATCATCACATAGTTCTGATAATCTTCGTCTTCTAATTACATGATCGAAATTTATCAAAGGGACTAATTGCTTTAAACTAAATAGGCATATTTTATGCTTCAAAATAGTTTTCTTTTATAATTCACTTTCAACATGATAAATTGAAATAAATAATACTTAAAGCAATTAGTCTCTTTTTATTCATTTCAATAAAGTAATGAGAAGATGGAGTTGATCTGAAAAATGTAATGTATTTGAGCTTTATATTTTGAACAATAAGATCACACATATACTTGTTAGGGCATTTTATATGGAAACTAATATAGGTGAATTAAATGAAAGTTCAAGTAAAAAATAATAATAAAGGGGAGAGAAATTTTTTTTTATTGTATCTTTATTATATCCCATCTTTGCTTATAATGCCTGTGAATTAAGGCAATATCGTGGCAATACGCACAATATGCACATATGCCAATAAAAGACTGATCAATTACAGTCCTAAACGTCAATGGAAAGATTTAAGTAAACAATATCAAGTGAATTTAGAAGAAATTATCGCATTATCCTAGGCCATTCAAATGACTTAAGGATTACTGGGATAAATTAAAAGTTACAACAAATTGTTTCTGTGCATATAAGGGGAGAAGATAAACTTACGGATAGCTAATGTTCCAATAAATCTGAGAATTCGTCCTTAACAATTTCTATACAATGTTTTAAAAGTTATATTAATGTTAATTTTGTGCTCCGTTTCAATTGTGTTCTTGTTATCGATGAATATGGTAGTCAACTTCCCATAATGATTGGATTATTTGACATTAACTAGTTTTGAAGTCATCTAAGCCCATATTCCATTGACCCTTGATTGTATTGTTCGATCACTTCTCCTTATGTATATGTGTGTCCACATAACTCTGTTATCTCATTGCTCTATCGAAAAATAATACTCTTTTTAAATGGTAAAAGTATTTTAAAATTACCATGATTTACAAAGTGGGTTTTTAACTAATTTTTCTTTCAAAGAAGGAAAAAAATACTTGATTAGGCAAAAAAAGACATACATATCACTGTATAAGTTGTAAACTGTGATCATGGGGAAAAAACGTTCGGTTGGGGTAGGGATGATCACTAAAATTTCTTAAACTTAGTGAAATAAGCTACAGAAAAAGAAAGGGGAAGAAAATCTCTAATTTTGAATTTATTTTATAAGAAAATAACAATAGTCTTATTGAATGTTTTTGTTTTCTTTTGTTTATTTGAATAAACTAAGAAATTCTTTTGATAAAATATAAAATATTGCGGTATGTTTGATGTATATTTTTGTATTGTAAGTATTCTCAACAACAACAAAAAAAATAAAAAAAATAATAGTCAAGACATATTTCTATATTTTGATTTTATCAACTCTTCATTACATTATAATACATAATACATAAATTTTATTATAGTTCCATTACATTAGTTCAAAGGATAGACATAGAAGAAAATCTATTCACTGAATTTATATTTAATATTTATGATTCCCACTATTTTAACCTCCATGATGAGTATTAAGCATTTCTTAACAGAGAAAAGCAAGTGTATTATGGGTTAACACATAGAAATATATTGAATTATTAAAAAATTAATTCATAATCTATTCAAAGTAACTTAGAGGTTTGATTATTGAGGGAATTAATTTGTTAGTCATTTACATGATAATCAATTGAATCGTTAGAAATAAATTAATGATATACACTTTTAATTATTTGTAACATTTTCTGAAATAATGTCTCTTTCTGTTTATTTGCTAATTTCATTGACTCAATAGATTTTAGAAATCATCTATTGAAATGTATAATAGTTCCTGAAATATTATTCTACATAACTGAGGAAATTAAAGATTAATATCAGATGGGTTTTGTGGATATTATAGTAATTTCAACGGTTAAGATCATGAATCATTTGAAGCTAGACCACCATGGAAAACCTGGAAGCACTGGATGGTTGTTTTTTCCTATTATGGGACTCCTAAGCAGTGCGCATCCACGACCTCGCTCCCTGTGAGATTCGAACTCAGGACCTACTGGTCTCGCGCGCGAGCACTTAACCACTAGACCACTGAGCCGGTTGACATCCACTGGTGTTAATGTCTAACTGTAACTAATCCACAAAATTGAGCGACACATCCACCATTGTCTTCAGTGGGTTACTATCTTACAACAGACCCAGTTGAACTCCACTGGTCACTACTTCTCACTAGAACTCCAGGATGTACCTCTTGAAGTCAGTCGCTAGTGAGTATATGTTGATTAATATCAGATGGGTTTTGTGGATATTATAGTAATTTCAATGGTTAAGATCATGAGTAGGACGAAACGGCCGTCCAGTGCTTCCAGGTTTTCCATGGTGGTCTAGCTTCAACTGACTCATGATCTTAACCATTGAAATTAAAGATTATTTTCAATAAGAATATTATAGAAAATTCTGTAATAATGAATGAAAGTTAGTTACTACAACTTTACAACTTGTAAATCAATTGATTTCAGAAATCTGTTAACTTCATTTTTAATTGTTTAATCAGAGTTAATGTTATATTGGTTCTGTTTATATGGAAACTAGAATTCAATGTTGAGAAAAATGAACACTCATCAGTATTAATAATCTATATTTATTCTCGTTATTTTTTTTCAGAACGGTCATATAAATAATATATGATGAAACCTTTCAGCAAAAAGGACAGATTTTTCCGTTTATATGATTGTATGTTTAGTAAATGAAGACTTATTATTAGCAAACAATTGTCTGAATTATTGGATTGTAGATTATGGGATATTCAACGCTTGATTCATACCCTACGTCACTTAACAGTTTGTCACTATAATTTATCATTTCTTATTTTATAATTTCTTCATTTATTTTCTTTAATAGATAATAAATGGCTTTTACAATCGTTCATTTATGTTATTTTATCTTCACGATCAATTACCTTTTCTTTACTGAACTACTTGGATATTGATTATTTTTTTAATGCTACTAGAATAAATATCAAAGGAGTACTTCATTCATCAGTTAATGGATTGACTAACATATTTTGCCAACTGATTACCTTAATCTGACCATAATTTGTACAAGGACATATATAAATGAGAAATTCAATGAGATCTATTTTCAAACAATCACTATATCAAAATGTTCATATATATGCAAATATTAGATATTTAGGCATAACTTTTATGACGAAAAATGACTAACTGGCATTGTTAACAATTCCAATAAAGACAAGAAGAATAGACAGAGGAGTTCACCTTGTTAGTGATATAGCTATAACAAAACCAGTATAACTTGAGGATGTCGTGGTACATTAATTAGCTAAAATTGTAAATGTGGGCTAATGACCCGTAATCATCGCGCTAGTTGTGAGATAGAAGGTCCTAGTGATGTTAAAATGTCGACTCTGGAAATTCGTACACTAGGACAAAACATCTGTTCAGTGCTCAGTGGCTTTTACTGGTTCACGATTGATATTAATTCATAAGCAAAATCAAATTCACCAAGAATACTTGCTTAAAATCGTAAGAGATTCACAGAATATATGCGTAATTTAAGAACGATAATGCAAAATCTGGCACTAAGATCAATAAAAAGTTAAAAGACTAAAAATATTGATTTTGTATACAAATTTTAAGCTTAATGTTACGAATATCAAATGCCCTGTTGATTTAAAAAACCACAACGTTAAAATCTTGTGAGATCTGTGCGAAATCTATGTACAAATTTGAAGTCAATGTATAGGTTAGTTGAACGGTCAAAGACCATTCAACGACCATACTAGATCGAAACGATCGTCCAATGCTTTCAGATTTTCCATGTTGGTCTAGCTTCAATTGAATCGTGATTTCAACTAATGAAATATTCATTAAACAAAAGTTTTCCCTTTTTTTGAAATGAACAAAATTAAATACATTCTCTTTTCCGTTTCAAAGAGAGAATAGTTGATTGAAATAAAATTATAATAAATTTAAGTAGTATATTCGTGACGAAATAAAATTATGAAGCTATTTATATACTTATAAACTTTGATTCAATGAGATAGAAACATGAATTGAATATAACTTTTTCCAATGTAATATATTATTTAACTTTTAACAAATTTAAATATAGAATATTATATTTATTCCCAATACGAAATATTCATTACAGTTAATTTCATTAATTTTTCAGTTTTTCACCTAACAGCATGTCATTTCTATCAAAAAAAAATCTATAATTCAATTACAGAACAGTTTCGATGTGAAAATAGTTGTTAGAAGTTTCATGTTGGTTACGTAATAATGAACATTATAAGTAAGCTATCACAAATATTGAATATGTGTATCGGTCATAGCTAGTAAATCTAACATCAGAACTGTGAGTAATAAAAAAAAATAAGTAAACAGATAATAATCAAAGAGGAGAAATAACATTAAACACAGTGACGCTCTGAACATAACAAATACAGTTGAAGAGGAAGCAAATGAAAGTTAAAGGTGGAAAGTTTGATAAAACTAGAGAATGTATTTGATTGTGCTTTGGTGTTCCATTTTGTATAGTAACCCAACATCTACGATCATTGATTGTGAGTATTGTAAAGGTACTCATCAAAAAGTTTAAACCTACCAACATGAATTGCACAAGCAGTTGATACTGTTTTTTTGATCTGTCTGTTCATAGTCTTTTTCTAACCTCGGTTTACGTCAGCCAGCACTACATGTCAGTATATATGGTTGTTTGGCATCAAAACATCCGGAAGACGATGGATGTTTCTAACCTTACCAATGAATATGGTATTTTGCCTACGATCTTAAGTATAACCTTAGCACTAATCATTTGATAGCTTTGTCATATGTCAAGAATGCTGCGAAAAAATCAGATGAATTCGCTTACAACAAACTAAAATATATACATAATTAGTCAAAAAAAATTATAACATACAACTAATGTTCAGCAGAATAAATGTGATCATCTGACGTTTGATGAATGAAATATATACGCAGAGGGACGAAAAGTTAAAGGAATTAACAGATACACTAAAATCGGGATTTGATCTTAGCTAAAACAACACGAAAACCTGGAAGCACTGTGTGGCCGTTTTGTCTTGATATAAGACTCTTCAGCAGTGGTATAGATATTGTGTTTTTGTGCAAGACCGAAAGTTGTGCTTTCGACTTCCGGTTGCGGTTTCGTGAATGCTTATTGCTGCGAAGTTCCATACTAGCAAGAAACGGTCATCTAATACTTTCAGGTTTTAAATGGTGGTCTAACTAAGATCAGTTAGCAATTTAAACTATTAATCTTCTACAATCTCCACAAATTCCCCTAAACTAATACTAGATAAATGCCTATAAATATCATTATCAAGATTTGATTTAACGTAATAATTTCTTCATTTTAACTTTACTTATTTTTGAGAAATCAACTTAAAGTAAATCCACAAACATTAGAATTCCAAGGTTAGTTACTCCCTGGAATATTGGATATATATCATTCATAAGTTGTCAGTTGAAAGACACAATAGTTTTTGATAACATCTATGTTACCCAGAAATGTGTTGGGGAGAAATGAGAAACGATTCAGTGATATCACTCTAGAGCAATGAATTGCATTAAGAAATAATGGTGAACAAACTAATGATTAGTAAAGAATTTATAATCTCTAAGATTAACTTTAAAAAATTTAGCACTCCATCATTTGAAATAAATAAATAATTGAAAAACAGAATATATATTTAAGTAATAATTGTATTTCGCTTCACTGGTCTCATTATAACATTTGTTTCATTACAACTTTATGATTCCTTGGCATTGTAAACCAACAACAAGTTGTAACCGAACTCAAAACCATCAAATCTTTCAGAAAACCCAGTAAAACTTAGTGGATCGAGACGAGACCCGATGGCATACATTTTCTAGTCAATTTGTGAAATATAGGAATTCTTTCCAATAACATCGGTTGACCATTGTGTTATTCTTAACTTTACTGACTACAAATCATAGTTTCTCTATAGAATATCACTAGAACTAACTGGAAGCTAATCTCTAGTCAGAACATGAACATTATTATTCCAAATCATCTTGTGAAGAGAGAAGGTTGTGTTCCTAACGAATTTATTAGAAAAATATTACTTATTTTTCAAATACTTTACTCATGTTCTATAGAATTTAATATAATGAGTCCCTTTATGCATGAAATAAGGCATTTGAATAGGGTAACAAGTAACAGACTTCATTTATTTGACATAATCCGCTTTAAATCTATGAATAAACGACACAAGCAAAACCTTATCATAATAAACAGTATTCATTATTTTTACCCAAATGATTCGTTTATGAGGTTTTTTTCTTCATTTTGAAAATAATGTCTTACTAACTGATATCAGTTGACTTTGAGTACAGGGTTGTAGAGAATGCTGAATTCTATTAAGATCATGAACCAATCAATGTTAGACCATCATTGAAAAACTTGGAGAAATTGAACGGCCGTTTCGAACTATTATGGGACTCCTCGACAATGTGCATCCAAGATTCCTCACATGGAACTCAAAACCAACATCTGTCTTGCACACGAACTATTAACCTCTAGACTACTGAGCCATAATTCAACGGTGTTATTGTTTAACGTCAATCAATCCACAATATTTCGCGGCTATCATTTATTATCTTCGTTGGGTGACTGCCTCACACCCGATACGGATTAGCTCAATTAGTCATGACTTCTCACTGGTTGAATTAACCCGTGAAAAGCGCATTTTAAAACGTCTACATTACTCTATGATGTCAATCAAAATAGTAAATCATTTGTCAACTTTTGAATACCGTCTACTTTGTGATCAGCGTGCGGTATCAGAATTCAATATGAGCATCTGTCTTTCAATGTTGTGTATATAGAATAATTTCGTTTTCAATCAATCTTTTACTAATATATGCATTGTACGAAAGAATCAACTGGTTCTTTTCTGCAATGATTTGGATGCATTTACCTTGTATTTTCCATTTTGAAAAAAATTATGGGTAATGTAATAGCCATAACTATGGCATTATACCGTAGTGTTTTGCATTGCTCAATCTACTTTCCCAATGAGTATCATAAAATTCGCAAAGCAATTAAGGTATAAGGTACCCTCAAAATCTCAAGTACTACAACAGGATCGACGGCATGTACTCTTGGGGAATTTCAGGAGCTATATCGAAATGATTGCTTTCTTTGGTTTAGACACTGTTATTACTTTATGTGATAACAAAAATCACTTACGAACTTAAAACTCAACATGAGAAAAGCTAATCACAGAATAATAATAAAACGAACAAATATTTAACTATACTCGTTATTGATACATACTTTGAAAACACAACATTATTATTATCAAGATTCAGAGCACACATGTACACAGTTGTTTTGTGAGCAAATATGTATGTAAAAAAGGTGGAAATTCTATTCAGTCAAATGGTTGAAAATATAAAGAAAGTCAATAGGCGCTTGATAGTTGGGTCAGAGTCACAGACAGGTAGTAATAATAATAATAATGTTAATACCATGATAATAGGCAAAAAAAGCGAATAAATGTGATCTAAATAGAGTGTGTAGTATAGGTAATTACGGTAAAATAAAGGTAGATATTACATACAATAAATTATCGAAATAGTAAAAATAACAGGGCGAGAATGAGTGATTCTTGAATATGATTTAAAAATTAGGTGGATAAAAACAACACAACATGTGAATACATAGGTGTTTAAGGTAGCAAGTGAGTGCATAAAACGCAATACGATAATCTTCTGTTTAGAAATTAGAAAAGAAGGGTGAGGAAGCGTATACAAAAACAAAATTGGTAAACTTATTTGACAATGAGTAAGTGGTATATTATAACCGAACAACCACACAATCACAGAGTGAATAAAATATTGATAAAGTTTTGTCACTCAAATAAATGATCACAATATGGGTGTAGCGGGACGGTGATGAGTGTATGTTTGTGTATGATAGAGTAAAATAAAACAAGAAATGACTGACAGTTGTTGATATAGTAAAGCTTTTGTGAGTTACGAAACCGAAGATATTGGACTTCTACTTGGACCCATTTGACGAAGAACGCGATCAAGCCATAAGAAAGGACCACGCAAGTGGATTTCTATCCAACATGGTGTAGAAGTAATGTCTTGTCGATGGTATTCAGCACCCCAACCTTTAACAAAACTTAATCGTATGGTACACATACGTACAAGATCATAAGTAGCTTCAACACCTCGTGATATAGTATAACTAAGAATATGAGCAAACTGACGATTGGAAAATATGCGTAAGCATCCACCTGGAGGTATTTTAATCACAGTTGTTGGATGAAAATGATGACGTTCATTGCACTCGCGGGACTGAATGAAAATACTGCAATCCGATAAGCATTCTGCGTAAACATCACCACCAAAAGTAAACAAGTGAACACCTAGATAAGACGTTAAAATGAATACACTAGGCATCAATATAGACAAAATACATTTCATAAAGTCAACCACTAAGAATTTATTAATAATGATCTATGATAAACTATAAAAGACACATTTTATAAGCCTTTAATACAACTCTCACATATTATTTCAATATTAGGACTATCTTAGCTCGGTAATCACAATCCCTAAACGGTAGAATGAACATTTTTGAATTTCAAAGCTAAATTTAATGATGATTCAGCCTTAACAGAAAACGCCCAAACATCAGTACACACCAATTAACTTGATAATTTCATACCTTAGCCTAAACAATTGAGAACACAAGTAGGAAACAAGAGATTTATTGCAGCTTCGATTGAATTTATCAGAAAACTTCAAGGCATTCAGCCACTAATTTTGAGGTTTTAAATTGAAGACTGTAAAACCCATTTTTTGTTGGTTTCGGTCATCTTTGTAGGGGTATAATTTAATTCCCAATTGTTTCTAAAGATTTTAATCATAATATTAAAACGAACTTAAGTACAAAACTATCGAACACAGATGAAAGAAAAAGGAATGGAGATAGTTGTCGGTAAGGGATGGCGGAGATTGCTGAATTCTATTAAAATCATGAACCAATCAATGTTAGACCATCATTGAAAAACTTGGAGAAATTGAACGGCCGTTTCGAACTATTATGGGACTCCTCGACAATGTGCATCCAAGATTCCTCACATGGAACTCGAAACCAACACCTGTTTTGCACACGAACTATTAACCTCTAGACTACTGAGCCATAATTCAACGGTGTTATTGTTTAACGTCAATCAATCCACAATATTTCGCGGCTATCATTTATTATCTTCGTTGGGTGACTGCCTCACACTCGATACGGATTAGCTCCACTGGTTACGGCTTATCAATAGAACCGACAATAATTATGTATTAACTAGTGACCAGCTTTGAAATGAAATTTCTGGAGTTCTAGTAAGAAGCCATGACCAATGGAGTTCAGCCGTGGTGGTCTAACTTAGATCGATTCATGATTCCAATGAAATGAAAATAGTCAACCAGTGTTATGACAAGCAGAACCAAAGTAGCATTGTTTACTTTGTAATCTCTATTTATATCCTACAAGTGATCCATAGGCATACTTTCACTTTGATACTTAATGTACAAATAAAAGGTTACACGTCTCACAACAATCAGTTAAAAATCTTAACGTAATTTATGACAGTGATATCCCTGACGAAACTTAGAATCAGAATATGATAGCTTTCTTCTTTCTTAGCCCCGATAACTTGAAACCACAAATCTTACAAGGAAGATTCAACTGGTATAAAGCCCATAAGATTTCAATTTATACGTGAATTAATTCAATTAAATACCGATAAAATTAACTGATCATTGCTAACAGAAAATTATCAAATTGAACAACTGAGACTTGAACAAACAATGAATTGGAAATCAAAAGAACGAAGTTCACAGTGAGTGGATACGAAAACTTACGGAATGAAAATCACATTAAAAATCAATACAAAATATTTCGCTTGATTTTTTATGATAAATTTCATTTGGGAATTTACATCAAAACAAATAGATTAAATTTTTAGAAAAATTGTTCAGTTGTCTTTTGGGGATAAGTTTAGTAAACGAATTGTCAGTTTTGTTATATCAGTAATCTGAAAAACTTATCAAATCAACGAAGTCGTTGTAACATGGGAAATTTTACATACGACTATATCATGGCATGAATAGATCTAGACAATAGTCTAATCCGTTTTAGATTTGTTTTGAACAAGTAATTATGAATGCTAACTATATGTGCAAGTTATTGCGATCAGTCAGTCAAATGTAACGTAGAACCTGGTACAAATGTCCATCGATTCAATTTGCTACACTATATTAGCGAAATGAAATTGTCAAGGCAAATCCCAAAGTAGTAGATGTAGTGACGGTATTAGTGGTAGTAGAAAAGATTAAACATAGAAGATAGAATTCGATGAACGAAAATAAGAATATATGAAACAAACAAAAAATATTTCTGTAAGAGTCAAAACTTAAGTGAATATATAAAAGCTTGGATAATTCCTTTTTATCCTAAACAATGTAACATTCTGGGAGGTACTCATAGATTACCATACAAGTAAGCAGGTGGCATTAATGAGTTAGACAACCGTTAACAAAATTGTTATTTTCTTAAAATCTACATGATAGTATTGACATCGCAATGGAAAGTGAAGGCAAATTCAATTTTCTAGACAATTGATGATATACATCTATTATGGCAATGGTGAAAAAGCTATTCAAAACAGAATTAATTTACATGCAGAAAAAATTCCGTATTTAATCACTGACATCACAAAAATAAAGCCCACGGTGCTGTTCCCATTGGAAATAGCAACTTAAAACTTAAACAATTTGATCCAATTCAATATATAAGTGCAAGTTTATGTAAATTCTTTAAATTACACGGTTTTGTGAGAAGATTACTGGTGTTACTCAGCCGTTTAAAGTGAAGTAGGTGAAGCAATAAATAACATTAAACCTGAAAACCAGTAGATGTCTATGGAAATAATAAACGCTGTCATAGCACAGACGGTTTAAAATTTCCCTTACAATTTACTTTGCAAAAGAAATAGTAAATGACGAAAATAGTCTGAGCCACTAACTCTATCAGGTAAACAATAACTGAAGGCATATATATTTCTACTAGTATAGTGGTGGTTCATTGCATTTAAGAATGAAAAACCCACCATCAAATGTGATTATATAACGAAGTAAACGAAAAAATATTATAAATATGAATGGCGCTCTAATACTATTACTATTATTATCACTGGCTAGTAATGGTAAATAGCAAGGCTACTTTTTTACGATTAAAAACATGAGAAAACAAACATTCATACTTAATTGGGATAATATTCATAACAATAAATACGATAACAATAATTATGAAAATAATAAGATTTAAGTCGAAAATTTATAGGTAACCCAATCAAATTTTAAGTGAATGTAGACGGCTCCTAATGTGAAAGTGATGATGAGGGGCATGGGAAGAGATAAGAAGAGAGGAAAGGTTATAAATTATTGCATATAGAAAGGAAAAGAGGAAAAACCTAACAGAAAATCTAACAACCATTTATAGGCGCCCATAGTCAAGTGGCATTCAATATGGCGCCATCATAGAATATGCAATAATAATAATAATATGCATGAATTTAAGGGATTTCTGTGTACATGATTTTAAAGGAAGCAAGTTTTTGAATTTTTAAAATGTATAGTAAAATACTTAGTGGATGGGGAGATCAGTTGTGCAGGGGTATTAAAGTGTAATGATATGGTACGATGTAGAAGGATACATAGTTAAATACACTTTCCGAGAACATGGTAGAAAGATAGGAGGATTTTGCTAGAAACTAAGTTATAGTCACTACATATACATCATACGTAATTTATTGTCCATTCACTTATCCTTTTAAAATTATGTTTACGCTTATTAATGGACAAAACAAAATATGAAAAATGCAAGCATAAATTTTGTTCATGTATGCATGAGGACAGTAATATACATGCTAGCGATTATCAACCTTACCTAACTGTAGCCCAGTCGACTTATATAAGAGAGTTTGAGAAATATACATACACATGAAACGACAGACATATTTTGTAAATTCACACACAGGCACACACATAGGCAATGATTAATGATAAATAAAGATTGAATTATGAATGATGCTTGAATTGTGATTAATACTTTTCGCGAGGAAAGTAACTTAATTAATGCGATCTTCATAGAAAGTCACTCGAACAACCAAATAAAATTAAGGTTATAACAACAGTGGCATTTCATCCAGGGGACTTCGCCAAAACTAGTCCCAATATTTCCTTAAAAAGTATCACCTTAACTTGAAAAGTTAAGATATGATAAAGTGAATGTGAATAGATTAAACGAATTTTCGAATTTCGAAACTACGAAATGAGTACACTCCAAAGGAAGCATAGAAATTTTTTTTTAAAAAAACGATAAGACTTCCTGTATGATAAGACAATTATGTTGTGACTTTATGAGCCACTTGTTATCACGTAATCTATTCGCCAATCAAGATATGAATTATTCGATCTCATGCTGTACTAAACCAATGACGTCCGACCGGTCTGATCAGCCTAGCGTCCTATTAGTCCGTTGTTCGCCTAGCCCGTTCAGCTGAGTCCAGAATGCCAATAACAGCCTCCACTACGAGAACCATTTATTTCAGACATACTGGGTTTATATACCAAACAAACAGACCACAATGCACCATAAAATAGGAAATAACATTCATACACAATAAAGCCAAAAAGTGGTTGTGAACGTGGGAGACAGTATTAATAAACTGGGTATAACTTAAGAACAGTAAATCGTACAATAATAATCTATAGATCAAAATGAAGCTTATAGCAAGGGGAATACAGATATACATAATATAGTTACTGAATACTTATACCACAAGAATATATAAATAATATTAGTTTACTAATGGTTCTCAGAAGTCACTCGTAGTTTAATCTACGCTAGGATATAACAGCTTTCTTTTAGATAAGTGAGATATTTACCTTGGTTGATCACTATGTTGTAAGTGGTAAACACTATGTTGATATTCTACAGTTATTTCAATTTAGGATTTACAGTGTAAAAGTAATCGACATCATTCTAAAGACTCCGAAGTTCTACTTTTAAAATTTAAGGTGTTCCGATAAACCTACAAACTAGCGGGCGTTACCCCTCATCGAGGAGCATAAACCCCCACTAGCACTCTCCATCTAACCCCGTCCTGGGCAATCCTTTCCAGTTGCTATTCATCCTATTCATGTATGCTTCTTGCATCGGTTTGGGCACCAGAGCAGTATCACAGCCCTCACACATATCAAATGAGATTTGTGTGACGCATATGTTTATGGTGCCTCCTCGAACCAATATCTATGTGTTAAATAAATAAATAAAACATATGGTTCCAATTCTCGACGTAGTGTGTTCTTTGGCCTTCCTCTTTCACGTTTACATTCGGGATTCCAGGTTAGCGATTGGCTCGTCATGCAGTTTGATGATTTCCTCAATGTGTGTCCTATCCACTTCCAGAGTGTTTTCCTAATTTCCTCTTCAGCTAGAAGCTCGTTTGTTTTGTTCTTCCACATAGTAGGCTGTTGCTGATGTTATCCGGTCAACGGACAATCAGTATCTTACGTAGATAATTGTTTATAAATTCTTGTACCTTTTTGGTGATGGCTGTAGTAGTTCCGCATGTTTCAGCTCCGTACAGTAGGACTTTCTTGACGTTTGTATTGAAGATTCTGAATTTGATGTTGGTTGATAGATAGATGTTTTGAGTTCCATATGTTCTTCAATTGTAGGAATGCGGCCCTTGATTTCCCAATGCTCGCCTTTACATCTGCACCAGATCCTTCTTATTCATAGTTGATGCTTCCCGGGTACGTGAAAGATTCCACATCTTCCAGAGCTTCTTCATCAAGAGTGATTGAGTTAGTGTTCTCCGTGTTTTATTTGAGGATCTTGATTTTTCCCCTGTGTATGTTGATGCATACTGAAACAGAGGCTGCTGCTACACTGTTTGTCTTGAATCACATTTGTTGCTGTGTATGGGATAGAAAAGCCAAGTCATCTGCCAAGTCCAAATCGTCGAGTTGCATCCAACCTCTCCATTTTATTCCGTTTTTTATTGTCAGATATCGAAGTCTTCAGAATCCAATCAACCACCATAAGAATGAGAAAGGAGGAGAGTGAGCAGCTTTGTTTGAATCCGGTATTTACTTGGAATGCGTCTGTCAGCTGTCCGTCGTATGAATCCCGGATAATGTTGACAATCTTCTCAGGTACACCATAGTGTTAAAGAAGTTCCCGTAAGTTTCTCCAATCCACACTGTCAAACGCCTTCTCATAGTCAATGAAGTTGATGCATAGTGACGAGTTCCATTCAATCGATTGTTCAACGACTATCCGCAGTGTCGCGACTTGGTCTGTGCACGACTGATCCTTACGGAATCCAGGCTGTTGATCTCGAAATTTGGCGTCTACTGAGTCTTTCATCCGGTTCAGTAACATACTGTTGGAAACATTTCCTGGTACTGACAGTAGTGTGATGCCTCTGTAGTTCTCACATTTGCTCACCTTAAACCATACTTTTCACTGAACGTTAGTAATATAACTTGACTATCTAAATGAAACTGATGGATAGTGGGCTCGAGCCTTCAATTTGATTGTCCGAGGTCAAGGCCTCTAAATATTAAGCCACCTCCTCACCCTATGTATAACAATTTCGAAAATTCATATAAATGATCATTTAACTTTTGTCGTTTTTCAAGTAATTTCATTGTTAAGTAATAAACACAAGTTTTCTCCCAATACTAATACTACCACTAATAATAATAATAATAATAATAATAATAATAATAATAATAATAATACCACTAATAATAATAATAATAATAATAATAATAACAATAATAATAATAATAACAACAATAATAATAATAATAACAATAATAATAATAATAACGATAATAATAATAATAATAATAAAACTTTAAACACGTCTAACGATTGAATGTATTTTATCCCTTGTCGTGTATTTTTCACATTTTGATTTTTGTTCCCTGTAAGGTGTCGTGTAATTTTTTTTAAGTAAGTCAAAATGGAATTGCATACGCAGGAAAATTACTACAAATTCTTTAGAAAAATTCCATGAGTAGTTAGTAAGGAATTTAGGTCATTTTAAAATTATGCGACTTATTAATTTTATTATTCAATTATTTAATCTAGGCGAAATTATGCTGTACCTTTAACATAATACAATACCCTTTATCAGTTTGATTCAGTCAGTCGCACTGTAGAGCCTGACACATATACATTGCTTCAAGTTGCCATATTTCATTACCACAGAGATGGAATTGTTAGATCAAATCTCAGATATACATACATTTAAACGAATGTGCAAAGCGAATACAAACTATATTCGTGTTATATCGTTTAGTTTTAAGTAAACAAAGAACTTGGAAACAGATTGGTCATAGCAATAAATGCAGTAAAACAGAACGCAATTAACCACGACAAAGCAAAGACTGTAGAAACCTTTTGTTTCTTGTAGATAAAGATTAACAGCCAAAGCCATGTTTCATAGCACTAAAGTTGAACAAAGCGAGTTGCTGCCTAGTAAACTCATCATTTGGTTGGCAGGAGCATATGTCTTTTACGCCAAAAGTGAAGCAAATAGACAAAAGCCAACCGAGCCATCTGAATTCGTGCCGAAATTTCAAACTTATCAGATTATTTCTCGAATTATTGCTATTCACTCGCATACACAAAGCTACATGTGTCTCACCACACCACGAAGAATCAAATAGATTATGCTTGCATCAGAAAAAAAGACGTGAGAACCAGGAGAGGAGCTGACATAGCTTCAGATCACCACCTAGTGGTTACCAAGATGAAATTGAAGCTAAAGGAGCATTGGACAACCGGACAAACAGTAGTACAAAGGAGAGTTGAGCAAATGTGAGAACTACAGAGGCATCACACTACTGTCAGTACCAGGAAATGTTTCCAACAGTATGTTACTGAACCGGATGAAAGACTCAGTAGACGCCAAATTTCGAGATCAACAGCCTGGATTCCGTAAGGATCAGTCGTGCACAGACCAAGTCGCGACACTGCGGATAGTCGTTGAACAATCGATTGAATGGAACTCGTCACTATGCATCAACTTCATTGACTATGAGAAGGCGTTTGACAGTGTGGATTGGAGAAACTTATGGGAACTTCTTTAACACTATGGTGTACCTGAGAAGATTGTCAACATTATCCGGGATTCATGCGACGGACAGCTAGATATGACATCAGTGTTCGAGCGTTTACGGCTTGACATTAGGGTTTTCAGACTTCCCCGTGGAAATCGCGTAATTGTTGGTTAATCTTTGAAAAAATGCCACCATAATTAAAATTATTGAATATTTTTACATGATAATCATCCGCTTCGACCTTCCATTGGATTCTTACAACTTAACTTCTTATTTTATTGTTATGCTTTATTGTATATTGATAATTTGTATGTAATTACCTAGTTTCGACATTAATTCTGGATAAAATTCGTTTAAAGTCGTAATTATTTAAATGCAACTAACAATCACTGAAAATAAATCTTGTATATAAAGTAACATTTTTCTGTGTGTATATTCTTTGCAAATGCAGGTTACACTTTTTATTCATTGAGAGCTGGGTCAAGAGTTTTAGGGGAAGAGTAGTTGCATTGCGTTTACCTGGGGCAGTCACATTTGTGTTCAATAACCCTGGAGTACTATTAGATTGATACTTTCAAATTGCGTGATAAGAGCAGTTATAGTAACTTTAGACGATACGGTTTTAAAATGAATTGTGCTGTTGTAGATGTAAACACTATTGTCTTCTAAGTCATGAGCTTCAGTAATACTTTTTACCTCCATCGTACCTATTTTGTGAGGTATATTACTTGTCATTAGTGTCATTGGTGCTACTGTTTTGACTCCTTTGATTTTTATCTTGCTCTCTCTTATCATGCTGATAATAGGCGTTTCAGAACTAATATATATTTGTCTTAAGAGGAATAACATATTTTTAGTTCCATTGACGTGAGGACTTCAGTGGCAAGGTTTATCGAGGTTGTGATGTGTTTAGTGTTACCAAAAAGTAAACCATTTAATGACCATCAGAGACCCTACATGATATCCTGCGTTTTACACAAATGTAGTTGCTTTTTCACTTCAGACATGTGAAACAATTTTAAAAGCTACTATTAGTTCACTAAAATGTAAGATACTCGTTTTTGTAAACGAGAAAATTAGTGAGAAACCACTATTCAAATGCAGCTCAAACTTTTAATTATACTTATAAACGTACATAACAAACCAAGTACCAATAAACAGAAGTAAACTCACCCTTTCCAATTTGTTTGCGGGCATTTTCAACAGCCAGGCTCCTGTTGATATTTGATAGAAATCCTACGGAAAACCGACCACTATCCCGACCTGGATTGGTGAAGCCATCGACAATGATACTGGGTATACTGGCGAAGTATGCTTCACCAATACGTGAGTTTAATTCATAATACACAATACTGCACCAATATTTTGGTTCCTGATAATTTACGGCATGGAATCCTGTGACAAAGTATAGAAAAATGAATTACAACATTTTACGAATAAGCATATACAAAATCGTTCAGTCACTCATAACTACTAAGATTTAAAAAAGTCCTTTTATCCAATCTATTTATGACCGACGTGGAAGACAAAAATAAATGTTACACACTAAACCTTGGTTTATAATACGTAACAGATAAGAGTTTACACCAAATTCAGTTATAATTGAGCAAATATATAAGATTCATTGCCCCACAACGAAAAACAATAACAGTTTGGAGATTAAGACTGCTCTTCTATTTATACATAAGCAGCTTCAGAATCTCCAAGAGCAAAACTAGTTGAAAAACAGAACCGTGAAACCAAAAAAGTAAACCCCTTTAAGAAAAGCGCTGCGGCTATTTAGGTGAAATTCACTCCGAATCGACCGTCTACTTATAGAAAGCCATTTATTGGCATCTGTCACTTGGTTGTTACAGCACTGCGTCTTATTTCTGAGGCAGAACTGTAAGACGTAAACCACTTCTATTTTGTCTTTCCCACACCTGATCGCGCATTAATTAGCCGTTAAATTTTTAATACGTGGGTTTAGTAGCTAATTGTCTCAAATGTAAAAGCATTTGTCTGAACTTTTTAAACTCATATAAGGTTTTATTTGTTTCTCGCATTGTAACCTATACATCAAGGGACACCAAACTGTTGAAAATAACTTAAAAACCCTACAAGAATATATTCTAGAAAATCAAATTCAAGTAAAGAGATTTTTCCTTTAATAAACAACATAGGAACACAGCAAAATACAAAAATCAACCCTTGAATATAGAGCAGTAGCTTATATGTTAGAGCACTCGGTTTTCAGACAGGTTATTTATTTAATAAATAAATAACCTGTCTGACAGGTTAATTTAAATCTACTTAAGTCTCAGAAGTTGATCAGTACCACTGGCCTTCATATAGCGGGCCCACAGCGGTGTACAGACTTATTTTTGGTAAATGTGAGTCAATCCCTGCAAAGCATATTATAACAGGACCAAGTGAATACCGAAAGCCAAAAAAACTGGACTACGTAACTTAGAAAGATGGTGTGAAATCTTTTCTAACGAATTTGCTACACAAATTTGTGACCTACTGGAAGCAGTAAACACTTGCATAATTTAAAACCTCGAAGTATAAATTAAAAACCAACATTCAGAACCCTAATAGACTTCACATGAGTTAGTCATGATCAACATAGACGCCGACAAAAATATATATTACCGAAGTTGTCACGCCAAAAATAGTGCAACAAGATGAAACCAACAAAACGAATAACAAACAAGTTGACCCTTGCGAATTTGTTCTATTCTATTAGACACTAACCCACTAGAGCTGAAGAGACTTCCAAATGAATTGGTCGACATTTAACTGTTTCACTTTCTATGATCAGTCTTGAAAATGTCTTAAGTCAGTCCTAAAATAAGATTTTGCATTTGGAAGAAAAACGCGGATTTTGACTGAAGATGTTTAGGATGCTACATTGTATAAACATCTTAATTACATAGGGCTACGTCATCCGAGTGCTCCATGTCGATGTGTGTTTCTAGGATGATCAGTTTCTAAAGAGTTAGAGAATTCACTAATTAAATTACCTCTGTAGCCTAGCCTCGGATAAATAAGGATTTTTATTATAGTGTCAAGATATAGCGAATATTCACAAACCAAACTTACCGCACTAACAACATGAGCCAACAAATAATTTATGCATGAAGCAAAGGTAACTCCTAAATTAAGCCTACAGTGTAGTAAACATTGATATACGGTTGAGGTTACACTACAAAACAATTTGACGGGATAAAGGAAGCATCTCGGCTAAAACTTCATCTAAAATATTTATCATATATTTAGTCAACTTTAAACCCAACTAAATTACGACAAGCAGGCAAAATAATCATAGATTAACTTAATGTATAAATATGAAAGTTAGTGTGCCATTTTATATGATCAAGTTTGAATGTGTTGCTTTAACATGGTGACTACCGACAGATAAAGTCAAGCAAATGATTTCATATGTGTGCACTATTCACATGTAACTTCTTTTGGGTTTTTTATAGCTGAATATAAACATATTAAGTCCCCAGAATACCAACTTAAGAAAGGGATCCGGAAATGGATGGTTCATATGTGGAGGTTGTTTTGCTCTCAATCCAGACATGACTGTAATTTTAAGAAAGAGAAATCCCTATACAGCCGAATGAAGCTACTAAATGTGCAGAGATCGTCCTTTCAATGACCACTCGAAGCGCACTAGCGAAAAATGGATTTGATAGAAACACTGAACTGTTCTCTGACTATATCAGTATTATTGTCAGTATGCTTCACCGACTTTACAAATGATGAGGTTTTGAATTTAACTCTTAGAAATTTTTGAGTCCTTATTCCTACATAGGTTTTTTAGTGAAAATTTGAACAACGTCCGCCACCATTTCGAAAATACGTGGCCCGTCATGCATACAAACTAATTCCGCCCCCAAACTTGCAATGAAAAGTTATTATTTGGGAATAACAAGGATAAGGACATACAGAAACGTATAATCCATACCCAGATGAAAAAGTAGTGCAAAATAAAACAGGACAGAATATTTTGACGTTGGCGAAATGAAGAGTAAAATAAGGTGCTTGCATAAATTTCTTGAAAGCAGCGTGGAAACTATCTATTTATAATGAATTCAGCTTCTTAGATTAACGTGTGGTTACTGTTTTGCGGGAGATCAGCAGTGTCCTTTACATGGATGCGGGATGTATCAAAAATCCATAGAACGTGACAAACATATTTTTTGGGTACTCCTTACGGTCTAGATACATTAGGAAAAAATGAGGTTATGTGAATCTGAATGTAAAACTAAGGAAATATACTAACCTGAATAACAGTGTGAGTCACATGTTTCGTCACTTAGAGACTCCTTCTTAGTAGACTCCATTGTTGGGTATTCGTTATGTCTGGGCACCAATACAGGGGGCAAGACTAATTCGAATGATAAAAATAACTAAATCTTACCAGGATAATCAACGCGAGTATAATGATATGGGTTAATACACACTTCCGTTTCTTTAGAACTGAATGGTAATTTACAATTCTCTACAGGCCTTAATTCATGGTGACTTTGGAGGTCTGGCCAACGCCAGACCCTGCAGTATATTACATGTGGAAATCCTTTTCGATGAGAAACCTATATAAGTGAAATGAAGAAATTTGCGACGAAACCTGAATTCTACCATCTAGCGAACGTGGGATAGTAACACATTCACTGGGCTCGTTTGGGTGAAGTAGGGCGTACTGAAGCCTTTCTAAAACACCTTTTCGCTTCTTCAACTTTTTTATTAATGTTTCGATTGCTTTTTGAGCCCATTTTCCTTCTTCATCTCCTTGTTTCCATCCTAAAGATCCACACAAAACAGGATATCCGAAATCAAAAGGCTTTTTGATGCAAATGTTTGGGTCTAACATATTTTCAGACAATGCAGAGATCATCACCATCCAGCTAGTAGCCTTGACAGTATGTCCATTATCGTGATTTTCAAGGAGAGCGCGTAGAACTACCGGTCAACAATAAATGAGAAAATGAATTAAAACATGAAATCTTGAAGATAATACTGGTTACGAAACTAGCCAAAACGAACTATATAAAAGTTTCGATTTTCATGGATGAGCTCTAATTCATAAAAGACATTACAGATAGGACTTTTATCAAAACTAATATACTACGCAAAATTTAGCTCTTATCATCCCTACTTATAAACCTCAAAAGGAAATCGATTTTTGTTGTAACCAGAAGCATGAATGTCTACACATTACATGGTTGATGAGCATATTTTTTGCGCTGAAATGCCAACGACCACCAATTTAGGCGGTATAGATTTCCTAAGTCTGGGTTAATATCCCGCCTAAATGAAATAATTTGTACAGATTACACTTTGTATGTATAATTGAGAAGCTAATAAGTATATTTATGAGGCATACTTACCATAATCACAGAGAATTTGTTCAAATTCTTGTGTCCAGCCTAGTGAAGTTATAACATAGGGACCGTTAATCAATCCCTCATCCTCGGTCGATATCGTTAAACATAAGGAGATTGACAATGGCTTTTACGAGTTTTATCTTCATTCTATCCCACTAGCAGACATTACTGTCAAGTGTTTCGATAACAACATAATGATTTATAATTGGTTTAATTCAGGCAATATTTGGCTTACTAGCCTGCACATATTATTGTAATTCACGGACTGAATGTTTTCAGCCTTCTCTTGAGCAAATATTTCCTCTCGTTCCACTTAAGAATGTGAAACAGATCAGTGAGGTGATTTTCCTAAGCGCACTATTAAAATTATTGACGGGTTAATAGTGAAAGCACGTTATAACTTGGAAAGCCGTTATGGAATCGTTTGAATCGTCACCCCATGAAGAAACTTTTTGGTATGTAACAATTCTTATAAAATTTTGAGTGCAATATCGAAAATATCGAGTGCAATATCATTACGAATTCCGTAGGAATGACGTATGTCCAACAAAGTAGACTATAGGGAGATTGAAGGCTTTCAATATTATTATATAAGTGTATTCTAGACGAAGAATTTCGAATAATCCCCTCACCGTACGACCATGATGCTCATTTTCAACGGCATATGGCTCCATTTAGGAACCTTTACTTTTTAGATAATCTCAATGAGCGCCGTACAGAGTTAATAAAATTGCTAAACTCCCATTAGTTTTTCTATTGTTACGAAGCATACATGCCGAATATTGTCAGCTCCTGGTCCGCAATTTGAAGTACCCATGTTTCAGATATTCCTATCAGACTATTCTTATTGGCATTACTTAGATCATGCAACTGATCTACTTTGTTCGTTGAACTTTCACTGTTAATATACAAACGGTAAACGATTTCAATTTGAAACGCTTGTGTGTTCTCATACTGTTTGTTTGAATGACATTTATGTGAATAGATAGGAAAGCGATATACGTCGGAATTTTCTTATTCTTGACAGTCCTCGAATAGAATAATCAGTTACAATTTGTTTATTGCCTAATATGTGTATCATGTGGCCTGCCTAAATCAGTATAAATTCCGAATGGTAACCGGCATCTGTTGGCAGGAAATGGTTAGGTAATGGAGGCGGCAATTTAAGAGGAAGAGAAATTCGCCATAATTAGTCGAAGTCTAGGATCCCCAAAACACTAGGCTAGTGGCACCACTTATTAGGAAAGGATATTCTCCAACTTTGAGTACTACTTCATGAATTTCTACTCTAAAATACCTTGCACAGTTATGTTTCTTTTCAGAAAGAACGTCTCTCGAGATTCTATTATTGTGCTATTGATGAAATCGCATTAGTAATATGGTATATCCAGCTGTATTTTTACATACTTTCTCGTATTTTAGCAAGTGACAAGCCAATATAACATCCTTCTCAACAGTGGCATCATTGAACTCTACATAGTCTGGGGTGATACGGGTGTCCGATGTTCTAACACTGAAACTGACGATGGCTGTAAGTGTTTTGAATTTGAACATCCTAGTTAAATTATCGCTCACCGTTCTTGTCAATTTTATCGCTGAACCTAGTGGAAGGTGTTATGAAGGTTGGTTTTTCACGTTTACACTTATGGGACGTTAATTTGCCTTAGACGAATATTTACTCTAGATTCCCTCCCAGTGTCTATTCTACAGGACGTCAACACAGCTCAGATCAAGAACACGTGATTAACCTGACTAAAACGTTAATATATTTCCACACCAAAAACCCGACACAATCCAACATCAATGAACGATCAATAATAAGTGAGTAATAATAATAAGAAGAAGAATAGGGGAATAAATAACTCATTTGACACCTGTCAGACTATCTACATGTCTGACTAAGCAGACAAACAATCATCATTATACTCGCCCACACATCAGAAGGTTAGGCAGGTCTTTAAAGTTTGTGAATACTGAGAAATGGTCACAGACCTTGATCGACTTTACAGATTTCTGAGAACGTTCAGGTTTGGATACTTTAAATTCGTTCGGTGGGCTGTAGATCAAAATTCTGCATTTTCGTTTACTTCTTGGACAGCTTCAATAGAAGATTGTTCGACTGGCACATCATTTAGTCTTCTATAGCTGTATTAGCGACTACGGTAAAATATAGGTTATCAAACAAACTGGAACAAAGCTTCATAACCTTAAAAAGTGATGATTCAATAAAAACTTCGAACACGAAAAAGTAAGCCAAAGCAAAACCTCGCACAACCATTAATTTAAATGAAGCCCAAAAACGAAAATAATTTATCGAAATTTAAGTTCAAGATTGATTTTTTGTATCGAAAGCCGCACTGTCATTGCGTCTAGACACAGAAGTTCGATAGATACATTCCACGTCAAAATAATTCTTCCAGTTCATAAATGGAGTGGTTATTTTAATTATCTCAATAAGTTTCAACGCCTCAATGTTTACCTGAACTTAGTTGGATGGTACCGAGAATTCTCAAGTAGTTTTCGGGTACCAATCAAACTGGCACTTTATGAACCTCGTAGCAATCTCTGTGATTAGCATTTTCCCAATCTTTTCTAATAACACACTTATTTGGTAATATTTTAATTTTCGCAGATTTAAATCATGAGTCAGTTGAAGCTAGACCACCATTGAAAACCTGGAAGCACTGGACGGCCGTTTCATCCTAGTATGGGACTCCTCAGCAGTGCGCATCCACGATCCCGCACCACGCGGGGCTCGAACCCAGGACCTACTGGCTTCGCGCGCTAGCACTTAACCATTAGACCACTGAGCCGGCATCCAACGGTGTTAATGTCTAACTTCAACCAATCCACGAAGTCGCGCCACCGTACACCATTGTCTTCAGTGAGCTGATATCTCACAACAGACTTGGTTGAACTCCACTGGTAACGGCTTCCCACTAGAACTCCAGGAGTATCTCTTGAAGCCAGCCACTAGTGAGCAGATGATTATTATCAGAAGGGGATGCGCACTGCTGAGGAGTCCCATACTAGGACGAAACGGCCGTCCAGTGCTTCCAGGTTTTCAATGGTGGTCTAGCTTCAACTGACTCATGATTTAAATCTGTGAAAATTTCTAAAATCTCCACAAACCCCTTCTGATAATAATCATCTGCTCACTAGTGACTGACTTCAAGAGATACTCCTGGAGTTCTAGTGGGAAGCCGTTACCAGTGGAGTTCAACCAAGTCTGTTGTGAGATATCAGCTCACTGAAGACAATGGTGTACGGTGGCGCGACTTCGTGGATTGGTTGAAGTTAGACATTAACACCGTTGGATGCCGGCTCAGTGGTCTAATGGTTAAGTGCTAGCGCGCGAAGCCAGTAGGTCCTGGGTTCGAGCCCCGCGTGGTGCGGGATCGTGGATGCGCACTGCTGAGGAGTCCCATACTAGGATGAAACGGCCGTCCAGTGCTTCCAGGTTTTCAATGGTGGTCTAGCTTCAACTGACTCATGATTTAAATCTGTGACAATTTCTAAAATCTCCACAAACCCCTTCTGATATTTTAATTGTTTAGTGAAATCACCAAAGTAGTCGCATCACCTCCATACCAGTAGAGGGCAACTCAGGTTAAGAATAACCCGCAGGGTGTGACTTCAATGTAATCTAGGAGGTTACAGCATTCCTTTTCAACCGGAGTAGATACACGATCCACACTGGCGACCTGCAGGCATTTGTTTAATAGAAACAATCAAAATACAAGTTTATTGCACAACTTTAGTTAACCATTTCTTCATTGAAAAAGGCTATTATTAGTGTATTGTGATATTCAGGAGTATTTGAATTATAGTATGAACTAGAAATCCCAGAAATAAGTAATCGGATCAAGAACTACTAGATAACCACAAACGAATTTACTGTATTTAGAATTCGAAATCAAGCATTCAACAAGTACGAAGGTATCATTAGTTCATTCAAACACCACATGTATCCAAATGTAAATCTCAAAAAGTCAAGTTTGTTTTTTTATATACAACAACAACGTAATGTGAAGTTCGAAATCTATGGAATTCCAGAAGAACAACCTACATAACCCGAGAACAGAACACACAAGTACACGCAAATAAATTAGAACACAATAAATTGTTAATGGAGGTGTGCCAGGAAGGATATAGATCTGTATCTCGATGATTAGTTATATTTCCAGGGTAAGGCTAATACCTTATTGGTGTCACCAAACTACTGATCAACTGATATTACCTATTAACAATTCTTTATTCACATATATTGACCAGATATTCTAGAACGACATATCTCATTTTGTTTTATCATGTCCTTTTTGATCAGTTGTAAGTCAGTGGTGGAATCGGTATTTAAAGGATAAATAAATCAAAAGTATTCAAATATACAAAATAACCGGACACTTTACTTTCAAGCTAAATAGCACAGTTTCTACCCGAAAACTAAATAAGACCAGAAGTATGGTATATTAGGTAGACAGATCCTCACTGAAAACAAACTAATTACTTGTTAAATAATAAGGAATGCAGTTATGCAGCAATGAGAGAACAGTTCAACCAGCTTAAAGGCTTAACAGATATATGGTGCTTGACAATGTTCAAGTAGGAACAGTCAAGCACGCTGAGTTGAAATGGCGGCCATCAGTTTGCTGGGTCGAGCAAAACAAAAACTAAAGTGGTCAAGTAAATAACCTACAGCAGAAATACTATAATTAGAAAACTAAAATCGCAAATAAAAAATTGAACTAAAGCAACCTTATTTTGAACCAAAAATAAACACGAGGACGAAAGAAGGAACTGAAGAACGTCCCTTTACAATAAGAGTAGAACATGGGAATGTTGTTACAAAGAGTGTATACAGTAGGCATTTTCACACATACACCAGTACGTGAAGGGTCATGCAAGTAATAGCAAACTGGGCTTTGAAGCTTTTAATAGAGTTAATCCATTTACTTTAAGCAAACTCCAAGACTGGTTTCTCTAATAAATCAGCTGGTGAAATGGGTAGAAGAAAACTAAATGTTTTCCCTATCGCTTATATATATATATATATATATATATGGATAATTATACTTTGCCAGCTAACTTTACTAACTACTTTCTTAGTCTGCTGACTGAATATTGATTATTTTCAAACTTTGTACTTTAAGAAGATTTTTTAAGTCTCTCACTCAACTGTGGCTACAGTAAAACAATTTGAAAATCCTGATCCAAACAAGTCCCTTTACCTATTAAATGGTATTTTTAGAACTGATTGAACATTAAAAAGGAACTTAATCTGGTAAACTTAAAGTTGAGAAATTAATTAGAATCATAGAAGAAATGTTGAGCAACAGTAATAACACATGGACAGAAAGTATAATGTTAATTATAGTCATTGCAATTAAATAACAATCGACTATTGAACAAAAAATGTTAATATTATTTAAAATTAACCGTCCAGAAATAGATAAAAACGCTTATTCAGAAAGTGTAGGCGTTTAGATATTAATAGACAATGTGACTGAAGGAATAAAAGAAGTATTCAACAAATTTACAATGATCCGTTTGTCGAATGTACAAATTCCAAATATTCACTAAAAAAAACCGGAAAGATGAAGATAAAGAAATTGATTTGCTCTTAATAACAAACTTCTATCTGAAGTTTGTGCTGATGATGTCGTTCAGAAGAACAATGAAAGCCCCACGACCAAACCATCCAGCTTAGGGAACAAAACTCCACCAAAAATAAACTATTAATTAATTATGAGGTAAACAAAATAGTAATTTATTCACTAATACTTTTACGATGTTAGACACCAAGATATTAGATACAGAATAGTTCGATATGAGTTTTGTAGTGTCGCTTATTATGTTAAGCCCATATACCTTATTCTAGTTTACGGACAGGCTAGTCTATTCATTCTACTTGAGTCATATTTTAATCTCGTTAATTATTCGCTTATCAACCTTGACTGTTTTTATATGAGTGCATATGTGCATGTACATTTCTTAACCTACTCACCAAATGTTTGTAACTTATTTTTGTGTGACTATAAATATTGATTGACGCTTGACTAAATGGAGTTAGCTTACCCACCTTCTCCACTGCACGTCGTTTCCCTTCGCTCTATCCCATTCGCTTCATACACTAAATATATGTATTCAAAAGTCCATTCTCGTTGTTTGACTTATTTAATCCCGTTATTGACTAACGGTGATTTAAGTCGATGATTATATACGAGGATAGGCGACATATATATTTCAATGTTAATCATTCATACGATCAAATTGGAGTCAGATCCCCGGTCACTAAAGTTCATTAAAGGAAATAATCAAAATCACAATTATCAAAGATAAACACAATCAAAAAATGTACACAAAACTGAACTTGTTTATGACCAAAAGTTTATATGTATACACATCGTCGATTTACATTCAATCTAAACTATTTTCATACACTTTCTCATTAAATTTTTAGAGAGAACCAAAAAGTCTCAGCAGTTCCGATAATAAACAGTCCTTAAAGCTTGTCCGGTTTAAACAAATATTCTTTAAGGTGTTCATACATCTGATTTGGCAATATAATAAACTTAACAAATAGAGATTTTTTTAAGAAAAAATCCATTTAATCTACTCGTATCATTTGTGTATCTTTACATTACTCAATAGCAAATTGCATATGATAAAAGATAAACTGAAGCTTAATAAGATTTATTTTAAAAGAAAGTTGGTTTATAATATTTTTGTTGCACTTTGACCTTAAGGAATCCATGTCTATAAGCGCTTTTTTGTTTGTCATTTAAGATCGTTTCTTATACTGTTTAGACTTTACGTTTACCTTAAGTGATAATGAATTACAATCGTAGCATTCAGCGTAATATCAACAGGTAAAACCAATCTATTTTTTTATTAATAGCGAATCATGTTTTATAATTATCATAATGAAACTGGACTTCTAGAGCTTATAGAAATATGGTTAATGAATACATATATATTGTTTATAGGCTCTTATTAAAGTTGGTTAAACCATACTACGTCTTATCACCGGTAATTTTACGATTTTCCATACGCCACTCAATATTTGTTACTATAAATCCATGGTGTATTTTATGGCCTTAACGTTGTTTGATTCATTTTCATATTTATTTCTTTAGGAATGAGGATAAATAAGATGATCACACCGAACACATATCATATCTAAATCAACAAAGCTTTATTGTTTTCCAAATAATTTTTGACTTCACATTTTACACATCATTACAAAACCTTGTCATATAAGAGACTGACATTATGTCTTGTTAAAAATTGCTGATAGAGATATTTAACCACTCTGTTAAGTACTTGGTAGTCAGCTTCAGTACGAAGTTCCGAAAACGTTTAAACTACTTTGTCACCAATTTGTCATATAACTTTTATCGTTTGTATTGAAAAATTGGATAGAATTTAGTTCATAAATGAATACCTCAATGATATATCTGTATATAATTTCATCGTCACTGGTATTCTCTTGATTACTCTTCTGGTGACTGATACGAAGTAGTGAATATATTGTTATAATTTGCATCAAGACATTTTTTACACTACTGCGAAAATATAAGTGATTGTGTTCTCTATCTACGTACTCACAAACAAGTCAGTAGTTTAAATTTAATTGAAAAATAACCGAAATTTGAGCAAATAGTTGTTTTTGTAACTTCGTCGTTACACACTACAGTTATAAGTTCATAACTGTTGTGTTATTTAGCGAACGCCAGAATAATACGTGCTGGTGAATCAAAAAACAACTTTAACCCAGCTACTAAATCCACCGGAGAAGATTAGTGTGATAACAATGTAGCTCTTCTTGATGTTGTGCTTTTTGGAAGAATAGACAGTCCCATATAAAGAAATTTGAGAAAGAATACATGGACTGGTTAGTATACCCATTTTCTTTGCTTTACACCCATTTGGCAAAAAATAAATCTCGTCAAATTTCCCAGACATAGAATCGGGTTATGATGTTCTGAGAAAAGTGTATATGAGGAAACAGATAAACTAAAAAATACATTATAAAATGACGGCCATCCAGATAATTTCGTCAAAAAATATCTTCCAGAACGGGAAAATGGGACAAGTTGAGACAATATCGTCAAGAAATCTCCCTTTTTAAAGCTTGGTTTTGGAAGGGACATGGAGAGTCACACTTTAACATGTCATCTTAAAAAACCTATCAAAAGGACATTTACGCCGTCAAGCTAAATGTACTTACTTACTTACGCCTGTTACTCCTCGTGAAGGAGCATAGGCCGCTCACCAGTATTCTCCATCCACAAGCCACATTTAATCTCTACTAAACCAGTACTCACACAACCAGTTGAGGTCAGGTTACTGATTATGGGCTCCTCTATATGTGTATACCAATTAAACTGCTCTTGTGAAACTAGTTACGTAGACATTACTTAGACGGCTATTTCCTTGTGTGGTGGTGCGTATTAACCAGAGTGGTTGGGGAAACGGGTCACGGAATCTATTAACATATCCACCTATCCCTACTTTGTAGATATCGAAAATCATATTGAAATAGATGAAGCATTTTATGTTTCGTGTTAGGTTCTAAACAATCTACCTAGCCGAGCTACATTGTAACTCATCAATATAGATGAAACCATTTGAATCAACTCTTGAAAACCTAACTTAAGTATTCAATGGAGGAATGTTCAGCTTCACTGTTTACCTTGATCCACGACTAGATGGTACAAACCATTTGTTAATCTTCCCCTCTGTTCCTTATGTGTTTATATCTGCCCTGCATCCTTCTTGATCAACCTTCCGAATTTACATGAATTTTTTATCATAATTACGTCATTAAAACCTCGCTTGTTATATATTATATGTAAAGATGGATGGCAGCTAGTAGTGGAAAGCAGGACTCTTGTTTCGTCCTATTTGGGACCCGTCAGCTGGATATATTTACACCCAAAATTGATTTTCACTCCCGCATTCCGCACAGAAAGCAAATATGCCAATAACAGACTGAACGACTACAGTTCTAAACAACAATGAAAAGATACAAACAAACAATACCAAGTGAATTCAAACTTCTCTCCATTGCACGAGCAAGTGGCTATCAGGACTCAATAGCTAAGTGGACAACGTGATGATGTTTGAAGTCAACGATACTAGGACCGAGTCCTTGAGTAGACATCAACTCTTGAATGCAGATACATTCAGCTGACGAGTCTCAAGTATGACGAAACACGCGTCCTGGATTCAACTGTTAGTTACCACCCATTTTGTCGTCATTATTATTATGAATGCTATTATTATTATCTCTATTAACGGGACAAAATTCTTCTACTATGTATTTTATTCTATTGTTATTATATTGTTTATAACTTGACACCACACAACCAATCATTCTGATCTTGCGTAAATCAAATTTCTAACTTACAAACGACGTAATTTTGAAGTAATTATGCCGTGACAAGTGTAAAAGTTCACCAATTTTAACATAAAACATTCACTAGCATGCCTTATTTAGGCGTTTGTAAAAATAACACAAGAATTATGAACCTGTAACTATGGAGCCTGATGACGAAGTTATTGAAAACAATTATTCGCTCAAATACTCTTCATTCTTGAGTATTCTATGGAGATTTTTAAACCGAGTTAATAATTCATTGATGAACAAGGAAGCCACGTTTAGAGATATCATCCGTTTCCAATTATGTTCGTATATTTGACCTTGGAAATGAAATCAAAAGGAACTTTATCGCTCCTGTTAACGACTAGTTTGTGTAAGGGATCTATGATTAGAACTAACTACTTTGAAGTTTTATAGTATGGTAAATTATACATATCAAAGACTGGACAATGAATAAGTCCTGATTTGTGGACTTTGAGTAGAGAGAGGCGGTGTGTTCGATCCAGTGAGTTTAAGCGAATCGGGAATTATTGGAATAAGTATTCCTTCATTTTTAATTCTTTAAGCAAATTAGTCAGTAATTCCTCAGCTTTCATATTTATATCCTTAACGTCGTTTAGATTTTGAAATTTAGTCGCAATATTCAAAATCGTGTTAATTTTATCAATGTAATCAGCTTTGTCCATTAGAACTAACCTTTCTCCTTTGTCTTGTTTGCTTGTGATCAGAGTGTTATCTCGATGCTTTCTGATAAGTGATGATTTCACAGCATATTTACTATTTTTGTATTGTTGGCAGATGTCAACTAATGTGGTCTTATATAACTAGTAAATTCATCGAGTGAGATAAGAACCAAATTTGTTGTTTGTGAAAATAAATTCTTAAACTTTATATTGGTATCTACTTGATTTATTGTATTTCCATAGTCACAAAATTCAGGACCAAGCGACAAATCCTTTAATTGCACTATATCTAACTTAACACTGAAAAAAATATGAAAGGCGTTTTCGATTTCATTTTCAAGGTGGAACATGCGAACTTAAATGGTAAGTGGATGTTATCTCTAGATATGGCTTTCTGGTTCATCAGTGTACCATTAATTGAAACTTTTGACTTTATATGTCAATAACTGCTTGAAAAACAGATTTTTAAACTGTTTACATTTATTTATTTCATCTTTTAAATCAGGTTGTTTACAATGGGCAAAGTTCGATCACTTTAAAACACTGTATATTCCTCGTGTCTATAATTAGAAAGTTTATATATATTATATTCACATGTCATTATTATTAAATTCACTTGGTGTTGTTTACTGGTATCTTCCCATCGTTGTTTAGGTCTGCAATTAATCAGTCTGTTATTGGCACATGCGCATCCTGTGAGGAATGCCTCGATATTGCTTTAAGTCATAAGCATTATAAGTAAAGATGGATGGCGGCTAATATATATATATCCAATGGAATCACTTTGATCGATAAGAAAACACAAATCACTTGAAATAATGAGAATTTGTAGTTGTAAGTAGAACTAATCGAAAATATGAACATGATACGTTTTTGAAATAATTACGATGCTCATTTTTTACTTGGATTAGGTGTACATGATGTTGTCCATAACGAAAATGAAGAGACCATAATAAAGCCAGACAATTCAGAGAATCACAATTCTAAGAACACTATTATTCTATAACCCAGAACAACTTGTCTCTGTACGTTTTTTTTTTTTAAAAAAGATTCTTTGGAATTGTTATACTGAAAAACACTAAACAGATTATATTTGTCATTTAAAAGACAATTTTATCATTTCATTTAAACCATAAATATTCTTTTGATTTGATTCCAAGGTTTATTATCATTTTATCGATATTCTTAAATACGTAAAAATAAGAATATTTATAATAAATGCGGTCGAAATTCTTTGAAATTTCAGATTATTTCACTAAGTGCGTTCTTCTAGCTGTTTAAATATCGCTTTTTATTTGGATTATTGAGTTTTATTGCGTTATCAAAATGGATTTTCGAGGATTATGTTCACTATGACTTTTTTTAAATGATTATGCTAAATAATCTTGTTATTTGGTAGATATTACTATTGTTGTCAGTGTTAGTGTTGAGGCGGTTGTTGTTGTTGTTGTTGTATAGTTTTCATTTGATATGAATGATAATAATGTTGATCAGAATGTCGATGAAAAGTATAATGTTTATTTGGTTTTATTAATTTAAATGTATGATTTTTATTTGGTGGATGTGAATACCATTTATTTTCTCTTTCAACATTTGGACACATTGATGAACGTAAACAATATTTAAAACGATGAATAAGTCGATAAAATCCTTTACGAAATTGACGTCCAGTCATATAAATAAAAAATGTTAAACCATTATTAATAAAGAATAAAAAACGACATAATTCTTCAATCATATGTTCAGGACGATAATTTTCAGCTTTTGTAAGATCTACTACGTTGAACTGAAATGGAAACAAAATAATGACATAATGAATGTAATAGTATAGGACAACTTCAATTTATATTTGTTCAGTAGAAGACCAAATGAATAAATTACTATCTTCAAATAGAATGCTTGCTTGTATTAGTTTATTCCAAAAGTGATGTCTACAAATAACGACTTATAAAAAAGTAAATAAATGCTAAGTATTATTATTAAATGCTGTCTGTTATTGATTTGGCAGCGAAATTCGACCTAAAGCCTCTTCATGGTGCTGCTGGATAGTGGAGGCAACCTTGCTAGTCAACTTAGGCTGTCGTATATATGTATTTTCACAAATGACTAGCCTTCATATGAATTAATGGAAGATTTAGTTGTAAGTCATGACCTGTTTTGTTAATCATATCTAAAGTAAGTCACATATCACAACGAGTGATACTCATATGGCGTGACAGATTATGAATAACTGGATCCTAACTCAATGACTGAAATATTTGTCATCCCTGATGAACAACAGGTACATGTTTTCACAAGATCGTTGATATGATGAAATACTAAAATAGTCTTTAATCATACTGAAACAGTCATTTATTATTATCTAATTATAAGTAGTTCTCAAACTGATGTCATTTTATGATTAATGCATGCTTTATAATTTTCCAGTATTTATCTTATTTTACTGGATAATAAACAGCATCTATGACAACGCTAATAACCTTCGTGATATTTAAAATGCAGTTTTCTATTTGGTTGTTCATTCAAAATTGTTGATTAGTAATATTCATATTTTCAAAATCACTCTTGAAAAAACGATGAAAATAATGGAACATTTAAAATTTGCTGTCAGGTCTATTCCACATGTGAAATTATTTAACTTATATATAAATCAAACTTATTTAATATCTGAAGGGGTTTGTGGAGACTATAGAAATTTCACGGATTGAAATCACGAGTCATTTAAAGCTAGACCACCATTGAAAACCTGGAAGCACTGGACGGCCGTTTCGTCCTAGTATGGGACTCCTCAGCAGTGCGCATCCACGACCCCGCACCACCCGGGGCTCGAACCCAGGACCTACTGGCTTCGCGCGTGCACTTAACCATTAGACCACTGGGCCGGCATCCATCAGTGGTCTAATGGTTAAGTGCCCGCGCGCGAAGCCAGTAGGTCCTGGGCTCGAGCCCCGCGTGGTGCGGGATCGTGGATGCGCACTGCTGGGGAGTCCCATACTAGGACGAAACGGCCGTCCAGTGCCTCCAGGTTTTCAATGGTGGTCTAGCTTCAACTGACTCATGATTTCAACCTGTGAAATTTCCTAAAAATTCTCCACAAAACTCAGTCTAACAAGCTAATAATCAGTTGTGAAGAAAAAAATACATTCTTATAGCTCATTCCCTTTTTTTAAGGTATCAATTAATTATGTTATTTAAAATGACAATGTAAGCTAATATAACTGGACTATTCAAAATTAAAGAATATGATATATTTATAATCCTTCTATTGAGTTATAATTTGTTATAGTATCATAGATAAAATTCATACTGGTTTCAATCAAATAAAAATCTCACCTCATATAAATAATAATTATTTCAATGATGTATATGCCAGTAACAAAGTAGAACTTCGTACTTACTTACGTACATCAGTTCGAGTTGCCATGCCGCATTAGCACAGAAATGCAGTTGTCGATTCTAATCCCATAGTAGTAGTGGTAGTAAAAGTATAAGCAATAATCGGAAAGATTAGGGTTCAAAGATGTTATTCAAGAAGTATAATCCGGTGAAATAAATTGGGAAAAATAAAAAAGAGACCTGAAGAATCCAGAAGATTAAAATTTGGGAGAACACAAAGAGTGGATGCACCTGCGCCATTGCAAACGATTTTGATCCATTTCATTCATAGTCTCTAACCATCGGTTGCTATCATCTCGCGGATTCCAAATAAGTAGTCTAAACCTACCAACATGGCTCAACCAACTTGTCAGTGACTTCATGGATTTGTGCCATGTTTTAGTTCAGCTGCCTACCTACTCCTACACTATAAACCATCGCATGTCGGGGCAGTCGGTGGTTGAGTATACGTAACATATGTCCCAGCCATCTCAACTGATACAGTTTCACTACTCCATCAATCGATTTTCCATGCTATCCTGATACCCGTATCCTAGCAACTACATTACAGGATATACAAGAAATGCTTCGTAGACACATATGATCGAATACCAGTAACCTACGAATATCCCCTACTCTTACCGGCCATGTTTCACAGCAATAAAGTAGGACGGAACGAACTGCTGCGCAGTAAACACGTCCATTGGTTGATAGACGGATATCTCGCCTACGTCATAAATGGCGCAAGTTGGCATAAACTAGTCGAGCCTTCTGTATCCGAGCTGAGATTTCATTACACACCAGACCACAAGGGCTGATGAGACTCACAAAATAAGTGATGTATATACAATTACTGTATGCACAACAATAGAGTTGTTGAATGTTAAACTATACTAGATTTATGTAAAAGATAAAATCCGCTGTTCATTGAATCGTTTGATTCGTGTATACATGTACACATCTGATGAGTAGCACAAGATTATTACTTCATGCAAAATATTTAAAACTGTGCTAATTTATTTATAATCTACACGAATTTTATATTTTTTAACCCTCTACAATGTGTGCATAAAATTTGTGTACATAAAATTTCTTTATGATAGAGCTATAGGTCTCAGATTTTGAAGTGAAGTAATACTTGTGTTCTGGAAATTATTTGATAGATGACTTTAAACAACTCAAGGTTGGCTAAATCGAATACTCACGTAGCCTCCATGTATTTATATCTATGATGGATTGGTGAAACTGAAATAATTAAAATTAGTTTATACGTACTTATTCCAACTGAATGACTGTAACTTTCAGAATAAAGAGATAAAAGGATGAAGATCTATCATTAAGTAACTTATGAACAAAAATACATTAAAGATCATAAATGGGTCAATGTTAGACCATAATTGAAAACCTGAAAGCACTGAACGGCCATTTCACTATAGTATAGGACTCCTCAGTAGTGCTCATTCACGATCCAGCACACCAGATTAGAACCGGAGACCTTCGGTCTCGCGTGCAAAGTCTTAACCTCTAGACAACTGAGCTGGCCGGCATCCAACGGTGTTAGTATCTAACTTCAAGCTATTCAAAATCTTGCGCGACGCTGTTTCCAATCGATACGGATTGAACTCTACTGTTTACGGCTTCTCCATAGAATTCCAGGAAATCCATCTTGAAGCTAGTTACTAGCGAACATATGATAATTATAAGTAATGGGTTGTGGAGATTGTTGAGTTTTGATTGAGATCATGAATGGAAAAGACATTAAACAGTTCATCAATAATGAAAAAATACATTCTCTCCCACAAACTCATTATAATTGAAACTTTACACTATGTTGATCATGAACCAACAATACAATCAAGTGATCCAATAACAGTAGAGGATAAACATCCATCATCCTCTATTGTTAAACATATAATTGAAACAGGTTATAAGATTGATCTAAACTCGGCTTTTCTGGTGTTGTCTAAAAGTGTAAAAGAGCATATACTAAGGTTCATTGAAGCCTTAGCCATACGAAAATTCAAACCCCCTTTGTGTGTTCAAAAACAGTTTGTTCTTACCTTAAACCTACCCTGGTAATATTGACTTATTATCCACAGTGATCAGGTTTCGAATTGTTTTCACATGATTTAAATCTGTGAAAATTATTATTATTATTACTCTTATTATTATTATCATCCTTATCTCCTCTTACCCCATTTCCAGTCTAGTTGACCTTTAATTCTTATATATAGATACTCTTAACAAGTATATGTGTGATCAGATTGATCGAAATATATTGCGCTAATATATCATCACATAATCTTCGTCTTCTAATATCATTATCGAAATTTATCAAAGGGACTAATTGTTTTAAATCATAAGTTTATTAAATTATATCTCTTATATATGAATAAACTTCTTTCTTTATTCAATTTCATATTGTCATACCAGATGGTTGTGTGTTTTCAATGTTTACTCATGCTTGTTTAAACTTTTTTTATTCCATAATCATATGAATCTGACAATTAAAAAATTGTTGAATTGGGAAGAAAAATGACAGTTGGCCAAAAGTATATATATATATACTCAAATTAAACTGTGAATTAATCAAAATTTAATCATAATACAGATAAATATATTTATCTCTGGGATACAGAGTTCAACGTCATGTGAGTGAATGTGTTCAATACATCATTTGAGGAATTCAGAATAATTTATATTTTCAATTCTCCTTCAAATGATAACACATATACTACTTAAAAATATAAAGTAAGCAGAAAGAAACTCGGTAACTCATACCCAAAATGTTAAAGTTTATCGTATATATGTATATACATGCTTGAATGGTATTTGCTGAGGAAGTAATGAAGTTATGAATGAAACAACAACTTTTTGATAAAGTTAATTAACAGCCTAATTTGTGACAAATGGACTAAATTTCATAATAAAGGTCGTGATGAGATCTGACATGTTTGAATCTAAATTCCACATTCGCCGATGAACTGAGCACATATAGTCTAAGCTAGAGTAAATAAGATTTCAGTGAATTGTTAATTATTAGTAGTCCATTTCTTAACATCAGTATGTGATTGAAGTTTATATAAGTAATTAAATGATCACAAAAATTACTGTATTTGTTCTCAATATACATCTGGTATTCACAACTGTATGTGGATATCTGGTTATGAACATTTTTGTATGTAAGCAATAATATACTGAACCTTTTTGTAAATCGTTACTTTCATTATACCGATCCATCAAATTGTACTCACATTTGCTTACGCACAAACAAGTATATGTGTAAACATAGAAATTTATTATGAATATTTTTATAGTTATGTAATATCAGTTAAAGAAAGCAGATTTTAAGGAGAAGCGATTATATCAGTTAAATAAATCTTTAGCTTTACACAAATCTAATTATAGAATTTCTAATTCTACGTAGGACATATTTAGAGTTAGTTTATGTGAATTATGTTAAAATATATCTATTTAAAGTTTTCTGAAACAAATTGTTGGCACAAATCCAATGAAATTAACAGATGACCATAAAAAAATTACGATAATGTAATAAGAAGATGAAGATTATAAGAACTATGTGATGATATATTAGCGCAATATATTTCGAACAATCTGATCACACATATACTTGTTAAGAGTATCTATATATAAGAATAAAAGGTCAACTAGACTGGAAATGGGGTAAGAGGAGATAAGGATGATAATAATAATAATCTGTGAAATAATAAGAGTAATAATAATAATAATAATAATAATAATAATAATAATGTGAACACAATTCGAAACCTGATCACTGTGGCTAATAAGTCAATATTACCAGGGTAGGTTTAAGGTAAGAACAAACTGTTTTTGGACACACAAAGGGAGTTTGAATTTTCGTATGGCTAAGGCTTCAATGAACCTTAGTATATGCTCTTTTACACTTTTAGACAACACCAGAAAAGCCGAGTTTAGATCAATCTTATAACCTGTTTCAATTATATGTTTAACAATAGAGGATGATGGATGTTTATCCTCTACTGTTATTGGATCACTTGATTGTATTTGTTTCTGCAGCCATTTGGGTACATATTTACCCACCCTAATGTTGAGATCACAATTGCTCCTCCCTATGTATGTGTGACCACACACACATTTAAATTGGTAAACACAGTGGGATGTGACACAATCTTTTTCATGTCTTTTAGGTTTTGGATGAAGCATGCATCTTGTTCGTTCTTTGATAATGAGCTTTGCTGCACAATACGTGTTACTGATGACTAATTTAAGTCTTTTTTCAAGAAAAGGCTATTTCAATCACCTCTGAACGGCAATGTGATGTAGACAGGCTTTTTCTCTACCGAGGCTACAGTAGGTTTCACTGTACTACGGACTTTCCATCTATTTATGAATTTCAGAGGATAGCCATTTTCTATTAATGTTTTATTTAACAAGTTAACATCATTATCAATGGCGTCATTTAATCTAGAGTGTATATATAGTTAATGAATAAGCAGATCATTGATATATTACAGTGACTATGCTTAAAGGTTTCAGGAGTTGAGTAACACGGCTTTTATCACAGCAACAATGATGATAAAAATCATACAATATTGTTCTATTTTAAACATTCAGATAAGTTAAGATCATCAAATTACGTTTTAAATATGACAGTTATTTGTTGGTAAAGAATAAAATATCCTAATAAAAATTAAAGCTTTATTTATCATAAACACAGTTTTTTCTCAGTATATTCACTGTTTTGAAAATAGAAATTTCGAAGGTTTTATTATTGAAGTTAGTCATCAGGTAAAATCAATATTTACTATACATTACATCATCGTCAACATACTTGCATAAATAAACATGTAGAGCTTGAAATACTGAATGCTACTTGCACGGTTCGAATTAAATTCTAATAGGGAATATTAATAATCTACTTTAACAAGTGACTGGTTTACAAATCGTATGGCAGTTGAAAAATTACACTCCACAGTCGACCTTATTGATAGATTGAAAAAAAACATTATTTAGCACATTTATACTGATATTTATCATTCCACAAGACATAGGATACACCATACTCATATTACACATCACTTTTGGAGATTTTAACAACTTTAATTATTGAGTAGAATTGATAGAAAAGTATGATACAATTCACAAATAGATACAATCAGAAACATCATGATGGCTGGCAGTATTCATTGAAAAAAAAGAACATTATTCAGATGTCGATTCCTGAACTACTAAACATGTAACTGGTGATCACTTAATATTTATTGTCAGGTTTGATAAAGGAAACTTGTTGAAATACTTTATACTGAGAATTCTATATTGTACCAAAAATATAAAAAAATTGAATAAAGCCATTTAAAGAAGTATTTAAGTTTGCACATTGTTTTTGAACCTTTTTATCCGGGAAAAAACAACTTATGAATGTTATATACACATAGTTCCCTTTATCATTTTGAAAAGAGCAAGAAGAAACATTCTAATCGTTTGAACTGTTATCACAATGTTCTTTCATCACATAAGGTATATATTTACAATATTCAGTCTGTTAAATTTATTTACACCCTTGCTATACTATATGAATATGTCTTTAATATAACTTCCAATCAAACTCTATTATGTAAGTAATTTAAACCCATTAATTATGATTTTAAATATCACAGGTTGTAAGCAGCTGACGAGAACCAACGAAATAAAAATGAATTCATGCTATTATGAATGTTAATCAGGATTATCAGCTAATAGTTTAACAAGAAATGAAAAATAAACGTATTCAGGTTAAAAATTACTGATTACGAAAAATATCCTGTTAGCTTTTTCTAAATATATCAATCTGAATGTATAAATCCGCTATTTATGAAGAAATGAATTATGTACTATTCGTGATAGTTCTTCTCTAAATCACATTGAAATGTAAACATGTTTAACAGGTACATGTATGAATTTATATTCAATAATGTTGAGGAGATAAATATTTTTAAAAAGAAACAAAGGTTGTATGAGTAGGGTAAATCACGCAGAAACATAATGACACTTATATAGCCAATGTGTTTTGCTTCATAATTCATTTCAACCTATCCTCAGTTGTTAGAAATTATTTTTCTGTATTTGAACAACTTGTATCATAATGGATCACTGTTCACACATTAATTATGATTTGATTCATTTAAAGAATTCGTAGAATAATAGCTAAGTACTCAAAGTACTCAATTTACAATCAATAAGTTTCAGGTTTATACATTACCTATTTAATTTAATAGAATCACTTGACCTCAAAAAGACTAACTGAAAAACAAGTAAATTAACTTAATAAATGATATACATATAAGATATATACAAAGAAGGTGAGAAGACGAAGTTTATCAGAATTATGTGATATAATTGTGCAATACACTTCGAACAATCTGACCACACATATACTTGTTAAGACATTTTTATATGAAAATTAAAAGGTCAACTAGACAGGTAAGCCGTAACAAATAATAATATTAATATTATCAGAATGTGTTTTGTGGAGATTTTAGAAATTCTCACAGATTGAAATCATGAGTCAATTGAAGCTAGACCACCATTGAAAACCTGGAAGCACTGGACGGCCGTTTCGTCCTAGTATGGGACTCCCCAGCAGTGCGCATCCACGACCCCGCACCACCCGGATTGGTTCAAGTTAGACATTAACACCTTTTGATGCCGGCTCAGTGGTCTTGTGGTTAAGTGCTCGAGCGCGAAGCCAGTAGGTCCTGGGTTCGAGCCCCGGTGGTGCGGGGTCGTGGATGCGCACCGCTGAGGAGTCCCATACTAGGACGAAACGGCCGTCCAGTGCTTCCAGGTTTTCAATGGTGGTCTAGCTTCAACTGACTCATGATTTCAATCTGTGATCTTAGCTTGTTGTCAATAAATGAGTTATTTTTATAAACAACAAATAATCTATATCTAAAAAAAATCAATATTATGCAAATTATAGAAAAAAATATATTTATTCCAATAATATCACCAGGACAACTTATTTCATATCAAAATTTACTCCCCACCACCACCAAAAAAATTGGATTAAAATAATTCATGTTTTAGTGAAACAGGTGTTTTATATAATAAATATTTAGTTCTTGAAAATAAACCTCCACAGGGGGTAACAGGCCTAAGTAAGTAAGTAAGTAAGTAAGTAAGTAAGTAAGTAAGTAAGTAAGTAAGTAAGTAAGTAAGTAAGTAAGTAAGTAAGTAAGTAAGTAAGTTAGTTAGTTAGTTAGTTAGTTAGTTAGTTAGTTAGTAGTAAGTAATTTTATCAGTTTGTATGTATTCGCATGTATAATTGAACTAAGGTTTTTTATTGTGTTTTATTTTCAACTGAATTTAAGAATCTATCTCATGTTGTATTTATATATATTTATTGCATGTTTAATGTTTATAAAAATTGTCTCACAGTGAAAATTCCATTTTGGAGAATAACTGATATTGGATTGTATAATAACAACTGATCAATGTGAAATATCATAGTTGACTAGATCTTGTATGACAAATTCTTTCTTTTTTATAACAGATTTTGGAAGATTTTTTTAAAAAAAAAGTCAGTTATTACAACCTACTTAACAAGATAGGATATCATGTTTTTTTTATGATTTATATCTTTTTCTAACATTAAATTATATCACTAGATTAGTCAACTAAATATCGAAACATCCTAGTCTTATAGAAGACGAATTTTATATTAGATAGCTAGAAGTAGTCGGAGGGAATACCTTGGACTTGAATTTCGTGCAAGTTGATACCAATTATTAGGACCTAACTGAAATATTCAGGGAACTGATCTTCTCTGGTGGGATTCAGAGAAAGACTGACTTCATAAAATGCTGATATATTTAAAAATGGTTGTTTACTGAGTAGCGAGAAATGTTATGTTTGCTTGGTACTGGTCGCATTTTATAATTCAAAACTCGCATTTTCCCCTATCCAGTGATTAGTTAATTTTCCAGTGCTTCAGAGATAACATCTTTGACAGTAAAACCAAAAGCCATTGGTTCATATATTTTCAGCAGCACCGATCCCATCAAAAGTCCCAGTTATGTCTTGATGATGAGTATTTACTAATAAAAAACCTTAATTCAGGGCCTTTGGTTAGTTACTTTTGAACATGTAGAATGAAACGTAAGCGCAGCGGGTAGTCAAGCGGACAAACTGAAACCTTACAAGTACGATTCAAATAATACTAACTAATTTTAATTCCTTAGTCCTACATATGGCCGGTTAGAGCATAAATGATTCAGTGGTATTTTCTGAGACTAAAAAATTGATGAAACGCGTCTTATTCCTAAAGAGAACGTTAGTAGATTGAAGAATTGTCGAGATACCATGTTGATGGACATAAACTAGAATAAAATTCACGTCCAAAGCTTACTCTCCATAACTTCCAACCACCTGACAATAAACATTAAGATGTCATTTCTTTTTAATAGTTGAGATCATGAGTCAATTGAAACTAGACTATGATCTCATGATCTCAACTATGAAAATTACTATGATATCCACTAAAACCCCTTCTGATATTAAACTGTTAGTTTCAAAATTACGTTGTATATTGTTTATATCCCCCTAATTAAGTTACAGCCATGATAAAGTAAAAGCAAAAACTGTACAATTGTGTTTTCTGAGATTTGAAATAAATCCTTGATAAACAAGCATATTACCAGATTTTTTATTTAAAAATAATTCTAATATGATTTTTGTTGTTTTAACTTCAAAGTCCATGTCATGGAAGTTTTGAAAAAATCCATAATAGAAACAGAAAAAGGTAAATAGAGTCATGTATACCTTAGAATTGATTAATAATTGCATATTACAATACTATATATAGCATTGCTATTTTTGTTGTTGAAGGGTTATATTTATATGAGAAGTTTATTTTTGTTTTCTATTCTAGTTATTTTATTGGTATTTTAACGTGCATATACTAAACCTTCAAACTAAAGTCTAAATGAGTAAACATAAATATATTTCAAATAGTTATTTATGTTAAAAGATTTAATGAAATCAATTGTTTTGAGGAGAATAAATCAAATAAAAGTTAAATTAGTTTAATTGTTTACATGCCTAACTGATTTTAGTTAAACAACTACTGAAAACTAGTAAGTACTGGATAACTATTTCGTCTTAATGTTAGACTCCTCAAAAGTACACATTTATGATCTCACTAAGGATTGAACACAGTATTTTTAGTAATTACTTGAACTTTGTAAGCTCTAGATTATTGAGTAAACATTCAGTATTACACATTTTGAACTCTAATCAATTTCTGATATAGCTCAACCATCTTCTAATGTTCTTGTTAAGTCAACCTAAGTGTACTCCAATGATTACAAATTTCAAGAAGAACTCTAGAAATCAGTTGTTGAAATTTCATAATGTTTGCAAAGATTTTCGAATTAAAATTAAATAGATATATTAACTTTTTATTGTAGAATTTCATATGTTAAGAGAGTGAAAATTGACACGTAACACTATGTTTTGTCTATTTTTCATATGAAATATACAGTAGCCAAACTTGGCTAATAACATGTGATTTAGTGTATAATCGATCTTATGAATATATTAAATTCACTTAGTATTGTTTGCTTGAATCTTCTCACTGAGGTTTTTAGACTGCAATTGATCAGTCTATTATTGGCATATATGCATATTGCTCGTATTGCCTCTATATTGCCTTAATTCACTAGCTTTATTAGCAAAGATAGATAGTGGTTCCTGAGTGGATAACGCGATGACATTTGAAGCGAATGGTACTGGGATCGAGTATCAGAGTGAGATGCAGGGCATATCCAGCTGACGAGTCTCAACTAGGATGAAAAGCGCATCAAACTGGATTTCACTGCTAGCTACTATCCATCTTTGCTTATAAAGCTTGTGAATACATAAAATGATTTAATTTAAAAAATTACAATAATTTAGTCTGAATAAAGAAATACAAGTGAATACTATAATTAGTGGTTAAAAACTTTAAATGATACATTTTAAAAATTAGTTCTTATGGTGATGACTATTAAACACTGAATTCTTGTATATATCTTTCATTTCATGCTTCTATTTTCAGTTGTATCATTACTCTCGAAAGTATATAAAGAATGTTCCATTTCTTCAGTTCTTTGTTTCATTATTTACTCATATTTTCTAACTAAGCTGATCTTAAGTATACGATAAAATAAATCATTAGTAATATATACCACATGTTACCATGTTTATCTGTACATTCTCTTTCAGTTTACTGATATATATTCAAGAAAAAGAATAATCGATCAATTATATCAGTTTTATTAGATGCATAATATTGGGATTATGAGAGTCAATATTTTTAGGAAAAATTTCAATGAATAGTTACATTCATTTGATACAATTTGGATTAATAACCCATTCAATCTAACACTAAAAAAGAATTACTTTATGCTATTAAAATATATTACTCATGAGACATAAGAATATTAAAGGTAGAAAAAAAAATAGCATTTGTAAGATTGTATCTAGCCTAAAGCTAATCCTCTAACTACATGATTATTTAAACATTTCAATAATAAATTAATAAAAAAAGGAACATTTAAGTTTAGAAACAACACTTGATAAATGTAACAGATAAACCATATTCAATGTTAAATTTCATTTTGAATAACCTGTAGGCTAAATGTAAATTGTTCATACTTTAAAGCTTAATCATTTGAGATTTTCTTAGTTTCACCTTCTAACCCATATATCATAAATAACAATTTGTTTATCCAATTATAAATTATAGGATCTAGTAAACAAAAAGTGTATTAGTACTTCTCAGTTAAACCTTTTTGATGTTAACGAGCTTATGTTTGTTCTTTTTCTTCTATTTCTAATCAATATCAGTAAGCCATAATCAAGTGTTTGGTAAAATTTCATTCGAATTTGAAATTTATATTGAAATAACTATCAATGATTGATCTTATTTGTACAACTATAATAGACCATCGAGAAATAGACATTTGTTTCTTTTCAACATATGGCTCTTCAATAATATACATTCAGGAACAAACTCGTAGATTGAACTCCAAAATATCAGGTCTTAAGGAAAGTAATTAAGCTTTGGTGAAGTTAGACATGTAATTCACTGAGTTTCCACTCATTAATATACAACGTAATCTCTCAATAAGAGAACCAAAGATTTTGGCTTCATTCCCTGTAGGGTCGTGAATGTGCGCTGCTAGCGCTGTCTAGCGGTTCTTGATTTTCAGTGGTGATTTAACTAAGTTCAATCAATGATGTAAGTTAGGAAATTCGACAATATTTACAACTCACCCATCTCCATAGTTACCAATAATCAAGCTGTATAAAGTAATTAGTGTAAATGACTGAATTCACGTTATATGGTATATAGTGGTATATATATATATAATACCACAACAGAAAGTACAGTCAGACAGAATTTATAAAACTGAGTAATCAAATATGAAAATACATTCAACTATATTGCTTTTTGCAAAATGACAGTAACATCTGCTTGATGAATATTAATCGATAAAAATTTTTATTTGAAGATCTACAATTATCTAATACAGAGAACGCAATGCCACTCAGTCATAAAGGTGAAACCTGGCACAAATTATGAATCGGTCAGAGTTGCTATGATACCCTTATACCGCCAAAAAAATTAACAAGATGCATAGCATACTGGTCTAATTAATAGTACTGCCTATGTGAACAAAACTAAACATATCGAGTATAGTTCCAATGATCAATAAAGAAAATAAACTGAAGAATATAGTTATATTCTTATAACTTAAAAAAATTTTCTATTATACAAAATATATTAGAATTAAACGATTTGAATGAAATGTCATGGACTGATATCATAATTCTATTGTACCTCCATTACACATTAGAAGAATCAATACAAATCATAAAACTACAGAATTAAAAGCATACTATAAATCAATTGACATTTTGAAATGTCTTGATTTAAGTAAAAGGAACGAGCCCTTCAATCTCAGTACAGAATTTCTTCTAGACACTAGGTTAAGTTGATTGTGTTGCCTCAATCTTCTAGTGAAATCTTGACTCAACTCAAGGAGCATTTAAGCGACATAGAAGCTCTAAAAGTTACGTAGAAATTAAGAATCTCTAAATGAACTCAGTATCAGTTGTCCATGCTATTTTCAATAACCACCAAATCAAATATTTAAAAAAATATCTAAATAATTTTAAAAAGTTTTAACAACTATAAATAAAGATAATTAGCTGAAGCTTTTCCTACAATGCTAAATTATACTGTACTTAATGGGAAAGAAGACATTACTGTCGACCCAATATCGATCATTTGTTTCAAATAACTCTGTTTAATACTACTCATATCTTACACCATTAACATATATATACTGATTTAATTGAACTCCTTCACACTACAGATAACACTTTTTCCCCCCATCTACTGACATATGTGCAAATGCATAGTTATAGCTCAATTATAATTACCAATATTTCAATGATACAATATTTAGATTAGAATTATTTTGATTACATTTAGAAAATTCTACTTCGTTTGTTTGTATGATTTAAAATTCAATTATTATTGTATGACATATTTGTTCCCTAATGAATTGATTTAATTTAAGCCTGATACATTACAGAGAGAGGGATAAAGAGAGGGCTTGGTATACTAGACATATATTATTATTATTATTATTATTATTATTATTATTATTATTATTAGTTTACATCACTTTTAGATCAATTCGATCAGAACATCAGTGAAATATATATATTGACTATTGAAATTAATTCTTTTAAAAAAAACGATTTCATCCTGAGAAGTATAAATAAAAATTTCATATTTTATTTGATAAATTTAATACTTTCAAAATGTTTCATATTAAATAAATAAATATATAGTTATATAATTCGTGAAATCTACCATATTTCAGACTGTTACATATACAATACAATATCTATGAATATATGACTGAAAAAAAAGTGAAATACTGTATTCCACAAAATAGTGTACAAATAAAGCAGAAAAAGAAAAGACATTGAATGATCATTAATGATACATTTCAATATAACGTTTCCAAATGATGAATTTGAATAAAGAAGGAACAATTAACTTAGCAGAAACAGTAGTAACAATTCCAATAGTTGAAATCATGAAACTAGATTACTATGGAAAGCCTGAAAGCACTGGACGGCCGTTTCGCCCTAGTATGAAACTCCTCAGCAATGCACATACACGATCCTGCTCCCCGAGAGATTCGAACCCAGGACCTAATAGTCTCGCGCGCAATGCTTAACGATTAGACCACTGAGCCGGCATGCGACGGTGTTAATGTTTAACTTCAACCAATCTACGAAATCGCGCTACTGTACACCATTGTATTCAGTGAGCAAATGACTATTATCAGAAGGGGTAATCATTTGCTCACTAGTGACTGACTTCAAGAGGCATTTCCTGGAGTTCTAGTGAGAAGCCGTTACCAGTTCAACCAGGTCTATATGACCTATTAGTGTGGGAGACTGCGACTAATAAATTGGGAATAACTCAAGGATAGTAAGTCGTATAATAATAGCCAGTAGGTCAGTTGGAAACTGATGATAAAATAAGTGTAAATACATATATTCTAGTTACTTAACGGTTATATGATAATGATATATCAACAATAACCGTCCGGAAAAAATTCCCAGGAGTTACTCGTAACTTAATCTTCTTTTGATATAACACTATCCAATATTTACGATCACCGTTACATTATTTTCGAATAAAAATTGTCACTTTCTTGATCGATAGAATTCCATCAACACTAAGAACGACTTGACATACTTGACAATTGTCATTACTCGGTGATCAGATAATATTAAAAACCCGTCTTTATGTGGTTTTATATTTTTCCTCCTAGCATTTTCATACGAGTTAACAAATAAACATTCAACCATTAGAACACTTAACAATTTGTCCATGATTACTGCATTCAGTTTACTAATATTTATCTGTATGATAAAAATTATCTATTCATGATAATATATGATTAATAATTATTGTCTCTAGATTGTAGGTGATACAAGAGAAACTACAAAATAAATGAATTCACGTTATTACAGTAAATTTTAAAATACAAAGTCTTTATTGAGATCATGAACCCTATACTGATAATTATCATGTGCTCATTAGTGACTAGTTTTGAGAGATACTTCTCGGAGTTCCAGTGCGAAGCTATGACCAGTGGAGTTCAATCGTGTCGTGTGTGAGTCAGTTACCTACAAAAAACAATGAATGATAGTTGATAAATTTTGTGGATTGATTGAGATTAAACAATAAAACCGTCAGATGCCGGCTCAGCCGTCTAGAACATGTGTTCTTATATGTCCCCTATGCTAGAGTAGTCCCATACTAGGACGAAACGGCTGTCTAGTGCTTCCAGGTTTTCAAAGGTGGTCTAACATTGAACAAATCATGGTCTGAATTAAAACTCAACAATCTCCACAACCCTATATCGATAAATATAAGTTCACTATTGAAAAATCACAAGTATTTTCAGACATATTTATATATATATATATATATATATATATATATATATATATATATATATATATATAAATTCCAATTCATTGAAAAAGTTGCATCACACCACTCAACTTCAAATCAATTTTTTTTAGAAATAGGTAAACGTTTGAGTAAAGTAGAAGGTTATTCTTTATGAAAATAAGCCACATGTATTAATTTAAGTTGTGTATTGTTTAGTTTCCCAATCATTATTTCTCTTCCAAAAATGTAACCTATTTTAGGAGTGTTTTCTTTATTGTTTTTATAACCGACTAAATAAAAATGTATTCAAATTTTCAATTATTGTCTATACCCTTAATATATCAGATAATATTTTATGCATAAGAAGTTATTTTATTGAAATAGAATAAAGATGAATAATTATTTAATCTCAGATGGGTATTGTGGATATTATAGTAATTTCAATGGTTAAGGTCATGAGTCAATTGAAGCTGGACCACCATGGAAAACCTAGAAGCACTGGATGGCCGTTTCGTCCTATTGTGGGTCTAGTGGTTAAGCGCTTGCGCGCAAAACCAGTAGGTCCTGGGTTCGAATCTCTCAGGGGGCGAGGTCGTGGATGAGCACTGCTGAGAAGTCCCACAATAGGACGAAACGGCCGTCCAGCGCTTCTGGGTTTTCCATGGTGGTCTAGCTTCAAATGACTCATGATCTTAACCATTGAAATTATTTAATCGTTAAGAAATGTTTCTTCCTACAAATTAATAATCGCTCATCTCGTGATCATCATAATAAATCTTGATGCCTAGATTTCATTGAATGTATTCTTATCTAATTCACTCCTTATCTCTTTATATATATAGCAGTCAACTCGAATACACAAAACATAACTGATGAGCAAACGCTCGTTATAGATTAATGTGTTTATTTTATAGTGGGCAAATATTTACTTTTAAGCTTTTTTTGTTTAGATTTTTATCGTGAACTAACATTAAGTATGGAACATTTTTGAAATGGATAGCATATCGTGCTTTATCGAAAGTAACTAAAATATAAATCGGTAAACCCTAATTTACTAGTTTTAATATTATATAATGCATGTATATATATACAAACACATAATGTTCTTACATTTATCACATTAGTTTATAGTTATATCGTTTGATGTAAAAATATGGCTTTAGATTACCCAAAATATCTTAAAATATTCGTAAATAGTTTAATTTACCATATTTTTTGGTATTAAACGTACAAGACATTAACTTTATTGTACTCAATGAAAATAGGATGGAGAATATAAAAAAATGACTATTTATAAAGTCATGGTCTACTTTGAGGCATTAGATACTTTAAGAAATACATAATGAGTTGTTTGCTGAACGTTTTAGAAACATTTTCACGATGCACTGATTGTTAAAAGCATTTTCAGTTTTTTTTTCAGGCTTCCAAAAATATGGAAATATAATTCCAATAGTATGAAGTCGTTTATATTAAGGGTCATCGATGATTTACGCTTACTTCTAATCATTGCAGCTTTATACATTGAAATATCTAATTCGTTTAAAATTATAAACTGTATTTGAAAAACTTGATTCAGTTTCAAATTACTAAATTATATGACCAGTATCATGATGCTTAATCGTTAAATAACTCAGCAATTTGATCTCATAATTTAATTTTAAAGAATTTATCTGCAAAGCTTCTACTATTATTAAATGTAAAGCTTTTGACTGAAAATAGCAGAGAGCAGAATTCTTGACAATGATGTGCCTATCTTGTGTGCTAGGTATATATACTACACTCATTGTAGTGTAATTACATTGAGAATATTATATGTCATTAATAAAGACATTTGTCTTTATATATATACCTCAGTAATGACAGCAGATTAATTTCAACAAAATGGGGATTTTTAATGATTTAAAGTGGGTATCTATTAAAAGTTAAACTTCTATTTCCTTAAGAATGTAATGAAAAGAAAGACCGAAGTCTAATTAATGTTATTATAATTGCCAGCATATTTAGTTTGAACCACAAATTAATCTTATCTAGACCATCGCTTAAAAACTTTTAGCACTCGGAGAAAGTTTCGTTCTGATATGGGACTACTAAAAAGTGTTCATGCATCATTCATTGATTGTAGTTACACACTAGTACCAATGAATGTCGGCTAAGTGATCTAGAGGCCAAACCTCCACGCGCGAGACCGACGGATATTAGCTCAGTTCCCGCATTTATAAACTGTGATTTTATTTGAGAAAATGTTTCGACTAATACTGGCTGTTGAAGATTTACACAATTAAATATATATCACGACTGAGATATTTAAATTGTATAATCTTTAGAATGAATTGTTTGAGGATCAGTACATATACAGGTAAAAAGTGGCACGATTTTTTAAAAATTCATTTCAGAATAACTTACTTGTTTTAATTCAACATAAATTAAATATGGCAATGTTAATCCTATAAAAGTAAATGTTACAACTAATAATAAAATAGTTGTACGTCTTTGACCAACAAACCATCCTGTTTTAACTGAATTTGATCTGTATTTATGTAGTAAAATATGTATATCAGTATTTTGTCTATTAGACAATAATTTACAACCATTTTTGGATTGTGAATAATAATGCATACTATTAATATTTTCATCACGAATTCGACATCCATCATTATCAACATTATCATCATCATCATCATCAAAATGCTGAGAACATAGACGACTTTGTGAATTATCCAATTTTATTGAAACACAAGATGAATACCTTGAATTATTTGAAGGTGTTTCATTTAGAGTTGAAGATTGAAAATGTTTCGTTTTATTATTATCATTATTGTTATTATCATTATGATTGTTTAATGTACCATCCCATGTATGCGGTTCAATACATGATGATATCATATGATGATGACTAGATATTGGACAATACATAGTAATTATATTCTGATTATGATTATTATTATTATCAAATATTTTAACAAATTTATGAATTTGTTTTCGTTTATTTAATGAATGTGAACATGTTGTACCAATAATAACTGGATTATTCTCTGAATGTAATATACATTTACATGGAATTAATGATTGCTCAATATTAATTTGATGATTATATGATTTTATTTTTTCTTCATTTTTAGATTTACATTTTTCAGATCGTTGAAACATGGATATACAACATTTGTTTAAACTCATTAATATTTTTGGATTATATTTTGTATTCTTTTTAAAACATACTTTATTACCACATTTTTGTTTTGGATGAAACCATGGTAATGATCTTAAGTAATGAATTAATAACACATTAAATATAATAGTAACAGTATAAGGAATAAATCCAAAAATAATTAAATGTTGATGACTTAACCATATGCTAATGTTACGTGCAATAGAAAATAGTGATGATTTCGATTGCTTTGTTTCTACTAATTCATTAAATAAATTATGAAGTCCATGTAATTGTTTACAATCTGTAGTTTGATTCATTTCAAATGACTGATTACTAAATAATAATAATGTACCATTGACAAAATGATCATATAAATGATTGAATTCATCAGTGTGTATTTGTTTTGACGAACTTGTCTGTTCTATATCTCCTGTCAGCTCTCTTTCTTCAGTTGGATTGATAAAAATACAGAAATGACTGTGCTAGAAAATTAAAAAATGAATACAACAATTGAATACATTGAATTACTACTAAAGTGGTAAATGATACGCTTGGAAAACTTTAATGTATTGTGCTTCCCCCGTCCACATTCAAATGATACATAATAATATTCAAGTTATCATGGGATTGTATAACTTTTTGAGGGCCTTGCTTCTTGTAAAGAAGGTGTGATTTATGGATATTACAATCATTAGGGATCTTATATTCTTTCAGAATCATCGGATTATAACACTCAAACTATAATGAGGATGACTTTTCTAAGTGATGGTTAACTAGTAATAATGTAAATACTCCTCCAAAGCTAGATTTTATTTAACTTGTTAATTGACTTAAAAGACTGGCTTCCATTTTCATTACAAATAATTTATTACATAGAATACTTAGTACAACCACTGAGATCGGCTCAGTGTTCTAAAGGTTAAGCACTTATCGAAAATTGTAGATATCCTGGAATTAACGCTTGGCTTGGTCAGGTACGTGCCATGCGAAACAATCCATTTCTTCCTGATCTAATTAAGTAGTTAATGCAAACTATGAAAAACAAATCAAATCTGCTAATTAATTTATTAAGTATAGGTGACTTTAGTGATTATCTAGAATCATATAATCACAATAATAAATTAGTTTCTACTTAGTCATGTTTTCTTTGTTTTCATTTATGAACAATTTAATATAATGGAATGTTTTATTTTTTTTCTGAATCTTGACTAACATTTGTCATTTTACCAGATGGAATGCCCGATATTTCTTATAATTTAAAGGTTATTAGCTTCTCAATAAACGGATATAAAAATCTGACAGTTGACTATACTGAGAATCATTTTTAATGATCCTGGATTATTTTATGAGAAAATTGTAAAAGTACAGTATTTTCAGTATTATCTTTCTGGCAACTATTATTTAATGTAGAAAATTAATAAATTCATGCTAGGATTACAAATCGATCAGCATTCTATTTGGCATTTTATTTAATCGAAATATCCTTGGAGTAATTTACACTGAATTCTGATTTGTCTAATTTAAAGGTTTCCATGATGATCTGTAAAAGCATAATGACAGCGTTCTATTTAGTAGCCAAATCATTATTCGGACAGTCGTAAGTAACGTATAAAATTATCACAAATGTAAACCTAACAGATCATATCAGCATGTTAAGAGCAGAATTTCAAAATAAAAAGTAGATTGGTAGATTTTTCATCAACAGTAAAATCAAGAATATGATTTAAAAAGGGATAAAAAGTATAAATTAGTTCTAAAACTCAGGATCTAGAGACAGATTAAGAGTAAATGCACCTACATCACTTAATGTCATCATCCATTAATCATGAGAGTCATAGCTCAAAGATTTTATAGCTCAACATAAAAATAGTTACCTTTTGAATATGAAAATCGTGGTTGGTTTTTGGTTAGTCGGATAGCTAAATTTCGCAATAACAGTTTTTTGAATATACTTTTCTAAAGTTAGCTACTTGTTTATCACTAAGTAGTCAAGCTAATTACTCAAAATTATAATAGTTATTTAAATAGCATTGGATCACAGCAAATATCTTGTCAGCAATGTAAAATTATGGTAATTAAGTCAAGTTTATTATCGCTGGCATAGTGATATGTACAAAATACATGCCTTGTGAAATCAGAAGATAGTTGTCATGATAGATTGACATTGAGTATGTAAATATTCAGTAATTAAAAACCGGTTAGGCGTTTTCATTTTAAAACGCAAATCTGATATATATATATATATATATATATATATATATATATATATACAAGCATTTTCTCCAATTTAAAACTGGAGTAGGAAAATGAAAGTGAAGGAATCGTATTACCTTGTAGTTCATGATAACTTGTTCCTGTTACTTCCATACGCCTGCTACTCCTCGTCAAGGAGAATAGACTGTTCACTAGCACTCTCCATTCAACCCCGTCCTAGGCAACCCTATCCACATCCTTCCAGTTACCATTCGTCCTATTCAAGTATGAATCCAATTCTTGACGTAGTGTGTTTTTTGACCTTCCTCTTTCTCGTTTACATTCAGGATTCCAGGTTAGCGATTGGATCGTCATGCAGTTTGATGATTTCCTCAATGTGTGTCCTATCCACTTCCAGAGCGTTTTCCTAATTTCCTCTTCAGCTAGAAGCTCTTTTGTTTTGTTCTTCCACATAGTAGGCTGTTGCTGATGTTATCCGGTCAACGGACAATCAGTATCTTACGTAGACAATTGTTTACAAATACTTGTACCTGTTTGATGATGTTTGTAGTAGTTCTGCATGTTTCAGCTCCGTACAGTAGGACTTTCTTGACGTTCGTATTGAAGATTCTGAATTTGATGTTGGTTGATAGACAGATGTTTTGAGTTCCATATGTTCTTCAATTGTAGGAATGTGGCCCTTGATTTCCCAATCCTCGCCTTTACATCTGCACCAGATCCTTCGTATTCATAGTTGATGCTTCCCGGGTACGTGAAAGATTCCACATCTTCCAGAGCTTCTCCATCAAGAGTGATTGAGTTAGTGTTCTCCGTGTTTTATTTGAGGATCTTGATTTTTCCCCTGTGTATGTTGATGTATACTGATACAGAGGCTGCTCCTACACTGTTTGTCTTGAATCACATTTGTCGCTGTGTATGGGATAGAAAAGCCAAGTCATCTGCCAAGTCCAAATCGTCAAGTTGCATCCAACCTCTCCATTTTATTCCGTTTTTACCGTCAGATATCGAGGTCTTCAGAATCCAATCAACCACCAGAAGAATGAGAAATGAGGAGAGTGAACAGCTTTGTTTGAATCCGGTATTTACTTGGAATGTGTCTGTCAGCTGTCCGTCGTATGAATCCCGGATAATGTTGAAAATTTTCGCAGGTACATCATAGTGTTGAAGAAGTTCCCATAAGTTTCTCCATTCCACACTGTCAAACGCCTCCTCATAGTCAATGAAGTTGATGCATGGTGACGAGTTCCTCCATGCACGACTTTGCAGTATGTCAGGTGACGGCTAAATGGTCTATAGGTTGGGTATTAGTGCATGAAGACGAATATCCTGGGTTCGAATCCCCTCTGCCAACAAACCTTCATGTTTCTCTTAACAAACAAAAAATATTGGTTCTAGTTTGTATAGGGTTACATATATGAATGGTTATGGAGTAGCAAATTAAATGTTAGTGGTTGTTCATTGTTCGCCAATTTTTACTGAATCTACTGTTGATATCAATGCGTAATTAATTTATCCTCGAATTACATATAATATTCTTGCATTTTACTACAAAAGGGATAAATTATGAAGTCTGTTAAAATTATCTACAAATGTATTAGTTTAACATTATTCATTATTTTCAGATTTATTTATAGGATTTTCCAGGATTTTTTCATTCTTAACAATAGTGGTAAGTGATCAACATCTAATACTTATAACAGACATCTATGACAGATAATTGTATCCTATATTTATGATGAAATCAAAACCGAAATTACAAAATTAAACATTTTTTTGTTGTAATATCATATATTGTATACAAAAATGTATCATTATCCAAATTTTGTTTAATTGTAGAGAGAATAATACAAGAAATAAAAGTTCTCTGATATCGAACAAATTCTAATGAATTCAACCAATATTTCTATTGTTTTCATTATAGTTTCAAATTTATCATGTTTATCTGAAAACTAATGAAATAAAATGTTACTTAAACATAAACCATTAGAAGATGTGGACAATATGAAATTAGACTACAGTTTATTTTTAAAGGAATATATATATATATATATATATATATATATATATATATATATATTTGAATGGTGTTTGTCTGTTATGATTAAATAAAGTTGCCAAATATTGATTTGAAATTCAATTTTTCATTATTGTTACTTTATTTTTTTAGTAAACATGTAGACGGAAAGTTACATATACACCATAGATAATCATAGAATGATTCTAAACATTTAAAATGTCCCCCCTCACAAAAAAAGGATCATTTAAGAATAGAAAACTTGAAAAAAATGAAAATCTAATTGATGTAATGTCTACTATGAAATCATAAAAATAAGTTGAAATAGGATATATCAGATAAGGAATTGAGAACTTCATTGGGTAATATTAACTAAATGAGAAATATTAAAGTTCTATGTGTTTTTGAATTAGTTACTTTGTGAACTGTCTTAAATTATTTATATGAACATTTGTTGAAATTCGAACAAATAGACAGAAATTGAGCGTTCAGTATACAGAAGACATCAAATGCATAAATTAGATTTAAAATAATCTTAGAGATTGATATTAAAATAATTTGGATGTTTCATCTGTCTCTATTATCTGAGCTTCATCAGGAAAATAATCAAAAACAAAATTATTGAAGAATATATTAGATATAATGACAAAATTACACTTAAAGACTTGTCTGATCACTTTCATTTTGTGTATAGTAATGTTACTGTATATAGAATGAACGTGATTTTAATTATTTCCCTGATGTAGCTCAGATCAAGTTGCTTCATGAAATACCAAAATTATTTGAATGTCAATTGATGAGACTATTTAAATATGACTTTTGAAATCAAGTAATGTTTTAAATCATTGATTACGATGGACTTTTAAATTTCAGTTAGCTACTTTATACTTTTCTGTGTAACGATTTTCAGAAACTAAACATCATACAAACGTATGTTATATCATAACATGGTTATAATGGATCCTTTTATATAAAAATTGCCCAGTTGATGTAAAATGATATAAATAATGTTGAAATTCATTTGTCCAATAATTAGTATAAACATGAATCACAAAAAAAGTAGTTTCTTCATTCAACTAATGGGTTTTAGACGACTTCAAAAATGCCATTTACTTAATTAAAATAATTAGATTTTTTTCATTAGAACTAAATAATAACACAAAAGAAAAAAAGGATTAGATATTACGCTAAAGGGAATCTTACACAAATCTTGGGTAATATATAGTTAATAATGTAAAAGTACACATTTCTTACATCCACTTGTTAAATTAATCGACCAAGTTCAGTGATTATGTTTACTACACTCACCACCAAAATTTCTAAGTCCATAGTTATCTCGGATAGTAAATGAAAGTACGTTAAAAAATATACTAGTTTACTCGTTGACGTCAGTACATGACGAAAATCGCCAAAGAACATTGTTAATCTATGTTCTATTTAAATACAAATATAGCATATATATATTGCATGCATTGTCGGTTCATACTGTCTTAACCCTAATAGGGATATCTAATTTAAAGTTCAACCTATTTAAAAAATGATTTTAAAACATGTCTGTTAAGTCAAATTCACAATTTACATCTGGATGTATGTTCGGACTAGAATCTGTTATCTCAGAACAACAACATAGAAAAATCAACTTTTCAAAATCACCTTTATTCATTTTATTACTATAAAATCTATCGTATAAACCTGTTTTTGTTATATTTACACTTTGCTTTTACAGGTTTACAAAATATAAAAGAACCAATCAAATTATGTTAAATTCTAATTAAAAGTCAAATGATCTTCTGCTAACAATGAGTCCTGATTGTCAAAAAATTATTTGTTTTCTTTTGCCTAGGAAAAGTAAAAGCACTAGATTTCATTCTTTGTATGAAATCATTATTTTAAACGAACATATGATTTTGTAGATGTTAAAAAAATATCTCTATTGGATTATGTGATTTCGGGTTACAATGGTATTGATATCAATAGTTTACAGCTTTGTCGCCCTTATGTAAAGATGTTGAATGGTTGCAAAAAGTCAGTAAGAAATTATGGACCCAGATTTCATGCTAGCTAACGTTCATTATCAGGTCGTATCTGGAATCTTAATACGATTGATGTCTTTTACATTATATAAATTTGAATCATACAGCTTTACAGTCTGAAACGTTTGTACTACGCTATTCGAGCTGTGGATGACCTTTAGTAGGGCTGAAATATTTCAAATTAATTATTAATGATATCATTTTACGCTTTGAAATTAGCAGGTCTTATGAAAGAAAACCATAGACATTTCACTATTAAGATGATGGTATAGTATTAAGTCAAGATGTAATCTTATTCTTTAGACGAAATTCACCTGACCATATCATATAAACCTTTTTTTAAAGCACTCGGCAGAAACATCATATAGTCTGAAGATAGCTTTTTGAATTGCTGAAATCAGATGGAGTAAAACTGAAAAGCGAGAAGTAGATCACAATTATTTTTTCACTATTTTCCGCTCTTTAAAACAGTACTTACTCATTCCTTCATCCACATACTGTATTCAGAGATCGACTATCGTGCATTACTATATATACGATACTTTTAAACTTCTAATCTGTTATCTTAAAGTTCATACTCAAAACGGTAGTCTAATTCATCATTATCAGTGAATTACTGCTTCATTTCTTACAAAATTAACATTCTAAATCATCGCCTTCTTTGACTGATACATTTCATTACTTATCCGTAATAGTCATAATATTATTATTTTATTGGAATACTCCTTAAATAATCGTTAAGTTTAACATTAATTTTTAGCCTTAAAATTTCTAAGTCTAATGCGTTTAGCAAGATTTTTCGATTGTCAACTTGAATCCTTTGATGCGGTTAAGTATTCACACTGTTAGTGAGCTTTAAACGAACAGAAAACAAAAACAAAAAAATAATCCAATGGTTACTAGTTTTCAATGCTTGTCTAAATGATGTCGATTCATAACAAAAATTAAATTCTAATTTCTTTAAATCTAAGAAAACAATAATATACATGATGACATTGCAAATACCTATAAACTGCTTTTTTTTCATAACATTTACATAAAGCACATTCGACTTTATTGAATTTACAACTTACTTTCATGATGATGGATAGCTATCACACAAAAAAATCACGAAAACCGTATACTTGGCTTAAAATAACTTTTAACACAATTCTAAGTTTTTTTAAAATAGCTTAACCTATAAATGTTCTGTTGCGTTGATATAAAGTTGTTAATGACGGTTTTAAACCTATTTTCAACTTGTTATCATCGTTTTAAAAGGTAGGATAGCTTGTGTCAATAAGTATATACGAATGTCTACGGCTTATTTATGTGCTATTTCAAGCTATCAATTGGATTGAAGATAGTTTTTTCAACATATCCTCTAAATACTTGTTCGAATATAAAATAGATAGATATTTATTAAAATTAATCAGCTACTGTAGATGCGATCAAATCAGAACAAATATATGTTTACTTAAAAACTTGGAAATTGCTTATTCGCTAGTTTTTTTTTCTTCTAGATATTCTATTAAAGAGTTGTGACCGATGGAGTTCAAAAATGTCAAAAAGGAAACAGTAATTTATTAATACTAAGAATAAATTATGATTTCTTGTCATAGTTTGATTGGAGATAAAAATGTATACCGGTTGATGTAAATTTACTAGTTTAAATATAGGATGCTTGATGTGAGACTTGTTATTCTTAGTTTCAAACCATAAAGGGGTGTAGAGTGTGAAATAGTGAGAAGTTCCTTAGAAGGATGTGCCAATTATTTAGTGTTCTCTCTCTCTTGATTATCAATTAATCTATATCAATCCTCTTATGTATATTACGTAGATGTTTCACAATTATTACATCTGTAATATTATTATAAACAAATTGACTATCAAATATGAACACATTAACAAATCTATACAAATATAGGTAAGTAAATACAAAAATCAAATATAATTTTTAAAATATTTCATTATCAATAAATTACTTACTCCACATGGCATTTCGTAAATCACTGATTTCACATAAATTAAAAATGGTAGATTTAAAAAGGCTAAAAAGACTAGTATACTTCCACCAATTAACCATGCACGACAATGTAATGAACGTCTACTTCTTGTTATATAGACTTGTTTTAAACTTGCATATCGATCTACCGTTAATGCCATAACAAGCCATGCTGAAAGTTGTAAACTTAAATGCCAAAAATATAAAAATAATTTACAATTCCAATCACGTCGCCATATATTTGATGGATGTGAAATTTCATCTAATGAAATTAATGTATAAAAGTCAACTGCAACAGAATTACGATAAGCATCAATTGTTTGCATAATAATAACTAATGAATCAGCTAATGATAAAAATATAAATAAAATGAATGTTTCAGAAAATTTTAATAAATATTTAATAATTACAATACAACTTAATAAATTGCCAATCAATCCAAAACATGCTAATAAACCCATTGTTATAGCAACAAAATATTCACGTTCAAGCATCCATTCAAAACGTTGAATTTTTTCACATGGTCTATTTAATTGTTCCATTGTTGAATGAATTTCTTCAGTAATATTAATTAACCATGTTTGATTATAATAAAATTGTTTTAATTCTTGTAAACATAAATCATTTGAATATAATTGATATTCTTTATATTGTGGTAATAATTGTGTATTGAATTCAAAATCTAATGGATTTTTCATGTTCATTTCTTTTCTTTTTTTCTCCTAAGAACTAATTAGAATATTCAAAATGCTTAGAAAAAAAAATAGACTGAATTTATTAAATAATTTCTGTAAATGAAAAGGATGTTTATTTCAAATAAAATGAATAAATTACAAACATATACATATGAATTTGATTTGTCTTTTAAAACAAAAACACACAAAAAAAACAAAAACAAATTGCATTTTGACAATGGATATTTAATCGCAATTTGATTGGTTCTTAAAGATGTTGGGGGGGGTAGACTTTCAACCAATAGAATTGTAGCGTCAAGATTAATCAGAAAACCCTTTATCCCACATGTTTTTCTTTTACTAATTTCGAGAAATAATCTGTTAGGTAAAACTATTCTCTACTTTTTTTGAATGGTAAAATATCTAGAAAAGTGATTTTTATTTATTGGCCGAAAAATATAATAATAATAATGTGTTGAGATCAAATCTGAAGTGAAATTCAAGATAAAGTTATTATCTTTAAGTGTATAGTTAATATACCTTTATTAACTAAGTAGCTTGAATGTCCTGATATCTTTTCAGTTATTACGTGATACATATTTCATCCCTATTATTTTTGTTATGCTGATTCTGTTGATATCATAGCACAGTGGAATAACTACGATTAGCAGATTGATGATCAGCTTGTGTATTCGATCTCCGAATTTTAGCTGATCACTATTCAGAAGATAAAATTATTGGCCAACTGATTGAGCTCGTAAATTTACATACCTAGATAAAAGTAAATCAAGAGTATTAATCGTATGAAAATTACTTTAACAAAAGCAGTATGACAGTGAATCACTTATGGACTACCATATCCATATTGAAAACAAACTACGTAACTATTCCATTGACAGTTTTATCACAAACTGATGCAAGTTAGATTGTCATTGAAAACTAGAAAGAACTAGACAAGCCATGTCAGAGTATGAAGCTCATAAAGTATTCACCGTCGGTTTATTCAGAGATCGTATTCAGGTGTGTCAGGTTTCATGATAGGCATGTAACCTATGTATCACTGAGTTACAACATGATTAACGTAATTTCTAACTTCTTTAAATTCATAGTTACGTTCAATCATCATTTAATACTGTTTGTGAGTAACTGTTCGATTTATAACATGTTCGAAATACATTAGTCACCAGTTCTTACTAAAACGTTGAAACATTTATCCGAAAGCCGGCACCAGTTTATGAAAATAATAAATAAAATTCAGTTAAAATTTTGCTGAAATCAGTTGATTTTGGATATATTTTTTATCACAACCCGTGGTTATTTCGACCCATAGTTACTTTTTGTGATATTTTTTTACCCAAACATGTCACTTTAAAAGAAAAGGGATATTAATGATTACAGCAGAGTTTACCAGCAATCGGTTTCAGTTAAATAAACACATATTTTGACTATTTACATGGTTAATTCTCAACTCCTTCCTCCCGATTCAACTTTCTATTTCTGTAAGTGTAGAATTACCGTTTTAAACTGACTTTTCCTTCTCAAAGTTGCCAAGCATAGTTCATAGATAAAAACACATTCGGTATCTACAATAACAAATGGGAAATAAATAATGATAACCTGGTGTATAATCACCAGAAAGAATATCAAAGTGAGAAATTTGGTATGTCATAGCTTTTGATAAACATATATATATATATATATATATATATATATATATATATATCCGCTCTTTGGAAGACCAAAATGTGATAGGTACTGACTATTTGATGTTCATCAGTATAAACTACAATATAAAATGTTGAAACCATGTTGTAATGTAAGTGATTTAGAACAAAATAAACGTCTATTTTATTAATCAATGATGAAAATTATTTTCTTATATTTACACCACTTTTTTCGCAGAGTTTCCCAACACACTATAATATATAACAAATGACTTATTGTTTATATGAAAGCTTATCAATAAATAAGTTTTTTTAATTGTTTACTGATAGTTGAAAATACTGAGATTGTCTCAAAAACCTATTTAATGAAATAATTAACTTAAGGTGTTTTGTTGAGTATTTAGTAATTTCAATAGTTGAAATCATGAGTCAATTAGAGCTAGAACACTATGGGAGACCTGAAAGCACTGGACGGTCGTTGCATCCTAGTGTAAGACTCCTCAGCAGCGCACATACATGATCCTGCCCCCACCAGATTCGAATCCAGGATCTGATAGTCTCGCACGCGAGCGCTTAACCATTAGATCGCCGAACAGGCATTCAACGGTGTTAATATCTAACTTCAACCAATCTACAAAATCGCGCCACTGTACACCAGACTTGGTTGAACTCCATTTATCACGGCATCTCACTAGAACTTTTTATACAAAATGTCATATTACTAACTATAACTCTACTGACAGACTAAAGAATATAACCTATAAATCATATTCCGAAATTAAGTGATCTTTACTTTCAAAATAAACTCTGCCTAAATCTTTCTACAGCTTTTCAACTCATATCAGTTTATTTTGAAAACTGTGTTCAAAATGCTAAATACCTCTAAAACATTTTATGAATATCAATCTACCCGTTACTGATTACCTTCATTATACAATTCTTGAAGTTTCAGTAACTGACTGAAACCATTGAAGTTAAATCATATCAGAAATCGGAAAATTCAATCAAGTACTCGTTAGTATATAGAAATAGGGAGTTATGTATCAATATGTAACATGTCATCAATGCTTCCTTAATTAAAATAGCTCACTAACTTACATCATTGTTTATATTTGAATAATAATTGCATCTATTTTTAATTCATATTCTTATCATTACTAACGTACAATATCATAATCCATTTAAACCTTATTAAATGACCTTAAGTTTGTATTCAATTTATGGACTTGTTACAAAGAGAACATTTTTACTTGTTACAACCTTTATAGTTCATAAATCACATATATACACACAAAAAAAACAATTGATTATAACAATATTGAGTAAAGTTCTAAATTAATACTTAATTTATTGTAGACAATGAAAAGAAAATGGTTTCATCAAATTATAACTCCTACTTGTTACAAACTGTATACTTCTATAGTATACATACAGCATTGATAAAACCTCAATCTTTCTATTTAACTTATTCATTATATCACAAGTTCAATTCAAGATTAGACTGTAGTAATTATACTGTGACGTAATGATTTTTATTGATAAGTGTATACATTTCTTCATAATTGTACATTTAATCTCTTGGCATAAAATCTAGAATGTATAAATTTTTAGTCCTTATTAAGTTAATAATAATTAATACCAGATTAACTATATAAACTATTAGGATAATTTAATAGTTTAATTTTATGTGTAGCAGGTATTATTAGCGTTTACTTGCAGGCAAGAGCGATCTGAAACACAACACAACAGTCAGGACTGGCAGATGCCACTCAAGTGAGAACACGGCGTGCGAGCACAACAGAGATATATTAGAAATTAAATTACGCGGTTTAAGTACAAAAAGGGAAGTCTATTACAAAATAGTTTTACTCATCATCCAGCAGGTTTAGTTTGCGCAAGCTTTCTTCTTCTTCTTCTAAGGCTATAAATACCCTTAAGCTTTCGAAAGGTCATGGAGTAGATGGGATTTCATCATTTCTCTACAAATATGGTGGTCCAGATATTCCACTTCTTCTTCTCAAGCTGTTTACTCTCTCTATGGAAACCGGTTCTTACCCCTATTGTTGGAAAACCGGGTACATCACACCACGTTACAAATTTGGAGATAAACTGACATGAACAATTACCGGACAATAAATATTACTCCAGTTATTTCTAGGATTATGGAAAAAATTATCAGTGATGAACTTTCCAACTATTTACTTGCTGGAAAATTTGTCAATGATACTCAACATGGATTTCTTAAAAATCGTTCTTGCATGACATGTCATTTTGACTTCTTTAATTTAGTTTATTCTCTACGTAGCCAGGGTTATATAGTCTTAGTGCTATATCTGGACATTTCTAAAGCCTTTGACATGGTTAGCCACCAACTTCTTATAGGTAAGCTCGCATCTTATGGGGTTCAAAATCCTTTGCTTGCTTGGCTTGATTCCTTTCTCAGCAATCGATACCAAATAGTCAAAATTAACTCTTCATTGTCTAACGCTGTCCCTGTTAGAAGTGGAGTAATACAAGGTAGTGTCTTAGGTCCTTTGCTCTTTTTAGTGTTTATTAATGATATTTGTGAAAGTTTTTGTGTCAGTAAGCCCCTTCTATATGCATATGATCTTAAAGTAGTATATTCATTTTCTCCACATGACCTGAAAAATATACGAAATTGCATCAGCATGGAGCTTAACAAGGTAACACAGTGGTGCTTGAAATGGCAACTGGAGCTTAATACGGCTAAATGTGGATGGATATGCTTCGGCGATACATCGCTCAACCTAGACGTTACCATAAATGGAGAAGTGTTATCTAAGTTACATACAGTAGTAGACTTAGGACTTAGATACTCCCAAGACTTGTCGTTTACAGAACATATTTTAAAACAGACCTCCAAGTCTCAACGTCTAATAGGTTACATAACTCGAAATCTTTACAACACTGAGTCACGTATTCTAATGTGCAAAGTTTGTGCTCGACCTCTTCTGGAATACTGCACGTTTACTCTTAGCAGTGCTCTCATAAAGGATAAATTAAGGCTGGAATCAGTACAGAGACGATTTACACTTCGTATTCTTGGAGCTGATTGTACCTTAACTTATAATTCTAGATGTAATAAACTTGGGCTAGACCCTTTATGGGGGAGGAGACTCAAACTAAATCTTATCTTTTTCTTCAAACTACTTCATAAACTATCGTTTACATCCGATCACGCGATTCAATATGCAGAAACCTCTCATTATAACATACGTAATTCCTTGGCACTAGTGAAACAAACTCATTCTAAATCATCTCTTTATATGAATTACTTCACCTGTAAATTCTCTAGACTCTGGAATAACCTACCACAACCTATCCGCACGATAAAATCACTCCCATTATTTGTTCGCTGCATCGATGCATACTGTTCTTCTGAAAATGCATTGAATGGTCTTGCGCCTTTAAGTGTATCTCATTCCACAAGTGATATTTTAGGAACCTTAAATGTTTAGTCATCTTTATTAGTGAATCCCCATAGTAAAACCACCCACTTGCTGTCAATATGTCAACACTGCCCATAGCAACTTTAACTAATTTGAATAACACAAACAGTATATCACTGTGTCACATGACACACGCAATTAGGTAGACCTGATTAATATATTTTGGTAATTACTTTTTTGTTGTTTCGTGCTCTCTGTTTTCGTTTTAATTTCTCTAGTTGTAGATAATTATCATTATCTCGATCTGGCACACAAATTGACCTTAATTACACCGTTCATAAATCAACAGGCTGTCGATTTAAGAAATATTAAAAATTCCCGGATAATGCTTTGGATCGCTGTAATATATGTATTACTTAAACAACTAGTGAACTAGTATACTTAAAACTTTCTTTTATCACATGTTTGTTTTCTGCACGTTTAACGTTATTACTTATATCAAATTGATCATGCCTGTAAACTGGCGTGAATTCTGTAATTATTATTTTTCAGAATATAAATTAATTATTATTAATTATTATTAATATGTTCACTTTCTGTTGTCCTGCAATAAGGGAAACAAACCTGCATTAGTAAAGTCACACGTAATGATTTTTGATACTGTTACATATGTTTAATTCCATTTTCCATTTCATTTGAAATTCAATATTCAATTTTTCAATTATACGTTTTATACAACAAACAATAATGTTCAAATGTTTATTATATTCATTTTATATAAAACTTTATTCATATTTTTTTAAAACCTCATTTATTTTTAATATTCATGCCAAATCAATAATAACATAGTGATATAAAACTATCCAATGTATATGAGATGATTATTTAGTTAGATTTTATGGTAGAACAGTTGGGATATTTTCTATTGATTGGCCATTTTATATGGTATAATTCTAATATGTTCATTGAAAGATCATTCATTGTTGGATATGTGAAATGGTATTTATTTTGATGAAGTTCTGTCCTCTAAGCTGCTTGTTCAGAAGAAGCTCCACGATCAAACTAACTAGTTCAGAGAACAAAACTCCATCAAAATCATTCATCTGAGATAGAAATCATCTTCACCATCTCAATATCCATTTTAGCTGCGTTTATTTTATCAAGTTGATTCTTTCTGATTTTTTGAAAAAAATATAATCGATTCACTATAGCAGAGCTAAACTCAAAGTTTTGATAAAGTAATTGGAAGTCGTCAAAGCGATCGTTCCAGTATACCAAAGATGACTTGATCATGTAGTCGGAGAATGAGCTATTATGCAGTGTGTCAAGATGAAAGATAAAATTGCTGTCCAAACTGCAATCAGTGAACTTTAATTATTATTAAATGAGTAGTAAATAAAACGTATTCTACAAGAAAACAGGGTCAATCCTATTTCATTTCCATTAACAAGGAAGTTGAAAATTAACTCTTGAATCTTAGGGTACAAATTTCATATGTTAGCCGCCTAATTGATATGACATTCGTGAATCCTTACATGGTAGGATTTATCATCAAGCACATCATTCATTCCATAGTTAAACTGAGAATTTTATCATCCATGCCAAATAATAACAACTGTCAATAGCTAATTACACTGATAAAATTGCACTTTTTAAGTAGTTTAGTTCCGTACTACAGTCAATAATTATTTCTGTCAAACTAAAATGTTTTTAATCGTTCAATCAATTCGCACTGAGACCACCGGTCATTTTTGTCTAATAAAATAGTTTCAGTAGAAACCAACATCACGCAAACATGCTGTTGGTTAGCTATTATCGGCTAAACTATTTGTTGTAAATATGTTCCTAAGGTGAAACAGTATCTTAGGAATTGTTTCTATGAAATTATTTTTAGATTTTTGAGCAAGAAAAATGTACATCCATCTTTATGAGAATGGTACATATGTTTTCAGCATTAAAAACCATTTTTCCAATCAGAGGAACATAAATGTTGAATAACAATACAAACATACTTTGAACCAATAGATTCATCTTTTTGATCAACTATTAACAGAAAATCTTATTATCAGTACAAATTAACCATCAGGTAAACACTTGAATTTTTTTACAGTCTATAAATGTAACCTGTTAAAAATTTCAAACTATAAATAAATAAATAAACATTTCAATAATTGAGATCATGAATCAATTGAAGCTCGACCACCATGGAAAACCTCGAAGCACTGGATGGCCGTTTCATTCAATTGTAGGACTTCTCAGCATTTGTTGAATCATAATAAAGTAAAATCATTCACATTTAATCAATAACCATTTCTTTTCATTATAAATAAATAAAGCATAATAAGCTCCATTTTCAAGTTTTATTTTGAATAATCAAATACATTTTTGTAAAAAAAAAAGATTTTGACAATAATAAGTAGTTTGTCAATTGTATTCTATTTACTAACTAAAAGTCATTTATCTCAAATAATAAATGATTCAAACATCAAAGAGAATTGTGGATTCTTTAAATCGGTTTCAAACATACAATTTTCTTTTTATAGAAAAAATGTTGACTTTATGTAATTATCTATTAAAATTGTGAATAAAATACATTAAATAGATGGATAAGAAATGTATTTTTGGATAAGAATGTAATATGTGTGGTTAGTTTTGAGAATATAGAAAAGAACTGTTAATTAGGTGAATAGTTTTAATGAGATTTTATAAAGTTCTTATTGTTCTTCTATAAAATATCATCAACATAAGCTTTGAGTAAAAGTGAAATGTTCAAATGTCTCTAAATACAGTTGATAGATTTTTTTCTGGTCAAAGTGTTGAAATTTTGAGTAAAATGAATAGAAAAAATTCTTAAAGTCTTGGCATTCTAATTAATCAACAGTTAGTAAACACATCAAAATTGACTCAACTGATCAAATAAGTAGAAAAATCACGAGCAAATATAGAATTAAGAATAAGGTCAAAGGGAAGAACAGTCAAAATAAATACGTAGACAACGACAGGTCAATAAATAGCTAGTAATAATCAATAAAGATCAAGTCTGACATGAAAAGTTATCAACTATAGATGGAAACATTTAAACGCCTAACTTCTATGTAAAGTTTGTGTTTTATGTTATCCAAAAGAACTATGAAAACTTTATGATTAAATCATCCAGCTCAGTGTAATTAGTTTTACATCTCAATTCAAATTAATTCTAGTGATAATTAAAAACATGAAAGTTGTCAGCAGTGAACATCCACAATTCTGATGAAAAAGATGAACATAAGATCTTTAGATCTCTCATCAAGCGCTTAACCTTAATATGCTTGGTTCTAAATAGTTGACATTTCTGACAAACACTCATTCAATTTGTAATAATAATATGAAAATTTTTGATTCATTTCATATAATCGCGGGCAGATATACTTGTGAACACATTTTAATTTATAATCAAATGCGATATATATTTATTAATATTGTTTTTAATATTACGGTAAGTAACTGTTTATTTGCTTTATTTTCAATAGTTGAATTCATCAGTCGATCTAAAACCTGAACTCACTGAATGGCCATTTCGACCTAGTATGGGACTCATCAGAAGTGCACATCTATGACCTAGCATGCGGCACTCCAACCTAGCACCTTCGGTCTCGTTCATGAACATCTAACCTCTAGACCATTGATCTGTTCGGCAATTGATGGTAATAATGTCTAATTTCAATCGATCCACTATCTCACGCAACCCTTCATTCATTGTCTGATGTGGATAACTGTCTCCACGTGATGTGGATTGAATTTCACTGATCACGGCTTCTCACAAGGACTCCAATAAATCTATCTTATAGCTAGTCAACAGTGAACACAAGATTCATTTTTGTCTATAACAGAAATTATGACTTGGATATTGTGACGTGAAAAATGGATACAACCAACAAAATGTCATTAAGTTATTAGTAAAGAATGTTATTTTCATTTTACGGGAATTTAGGATTTGAATGACGTTTGTTAACAAACGCATTTTTGTGTGAGAATTTATTCATGTTTTGTTATGTGACTGGTTCTCTTGGGTTAACTATAATTTCTAATTAAGAACGATTGAGATGCTTCTAATATGAACGTAGATGAATGAGAGCAACTGAAACATAACGCTTCAAGAATAATCCCCAAATACAAGAACCAAAGAAGTAGGTGTAACTGAAGAAAAACCTTGATATTCAACCATTCATATTTAATATAACTCTAATTAAACAACAACAAACATGATCTGGGAATATATATATACAAATAGGCAAGCTGAAATTTGTAACAATAAATCAAGAAACAGCAAAGATTACAAAAGAACATTATATAGAAAAATATACTCGAAATTAGCATGGTAGGAAATTTCGTCATTTATTAACGAAACCGGATAACGTGTAATCTTCTAAACTGTTTAAAGTTTATTAGTGAATAGATTAGGAAAACGCTGAAGGTATCTCAGATTACCGTTTCATTACATAAGATAACAAAAGAGTCAAATAACTCAGATAACATTATAAATTTATACTAATTGCTTTCAGATCTGCATTAGTTGTCCAGACAACTCATTAAAACTTTATCGTCTAGAAAAAAATATGTATATTAGATATATTTAGAATTTATTTCCGCTTATATGGACTAACTATGAATTCAATAGAATAGGTAATGTTTATTTTATTCAATCAATAGCCCATTCAATCATTCCTTAGTTTCTAAATTAGATAAGACTATATAAGTATCTTGTATCATATATTATTCAGAATTAGGAATTAATGTGTTTGCTTAAATGATAATGGTTTATCGTAAATAATAAATTTCAGTATGAGTATATAACTAGATTAGTTGTATTATAGCAATAAATATCAATTTTTATAGTTGATTAATAAACGGAAAAAGTATCACAATAATTAATGAATCAATTAAAAGCTCATAGTTTGAACAATGTAACATAATTAGGAACAGATTTTTGAGAAAAAAAGAGCATTATACGTATGTACTGATTCCTCAGAGAAATTGGAAAGTTTTACATTTTCACTCATTTGCCTTATCTAAACAAAGTGTACATTTTGATGAGAATGCTTATAACAATTATATTGGACTAAAACATTTCCGACAAAACAAGAATCATTCAGGAAATTCAGATATTATTCAAAATTGACTGTGATCATGATAATTTAACAAAATAATTTATAATTACCAACGTCATTACAAGAGTTATCAATAAAAATTATGTTGCTCTGTTGAAAATCGTTTTTAATTCCAGTAAACATTCTTGAGAAACCAAGAAAAATACTGAAAATATTTGACCAACCAGTGACTGTTGAATATTTTTGGGAAAATTCTAGGGAACGACTAATCATACTTTCTTTTTTTCTGATTGAACAATTATCAAATATGCTGATAAATATACATTTTTTCTCAAAGCTTCTAAAGCTTAAAAGTAATCTACATATTAATAAGTACCTCTGTTTGATCAATCTTCGAAACAAACCTGCTGTATACTCCCTTTTTCTTCCATAGTTTCAGAGTTCAAGATAAATAGGAACTATCAAACAGCAAAGAAGTTAGCCCTTAAAGTGTTATGAGTATAAGACTTATTGGTAAAAGTATATAACCGGTGGATAAATTTATATTCATACAAAACTATATGACTTTGTGAAGTTTTTATTCGGGTTATTTTTGTGAAAAAGATTAATTTTACATAAGAACCATTAAATAGTACGTAGCAGTGAACACTTGTGGGATCTAAGTTTAAAACAGATAACTACTAAGATCAGAAATACGAATTTTTGAACTTACATGGCATTCAATTTCGGGTAAGAATCTAGTGATTTATGTTTACTGACAAGTTTAGTGTAATATATAGTGTAATTTGAACCCGATAGTAAAACTGTATTATTATCATCGTCTCACTACCAAACTGGTGAAATCCATAAGCATGTATCTGTTGTTATGTAGTATAGTTTAATGAAGGCACTCAAAGCTAATATTGAAGGTAGTGTCTATCATAAACAATTCTTGGTATTGAGTTCATAAGAAAATTTAAATAAGTTCCATGGATTATATCATATGTAGATAAGTGAGATTATACTTCAGTGAAGTTCAATATTAACTAGAAATAACCAACAAACAATACTTTTCTTTGCTAAAATTTTCTAAATCAAGTTAATCTTTGATTTATCCCCTGAAAACATCCCATCAAAATCAAAATCAATAGAATTGAAAAATAATCCTCACAATTCTCACTAGTGACTACTGATTTATTTATGAAATTAATACTTCTGACTAACATTATTTGTTAGGCGCTTGTAACTAACTGTTATGAACAGGAAAATTATAAAAAAAAATATTTATATATTATCATCGTTTCACATGCCATAAAATAAATCATTATAAATAACAAGAATAATATAAGTATGGAAGAAAACTAAACATAATTAAAAAAAAAAAGGAAAACGCTATGCTGTTATTTTGATAATAAGCACGTGAATATAATTCATGCATGACTGACTGAATAATTAAGGAAACTGTGTGAATGATGGCCTTTATTGACACGAACATAAAAATGGGATTGAGAATTATATAAATCACAAGACAAAAATAATTCTACTCTCTCTCTCTCTCTCTCTCTCTCTATATATATATATATATATATATATATATATATGTGTGTGTGTGTGTGTGTTTGTTCCTTCGAATAGCCAACTCAAGGTCATCAACATTACGTTTAGACCATCAAACTAAAAATGTTTTGAGAAATATCACCATTGATTGTATTATCAACTAAACATTATGAGAAATAGTGATAAATCTCAAAATTTCATATTTCAAGGAAAAAGCCGATAGGACATTACCGAAAAAAAAATAGAGAAACAAATTAATATAACACAGAAACAAATTATTTAATAAATTAAAATTTATATAGTTGACATTGTAGTATTTTACTCTCGAATATAATCTACAGTTAAATTTTCATATCTACAAACTATTCAATAAGATCCGTAAAATAACTGTTGCTTCCACAGTCGAACTAAAGTACATATTTCAAATCCCGAATTGACTTTATTTAGACAATAAACTAGAAATGTTTGAATAAATTTATCGTCCTAGATGTATTAGTGTACATGATGATCTTAACCGGGGGATTTATCCTCCAAAATACAGATTTATTAGAATCATAACATTTTACTTAGTATCTTTATAACTTTATCTTACGAAATAAAGCATTTTATCTTCAAAGATATTTGCAATACAGCAGCTAAAGAACACATGAAAGATTATTAGACTATAACCTATTCCTAATCAAGCAATACAAACAATCATGTAATACTTAAATGGTTGATGATAGGATGACCGTCAGCTTTTTTCAGCCAAAAATTAAAAAAGATTGACCACGATATTTAGAAATATCACTAAAATTCTGCATTGATCTTAACCAGATCACCATTGAAAACCCTTAAGCACTGGATGGCCGTTTTGTCCTATTATAGGACTCCTAAAAAGTGTGCATTTACATCCACTCATGCAAACGCACAACCTTCGGTTCCTACGTGCGAGATGCCTACTGCTTAGGTATTCCATACCAGGAAGAGACGGGACTTCAGTTCTTTCAGGTATGCAACGGTGATCTAACATAGATTAGTTTGGGACTTCAGCAGAACCTAACAATCTTCACTATCCTACACTTATATTTAGAAATTTACTGTGTAAAACGGCAAAAAAATGCTGAAAAATAAGCAATGGTTTTAGAAAAGTAATCGATATTTTCAGAATTTCAAACAGTTTCCTTTTTATTTAGGTGAAAACGTTGTTTGAACGTAAGCTGTCTCATTTAGCTCCATTTTGTGTATTAGCGATGATATATATATGCGCATAGTTTGTTTGAATCAATTACATACAATGTTGACGTCATTCAACGATAAGAAATATCGTTAATGATCACGAGGAAAAAGTAGTTTTATTCATTTGTAATGGAATGACTGATATTTATGCCAATTATCTCTGCAGTTTGCCCACACTTCCGAATAAAACATGATAATTTTGCGATTTCATTTCGATATAACTTTCCAAATTTCTTGACCAGATTATCTCGAATAATTAACCTACTTCATAAATTCAGCAGTTCAGATTCATGCATCCGTTGTAATACTACCTTTGTCAAGATATACTGCCATTACATTGTTTTGAATTGCATTCTATTGAACTAAACTGATGGTGATTTAGACTACTCTAATTTTCAACTTATTTTTGTCTAGAATTAGCCCTGTGATCAGTGTGCCAAATAATAATAATTACGTCATTTCTAGACACCTATGGATTTTATTACTAAATATGTACCATAAATTATGTTCTTGCTTAGTATGAATAAAAGTCTTTTTTGTAAATAAAGTGTTCCTCTCTTTAGTTCAAACCAGTTTGTTAATGTTTGCCAGTTGTTCGGCTTGTAGTCAGATCTTTGAAATATAGAAAAATTATTTGTATGAGAATTAGGACAGTTTCTCCTCCGGAATAGTTATATTTTCTGAATATCACAACATATAATATGATCCAAAACATGATATTGGTTTTTTTTATGTCTGATAGATTAAATATTATGGATCATAAATGAATGTAGCAAACTTTTAACAGCGAAACAAAGTAGAAACGTACTCACTTACATGAACAGAATTTTGTTTACACCAGTATATAAACAGTTTACTTATTTTCCGGTAAAAGTATCATTTCCCAATCAACATATTTCTGAATATATGCAGGGTACGTGTTGGTTTTCCACATTTCTTAAAATACTCTAGGTAAGAATATTTTCTAAATTTAAAGATAGTAACTGCCAATGAGTCCACACACATGATATATGTATTACATAACATTCTTTCCACATATAAATGACTTCCTTAAAAATATGTCCTGTAGTTAATAAACTTAAACAATAGTGATTATAGTTAACAAAGATGGCAAATGTGTTGATGTTGATCAACTTATGGATTGTCGTGATTTATGTTTGAATTATTTCAAAGATAATGAATATAATAAACAAGATGAAGCTGAATTCTTGAAAAAAACCATAAAATTCTACGCCTTTCAAATTTATCAATTTCTATTTTACAAGGATTGAACATCATATTCAAACAACACTAGTTTAAATCATTATTTAAGGTTGCCAGTTTTCATTATACTTTTCTATGTCCATTCTTTAATTTCACAATGTGAAATGATCAAATCGTGAATTTTATACAACCGTTTGAATGTGGTCAACAATCAAGTTTCTGATTTGTTCATATGCATATATCTACTATCCTCACAGGAATTATACACATATTCATTGATTAACAACAACATCACTCAGTATATCAAGCATAGAAATAACTATTAAGCTAATCTCTAACGTAACTTAATATTGATTAAACACCAATGATGATCATCTTTAATTAATAAAAAGATTTCAATATTATAATTGATAATCAAATAGATTCCTTTTACTAGAAAACTTCGTGTATGTTATAAAATTGTCTTTTTACTTTAATTTTCTAAATTACCGCCTAAATAGAATAAGTATTTGTAAAAGGTATGTCTAATAGAACAGAACTTATTTCATGTTTACAGTTTCATAGAAATCTATCAATGGAATTATTTTTTTTTTCTTACAATGTGGTTACTTTTCATAATAAATGTAACAACGACATACCACATTTTTTGACATCAATCATCTAAATAGTTTTCAATGAAAAACAAAGACTTAATTAAATAGAAAAGAAAATTAATGAGGAGACATTGTGAATATTCCGGATAAAATTGTTATTTTTGATGGTACCTTTTGTAAATACTTAAAAAGAATTTAGTTATGACGATAAAAGTAACTTAACGTTAAGTGTTTTTATATCAAGATTAATACAATTTAGTAGCTAAGTGTTTATTTAACCACAAACATGTTTGAGAATTATTCATCGATCTAGTAGAAACTTACTTAATTAGAATTAATATTTTATTTAGTATGTGTTATTTCTGGAAATATTTTGTTTATTTTGTTGATACCCTAGAATTCTAGGTCTTTGAATTGTGTTGGCAAACAGTATAATCATACTATAATGATCATGTATGATGAAATAACTAAATGAATTTCAAACTGATCAATTTTTGTTTGACACTTTGTGATATCTTGATTAGATTACGTGATTTTAAAGTATATTTCAAAATATTTTTTATGGTAAGTGATTGATAAGAATAAACATGACCGATGAAAATAGACTTCCTGTTTATAAGTATTGATACCAAGTCATTCTTAAGAAATAATAATGCTTCGTTTCTTTTTCAATTATTCCAAACTATACTATGTAGTAGAATTGTAGATCGGGCGCCAACAGAACTTTTTAAACTACAACTGACTTCTGAAATTCAACTTAGTACAGTGACCATTCACCTAGCAGTGAAAAACATTATGCTATCTAGTTCTAAGAGAAAGTAATTCAATTCTATGTGTGATCAGTTGTGATTTGTATAGCTTAGTGGTAAATGTTGAAACCATAGTAGAAATGAATGTAATATGGATCCCATAATCTTATTTTTTAAAAACATTACATCTTGTAAGTTTCAAACACTCACTGTTAAATGTGACATTAAGTGATAGAAATTTTCAGTGATTATCATGATATGAACTACAATTTTAGATCAAAATGGTCATACGTAGTTTATTGTTAGTACAGAAATATCACATTTCATTTAAATTTTTTGATATTCTTGTAGACTCATGTTTATTTAACGATAAAAATCATTATTTAATTAATTGAACTTTTGGAAAACCAATGGTCTTTGAATGTTCCGGTATATTGATGTGAATTATGAATTAAGACTTCATTTACAACGAGGAACGAAGACAAATAGAATGTCGTCTACAAAAAATAAATTTTGCTAACTACAACAAACATCTCAATAAATGGAGTAGATATATCTAGGGATGCATGAATACAAACTAGCCGTTGTACGGCGTAACGTAATATCACTAATATTAATGTACTTACGCAAACATAGAGACGTGTAAGGAAAATTCAAAATAGCTCCACAGCATTTCTTGAAACATGGTACTTACGTTAATCTGTAATCAGTGGATAGATCATCATGGAAACTACTTACCAATCTATAGGATGGGAAGCAGCCATTCACATCTCCAATGATCAACCGAAAATAGTAGTTAGAAGGGATATAAAGACAAAAGAAGTTGGTAAAACGTCCAACAAAGAAAATCCATAGAATAAGTGATAGATTAGATGAATCCTAACGTATCACACGACTGCATTCACATACTATCGTAAGGAAAAGTGTTAGGCAAGAAGTGATAAACAAGACAGACTATTGAATGAATTATGAATACTTTCAAAGTTTTAAGCTCTCTGTCCTTATCAAAGTCTGACGGATACATATATTTACCAATGACTCCTGTACACTTAATTCTGTGTGCCAACTATAACTTTCTAGTCATCCTAAGTCTTTTTAACTGTGCAGGTGGTTGGGGAAACATTAATCAAGCGTTTAGTTCTGTATTTGAATACAATGAACATGGAACGTAATACTAAACCATCAGAGTGAACTAATTTGCCGCTTTCTGAATTAGTAATCAAAACACACTTCTACCAAGAGTAAGCGTTGATAATAGTGTCCAGAAAAATAATCAAAGCGTCTTAATTCAGTCATAACTAAAAAACTTCACATATATTGTTAAAAACTATTTTTTTTAAATTAACTGTTAACGATCATATTTTTTTGTTATATCTTAGTGAGTAGGAAAATTGTATTTCGGACGTTTCATGACTTAATGTAATATTTTGTTATATATTACTGATTTACTTAATCACTAGAAATATCCATATTTCTAATGATTTAATTTGAATGATTAAATGGTAGAATTTATTTACTTTCTTGTTTATCATTTTATGATGTTTTCAACGTTAATAACTACCATTTATATCATGTTATCTTTCTTATCTCTTTCCATAAATCACATTGGATTACTCATTGTTATCTGGACATTTCAAAGTACTAAGTAACCAATTTATAAACAGGTAGATACTTTTGTTAAAATCCCTTTTTTTTTAATGATGAGATCAAGATGACGTAATCTTGTATTGGTTACTATTCTTTTCAAAACAGATTATGTTTATTTTTTTGATTGAAACAAAAATAATTATGATAAATTCAAAGTCGAAATAATTAAGTTGCTTTGTTTTAAATTGTTCATTCGAATTTTACTTGGTGTAAGCAATCACTTACACGAAGTTTCTTAATTAAATCAAGAATGTATAGAAGAACTACTAGTTTTTACTTCACAAATCATCTACAATTACCAGTCAGTCGTTGATATATCGATAAAGAACTGAAATAACTAGGTGATATGGTACTCGCTATAAAACTTAAAGGTATTAATTTTAGTCTGATGTACGATCATGTGTGTATGTGTTAATGTGTATGTGAGCTGTCGAGGGAAAGAGCTCTTTATTGCTCAGTCGTTTTACGAATTGTCCTTTTTTTCAATCTTCCTACACTTTTAATCTAATAAATGAAATGAATCGGATGGAGGTAAACTCTACTCTCGCTCGAAATTTTAACCTTGCACTTGGTAACTAATAAAAAAGAAGTGGAAATTAATTCACACTTTGTAATCCATGAAAGGGAAGGCTTATTTTGCTCACTGTCGTTTTCGCTGATTTACATGAAAAATGCAAAGTTTTCTTTCACGATAATACCACTTCGTTATGCTATAAAAGTGTCAAGCGTAGTGCAGACAGTCATGATGGAAGAAAATTTACAGCATAGCAAAATCCATACTTCCAATTCATTTTATAATAAAAATCATTCGAAAATATCCACAATTATATGACTGAACAAACGAAAACATAATCGTAATTACTGACTACGATATATTTAAATGACTTGACAACATGAAATTTGATTTCAGATAAAGAACTAAATTTCGAAAACTTTATAAAATAAAACAACAGTTGCTCCTTGTACGACTTATAACAACTTATAACTAACGAGAACTCATTGACTAATCAATAAGTACACGACATAATGATAATGAAGCAAGAAGAAATAACAATAAGAAAATTAAAAGCAGTATATGAACATCAACAATGAACAAAATGAAACAAAGAAATCGAAGGATTAATTTTTCATTAGAGTAGAAAAACTTATTCAAAGACTTAATGAACCTGATAGATAATGCCCCATATAATGAATCGAACAAAATTTTAATTCAACTTAATAATCTTAAAGTGACAAACTCAACAAAGAACCTAAATATTAGTTATTTATCCTCTAGAACGATAGTTTCAGAAAACTACTGAGAACTTTCATATGATAAAGGAATCGTTATCAAAGGATTTCTATCTTTCATTAATAATATCAAATCATGACAAGGACTATCTCTGTATTTAAAATCACTGAAAAATTCCCATCATATTAAAACACAGATATATGAACGATGATAATTCTTTTTATTAATAATTTCTTCTCAAGTTCTGCAATTGTATATCTAAATGATTAATCCAAAAATGTGACAAGGTTTATGGCAAAATACATCGTTTAAAAATCGTTAATTTCGGGATAACTGATATGAAGTATTGATTTAAATGAAATAGGCAGATTCATGATCATAATGAATATGGTTAACATGGAGTGAGAGTGATAATGATGTAATTACAAATCAGAAATCATGTATAAATCATGATATAAATTGGGTACAAATCAGTAAATAAGGCTGGGTGATGAAGAAATTTCTCAAAAACATTGGCAGGTGTTACAATAATAATATCTGTGAATAGGATTGGTTTAAGCCATAAAAATGAACATTAATGTCATAAAAATGATTATTAACTAATTAGGCAAGTTGGCTAAGGTAAAAGGGGCAGTTGAATATATTTCTTTTGGACTCAAAGCTCCGGCGTTTTGACCCGAACAGCCATTGCTTCAGCCGTCTAAACGATTCTCAGTCCGACGGATTTAAGTAGATTTCTGTTAACACTATATATTATTATGAAAGATTGCTCTGTGTTGGCTGTATGGACCATTTGTACTGAATGAGCCAAAATCGAGCAGATAACGGTTTTAACTATACCTTTGCTTAACCACACCGGGAGGTGATTGCGAGAACAAAAATATAAATTCTTAGAACACCTGCCGGTTTACCTTGTTCCACAAGAGCAACTGGATTGATAGATATAGAAAAGGATGGTTAGTGTACGTAATTAGCCTTTCAACCTTGGAACGATCATCGGATGTGTGGAAAAAAATAATTGTACCTTACCTGCATTGAAAGTTCTTTGGATTGCACTGCGCAACTTTAGTATTAGCATTTCGCTGGTTGTATATATGCTAAGCAATGAAACTGGCAAGTTTACATTGGTACAAGAAAATCCTGACAGAGTTTTAATGATAATACCTTGTAGTTACACATTTTTCATGTGAAAATCGACCAGAGAATTCAAGAGCATCTAGTTGACCAGCTCCGAATAAGGAAAAATTAGTGTCCTGGACTCCACAATTCGAAACTAAAATATCTTTCCTAGTTTACTAAAATATGTCTTTATTTGCACTAACTTTATTCGTGTTGCGCTATAATCATCCAACAGAGTTATGTGAAATATTCTGGCATTACTAATCGCACACTCACAAAAGAAACACATAGACATTAAGTTATTTCACAATTATCAGTCAACAAGTATCGATCTATACTGTCTATAAAACAAGAAACAAACATACATTTAATGTAATTTAGTGCTTTACAAAGTGATTAACTGATATTGTAAACAGTATTTTAATTCAAAATTGTTTACTGTACAATGAAGACTATAAACTATGCTTTATTTTATCAATCAAACTTTAATTTTAATACTAATCGTATCTCTTTTCTTTAATCCAAAAAATGTAGTTTGATAACTTTTATAAAGTTATTTAATTTAAGAACAGTTTTTACCATTGCTTGAAGGAAACTGGGGTTTACTTGGAAACCAACCATAAGAGAATTTCTAAATATTAGTTTGAAAGCGTTCAATAGTGCATAATATGCATAAATGGATAGACATTTTATGAATCTAAATGTTTGTGTGAGAGAAGTCGTGATTATAGTTAGTTGAGAAAATACTAGATATCAAAAGATCATTTCTCAGTTCAAAGTTTTTGAAAAGTTGATGCAATGATATAACTGGTAGGTGACCATGTAGCTGTTAGAGTAACACATTTTCCTGATAGGATTTACACTCATTCCTAGAATACATTAGGGGGTATAGGGATTCTAACAAAAATCCTTATTTTTTGTATTTAAAAGAAGTTTGCAATATCCTTATTCATTTGTTTGCGAGGAATAATTAAATACTTTTTCTCATCTTTGAGTTGTTCTGCCTTTCTTCTCTTTTTTTCATTTTTCCTCTCTAGGACTTTGATAATTCACTCAGATTTTTGTGATTTCGCTTACATTATGAAGGATAATTTCATAAAAGTAACTAATGTATTATTTACTAAACACTCGATTACTCTGACAAAACTATTCTGTTCCTGAAGCATCAGTGAAAATATTAAGAAAGCCAGCTAAGTAGTGTGTTGAATTATTTAGACTTAAAGAATCCCCTGGTTATATACTTAAAACACAAGATCACGATGCATTAAAAATCGACTGGAATTTCTGTGCCAAGAGCTATAGGGATTCTAGTTAATAATCCTAGTCTCTGTATTCGTAGGAAATTTGTAACATCATTAACGAATCCTTGAACAAATAGGACTTGATAAACAATTCTACCAATTATTTACATTCTTTGTCCGTTTTTAACTCTTTATTATCTCTTTTTAACCAATAATAGGTTTATTCTGATTATTCACATACATTTCTGATTACCCAATTTAATTAATTACTAATCTAATAAGCTTTGGATTTTTAAGCTTTGATCTACTTCTTATACCAACACATTTCTTCACATTATCATGCTGTTTAGTACTCACATATCTATTACTGTAGTTGTTACTTTATTATCAATTTGTATTGTAACTTATAGTGATTGATCACATATTTCATTTCTTATTGTTATCATAAACTCACGTAACTACATTTTTCACAAATATTACTTCATATTAAGCAAAAGCTTGACAGATAGATAGTCATATCATCAATATACAACCTGCCACAGATGTGTGTTGGCCCGAGTTGCCATACCAGATTAGCACGACGGGATGGAAATAACAAAGGTGATTAGAATAATTTATTAGCAATGATGAAAAGAAAAGTAAAACCTTGAGAATATAACTTCAAATGAAGGAGTAAAAATGTGTGTATAAATTAAACCAATTTCAAGGTCAAGAGGAAGATAATTAGTAAACGCATCTGAGCCATTGTGAATGATTTTGAACAATATCACCTAAAATCTTCAATCACTGATCGACGCTGGCATATGGACTCCAACTAATTAGTGTATATCTACCAACAGTCAATGACTTCATAAAATCACACCATGTTTTGGTTTATCACCCTTAAGTTCCAGCGTACCTCTGAACGTTCAAGTATTGCTCGTGGAGGTAGGCGATGGTTAATCATATGTAAAACATCCCAATCATTTCAATCGATAAGGATTTGACACCTCGTCTACCGATGTGCCTGATAAATATCTAATTAAAAACAATATTACTTGCTTTTATGTGTTGTCTTAATCTATACCCGAGGAATTTTTCCTGTTATAAAATCTCTATGTTTTCAATAAGTTGAACATTTAAGGTACAAAACTTAGTATCAAGTTAGTAATTGAATTAATTGTAAAACCTACATCATTGCTATCACTGACTTTCACCAATTAGTTTGATGATTAACATAAATATGTATAAATATAATCATATATTAGAGTTAGGTCATCAGAGGATTTACGCAATAACAATATTATTTGCTTATCTGTCTTATTTTAATGTATCTACGTGTAAGTTACAATAGTTTAATGCACTTACGTGATTCAAAGTAAATAACGGTCAACCCTGGACTTAAATTTTGTACTAAATGACATTCGTCAGCGATATGTATTTATAACCTTAAAGGTGCGGAGACTTCTCTTGGGATTTATATTCTAGTTAACCAATGTGAAAATCAGTCAATACTGCTTAAATTTTTGGACTACCAATTTTGAAAAACTTGCATTTATTGACGTAAATTTTCACCGGTTTAGATCTACTTTAGTCGATTAATTATGTCTGTCGATTACTTGTACTTAAGTATTTTCACACAATAGTTACAGACTATTGTGATTTTAATTGCTCAGAAACTCAAGAAGCTCCACCATGACAGTTCATTTATATCCATCTTTTTTCCTTCAATATCGTTCAGGAACACGTGAGATAATTACCATAGTATTTGGCAGTGAAAAAAGATGCTACAAAGTCGAAGCTGTTTGTAAACATTTACAGATGAATATGAATGGTTGCTAATTACTGTTGAAGAAGTTTTCTAAATATTTTTAGTTTTTTCACTGGTCAAAAGATCATAAAACTAGAATTTTACTTGAACTTTAGGTTGAGAGTACTTTGCTGTAATCAAATATATGTTATTGGATAAAACAAGTATAACTACTATTAGCATTAAGGACCGGTCATCTGTGAAACTGTGATATTTATACGAACTGTCTTATTACTCAGTGCTAGTTTGTGGTTTCACCATAATAACAGTAATAACAGTAGTGTTGCAAATAATCAATACCGGAGACACAACAATATCCCATACGTAGCAGATTAAACTGTACAAAATTACATGTTTCCAGTTAACGTTAATTTATAAGCAGAGATGAGTAGTGACTAGCAGTGGAATCCGAAAAGCGCATTTCGTCTTATTCTGAACTTGTAAGCTTAATGTGCGTGCACTCCAGGACTCGAATACAGTACTATTTTCTTCAAATACGATTGCATTATCCACTTACTTCCAGAGTGAATACCAACTCTGAGATGTGGTTATGAGTCCCAGGTAGGATGAAACCTTTGTCTTGGATTCCACTACTAGCCATCATTGATCTCTGCTTACAATCATTGTAACTTAAGGCACTATCGAGGTTATTCGAACAGGATACTTATATGTCAATAAGAGACTGATCAATTACAGTCCTAAACATCAGTATATATGCTAAATGATTTTCTGTACTATCTCGAACTATATTCGAGAAAGCGTAATGTACTACTGAAAAAAAAACTGTGGAACGTTTATTTTAGTTTATCTATTTACTCAATTCATAGTTATGCTTGATAGAATTTATCTTCATTAGTTCAATGAAAAATTATACTGAAATCAATATTTACTTTATTATTATTGTATACAATGAAACATATTCGCTATAGTTTTAATTATTCATATAAGATGTTTACTACAATTTTCTCTAATATAATAGAATCATTTAAGATACTAATTAATTTGAATGAATCTTTAAAAATGTAAATTAAAACAAATCAATTTTTTAATTATAATTTGATAACTTTATATTTTCTAAATTTTTCATTTTTGTTTTTGTTTTTCTTTAGTTATCTATTTACATATTCATTATAGATTGAATAATCATTTGATTTTAGTATATACCACATCTTTTATTTATTGAATAGTTTTAACTCTTATTGGCATTGATGTTTACTTTTTATTTTCATATTTCATAAACTACTAAATAAATAAAAAATATTGAATATCCCAATTGTCATTTAAAGTGATAAGAAATAAAATATGAATTAGAATTTTATTTATCTTTCTATAAACATCAATAATCACAACCTTGATATGTATGACCTTCATTCGATTAAATCATCCTTTTTTTCAACAACAACAAAAATGTAACTTAGTGACAGTTTGAGTGTAGATACTGTGTATGTGTGTGTATGTGCGTATGGTGTTAACTATTCGTTTAAACGTGAATATTTCTACTTCAGACATTATTGATTTTATCTAATGTTAAAACTCAGGTCAAAAAGAGTTTGACTTATTTACTTAAGAAAAAAAATCAATATTAATCGATGTGTGTTATTTTTTTATTATTTGTGAATCATTTTGTTCTATAGTTTGAATATGATACGCCAAGTTACTGTTTACTTATGATATTTCATATAAATTTTTAGTTTACTAATTAACTATTTTCTGTTTATTTGATTGTTTAATTGAATTTGATTTATTCTTTCTTCATTTTTTGAAATTTCTATTTGTGCTTTTTATTTTTTAGAAAAAAAAACAACATGAAATAACTTAAACATTCATTATTTTTATAGCTAAGTTGATTTTGCTATGGTGATACATTTAAAAAATAGATTATACTCTTATAGTGAATCAATAAATCTATAATTAATCAAATTACTTGTTTTAATATTTTAACAATAAAAAACTTATGAAATCTACCATTTTTTTTAATATATTTACCGAATTAGTTACATTTAACAACTGAAATAAGTAGTGCTGTATAGTTATATCTATAAGTATCCACGATAAGACTATAATTTATGAATGAAATTTGAGTGACGTTAAACTGATCTTGAGAGTGATCATTTAATAATCAAGTTCAAATGACGGTTATAAACCTGTGTAAAACAAATTAGAATTATAATATACAGTTGATGATTAAGGTTAAAAATTAGATTTCTGATTTTCATCACGAACTTATATCATCTATAATATCAAAATTCTATTTAATCAAATAAATTGAATGAATTTCGCGCCAAAATCCAAGACCTGCTATGTTATACATAAATTATAATCTCACCGTATCCACAGTAAAAAGAATATACACTACTGAAAATAATTCAATGAGATTTATTACGAAATCAGTCAATTCTGACATCTTTTTTTAGTAATGAAAAGATTTTAATCTAACTGTTTATAAGTAGTGTGAGAAAAATATTATTACTTATAGTTTGATATTGCTATTGTATACGAAAATAATCACTACATAATAAAACATTTCTAATAGTGTTTGTTTTGAAAATATCTTCAATAAAACTATTTTAACTAAAAAGAAAAACTAAATTAAATCTATTATTACTACATAATTTTGTGGGTGTCGTGAAAATTTGGGTTGGTGGGTGTGTGTGTCTGTGTCTATGTCTGTGTGTGTGTGTGAGTGAGTGATTTCTTTATCTCTTTTAAACAGAAACTCTCTCCATTAGAAAGTAATAAATAAAAATCATATAAACTTAAGCATAGATACAAACAATTAAACAGATTCACATTGATAATATAAATATAAATAAAAACTTATTATTAAATACTTCTTTCCTATTTCAGAGATTGAAATCATGAGTCAATTGAAGCTTGACTACCATGGAAAACCTGAAAGCACTGGACGGCTGTTTCGTTCTAGTAATGAACTCCTCAACAGTGCGCATTCATGCGCATCCGCGTCCTATATCTTACTTTCATTATATAAACACAAAGATGATCTTATCAATTACATGTATACTTTATTCAATAAATATGTCAGTAATAAAAATAACCTTTTAAAATTAAAATAAAAGAAGAAACAAAAAAAATTGATCAAACGTATCAATAAATCTACGCATGTATCGGTCATTTTAAAAATACATTTATATGATTTTCTTTTTTTTCTCTTGTTTTTAAAGTAAATTTTATCCATAATGATTCGAAAATTGAAAAAAAAAATTTTTTTTAAGTTTTAGTATTTTATTTATTGAACTGATTATGTAATAAAGATCAATAATTTATCATTGAATAGAGCAAGAACAAACATTGATGCAGAATAGTATGAATTCATATTATTTCGAGGTTTCTCGTCAGCTGCTTACAAACCAAAATTGTGATAGAATTTTTACATGGAGATAGTGTGAAAACAATTGACATAAATGAGTGTAAATAACTGGATTACAATAATAACTATATATATATATATATATATATATATATATATATATATATATATATATATATATATGCTAGAAACAGGTCAGAGGTCAAAAGAGGGGGGGTTAATCCAGGGTGGGTGGTGTAATAATTTAGTGAAGTTCATAAATTGTGTGATAATTGTAGAGATTAATGGAATTAAATAGTGATAAGGTAGATTACGTAATAATAATTAAATAGAATTTGGAAAGTTAAGATAATTTAAGAGGATCAGGTGGTGGAAATGTGTGAATAAAATTTATTTTAAAAATTGCTCTATTCAAATTCATAAAGGGAACCAATTGCATGAAATTTATCATTGATTTATCTATAAAGAATAATTATATTCTATCAAGATTATCAATATGATTTGTTACATGTGATGGATATATAAATATATTTCTTTTCTATTGACGAATAAAAATATTATGTTGAACTATTGATTTACTAATGAATTGATAACGATTGAATAATATTGAAAAGATAAATGATTAATCAATCAAATTGTAACTTTAATTATAATCACAAGATTTTGTATACTTTAAAGCATGGAATAATAAATGATGTTGTTTAAATACACTTAATAAAAAAGAGTCTAATCAATCACATATATGATTCATAAAAATCTATATGATTATTGTTACTAACTTGAAATTTTTTTTAAAAATACAAAAAAAAATTAATTTCGTTTCTGAGTTTCACATGATATTGATTATTTATAATTAAAGAAATTGCTTTTTTTTTCAGTTGACTTATTTATCATAGTCATAATAATTAATTAATTAATTAATTAATTAATAAACCGAATAATGCACTCTTCGAATAGTGTTTAATAATTTCTAATTTATTAGTTTGAACTTGAATATTTCAATATAATTAGTTCGTGGTTAAACTTAAAAGTTAATTAGAATGAGTTTTATAGAGAATTTAGGAAATTTCACAGGTTGAAATCATGAGTCAATTGAAGCTAGACTACTATGGAAAACCTGGAAGCACTGGACGGCCTTTTCGTCTTAGTATGGGACTCCTCAGCAGTGCGTATCTACGATTCCGCACCAGGTCTGTTGTGAGATATTAGCTCACTGACGACAATGGTGTTCGGTGGCGCAACTTCGTGGATTGGTTGAAGTTAGACATTAACACTGTTGGATGCCGGCTCAGTGGTCTAATGGTTAAGTGTATGTATTTTCTAATATCGATATTCTAGGATCAGTTTAAAATGTATACTAATAGTTATGAATAGGTCAACATACAAAGAATGAAAACAATTGTGAACAGATATGAATGTACTACATTAGAATATAAAGACAAAAATGAGTATACATGTACAAATCACTTTTACAAATATCATATACACGACTTTCTAACTCATAACAGTTCCTTAATTAATGATCAAGTTCCAACGGAAGAAATCATTAACTTAATCGTTTATATTATTAGTAATATGACAAGTTCATTCCATATACTCAATTAAGAAATAAATCACATAGTGCAAATGAAAAAAAGAATATTGTTAAACAGAGAAAAAATAAATGTCGATTTGGTTTAGAGTTGGGGACTTCTTAGAAGTGTTCACGAACACCTCAACAGAGAGAATGGAACGTAAAATACTCATTTTGAACAGTTTTTACGATATCATAGAGCGACTGAATGGTGCTCCTTGACATTTACTTATTCATTGGTAAGTGTAAATTCTTGATGAAAGTAATACTTTTAATAAAATTGTTTATTTTTCAGTTATAGGGATAATACTGAAACACTATAAGAATGCTTGTATGAAGAGTGGTTTTATATTTATTTCATCTTATTGTTTATAATTCTTGTCTTGCAATTGAACCACTGATCACTATCACAATATGATAAAGTGAATATAAGTAAACATCAACTTACATACTGTTTATGCTGAACTAAAGTAAACCAAATCGTTTAGAAGCCCACTTAACTTAAACATTATATATATATGACCAACGATCGTGCCAAATTAACTGTAATTCATCAGTCATTCATCAAAGAAATCTATGACATACCTAAATAAACTCATCGATATCACTAGAATTCATCAATTTCCACTTAAACACAGTAATTTATGGGTGATCATATTGAAATAACAAAAATAATGGTACGAAAGATTTACTTAAAAGTTAAACATTTTTAAGTCAAGCCTATCCGCATATTGACAGACAAATGCTATTAAAATATCACCAGTATGTTTCTGTGACAGAACTAACTAGTAAAACTATGATCTTGATAATGTTCATGATATGGATTTTAACTGGATTCAAAACTATGAATTAATTGTCAATCATTTTATTCTATTTAGCTAAGATAATTCAACTTCGATGAAGTATTTTGTGAAGTTGTAAATTTTTACCACTAAAGAATCTCTTAATAGAATAAATCGGCTTCACAGGAAAACCCGAATTTTATTTGTATCCCTAATTGTAATTAATTCATGAAGTAAGCAGGTGACTCAACTATTTACTTTTATACGTAGCAACAAATGAAGGGGAAGATAACCAGTGTAGTAGCAGCCTGTTTGTAACTAATTCATGATGTAAGCTGCAAATAATTAGACTATTTGAATTTTTTAAATTTTATTTTTTAAACTGAGTACAAACACATTTTGTTGGGGCTGTGTTCTCTGCGATTGATAGTATAATCGTGAAGCATATAAAGTAATGCCTACGAAATACATCAAATTTAACAATTCACCTTTAGTCAGTGTATGGTAAACAAATAAATTTACTAAAATTATATATTTTAGACACACGCATGCACAATTGATTTAAACAACTCTTGTCAAATTCCATGTTATGATCCACATTTGAAAATACTGTCTATTAAAGTAAGTTTCTCTTTTAAGAACAAATTGAGTCAGCCGACAATAGAATAAAATCAATGAATAAAGAAGTAATTCACAGTTAAATAAATGTATATGGCACAATAATTCATGTTAAAAAATGAAGCACAAATGGAAGTGTTACTGAATAGACCACATTCTAAACATCCCCATGGAGTATTACATGAATTTAATTAGTAGTTTTCATAGTCTACGTCATAGACTGATTTTAGTTAGGCAACCGATAGAAACCAGGGAAGCATTGAACAGCTATTCCATCTTAGTAAACGACTCCTCAATGTGTACTCATGAATAAATGAGATCAGTCCTAAATGTAAACTCGAAAAATTGAAAAATCTTCACAATCCAACATCACCTCAACCTCAGACTAATACCGTTTATTTTGCACAATTCACTCGTTTTTGTTTCCATTTGTAACTATTATATTGTTTTCGGTATATTGACGAGAAAGACTGCATATAGTTTGCTTGGTATATTGTAGATAATGGTTTTAAAAATGTCATTTGAACAGAGAACACATACTACCAACCTGTTCTTCTCAGTAGATTGTAAACTGATAGTTAATTACTGTCAAATCAATAGAACATTAATCGTTTTTATGTTTGAATTCGTTTCTTGTCTAATGAATTCCATAGTATTGAACTCGGATCGCTTTCGCATCAGCCGACTCAATATGTCTACCCTGTTCAATGGGACCAGTCTAGTGTAATGCTGTTATCTTATCTCGATTTCTTGTTATTTCTTTCTGTAACACCATCTTGTTTGTTCATCTATATGAAATTTCGTTGTCTGATTGTTTGTGATTGATATGTACATGTATCGAAAACTTGAGAACCAAAATGTTACCAGGTGTTAAAATATGTCTGTATAACAAGACATTTAATCTGTTCTGTGTATCCTATGTTTATTTATTCATCAGCATTGGTTATAATTACCTGTCGGTTTTGCAGTGTTATCTCGCTTCAACGTATCTTTTAAAACGTTTTTAAATTATGTTGTATGCATATAACCACCACATGTAGACTTAATTGAATTTCATCCGCCTTACTCAAACCCACGTAGTTTTTGCCACTTCTCGTTTATCTTACTGTGTTTATTCATCACATACCGAAATCAAGGAAACTTACGAATGATTATGGTAGTTTTACTAATATCTTAACCAATTTGTAATTTGGATGATAGTGGTTAATTATTTCTGTAACGGGAGAGACAAGGCAACAAATTAATGTATTTCCCGATTGTTGCCACTAATATGAATTCAATACATTGTCAAGATATAAATGTTGAGACTTATCTGTTTTGCTTTTTACTGTGTTTTATTGTTTTCCGCTATGGATGTCAATGGGTAGGTGGTTGAATGTTGGGAGTGGGGAAATTTCTTAATGTGACAAAAACAAATGTTTGAGATTAACTGATAACAACGTGACCGGTTTGATTTTCAGTTGCGCTGTTTACTTGCTTTTTATCTGGTTGATGGAGTAGAACGAGATTTAGTGTGTTTACTTAATTGTTCATTATAATCAGTGGTCAGTCGGCTAATTGGTTTACTTAGTTGTTTGGTGTACTTGCTTCTTTTAATAAAAACGGTATTTTAAAAAGTGTGAAAATCCACTACTGTTTTATTTCGAAATAAAACTTATTTATTGAGAGATTGTATGTTCATTAATAGATTACTCAGCAGTATTAAATGCGATTTTGTTTGATCTATAGTTTTGTCAGTAAACTGTCGAATATGTTGCAACATGCTCACTAGCCTGAACTCCTTCAAATTTCAGATTCATCTTGTTTAATAATGTAAACTAGCACAAAACATGAGTGTTATGCTTTCTGTCGTCCATCATCAACCATAAAACATGTGTTATATGCAAAATAGACTAGAACGAATTTTGCACAGATTAACAAATGTTTTAGCTTCAAATGTCTATTTATTTTTGCAGTTTTACATCGAAGACAACCACTATAAATCAGGGAGCAACGACTAGATCTTTCATTCTCCTAAGTAGTACGCAACCATGATTTCATACAAGAACAAATCCGTGATATTTAAGCCTCACTGTCAGTAGTTAATCTTCAAACCTCTGAGTTGGCATTCAGTAGTTTACATTTTTAAGTCCAATCTACTAGTGATTTTGAGCAATCATCTTTGGCAGAAATCTCTGAATCTATGGAATTATCCTGGTTGACGTTTGTCACCAGTTCGTACTTGCTACTTCAGGAGGACTTATTCTTTCTAAACTGTCATCACAAAGTTCTACATTCTAAGACATTATGACTCAGCTAGTTGAGCTTCAACCGACTCCCTGTACGGTTGAATTATTTAAAATGACTGATCACTGGATAGTAATCAATTTCGTGGTTTTCTAGTGATAGCATCAAGCTTTTTGAATAAAGAAACTATTCCTTTTTAGAAATAACCGTTTGACGTTTAGTTGCTTGTGATGAAATTCAAGAACAAAATGCGATTTGAATTCAAGATTTCTACTAAGTGTCTTCGATAATTCCTCGAAAAAGTTTTCAGAAACTAGGAAAATGGAGTATACTCTTTGACCAATCAACGTCCTTAGGAAACTTGCAAGAAAACTCTAAAAGACAATTGACTATATTCACTTAGTTCTAACTGGATAATTCCTAATTTTATCATACTTTCCAAAAACTTCTAGAATGTCATCTTATATATACCCTTTGTTTCTGCAATAACAACTACTTTTTACAAGAAAGCTCACTGTATAATTCCTGACTTTAGTTTTCTATTTAAAGTTCGAAAGAAAAAGATTTCTCTAAAATAGGATTCGTTTAAGAAACCGAGTTTCTAGTCATTTAAATAGATGTATCAGTGTTCAATATTTCAGATTGGATATTGATTGATAAATATTGTAATAGTGTAATTTTTTAGCAAGAAAACTGTTCATTTTATAGTGTCTAATGAAAAACTTAAACTTACTGTTTTATTCATATTTATTCACTTTGAATTATAAAATGTGAAAGGCAACTGTTAATATTGATCTAAAGTAATGAGAAATTAAAGTAAATAAACTGAAAAATATATCAATCTTCAAATTTCTCAGTTACATAGACAATTATTAAAATGAATCTAATATGACAATACTATTGTTATTCACATTGGATATACAATAAGAATCTTGTTTTTTTTTTCATTCAGTTTCATACATTAAATATACACTTTTATGTATTAAACCATGAGTCCTGAATTCATATGTATCATATTCATAGTTACGTTATTACCTTTCAGTGTCTAGGTTTTTACTTCAATATGAAAGAGTTGTTAATTTTGTAAACAATGTATAACTGTCAACAATTTCCGTCAATAACAACGCTACTATAAAAATTTGGATACGAGCTTTTCGGATGTTTATGTTTCATAAATACATTTCGGCAGACAGATGAAGTGATAAGAAATAGAAAAGGTAGATTTCCCTACCCAAAATACTACCCATTACAAGCGTTAATATAACTCAAAGTAGATAATGCATAGTAAGATAATTAGATAGGCATTCGATAAAATAATGAGTGAAACACGAAATGTATACATGAGATGTATAGAATTTCAAGAACTAAGTATAAGAGGTATATAGACTGAAGGTCACAACTGTATATGAAGAAAATGAAGTGGTTAAGATGGTAAAACAACACAGTATTTACATTCTGTCTGAGTTAAAGTCTGTCTCAAAGTTAGGATCAGTCACATCGATGCCACCATTTTTCTAGTGAGCTATCTTCAAGATATTTCCCATACTTCGTACATCAATTGTTCTGATAATGGTTATTAGATCAATTACACAAACGTCTATAAATTTCAGAATACAATATGAAGTGAAAAACACAGTTTACTTCTGTACAGCACAGATCGATCTATCAAGGGAACGGTGCGAATATGAATACAAATGAGTAACTAAATAGGAACTAAAATGCACACATATATGAGCATGAGGTTGAGTCATCGTGAGTTTTGAGTAATTAACACTTAAGCCGGTAACAGGTGTATGTGGGGGCTGTAACACTATGATCAATCATAAATTATCATGCAATCTTAGAATTAGCTTCCAGACACCATAGCATTTACTGTGAAACATATTAGTTATCAATCATCTAAGTCAAGTATACTTAACTAGAAAAATGATTTTGACTTGTGTATAGACAGAGTTTAACTTTCTATTTCACTAAATGCATCAAAAGTTATATAAAACAAAGAATTAAGACATTGTCGTTCTCTAGTAAATTAATATTTCAGCTGCACTGCTGCGTTTTATAAAAAAAAACTTTCACAAAACCAACATTTTCAACACAATAACATAATCATTATACTTTTGTTTATAATATAAAACTAATCATTGCATTTTAATGAATCACTTTCTATGAAATTTAAAAACGGATCCATTTATAAACTAAATATAGAAAATATATGGTAAAATAAACAGTTACTATCGATCCATAAATGATTTTTATTTATCCATAGTATGTTACTACTTTTTTTTCAGTGGTCATCCAAACTGATTTTATTTGACTTAACATCTTTCCTTCTTTTAGTCACAGTTTTTAAAAAGAAAAATTGATTCATTCATTGTATTTTACCTTCCCGATATATTTCTGGCAAATGAGAAAATTACAAATGAAGATGAAGAAAAGTTCTGTTTTATTTATATAACTTCAAATAGACAAATGAATCTTAATGAGAATAGATAGATTATAGCTAACAGTGTATTACTGAAAGAAAGTTCATTACTAGTGATAATTTGACATCTGGATATACCTGTACCCCACTATTACTACTCACATTGAGACTTGAACCTTCTACCTCTCACTTTAAATACTCAATACGCTATCCACTAAGTTCATTTGACCATCAACGTGTCCAATTAGGTATGTTGGTGATAATTTGCACAAGATACATATATATCAACAAAAACTGATGAAAACTCAGTTCTTAACGTCAAAAAATAAATTTGATAAATGAACTCATTCATCAATTACTTAGTAGTCACACTACCTGTGAGAGCTAATGATGCTAGCTGGTTATCTGTACCAAAGTGGGCGGACAGGGGTTTGAACAAGAGATTTAATGGTTATATATATATGAAGTGTCCAAGTGATGAATAATCTCAAAAATCAAATTATCATCATTAAGCTGTCAAACAAACAGATGTCTGAACAACAGAACAACTGACTGACAAAAAACTCATTATTTATTCAGTAAAATAATACATTTTATTAAAAATAGGATAAAACAACTGCTTAAAATCTCCATATAGTATGCCATATCAACATACAATAATGACCTAAAGTTTATGATCAGTCAGTGAATTTCTTTTATCAGACATCTATCATTTTTCTATCGATAGTGACATTATCTAGACAAGTAATATTTATAGTTCACCAGCTCTATAGTATACATGAACAAGGATACTAATGAAATGAATGTTCTCAGATAACACACTATAATGTCTAATTTATTCTTATTTGAATAATCTTTTTATCATCTCTTAATAAGATACAATACTATCAATCTAATGATGTACAAACATGAGAAGAAATAATACACTTTAGATCTTAATAACGGTTCAATTTGCGTAATTAATTAATTAATAATCTCATGACAACATGTATGAGAAATACTAGAAGTTTTTCTTAAAAGAAATAAATGATAAGATTATGTGAAAATATGAAATTATAATTTTATTCAGTAAATGATACTTAAAATGATCTTTCCCTGTATTATATATTATGGTTTATCATACATGTATAGTTTATATTTCAATTAGAAATTAGACATTAAAATAATTCATACTTATAATAGATCTCACATTTAGTATACTTAAACTATTTAGGCGTAGCCGACAGGAAGCCGTGGATCTAAGTTTCAAACGTGAACACACTGGTTTCGCCTAACGGGTTCGATCCCGTATCAGCCTCACAGTCTGAGACTTTACAACTAAAATATTCGAACCCCAACTGACCTCCCATAGGTCTGAGATGTATGTACAATTGACTATTAGCTAAAAAGTGACCGATGTTATGTTTGCTTAGTTCTCTTAGTGTTGATCAGATCCTGTCGAGTCAGTTGCAAGGAGCCCACTAGTTTAATTCGTAATGAAAGGAATACACAAAGGTGATATTGGTCGCTACTCAGTCATATATATATATATATATATATATATATATATATATCCCAAATATCATAACTGTTATCATTGTCTTGGATATTGACAGACAACAAAAATCGTCTGTAGTTCACCATATTATAGACTTCAAGAATGACATTTTGCTATTGATAGAAAAAAAACACATCCAACTTTTCAGTTTATATTACATGAATATGCACAAAATCCGTTTATCAAAATTATAATCATGTGAACACCAACAAAAGAACTGAGAATAAAGTTTTGAAGTTCTAGTTAGAAGTCATGATTGATAGAGTTCAGTCATATCAGACGTGTAATATTAAATAATAATTATTGTAGACAAAATAAACGAAATAGTTCATGTGATTAAAACAAAGATATTGTTACTATCTTGGTTATTTGTAGCTTTATAACAACTTACTCCTTCTTTTTTTAAATATTGTACTTTCTATTTGACAAAATGGAAAAGCCTTTCACACTTATAAAAGATATTTATAATTCATCATTCTTCTTTTTTATACATCAGTATTATTTATGTTTGATTCTTTTAAGAAATGTAACATAAAAAATAGAAAACAAGCAAGATATGTCTAGGAGACAAGTTCATTAAAGTGATTCTATGATAGATGCATTAGTGAGATAGATACACATATATAAGATTCTGTTGGTCAGAAGTAAACAACAATGAACATAAGTAAACTGTTTATGATTATTATTATTTTATTTATTTCTCATTATAACAAATATATCAGTGCTCTGAACAAACGTTTTTAAAAAATATGATGGATAATATATTATACTTTTATTAGCATCAAATTTCCAGTCCATAAGCACAATCTGTCCAAATATTGTATGATGTTTTGCATTATATTAGCGCTTTTTTTATCACCTTCAATTTACTAGTATAGGAGTTGTGGAGATTATTAAATTTTTGATTGAGATCATGAACCAATTGATGTTAGACCATCACAATTGAAAACCTGGAAGCACTGGACGGCCGTTTTGTCCTATTGTGGGACTCCTCAGCAGTGCGCATCCACGATCCCGCGAGCGGGATTCGAACCCAGGGCCTTCGGTCTCGCGCAATTTCGTGGATTGGTTGATGTTAGAAACTATCACCATCGGATGCCGGCTCAGTGGTCCAGTTGGTTAAGCGTTCGCGCGCAAGACCGAAGGCCCTGGGTTCGAATCCCGCTCGCGGGATCGTGGATGCGCACTGCTGAGGAGTCCCACAATAGGACGAAACGGCCGTCCAGTGCTTCCAGGTTTTCAATTGTGATGGTCTAACATCAATTGGTTCATGATCTCACCTTCAATTTATTTGAATTCTGATTGGTCTTAGTATCCTCTGTAAATAAGCAGTTCCTCTGATTTTACGAATATATGTAAAGCAATAAATGATTTACAGTAAAAAAAAAATAAGATAGATCTGTTTGATAATGTGTTAAGTCCATCTGAGATTTATCCACTTGAAACATAGATACTAGCAATCATAAACAAATAAAGCTTCCTAATCCATAAATTCTTATTCAACAATGTTCTAAGAGTTCCGTAAGTTTTCTCTTCAGATCACTAATAAAAATAAAAATCTTATTTAGTTCTTTGCATTATTCCTATACTCAGAAATAGAGATCGTTTTTAAAAAGAACAATTCACACAATGTTACGACATCAATGACAAGTTAAGAGTACTGATGAAACCCGTAGCGTAATCTAAAATTGAAAAATACTAATTTACCAACATTTGTACGTGTACTCTATTCAACAATACGATTTTGTAAAAGAATATAGTAGTTTTATATGATCTACTTCAGTTTACTAATTCATACATCAACGTACTATTTTATATATGACAGTGCATAACTGAACAATGGATTTAAATGTTTCTCAAATTTCTTTAAAAACATAATATGTTCTTACACTTTTCTGGATTACTTAAGTCACATAAGTTGCTTGCTTTGTTTTTGTGAAGTAAAGACGTGATCGATAGATAGATTAAAGATCTTAAACTTTTCACGTCTACCGAAATTTACAAATTCGTCAAACGATTGAATTGATTGTAAAATTGGTAAATTAATGAGATTATGTCAATTTTTGACATGACTGTTCACAATTAAAATTCTAAATGGTGTATCTTTTAAACTCGACAACGTTTAACGTCGTCATCTTTGTAGCGTTAGGACCCTTAAGGTAAGTAGTATACCTGCACTTAAAATGATCTGATTTGTGAGACGACAATAATAACTGTACATACTTGTAGGTCATGACGATTATCAGTTCATTGAATTTGTTTTCAAAGTCATCATTTAATTATTGCATTGAGAATCATATGTGTATGTTTTCCGAAAACTGTAGACTAACTGCTTACAGATAGGATTTAGTTTTGTTTCAGGTAGATGCGACAGGTTTCCTTAAAAAACTGAATTAGTCTTTTCAAGATACACGAGTTACACCTTTCTATCGAGACCAAACAAGCACGAAGACTCAATCTAGGATTCCTTAGTGACTACATCTAACCAGATAACATTTCAACATAGAACATGCAGTGTTGAATCACTATTGACTGGATAGAGGCAAACAATTGTCTTGTTAAATATATTTTCAAAAGATAAAAGAAAACTAGTTGACGTAATTGTATTTTTTAAATTTTATTATGAATCAATTACTAAGTATAAATTTCTGTGCTCACCTACGATTTTAAGGTAAACAATACTACCCGTCTTTAGATATATAAGCGTTACAATACAATTCTAAAATCAATTTCCAGACAACAAATACTGTTAACAAGGGTTATGCTCTAAACTCAACAATAGAATAAAAAGGCTGTATACAATGGTGGAAAAAACCCTAAACGGAAATACTCATGATTCCCATCGTAACTTTCTAACGTAGACCTTAATAACTGATTGGTTTAGTTGTGGCTTTAACAAACGATGCTGTAGTATAAAATCTAAGGCTATTCAAAGTAATATTTTGTTATTTCATTGAAAACCAGCCATTATGGATACAAATCTCCGAAAGTTCGATTTTTGTCGAAGTTAGACATTAACACCGTTGGATGTCAGCCCAGAGGTCTAGAGGTTAAGCGTTCGCACGCGATACTGAAAGCCCTGGATTCGAGTCCCGCATGTGGGATCGTTCGTGTGAGCTGCTGAGGAGTCCAACACTAGGACGAAACGGCAGTCCAATGCTTCCATGTTCCCAATGGTGGTCTAGCTTTAACTGACTCATCAATTCAACTATTAAAAATCACTACAATATCCACAAAACCCCATTTTGATAATTTCAACATATTCTAAGTTAGATTCATGTCCACCATTTTATATCAATGCTTTGATCTAAGCAGAAATGTGATATGACGTTTCGCAGTTATTTAGTGTTCAGAATAACAAAAGTGTGTTAATCTCAATCTCTGCAGTCTATTGTTCAAGTGACATTTTCTGCTTGTTTACGTTCGTTTTAACATCACACAGTTCATTGGATACAGGTTCGCAATAGACTTACGTGAATCATGAAATTCCAGGAAAATTAACCCTATTCTGTGGATTGTGTGGACATGGTGACATAATGTAGATCTAAGAAAACAAAAATAAAACTAGTTAAATCTTGAAAATCTCAAAAACTATTCAAAAAATAATCCAGTGATTTTATTCGATATGTTCATAATTTTTGCAATCTTGAATTGAATTGAGTTCAATTGAAATCTTTATCTTTAGATCCTAAATTCTAGGACTATGAAAACAAGATTACCAATTTTTGTAAACCATTATCTAGTCAATGTGAAAGTTTATTACCTAATTGATTCATGAGGATTGTATTTTTATTAGACTGACCTAAAAAAAATAATAAATAGAAAACGGTATAGAAACAATTTTCGATAATCAATAAAATCTGGTTTTCATGATTGTAACCATACAAATTTTCTTCTAATTCAAGATTAATACACAACTGTTCTTTTCCCTTTTCAAACGTAAATTTTATAGGATTTCAATATTGTTCACCGTACGACATGAACAATTTAAGTAATAGATATGGATTCATATTAAATTTGAAAATATATAAAGTTAGTCAATTTACGTAAACGAGTTATATTTGTCAGATACGTAATTTTCTCATACTTAACAACAAAAACTTGATTGACATGCATCAGCTGATGGATAGATGAAAGAAATCGGACTGATAAATAAGCACTATTTATTCCTACTTAATTACTTTTTTTTAAAGGAATCATAGGTTTCACTGAAATATAAATAACTAGATCTAACCAAAAGAAGATAGATGAAGTAAATTAGATTTCAATATGATTAGTTAATAATGACACCGATGTTAAAAGTACCTATTTAGGCTGCTTAAGTATTTGCTGTCTTCCAACTCTCTAAGAAGATATGATGAAAAGTTGACTTGTGTAAGGCCTTTAGAAACATACAGATTTCAAGTTCCAGTCAAACTTCAACATATATATCTATATTGAAAATGGTATCATACACTTGAAGGTAAGTGATTAAAAAAAACATAAAATTGAATGGTTTAAATAAATGTATTTAATTCCTGTTGAATAAATATAAATTCAACACTTCAATGTAGATGTTTAAAATGAGACTCGAACCCGGTACTTAAGTCTATCTCTCCAAGCTTCAACACATAACCCACTGTTAGTAACAATTCAAATATTCCAAAATATAGCAGAAAGATAGTATCAGAGCATTCATTTATTAAACAATATAAACCAAGAAAGATTGGTTAAAATTCAATTCAAAATATTAATAGTGAGACGATAATTCAATGTTAAACGGATGCTAAAGATATAGTCCAGAATGACAATAAAAGCTCTTCAATTAAATCGTCTAACTCATAGGATATAACATTGCAAATAATTTGATAAATTGAACTACAGAATACGGACGACTATTTACTATCTACTAATAAGTTGACTATATATTAAAAAACTGAACAAATTATTATTAATAAACTTAAATGAAAACAGGGTTCAGTTTGGAGTTTGTACTTTTTTATATGTACGTCAGACTTTCAAGGCTCATCGACAGAACGACACCATCCAGTTACTAACTCGGAATACAATAATACGCATTCTTTATTCCCAGTCAGTCAAATGCAACATGGAACTTGGTAAATGAGTACACCGGTTCAAATCGCCATACTTCATTATTAGAACCAGATGAAATTGTCAAGACAAATACCAGCGTAGTAGAAGTGGTAACATAATTCAAGAATTAAGGACCCAAAGGGAATACACCTGCGACTTGAAGTTTCTAAACATTAGTTACGACAGTCTGGTGGACCTCAATTGGGTAGTTTACATCAACCCAAATGGCTCAATCCAATAGTCACAGTTTTCCTGAACTGAAGTCTTGTTTCGATTTCAGCGCCCCTACCATTCTTCCAACCTACTCAAACATTACCCGTCGAGGTAGTGGTTGAGAATACATAAATGGTGCAACCACCTATGTTGATAAGGATTCATTACCTCGCCAATTGATTTTCCATACCAACTCGCCAGTACCGAATCAGAATTTTACATTTAAATTGTGGGAAATGCATTCGAAACATTATTTGATCGTTATTTGAGGTAACAAAAAGATTGCATTATTTCAGAAGCTTAAAAAACAGAATCACAACATCTAAATACTTTAACTCGAGAGAATCTCTACTACGTTAAATTTGTAATATTTTACAATCTTCGTCTAATGTCTTTGATCAACTTATTTATATATTTATTTGAACACATAAATATTGGTACAAGAGGGCATCAAATATATATGCGCCACACAAAACAATGAAAATGCGAGGAGAAAAAGAAAAGAACAATAACGACCACAGATTAGTGTAAGATAATGTAGTAGTAATAATAATGGGGTAAACGGAAAGGTACAATCAGAAGGAATCTTTCAGTTAAGAGAGATACAACCACTTTTTACGAAGAAAGTAAAAGAAGGTTACAGCAGGATCGCCACTGGCTTCTATTCTGAGCCATATCTGATAACGTCTCTAGCCACTGTGCTGCACCATCTCTAGAACCCCAACCAGAGTCGTGAAGGACCAACAGAAGCCAGTCCTGTACAGCTTCCTTTCATACCACGACACCATGTCATACACTGACCACCTCTCCGCTTTTTCCAACCAGTTCCAGAGTCGGAAAATAATGCGCGACGTGGAATTCTCTGGGACAACATTCGTAGAACATGTTCAAGCCAACGAAGTCAATATTTCAAGATGGTGACACCAAATGGATTAGCGTCTCTGAGCCCGTGATAAGTATGACGGTGTTCTAGCATTTGGCGAAGGGTGAAGATATAATTAATACATCATCGACCGGAATGAAAACCAGCCTGCTCCTCGTGAGTCAATCTTTCTCGAGTTTTGAACAATAGTTTGGACGCGATCTACAGTAGATGCATCCCTCGACGATTTTCGCTGAAACGACGTGAACTCTTTTTAAGGATAGGGACAATTATCGACTTATTCCATGACGTTCGTACACTCTCTAGTTCTCAGACCTTTGTAAACAGCACAGTCAGTTCCTTAGCCCGAAAGTCACCACCACCTTTAAAAAAAGCCGGAGGTAAGTCATCTAGGCCTGGTGATTTGTAGCGCTTCAAGAGTTGGAGTTCTTTACTGACTTCTGCCTCATTTGGTGGATCAGTCGTAACCGGCCATGGAGGGCAGGGCACTCTAACCGATGTTACCGGAGCAGCAGGCTAGTTGAACTGCCCTTCGAAGTATTCTGCCCATTGTCCAAGATGTCGATGGATGTTAGTGATTGGCATCCCGTCAACCTCACAGATTGTGTCGCTCACACCAGACTTCTTGCCGCCAGTGGCTCGGATGAGCTGGAAGAGCTTCCGGTAGTTACCAGATGCAGTGGCTGCTTCCAGCTCATTAGCACGCTCCGACCACCAGGTTTCTCGTTCCATACGCAGGCTTTGCCCGATTTCATTACGTAACAGCCTTCGTTTGCTGTCAAACTCACGGTCACCCGGAATAGACCGACGAGCTTCGATGAGTTGTAAGGAGCCTGAAGAAACCCAGTGCTTGTAAGCGGGACGTTTCGCGAAGCCGCAAGCGGCTTTACTCGCCATTTCGATGGCGTCATGAAGTTGCAACCAATGCTCATCTATACTTTTCGAGGAATTGTAGCTAATTTAGAACCTAGCTCGGTTCGATACTTACTTGCAACAGAAGTTGCAACCAACTTGCTAACATCAATCCTTTGGTGGCGGTCACTTCGTTGGCCACTGAAAAGTAAGGTAAGATTGGCGCAGACCAAAGCATGGTCAGAGTCCAGATAGGCACTCCAAAAGGAGCGGCATTCTCGTACACAACCACGCCAGCGGTAGCCGATCGCGATGTGATCAATCTGAGTCCAGGCTTGAGATGAAGAGGGAGGACGCCAGGTGGCACATCGGCAATGACTGTGCCGAAGGTTAGTGCTAGCCAGAAACAAGTTGTGGTCTGTGCACAGTTGCAGCGAACGGTCCCCGTTGTCTGTCCTGCCACCAACAAGTCCCCATTGGCCACCTAAACGACTCTCTTCTGTGCCTAGACGCCCGACCTGAGAATTCAAGCCTCCGGCTAGTACTACAATATCTGTCGAACGCACTTTCTGGAGAAGAACAGATAACTGGTGGTAGAATTCATCCTAGATTGCATCTGGGCTACAATCGGTCGGGGCATGGGCAGAGATGACGAAAAGACATCGTTTCTCACGCCGATTTCTTCTCACTTTGATGGAACTTTCTAATCTAACAGCACATAACCGACTGGGATCCAATCGATTAGTGCTGCCTCAGCTCTAGCGCTTAGTGCGACACCAACGCCAGCAAAACCAGACGAAGATGCCACGGAGTCCCCGGATAAACGCACGTAAAACAAACTTTTCGAAACGACAGACGTTGAGTGAATTTGTAGTACTTCACCAGAGTCTTGAATACGGGTCTCGGATAGACTTTCCAAAGACATAGCCAGGCCTATCCGTTGTCCGACCTACATAAGTGTGCGAACGTTGGAGGCAGTGAGTTTGAATGGTGCACGTGGTTTCAGAAAGACTGCTTCAGTATTCGTATTTGGTGGTAGCATACAATTTTCAACCAGGCAGTGACTCGATAACGTTTCCACCATAAGCGAGCTGCTGTATAAGTCGAGAAATAAGGATACACAAAGTGGGAATAAAAGAGAATGAAAAGAGACCTGGTAGATAATTATGTGAATTGTTTGACTGTTGATCGAAGCGTGAATAGGATTTTCAGTAAATATTGTCATTTTCATTTTATTTGTGTGTGAGCTGTGATACTGCCCGAGTGCCCAGACCGAAGCAGGTGGTTTTCTTAGGGGGCTACACCCCGAGCCTTTGACCTAAAGGTCTGATCCACAAGGCAGTGGAGCATCGTGAAAAGATGCAGCCCCATGGAAAACGGTGACTAACAATCGGTTCATACGCCATTTGTTCACGCAGGATACTGGAGCCCATGTGCATCATTGGTTTGGGATCCAGTTAAAGCGCAAGATATTCGCTTTACGTCCTCTCATTCTCGTAAACAACACCCGCGCCACGATAAGGCAGTGAATAAGACTTCCCTGACGAAGGCTGTAGACGCGTGGTCGGGCCCTCCCACTCTCGATCATACCAGGGCATTTAGGGGCAACAAAATGTCTTCAATCAACTGCCGTCCTACTACCGATTATATTAACTGTAGGAAGTCCAACTAAAATCCCAAAATCCAACCCGATCAAACAAATAATTAATTATCATACAATTAATTGTATTTCGATTATTCTAAGCTTTGCATAATTTTGTGGAAATTACCTTTCTATTGTACACAAAGTTTGGTAAAATCATCTCCATGAAATAATCCCATTAAAAATAAGTGATTTCATGAACAGACTTTCGTCAAAGTAGGTAACACAAATCGCAAAATCACACAAACAAACAACTGCGTACACAATTTCAACATTCAAACTTTTGATATTAAAACTACTGCCAACAACATAAAACATCAGTTCTCTCCATCAAAAGATAAGCAAACATGTAGTCAAGTGAAAATTAATTATTCATCAACGAAAACAAAAAACACAGAGAAACTATTTGCTTCTAATTAATTTCCTAACAAGCTGGATCGTGAATTCGTTGAATAGAGAACTCTTTAATGACTCTTGATTTTGATATTCAATAGTATAAAGAATACAGATGATCGTATTATCCGAAATTTATCACACTGTTATCTGCAATTACATAAAACTACATCGACAATGAACACAAAGTAATGTATCAAACTTTTTTAGATGTATAACAGTTGAAGTAGAAGTCGGAATTCACAACACCACTAGTTATAGTAAACAACTTACTATAATAATAAATAATCTATCTATTTATTTCGAAAATAGAGACATTGACACAAAGAGGCATCAAATATATACATCCGCCACACTTCACCATTCGATTTGTGTGAAGGATGGAATACTGCTCAGGCGACAAAACCGAAGTAGGTCTTTTCCTCGGAGGACCACTAATCAAGCTTTTCACTTAAAGATCTAATCAACAAGTTGGTGGAGAAACGTTAGGAGATGCAGTCTCATGGTAGCCGTCGACCAACAATACGCTCATGCACAATCCATTCCCTCAAGATCCTGAGGCTCATGTAAACCAATGGTTTGGAATCAGGGTTTCCCAACTCCTCTACATAGACCCTCCAAATACACCAACTCGGTTAGAGCACAGCACATTCACTTCTCGTCCTCTCAATTTCGTTAAGCAACGACCCCGCCACGAAAAAACAGTGAGTAGGACTTCCCCAGCAGTGACTGTATACGCGTGGCCATGTGAGTGCGTTTCGAGAAGGAGATAGGACTTTTCCCACCCTCGACCGTATCAGGTCATTTTGGGGCGTAAGTAAATACTCCAAAATGACATTGCATTTAATTAAGCATTTCACTTACATTTCCGGAATTATATATGTTTGGGACAAGTGTCCAAAGAAAATAATTTATAAATATTTCGTTTTGAGTATTGTACATTCAGTTTTTTTATGTCACATCCAGTTTGTATCAACCTGATCACGTCTGTACATTGGTGAATAATCTAATTATTTTCAGAATATATACTATATTGTTATTTAGATTCGACCAGAAAGTCTACAGTAAAGCATATTATTCATTGATTTTTTTAATCAGTAATATGTGCATCGAAACTATAAAAAAACTATGGACAACGGTAACTACCTAACTATACACTGTATAATAACAATGAAAAAGTATTTTATAAACACCTGTAATTCTGAACAATACTAAGTACGTGTATAAGACTAAGCAATGACATACAAGACAATCCCTTTATTTAAACAATTGAAAAATGAACGTGAGATTCATAGATTCAAATATATATATAAATGTCGTCTGAAGAGAACAGGGTTAAATAAATTTTTTAAATACGTTAAAAATCGTACATTTTGTTTCCTTTCAAATGTTTTAATTAAGGCGTTACGAAACTCCATTATGCACACTAAAGTCTTATAATCATAAGATGAAAAATGTGAGTTAACAAGCATCCGTGCCAAATTTGTATTTGGAAAATGTAGAAGCTTATTAAACAGAACCATTTTTTGCGAAATGGACGATTCACGAGAAATCGGATCTTATTGCAAAGTTTCATAGGCCTCGATAATTATTTACAATAAATTGATTGGCAAATATATATATATATATATATATATATATATATATATATATATATATATATATATATATATATATATATATATATATATGATAGGTGGGCAGATTTAATTCATTTTAAAACAATACAAACGCAGGGTATCTAAACACACATACTAGTTTTGAGATATGGTTTAGTTGTTCTGAAAACGAAAAGGAATCAGGAAATATGTGACCATTTGTACATACACACATAAAGAAATGTGTATTTTACATTACCAATCCGAAAATCGAAAGCATAATGAAATTTAGCGAGAGACAAGATGGGAAGTGCTTCATAACAGGAAAGACTTCCAGAGCTCGTTGACATTTCATTGATTATTTATGAACCATACAACAAAAATTAATCATCCAGGTGAATTTAACCCCTTTTTAGCGGTCTCCAGAATTGTTTGTGATACAAATAAGCAAGCGAAATAATCATGTCTCTGTAAAGAAGAATTTGCCAAGTTATAAGACATGCTTTCAAGCAAAAAATCATAACCGTATTTATTTATATAACAATATATGTGCATTCGTACATGACTTAAACTGAACTCATTCATTCTTTTATATGCACTGCTTGCGATGTAGCTATGACAATTTAAAAAAATCACGAATTATAAAAAAGAACTATGGAAAGAAATAAGTTTATAGTGGTAATAATACTAATTAAAGATGTGAAGTTTACTGTATTATTAGGCGATTTGTGCCTAGGTAGCATAGTTAGTTTATCAGTAAACAGATTATTACATAGATAGACGAAAAAGGTGAAAAAAAGAAAGAGACAATATTTGTTCTGCACACAGACGTACGAAGAAAAGAACGATGGAAAGCCCGTGAGAAACAAAGGCATGCAGTTTACGGTAGTAATTATAACAATAACAATAATAATAAAAGGAGGAAAGAATGCAAGATGTCATCAGAGATCAGTGCGATAATTGAATTGATAAATACAAATCTCTACATATATATACATAAAAACATACTTCAACAAAATCACGCGTTTAAATATATATATATATATATATATATATATATATATATATATATATATATATAAACTATTACCAGTGAAATTTCAGTTCAATTGTGTCAATAAAGAATAGCAAAATTTATTATGGTACCAGGAAATACATTTCAATAATGATACTAGTAATAGGAAGAGAATAATGGAAAAGCGGTTTTTTGAAAATCTCTAAAGTAACTACAGACAGGGAAGAAACAAACTGAATAACTGTTGACAGTCATTGGTTTTAAATGTACAATAATAAGCATATTGATTTATATCAACTACACAAATGTATAAAAAGTGTTTATTGATGAAAAATGATAAGACGTGATACAAGTAAAAAGCTGGTTGCTTGGTCGATGAACTGATCATAAATTGAACCAAGATGAATAATCCCCGAGACAAACAATACATATTGGTACAAGTACAATATAGTGAGTAGAAATCCACGAAATTGCTGACTGAAATATGAATGCACACTTTTTTCTCAAATTCCCACATTGAACTACCCTTATTGGTTTCAAAACTAATCAAAATGAATTATTAGCATTATTACTATTGTATGATTTTTTAACAGCGAGAGAATAGTATAGAGAATCCAGTTGTATACAAGTCATATAATTAGATGGTCATCGAACAAATTTCAAGAAAATATATACGATGAACGCACAAATCAATACCATAACAGGAATGACAGCAAATAATGAGAACTGTAAAAATAAAAAAACAGAGGTAAATTGGTGATAATTTTAGTAATATTTGAAGAAAATTTTGTTATAATCGATGCACTAAAACGCAAAACTAATTATTGATTATTTTTTCTATGATCAATTAAAAGTGTATTATCAATACTACTTATCACTAGGCAAAAAGTAAAAATATCACTGAATGATTAAGAAATATCAACCAAAATCATAAACAAAATATTTTTTAACGTCAAAATAACTAGGATATATATACATATATTTAGTAACAAAAAAACTACTTACATAATGTTCATGCAGTGGCACGTTGCTAGTTCTAGTAGGATATTGGTTATTTGAACAAAGATTATCATTTAAAGAATTTACAGTGGACATTTCATTGGAAATAGCATTCTTGTTAGAAATCTGTGTTGTGGTATCACACAAAAGTGTGCTGGCAAGAAGCTTTTGTAAATGTTCTATTTTATTATTAGCAGTATCTAGCTAGAAGTTTTTATATGAAAAAGCGAAGAAAAAAGAAATTAAGTGTAAAATTACAATCCCCTTTTATAAATCCAAATTTATCATTTACACGAAAATTTGATGCCGTGAATAGTGAGAAGTTAGTAAGACTTTAAAAAAAAACCAATGGGAATATGTAAAGTGAAATATTCAAGATACATATTAAAAAACAGATGAATCTGAAAAATAGATTTTCTATGTAAATAGAGCATTAATTAGTGATGAATAAACAGTAACCAGAAGCGAGATTACTATGACAGCAAAAATGTGCATTCCAATTAAAAATATTTATTTATTTATTTAAACATATACATTGATACAAGGAGGCATCAAATATATATATATATATATATCCGCCACACTTCACCATTCGATTTGTGTGAAGGATGGAATACTGCTCAGGCGACAAAACCGAAGTAGGTCTTTTCCTCGGAGGACCACTAATCAAGCTTTTCACTTAAAGATCTAATCAACAAGTTGGTGGAGAAACGTTAGGAGATGCAGTCTCATGGTAGCCGTCGACCAACAATACGCTCATGCACAATCCATTCCCTCAAGATCCTGAGGCTCATGTAAACCAATGGTTTGGAATCAGGGTTTCCCAACTCCTCTACATAGACCCTCCAAATACACCAACTCGGTTAGAGCACAGCACATTCACTTCTCGTCCTCTCAATTTCGTTAATCAACGACCCTGCCACGAGAAAACAGTGAGTAAGACTTCCCTAGCAGTGACTGTATACGCGTGGCCATATGAGTGCGTTTCGAGAAGGAGATAGGACTTTTCCCACCCTCGGCTGCACCAAGGCATTTAAGAGCTACTAAAAATAAGTGTTTAGAAAAGTACGTTATGATTGTTTTACTGTAAATACTAAACACAAATTTGTATATTTGGTAAAAAAATGTGGACAGTACTCACTTGTTTCGATAAATTGTCACGTTCAAGTAACAATTCATTAGCTTCTGCTTGTGCTCTTCTTGTTTCAGATATTAGACGATGATGATCAGCACGACTTGTCGCTACATCGGTTTCAATTACAGCGATCCGACTTTTCAGTGCATCACATTCCCCTCGAACCAATAATAATAACTCTGCTTTAGCGGCATCTACAATTCAAATAAGCAAGAAAAGGTACACTTATATCATATAAACTATTAGATTAGAATGTTTTGAAATTTACCTTAAAAAGTAATCATAAGAAAAGGAATTTCGCATAGAATGGCATAATAACAATGTCTTACAAAATACTGTGAACATATTAATAGAAACAAATTGAAAGCAAACATCGAGTTGTATATACAGTGAATAAAGGTGATTGATAAACTTGCTAAAACGTAAAGACATATTATAAAAAATGAACAACTACTTTGTATTTTACAAATATTCAACACGAATTTCCAATGTTGACAATATTACATCAACAATTTAATTCTAATGACTATTGGAATATTCAATAGGACAGACAAACTTAAAAACTCACCTTGTTTTCTTAAATCTTCGGTCAACTGTTTATAAGTTTCAATCTCATTCACGGATTCCATTAACTCATCTTAAAAAAATAGATAGTAGGTTTACATGAAAATTGGAATGACATTTAATTACACGAAAAATAAATATATATTTATATCTCCTTTTATCTATACAATGACATTTTCCGAAATAAACAGTGACATACAATAAAACAATATCGTATGAATTATTTAACATTTTCGCAACTAATTTCCTACTACTGGATGTAATCAATGAAGTATTAGAGACTATAGATAAAAATAAGGCAGTAGTTCACATCTTGTGAAATAAATAAAACTGGGAAATTATGTACACGTATATTAAGCTCTGAAGTACACTGGATTAAAACTTACAGATAGATAGCCGATTATACCATAGTAGGTAAACCTATATCAGAAGGATTAACTTACTGAGCGGACATAATGACGTCAAGTTTTGGGGCATCTTATTATTAGAGATCACAATAGTACTTAATGATCATAAACAATACTCACTTTGTAGTTTTGAAAGTTCTTCATCTGTATGTGAATCTTTATCCATTCTGTACGCTTGCAAGTGATTAATTTCAACTTTCTGGTTGGCTGTCCCATCCACTTCAGTAGATTGAATATGATCGGCAAGTGTTTCTGTTCCTAGACAAACATCCACTTTAGTTATATGAGTCGTCCTGAATTCGGCAGGAGGTATACATAAATCATCTAAAAAGATAGTGGTGAAGAGAAGTTATAGGATGACAGTTATTAATCTGGGATTTAGCAGTAAACACTTACAACCTGTCTTACTAAGAACTTAACCCATGACCACTAGATATCAAGTGAGTCCATTACCTCAAGAATATTAAATCGGAATCCAACTGTCTATATTTCAAATTCTGGTCAATCCATGTCATAAGCACAAAGATTATTCATAGTTATAGGTTATATCCCTCTCACTTTTGATATGGTTAAGGTCACTAGGACTCCTGGAAACTAATCATGAAGTTAGTCACTAGTGTATACATGGTTAGTTACTCCTTAGTGTCAATTAGTGTGGTGAATAAATAGTATATAGAATAACAATTAATTATCCATCCCACTACTATAACGAAAATTGTTTACTGTTTTATTCAAATTTGGAAATTTTTTTATAAAAGTATGGACCATAAGAAGAAAGAATTTAATTTCATGTGTAAAATATGCACACCGGTTTGTTCATTAAATAGTGATGAATCAGAATACAGTGATTTACTGAGGTAAAACACATTGAAAACTTACTGTGAATATTAAAAATATCGGCATTATTATGAAGATTCGGTGGTAAACACAAAGAATTTAAATCAGCACCTACACGACGTTGAAGATTGGCAACTAAAGTAGCATACTCTGTTGCACGTTGTAAGGCAGTTTCGAAATTATTTTCTTTACAATTAACAACATCAAGTCTTTTCAATGAAATTTTATCAGGATCAACATTATCAAGAGACTCAAAAGAATCAATATTGTTTGTAGCTGGATCAGAATTCACCGGTAAGGAAAGAGTTGATTCATTTGACCTTTTTATCTTGGCCAAAATACTTAATTCATCTAAATGAATAAATTGTAAAGCGTTTTTTCTTAGATAAAATTATAAGAACTAAAGGATAAACTCTGAAAAATTTTCCTATCAGTACGTTTATGAAAAAAAACCAAAAGGTAGCAACATAAAATGATCATATAGTGACGTGTGGGCGAGAATGATAATGATTCGTTGTTTGCTTAGTCAAACTAGTAGATAGTCTGACAGGTAAAAATAAGATATATATTCTTTTACCCTTATTATCATTATTATCGAGCTTTGATGTGGAAATATACTTACGTTCTAGTCAGGCTAATCACGTGTTCTTGATCTGAGTTGTGTTGAATTCTTGTAGAACAGATACTGGGAGGGTATCTAGTATAGATATTTGTCTAAGGCAAATTAGCGTCCCATTCATGTAGACGAGGAAAACCAAGCGTTATAACATATAGTGTTAAGTATTTATTTTACTGTTGAATTCATAGTTAAAAATGACTTCGATTTATAATATATAATTATAATAGAGCTCAAGATAATTTACATGCGACATATCTAACAAAGTAAATCTATATAAATATATACTTCATCATTGCCGAAATAATATCTCTGTACATCTACACTTTGACATTGAAAGGTATCTAAATATAATCTGATTATTAGAACAAGGGCAAATGGAATTCCCCAGAATGTATAAATGTATCAAGTTATTACAGCAAGAACTTAGAAGTGGTCACAAAATTATTTATCAAATTATCCTTGTACTAGAAAGATAGACTCTTTCTGAATTAACTTGATAATTTCAATACAAAAATGGTCTAGACAAGGTGGATTGTCACTCTTTATTCGATCAATAACCCTGGGGGATACAAGAGGATAAAATTTTGTAAATAGTTAACTTCGTACATAAGTAGATAAATGGTTGTTTTCGCTTCTGTACACGATTTTCTACAGCTGTCTTGCGATGCATATTGTACCTAAGTTTACTTTTGTTGCTAATTACAGATAACCGAAATGTGTTGGTTAGTTGAAGACAGGGAATGTAGTAGACTCATCTAACTTTATGTTAATAGAAATTGAAATTGCGATGTTTTAAAACGTGATCCCGAATTTCTTAAATACTACACGAGTTTATATTATCTCAACTATGTGCCAATACGAATTATATTTCATTTATTCTATGTAATTAATATAGGGAAAAGCCTATCAACTTGATCCTTGATCAACTTAAAGAGTCCTATGAAGCTCTTAATCATCAACCACAAATTTGAAAATGACAATAAACATGAGGTAAAGTTCAGTTTTCCAAAAATTAGTAAAAAAAAGGTATAATAAAGGTGAACACTACACAGTATTTATTCATACCTTGGAGCAATTTGATCAATTGATTTGACTGATTGAAAAGCCGAATACCTTCAATTATCCGAATAGATGTATGACCGTTATGAGATTCATCATTTGTGGTGATATGTTGCTCTAAAAAAACAAACAGCAAAAGTAAGTATCCAAACAGAAGTATATGTTATAAAAAATTAGACTTTCTGACGTTTAGTGACTTAGTATAAGCCACTTCTTGATTGGGATATTACAAATATATTATTTATTTATAACAATCTACTCAATACTTAATTTATTCGAAATTATCAAATCAAACCTTGATAATGATACCTATAGAAGTATATGTTGCCTAAAAAACAGTCTTTATGTTCTTAAGAACAAAACAATTGTTCTCTTTATTTTTATTCGTAAAAATTCAAAAATCTCATATATTAACAAGAATAATAAATCTATTTGCATTTATATGACTAATTATCAAAAGTTATTTGATCTAAGATGGATGATATTAGTCAAAATAATCGAATCCAACCATTTGAAGAAATTACAATATATGAGTGCTATTTTCATAGAATTCTACTCTATTATTAGTAAATTAAGTTAGAATTTGCGATTAAGCCCGTATTAACAAAAGTCTATTCAGTTTTCTTATTACTCAAAATAACCCGGAAATCTGATTATTCATGAAGAACTTATATTCGCTGGTTCTGAGTTCTTCGACCTTCATATAAGTGTGCGCTACCCTAATCACGTACGACAAAACACGTAAAGAGACTATACGTTATCATATTTATTAAATAAATTAAAAAAGAGGTAGGAACACTGAAACACAAACAGCATAAAAGATCACTAACCTTGAACACCGAAGGAATTATCAGGTTCTGATGATTTCAATAAATCGAAATTATTTTGCATACCGAATCGTTCGTTGATATTATTTAACTTATCTAAAAAATAAGATAATGTATTTACATTACAGTAAAAGCAAACAAAGAATAAAACATCCAGAAATATATCACTGTATAAAATGCAGGACCGAAAATACTCAGAATGCATGTGTTTTTAGATTTCTCATGAGTAAGAATATCTCTAGTTATTATGCGAACAATAACAAACTACAATTACAAACTCAAAATCCAAATTCGGATTGCTTGAATTATTTTGAACAGATTTTTTATGACGAGCCAACATCGACCGAAGAATTATTTATAAAAAATTAGGAAACGTATAAAGCTATTCCGTCCTAGTGACGGACTAACTAATAAAGAGATTGCATTGAACCAAAAGCCTCCAGGGTCGACCGACAACACACCATTCTATCAGTAACTTGGAATCCAAAAAATATATACATTTCATTTAATTTGTGATATTTCATAATCCATATTTAATATGCTCAGTCAACTACTGTCGGACTGGCGACAACGTTAACTTAACAGATAACGGAGCTCTACTGAAGTCACTAAATCCAACTTGATCATACTGCTGACTTCGTCGACTTTTCGACGAATATGTCTTTGATGAAGAAAAATATCTCTGAATTACGCCAAAAAAATAACACAAAATAAAACGCGAGTTGTAGTAACATAATTCATCTCACATGGTTTAACAATGAAAACAAATCTTCCGATTACAACTTTTCGATATTATTACTATTGTCAACAACATAAAACCTCAGTTCTCTCCATCAAAAGATAAGCAAACATGTAGTCAAGTGAAAATTAATTATTCATCAACGAAAACAAAAAACTCAGAGAAACTATTTGCTTCTAATTAATTTCCTAACAAGCTGTATCGTAAATTCGTTGAATAGAGAACTATTTAATGACTCTTAATTTTGATATTCAATAGTATAAAGAATAAAGACGATTTTATTCTTCGAAATTTATCAGAATTCAGATTTACACACCCTTAAGAGCATGTAAAGTTGATTTACTTAAAACTGAACTGACTTCAAACACGGTATTTTTAGAAACAAAGTAAGCTTCATTTAAAATAAAATCACATGACCATGTGTGCAAAACGCATAGTTGTTAATTGACAGACTGGTTAGCTGAAAGGCAGGAGTTCATTATGTTTTCTTGCGTACGACTAAAGAGCCTAAGAAATATTTCCAGTGCTGTTGGGTTTTCACTTTCTATCCAACGTACGCCTATGAACAATAAAATTATCTTCAAATTGTACATATATCTCTTCAGTATGCCACAATACAACTGCATTCTAAATTTAGAAGTTGGGTTTCACACAAACACTAAACTATTCCCCTCTCTATAACAATAAAACTCTGAGATCGCATTAATAATTGATAGATAACAAGAAAAATTTGGAAGTGAGAATTTTATTTGGCGGTTCAATACGGTACATCATCATCAATCCCTGTTTTTTGTTAAAGGTTGTAAACACATGCATATAACTACGGTGACTAATGATGATGTCACTAATTCTAATGTTGATATGTCTGAGGTTATGTTTGATGAGTACGATGTAGAAAACCAGTCAAACACTAATAATTTAACATATGTCAGTATTCAAACTCCTAGAGTATATTTTTAAACGTTTTGATGGCTACGCTGCTAGCTTGCCCAGTTTCATTATATTAATAGAGGTACTTATGTTGGATGAACGATTAAGTCAATGAATGAAGTTAGTTGGGTGAACCTGGCAAAGATTTGGAAGACTGGATTAATTTTCGTATTAAAAACACCAGTGTCACGAATCAGTAGGATACAATTTGATGACACAGACTGAATGAAAGTAAAGCGGCATTCAGTTTGGGGGATGATATTACAAAACGATAGGTATTAGCACTCTTTTTACATATTACAAGTATCCTCATAGATTCCTGGAGGTACGTTTCAATTAATATCATCGGAAAACCTGTTGTAGTTACCGTTAGTTCCTTTGAATTATATGTTCTGGGAGAAAAGAAACCGATTTTAAATGTTACGTTATTTGAGCTGATTCTCTAAATATTACTTTCCTATCTTATTAATAGATGATTTCCCGTTTTATTTCTCATAACTGATACTTCGTCAATTGTGAAGTATTTTTCGGCGTCTATCTGTACCGAATCTTTTTTTGCAAAAATATATAAATGAACAGATAAGTAATATGAGCCGTTTATGAACATAAATCCAGCAAAAAAAAGAAATATACTAACCATCATAATTCTCAGGGATTTTCGAAATGCCATTGTCTAAACCATTCACAAGAATGTTTGCATCTGAAAAAAAGGCTTAGAATTAGGAAATCTAATGATCGCAAATTTGTACTGTTACAGCTAACCATAAATTCACATACTATTTATATATTAATTACAATCTTAATATCCAGATACTAAGCCAGGAAAATGAACTCAGTCGAGAAACGTCTGCCGATGATTTACCAATGCAAGATATCTGGTTGAGAAATCAACATTTCTAATGATGGTGCGTTTTACTTATGCACGAAAATTGAAGTACTGAAAGCTCTTTATGGGGGATGACACGTTTCTGTTGGTGGAAACACTGAATGTATGAGAACTTTTGGTTTCTGACTGTTGATTCACTATCAGGATGATTCCTGATGGACTGAATTTGGAAAACTTGTCAGTGCATACAATTCTAGCAAAATGTGAGAAGACGAAACAATGCAAAATATCGAGTTCTGAGAGCTTTCAAGGATTTCTGAATAGTGAAATCGCAGATAAGACAAGTGTACTGCCACAAATGAAAGATATTTTGAAGGGAATAGCAATGATGAATCTTATAATTTGTAAAACAAAGTTCATCCCACTTCAGTTTGCGCATTTGTTGAACAGACTGTGTAAACAGATATAACAGAATTCTGTGCTGTTAGTGATTTGTGGAACAACTGTTTTGAAAAAAGTAAAACACCAGACACGAATGAATAATATCGAGGTAGTGATCATACGTACATAACTAATTAGGTCAGTACTTCGCATAAACATAAACAATCAACCTACCTACATTATTAATTCGGTTGATGCTTTATATACATTTAAATATTGTCAACTTCCTCACTGTGAAAAGTTGGGAAATACTTAGAGATTTAGCTATGAACTTATCAGTGATATGGCTGAATAATTTTTTGTATTAAGTTATTTATATTAAACTAAGCAGGATAATATTACTTTCTCCGTCATAGAAACACCTATTGAACATTCAAACTCCACTTTGTCTGTTACTATTCTAGTTTGATTTAGGATATACGTAAGTTGGGATAAATTAATCACAACCATTGGATTCAAATCCGGAAAATTTTAGTTACCCGAAAAATGTTTTTAGGAAGTCATTAAGATATGAGTCATTCTTATTTATCTTAGATGTTAAATGAAATCGAACAGCTAGTTCTATTAAATAAGATAAAAAACATTATTACTGAGACTCCTTACCATTACCGTTATGGCTATCAAAGGCTTGTCTATTATTTGCTCTATGATCAGAATATAGAAACTGGTCGAAAACTTTGCCAAGCACTTTTTCATCTTTAAGTTGGTCAGTCTCGACTTTCACATCAGATTTCTCGATTTTGCTCTCCTGAATTTGAATAAAATCAAAATATAACGTGAAAATATGATTTTGACAGTTAGTTAACAAACTAATTGTTTGTTTTATGTTAAAAACCGTTTGCGACTTATCATCTTACTCGAACACATATTAGACACTTAATGCAGCACATAAAATACCTACATGTTCCCAATCTAGACGGTATAATAGACATTTATTCGAGCTTACAATAGCATTTACCTGTCCAGATCAAGTTAAGTAAAAAGCAACGTCAATAGATCATATGATTAGTAATAAAAATATTCAAGCAAAGTTAGCTACGGAATGATTTGTCAAAACATGGATTGTACTTAAATCTCTAAAATTTACTGGAAAAAAAAATAAAATGTCAGATTTTACAATACAAGTGGTAGCACATGAAGAGTCGTGAGTTAAACAAAATTTGATGAATTAAAACAATGATAATCATGTAATCGATTAGAAATAAAAAAAGTTTCCAGATAAATAACTTTGTTGTTGTGTGCTAGGTTCAAAGAGAATTGTATGCTATATGCATACAAATCCGCCCCGTTATTATGCCTCCAAATACCCTGGTACGACCGAGAGTGGGGAGAGTCCCCTCTCCCTCTCGAAATACTCTCACATGGCCACGCGTATACAGCCATTTCGAGAGAAGTCCTACTCACTGCCTTATCGCACCATGAGTGTTGTTTGCGAAATTGAGAGGACGAAAAGCGAATGTCTGGCGCTTTAACCGAGGAGTTGGGAAACCCTGATTCCAAACCGATGGTGCACATAGGCTCCAGTATCCTGCGGGACAAATGGCGTACGAACCAATTGTTAGTCACCGGATACCATGGGACTGCATCTCCTGGCATTGCTCCACTACCTTGTGGATCAGACCTGTAGGTCAAAGGTTCCAGATGTGGCTCCCTAAGAAAACCACCTGCTTCGGTCTGGGAACCCGGGCAGTATCACAGTCCTCACACAAGTTATTTATCTGGAAACTTTTTTTATTTCTAATCCATTACATGATTATCATTTTTAATTCATGCATCTCTTCGCATTGATCCACAAGCTAGTGGAGCAACGCCACATAGATATTGGTACAAGGAAGCACCAAATACATATGCGCCATGCTACCATCCAAATTAGTGGATGGGCACAGTCACAATCCAAATATCCGGAGCTTTAATGTTGGCGATGAAGTTTTCATTAAATCCTACCTCGGTAAGAACCGACGGGAACCCGCAAAAGTTGTACGAAGATTGGGAAAAGTTTTGTACAGAGTTTGAGGAACTTTTGGAAAATGTATACGACATACAAATCAGATCCATAAAGGCAAAAGAACGATGTAGACTCAAAATAACCAGCCAAATCTTCCGTTAGAGTTAATCTTAGACACATCAACTTTACATATGCCCAAGGACACTGAAAAGAAGCCTCGGACAAGAAAGACAACAAGAATAACGGGACACCACCGAAAACCAGTTGTCAAGTTACAAGTGGATCCCAGAAAGAAATATTATCCGGGAGAGGTGTTGAGTCGACTTGCGAGAACTACAACGGAGCCTCCAGAGGCCCCATAGGAGCCGAAGAATTTTCCTTTAGGGCCTCTGGAGGCTCCGTTGTAGTTCTCGCAAGCCGGCTCAACAAATAGATTGGTAAGAAGCTACGGTGGTCAAATCAAAACGTATCATCAGTCTAGAAAATCATTGACTGTTGGCTCTGAGTACTGTTACGTGCAGACCACTATTTCGGAGTAAAGACGGTTTTTACAACTAACTGTTTGAGACGTCGAGCAGCATGACTGAGAATTGGTCATAGTATCTTAGATTTGTCCACTCATTTCTTCCCTGAGGAATTGAGTTTCAAATAATTTTATACCTTATATACCGCGAGTTTACCCTCCCCTTGATTATACACAGGTGCTACCTAAACAAATTGTATTGCTTGCTTCTTAGATTACAGATTTATATTATAAGAGTCAATTACTTTAAAGTTTGAAACATTTGACTTTTACTCTAGAAGTGTTGACTTTATACCTGAAAACTTTACAACCGTACAACCACGAAAAGTAGTTTGTTGTAAAATATTTCTTAACTTTTATTATCAATAGACACTAATTAAGTAAGGTAAAGTAGGATTCATGAGGATCATTTTTGACAGAAAGTTCAGTGTCAGTTATTTTAGTGACTTTAACAAACAATAACACGGCGTTATTCGAAAAAATAAAGCTAGTAAGCACAGACTGTGTTGAAGCTACAAAAAAGAAGTGTGAAACTTAGTTCTTGCTTCGGCTATACCAGTAAGCACAATTTAAGAACATGTTCCAAATTTCTACTAGACTATCATAAAGAAACTACAATGGTTGAATAAAACATGACAATATAACGCAGCAACCAAGTAAAGGTTCGTAAAATCAGCTCTGAGCTGCACATTTGCATTATGGTTAAAGCTTCTACCCGGCTATCCAAGCCAAAATAAGTGAAGCGTGGTTAAGATGAATGAAAGCCCAGTGATTAAATTAATAATATCCATGTACTCGGTATACATTTTGAGGCTTATTAACATACAGATATTAGAAAATTATATTTCGATCTTCGTTAAGCAAAAAGTAGAGTTCCCAGTTTTCGACTTAGATCCAGGCTTCTCGGAAAATTTACGTATAATCCAGGGATTCATTTCAATCGTAAAATCTTTCTGCATTACTGAAGCCAAAAAAAGGTCAACAGCGAAACTCACAACAAAACATAAAACGTATTGAGCATGATTATGGACGTTGTACTTTCAGTGTAGTATTTTTAATTGTACAAGTGGTCGCAAGCAAAGTTGTGTTGAACTGATGGCAAAATATAGACCATAAAACTTGATAAATTGATTCATAAATGCAACCAACCAACAAGGAAATAGAGCCCTGACTTTTCTAAAGCTTACCTTTGATCCCTCTGATGCCATTTGCTTCGACTGCCTATCATTCGCCAAATTCTGGTACGCTTCTTGGATATTTTCGTAGTCTTGACGAAGGCGAATGCACTCTTTTTGAGACACGACCAAAGAATGCTACAACATGAATACATTTTTGTGGATATAGAGAATTTATAAGAACCAAACTATTTCCGCATTAAAACTAAAAAACCAAGCTTGGTTAGTGATTTCATACATAAATTTATACGTTAAGAATAAGTGACATTGTTCTTTTAGTATGAATACATGTGGAAATTGATGAGAAGTTACGTACTGTCAGATAAAAACATAATTATACAATCGATAAGAACTGAATAAATAATTAAAATCAAATCCAAGTTTTTCGTATTCCCAATAATTTTACCACGACTGGATTTTGGTGTGCATAAAAGACTTTTGATCGTAAATGACACAAAAAAAAACATGGACAGACCTTATTACCTAGTGTGACCTATTAAATATACGTGAAGTTTGGTCAAGTGCCAAATCAACAGAATCTTTAAAATTGTATCAGAATCATAAACAAGAACGTAAAAAGTGGTTCATATTCCTTTAGAAATTACAATTAGATATAAAGCACATGAATACCGTTGCTGCTACCTTGACGTGGTGATCAGGCTTGCCTATCGTAATGAAGCAATCGAGCTATGCTGGCCGGGACAATCGTTCCTCAAGGTCCTACTATGCAAGACAGGTCGGTTGGAGAGCAGCAAACCCAAGGTCCAAGGGCGAAGTCGTACTGCTGACTGTACAGAGGTGTGACGGCAGTAAGGTGTTCCCCTCAGACAACCAGCATAACAGTGAATCTCCTACCATTGATGTATGCTGTCTCCGAAACACGCATACAGAATCCTAGTATAGTCATTCACTTAACCTTAACTCGCTACAAGGGGGAGCCGACGAGACACATACCCCGCTTATTTGGCGACCCGATGGCTAGTCCTCGTGGACTGACGGGTATAGAAGCGACCGCGAGTAGTGGTGAGCAACGAAAGCAAAAGAGATGGAAATGGTCGCAGCTGTAGGTGACACAGTACAGCTCTACAGACTAAACAAGAAACTAGAATTAATAAGTCAAGTGTAAGTGAGGCTATCTCGGAAAACGACGGAACTCTTATCTGCTCCCAGTCAAGACGTTTAGAACGATGGGCGGAACATTTTAAGGAGCAGTTCAATTGACCTTCAGTTACTTTACAACTACCCACCATTCCTAGACAGCCTGAATGGAACATTGAAGTAGGTCCCACAACTCTATCTGAATTTCAAAAGGCTATAACTAATCTGAAATGAGGAAGGGCAGCTGGTCCATATGGATTGGCTCCAGAGGAATTTAAGAATGGTGGTCCAGTTTTAGAGATTAGGTTGATTAATATTTTAGCTAAAATCTGGGAGTTGGACGTAATCCCATCTGACTGGTCGCAATCACTGATTGTCCCAATATATAAAAAGAGGTCAAAATCATTCTCTGATAACCATAGAGGGATTAGTTTGACCAAAATAGCATATAAAATACTAGCCTCAATAATTATCGGACACCTAACAAGGACTCGTAAACTGCAAACAAGAGAAAATCAGGCTGGCTTCAGACCTAGTCGTGACTACATCGACCATATACTCACCATTCGTCAAATCTTAGGACACAGGCATGTTTGTTGGCGTCCGACAGTGATGGTTTGACGTTTAGGAAGAACTCATTATATATAGGTTTAGTGTTTCAAAAGTCACTGTGATTGAAGAATTCATGGATCTTCGGGAAGAACTAAAATGATGGGTTCTTCCAAAATCTCAGAACGAGGGAAAATAAGTTAAGTCATTAGTTCTAAAGGCTTGTTCGACTGAAATGTACACATAACTAAAATAGCATGAACGTACCTCAAGATCTGTAGCTTTGCTATAAACTTCCGCTTTTTCGTTTAACAGGCGTTCCAACATTATTTTACTGGCTTTCTCAAGATTAAATTTTTCTTCTAGAGCCTGCATTAGATGCGACTGTAACGAATTCTCGGGCAAATCCTTGAAACAACAAAAATATCACAAATCCGAAGCATATAAGTATTTAAGCAAAATCCAAAACTAATATTGAAAAACATGGTTGTGAACAGGCAACTCACTTGCTTCAATAAAGACAGTTGAGTTTCATAGAGACTTAGCTTCTCCAAAAGTCGATCTTCATCCACCATAGCCTAAATGATAAAATGACGGAAAGCTTAAACTTACTTGCCAACCAGCCTCTGAAATTTCTTGTGCCTCTTGTAGGAGCCGTTTGATAGACTCAAGTTTTGTGTCCAGAACTTGTTCCCGAAATAAAGCCTCCTGAAAGCCAGTAGTGAATGACTAAACAAATAAACATACGCTAATGTAATGTGTGAAGCGGAACATTTGTTCAGTATGAAGTGCCTCGATACCAGTCAAAGCATTATTACTACTGACATAATCAACGCTACTAAGCGAATAAAACTAATAATTTCTTTACCTTTGTTTTGCTTCTGCTCCATTAGGATGATACAAAGCAACTTGAGCTATGATGCAGCCGTGAGTTGCTAAGGTCAAATAAATATAAGCAATGAATATAAATTACTATCATGTTCAACAACGTCTACCCCGAAACGAATGATATCACCGGAAAATATCTCACGGTCGGCAAAATCCTCATCATTTTTTTTCACTATTCTCGTGTTATTGACAAAAGTTCCATTGCTACTATTTGTATCACGTAACCAAAACTGTAAATGAGATTAAAAGTATTAGAAAACATACCCGATCCCCTTTGTGCCATATCAATGCATGACTTCTCGACAAGACTTTGCAGTCGAAGATCGCATTGGTTTTCGTAGGTTTGGCGCGGGCCACTGAACGTCCAACTTTTATTATCTCATTTAGTATAATTATGCGGTCCTGAAAGGGGTGTGAATCTCGCTGACAGGTAAGGACCAACACTGGCTGCTCTTCACGCTGACTAATGAGGCTTCCTGACATTGAACAGGACACGCAGAATTAACGGAGTAGCTACCAAATAAGAATTATTTTAGTTATTGTATGGAAGCAGCACGGAACTGTTAGTTCTTAAATTAAAATCGCAATACAGAATTGGAAAGCAAATGAACAGGACCAAATGCCAAAAAGTGGGTTCCATAAAAACTTGATGAAACTACTACTTGTTCCCAAAAATAATAAGTTTCAACAGCAAAAGTAAAACTAACCTGGTGTACTATTCATTTCCCCAATCACTATCAAGTATCTAATTAGCAAACATTAATTACTTCAAGCAAATGGCTTAGGAAGCCATCATGAAGCGAATGTCGCTACTTTGCATGAGCCGTTTTTATTCATCTTAGGTACTGAGAGACTATACGACGAGTCCAGGTAAACCGATTGATCGGCTCATCTAGCTATATTGACAGTTTAAAGTTATTACTAGTCGATTGCAGAAGCTACAAGATAGACTACATTAAAAACTATAGATTTACGTACTGCTGAAGAGTACCGTTTATTGATTACAAATTTTGTGGATTTAGGTCACTATGGGGAAGTTAGTTGACAATTATTGACCAATATCCCACCAATCAAAGACGAGATTGTGATACTGATGCAAATATGTGAACGTCTTACGGCAGTTGAATAAAACGAGTAAAGTATTCTAGGAAACATAATAGTCAGTGATAATCAACGTAGTGTTTGGCACATATGTGCGTTAGACTAAAATACATCAGCAAGATGACATAAAATTATAGATACAAATAGTGTAGTAGCAGATAATGAGGGAGACTAGCGATTGACAACATGGTTCGAGAAGACAAAGATATGTAACAAGGAATAATAGAGCTCAAGATCTAGAGTAAAATGAATGAATGCAAACGAGCCATTATTATCAATTTCAAGACATTATACCCATCTAAAAAACGAACGCAATTATCGTGCAGACTCCAACCAGGTGGTCAACGTCTACCAACATGATTTACAACAACAGTCAGTGATTTCATGTTCTGACGCTACGCCTTCTTGTAGCCTCCACTACAATTCTTCCGACCTATTCCTACAAAGGTAAACATTGCACGTAAAAGTAGATAGTGGTTAAGCATGAGTGCCACGTTTTAAATACATCGGTTGAAAATCTATAATCTCATCAACTGATTTCCCATATTTACCTAGTACTCTATGGCTAAACTCAACACTATTCAGTCGATCGTTTTACGATAGAGTGGAAGTTTTGAAGACACTTATGGCAAAAAAATCTTCAGCCCATCCATCTTTTATTATCAGGAACTGTTTCACGGTCATACAGTAAGACAGAGCTAACTGACACACAATATACTCGCTCTATTATTGACAGACGAACATCTCACCCACGCAACAAGTGATGTAGGTATACAAAAGCCAACTAAGCTTTCTGTCGTATGAATGTTTCTTCAGTCACCTACCTACTAGGATCAGAGATTTCCAATGTTAGTGGTCCTTACACCACACTGCTTTACTCCCAAAAATTAATCTGTGTTATTATTCAGATCAGTTCAAAACCCAAATTTCACATTGAGATGAAGAAACTCACCTTAAATACTTGTACTGTTATTTAAGGTTATAATACTCTGCACTATACCAGCACCTTCACCGAACAGACCTATATCATGAGTATTCTAAGTTATTCAGTGAACTTCCAGGTAATATAGGTCAGTCCCTGAAGATCAAGACAAGGTACGGTTTCTTAGATTGAGATTTCTATGATGACTAAAACGCTAACCTTTTCCAGATGAACTTGACACGAGTGTATCAAGTCTACCTTCGTCCATAATCACATGCTCTGACATTAACAGCAGTGTCTGGTATATACCAACATTACAAGATATCCAAAGAGAATATTTGTTTTTATAAACCTCAACTATTCTTGATACGAATGTAAATATTCAACAAACATCTTGTTGATAAGCACCCATTCTTATTGATAAGCACTCTAAGGTATGATTAATAATTGGTCGTTTGGTTGGACTAAAACATGGTTTTTGACCCACTGTTTAGAAATAATTTTCTGTTAAATGTTTCGTACCTTTTCTAAGTAGGGCATCACAAAATAAGTTAAAATTAACTAGCACGTTCAGCATAGTTACTTGATTTATATCTCCAAACGATATCCTGGTACTTAAGACCAATAAAAGAATAAGCATACCTTGTCTTAATGCTCAAGCACGTTTCATGCACACAAAAGTACACACAAAAAAGGCAATTACTGTTGGTGACCAAGTAGGTTTGAATTGTCCATTTCCACAAACACATGGGATGGCTATAGTACCCTTTGTATCTAAATATTTAAGTTCCGACCGCAAGACGTTGGACAGCTAACTAGACGATGAATATAAAAGCATGGACTAAAACGCTGCCATAAATAAAAATCAAGACTTGTGTAAATATGCTTCCCCAATTTTCAAACAAAAGTTTTATGAAAGTGTATGAGCTTGTTCAAGAATGACATCAATTAGTAGTTAAAAGGCCTAAGTGTCAATCTGAAAAGCGTATGGCAAATCTGTTTTCATGCTATATGAAAGAAATCTCTATCAGCAGCAAGATAGCAACGGACATATGGGAACAGCTGATCCATTTGTGATCCCAATTAACCAATAAACATAACTCGTTTCGACGTAACATTATATATATTGGAGCAAAAATCAAGAAATTCGGAATATAAGATTCGTTTGTATGAAGATAGTCAAACCGACTTACCATATTTCAGAAAGAAACCATCATGACAAAACAGAGTCGTACAATCGAAAGCACACCAAAAATCGCTCCAGAATATCCCTAGTGTTGCGCAGTTCGTCAAATTAACAAAAGAACATAAGTCATGTTGTAAGAAGCAATTTTCAACTGTTTGAAATATCGAAAAGGTACATCCTTCAGACTTGTGTTTCATGCAAAAGAGTTGTTTCCTATCTGAGATGTAGTTTCTTAAACTTATCAACTTCACCTGGTTAGGCAGTTACTCTGGCCTTTGAAACTGCTTTACCAGCTTAAGCACTGAAGTCAGACATATAATTAACTGTAAACATGTCGAAAGTCTGACAGCGGGTGCTTCATTAAGATACTGAAGAAAAAAGGTCATTTCACCTAACTTGATAATAATGAGTTCCACACCACATATTTGACGAAAAAATAAGCGGAAAACTTGTCGCTCGAAATCTTATTGGACGTGTAGTTTCATAAATTTTTAACAAGTATTAGCATTATACATAATTGCTAGACTTATTTGACAATGTTCTGGTTATTATCCAAAAACCAACCGATTACGGGAATTACAAAATTGTTATCACAATGGCATTTCTTACGTTGGCATACCATCAACATAAGCTATTACTATTTATCTGTGGCCGAACATCCTAGCAAATTTCAAGGGAAATTTGTTCATCAAGACCGCGATATGTAAGATTGCATGGTGAGTTGAACAAATTTATAATCTGTACTGCAGAAACAAAAACAAATACTTATCGAGAATTAACACCGAAATTCTTTTTCAAATAGTCTCGGCAAACATTTGAGTGGGTTTCAAAACTGACGTGTTCTTAACAGTTTTGATATCTCACAAATCCGCAGTGCGAATTCAACACTTTCACATTCACTTGCAACATCCAAGGTTATTAATAGTGGAGCTCACAGTAAAAATAGTGGCAGATATTACTTCTGTGTTGGTGGAATGCTTGACGAATCACTGGAAGTAAAGGGATGTTTAAAAAACGAATAAACTTCCGGATGTTACTCACTTGAAGAAGTGTGGTCTTTGGGATCGATGAACTTATCGGCTCTAGTAGAATAATAATAAGTAATACAGTACTGTTCACTAACCACGACGTGGCTCTAATCTACGCGACGTTAAGTCAAGGTCATACTGTTGTGTCACTTTAATATGGCAGTCAGGATTACTATCTTGTCAGAAAATTTGTAAAATATGTATAACCTCGCAGACAAAATCATATATTTGGCATAAGGACGAAAGATATAAATAAGAATTCTACTCCCTTGTAGCTCAGCCATAAAGTCTCCATAGCGTCCATGTGTTAGCGTTGAGTGACATCTTGTATTTTTCATTCAATATACAAAGTCCAAAGTAATCTTTCGAAATTTATGTGAGTTTAGCCAAGGTAATCAATTAGATGAGAACCAGTGTTATCTCACTGTATATTCACACGTCAAAGCAACATAGCAATTTAGAATGAGTTAGTTATAATAGTTAACAACCGTTAGACTTTTAGTTAATTGCTACTCAACAGGCATTTCACAGTTTAGCGCTAGTCTAGCCACTAATACATGATAACCTTTCTGGATTGAACATATAGCTGCAAGATTATCATGAGGGAACAACAGATGTTGCATAATCGTAACATACTGGTTTTCAGGTTATTTTCAACAACTTTCTACAAAGACAAAAAAAGAAGCGATGGCTGAAGTGTATTCGATTGTAGGTATATATAAAGCGAAATGAAACTTTGGATCTGATTGCCTGGAGAATAAGAGACTTTTAATCTCGAATCACCCAATCTCCCGATTTCGGTGATGACCTACTAAAGTATAAAAATATTGTGAATATTCGGAATAAAAAACTTACTGTTACGTCAATTAACAGTTGCGAAACCGGCTGAAAATAAGATGGAAGAGAAATAATTTTTCCAGTATAAATGTTTATCACAAACTAATACTGAAACAAAAACAGGTATTTAATCAAACATCTGAAGTGCATTCAGCTCACCCTTTCTTCGGATCGCCATCTACGCTTATTGACTTTATCTATTGCGTCGTGCAAGAAAGCCTGGCTTCCGACATCCATGGCGTGAGTTACTCCCTTCTCTGGATAGGTTGCACTTCAGAATCAGGACACACAGAATACTTACACATGTATTAAAACTGTAATGTGAATAGGCCTGTAGAATTTGTAATTACTGATACCAAGTTTACTTTTAGGCCTGCGTAAAGTATAAGTAATAGCCAATTACGGTGTCACTAAGTAACCTAGACATGCTTTGTCTGATTTAGGAGGACAGTCATATATGACCTCAGACAATCTGGCCACCTAAAATTTTTTGGAACACCTGTTACAACTTACGAACTCGTCACGAAACTTGAGTTTCTTCAGAGCAACTTCAAAAGTACGCAACTCCTCAAGTGTTTTTAATGGAAATGCGAACTTGAAGTATCTGTGTGGTCGATGCACCTGTTTTTAACACCCATGGATGAGCTTTTAATGTAAGCGATCATTTCATCTATCTTGGTAGACATATTGCTGACTGCATTCAGAATCATTTTCTCAACGATTCACAAATATTTGCTATCATGTTTACAAAAACCCCAACTTACGGTTGACTAACGTTTGTCGAAGTACATAGGAGAGGTGATGAGAAAAGCATTTCACCGTAATTTCACCTAACATAATCTCGATTACAACTCTTTCTAGCTGTTGTTTGATCGATAGATGAAAAGGTGGAGATATTTCCGAAGTTGCATCATATATAACTTGTTAAAAAGAAACCTTAACCATACCATTAGTTGTACACTAGACATAAATACATAAGACAGTTAATGATTGCGGGATAATACTGCTACACTGCTCTGCAGCTACGGCGGTCACTCCTTCTCCGACAACAACTGAACTGTAGTACTCATAGTCAGTGGTCTTTAACTGATAATTTTTTACCGAACACAGCTTTTAACTTCTTTGACCTTCTGTAAAAGGTTGACATGGGACAACCGAGTGTGTTACTTTATCTAGGTTATCATTACTCGTGTCATCTTGTTTAAGTACACTTTGTAATCTCCGCTTATTACAAAATATATCCTGAGTGATGGTCAGTTGTTTTTTAACCTTACTCCTCGTATTTTAAGGCTCGTAGGTATGACACAAGGACGACGATTTTCTCTCCTGAAGGTAAGTTGTCACATCAAGTGGCAATATAAGTTCTGTTTAAGGACGTTTGTACCAAGTGGAGTATGCAATGGAAGCAGTGGGACATGCAGGCACATGTTTAGGGGTCGTAGCAAAAGATGGAATAGTCCTGGCAGCTGAAAAGCGCTTCATAAATAACCTTTTGGACGAAACGGTTTTTTCCGAGAAGATCTATAAGATCAATGACGACATAGCCTGCGCCGTTGCTGGTATAACGGCTGATGCTACGGTTCTCATAAATGAGATGCGACTTATTGCTCAACGGTATGAAATCTTTCGTGTATTTATGTATATCTATTCTTATCTGGAGGCTTTTGCAAGCCCGAAGTTTGAGTGGTGCCGTGACCACGTTTTTTGTATATCCATGCTTCGGTAAAGTACGTAAGATACACAGCACTTGATTTGGTCCACTTTACATTTTAATCACCCTGTAGCTAAGTAGTGAGGTGAGATATATGCTGTAGATATATTCTAGTGCTCTTCTGATATTATCACAGGCTTCCTGAAGCTATGCACACCTTTCTATACAGAATAACTCTCCAAATGATCTACATATATTACTTTCAGTGTGAGTGCAGTATAGTTCGGTTGTTGTTCGCGTATGAGTTGTGTTTGCTGACTATTAACAAACAAATGTCTACCTATAATTTTTCATGGTTTATGAATTACTGTTCGACATAATTTTTTTACTGTATACACACGTGTTCTGTCTCTTAATGACTATAAGAAGAGGGGAGGTTGCTTCCGACACCAAGCAAACTATTGAAAAATCACTCTGCATCAACTCCTCAGTATGTGTGGCTCAATTACGAAGGCTTGGGATTGGCGTAGTAAGTAAACTAGACGTCCACTCTAAAATTCAAACTTCAGTATGACTTGAAAGCTCTAGAGGTGCCGAAATCGTTAGCGGATCATATTCACAGCACTAAATGTAGTTCTATAAACAGCGTTTATGTCATCACGTACCTAATTGGATTTTGAGGGTCGATAGACCCAACAAGTTCTAAATTTGGTCGTTTTCCACTCTTTCGTTGCCTATCATAATTTCGAGAGAGCTGATGACCTTTTGTGGGATATTTTAGTTATTGTATCCTAATGCTAGTTATGTGGATAAACCGAACGATCTAACACACCACCTGCTCTAGTAGTAAAAATAAAATCTTATATTTTCTTATGTGGGAGATATTTAGTTGTAATTAAAAAGCATAACTGGCAAACTCATGAAGTAGGTTCCAATCCACCTAAATATGTCTTAACGAGTCTTTGAGGTTAGCTCAAACATATACGGAAGAACTTATCATTTACTTTTTTCATTCAAGTCAATTGACGTGAATCATATATATGCTTCCCACCATTCTGTATACTACAGTTCGTTCGTTGTGACTTACTAGGAATCGTCGATAACTTCATCTTTAGAAATCGAGCACACGGTCAATGCGCTGTTCTCAGTCAACATGACTCATTTCCGTTGCGCATAAATATACAAAATCTCGGAATGTTGTGTATCTAGTAAAAACGGGTTTTTACTCAGATTGACATGTGCGAATAGGAAGAAAATAAAGAAGACTACCACATTTGAAAAGTTTCCAACTTGTAATCCCAGCTACTCCAAAGTGGCAGTTCTCATAACATTTAATCATGTGTATATATTCACAGAGAGCATAAGGCTACACGGTAAATAAGTATGGGTTCGGATACATCAGGGTCCTAACTAAGTTACTAGCAAAGACTGAGCGAACTTCCCAACACTAGCCCCATCTTCCACTATATCACGAAAAACCAACTTATAGTACTTCGAATCCATGAAGCCTAGGGTAGCAATATAAAAGGTTAACGCTGAAGTTACTGCATGTCTGTAACTGTTGGGTCAAGTCTATTGCTGTACTATTAACTAATGGAATCTCTTGCATGTGTCATCTTCGAGTACTTTCTTCACATAGTACAAGTTGGTGCAACTGTTCTATGGAAGTAGACTGATTATTTTCATCTACGCAGATAAAACATTGAAAGCTAAAGCTGGCTATTATTATTCAAGTCTTACCTTATTGGTTTAAATAGTTAAACCCATTATTGTGTACCTTCAGTAGTAGTGAGCTAGTTACCTATATTATTAATACACATTAAACAGTATAATTAAAAACTGTTCGCTCATCCCAAATAGTAGATAAAGACTAAATTCTTTCACTTAAAGCTACTGTAAATAATATTATCCTAGGTTAAAGTTACTCGCGGTAGCCACCGTTTGACGGGAAAATATCCTCCTTAACTTCTCGTATCTTCATTGTAGATATCTCTTGTCTTATCAAGAGCCTATGCCAGTAGAACAACTTGTGTGCCACATATGTGATCTTCAACATGGTTATACTATGTATGGTGGTAGAAGACCCTTTGGTGTTTCCATGTTGTTCATTGGATGGGATAAGCGTTATGGTTACCAACTATACCAGACGGATCCATCGGGGAATTTTCTGGGATGGAATGCTACTTGTATTGGGTCAAATTCAACTGCAGCCGGCTCCATATTGGAACAGGATTACAATGCAGATGCAACAGTCGAGGAAGCCACAAAGTTGTGTGTAAAAGTCCTGTATAAGACAATGACAATGTCTAAACTGACTTCGGAAAAGGTAAGTCCTTTTTCAGTAGAGATTCTTATTTCCTCTAACTGCGAACGTGACACTGTTTATTTTTTACTTAAGGTTGAAATCGGAGTGCTACAAAGACGTAACGACAAAACCTACGTTCGTCTTATCAATCAAAGTGAGGTCGATACTTTGATAAAAACAGTTGAAGGAGAAGAAACTCAGAAGAAGTAATACTTGTGTACAGTCATTTCTACGCTTTATAAAACTTTTTGAGAGTAATATGTTATTCTTTATTATTTGTTTGATGAGAACAAATTTGTTGGATATATTTTACCACATCTAAAGCGTAAACATAAAATAGATGCATGTTGATACTCGATTTTTATCAGTCTGGAAATTATTTCGTATCACTATTATTTATCGGAATAGCCTTGAAGAAGAGCTATTTATAATGTTGGAGTGACTTACAAACATGTACAGAACCTTAAGTGGTTTAAATATTGCATTTACTCCCTTGATAAGTAACACGAGTTAGGATCGGTAAATACAGAGTTTCATATGGTAAATCGGCATAACCGACCGTGTTCGGATCGCATAGTTGCTCTAACAGAGTCCTCACTTTTAGATAATCTACTCTTGGATACTAAGCATTAAAAGTTATCAGTTTTTAACATTCAAGTCGAATAATTCTGGATAAACTGGTGGTTTTACTTACACTAGAAGTTAACGTATCAAGAACAGCTTCATAAATCATATTAAATTGTAATAAACATGCATAAAAAATGTGATTCAACATTAGAAAGACAAGTAACGTTTTAAAACAGCAAAACTGTCTAAATTAGAAATGGTTTTAATAAAATAATAGGCATAACGTTTGGAATTAGGCGAAATTAAATGGCTCTAACGTTTGTACTGGATTTGGACTTGCGAAATTTTCTGATCGATGGATAATATTACAACGGGATCCCTCGGCAAATAAGTAGCTTTCCACATAAACTGACAACTTTATGGAAACTACTGATTAGTAAAGTTGAGGATAGGTTCTCTTCTGACTTCAAGCAGTTCTATATTTAAAATAGGCAATAAATATTCATAAAGATAGATATTAAATTTCTTCCTAGAAAAACGACTGTTGAAATATGAAGGACGAGAAAGTAAGTGCTTAAGGCAACTAACAGGTCGCTTTTACAACAAACTTCACTAGCTTTTAAGCAGGATTTTATTTGTCACACCGATCGCAACAGACATCTTGATGTGGTAATTGTATTTACATTGACGACCCACTCGAGTTTTGTTGTTAAGAATACTTGTTTCTTGAGGTTCTGTTATCCTCAGCAGACCGGTCCCCGAATGAAAAGACAGTGAATACAAGATTCAAGGGTAATCTAACTACAGGGTAGCGAAATTAGGTTATTCTACAAAAACAACCACAATTCTTAGTGACACTGCCTCCCCAAAATAAGAGCAATTTGAAAGGACTAACGCTGAAAGTAGCATATCTCACCTATCTGATGAACTCCCAGTCATGGCTGCAAGGCCTGAAAAATACACAGTAAACAAATGAGGAACTGCTCTCTAAGACTTCATGTGACTAGTCTCGGGTTGACAATCCTGGAGTAACAAGATCTTCACTTCTAATCTGGTTCAGTCCCCAGGTCTTCCAAAACCAAATATCTTTTCACAACGTAAACAACCAAAAATTGTCAGTTGCCTGCACATCTGTAACAATATTCAAATTAATCCTGCTCATAACCGAATCCTGTTATTTCTTTTTTCACTAACAGCCATCTCTGGTGTCAAAAGCCACCAATACTAGCAATTCGAGCACATAGAATGTCATTAATAATGTCTTTGAACGACGCTTCAAACTACATACCAGAGCCTTTAATGTCTATAACTCGAACCGGTGGAGATGCATGCTGCATCAGTAACCCCCATGCAGGGCAATCACAAAGCCAGCACGATACTTTCGCGGATCTGGAGATTCGTTAGAGACTTGTGGTTTGGGGGGGGTGTACCACTGAGTTTGAAAGTAGGTTAGGGACCCTTGAGTGGCATTCCACTCGGTGGACGTTCCTTCTTTAAGTTTTCACTGACTACAGACCAAGTGAGTAAAGCTATTCATTTCCTACCTGAAAATGAACACAACAATGGCTCATTGCTGTATATGCTAATAAGGTATGGGGACTGCTAAACATTTCTAGAACAAATATTAGTTTACCATCAGCTTCCGGTCTGCAAATTGAAAATGTTACTTTACGACTACGCATAGTTTTTCAAGGATGTATTGTTTTTCTTCTGTAGTCAGTCACGTACATTAAGAAACTAGCATCTGTTACAAAAAAACGAAGGGAGAAGGAGGCTGGTCGAGGAACTAATCCTTGCTAGTTTATTCCGAAAAGCTCAAGAAATAAATGCTAAAAATGCTTATTATTCTTGAGGAATACAATACTCTCGTTATACTTCGATGTAAATAACAATATGATCTTATGATTTTTAACATTAATGTGTACTGGTTTTCCAATGTATCCATATCTAACTAGACTTCTTGACATGATAAAAGTGTAGGGAACAGTTGTAGCTTGGCTGATATCATGCCCTCTGGTTTGTTATGATCGCTTAAGTGATTTGAATAAGATGAAAATGACTTTTGAAAAAGTGGAATTTTGGGACTAGAATTATCAATTGCATTACCAACAAGGATATTTTGACAAGGGAGTGTGATGAATGTTGGACTAGCAATTAGGCTAACTGAGGTAACTCGTCTTCTTTCCTTGAACCAAGACCATGCTTGTCCAAACGAACTATCGTCCCAATCAGATATTATGAGGGGATTTTCATATAAATGACCTACAAGTGAAAAAATGTAGCCTTAAAATCAGTATCTTTTTAACGTATGAATATGCACAATCTAATAAATATCACATACATGTATTCATTATTACAACAAGTACGACTAGTAACTTATACATTTACAGTTCTAGACGTATTTATTGTTGGGCCATGGACAAAGAACATATGACGTCGGGAAATAGAAACATGAAAAGAACGAATGACAACTGGAAAGAGTTGGACAGGATTGAATGGAGAGTGCTGGTGGGCGGCCCATGCTCCTTCACGAGGAGTAACAGGCATAAGTAGTGGTTTATCTGTGTAGTGATGACAGGTTGTATTGAAGAGTCCCAAAGTACTCATCGGGAAAATCCATAAGGACCCAGAGAACGCTGGGAGACAATTTATCCAATCAGCGTTGAAGCTTCTCAGGAACATTTAGGAAGTGAAGAGTTACGTTTCTGATTGGATATTTACCTATGCCTATAGCATGGTTCCAGAAATCCAAGGTCTTTTGTAGTCCTAGAAAAGCCCTCGATTTTCTTTACTTGAAATAAATTTGGATTAAGGCTTTTTTCGCACTTGACATTTTTCTCCTGTGTCCAAGTTGCGTATAGATTTATTAAAAGCACATAGAAAATCGAATCGAATGTTCATTCTGTAGAATTATCAGTTTGGAGTTTAAACGAATGGGAATTTCACATTTACGTTGGAAAACCCATCATCTCTAGAAGATACTTATGGTTATCGGAGTTTTTAAGGCTTTGAACATTACTACGGAAATGAACCCACGATAAATACATTCTTCCTCCTCTAAGATCACTCTTTGTATTTCTAACAATCACAGTTTTTAATAAACGTACCTAGCAAATGCACATTGAGATCAATTTCCCTATGTATTCCTTATTTGAAGATTGGTATTAGGTTGCCTTGACCGAATTGAACGGTCACTGCAAACCAAACGCCTAGATTAGTAAGCTATAATTTGGTTTTTACTCAATAAGTGTGGCTTATATGCTAAACTCGGAACAGCATCAGGTTCCTACCAAAGAACGCATCCCGATACCGTGAGTATCAAAAAGAAGCATGGCACGAACTGAGAATTTAGCCCCTCTTCTGATAAATTTGGACCAAAAAATATGCGACTACCAGATTATTTAAAATTATCAGAACCGGTGGATGTTTATAATTTGATATTGCGCAAAAATAATAACGGCTGGAATACTTCTGTTGCTGTGTCTTAGATCAAAGCACCAAACATTGTGCGTTCGAACCCCAGATAATAGCTATATCCACAGCATTCTATAAATAATTTCCACTTAAAGTTAGTCTTATATAATTGGATTATTTAAATGATGAATTAATCTTTAGTGAAACCAAACAGTTTACACTAATGATATGTTTAGTTTAGAATCAAACTATTAAAGGTACTAACATCTCAATGAACTAATCAAAATTATCATCTCAAATATTTTTTCTATCAGATAATCTTATTCAGAAATAAAATTATATCCTACATTTACCTTTGTATAAACCGAAATTTCGAAATTGGTCATTGTTACAGTGATCATCGTCATACATAGTTGGAAGTGACATTATAATATTAGTAGAGTTTTTATGAATTGGTTTATTCGTAGAATTTATAGAAGTATCTTTTGTTCGATGAACATTACCTAAAGATTGTTTCGTCATCACACCTGTAAATGCATTAAGAATTTCTGAGACCTTTGATGGTTTCGATTCCTGATACAAATTTATTGTATTTACAGATCGAAATTTACATTTACGGGTGAATATAGGTGAGAATTCTTGCTGACTGGTCCGCGGACTCGCATATTTACTCCCTACACTATCCTTGAATCTTCGAACAGGACTTGTGTGTAGACTTGCTCCAGCAGACTTAACAGACCAAGGTGATGGGTGCAATGTTGGTATAGCATCTATGTGGATGTTTTGAAGATGCTCAGACTCTTGATTGTTAGGAATGGTTCTATCTAAATGGGTCCCTGGTAAAAAATAGTAATGGTCAAGATTGGTTGGTTTACATGCCTCCTGAATTAGAAAAGGATAAACAGAAAATATCAAACAAAAGAAATCCAGTCAGTATCAACGTAATTAATTTAAACCAAAAGATATCTAGGATGGGACAAATGTGGTACCAAAACCTATGAAAAATGGGTTAAATAAACATTTAGATCAAGGTATACTTTTACCTGATAGTCGTGGGAAGAACGTGAACAATTTTCTTATGATAAAAAATAATCTGACAAGATAACTGTGATAAAGTTGGGGCTTTAAACCTGACTTTGATGCATAATAGTACTAGATGGTTAAGTAGTAAATAGATTTCTATGAGATATGTTGAATTCATCGGACCTATAGTACACTACAGACTGATTCTGTCAAGAATTTAGTGTATTAATATGCAAAAGTGACTGTGAAATATTTTACTGTCTGTACTACGTAGTGTTATATCTTCGGAGTATTAAAAATGTTTCTGAATGAAATCTTATCACTTTTACTAACTCTTTAGATTATAACACACCAGTTGACAGTTAGTTGCACTATTTGATAAAATTGGACAACGTATATTCATGTACGTAACGAGTAATTGAATGAGTAACAATGTTGACTATTAAGTAAAAGTGGATAGTAGCTAGCTGTGAAATTCAGGACGAGCGTTCCGTCCTATCTAAGACTCATCAGCTGAGTGTACCTGTATCTCAGAGTTGTAGGTACACCCGGCTGATGAGTCATAGATAGGAAGGAACGCGCGTCCTGGATTTCACAGCTAGCCACTATCCATCTTTACTTATAGTGCTTGTTAATTAAGGCAATGCGCACAGTATTCACATATGCCAATAAGAGATTGATCGATTGCAGTCCGAAACATCAATAGGAAGATTCAAGTAAACAATAGCAAGTGAATTAATATTGGCTAGTGTTTTGAATAATGAAACCTGTGTTTGGAAGACTACCTTTATGAAACTACATGCTATTGCTGAGTAAAACCATCAACTCAGAAAACATTAACAACTTAGCTCACAAAATAACACTCAGGTCTTGCCATTGTTATTTTTCTAAACAACGAAGACTAAAACTATTCACATGCATAATGGTCACTAAATTCCTAAGAGCGTTAAACTTGCTGGTTTTAAGCGAGGTGAGACATTTACCAGAAAAAAGTATGATGATTATGTTTCTATTCACTAACTCGTGTTATGGATAAAAAAATTAAACACCGGTTTTCCGTAAGTAATAGTGACGAGTAAAACCTGCTAGTCACATTGTGCAGACCACGTAAATTCAACATGCCTTACGTAACTATGCTATAAAACGGAGACTACTTGAGATAAAATATTGGAAATTTGCATTTTGGATAGTAAAAATTGTAGATTACTACTTTTGAGTAGAAATGGTATCATAATTGTAGTTGACAATCGCGTCAATACTCCAGTTCAAATGATTAATTATAGATTATGACAATACAATGTGAAAATACGACCACAAATCTTTCTTCTATTCAATCATTATTGCACTGATTACATATTTAGTTTTTAAGTAGGAAGTGATACAAGAAATGTTATTTAGTTTGAATCAATGATATGTAAGACAGGAATTAATTTGAAATATAACTCGTCAGAAACTACTATTTCAAGCATGTATAGCTGTGGATGGACTGGCCAAATTAGATATTCACATCCTACTTTATGTTATCGCATTCAATGTGATAATCCTCAACTTCTCCATACAAAGTTACTGAGCTATAATTAAGTAAATGTAATTAACAGTAATCAGTGTCCGCCATTCGAAATCAATTTCAACCAACGTACCCAATGTTACCAGTTCTTTTCAATTAAATAGTGACTAATTAACTTTCCCGCAAATTTTAAACCATACCAACTAAGTAGACAACAATAAATGGGATAACGAAATATACATCGATGTCATGTTTTCAATAAAGTTTCAATATCAATCGTCTTTGCTGATAACTAAGATATCATTGGCTATGCGAGAATCCCAAATATTCAGGCCATTCTTTTTCAGAAACGGTGAAATTTATAAGTAGTTTGATTAAACAGAAAGACATGCCAAAAAAAGGAGTAATTTATTTGTTATGCTATGAGCGACGAATGAGAATAAAGCTTGGCTACAAAATTTTTACTCAAAAATATTTCTATTTAAATCTCGATAATGTGGTGCAATTTATATGAAATAATTGTAGTTACACAATTAGTCAGTCTTTAGTCTTATATAAGTTCTTCAGTATGAAGACAGATTGTCTACTAGATTGAAAAATAAAGTATGTTTCATAAGTGTTACTTTGTATGGTCTTTTACATGTACAAATATCGTGCAATTTTCATAAGCACAAAGTAATACTTCCAGTGAAAAACCATAGTGTTGTAGTGTCAGTTGCTTATTACCAGCTACCAACATAATCACTGTCGATATATGGGTAAATAGATTTAAACATACTTAGCTAGAATGCATAGAATTTTCTACTAGTAAAAATGTGAGCGCCACCTGTTTTGTAACCATGTTAAACGTGATGAAATCGGGTATTGATTAAAAAAATTACGTGACGTTCACTTCAATTTATCATCAGGAAAGATATACTGAAGAAAGGGAAAATTATGTTTAAAAAAAAGTTGTGTAAAGATAACTCTTGTAAATCAACTTCACAACAAAATCATAACAACATCTTTCACAGTACAACACTCAATATACACATATATTCCTCACTATAACTGGTTGTTCAGTAATTACTTCAGAACGCACTGTTTTATTTATCCAACTTATGTTGTTTAACATCCACTTATCTGAAGATTTATACTCCATTTCCAATTCTGATGGACAAACAGGTTGACAACATTTTGTGATAAAATTTGTACGGTTCATTTCTTCCGTTTTAGACAAATCCAATGATTGTTGTGTAATATTTTTCGTAAGTTTAATTGCTATTTCAGCTGATCCTTTGGCTTGTGGTCCAAGTACCCTCATAAATTGAGTTGATGTATAATCAATATTTGGAGGAGGCGAAGATGAATAACAACTGTTTGACATTCGATTATTTCGATGACCAGAACGATGATTAACAAGATTACCAATTGAACAAGCTTGCTAACAGTTCAAAATAACATTAACAGAGAACGTAATACGTGAGAGATTTGTTGACAGAGTTTAGATGAATGGTAAACTATACCAGCAACAGCTATGTACAATTCTTTATTAAACGTAAGGACTTTTTATCAACTAGTAAGCTGAATTTCAAGTAAAATCAGTATTCTATCATGTATTCGACTTTTCATCCCAATCGATGATGAAGAAAGATTTAACTTATTTATCAAGTATGAGTTAACTGCGAACGGTCAGGCCTAATATTTACAGATCGAAAGTCGGAATACTTTAATCGTCTCTCCATTCGAATGGTGATACCTGATCTGTCAAGCTGTTGTTAACCAATTCGGAAATTCTGACCACTCTCTTCTAGACATCCAAGCAATTATTTATTAATTAAAGTTAACCTTGCATTCATCTACTTAAACAATTAGTGTTTGCACTAATGGGATCGAACACAATTGTGTTTTAATTAATTGATCTTTATTTTAGTTGGTTATCAGCCAATATATGATTACTTAAATTTTTTATTTGGCAAAGATTCATTTACCGATAGTTTACGATAGTTTAGTATCTCTCAATATACGGATAACCAGCCAGTATCTATTAGTAGAAAAAGTGAATTTACAACAATATAAATAATATAAGAGATTTTTGTCCTCATATACCATGCAATTAGGCTGAAAACAATTATCAGCATCTTACTGATTTTTTTTGGCATAAATAAACTCGCATACACAACCACACTCACCACATGTCGTGAGGCCAACTCGAGGCAAAAGCATTTATCCTACACTTCAAAGAATATTTAACCAGTAAAAAGTGTAAAGGATCAAATTTTTATTTACTCATGTAAAACATTATGGAAATGAATACGTTAAATAGTTTTGTGTATTTTTTTAAAAAGAAGCCCTGATACATTGATTGTTATCAATTATTTACAATCTTAATATACTGTGATAATCTAGTGTCTTTCTAGCTAGAAATTGTCATCTTTCCATTTTTCTGTGTTAAGAATTGATTTGTTTTAATAAAAACATTTATGAGTTCCGTCAGAAGTGGGAAGGAAACGAGGAAATAATATGATCTGAATAAAAGTTTATATACATATTTTAAATATTATCTCTAACATATGCGATATTACAAAAGGTGTTGTTAGTGGTTGATTAACAATATGAAATAAAACAATTTTATGAATACTAACTCGTGATGATAAAAAATACGGTAATGGATTTTCAGAGCTCCATGTTTGTTTTTATGACAATTTGTAAATGGATTACTTTAGTTTAACTTAATTTATAAAATAATTAAATATGTGTATGTGAAATCCACTAAGCACATCCATATAAATCATGTTAAGAAAAAAAAGAATTCTCTAGTCAACATCATCAACTAATTTTAATTAAACAACCACTGAAAACCAGGGAATACTGGACAACTGTCTAATTCTAGTATGGAACTTCCCAACAGTATGTATTCACAAACCCAGTGCATTTAGGCCTCGTAAACAGCCCTAAACCTTTAGGTTACTGAACTGCCAAGTGGTCAACAACTTAGATTATTTAGCGAAATAGTACAACGATCTAATTTCGTTCATTGGTGAGTAACTTGACTCATACGAATTCGAAAAAAAAAAACTTTTTCTGTTAATATGTACAGATACAATGAAAGGCTGTTTGACTTACGGATGAACGGTCATAAAATTGTTTAATGGTATCATAGGAAACAGTGCCAAGAAAACAAACACCATGTACACGTCCATAACGATCATAAGCGGTCAATTCAACATTAATACATTCGCTATCTCGTAGAACACACTCGCCAAATGCCTAAATATTTTGAGTTGAAGTTTAATTAAAATATCAGTGTTTTATTTACTAATTTGGAAGATGAATAAATGAAAGAACGGTATCGATGAGAAATATGTCGTTCAATGTAAGCCATATAAGAAATATAAGAGAAACGATTGAAGGCTCTGAGAGAAGTATAATGCTGTAGATTGAAATATTGATATCACACTACATATTTCTAAGAATTATTATGCTATCCGTTTACCCTCGAGTTTCTATGTTTCATTGAATATTATTTTTGACAGTATTTTTCGCCTCGGTTAGTTTAAGTTTTTCATTTCTGTTTTATTCTTATTGCAAATTTGCTGTGTTTATTTTGTTTTCTTTAATAGACGGTATCGTTTAGACAATCTTGCTCTTTATGTTTCAGGATTCTCATATTAGAATAAAATACTCAAATTATTTCTATGAGTAAATTATAAAAAGCAGTATAGCTACTTTCTGTAATTTTGACACTAAACATAAACTATGCACTGTAAATTTTTTATGAAAAATTGATCGAAAATATGTTGGGTTTCGATTAAAAATTATCTAGTACACTGGGATTTTAGTGCGTTGGCGATTGGTTTCGCACCAGAACAGAATATTCCAAGATTCAGTACAGTATTTTTTTTCGGACAAGAAGCAATGGAGTATAGTGTTAGTGTATTTAGGCTACTAGGGAGAAAGTTAGTTGTTCGGAAACAAACTACCAGTCAACATCTTTCAGCCAAGTAATATCATTAGATTTACAAAAAATCAATACAAGTCTACTCATGATTGGTGAAACAGTCGAAGGTTATTTTTATTTCATTCTTGGAAATTTGTTATAATTTTTGTTCCTAGTTTAGTCGATCAAAGATGTAACTATTATTATGAGACATAAGGAAGTCAGTATTATGATCAGTACAGCGACGAAAAAAGGTGAATCCTTTTAATTAGAGTTGTTTTTCTAAAGCCAGATTACTCCAATGAAATATGCAACAATCCTTTTTGTAAGTTCAAATAGTGTGATAAGAAAACAATGATATTTTTAAAAAAATGATAAACACTAAACCAGACAAAGTCGATACCCTCTTCGCTTACACATACACGAACATGAATTATCAGTGGGAAAACATGATATGTTATCACCGATATGAATGCATGTATAAAACTATAGTTATAAATTCGACTAAGCAAATGTCGAAATTCTGGAACAGGGGGAATTTCAAGAATGCAAGGGAATTTCTAGAGGCATGACATTCAAATGAATCAAGAATTAATAGACACATCAAATTGGACCTAATCCTTAAAAATACTCGAAAAAAGCCAACAAACGATACTATCAAAGGTCAGTGATTTGAATATAAGTACAAACACAGACAGCAAAACCTACAACGACAACCAATCGCAAACCAGGTTACCAGAATAAATTTATTCAAGCCCTGTGGAATAACCAACGAGCTGACTTCTATATGGGATAAACCGATTATTTTACTCAAAACGACAATGACAACTCCATAATTACACCATTCAGCTCTGAGAACTGAACAACAATAAAAAGGTGGTGTTTTTCTTTAGAACACATATTTACTTATCAAATGAATTTGAAACGAAAACTAGGAAAAGTCATGTTGAAGATCCTAGATCACCAGAAATCGTCTGGTAAACGTCTTAATTTCGTAATTTTGTTTTGGAAATTTGCATTTCCCGTCTTCGCGCCAAAAGTGCCCATTTTTACCTTTAGATTGTATTTCCCACTTGGAAAGACCCTAAATGTCTTTGGTTCGCTGCCCCTTTTAATGAGCTATTTTGTGACGCTTCCCAAGGACCTTTTTATACTGTATATATACTCTTGAGTTGTGTGCTTGGTTCGTTCGTGCTTCCGGCTGCTTGTAAAATATACTTCTCCGTCGGTTAAATCTAGTCTTTTCCCTCTAGTTAGCAGGACTGGATCGCATTGGGATAGTTTAACTTGTCCTGTCATTGTGTTGCAGACCGTCGTTCCGTTCACCGGTTTATGTGGATCACAATCTCTGCAAACATAACAGATCAACTGAATGAAAAGTGGTAATTGAAAAAATAACAGGCAGAAAGAATAACTTTTTATATCACCTCTGACACTAAGAGGACTAAAGATTATGAGGGCAGATTGGGCAGTAAAGTTTCATGATGATGTACCAATTTACAAGCCATGATAAAAATAAAAAAAGTTCAAATTCAAAACTTAGTGAAATGACAATAGAGAGCTTGCACTGTACCATAATAATGCTTCAGATCAAACTATTAACGAATATCTTACTGTGATAGGTTTGTATTGTTTATCTGAATTATAAAGTTTTCAGTCTACCTTGAATACAATAAAACTGCATAAAAAAAGTTCTTCACTAATTAAATCGGATGATAATAGTTTCTCTTAAATTGATGATATTGAGTAAATAAAGTAGGAAAAAGACTAAGTACTGACAAACCAAATTGAACAAACTTACCTCTTCATAATTATCAATCGTAAAATAAAGATCTGGGTAAACTATTTCTTCATAAGTTCCTTTCATATTCATTTGTCTATGGCTAGGAGATGCATAAACAGTCTACAACAATAAAGAAAACATGAAATTATTTATCTCCAAACATTCACTTGAGATATATTCTGAGTTTTTTTTTCAAATAAACAAATGCAGTATAGCAACAATTTAAATATTTTTCGTTATGTAACTGTCAAGTTCTAATGATTTATTAGTGTCGTGAGTGAAATCTTCTATACAGACATTTAGTGTAACCATTGGAAAATGAATAATAACTCTTCAAAGACCATTTGAATTCATAAGCAAAAAAGAGTACAGAACTTGTAATTATCTAAAAATAAAGCAAACATTGTTAAGGAAACTATTATATAAGTAATTAACGAGTGATTTTATCAAACAACAAAATTGTATGACATATTAAAAGTATAAACTGATCAGATTAAGTTTCAAAGAAAAATATCATATTTATGAGTTATTAGTATGATCATTAAAAGAGAGACATTTTCAAGTAAATAACATAAACTAATAAGTGATTTGTCGATGTTGCTATGTAACACATATAAATGAAATCAAAGGTCGATGACTATTGTTAATAACTTGAAAGTTTAAATAATAAATTAACACAATAGAAGTTTTAAACTATGCATACTAGTGAATAATACTAAAATCTAAGTAAAGACAATAAAGTTTTAACTCATAATTCAAAAGTTATATAATTAGTTAACAAAGTCCAATTATCCATTGGTTTCCGTTAATCATACATTGATCTCTTTTTTTAATATCATGTCCATCTACCATCTATTAAGAAGTAAAACGTATGAAATCAGAGCTCTTAGATCAGTAAAATGTTTAATCAATAGTTAAATGAAATTAAAATCTAAAACAAATTAAACAATAATTTTTTACGCAATCAAGATATTCGCATTCATTATTGATGCCTGTATACAAAACTAATCGACTACAAAGAGTGGAAAAATGAAGTTTATTTCAGGAGAAAGAAAGAAATGCCAATTCAACACAAGTCAAATATAATTTACAGAAAAAGTTATTTATAAGAACTATTAAAATATGGGTTTTTTATTTTCTATGTGACTCAGTAAATCAAGTACTAATCTGTGAATACAGCTTTAACACGACATTTTTAGTATGAGATTTATGAATACTGGTAAGTTACGCCCAAATACACCGCTATAGCCGAGGGTGGGGAAAGTTAGCTCTCCCTCTCAAAATACTCTCACATGGCCACGCGTTCACAGCCACTTCAAGGGAAGACCTACTCACTACCCTCTCGCATCATGGGTGTTGTTTACGAAATTGAAAGGACGAAAAGTGAATGTTTGACGCTTTAATTGGGTTGGTGGATATGAAAGATCCATGTATGGGAGTTGAAAAACCCTGATTCCAAACCAATGGTGCACATGGGCTCCAGTATCCTGCGGAACAAATGGCGTATGAACCAATTGTTGGTCACCGGATACCATGGGACTGCATCTCCTGGCATTGCTTCACTACCTCGTGGATCAAACCTGTAGGTCGAAGGCTTCAGGTGTGGCACCCTAAGAAAACCACCTGCTTCGGTCTGGGCACCCGGGCAGTATCATAGCCCATACACAAATCAAGTGACTTGTGTGGCACATATGTATTCGGTGCTCTTTGTGCCAATACTTATGTGTTCAAATAAATAAACATTCTTTTTACATCTTTATACAATTTAAGGTTACAATGGGCTAATAACTGAATGATTTATGCTGATTCGTCCAACAACTGAATAAACTGTTCAGCGGAATTATTCATACCATAAAGAAGAATAGAACAGGATTGAGAAAGTAGAAGAATCTTTATTTCACTGATTAACATAAGCTTTAAAAAATGTTTATACTTACTTGCAAGAATCCATTCTTATTAATACTAACAAATTCTTATTGGCTAACTTTTTTTCTATTTATGAATGAATTGAATTTGCAATTTTTTTCTGATCTTCAGAACTAGTATTTTTATTCAGTCTCATAATTTTCATAGAATCCACTTAATGATAAGAAGATGGAAATTATCGGAACTATACTATATACTAGCGCAATACATTCCGAACAATTTGATCACACATATGCTTGTTGAGAAAATTGAAACCTCCTTTATTTGTTTAAAAACAGTGTATTCTCACCCTAAACCTATCCTGGTAATTTTCCTTTATCATCCGGCGTGGTGAGTTTTACATTGTTTTTAACATTTTTTTTCCTTATCACCTTTGTTTCTTGTTACCTCTCATTTGTCTAGTTGACCTTTTTAATTTTCATACACTTAATATTCATAACAAGCATACGTGTGATCAGATTGTTTGAAATGTACTGCGCTAATATGTTGTATAGTTCAGACAATTTTCGTTTTCTTATTACACTACCCAAATCTATCAAAGGAGTGGATTGTTCCAAGCACCTAATGATCAGTGTCTGGTGTAATGGCTTGTTGGTTAAGGGATTTAAGCGTCCGATTCTGGGTTCGAATCCCAGTTTCTATAATATTTCTCAATGCTGTGTATTTCTGTGTGCTTTTTAATGAGAAACAAAGAAATTTGATTCATAAATTCCATTATTATTCATTAAACCCAGGAATCGACAACAAGAATCCATGTCAGGTCAGTACTGACGATAACGGTAAGAAGAATGAAAACTAAGAACTTACTTGAGAAAATTTCTTTAGAATTTGCCACTCTTGAGGTCCAGTACGAGTGCATACAGCAACTGTCACAACATAAACAAACTAAATTGTAGAGAAAAATCACATGAAAAATTAGTCCAAGAAAAAAACATTATTAAATTGAACTAATAAAGAGTAATGAAACAAATAACTTGATTCCACTAACTGACTATTATTAATTTCTTAAATGAGTTACCTTAAATTGAAAACCCTTCAGTATGAAACTGTTATGATACTGAAATATCTTTTTCTATATGTTATTCTTGAAAGTATGTCAACATTATTATATCACTTTACAAGTTAACAACAATGATCTCGAAAGAAAACTTATAATGATTTTAGTCATTCACTTGATAATGTTGTAATGAATAGTCAGGAACATTCGATTTATGATCCTGTCACTTCTTCTTAACTAACATATAATCAGTGAAGTTATATGATAAACAGATTGTAAGTTTGTCATTTCTTGTTTCATTTTGATGATTTAACGAGTTTGTTGATTAAAAAAACACAGTCGAAAAGGAATAATAAACTTTACAGTTAGTCAAAACTATCTATACATGAAAGAAAAATTTATAGATAGCAAATAGTAAGGCAGTCGTACAGAGTTAAATAGGCGAACATAAATTGATCATTTCATTTCTGGAAACAAGAATGAATAACAGGAAAATGACACATGAATGATTTATAAAAGTATTCTTCGGATACAAATTTCAAAATAATAATAATAATGACTACTAATTCTTAGGTCAAATTTAGTTATAATGTTTACATAGAAAACTATAGGAGCATAAGAAACTGGATTAATAAATGTTGAATAGCAGTGTACATAATTCATGAATACACATAAATTTCAGGTTGATACAGATAGTAAATAGTTTTCCTACTCACAACAGTACTCCTACATTTGCATCTGTCATTCACCGTGTGACCCTGAGACAAAATGTGACCCGTTAAGACTCGTCTAGTCCATTTTATTGAAAATTTACTTATTTGCATTTATTTGCGTCATTTGATGTTAGAGCATACCATGGGACTATAGTTATATGGTTCCAGACGTTGAATGATACGGTCTAAAATTGAACGCAGTAGGATGAGTGTATTCATTTTTTTCTTTTTATATCAGCATCATGATTTATTTATTTATTTATTTATTTTAACACATAAATATTGGTACAAGAGAGCGCCAATATATATGCGCCACACAAAACAATGTAACTTCGAAGAGATAGAAAAAAACAAAAAAAAACTAAGGAGCACAAAAGAAAAAGAGAACGATAACGAAGAGATTGGTGTAATTTAGTGTGGTCGTAACAGTGGAACGGAAAAGTACAATCAGAAGAAATCTTTCAAGCGAGGGAGACACAACCACTTTTTATGAAGAAAGTAAAAGAAGGTTACAGCAGGATCGCCACTGGCTTCTATTCTGAGCCATATCTGATAACGTCTCTAGCCACTGTGTAGCACTATCTCTCAGACCCCAACCAGGGAGTCGTGAAGGACCAACACAAGCCAGTCCTCTGCAGCTTTCTTTCATACCACGACACCATGTCATGCACTGACCACCTCTCCGCTTTTTCCAACCAGTCCCAGAGTCGGCAAATAATGCACGACGTGGAATTCTCTGGGACGACATTCGTAGAACATGTCCAAGCCACCGAAGTCGGTGTTTCAAGATGGTGACACCAATTGAATTATCATCTCTGTGCCCAAACACACGATGCCGAACCTCTGCATTACTGACATGGTGTTGCCACTGAATATCAGCAATCCTTCGGAGACAGCGATGATCGAACACAGAGAGTCGTCTAACGTCCTCAACTCGGAGAGGCCAGGTTTCACAAGCATAGAGCAAAACTGCTCTCACCGACGCGTTGTAGATCCGACCTTTTACAGCCAGACTAACATCACGAAGGCGCCAAAGATGGCCCAGATTGGCATAAACCACTCTGGCTTTCACTATACGTGCATTGATCTCATCACTCACACCCCCACCAGCACTTATGCAACTACCCAGATACACGAACTTCTCGACTACTTCTATCTGCTCACCATCCAGGGTGAGTACAGGATTGGAATCCTGCCAGTCTTGTAGAAGTACTTTGCATTTCGAAGGTGCAAAACACATACCATACCTACGGACACTGATTGCCAACTGATTAAGTGCGGATTGCATGCCTTGGGCATTATCGCACAGTAAGACAATATCGTCCGCATACTCAAGGTCGAGAAGTCTTTCTCCAGGTAACAGATCCACACCACCATTACTTACATTCATCAGAGCTGTTTCCAGAATGTCATCGATGGCAAAGTTGAAGAGGAATGGTGAGATTGGGCAACCCTGCCTAACCCCACTACTCGAATGGAACAATGGAGAGAGGTGGTTGTATGCCCTCACTCTGCCTGAGGTGTTTGTATATAGGGCTTTCAGGATGTTAATAAACTTCTCAGGCACACCCTTCTTCAATAGACAATCCCAGAGAACAGTCCTGTCCAACGAATCGAAGGCAGCCCTGATGTCAAGAAACACTACGATTGTTGGCCTTTGATAAGTATGGCGATGTTCTAACATTTGGCGGAGGGTGAAGATATGATCAATACATCCTCGACCAGAACGAAACCCAGCCTGCTCCTCGCGAGTCAATCTTTCCCGAGTTTTGAACAACCTACGAAGTATGACGGAAGCCAATAGCTTGGACGCAATCGGAAGTAGACTTATCCCCCGATAGTTGTTACAGGAACGACGTGAACCCTTTTTAAAGATAGGGACAACTATCGACTCATTCCATGACGTTGGTACACACTCTAGTTCCCAAACCTTTGTAAACAACGTCGTCAATTCCTTAGTCAAAAAGTCACCACCATCTTTAAAAAGAGCCGGAGGTAAGTCATCTGGGCCAGGTGATTTGTAACGCTTCAAGAGTTGGAGTTCCTTGCGGAGTTCCTCCTCGTTTGGTGGATCAGTCGTCACCGGCCATGGAGGGCAGGACAGCCTGACCGATGTTGCCGGAGCAGCAGGCCAGTTGAACTGCCCTTCGAAAAATTCTGCCCATCGTCCAAGACGTCGATGGATGTTAGTGATTGGCATCCCATCATCCTCGCAGATTGTTTCACTCACACCAGACTTCTTGCTGCCAGTGGCTCGGATGAGCTGGAAGAGCTTCCGGTAGTTACCAGATGCAGCTGCTGCTTCCAGCTCATTAGCACGCTCCGACCACCAGGCTTCTCGGTCCTTACGCAAGCTTTGCCCAATTTCCCTACGTAACATCCTTCGTTTATGGTCAAACTCACGGTCACCCGGAGTAGACCGACGGGCTTCAATGAGTTGTAAGGAACCAGAAGAAACCCAGTGCTTAAAAGCGGGACGTTTCGCAAACCCACAACTGACTGTTCCCGCCATTTTCATGGCGTCAAGCAATTGCAACCAATGCTCATCTATACTTTTCGGTGGAGTGGTAGCTAGCCTAGAGGCTAGCTCGGTTCGATACTTATTTGCAACAGAAGTTGCAACCAGCTTGCTAACATCAATCCGTTGGTGGCGGTCACTTCGTTGTCCACTGAAAAGTAAGGCAAGATTGGCGCAGACCAAGGCATGGTCAGAGTCCAGATAGGTACTCCAAAAGGAGCGGCAGTCTTTTACACAACCACGCCAGCGGAAGCTGATCGCGATGTGATCAATCTGAGTCCAGGCTTGGGATGCAGAGGGAGGACGCCAGGTGGCACATCGGCGATGACTGTGCCGAAAGTTAGTGCTAGCCAGAAACAGGTTGTGGTCTGTGCACAGTTGCAGTAGACGGTCCCCGTTATCTGACCTGCGACCAACGAGTCCCCATCGGCCACCTAAACGACTCTCTTCTGTGCCTAGACGCCCGACCTGAGCATTCAAGTCTCCGGCTAGTACTACAATATCTGTCGAACGCACTTTCTGGAGAAGAACGGATAACTGGTGGTAAAACTCATCCTTGATTGCATCCGGGCTGCAATCTGTCGGGGCATAGGCGGAGATGACAAAAAGACATCGTTCCTCACGCCGATTTCTTCTCACTTTGATGGAACTTTCTAATCTAACAGCACATAGCCGACTGTTAATGGGGATCCAATCAACTAGTGCTGCCTCAGCTCTAGCGCTTAGTGCGACACCAACGCCAGCAAGACCAGACGAAGATGCCACAGGGTCCCCGGATAAGCGCACGTGAAACAAGCTTTTCGAAGCGACAGATGGAGATCGAATTTGTAGTACTTCGCCAGAGTCTTGAATACGGGTCTCGGATAGACAACAAACATCAATATTAAGACTTTCCAAAGACATAGCCAGCCCTATCTGTTGTCCGACCTGCACTAGCGTGCGAACGTTGAAGGCAGCCAGTTTGAATGGTGCACGTGGTTTCAGAAAAACTGCTTCAGTTCTCGTAGTCGGTGGTAACATACAATATTCAACCGGACAGTGACTCGAGAACGTTTAGATACAGTCGAATTTCCACCAAAGACGAGCCGCTGTATAAGTATAAAAGAGGGAGAACAATGTGGAAAATAATAATAATAATAATAATAATAATAATAATAATAATAATAATAATAATAATAATAATGACAATAATGGTAATAATAATAGTATTAATAATGACAATAATAGTAATAATTATTATTATTATTAGCATCATGAACTTAGAGTAATCTCCATGCTGTTTACTTAGTGAACTAACTCTTTATTTTCTAATCATAATTCCTATGTCAAGTCTTTTTACTATCATAGACATTAACATTACTCCAACTTTTTTGTTGCGTAACTTCTAACTTTCATCCCAGGTTAGGAAATGATGTATTCAGACGTGGAACAAGACTTAAGACAAAAATTAGTAGGTTTATAGATCAACCTGTGATATAATTCAGGAAGCACAAACGGCTCGAAGGCCTTACAGAGTATTCTCGTACCTAATTATAACCGCTCTGATGCCCCTTTTCCACTCACTCACTTTAGATAGTATAGCATATTGAGGTAGATTACAGCTTATTGTTTTTAGTGCCTCACTACATCAGTTACTGAAGATACTTTAAAGACTATGTACCACGTTTGAATTATTATTTAGATTATCTGATCAGATCAATATATTACCTGTGGGTAATCAGAAGAAACTGTTACCCACGTATACGGTTAGATCAAAGTTAACGTAGAACCTGGTACAAATATATACCCACCTTTAATAAGAAATTCGAATGAAAATGGTAGATATTACAAATTTAAGAAAGATACCATAAAATCTCATACAATGTAATAGGTAACGAGGAATTATTATCCGTATTTGAAAACTTATTAAACACAGATTCAAATCACGATCAAGTCATTTAGGGTGAAGACGAGAGAAAAGATGGATCTTGTTGTCAAAGTAAGCTTTTTCACTGGAAATGACTATAATTATCATTTCATTTAAAAAAATTACACGTAACAGGAAATAAAATCAGCTCAACTAATGAATTAATAAGTGATCTTGTAGCAGACTATAATTAACGTCTACCTATACACGAGTGTTAGGTAAATCTTAATTCATGTCAAAGTCACTGAACCACTGTTCTAAAAATAGATGTGCATTTTTTCAACAACCCAATAAGTTCACGCGACAACAAAATCTACACGAAAATTTTAATTGAAATGCCATGTTTAAATATTTTAAAAAATGATACTTACATATTGCATGAGTAAGTTGAGATACACTGTTTCCTCCCAATCGACATAATCATCTGTCAATTTGGGAAGATTTGAACTGTTTCTACGAAATACACTCAATTCTGGCTAGAAACAAAATTTACAATTATTCATTTGTTGTATAACTCTTCACAGAGTAAACTCAAACAATTTGAAGAAAAAGTAACAATAACAATAACCGTTCATGACAAAAAGAGGTTCGATAACCTCTTAAAATCAAAAAAGAAACTAAAGTTGCAACTTCTTCAGGATATTTACTGTTGAATATCAAGGAAAAAGCCACAGAGAAGTAATCATATCTTGCCAAAAAATAATTCAACAAGGTCTTTTTGATCTGATTGACTTTGATTACAACGATCCAGATACACTGGCATGATAATATAAATGAAATTCTAGTTCACTACATCTCTTTATTCCCTGAAAATTTTAAAATTCTTGATCTTCTTTGTTTTTCTACATGGCATCCCACGTCTTAATTGATTACCGAAAACATCCAATCCTAGATTACTTCTTTGTCGAATTCTTCTTATTATTGAACTGCCCTGTAGTTAACTGAAATATTGGAGTCAGTTAGAGAGCAAGTACCACATTATTCTCTTCAAGATACACTTCAATTAGTCGGTAACACCAATTATGTTATATATGTATAAATTATAAATATAAACTATATATATAAATATAGTATAGATTTAAACTGATTTTTTTAAAGGCTGAATTTTATGCACAATGCTACGCTCCTCAGTCTCATCACTGGCTAAAATTAATTGCGAATAGATATGATTATGATTTGGATACATTTACGAGACATTAAAACAATTAGTTCGCTAAATAATTCCCTCAGATAACGAAATCCTATCACATTTATAATGTTGTTTGAGATTTACATTATGTCTCCAGACAGCATGCGGTTATATCCGGTCAGTTCATAAATTTCAATGTTTTATTATTCACGTGATTGACGGGACAGTGAAGTGTACTACTTACTACTGAATATTTTTACTATTAAAACTTAAGTTGAATGACAAAGATAATATCTCAGTATTGAATTTAACAAAATTAACCTCTAAATCATAACATTTTTATGTGTTTTACATTAAAGATTTCACAAATGCTGGTAAGTACCCTTTGATAATTAGTTAGAATAAACAAAAAGCCCAAACTGAAGTGTTTCCACTGAATCGTATACAAAATAACCTAGGCCTAAATAATGAATTGCATAGCTCAAAAGGTGCACAGTACAGCTTAATTGATACACTCCAATGAGCTGTACAAATAATAATTGAATAACTACTCAAAGACTTGTATACTAACTCGAAACTTTGACATGTGGCGTAAACTTTTAACTAATGACTTAATTACTTAAGTTGAAAACAAAATTATAAAAAATTTACTACCATGAAAAAACAGTTTACTGGCAAAATTGGTTTTGCATTAAATCTGTGCTACAGTATACAAAATACAAAATCAAAGTACATTGTTTGTCAAAAGATTTCATCTTATTTGCAAAAAAAATTAAATGTGTAAACGTAAAGGCAGTTAATGATTAAGATATTTCATCATTATTATTAGAATTGATAGTAACTGACTATAGATTTACTAGTCAAATCATATTTATTTAAACAGAGTATAACAATATGAAGGAGACTAATATTAATCCATTGAATCTATTGATCTATATTACTTAATATACAGGTCGGAGATTAATATTGTAGCATGAATAAACTCCAAAGTACACAAACTTGTACTTTGTGAATGAGTACCATGATTACTAAGTGTAATTTTCTCCAACAGTACTATTTAAGCATATCCGAATATATTTTTATATGACTAAAAAAATCACATTGAATGGCAACAGTATAAAATGAAATCTGCCTTAATAATATGTATAAAACGTAAAGTAATTGAAAGAAGATTCGCTGGTACTTAATAGTTCCACAAACTGGAATGATATTCAAATGGTTTAGGCACTCATCCTCCAACTAGGTGACCATAAGTTTGAAATGACGTTACACATAATATAAAACTGTAAGATACTGTCATATCATGAGGAATGAAAAAAAAAATTGGAACATAAACCTGAATGGTAAATAAGCGGCTAAAAAGACTACTTATTCAAGAGTGGAATGATCAAACCTGAATAAAAGTAAAGGTATCCTCATAAACATATTGCATTGTGTTGATATGAAAGGCAGTTCATGAGTAAAAGAATAATGTTTAAATTACTTTTCTATCATTTTGTTTGAGATGGACAAAAAACAGAAGATCATCTCCTGGTCCGTCGACTGAATTCTCCAAAGCCGGTGAAAGAAATGCTTGAGTAAATAAATCGAACCAGAAATCATTATGGGAGTTAGTGAAAGCAACATCAAAACTCTTTTTTAGAATGTTTTCTGAAAACATAGAAAGTCGGTAAGTTAAAGAAAGTAGTGAAATATATTACTGCAATAAATTACATCATGAAAATAGAATTGAAATAAAAAAACTGATAATCTCCATAGATAGCATAGAAACAGATTTCAGATTTCACGAATCTCATACATACAAACAATCGATAAAACGCGATTTGGGTTATCCTCTAATATGAATCATATTAAAATAATAGTGATTTTATGAACTGATGTAGCCTAAAGGAACTAAAGAACATTGATATCGCTTCAAGAACCAATTGTAATTCGGGATGGTTAGGCGGCTATTTCATTTACAGTTGTGATGTTTCAAAAGTGACCGTTTACTTAAGAAGTCAAATCAAGAACCCTAACCATTTCAACTGGAACACAATTGCCTCAATAGACCAGAATCACCCAATGCTCATTAAAAGATTGCATCTTGAGTATTATCGGTTAAAATATGACATAAGTCTTTGCATAAATTTAGTGATTGCTTAAGGAAATTCCACTATTTCACATTCCTTATTTACTTACATCTATATATTTTAATATTAGGCTGCTGTTCTTCTTTTAGTACTTTAAAGGGGCAAAGTTTATTTTTAAAACAATATTAAATAAAACTTTGTCAGCAAAATAAAGTGACCAACTAACCAGCATAAAGCTGTCGTTGCCGAATGATCGACTCCATAATAGAATTCAGAGTAATATTACCAACCGGAGTGTTATTCAGACATCCAGTATTTACAATGGAATTATCACTTGGATTTTCTGAGTCACACATAACCGGAAAAATCAGATGATCTACTATAAAAGGTAAGAAGAATATGAATGAATATATATGAAAAAAATGAGGCTGTTAAAGAAGCAAAATGAAACCTTGACACGAACGAAAAAGTGTCTAAAACGTTTCCCAAAACCGAAAGTATCGTATAACATCTTTTGTGTTTAATCCCTAGTAAACAGGTTATGAGTTGATGTTTTGGACTGAAGGTGCCGAGTAATATGTAAAAGTATGTATTTTCCTGAACAGTGTGATACCCGAACAATATTTACAAACCTATCTATATCGTACGAATTGAAGCTGAAGGTTAGAGATGAGGAGATAAAACATAGAACTGGTCCATGAGGCAAACAACGTTGATTGTTGGCCATGTAAGAAGAAGCAGACTTCTAGCGTATGAATGTAAAATCCAGATGATATTTCTATGAAATGATTACAATGGTATCTAACAACTTCTTACGGTACTAGAGACTGAAAGCTAGACGTAATGCCATCTAACTAACCACAATTGATTATCACATTTTACAAAAGGGGTTATAAGTTTTATTGTAATAACCACAGGGAAATCGGTTTGCCTGGCATAGTCTCAAGTATTGTAAGAAATCATTATTTTACACCAAACTAAGGTTCATGAAAACAGAACTAGAAAAAATCATGCTGGTTCGAGACCTAGACATGAATTTATTGGTCAAATATTATTCACCCATCGTCAGGTTTTGGAAAACAAGGATAATTACCAACGGTCGACAATAGATGTGTTTCGTGACTTAATGGCTTCACTTGATTTATTTGACCGAAAAATGCAATAGGAGTGTTAGTGAAAAGCGAACGAATGAAGTACATAACCTTCGTGAAGGTTCTTTGCTTGAAGACTTTTGGTGGAGTTAGCATTTATGGCGAACTGTCATTAGAGTTGGTAGCCTCAACTGATGTGCCTCAGGGTTCTTCACTATCCCCATTTTCATATAACTTCATAATATAATTTTTTTAGAAAAAATGCTTTATCTGACTTTTAAAGGAATGAACTCCTACCAGGAAAATTAGCTAAAATGGCGCGGATTTGAACAATTCATGTTTTTCACTTGATATTGTTTTTACTTGAATATTCCCATTGATGTTTTTAGGACTGAAATTGATCAGTCTCTTATTGGCATATGTGCATACTGTGCGTATGCCTCGATATTGCCTTAATTTACAAGCATTATAAGCAAAGATGGATAGTGGCTAGCAGTGGAATCCAGGACGCGCGTTTCGTCCTGTTTGGGACCCTTCAGCTGGATGTACCTGCATCTCAGAGTTGATGTTCACTCTGGGACTCGAACTCAGTACCGTTCGCTTCAAACGAGTCCCAAACAGGACGAAACGCGCGTTCTGGATTCCACTGCTAGTCACTATCCATCTTTGCTTATAATTTATGTTTTCCCTAGACTCCTAGCTTTAGAATTATTTTACACATTTTACTTCATAAATCCATCCTTCTATAGCGACTCACGTGCAAATGGGTTTATTCTCATTTAACTCAGTTAAGCCCTTTTGTTAACTTATTTAATGGACAAAGTCATCCATGATATAACAACTTGTTGTACTATCTTTATTATTATGCTTGTATGAAATACATATGCTTGAACATTGTTTAGCGCCTACGCATGTATTCATTCTGCTAGCTTCATTATTAACTGCTTAATCTATTCGCTGACTCACCTATTTTCCTATACATATATATACCTGTACATTTTGCACGCATTGACTACAGCTACTTGCTACTGCTACAATCGTAGTTCGCTTGCTCATTCATTTTGCCTCTCTGCTGTCTGGTCCGAATTATCTACTAAATAAAACTGTAGTAGCTGCTTCTTTTTGCCTTCTGATTTCAAATATCGTTGAAGATTATACGATAACGGTTCGAGGGTGATTAAATAACGAAGCACAGCCACTACAGAATTGGTAACCCCGACGTGAGAACGGGAAGCGAATTTTGACGAAATAATCAAATTCCAAAAATCCGACTACCTTCATCTCAATTTGGATTATCAAATGAACTATAATTACAACTGTGGATTTATATTATTATTTTAATTACACTTACATTATTTCGTAAACATTATTAAACGTGACAATTATAATCATAATAAATAACAATTATCCATAAACAATTGATATATTGGTGCAATTTAGTAAGTCTGTTCCATTTTATAAATTGTGCCATTTTTTTTATTATCATTGTTTTCGCCCGTCTATTTTTCCTTGTGACTGTTACATTATTTTCGTGTGCTATTTAATTTTTATAAGCATGTCTTATGAAAACACAGTTTCAAGCGTACAGCAAGCCTCGTCCGTGAGGTCTCTTAACCTCCCTGCCCCTTCTTTTAAAATCACAGACCCAAAACTTTGGTTTATAAGACTTGAAAATTATTTTCTCGCTAACCGCATTCTTTTGCAAAAGGATAAGTTCGGCCTGACAAGCACACTACTCCCAGACGAAGTAGCTGACAACGTTCGAGAGGCACTAGCAAAACCAGACACAGAAAAACCATACGACGTGCTAAAAGAGGCTGTAATTAAAACTCTCTCTCTCAGTGACCAACAAGCCGTCGAACAACTCCTTAGCCAAGTACAAATTGGAGATAGAACCCCATCACAACTAAAAAATTATATGAAAAGTCTACTTGGCGATAGACACATTGACAATAATCTCTTCTATCAATTGTGGCTCCGCCGACTCCCGGCAAATATTCAGCAGATCCTAGCTGTAGGAGATACGGATGCTGATTTAGACAATATAGCAAAGATAGCCGATAGAATATACGAAAGAAGCAAGCAAGCAAGCCCTCCACTACACAGCGTGACAGTAGACGATAGACTTGATACTCTACAGAAGGAAATAAATGTTTTATGCCAAAAACTCTCAGAGTTAACGCAGAGAGAAAAGCCACGAAGGTCATCGCGAGATCGTTCGCGTGAAAAGGCCCGGTCAACTTCTAGACGACGCCCAACTCCCGCGATATGTTGGTATCATCAAATGTTCGGCTACAGAGCTAGAAAGTGCCTACAACCTTGTAGATTTAACAGAGCTAGTAACCGATACCCACGAGTATCAATGACAACAGCATCAACACACGTAATGCCTGAAAATAGTCACCTCTTTTATATACAAGACCGAACCACTGGCACGCAATTTTTAGTTGACACTGGAGCGGAAATTAGCGTAGTACCTCCATTTAACGAGGAAAGAAAAAACATTAATCCATCATTAGTGCTAAGAGCAGCAAACAAATCAGATATTAAGACATATGGTAAACGGAAATTGTCCCTAGATTTTGGACGTGGCGCTTCATACCGCTGGAACTTTGTCATAGCAGACGTATCGATGCCCATAATAGGCATAGATTTCTTAGGTAACTTTGACCTGCTAGTAGACTCTAGACGACACAGACTTATAAACGGCAGTCAAACCACTTCAATAAGAGGAATACTTACGGAAGCCGTTTCAATGAATCTTGTGATCGATAAAAGTCGTGATGATCCATATAAATTGTTGTTAAAGGAGTTCCCTGAACTTGTAAAAGTAACATACAGTAAAGCAGATCTCAAACATTCTATCCAGCATCACATCGTAACGAGTGGTCCACCAATTAATGCAAGACCAAGAAGGCTAGATCCCAAAAGACTAGCTATCGCTAAACAGGAATTCGACAAGCTAATGAGGTTAGGCATTATAAGGCCATCGAACAGCCCGTGGGCATCCCCGCTACATATGGCCCCGAAAAAGAATGGAGAGGTTAGGCCATGTGGGGATTACAGAGCACTAAACAAACAAACAGTAGCTGATAGATATCCTATACCGCACATTCATGATTTCACCTACAATATAGAGGGCACTACTATCTTCTCGAAGATCGACTTAGTCAGAGCATACTACCACATTCCTGTCGCCTCACAAGACATACCAAAGACAGCGGTAACAACCCCATTTGGGCTATATGAATTCCTGCGTATGCCTTTTGGACTGACTAACGCGGCACAAACCTTTCAGCGGTTTATAGACCAGGTCATTAGAGGTTTACCTGGGGTATACGCGTATATCGACGATTTATTAGTAGCTAGCACCACTAAAGATGAGCATATACAACAACTACGGCAATTATTTATGCGACTCAGGGAACACGGCATTTCTATAAATATTGAGAAGTGTGAATTTGGAAAAGAATCTTTACAGTTCCTAGGTCACAATATAACTTCGCAAGGCATCACACCAATAGCAAAAGAAGTCGAGGCCATTAAGAATTATCCCCTACCCGATTCATGGAAAAAGTTACGTAGATTTCTCGGGTTAATAAACTATTACAGACGATTTATTCCAAACTGTGCGTCAATGTTACAACCATTAACAGATGCGTTACGCGGACACGCACGCACATTCCAATTGTCATCAGAAGCGATTCAAGCATTCGAGCACGCTAAAAAAGCACTAAATAAAGAAGTGACGCTAACTAGACGAAAGAGCGACACACCGTTGGCTATCATGACGGATGCTTCAGACGTAGCGGTAGGAGCCGTTCTACAACAATTAGTAAATGGCACATGGGAACCGCTCTCATTTTTTTCGAAAAGACTGAATCCAACACAAACAAGATATAGTACTTTCGGAAGAGAACTCCTAGCAATCTACTTAGCGATAAAACACTTCCGTCATATGGTCGAAGGCATAAATTTTACCGTCTATACAGACCACAAACCACTAACGAAAGCATTAAGCGCAAAGCAAGACAATTATTCCCCGAGAGAGATCCGACAATTAGAGTTCATTTCACAGTTCACGTCTGACATTCAGTATATCAAAGGCAATAGCAACGAAGTGGCAGACGCACTATCCAGAACGATGGTCAACGCTCTCGTCCAGTCCGAAATCGATTATCACAAGTTAGCAGCATTACAAAATATCGACGTCGAGTTAAACAGACTAAAGTCTGCCAATACAACCTCGTTAGTTCTCAAAGAAACTCCATTGGAAGAAGTAAGCATCACCTGCGATATTTCTACAGGTCAACCAAGACCATTTATTCCAAAACCGCTAAGGCGAAACATTTTCGAAGCCATGCACAATATTTCACATCCTGGAATAAAGGCCACCATCAAACTAATTAGCGAACGTTTTGTATGGCCAAGTATGAATCGGGATATTCGTAATTGGACGCAAGCGTGTGTAAAATGCCAAAGAGTTAAGATACATCGCCACACCAGTTCCGCAGTAGGTCATTTTCGTCATCCCGATAACAGATTCGAGCACATACATATCGATATTATAGGACCACTGCCGGTTTCCAATGGCTTCAGTTACATTTTCACTTGCATTGATAGATTCACACGATGGCCTGTAGCTGTTCCCATAAAAGATATTACAGCCGAAACTATCGCGAAAACCCTAGTAGAGCATTGGATCTCCCATTATGGCGTACCTACTAATATTACAACCGATAGAGGAGCTCAATTCGAGAGCCGCCTCTTCCAACAACTCACAGAACTACTCGGAATCAAACGAATTCGCACAACATCCTACCACCCGATGTCGAATGGTATGGTAGAGAGATTGCATCGGCAACTTAAAACCTCCCTTACAGCTGTCATCAGCAATAATGATTGGGCCAGCAAGCTACCGTTAGTCATGTTGAGCTTAAGATCAACAATCAAACAAGATATAGAATGCTGCCCAGCAGAATTGGTTTATGGAACCACACTACGTCTGCCAGGAGAGTTTTTCACCGCAGGTAAAAGCGTTCCAACTGATATAGCCGACTATGTACAGCGTCTTAACGATAACGGTTCGAGGGTGATTAAATAACGAAGCACAGCCACTACACTTCCTCAAATCATATTTTCTATGTCTAGTGATTTTTAACCGCACCTGTACTACTACTACTTTTAACACCTAGGCACTCATCTTGACAACTGAATCCGTTTATGATGCATCAACCAGGAGCGATGTGTGTCCAACTCTACTTTGATTATGACGGACTGAATTCTTTGTACATCTGAACCTAGAAATATGAGTCATCCCCCTAACCGACATTTGAGTATCCAATTTTCGAGGCTAAGTTAGAACTACCATGTTTAACTGTTAAACATGATAACTGAAATAACGTCTAGTGGGCATGACTACATTTTATTTAGTGAACGATTGAAGTATGTGGAATTCTATGTGGTCATTCTTATTTTCCTGGTCAGACAATGTAATACCTAAGGGGTATTTTTGTAGTAAACTCATAGTTAACACATAAGTATAGCATGTATTTATTTAAGAAAGAAATCACTTCCCCTTATCTAACTACATTTTCATTAGATAACGAACGATGAAAACACCTAGACTTGTAATGAGTGTTCAAAACGTTTTGTGGGCAAGTTTTTAAAAATATGGTGCTTTAGCTTTAGCCGTTCAAAAAAATTTATTAGCTGGGAAAAAACACTGGTTAGCATTGTCCTTAAAACCAGTTGGTGTGATCAACCACAAGATCAAAGATAGCAGAGACAGAGACAAGGTTGCGAAGAAAGACCCGCCAAGTGAGTATGAAGACGACTATTGACCAATATTGTTGATCTGAAGATATAAAAACCCCACCAATTTATTAAGATCCAAACCCTCCAAACACAGTCAGTCAGCAACAACGTAGAACTTCGTACGTACATACATCAGTTCAGGTTGCCGTACCACATCATCACAGAGATACAATTGTCGCTTCAAGACCCATAGTGGTAGATGTAGTAAGAGTATAAGCAGTAATCGGAAACATTAGGGTTCGAAGATGTTATTTAAGGAGCGTAATCCAGTGAAATAGATTTGGGAAAAGAAAAAAAGGATATAAAAAATTCACATTGGAATTTGGGAAAACACAAAGACTGGATGCACCTGCACTGTTGCAAACGATTTTGAGCCGTATCATTCAAGATCTCTAAACATAGATTGCTATCGTCTCGCGGATGACAAACATTGTAAAAAAATACTCTGAGGGCATGAAAATAAAGCGAAACAAACTAAAATCATAAACCTGTTATACTCTCCTCTAAATGTTGATTTCAATATTTTGAAAAGCTAATATATTATTAACCGCACGACAATATTACTGTAAATAATATTTGTTATTAACTTCAGAGTTTGAAAAACTATGCTAAGTGTCTGTACCAAAAAGAAAAAATATATAAATAACTAACCTTTAAACTATTATGATAGATGTGCTTACGCAGAAACAGGAATTTAACGATGATTCTACATGTTTAGAAAAGTAACGCAGTACTGGAATTAGCCGCACGAAAATACATCCGTCTTCATTATCCAACTACCTTGAAACGAGATAAGAAAAACCATGTTATTGCTGTTAAGCATATATACACTATACTATGCACTATTCTGTCAGAGGGAAAATTAATGTTTGTTTTGACATTTAAAAGTCATCTGAACTATCTTCGGAAATTACGATGTTAATTTATATTTGCTGTGACATATCCATTTGTCTCAGTTGATGTTAAATTGATGAACAAGGCAGCATTAAATGGTGATACCATATGTTTCCCGTTTGAATTCACATATTCCACCTTGAAATTGAAATCAAAAATGTCTTTACCATTCGCGTTAGAAAGTAATTTGTGTAGAGGCTACAAGACCTAAACTAGCATCTGGCAATTTCACTATGTGGAACATTATCCATATCGAAGATTGGATGAAGAGGCATTCGTAACTCTTCAACCCCGGGTTGGACATGCTAATTCAGTATATTCCGATTAACAAGAACTATATTACATCATATGTCAAGTGGTTCCCATTCAGTTTCGACTTTGAACTGTGCTTGACGAGACTATTTTGCCCTTGAAATTTATGTCTGAATGGTAAAAAATAGTTCCAAGTGATGAAAAGTTATGTTTCTTGTTGTTTTAAAAGTAAAAAGTGCAGTCTTCACGCGATATTTAATGCCACCGCGGCATACAGTAAGATGCTTCGTTGTATTTTAAACCTCTAAGACTTTTTATTTATCATATTTATTCTATTTTCAGGTGACTCAACAACTAGTGGCAATGACGAAATGCCACTGACCTCTGGTCAAACCATCCATCGGACATATCGCTGATTGTCAAACGGTTTAACGGGCCTCATTAGAGTCAAGGACAGCTAATGGGGACCAACTGATTAAAGACCACGGACTAGCACATGCAGCAATGGCTCTGCTACATAGCATACATTTAGTCTTTCGCAGTAATACTTTCAGTGCAACTGCCAGTATACGTAAGAATGATGTTATTTCGATGTGACGTTCTAACACATCAGAACTATTGTAGTCTTTTAATTTCGACGTCGTGTTTTATTTTATAAAGTATTGTTTCCTCTTTGCTATCATCTAACATATGATTTTGGTACGTCAATCAGCTGCTTAACTGCTCGACGTTCTAAAACACATCCAGTCCGATTGGTGGTATGACGATACTATTGGTCACACGAATCATCAGTCTACGCAGTCGAGCGAATCTTCCGCAAACTGAAGACGATGGTGTCGCCTCTATCCCAACACTGAAAGCATTTTTTGTCGGTACAATTGACACGTGTCATCTTCGCTCTCGACCTGTAGTCTTCGACCCTTACTGATCGTAACAAAAATCATCGGCTTTTCAAACTGTGACTACAAATTGATCAGTAGCTTCGCATAACGAAATCTCGACTCCTCTTCACGGTTATACTTTCGTACTTACTGTTAGTCTGTTAAAAATAGATATAAGTAGAATTCGACACTTACGAACAGAAGCTGTAAACCACACTGTCTGACCTTACACTTTAAACCAATGGCTGTACAAATATTGACATCAACTGATAATACGATTATTGTGTTATCACTGTAGAATCATTACTCTTTCGGCAAACTTACCGTTTCTCATCTGAGGAACTCAATCATATTTTGAAGCTATCTATTTCAACTCGACTTGATAGAACTCTTGAACATTATATTCTTATTATTATTTCTGTGGTTACTCACTTTATGTTCAACCAACGTTCTAGTAACTTATTGTTATTTGCTGTTTCCCGACCACATTCTACCGCCCCCTTTCCATTTGTCTTATGGCTCAGCAATACCCGTAGGATTCATAATAACCGTTTGACAACCTCCGGCGTGCGACTACTCCCAATATGTTTGGTGCCGACTCAAAGTGCCATTGAATCTGGTGGGGGAGTACTTTAGGGTCAGTAAAATGTCACTGAGCCCTAGACATATCATCCGGCAGTTGGGTCACTGAATATCAAACAGATCATCGATCTCTGTCAAGGTCAAAGACAAAAAACGTGCATCAGTTAATCGTATGTCATGGACTGGCCCATGTGGTAGTGGTCACATTTTCACTTGTACCTACTTTAACTGATATATTTCTGTAATAACGTCATTTATGTTGTACAGTCCTCAAAGCATCCGTAGTACGAAGGGGTATCACGCGTTAGGTGCTGACCGCGAGGTATGACTTCGATGTTAGCTGTTGGCCACACTATTCCCGTCTAACTCGAGTAGGCCCATAATCATTCGACAGAGATCATCAAAGCTGATAATGTACAATATCATCTATATTTTTTGAAAAGTGGAGAAAACGTGGTCGCAATGTAGGACCATACTTAGAAATTAGACAGAAGTAGAAAACCATTATTCCTGGAAATCTATTTACCGTCTTGGGTAATAAGTGTGACGGACAATTTTTTGAAGGTTTGTTTGAAATAGTTTTTACAAGCTGGTTACCTAGAAGGTGTTTTAAGGACCTTAAGGATTTCTTCCCGAATGAATAGTTTCCATGATGTGTAACTGTTCCATATTTGTCCAGTCTTCCAGAAACCATTTTCCAGTAACTTGGGTGCTTAGTGTCATTGTCACTTGTCAGGTTCAAACTTTTTGCTGGTCACATCTTTGAGTCGTCACTACCGCACTTGGGGGGAGTAGGGTGTAGTGGTCAATAAATCCAAAAAATAAATGGTATTCTAAATCTTTGACATCGGTGTTGACCTTGCTAGTTACTAGATACGTCAGGTTATACATCTCTTACAACAACTAGCCAATTTAAATAATATACTTTTCAACACACTGACCATTTTCCAAATTTCATCTTCGAACTGTTTCATTCCTAACCTCTGGTTTACATGACTTTGAGATCCTCGATTAAAAAGCGTTATGGATAACAGTGTTGTTAAGCATTGGATGTCAATGATATATTTATCGTCATTTAGAATTTAATTTCCATAGGTTAAGAATAGTGTAATATGAAAATGTTAAAAGATAGAGTCCATGATTATAGGGTTTAATAAATGCTTATCCATCTTGATCATAAATCACTGGAATTCCAGCACTTAACATATAATCATTAGGTAAATTTGTCTACAACTTAAACTAGGTTCGATTTCACAAAAAATTCCCAGTGAATTTATCGTATAAGTAAAAACCAATCATAATAGAGAACATGACTTTCATGTTTTACACAAAATTCAAACACAATGTATCAGGAGAAGTAAAAATACCTTTGTATACTTTTCAAAACATTTTAAATGACACCAATAAATTACTTTAACCTTTGCTGAATAAAAAAAGATAATTTTAAATGTGTCAAATCTTCTATTCTGTCCCTGTAGGTTGAGTATAACAGAATAATTAATACTATGTAACCCAATCGGAATTTTAAGCTATCAACTGCTAGTTTCCATTATCGAATCGTCTTAATTTTACCGTAGTGTTATCACTAACAGTTGTCTATTGCTTTCATTATCAAACTTAAGTGCATTCCATGTGCTTAGTGAATTTTCAGGCTGGACGGAAACTTACCGCAGGCTGAACGTTACAACTAACCACAAATCTTAACTGCAAACCCTTACTCCTCAAACAAAAGTGAACTTGGTGGTACTACATTTTATGGACTAACTAGTCAAATTCAGGACGACAGTGAAGATTCAGACAGACTTGTTTACAATTTCACACCTCAGTTATATCAGAACTAAAAGGACTTATAAAATAAAATAGTGAGTTACATAACGTTGTTTTTAAACCTGTCAAAATATTATCTTCAACAACAAATTATATAAACAAAAGTCACTATAAATCTTTAATAATTGGATCTCCCAGAGTCTAGAAATGAAGAGACAAACTAAAAGGGGAGGGTGAAATTAATGTTCAAGAAGGAATATAAACTAACCAAGCACAGAGACTGAATATAACAAATATATTAGAATTTATTTTAAAAGAGTAATTCTTACAATAATAGACCATGATGAGCCAAATATTTCAATCTTTTGTGAGGATTATAACCTGTGATATCTTGATGTGATTTGAAACAAACCGATGACTCAATGTTAAACCGCTAATCATCTAACTTTTCTATTTTCCGTTACCCATCAAACATGCTGAGAAGTCAGTCAGTAATGTGATTATGAATTATCGTTCTTGTCCCAATAATTAGATTATAATATTCAGTAAAACCTGGTAATTTAAAACTGTATAAGCGTAAACTAAGATTTTAAAAATGTGAGTTCATGTTCTTTTTGAATTTTTTTATCAGTATCGATTAGTTAAATCTTCCATTATCGTTGTAAGTAACATTGTTATCAATATAAATGCCTAAAAATCTTATTCATGATAGTAAGTGCTTAACAGAGTCAGAAAAGTGAAAATCTTAACACACAAGCGATAAATAATATCATTTTGGAGGAGTATATTCTACTGGTTATTTTGAAAAATTATGCCTGGACATAATATTTCTATGGTATTCGTTTACAGTGCTAAATTTCAATTATACGAATTAAAACATTACTCTTGAGTACACTTTCCTCAAAACAACATTTCGATTGGCCAATCAGTGATTCCAGCCCTGTATTTACAGATTGATAATTCGATTTTGGCAGTCAAACAGTTTACCTAGCCTTCACCCACAAACTGTGACTCAAAGTCGAGTACTTGAAGTAGGATCACTGTTCAGTACTGCTTTATCTTACAATTAATCGTTTTAATTGACATTATTGACTACTTAACCTCAGAATTATACCAAGTATACTAAGTCTTATCTGTAGTTACATTACATTGGGTACATCAGTTCAAAAATTTTAATCCATAACTTGTGTAGTAAGAAATTTCATAAATGTGTAGCGTCGAGTCGAGTCGCGGTTGACTATGAGCACCACTACAAGAAGACTACGTGCCAGTTAACCGATAAAATTTCCCGTAAGCCAAATATCAGAAGGCAGTTGATGGTCGTAGTCGAGATGTATTTGTTGGCGATCTCGTGGTATGGAAAGGATACCGAGATCGTAGCAAAGGAGTACAAGCGTGGTTACCGAGCGTAACCGAAGCGGTGCAAGGTCACAATTCATGGAGGGATAATGGAGCAGTAATATGGCTGTCTTTAGCACAGTTAAACAAACGAGCACAGTAAAACAATCACTGGTACAATTGGTTGCAATAATTATTGTGTCCGTTAAACCCTTCGCGTTCTCTTTATGAAAGTAGGTCACTACAAATATATCACACCGCTATTCTATAATTATTTTATTGAAACCAAAAAATAATGACTAACCATAATGTTATGTATTCTTCAGACAAGCTACTAATATCTAATAATATTGTAAAGAGAAAGTGTAGTAAAGCTATTTAATTAAAAATAGAACAATTAATGTAGTAGAATAACACGAATTCATTATATTTTATGGTTTTTCATTAGCTGATTACAACCTAAGTATAACAGTATTAATCACATCATATAATTTAGATAATAATGTCGGAAAAGTTCCAATCTGTGAAAATTACCGAAAAGCAATAAGTGTGGAAGAACTATATAAATTATTTATATGCTTGCTATCGTAAAATAATTATCACAGTGATGTAACTATACCCTTTACATAACTTCTACTATCAATATTCCTTAGGTTCATCCAACTATACTCCTTGATCAAATAATCACTCAACCTCTTATTACATTCGTCATTTTATAGCTCAATTAATATTGATGATAACATTCTCTTCCTTATGTGAGTTCATATTCAACACACAGACACTTATCTGTCTAATTTATTTTTAATAGCACATTTTGTGTGTGTTTATTACCTGCTCTTATAATTTTCTGCTCCGTTTCGAACATTAATCTCAACTTTCTTAACTAAAGTATTTATGACCTTGTCTATAATAATATCCTTATTCGTAATTTCAATATATTTACAGTTTTCAAGGACTTTAAAGTAGAATTAATTCATTTTTACACTTCTATATTAAAATATTATCTATTACATGAATTAACTGTAAAACATATTGTCTTAATCACAAAAGAAACATTGTATTCACACTTAGAATATCCATGGATGTGTATCCATTAAAACAATTTCATACTATATGAATACAATTGTTTAATACATACATTTAATCAACACATTCGAAATAAATCAGTTAGAGCTGATGCCACCAAGTTGAATATAGGCTGATTAATAAAGAGAAAATGAACAGTTTGCTAATTCAGTAGAACTTTTCTTTGAAAAAAAAAGAATAAAGTTAGTATTTTCTTTTCCATTCTATAATAATGAAGAAAGAAGCTTATTTCATATTCTTTTCATTAAAAGTTTTCGTCGTTCTTCCCTATCTTATACACGAAAAAAACCCTGTAACAATAGTAACAAACTACATACTTTCTATAAATCTAATTCGTTTATTTTTAGGAATATTCTATAATCTGGTACACACTCACCTATGTTGATATATATACACGCAATACACGTATATATGCATATATCTATATTTTATTCATTCCTGTCTAAAATCCAATTAGAATGAATTTACAGTCCAATGAACATTATTCAAAAATGACAAGATATCTAAGGTAAAGAAAAAAAAATCATTAGTCACAACAACAGAATGTTTTTTGTCATTCATTATATAGAAAAGAGAATGAAATCCACTACTCGATTATTATTCAAAACCTACACATTTTTGTATATACGTGATGAAGGGGGGAAGGGATGGAACTTAACGCTCATTGCTTTCATTACTTCCTATCCTCATAAATAGTATGCATGTATATATACTTACGTATGCGTGGGTGGATTTATGGGTGAATAAGAGAGTAGCTTCTAGAATTCTGACAAATTGACCAATCACAATTAAATTTTATAGATATTTTGTTGACATAGTCATGAAATTATTGACTTGATAATTTTTCTTATAGTGTTTTTTATTTGAGTACCTAAAGGTTTGATGAAAATGGGTAGAATTGTTCATTATATCTTATGTATACTTTATTAACAATCGATGATGTATCGGCCAGTTAGATCAATCAAACCAGTAAGTAAATGGACATAATTTAGTGGTGAATGAACTGCGTATCAGATAATTGTATGAAATCACTAGGATGAAAACATTCTAAATTTCACATCTCTTAGAATTCACGGACTGTACTAAATTTCATTATCATATTTCCAACAGCAAAGCAGATCGAGCTATAGTCGGAATCACCTATCAGCCTGTTTGGGGACATAATCTAATCTTTTTTTCGATGTAAATGACAGAATGTAGCATGTTTATTGCAGATTAAGATCAGTTCCTTTAGGAATCGTTAAACTTATATAATATACAACTTGAAAAGATATTCTACTCTTATCTTATTCGATTGATTTAGTTCAAACATAGTGTACACTGATAAACTACCCAAAAAAATGTGAACATGAAGACAGTTAACATCATGATCTAATTTCCAACAGATAACTACTGAACTCGATAGAACATTGAAAAACTGTATCACCCTAGTTTGGAACCAACCACCTGTGGACATCCACGATTCAGCTAGGCCTAGAAGCTAGAGCCCATATATCTCATATTGACATCAAAACAATTAAAGTATGGACAATAGTACTCAAGGAGAATAAGTGTTAATTAGGTAAAGACAGTTTTTTTAGTAATACTTCAAATTAGGTCACTTTATAAAGTAGATCAACATAATATTCAAAAGATCCATAATTATGTGCTCAGCAGTGGCTTACTTCATAATGAACTTTTTAAGTTCTAAGCTGAAATCCCGACTGGTAAGGTTGACTCGTGTCTTGAGCAGGATAGTCATCCTAAATATCATTGGATTATCATCGTGCTATGTTACAAATCTACTGAATTCGAAAATAATGAAAATTATCTGATCGAAATAGTTATTTATTAGATTTAATTTAGTTAAGATTAGAGAGAGCTAACGAGTTGTTTCATTCCAGTATAGCATCCCTCATCAATGTACATTCGTAATCATGACAAAGATTGAACTGAAAATCTCTAATTTCTACAAATCACTTACACAAATTGTATTTATATAACAGAACAGTTTTATTTTTAATCCTGTTCATTATTAATAATTCCACTAATTTCAACTCTTACCCTCTGTAATATTTATTGAGATTATATCATTTTAAATCATAAAAACTTTTTTTCTAAAATTAAAACTAGTCTCTAATGGAGTTAACAACTAAATCTCAACATAAATGACATTGTAAAGTTAAGAGAAATCATAATAATGTTCTTGTTCATTTTACCGTCGATTTTTGGGTCTTTCTAAATGTAAATACATAAATCTGTAACTGTATGTATGTATACATGTGTGTGTATTTAGTTGGATGACCAAGTTAGTTAATAAATAATATAATTTTTTCTCCTTAAAATAATATGACAGAACTAGAATTTTCACCAAAAAATCAAGAGAATTTGGCTATTTTTTCTATCTTCAGTGTTTTTTTTGTCGAAGAGCAGGAAGGAAAAAATCAAAATGAATATCAGTAGTCAATGCACTAAAAATGAACTTATTCAGCTTGGTAACTAAATAAATTCTAATAATCAATGGTGGGGAGTGGTTTGTCAGGAGGGGTGGGGAATAAAGAAACTTCATTATTCTATGATATTAATCCATATGGGATTAATTTCATTTTTAATTATTAAATTAGTTTATATACATACACGTATGTACACAAATGTACGTGTACTCAAATGTACAAATATACAGATCGATTAACAAACACACATACACACGTTTATTCAGCTAATGATAGTTAGAATAAAAGAAGAATTGAATTCTAAGTTAATTAACTTCTATTTTTTCTTCTTTGTTTTGAGTCATAACGAACAAAACAAGAATAGGAGATGAAATTATAGACAAGAAGGATAAAGACTACAAAACTGATATCGTGAAATGTCAGAAAAGAATAAATAAAAAATGACAATGGTTTCCTCTTATTTGTTGTTGCTCAGAAAGGATCTTATGTTGTATTGCCATTATGATTTGAACTTTTTCATAGTTAATATAAAGTGAGATTATATGCAACATTTTTAATGATTAAAAAAATTTATAGTTGAATTTATTAATCGATCTATACCAGACCACTACTGAAAACCCGGAAGCACTGGACGGCTGTTTCGTCCTAGTATGGAAATCCTCAGCAACTCTGAGGAACAGTTTTGACCAGAAAATTCTGTCATCTCTCCGTGCATTTAATGGATAATTACTGTATATTATAGTGTAGTTTGCGATAAGCAGTTCATTTATAACCCTAATTGGACTAGATTTATGTTACTTTTTCCATCCAGCATATCTATTGTGCGACACGAACATGTTCATGATAAGCAGTTGACGATAATTCTAACAGCCTAAAATGGAATCTTCAAGGAAAATTACACTCTAACATATGTAGCATCCGCCTATTAAACAAATAGGGAAATGATTAAAAGTTCAGGAAAAAACACACACTTATTGAAGATTGAAGACGTCATGGATAACCTCAACCTTGATCTACAGAAAGTTCAATAGCTTTTACAACCATATTTTCAGTTTAAATACAAGTATACTGGAACTGAAAAAAATCGAAATGATGAGTACTGTGTTACATGAAACTTAATTTCCTGACTTTCACTAATATCTATTAACAAACGTAATCAGTCAACACAACTGTATTTTTATGGATTATTTTGTGAAACCAACTGATTAACAGTAATTTTGAACATTCAAATCAATATAATTCTACAAGTGAGTGATTCATCGAAGAGATTTTTCGATAAGCCACTTTTTTCGAACAAATCGTTGCCTACGTTTTAACCACTTCTTAGTGCCCGGAATTCTGCCGCTCTTAAATCATGAATTTAAAGTATAAAGGAAGTTATCGTTCACTTTATAAACCATATAGAGAACACGCAACCATTTTTGAGGATTAGTGTAGGTCTTAATTCGACAACTATAACTAAGATTAATCTTTGACATAAACTTGGAAAAGTGTTTTTATCTGAAAATATGTTGTACATGTTTTCAGTCGTGTAATCCTTCAAGAGTCCAGTCGCCACAAATACATCACTACATTGAACTAATTGGTGAATGAAAAGAAGTGAATGAGAGGTCACGAGTATAAAAAAAACTCAAATTCCTAAATCCATAGAACCTTCACAGAATTACTGACATATAATTAAATGATTAACTGTCAGAGGAGTGTTTATATGTTCACTGAAATAGCCATTATTTATATCAAGCATGCAAAAAAGTTCAGCATATGTTATTGAACATCAATAAGACAAAGAAGACCATAGTTAATTCAAGAAAGTATTTATTAACTGTGATCGTAAATCGGATCATATAGATGAGTGAATTCAAATTCCACCAACTTGCGTTGTATGTTGTATAAATTATAAGAGAAGAAAACTTCATAAATTATGTATGTTAGTTTGAAAGTTTTGTCTGTCTTTTGAGCTGATGCTACTGTGTTTTGAGACCGCTGATCACGTGCCCAGTCATCATTCAGAGTACTAACTTTAACCTTTGTCATTTCCACATCCACTATCTCCTCTGTAGCCAAATGCCTACCACTTGACCAGTTATACTTATGTCCAACACTAACGTTGAGCTGATGCAGCTAGGTTACTATTGATCTATCATTCACAAGTTTCTATCAATGCTCTATCTTTAGTCCAACATTCAGCAACCAGCTTCTACCATATTTATATTTCAGACACATTTGGTTTACATACACACATCTTGGGCCGCATCATACCGTAAAATGAAGAATAACAACTACACATGAACAAACCAAAAGTTGATGTAAATAGGGCAAGCAATAATTAACAAACAGCAACAAAGTAATGATAGTAAATCATATAACAGTAGTTAATACATTAGTTGAAAGCTCATGACAAATTACATATATAGTTATCCAATCATTCAGTAATAATACAATACGAATATGTATAATAGTAATTGGTAAATTACTTCGGGAAGTTACCGTTTCTTCAGTCTTCGTTCTAACGTAGCAGATCTGGATATTTTAAGCGAACAAAGATTTGTAGAGGCTAATTTCCCCTATATCTGACTCTAATTTCTAGTATCCCGTTAGCTGAGTATTTAATGCAGACTAAATCTCCCAGTAGAATTATGGATTTATTCAAGATTATTCAAAAGCCTGAACACCAGTTATAGAGATAGTTTATTGTTAAAGATTGATAAAATCCGCAAGCGTACAGGATGCAAGCACATAGGGAAAACAAGAGTGTGTGTGTGTGTTAAAAAACCCTATATATTTATGAGTGTTAATCATGTATGGATAAATTATTGATTATCAGTGTATTACAACCTAATGGGAGAATAGATTAAAAACTGATGTACAGAAATGTGCTCAATCAGACTCACACAGAAATTTACATAATGGATTAAGTGTCTAAATTACAGTGAGCAGATAAATAATAAATAGTTGATTGGGCTTACTACAGATTACTTGGCAATCACGAATTGTTGACATTAAGCTCTTAATGAACTGTTATCAAAAATCCAAGCAAATGGTTAACAACGAGAGTAGTTTTATGGGCGGAATGACATATTCATATTTAAAATATTTGATACAGATATATACATGTGTTATAGCTGTATTAAATACTTACGTTATTTCAATAATCACAATAATCTGAGACACCTTAACGGCGTGAGCCCACGAGAGGACCAAGGATGAAACCAAGGTCCTTTAGATCTCGTAATGATCTCTTAACTTTTTAATTATTGAGTTCGGATCTAACGATTTAAATTTTTAACTTCAATTGCTTTATGATATTAAACAACCATCGTTTAATGTCATTGATATATAATTGCTCCGTATCTGAAATAGTCTATGGATTATTTGTTACCAACCACTACAACTTAAATCCAATGCATATTGCCTAATTTATGTTTATCCATCAAGCTATTCACTAATGATAGTTGTTTCCCATATAATGAGTATTGATCATCATTATTATACAATTAGAAATTCCACATTGTCGATTGTCTCGCGAATGAGATTATCAATCTCTGTTGGCTTTATGTAAGATGAATTTTATATTGTCTGTGATTTTATCTGCCTTATTATTCAGAATGTTCTCCAAAGGAATATTAACTTCCTTGAGAGTGTCATCTGATCATGTACAACTAGATCTCAACGTAGTATTAAAACATATTATATGAACAAAGTGAAATTCCACACTTTGCCAGTAGAAATTAGACAATCCAGTGAAATGTAAACAACACGTGCTGGGTCAAAAACATTTTCATATCAAAGCATGAAATATAATTTCTTTTATCTTATACATATATATTTTTGTTCTCTACCCATACTCTTTTATCCTGTTTTAATTTAGTTAAATTAATTCATATTTTCATAATTACGATACTCAATGAGAAAAAAATCCTACCGAATTTAACCTTGAATTCATTCATTCGATTTAAATCCAGCGAAACTTTACAGTTAACACAAAGAATTAAATTTATTTTTAGTGTAAATCATATAAGTGTTACTTTTTCTCTCCCTCTCGCTCTCTCTCTCTCTAAGGTATATTTAATTGAATATTTAACCTTTTTAATTGAAGAGAAATTATTATATACACACATACACATTCACATGTGCATATATACATATACAAATATAGTAATTGACACCTTAATCTTTGAAAATAAACCATTAACTGTGATTTCAAAAGTTACTTTGAGGAAACACACAAATTTTGAAAATTTTTTTTCACATTTATCATAAAATAAAAACAAAACGAAATTTACTTTGAACTTCGTAGAAAGTTCAAAGTCAAACAAACAGTAATAATAATAATAATAATAATAATAATAATAATAATAATAATAATAATAATAATAATAATAATAATAGTAATAATAATAATAATAATCTACTCTCATTAAAACAAACAATATTGAATAGAGTATTTATACGAGTAAAATGTTTGAAAAAAAGATATACATACTTCCCAGTCGTCCCCACCCCCTAACACCGGTTACCACATAAGATTCTATTCATCATTTATTTCTTCTATAAAAATTATCTATTTAGAATGGGAAATGTTTCAGATCGAGTTTTGTATGACTCATATTTATAAATAACGAAATAAAAAATAAGGGAAACTCAACTAAGCCTCGACTAAAGTGAATACCATACTTTTAGCGTAAATAATTAGCTTCAGATAGTGTAGAAAAAAAAGAAAGATAATTATTTTATAGTAATTACGCTAGATTTTTTGTACGACTAAGGCTAAACAACAAGAATAATTTATCATGTGAATATTTTTTAGTAATGGATGTTAATCTTACAGGATTTAAAACTGAATAAGAATATTTAAATCTCAGTAGAATGAATGGAAACTTGTTTTTGTCGGTCATTTATGTGGGAAACCAGGAAATGGTAGATGGTTGTTTTTTTACTGGTATAAAACTCCTCAATAATACACATTCATGAACCCAGCAGGGATCGAAACAAAGACTTTGGAATGTTATAATGAATTCGATAATATCATAACCCTGTTTTGATATCAAGTAATTCACATGGTCAACTTCAGTTAATTAGCTATATAGTATGTTCATGATCAGTGATGACCTCTGTAGTATCTATCTCACTTTTGGTGTAGTTGGACTACACTGGTCTACTTATAGATTTTATATACACGGACGAACTAGCTAATCAGTGTTGGCTCTTAGTCTATAGTTCTGAAGTTGATATTATTCAGCTATGAAAACTTCAATTTGACTAATCTTCTCACATTATTTTGCAATATAAAACAAATTTCACTACACTTTACCTAGTTTTACATGTTTTGGATACAGACCTCTGATTTTTGTAATTCACTAAAACTCACTGTATAATCTATCAGAGAATACTTTGAAATACTAGTTCATTTTATTGATATAAACCTTAGATTGAACATTCATCTTGTATTGGTTGTTGAAATCTTCACGTTTAGGACTGGAATTGATCATTATCTTATTGGCATATGGGTATCCTATGTTGATTGCATCAATATTGCCGTAAGATCAACTCTGGGATGCAGGTACATCTAACTGATTAGTCCGAAATAGAACTGAACGTGCGTTCCAGATTTCACTACTAGCCACCATATATCTATGTTTATAACTGAATTACAAATGTTACAAATAGTCATTTAATGTTATCAATCAAATACTGTCAATCAAACAATTAAGTAATAAACACAAAACGTTTAAAGTAACTCCAAAATCTGTTATACACAATAAACAGTTACATTTAAATTTTAATTACTTGAAGAGTGTTGTATTATGTCATTTAAAGTACTCTCAATGCTCAAATTAATCTATAAAGTTAATGATTAACAGCATGAGAAAAACACAAAGTAAGCAGACTGAACAACTTGAAAGAGATTTTCATAGTGTTAATAATATGATTTTGAGGATATCAGAAGATATTATTATCATTGAAAATCAAAGATATCTATAAATATGGAATCGATTATTTATCTCAGGTATCTTCTTGTTTCATACCTCCCTCTTCATTAATTTATTCATGTCTACAGTATCATACTTCTTTTGTTGAATATTTATTTTCAGAGTTTATTAACATGCGTTGCATCTTGAATTGGTACTCATTATCATGTCGATCAGTGTCAAAAAGGGTATAACCTATTTCAAGTTTGTGGCATAAAAGTATTAAATCATCTAGAGATCAAAGTATTTCGATGGTCTTCTGTATGGAGTCATAGGTGAACATTAATAAAAAAGTATCAAAAGTAATTTCTAAGATTCATCTATTTATCTCGATCAATAAGGCGAATAGTGTTTAAATTGAACAGACCTTCACAAACTAATTAATTTTATCAAAATATAAAAATACAAGATCAAATCAAGGAGATCATGAATATCACAAAGAGAGAATAATTTGAACGAGTTCGAATCCTTTAGTTCCCTTAAATTAGAGAACAATTGGCATTTGTTCGATCCTATTTTATGACTTTTTAAGAGTTGGTTCCTATGAAAAGTTCAAGACAAGAAGTTAGAGTCTTCACGTCTCTCAGTGAGTTATTTTGTGATGATATCAAGAGATTTTGTCACCTAAACAGATAGCCTGTAATTTCCGGTCAATGATTTATCAAAGTAAATACATTATTTATCAATCGTAAGACTATAATTTATGGACGACCTTTGAGCGACGCTAAAATGACTTGAGAGTGTCAACGTACATGTGTGTTGTAAACAGTGTTAGGAATTCGCATTATGATTTACAGTTGATGTTTGGAGTTAGGAACTAGTTTTAAGGTCTCCATCACGAACTGACATAAACTAAAATGTCAAAACGCCATTTAGCCGAATGGATGGATGAATTTCTCGCCAAAAGCCATGTCCTGTCATTTTATATCTAATTGGTTCAATAATAAATCATAGTCACACCATCAACAAATCACAAGGGTCATAAACAAACAACTAATCTTCTAAATATAACGGTAATACTATGTTCATTGAATAAAGCTAGGAGAAAAAAGCGTTAGATTCAAAGTGATTAGTTCTGGGTTCCATCATGAACAAAGGTATTCGTTCAATAGGAAGCACCGTGAGTCACTGTTTACTTTCCGAAAGAACTTCGTGTATAATAGTGAAGATATTCTTGCAGAGGTGATTCGGTTCAGTTTTAAAAACCATGAAGTATGGATCTGATAGTGTACCAGAATTGTGATAGTTTAGATGAATTCCGCTTATTCTATCGGGGTTATCAGTGAATAGTAAATTACAAAATAATAATTAATAAAAAATAAACCTGTCATACTACTTCATAGGAAGTGTTTGTCATGAAAAATTGAGCATATATTACATTTGCGAGATACTTCGGATGCAATTCATGAACTGTATAGCCATAGATATCACCGTCTAAAGAAACACTAACAAACACTGACAACTTAGTGTTATATCAGTATAGGTTTGTAAAGATTGTTGAGTTTTGATTGAGATCATGAATCGATCAATGTTGAATCACGATTGAAAATCTAGAAGTACTGAACAGCCGTTTCGTTCTAGTATGGGACTATTCAGAAGTGCGCACACGTCCGGCATGCGGGATCCAAACCCAGAACCGTCGGCCTCGAAAGCGAACGCTTAATCTTTAGACCACTGATGTGGGATTCAATGGTGTTAATATCTAAATTTAACCAATCCATAATATTGAACGACCATCTTCCATTGTCTTCTGTGGGTAACTGTCTTAAACCCGACACGGACTGGACTCCACTGGTCACGGTTTCTCATCAGAACTTCGAGAATCACCTTTCGAAGCTATTTACTAGTGAGTATATGATAATTATCGGTACAAAGTTATGGAAATCTTTGAGTTTTGATTGAGATCATAAATCGATCAAAACTTAGGGTTTGGTTAATTATTTTCTCTTTCAAATATAACTGATCATAATACTATCAGGACCATTTTGTTAAATAGTTCCAAGTTGTGTCAAAGTATTTATTCGCTACTTTGTATTTTTCAACAGTCCTTAATTAAATATTAATTGTTGATGAAAATTATTATTATTGTAACTATTACTTCTTTCTAATTAGACAAATATCATGTTCACTCCCCCCACCTCGTAATAACCTGACTCATAAGTTTAAACATTGAAAAGTAGATGTACTTACTGTTACTTCATTGAATATTAAACAAAATAGTGATAATCGTAAGATTGAGCAGAAACAAAAACCATTTCCTTAAAAATCTTTTCCATATCCTTTTTGAATGAAAAGAACAGAAATTCACAAACTTTAAACAACAGAAAACAGTATTATTTTAGCTATTTACTAAAATAAAAACGGTAGATAGAAGAAAAACTCAAGTGAAAATTTTATTCACTTGTTTTGTGTTTTTCTTCATTGAGTATTTCAAACTTCTACCGACTAATAATGAATAAACTAAAAAATAAATAAATAAATAAATATTGTGTTATTCATGCGTAAAATTGCATGGACTTAAATCTCATGACCCGTATAAGAGAGAAAAAAATTGTCATCTTTCGGTTGTATATTTATTTCCTGGTTTGTCTCTATTACTTATTTGCTTTTTCTCATAATCAATATCATAATCATGAACATACAAAGAACGATGTAAACACACAGGCACACACATATAAACACTTTAAATATATATTTTTTGGACTGTAAATTTTTGTTTGAAATTATTTATTCCTGATGAAGCTACTAAGCAAAACGAAATCATCACATAAATGAATATTCGTTTCAAACGAAGGAATAAATGGAATCTTTTTTTAAATAAATTTAAATATAAACTGAAAATAATTCACTAGGATAATAATCATAATAGTTAATAAAGTTTTTACTACTGATAATAATAGTGTGAAAATTATCTTTTATTGAGTAATTTATCTTAGTTCAGTGTGTCTATTCGTTTATAATCCCTTAATAACCGACTGTATATATATATTTATAGCATTAATAGTCTTATACCGTTTATGTTCACACTCTGTTATGCATGTATTCACGTGTACAGGAAGAAATTTCCACTAATTACAATTTTTATTATTCCATAATAAATAAATCCACAATGTTATTATGGGGAACATTTATCAAAATCTAAACTAATAGTTGATGTGATTAACAGTTTTACTGTTGGGATTTTCTTTGTATTCAAAGTTAGACATTGACATTACTAACACTCTTAAACCTATCTATTACATATCACAACAATATAAAATAGGTTGAGTGATTTATCGGCTTTTAAGATTATGAATAATTTGTCCGAATTTGTATAACTAAGGGGAAAAAAATGAAGAAAGAAACAGGTAATCAATATGACAGTAATTATGATATTTTTATCAATGGATTACAGGTGTATAAATGAATATTAATGAATAGATTAAGCAGAACTAATGATTTATTGATTGAATGATTGAAAATTAGTGGATTTGTTAGTACTAATCGATAATAGTTATGATAGAGTAAACAATGAGTAGAAATTAATGCATCATTGTTTATTTCTATGTTTTAATAGAATTAAGTATTTAGTTATGAAATAATTCAAAATTGGCAGATTACAATTACTTAAACAGTTTGGAATAAGGTGTTTATTGATCTTCATCAGTCAAACCATAAACTATAGTTAATATATACTGAATGATTTACTACCAATATAAGGTATTTTCGATTTAGTAATACGAAGAAATTGATGAAAAACCAAATATCTTGTCATTTTTCCTCATTACCATTTACTTAAAAAATAAAATCGACAATCCAAGAGTTAAGGTATTATTAAAATTTGATTAAAAACAAGACGGATTAATAATGAGAACAGTGAAGACTTTCAAGAATAAATTTTGAATGCCAAATTTGTTTTGATAAAGCATTCCATATTATATATAAAATAGTATGACAGGAGACAGTAACAAAAATGTGAGATGATATAATCGAACGGGTGGTGGAGTCAATAACTCACTTAAGATTGACTGATAAATTAAATTTATACTACTTACTTACTTACGCCTGTTACTCCTCGTGAAGGAGCATAGGCCGCTCACCAGCATTCTCCATCCAACTCTGTCCTGGGCAATCCTTTCTAGCTCCGTCCAGTTGTAATTCATCGTTCTCATATCTGCTTCTATTATCCGACGCAATGTGTTCTTTGGCCTTCCTCTTTTTCGCTTCCCTTCAGGATTCCAAGTTAGGGCTTGCCTCGTGATGCAGTTTGACGATTTGCGTAATGTATGTCCTATCCATTTCCATCGTCTTTTCCTAATTTCTTCTTCAGCTGGAAGTTGGTTTGTTCTCTCCCACAGAAGGCTATTGCTGATGGTATCCGGCCAATGGATGTTGAGTATCTTGCGTAGACAGCTATTTATAAATACTTGTACTTTCTTGATTGTGGTTGTTGTAGTTCTCCAAGTTTCAGCTCCATACAGTAGAACTGCCTTGACGTTCGTATTGAAGATTCTCACTTTGATATTGGTTGAAAGTTGTTTTGAGTTCCATATGTTCTTTAACTATAGGAATGCTGTCCTTGCTTTGCCAATCCTTGCCTTTACGTCTGCATCTGAACCTCCTTGTTCATCGATGATGCTTCCTAGGTATGTGAAGGACTCTACATTTTCCAGAGTTTCGCCATCAAGAGTGATTGGATTGTTGTTTTCCGCTTTGAATTTGAGGACGCTTACCAGAAATTTATACTAAACTGGAAATAATTTTCATTATAGTTTACAGACTTGATTTAGGGTTTTAAAGAATTTTCGATATGTTTTTCAGTTCTGTGATTATTTTCAGTTTGTTTGAAGCAATCTTTTAATTTCCAAGCAAAGTGTGAATTATTGATTCAGGCCTATAAATTAAACATATACACATATATATATAGGAGATAAATAGTTTACAAACTATCATACCCATTTTCTGTGCTCAAAATAAATTGAATACTCAAAGTGAGCCTATAAAATCTATTAATTTCCGTTCGGGAAAAGCTTTCGGGTTAATCATATATATATATATATATATATATATATATATATATATATATATATATATATATATATATTTATATATATATATATATGGTCTTTAGATATCCTACATTTGTCAGTACAGAAAAGATAGATAGATACTGTTCTAATCAAGTTAATCAATTAATTGATTTCCGATTCGAGATATTTATCTATTTCGTACAGCTTTAATTTATACATAGTCTATTAAGTTCATATTGAAAATTAGCCTAACCATTTAACAATTGTTATTAGCTAAAATACTGATTATTTCTGCTACATTGAAAAAAAACTCGCTGATCAGTTAAAATTGCTCGTCACCTTAACAAACTATAAGATTTTTGATTTGTCACATCAATGTCTAAACTGACAAATATTGAATTTATTTCCTCTATATCCCTTCAACCAAAAGTCCAAAGTATAAACCAGGGAGAAGTTTAAGAATATGGATTTATTTCATAGAATGAAACTAATCTTCGAGGAGATATCCAACACGCAGATGTTTTTGATTGAATACATGAGTCAGTTGAAGCTAGACCACCATGGTAAACCTGGAAGCACTGGACGGCCGCTTCCTTCTAGTATGGGACTCCTCAACAGTGCGCATCCACGATCCTGCACCCCGACGGATTCGAACCCAGGACCTACCAGTGTCGCGCCAGGCGCTCAACCAACTAGACCACTGAGCCGGCATCATAAATGATCATCAATTTATAAAGTTTTTTTACAGAAATTAACTAAATTTATGAGTGTTTAAGTTATACATTAATCAGTTTAAAAAGAGAATGAACTAAATCTGTTTTATTGAAGAGAGTCAACATATGTTTGATTAGTCACTGCTTTTAAAATCTTCAGGATCCTATTTAAAATTTCTTTTTTAAAAGAAGGATTATTTCAACTAACAAAGTGCAGACTTTTTAAGATGCATGAATGAAAATTTCAAAGAAGCAGTTTTGAAATATAAGGAATCAATATGTACGTATCTAAGATTTGATGTTTCCATACTTCTACTAATGCTTGTTTTGAACTAAACTGAATATGATATCTACATTTCATCAAATTTTCTCTAAGCCAGTTTGCAATAATTATTTTGTCAAGAAAACTATAGCTGTTACTTATAAGTAGATTAGTCTACTATTGCAAAATTTAATACAACAATGTTTATTTACTTAATGAATAAACATAAAATGTACGAATACACACACATATACTTTGAGACTGTTGAATATAACAAAAGAAAAATGTAAAATGAACAATATGCAACATAATCTTATTGATGAAAAAAAATTCAAATCGTTGACAGAAGGAAATTCTTTGCTTGAGTTCACTTTTACTGTAGAAAACAAAATTCTTTTCTTTTCGAACTGAGGGTGGGATGAAAAAAAAATACGATTACCTCATCCTTTGAATTTATTTTTTCTGCCTAAAGCATAAATTTATTTCTGTAAAATAATTTGAAAGTATAAACTAAAGAAATCTTTAGAAAAATTCAATTAGTATATATTGACATTGATAATTTATGTGTATATTATTCGATATTCTTATTATCATCAATTTAGAGAATTCTCTTTTTTGAACTTACCCCCCTACCCATAAACATGAGATTTCTACAATTAAATCCAATCAAAAATAATACAATGGCTCAACAATCATAAACTTTGAGATGATACATCATAAAGTTGAAGTTAGAAGTTGTGCTAAGAATTAAGAATTCATACTTATTGGTTAACTTGAAGGAGAATTGTGTTTTACTTCACATTATCAGAATGGGGGTTTGTAGAGATTGTAATTGTTTTAAAAGTCGAATTCATGAGTCGATCTAAGCTAGACCACCATTGAAAACCTGCAATCATTGGACAGTCATTTCATTCTATTATAGGATTACTCAACAGTGCGCATCCACGAGCCCGCATGCTAGACTGGAACTCAGAAACACCGGTCTCGAGCACGAACACTTAATCTCGAGACCATTGAACCAGCCAGCCAGCCAACATCCAGCCATCTTAATGTCTAACTCCAATCGATCCATGATATTGCACAATCATTCATCCATTGCTTGAGATGGATACCTGTCTCCACCAGATACCGAATTAATTCCACTGGTCAAAGCTTGTCACTAGAACTTCAGGAAATTCATCTTTTAGCCAGTCACTATTGAGCTCACGATGATTATGATTGGAATGTGGGTTTGTGGAGATGCGCAGTACAGAGGAGTCCGACAATGAAACGAAATGTCTGTGCAGTGCTTTCAAGCTTTCAATGGTGTTCTAGCTCAAATCGACTCACGTTCTCAACTATTCGCCATTCTCTGTAATTATAAAATGTAATGTGTTAAATAGTAAATATATGAGTTTAATGCCATATTGAATTCGGGTATTCGTGTCAACTTTAGTGAGAGTAGATAAAATCAAATGACGTTTGGGACTGGAACCAATCAGTCTCTTATTGGCATATGTGCATCCTGTGTGGATTGCCTCGATATTTAAAAGATTCAAACAACCAATACAAGATAAATTAAACTTCACCCCATTATACAAGCCAGTGGCTATCTGGACTCAGTATCTAAGTGTTTGGTACTGAACTTAAGACGTGGAGTGAAACATAAACTGGAATGAAGGTACATTCAGCTGAAGAATCTCGAATAGGACGAGACGAGTGTCCTGGGTCCCACTTCTAACCACTATCCATCTCTGCTTATAGTACATATTAACACAGATTTCAGATTGCGAATTGATCTCAACTAGACTACTACGGAGAACCTGTAAGCACTGGATGACCATTTCGTCTTAGAATGTAACTCCTTAGGAGTGCACGCTCACAAGTGCCTTAGTGCTAGATCATTGAGTTGATATTTAGTAGGCAGCATGTTTAACTTTAATCAAGTCATGATATTGCGGAATCCTCATTGACTACCTGATATTGTTGAACTCCATTAGCTATACACATTACTTATTAGAACCAGGGGAAGAAAAGTTTTCACAAAGTTTACATGGTAATATTTAAACTATTACGAAAAGTAAATTACGATTATTTACTCGAGAGGAAGGAACTGGAAAAATTTTTTTAACTCAAAAACATTTCCATTCAGTGTTTATACTGCATGCAGCTTCATATAAGAGCTGATATTAGTATTTCCAATGCATTCAAACAAAATATTTACATCAATCTCCAAAACGAACTGACTTTCATAAATATATGAACTGGTTTCAATATGTACTTCAAAATAACATAATTCTGAGGATATATCCAGGATTATCAATAAAATAGATTTATTTTAGATGGGAATATGTTTACATACTGAACCTGCTTAATGCATTGGTATATATATATATATATATATATATATATATATATATATATATATATATATATATATATATATATATATATATATATATATATATATATATATATATATATATATAATTGTCTTGGAAAATCTTGATCATTGTGTATTAAAATCATTCATGTGGATTAATTGCATCTTATTGACCAATAATAATTATATTTATTTTTTCATCTTGTATCGATAAAATACTTAGTTCTGGATAAAATTGTGTTATTGTTTTAAATCTTTATTTGATTAGCGATCAACTGTGGCCAAAAGCCAGATTAATGTTAACATAGAGAATAATTGGTTACGCCTGACTTAAGTTAATCAAGTAGTAATTAGGCAACAGATGTGATCAGTTTTCTCTAGTTTAGTTTCTTCTTCTTAATTATCTTCTTTCTTTCTCTCTCTTGCTCTCTTACATAAATACGTATACACCCTACCTTACTTTCAATCACTTCTCTCTCTCCCTTACACCGATATTTCACAGGAAAACTCTTACTTTTCACAGAGTATGAATTCTCTTGAGAGAAAACATCATTATAAGCTTCTGTATATCTCCGTGTATGACGCTGTATTCGTTATTGTATTAATTTAAAGGAAAAAAACAAAAACGAATTGCGTCATTTTCATGGTTGAATTAGTAACTAGATAAGATTCTCTTCTCTTATTCTAATAGATAAAATAAGTGACATAAACAATGAAACACAAACATACACACACACATGTACAAAGATATAGAGTAAAGTTTGAGTATATAACTCATTGAAAATAAGCATGAATTAAAAATAATGGAAAAGATGTTTATAATTTAATCGCTGTAGAAAAACAGTCCCCCCTTTTTCTTTTAGAAAAATCATTATTTAATAATTAACTTGAAATTAGATTAAAATGAACCGAGATGTAATCAAATTTTCAAAAAAAAATTAATATTTAATTGTATCTGTCCTTCACGGTCTAATTTTCTTGAATTAGAATTTTAATTATTTCTTATTTATCACTATCGTGTTAAAAAGAGGGAAACATGAGTTCTTTTAATGAAATTAATTAACATGTAGATAGTGATTTCTAATGTTTAACGATTAAATGATAATCGGTGGTAGATGTTTAGTACTTGTGTTATTCCTTAAAATATAGTTAATTAGAAATTATGTGAAAACCAATTTGATAATATTTATATGATTTTGTGTAAATATACAATCATACAACTTTAATTATCTTATTTCGAGTTGTACCTTATTTCATAATTTGGATCATGAACTGATCTTAGTTAGATAATTAATGAGAACCACGAGATAGTGAATTCTGTTGGGTTCTAATATGAGACTATTAGGATTGAACATCAACAATCCTCTAAAGGATAGCATCTAAGATCTTTAGGTCTCGTGGTTAGAGTTTAATCTTTGGATCACCAGGTCAACATCTAGTGGGTTACATATACAACATTATTCAATTCAACCATCTCAGATGTCAGTTAATTACCAACCGATGAGATAAGATGTGAGATATAGCCTGAATGAAACCAATAACAAACTAAATGCTAAAATACCTAAAGTTGTTTGGCAAACACAAATGATGAATGATGTTTATACTATCTGTGTATGCCACCTTAAATGTACAACGATTACTAGTTATGAATCAGAAGAAAATAGTAATAACGTAAAATTATTCTAGTTAGTGTAAGCAGTTGATCATCCTCAATAATTATGCAGAGAGATTCAACTCTTGATCAAAACATCCACTATTTATTACATAATACCTGTTTCAGTTTTCACTAGATATATTGAAATAGTTGAAAATCTCTAGACATACCAAGGTCATTCTCATTGGAAATTTAACAATAGTAGCGAAATCTCTTTGAGATGTTTCCTACAGTTCATAATTTAATCATTCTGATAGTCCCAACTGTGCATTAGTTTCAGAAGACAAAACTAAATAGCAAGTACAGTTGGTTTCTGTATAGCACAGATAAAACGATCGTCAACCAGACAGTACAAATATGAATGACCGAATGAATAGAAATCAGGATATTTACATATATAAGCATGAGAATGAGTCTTCGTGTGTTTTAAGTGATCAACATTTAAGCTAGTAACAGATGTATATGTGTGGGCTGTAACACGATGATCAGTCGTACATTGTCATACAAGTGTGGGAATAATTATGTTATGATATGGGTAAACTGTTACTGACATGAATGGCATTGCCTGCTAGATAACTTAATTAAAGGGCTTAATAAAGTTAAACATATATAAACTTAAGTCTGAGTGTGCAATACAAGTAATCCACTTTTAGAGAGAGAAAAACATCATGAAATAAGCTTACTAAACAAAATACATGAAAATCTTGTGAATATTGTTATAAGATTTTACTTAGATATTTAGGTATTTAGTTTAATGTGAATGAGCGTGGTTGTGTTGATGTTATATTTGTTTAAAAAAATTTGATAACACTGGAATGTTCTCTAAATTCTTAGTTAGAGATCCTTCAACAGTACGTCTACGGTTTTATATCAGTTGAATGAAATAATATTCAAGTCTCATGATAAAGATTGTGTAACATCCAGTCTTTCGTAAGTTTCAATCTAGCCCAAAAGTACCTTGTGAACTGGGGAAGTGTGAAGATGATTATATGAGAGAATCTAGAAGAGAAAGGAACAAGAGAAAAATGAGTCAAAAATTCAGTAAACACATAGAATGTACTTCAGTATAATAATGAAAACAATCGATAACAGTCATAATACAATCTGATAATCAAAACCAGAAGTTGGAAAAGTTTCGGATGCTTTATGGTTTTATCATTTGAATGTCGAATTAAATTTAATCAGTCAATATTTAGAACTTTTGTGAATCTGGTATATATTGGGATTATTTTTTGTTCAATGTGTCCTTAAAATTAGAGAATTTTTGAAAGAAGAACAAGGAACTGGTGAAATCCTCATTATACAGATTGTCAGTTGTAGTCATTATGATATCCAAATAATTAGGGAAATAATTTTGAATAAACGCTGAATCTAGACGAAAGATAACTGAAAAGTAAAGGATTTTAAATAATTGTCACATTTCAGTATGTCATCTCACAGTACCGAACACTTACTACACTCTATAGTAGAGCGAATTCGGGACATTTTATTTATTTATCCTGGACCATATCATCTAACCATTGTGGTCATGATTTGGCTAACTTGATTTTTTAATTTCATCTGATTCTTTCGATATACAGTTGTTCTCTTTTAATACCAGATTACACTTTACTTTGCATTTATTTGATTAGCTAGATCATGATTCTTCACTAGGTGTTAGCTCACTCTTGAAGGATTCATGACTGATAAAAAGGGATTTAAGTTTTGGACTTATTTGTCCAGTTACTGTACAGAAATAATGATCAGTAACTTGACACACACACACACATAGAGAGAACTCAACCAAACGAGGAGAATTTCTGTATGAATTTAAAATAATCTACATGAATCATTTATAGTCGTGGATTAGCACAGGTACTTGATATTCGTAAAAGTTCGATAATTTTTTTTTCAATCATTATGTAACAATCTGTAAATTATATTTAAACTCATCAATAATTTGAAATAGATTCAATTTAAAACGATTTTTTTTAAAGGAAGAATTTCAAGTGGAAATTTTGAGTATTTTAAGAAATAAATGAGTAGTATAAATAGATATCTTTATCGCTGAAGTAATTCAAGCGTAGAAGTGTGTGATTTAGCCATAATAATAATAATAAATAAATAAATAACACTGATGTTGATATTATATGATGATGACGATAGTCATGATGACCATGACTATTATTATCTAGATAGAAAGAAATAAGTAAGGTTTCAGCGTAAAAAAATAGAAAAATAGAGATTTTTTTATTTTGGAATAGCGTGCATATTTGTATTTTAAAGTTAATTTTTGATGAGAATACTTGAACAATTTAATGCATGACTGACCAGCACAATTTATTGTACACCTGAAGTAATAAGTTAAATACTGTATATATATATATATATATATATATATATATATATATATATATATATATATATATATGTATGAGTTTGTATGAACAAAGGATTACAAGTATGTGAGTTTATCAATGAATGTTGTGATCCACGTGGAATTGAGCAATAAACAAGTTTAAAAAAACTGATGAATGAATTTCACAAACACAATGACTTTGCCAAGACTTTAATCATTTCGATTATAATATTTAAGGGAAAGCTTTGAATAAAATGATTTATGATCTCATGGCATTTATAAAATGTAGTTAAATATTAAATGGGATTCAAATCTTCATCTAGTAAAATTACCTACTATCTTTTTTCTTAATAAATCATTGGATCACTTGGCATTATAATAATCGAGACGATTTTTCTCTTATAACGGTCTCTATTATAGAATATCTTATGTTTGTCAAATCTGATTTCATGGTGTCGAATTTAACAAAAATGTACAAAATGCCTAGGGTTATTATATATATGCGTATTCCTTTAAATATATTTTAAGTGTTATCTGCTTGCATAGAATTCAATCAATTATGTGAACTTTTTCCCAGCATAGCAGTGTCTATAAACATTCAGTAATAAAATAAATTTGAATCCCAGTGTATATGTCAACACCATGGTTACGGATCGGCGTTCAACTATCATTTGGTTAACTTAAAAACAGCTAATTTATTTTATTCAACTAAATAAGTACTAAGGTCAATAAAATCTGACTCATCAGTATTTATCAAACAGATATTACTGAATAGTCTGTAATAATCTTTACTCAACGTTTTGTTAAATTTCAATTCTTGAAAAGCTTTATTTCGCTACTCTTGATAAGATTGTAAGCTGGGAAAGTATACAGCAAACTTATAATACTAGTATTTTAATTTAAATCCACTAATTACATAATCTGTTCATTAAGTAGGTTAACTATATAGCCATAAAATGTTTATCTTATAAAGTTTCTGAAACATATGCTCTGAAAACTTTTCTGCGTTCTCAATACACTTGTCTGATTTCTTGTTCTAATTTTTTCGGGACGAAAAAAAACAATTACTTCATCCTAGTTTGATATTTCACACCAATCTGTACGCTTGAGATGAGATTCAAGGTTTTCAGATCTCGAGGTAATTGCACATCTACTAGTATCTAAACAGAATCAGATTGTTTACTGTTCCTACTTCTGTCATTGGGTTTTTCAACGTTAATACTTTTCTGATTTTTAGTTTAGGCTGAATTTTAGGTTGAAAAGATTCACATGGTTACCAATAAACTGACCACCTAAATTTAACTATGATCATACTAAGTCTGTTGAATACCATGAGTTTAGTCGCGATAAAGAATTATCAGTACTAGTCGTTCAGTGTTGCAACATATTTCTACTTAACATACATTCAAAATCAAAATATCATTTACAGATGATTTTTAATAGTTACTTATTCTTATTCAATTTTAATCACAACATTTTTCTACTAGTTCAGTTTTTGTAACTATTTTTTCTTTCATTTGTAATATACTGGATGAATGATCTCCAATATATTCATCACTCAGTCTTTATTAAGGGATAAAGACGGATTAAAATAAGCCAAGAACTGTGATATTTATGTTCAGATTTCCCAGTATTTAGTACCGCAATGATTTGTCAGCCTTCTATAATACTATATGAATACATACAGTTAATATTTCATAATTATTGAGTTCCAAAAAACCAAAACCAAGAAGACTAAACTGAAATATTTGCACAATCGTAGAATAAATATCGTAAAAGTTTGAGTAGCCTACCAAAACAGTTTCATTTTAGTTTCTATATTTTTTGATGGTAATTTTTAAAGTAATTTATTACCTCGATAATCAACAGTGTAACAATCAATATTTTCCCTCTTAAACAACAAAACAAAAAGCTATCACTGGGTCAACTTCTGTTACATTATAAATTGATTGGAGTTGACATTAACAACTGACAAAAGTGGCTCAGAGATTACAGACTAAATATTACTAGGTTCCATTATAGAGAAGTTCTATGAGCATGCTGAAAATTGAAAGTTGAGAATATCTGTCACAATTCTAGTCGATATTTTTTTATATTCTGTCTTATATCATTTAACTATAAAACCTTTATTCATTGTTCAAAACGAATTGAACAATAAAAACACTTTGAAATTGATAATCTCTACCGTATATGATCTTTTTTCTTCCTAAAATAACGAATGCAAAAATGAAATATGAAAACGGAATGAATAAATTACCGACCAATCAACAACAATAACAATCGACATACAAGATTAACCAATCATATTAAAGGATCACACGCAGAATACAAAGCGTAATTTGAAAGCAAATAATATAACTTAGATATTATAAACTGAAAGAATTATGTTTATCCCCTTACATTCATTTCAACATAATTTTTTTTCCCACTGAACAAATCAAATTAATCAAACTATTGAACAAACACATAAATAGGGAAATTTAGTAGAGTGAATTTTCTTTAAAGTTTGCTTCAATTCACTTGGTTAAATTTTGTTTGTTTGTTGTTCTTGTGTTTTTTTTTCTGCTTGCGCGCGATTGAACATTTTACCTTCATATTTACTAGATGAATGAATAAATGCATGAATTGATAGACAGTTAGATAGATAGACTGTAAGAAAGTTTCTCTTTAAAAACAAGAAGAAAGGTAGAAGAAGAGTAGAGAATCAACATGATTTTTAAAACAAAAGAAAAGACTCAATAATAATTACTATTATAGTTAAATATTAAGTCATTGGATAAATAATCCTTCCAGTCTATTGGAAAGTGAAGAAAATTCTACATATTAACAGTACAATATACATTATATACATACATATATATATAGTATACATCACAGTATAATCAACAAACCGTATAAACAATAATGGAAAATTTTTTTTTTCTTCTTCTTTACGTGCATGCACTTGCCTGACCGAATTTTAAAACTAATCTCACAAGAATTCACATTACTATTCAACAATTCTTTATATTCAATGAATTAGTTCAAAGAAGTACTTATCCATGAAATAAATTAAAAATGAAACTTTCTTTAATTTTAATTTATATTCTAATGAATAAAGAAAATGATTTGTTAACATGTGATAATAATTGAATCATAAATTATTTTATATTAAACATGATTGTCAACGGAAAAAAATTTGAAACATCTTTTTCATTTATTAAATTCAATTGAAATCTTCACAATAAATAAATATAAACAAAAAACAGATTAGTTAATTTGAAAATAAAACAATAATAATAATAATATAAAACGATTACAAACGATTAATCGACTGTAAACAAATATAATAAAGCACGAAAATAATCACTAATCAATTTTTCAGTTCATTGTAATTAACTTTAATCGGTAATATCAAGTGTTATATTATATAATATTTTCATTATATACTCATATACATATACGGCATATATCTATAGTGTATGATCAATTGAACGAATATATACTATTGAATGAAAGGTAAGCTGAACAATATGTTCTTAAAACTTAATATAAAATAATCGATATAAAAAACATCTTATTACCTTATTCGCTTATTTTAGTGAGTACTTAGTAAATCTGTATCTATTTTTTTTTATTTTTCTTAAAAAAAGGTAGGGCGTAATATTCTAATATCACTGAAGGTAGTAACTGACATGCAAATAATTCAAAAGATTTTATTCATTCATTCACTCATCCATTCAAAAATTTCGTAAATGAAAATAACAGTAAAGTCAAATATTTAACTAAGTAGAATATTTAGAAATTTATTTTAATGATCTTAATACAGCATAATCTTTTACATGAGGTCTAATAATCATAGATTTGATTCTATGTTATGAGATTGTGCATATGCATCGGATCAAAAGAGGCAAATTTTCAGTAGTTCTCTAGTTGATATCAACTTGTAACAAGATTTATTACAAATAGAGAATTGTTGAAAGTGGCATTATTTAGGGTAATTTAAATATTGATACCATAAATTATGGAACATTGTACAGAGTTCTGATAACTTATAACATGAATAAAGAGCTCTATTTGAATAGTAGAATAAATAAGAAATTAATAAAGCTTTTAATAGTTGAATTCATGAGTTAATCTAAGCTAGACCACGAGTGAATACTTAAAAACACTTGACGACCGTTTCGTCCTAGTATGAAACTCTTCAGCATGCAGGGTCGTGGATGCGCACTGCTGTTTCCATGTATTTACTGATGGTCTAGCTCAAATTGGCTCATGAATTCAACCATTAAAATTACTACAATCTCCACAAACCCTCATCCTAATAATGATCAGTGGTTCTCAATCTTAAAGATCAATGATAGTAATAATCATTACAGTTGACATTATCATACTAAAAACGACTAATCATTAAAGTTGATAAATAATATTGGGAAAAAATAACTGGCGAAATACAAATGGTTCTCCAGTTTAAATTCATTCCTTGTCAATTCATCTAAACAATAAGGAATGTCTGTTCAAATACATCAAAATTAAATTATTACTAGAATTATATATTTAATTTAATTGAATATATATGAATAACAAAAGTATCACAATGTATTATAATTTGATGGTAGTGTTTATTTAGGTTTATCAAAAACAATGACTATTGTATGAAAGTAAAAAATCTGTAAAGATCGTTATAGAAAGATGAACATGCTTCATTTTACCAGGCAAAAATATAAAGTACAACAAATCATTTATGTTGAAATACTAACTACTTCTGATTGTTACTGTTAAGTTTATGAGCATGATCTTCTTGTTTGAAAGATAGTATTTATATCAATTAATTAATGATTTAGTAATTTCAAGGGTAATCTGTTCAACATGATGTATATTAGCAGTGAATTTGAATAACTAGTACAATATACCATTATTGTTTTTGATAAATAAATTAGAACTGTTATGGATTTGAATAAAAATTAAATGTAATTTATAAAGAGATCTGATATTTTTACAGCTGATAATGTCTCATTGAAACATTCAATTAAATATGAATTAACATCTTATGTAAGAATAATATCTTGGAAACAAAGTCGGTAATTGAAATTATAATAATTCCAATATTTTCTTTGACAAACTGGTCTGATCCTCTTCAAAGAAATAAGAAATATTTTGATTCATTTGTTGACTGTTTTGTTTATAGTTTTTGACACATTCAGAAATCTTTTTTTTTTTTTTGATTTTATCATATTTATAAAATCCCTAATTAGTCATTATTTTAAGTTATAAATTTCAGTTTATACTATTAATAGTACGTTAATTGACCAGTTAATTCGTTTTAGTCAGTTCACAAGTTAAAATTAATCCTTAATCACTCATGAAATATATACCAATCAAAAGTTTTGAGACAGAGACTCGAAGAAAATTCAAGTAGTCCCACTCAATTTGAATATAACATAACGACCCAGAGAGGAAATGAATAGAATTTTACAATGTCAACCATTGACTAATTTAAACACATTGTATGGCTCGAAAGTCTTGAATTGATATCCAGATGCAATCTTCGGCGCTTACTGTTGAATATTCTTCAACTAGGATGGATCAGTTGACCAGTGCTCTTTTGGTTTCTAATGCTTTACGATCGTTATTAATTCTTAAAATAAAACTTAACAATTACATCATTTTGATAGTATTGGTTATCGTCAACAATTCATTAATTTCGAGTTCTTTTATACGTTTCCACTGTTGTTGTTCATATGTGATATGAATCAGTTATTCTACCTGAATTTTAAAAAATCAACTATAAAATGAATATTTGAATTAATGAGTCGATCTAATCTAAACCACCATTGAAAACCTGCAATCATTGGACAGTCATTTCATTATATTATAGGATTACTAAACAGTACACATTCACGATCCCACATGCTAGACTCGAACTCAGAAACACTGGTCTCGAGCACGAACACTTAACCTTGAGACCATTGAACCAGCCAGTCAGCCAACATCCAGCCATGTTAATGTCTAACTCCAATCGATCCACGATATTGCACAATCATTCATCCATTACTTGAGATAGATACCTGTCTCCACCAGATACCGAATTGATTCCACTGGTCACGGCTTGTCACTAGAACTTCAGAAAATTCATATGTGGTCAGTCACTATTGAGCTCATGATGGTTATGGTCGGAATGTAGGTTTGTGGAGATGCGCAGTATAGAGGAGTCCGACAATGAAACGAAATGTCTGTGCAGTGCTTTCAAGCTTTCAATGGTGCTCTAGCTCAGGTTAACTGATGTTCCCAACTATTAAAAATCACTACAGTCTCCACAGACTCATATTTAATATAACACGAACAATTGAGTATTTAAACAAACTGATGAACGAGCAATACTGATCACACAAAAGTTGCATCATAGATAAACAGATTATTAGGTCACGAATAGATAGATTTAATTATAGTTAATTTTGATAGTTTAATTTGAAATATTGTTTATTCCCTTATTAAAAGTATATGCTACTTTCATTTAAGTCATGTCACAATAGGACAGATAACTTGAAGAACAATTAATTTTATAGAAGACATGTTGTTATCACCTCCTGTAATTATGTAGAATAGTTAGCATAAGATTACATGATTTTATGAGGTCAGTTTTACACTAGAATATTTCATTGAGATGATATGAAATATCCATTTCTAACACATTGTTCATTATTTCAAATGAATTTACTAACAATCGGTTGGATTTATTTAATACAAACTCTTCATATTTCAGTGTATGCAAACTAAGCTGATCTGTCAAAATTACTAAATGATCTTATTTAATGAGTAAACTTAGAGCAACACTAGAAAATAATGATATATTGAATTGTGGGTATTTTGATGTGCTAGATGGTAGAACATAGTCGAAAAGGAGCTCTGGAACTAATTTTCTTGCAATTTTGTATTTATCATCAAGAAATATCTATAGTCTTGGTGGAAGTGATGATCCCAGGGGGATTTAAACCTGCATTACTCAGCTTCACAGTTTGAGACATTACCACTGAATTAATACATCCATGAGTTACATTCTGTATGATTAAGATATTTGTTATTGATTGGTCGTTGAAAATTGTTCAATGTGATTTAGTTTGGTTCTTTAGCGATGACCGAATTCTGCAAATCCAGGATATCTTGTCGACAACCTCCAATTACTTTACACCAAAATATAGTTCACATAATGTCATGTCATTCAGACTAGTGATCACATTATTAACTGATCAACAGTAATGGACTAAACAAAAATTAATTTGGTCATTACTCAGTGATCAGTCAATTGTAACTGTAGGTTTGCATTTAGATTTATAAATTTGTATTGATGAAAAGGTATAACTGTTTCACTATACATTATTACAATGGTACTAAATCCTTACTATGTAATCGATGCTAATTGGGAATATCTGTCTGCGTTTATCACATACTTCTGCTAAAATGTTCTCTTTTTACTTGAAAATTCTAAGTGTTACAATTAATTTTTTATGTTTTTCAAACAATTGAACCAGTTCTCAACACACATACATACACAAACACAGAAATGGTTTTACGAGTTATTTGGAATAAGGGATTAGAATAAAATAAATTATTTTTACGAAGTAAATAAACACGGATACCGACTCAAGAGCTCATATATGTTGTGCTCGAAGAAAAAAAGGAAAGTTTTGAGGTCCACTTAATATGGTTACTTACTGTTGAAGAGTTATGAACTCAAGATGGAAAACTATTGTTCAGTGCTATTGACATTTTAATGGTTTTCTGTGTAACACAAATTCATAATCAAAATGAGGTTGAAGGAAAATTTTAGTGGTTAATACGAGTGTGCTTGGAAAGTGAAAGGTATTTTCAATTATATTAACTAAAGAATTGTATATGAACAAAAGTTCAACCCTATATGTATACTTCGAGTCGTAATACCAAACTAACCTTGGATTTATTATATACAGAGAAAATAGAAAAAAATTATTATCGCTATATGGTACATTTGTATTTTGAACATGGCCTTTTTCTCAACTAGTTCTGTTGAATCAGCCATAAGCAACGGAGGACTTAGCACATATGTCAATCGGGTGAAGTTGTTATACAACACTAGGAATGATGGAAATTTTCAAGATGAATAGCAATGTTGTAGAAGTATCAATGGTAGAAAAGAAAGAATTGGAGAATATTATTAGAAGAGATAAATTAATTAATAGTGTCACAGCTATGAAACGATTTCGAAACTCAGGACTGAAGAGAAAACAAAGGGTTAGTGCATCTGTTCCACTGTAAACAACCGCTAGCCAATTAATTCAGCTCCTCTAATCACTAGTCAAGATAATCGCATGGACTCTAAACTACCAATAAGGCTGAGATCAACAATCAATGAATTCATAGACTGATGTTACGTTGTGGTTTTGCCCCCCTCCACTAGTTTTCATCCAACTTATTACTAATCCAGTCAACATCGCACATAAAGTAGGCTGTGGTAGGGCATACGTAATATATGTTCCAACCAATTTGACTGAATGTTGGACGTTATTTATTTGATAGATATACATTCGTACTTTGAGCTAATTGTAGACAATAAGGCAACATAATGCATATTTTACTGAAAGCTGAAATTGTGACAGTATGAACTTATATGAGCCAAGAATATTGGGGATCGCCTACGAAACTGAAAGATAATACATATAATTACGGAATGATTGCATAATAATCTAAAAAAAGATCCCCAATCTGTATGCTTACTAGTATTACGCATCCTAAATATGTTCCGTCAGATTACTTAAAAAGCAATCATAAAATTTGGCAAAAAAGAATCTCACTACTTCGTGATTTTTAGAACCTTTCAGTTTGACTTAGTCCACAACAGAAAAAAAGTTTTTTTTGTAGTCATATAAATGTGTTTTCAATTGGTATCTATTTCTTTCTTATTACCTGCATATAACTACTGATATTTTCTTTGTTTAAGTAATCTACAATCAATGGGTTCAATAAGTGACGGAAACGAATTGAACGAGGATAGTTCAAAACGAAAATTAAAAAGAGGTAAGCTACAGAAATATTCGGTTTTTATTTTTGAATTGTCACTTTTGATGGTTGAATTATTATTAGTTTTTTGAATATCCCATTTAAAATAATCTATGGTATAACCTGATCACTAAATTAAACTGACTGTTAAAATGGTAAATGTACAACGTAACAGAATTTCTTAATTTGCATGTAACTCAATTCCACCTTGAGGATTGTGTTCTAAAATACCCGTTCGATCAACTTGTACCATTTTCATTGATAAGATAATATTAATGTACAATAACGTAATCCTTACGATTATTTTTGTAATTTAGAGAATCTGTGATGTGTTATAAAGTACAGATATATTTTACTTGCTGCACAAAAACGTACATTGCTTCCTTTCTGAAAATAGTTTTGTCTTTATCTTAGTTGAACTCCTTCAGTTTGACCTCCATTGGGTTTTAGGTTCTCACTAATTTGGACCCCAGCCTAGGAAGAAATAGTTATTCTATGCTTCCTGGTTGTCTAACTGAAATCACTTTGCGATGAAAATTATGCGATTACATATGTACCTTATTTTGTTTGCATGATGTGTTACAACTACATTCTTAGTTGCAATGTATGAATATGTCAATGTTTGACGACTTTTGTTATCAATTTGATTTACTCAAAGCCAACTGATTCAACAGTGTATTTTGCAACTACGAATTTATGATTGATTTTATTATTTAATATAAAATTTCTGGTAATGGATGAAGTTAAGCAATGATAAACATCCAAACAAGGTGATGCAAATTAATGATAATGAGAACAGACATTTTACTATGTATTCATATTTTCTCTTAAGGATACCAAAGCAAGATATATATTCTTAGTACCGTTTTTAAAGTATGTAATGATGAAACTCATTGATTGTCAATATGTGTCAGATGGTTAAAATCTAGCGAAATAATATAAATCTTTGTTATTCTGTTCAAATTGATATTTTATAATAATGCTTAATCTATTATTGAAGAAACTGATTCTGTTACATAGGTAATTGATAGAAAAGGATTCTCTTATATGTACTATTGGAAATGAACTTAGCAGTGGAATGAATTTACCATAGCCGTGCACAATTTTTCTGACCTTGATCTATCTTATTATTACTGTTTATTATGATAATAACAATATATTACTACTTTTTTCTTTAACCTACGGTGTTACTTTCTAACTTCAACCAATCCACGAAGTTGCGCCACCGTACACCATTGTCTTCAGTGAGCTGATACCTCACAACAGACCTGGTTGAACTCCACTGGTAACGGCTTCTCATTAGAACTCCAGGAGTATCTCCTGAAGTCAGTCACTGCTGAGGAATCCCAGGCTAGGACGAAACGGCCGTCCAGTGCTTCCAGGTTTTCCATGGTGGTCTAGCTTCAATTGACTCATGATTTCAACCAGTGAAATTTCTAAAAATCTCCACAAAACCCATTCTGATAATAAATGTATATTTATTTTAACTAATTTACTATTCATCTATATGAATTACTATATTGTAAATTTACACGTACATTTTGTTTAAATTCAGTTTGTTAAAATTGACCAATCATTAATTAGTTTAGTTAAATTTAAGTTAAACTGTTTACTGATTGGTTAATATTGAAAAAAAATTAGTGCGTAATTAAATGTAAGTGAAGAAAAATAAGCAAACTTTATTAGGCTTGAATAGATTTGTATATATGTATATCATACAGAATTCGGTAGTTATTAAATAAATATACCTTAGAAACAGAATAATTATTAAAATGTTGATTAGATAAATGATTCTTCTTTTTTTCATTATATTGATCAATTAAGAATATCGATGAAATTTACTTTTTTTGTTGTTGGTAGAAATGAGTAGAAAAATTACCGAGATAGAAAAATCAGTAGATGTTAAGGTATACTCAGTTGGCAACTGATAAGACTATTTATTTAATCAGCTGAAATAGATATTTCTGTGAAAATATAAAGTAAAAAAAATATAATAAAATCGTAAATATCAGGTTTTTGATAGTAGATAGCACTGGGATTTAAGAAGTATGGTTCATTCTACTTGATGAATCGAGTATAGACTAGACATTTAGTAATTTCTATCTGTGACTAATTAGTAGACTTAAAGATAATATTTCAGTATTTAATATAATCATTTATGAGTTTGAGTTTCATTCGAAACGTTAACACTATAAGGAATATAAATCTTACTGATGATTCCCAAATAGAACGAAACAGGCTTTCATGATTTCACTTCTGAATACTATTCACATTATGATCAACATATAAATGCATGTAATACATGTTCATGGTGTTTGTTTGGTTTACCAATATACTAAATGATTATTGCACTTTTGAATAGTAGTAAGTATGGGAGTAAAGAGTCGAACACATATTACAAGTAAAAACAATGAAAGTTGTTAAGATAAACTGTTTCGGAGTTTCAAGAAATCGCGAACTTAGCTTAACATAAACTGGAAAACTATGAATAATTGGTGAATATCGGGCAAATTTTATGGTTAACGTTACAGGATGACCTTAGTTAGATAATCATTGAAAATTAGGAAGCTCTGAATATGAAGCTTCTAAATAATGAACGTTCACAGATGACTGGATACAGATCTTGCAGATCTCACACGAGTTCTTATATTTTAGACTAGAAGGTTAACATCTAGCGGTTTGCCTATCTAAGTTTAACTAATAAGTTATGTTGTGCAAACATAATGAAGTTTTATTGATGAGTAATTACTTTAAATCCGACACGACTGATTCACTACATTTTATTTAAACACCCTTCAACAAGGAAAACACACACGAGATTTCATGCAGCAAAAAATTAAAAATGTTCACTTTGTTCTGGATATTTTGGTCTTTATTTTTAATTCGAAGAAGCAGAATTTCCAACATGTTTTATATTTTCATTGGGACAGTAACCATAAAAGTTCAAAGAATAAGAGTACTTCACAAAAAATATGACTAGTTCAAGTATATTTTAAATATTTTACATTTGATTAAAGATTTTAATGGATTGGAAACAAAATTAAAACAAGGAGGATAGTCGCTATTTGAATAATCAAGAGTTTATCTCACAGAATGTAACAGTAAGTAACACAATGTTGAAATTCTAAGAAAAATGTTAGCGTTCCCATAGAGTCGTTTTTAGGTTTCGATAATGATTAGTAAATTAGTATCAGCTTAGATTTAGCGTTCCTAACTGATTACTTGCCATCAATTACTTAACACAAGGTAAAATAGAACAGGTCGAATAAACAGTTTTACTGTATAATTTAAATTATTTTTAGCTTTCTAAATACTGAGTTTTACCACTTTTTCGGATAATAAGGTCAACAAAAAGGACTTTGACTACTACCGAACAGTATTGGTTAGAAAATAATAGACACCTTCTTGAGTGAATGTATGAAATGAACATTTGATCCAACTGACACTAAAACCAATTGGGGAAATAAATATTATTGACCTCTTTTTTCTAAAGTCAATAGTTGAAATGAACAATTTTCTACATTTTTTCAAACTGTCATATGATGTAGTGTTCATTGTCATTCATTGCGAATACAAAATAGCAAATTAACCTGAAGTTAACTATCCCATAATTAACATGTATGCACAGCTCTTAGTTAAGATCTAAAGTATTCATACTTCTTAAGTAAAAAACACAATTGGAATATCAATTTTTCTAAAGTTATGTACATGAATAAAACTTTATTCTATATTTGTGATAATTTCACAAAAATATATTATTGGATTGATTGGTCGTTGAATTTTATGTAAATCTTTTATGGATCTACCTCAACACAATTGACTGAGTTAAATAAACTATCAACCATTGTCAATAAAAGTTCTTATTCCTTCTGTGTTTTTAACTTTCTACAATCATTTAGTACAAAAACCACATCCGAATAATTCATACATTAGATAACAGTAATATATAGAAGGTTGTAAATCATAATTTATTAAAAACAAAAAAAAATTCTAACAAGCAAAGATGGATAGTGGCTAGCAGTGGAATCCAGGACTCACGTTTCGTCCAATTTAAGACTGCTAGCCATTATCCATCTTTGCTTATAAAAGCTTGTCAATCAAGGCAATATCGAGGCATACGCACAGTATGCACATATGCCAATAACAGACTGATCAATTGCAGTCTTAAACCTCAATGGGAAAATACAAGCATAACAATACCAAATGAAGAACTTCTAACCTTTATTATTCACCAAGTAGCTTTATCAATTTATTATGAAAACTATCGTCGGAATAGCTTAATTAACTGAAACACTCGAACTTTTGAAATCACCGAGGTTTCGACTTAAATTTCACTCTATTTGATTTTATAATTTAAGTCTAGTAGTATGTACCAAGCATGCAGTTCAAAAGCCAGTATAAAGATGTGCAATCTTTTATTGAATTACATTATATTTTCATCATAGTGGAATCTAGTTGATATTTTCTCATAAATAATCTATTCTATAACTTTATATGCCAACTGAGTATCTTAGTGAAATATCTGTTCGTGGATAATGCATCGGATATCGAAAGATCTTTTAAATCAAAATTCCTACCATTAGTTTCGTTTTTTTAATCGGAACTCACAAATATGACTTTACTGATTCCCCTGAGCAACAGAAGTCATTTAATATTGCTTTGCCTAAAAAGGTTTTTTTTAGTGCAGTATTAAAAATTTATATTTGCATTAAATGTTGGTTTTAATAGCTCACACAGAATTTAATTGTTCATTGCCATAATATTATTTTCACCGAGAAGCACAATAAAACAGTAATTATCATCTTTCATCTGTCGTTTTGTGCATGTCAACAATGTATTCGATGTAAAACTCAGATGGTTACTGAAATTAACAGATTATCGTAACTAATAAAGACAAAGAAATGGGTTAGTATGTATTTTTCATCATATTTTGGTATCTTTAATTGAACAATGAATGTTTTCAAAAAATTTAAATCCCGCGCTTAAATAATTGGGAAATAGATTATTTAATTAGAGCATAGATTTTGACTTATCTGAACTGATAATCAATACAGAAATGAATATATTTATTTAAAACAATAACTATACTTTTAAAAAAGAAAGATAAAGGAATTAAGAAGCTTTACCCTCATAACATCATCATTAAGTCACGTCTAACAACTGTTCACATGCAGTACGTGTAAATGAATAAATAAATAAAAATAAACTGCCCTAGGGTAAAATAAAAAAAGATATATATAGGCGCAAATGAAGATGTATAGAAAGAGAGAGAGAGAGAATGAGGTAACGAAACACTTGAACTAAGCACTATGTGCGAATAATAAAAACATGATTAGTAATTCAGTTTTCTTTAAGAAAAATAACTCGTGTTTGCCGTCTTTCTTAGAAAAAATGTATATGCATATATTCTCAAAAATAGAACTAAATGACAACTAAAGATCTAGAGAAAGCGTGAGTGAGAGAGAGAGAGAGTAAGAATGAATAAGATAATTAATTCAAATGTTTCATGATAAAATTAGACATGGAAACCGAGGACAAAAATAGTTTAATGTATGAGTTAACTTCATCAAAAGAAAATCACTGACTGAAATGAATATTTTACATTAATTACTTATAATTTATCACAATAAATAATCATTGAGTCAAATGTCATCTAAGGTATAAAAAGACTTTTTTTTTGTTGAATATCCAATTATTTAGTTCAAAATGATAAACTACTTAAATGGACATTTTTTCTTTCTTCAAAAAAATGTAAATAAAAAAGAGTATTCAAAGACAGATAGTTTGTTTTAATTCTGTGAAATTAACGTATTGAATTCATTAAAACAAAACTTATTGAACTACATGAAGCTTGGACATTTGTAGCTAAACTTTGAATTGATTTTAATATGAAATTGAATTTTTATAATATTATTATTAGTTATCTAACAGTTATTTCTGGGGATAAATCTAATTTTTTTTTGTAGGAATTAGGGAATTTTGAAAAGGTCACTTTTTGCAAACTACAAAACAAGTATAAATTATTCCATTTAGTGTCAACTCTGATACATTCCCCAATTGTTTTTGCATGATCATAATATGTTTTTTAATCATAATATTTGTTTCAATCTTATGACAATATATTCACAATTGTTTTCTGAAGTTAATAAATCTTCAGTAGATCATTAAAACAATATTTGAAGCGGTTACAAATATTCAAATAAAATTAAAAAAACGAAAATACCAGCTCAATGATCTATAAGTTGAGCGTTCTCCCGCGAGATCTACAGGTCCTGGTTTCGAATCCGGTGGGGTGGGATCGTGGATATGTACTAATGAGGAGTCCCACAATAAGATGAAACGGTCTTTCAGTGCTTCTAGGTTTCAATGGTGGTCTAGCCTCAATTAACTCATGATCTCGACTATTAAACAAATATTTTTAGTAGATAATTCTTATTATGTTATGTAAATTTAACTTTATTAAAACTGACAGAATAGAAAAGTGGTTGTTTGTTTGATAATGGTGATCTGTATTTTAATTCTGATTGTTGTATTTATTCACTGTTAAGTAATTCATAATTCTTGCCATCGTAGTGAAATTTTGAATTTATCTGATTATTACTTTTAAATTCTGAATGTAAACCTATTCCGTCATGTAGTGATCTTGTCCCTCAGAATGATAGTTTCGTTTTGAGCAAAGGATTTCATGAGAAAATCATCAATTCAGTCACCGTATTTATTTCAGTGTTTTATTACATTTATTGAACACAAGGTATCTTCAATTTTCAAGTGTCACTTCCTAGAAACTATTAAAACTATGTGGAGTTTTTTTCGAGTTTTGAAATACTAACCATTATCTACATATTTATGTAATTATGTTAACAAACTGTGACTAAATAAAGGGATTTTCAAAATACCACATTGAATAATTTGGAGTGTTTCAGTTGTGAATGTTTGTATGTGTTTCAAAATGATGTTAATTGACTTTTTGGACAAAATCACCAAGTATTTGTAACAATTTCCTCAGTGTTTAAAAGTTCGACTAACTCTATTCACCTCGAATTAGTTCATCATTGTTAGTGGGTGATTTTTTACACTGATAATCTTAATAAGAATTTTCTTTGAAAAATATAGATTTCAATATCTTGAGCATTGGATTAATTTTTGCAAGCATCGATATGATCTTTATTGTTCATATCAAATAAACAAATTACCATGAAAAAACAACAAACTGGATTTAGTTTATTAATTCAAATAGAAAGGAATATGTCAATGAAAACTAATAATAAGATTCTATGAGTCGAATTTCCTTTCAACTTTAAGCGAATACCTTTCTTTAAACTACGAAAAACCAATATTAACTAGACAATTATTAAAAACTAGGAGGCATTGAACAGTTGTATCTTTCTAGTATAAAAATCCTAAGTGATATATATTCACTGTTTACTAAAGTAGATAATTTCCCAATCTTTACATTTAGTTAAAGTTGTATAAAATTCATTAAGACGACAGTGTTACATAATTTGTTACGGAAATTTTCTATTTCTACTTCATCTAACAATAAGTATAGCGTGTATGTCAAGAAAACTGACATCCTACATTAAACTATCTTATATATTTATTCAATTGATTTTATTTAATCTTTGTACTGTCATCACAGTAATGTTATTCATCAATATGTAAACAATAATAATAATATGTAATTTATCAAAGAAAAGTCAATTCAGTACTTAATTATTTCAATGAGTAATATTTATAAATGTATACAATAATAAAAAAGACGTTAGTAGAACATATGGAGTGATGACATAAGAGTCAACAATATTACTGAATAATATATATTCATAACTTTAACTTTTACACTTGAATAATTATCTGAGTAAACCTATTTAGTTGATATCTTTTAGGTACATTCATTCAGTGAATAAATCATTTCTACTTAATGATTCATGATAGCTGATAAAAATTATAAGTAATAAATATACACAGAATATTTATATACTACTGAAAAGAGAAGAAAAAAGTAATATACATAATTTAAGTGAATAAGAACATTGATTAATAAAAAGGAACTAGCTAGCTATAAAAGACATAAATAAAATGACTTGTTTATTTGTTATGATTAACAGGTAGCTTTGAAAAAAAACCCTGTTTACTGATCAATGTAAATGTACTAACAACCTCTAAAGAATGGGCATTAAAGAGAAAGAATGTAATTGTAAAATCTCAGTGAATGAATTTGAAACAAATATATTCTTTCTCTTTAATGTTTCACATTAACTCGATGCTCAAATATTGTGAAACTATACGATCGAATTTAAACGAATGTTTTTATCTAAAGAATAGGGTTACCTATTGAAATAATCAATTATGAAATGTTTACTTATTTACTTACTACTTACGCCTGTTATTCTTCGTGGAGGAGCATAGGTCACCGACTAAAACTCTCTATCCAACCCTGTCCTGTGTAATCCTTTCCAATTCTTTTTAGTTGTTATTCATTCTTTTCATATCTGCTTCTATTTACCGACACAATGTGTTCTTTGGTCTTCCTCTTTTCCACTTCCCTTCTGGATTCCAACACCAACCAGATTAAGCAAATGAAATGTTTAAATTTCATATTATAGTTCATAATGAACGTCTTTGATAATATTCATAATCATGATATACATGAACCTATGAAGCCTAGACAAATTGCTTAATAAATATCTTGATATTATAGTACTTAAACAATAGCTATTGTTCAGTTCAGTTATTTATAAGTAAAACTTTAACTTGCTTACTTTGTTATCACCTAAATAGTTTCCCGATTTTTGAATTTCCCTAAGTACAATTGAAGAAACTGAGAATAAAGTAAGGAGTTATAACTTGAACCAAGTCAATAGGAAGACCTTAATTAACTAGAAAATGCATTTGTTTTTAAAAAAAATACTACACTTATAGTGTCAAACTTAATGAGTACTACAAATTACAGGTGCATGTGTGCAGCAAAGAGAAGTAGTAAATGAACACTAGCACATCTATAGAATACTTCTTGATTTATCTCGGGTTCACCACCATCTACTGAAATCGTATTGTGAAAATTGTTTCTGATTATGTAAGAAGTTGTCTGAGACGCATCACAAGATATTTTACAGTTGCTTTTCATTATGGACTAATTTATACATCTTGTTTGTCATTGAATAACAGCGAATATTTAACAACCAGTAAGATGGAATTAATTATATCACATATACACCAACGTTTCATTAATATTAATTTGAAATGCAACGAAGTAGCAGTCAAATAGTCGATAGTATTTTAATGTTCATATGGACAGAAAGATTCTATAAATTTTTGCACATAATTTCATAACACAAAAGTACCACATAACATGACTTTACGAATATAAAAAGACACATATAGTCGTACTGCTTCATAAATTGATCATTATCATTACCCTCTTATATAGGTCATTCCGGTGTGAATCAGTTAGGTGGAATGTTTGTTAATGGTCGACCTCTGCCCGATACAACACGTCAACGGATTATTGAGTTAGCTCATTCAGGTGCTCGTCCATGTGATATATCACGTATACTACAAGTATCCAATGGTTGTGTCTCAAAGATATTATGTCGTTATTATGAAACTGGTTCAATTAGACCAAAAGCGATTGGTGGAAGTAAACCAAGGGTTGCTACAAATGCAGTTGTTAACAAAATTGATATTTATAAACGTGAATGTCCGTCAATATTTGCTTGGGAAATACGTGATCGATTATTACAAGAAGGGGTATGCACACCGGATAATATACCAAGTGTAAGTCTAGATTTTTATGATGTATATTGGTAGATTGACTCTTTTGATTCATTATTAAATGTTATATATATTTTAAGTTTAAAGGCCTTATTAGTCGAATTACACAAAAATCTCTCAACAGAGTGGTTTGATCTTTGACCTTTAATCTCTTATAGATCCCATAGTTTCTTGTCAGTTTGATAATTCACTTATTTACAATCAGTCTGTTTTACCTATTATTACAAAAAATACACTCCATGATTTCTTCACACGATACTTATACACTTTAACATACAAAACTTGTTCAACTATTCAGTTTTCTCATAAATAGAATTATACAGTTTTTGAAGGTAAAGTAGTCGGTAACAAATTTTCCTTCCATTGACATATTTGTTTTGATTTCAATTGAGCATACTGATTGTTAGTCAAACAATCAGTAACCATCAACAAGTACTTATTAGATTACACATTTTAGGATGTAAGTAAATGTAAACATTAGTAAACCTTAAAGAGGATAAAGATATTCCTATATGTCATATTTAATAGGCACTACTTCTAAATATATATGACTGTTTTCATTTATCCCGTTATTATTTTTCAAGAAAATATTCTTACAGGATACTCATTTGATTTAACTATCGTGACAGATAATTTTAACTTTATGAGGAAAGGTAAAAAGAAATAGTTGTTAAAGGATGTAGCATCTATCAAGTCATTTTTCAAATGAACAAACGAAAGTATGAGTATATAAATATCTGGATCTTAAATTCTAAGTATAAATTAATGTCAGAAGGGGTTTTGTGGATATTATAATAGTTTCAATGGTTGAGATCATAAGTCAGTTGAAGCTAGACCACCATGGAAAACGTAGAAGCACTGAGTTTGGTGGAGCTCAGATAGAAGTCTGAAGTTTGTGCTGATGATGTCGTTCAGATGAACGATGAAAGCTCCACGACCAAACCATCCAGCTCAGAGAACAAAACTCCACCAAAATCATCCACCTGAGCTACAAATCTTCTCCACCATCTCAAGAAGCACTGAGTGCCCGTTTCGTCTTATTGTGGGACTCCTCGGCAGTGCGCACCCACGGTCTCTCCCCCTGCGAGATTCGAACACAGGATCTATCAGTCTCGCGCACGAGCGCTTAACTACTAGACCACCGAGCCGGCATCCTACGGTGTTAATGTCTAACTTCAACTAATCCACGAAATTGAACGACACATCCACAATTGTCATCAGTGAGTTACTATCTCATAAATTAATGGTCGAAGATAATATTTACATTCGAGTGAAATACACTAATAACGTTTATACATGTTGAATTATTTATTAAGTAATCTTGGATGGGACATTTGATATAATTATTTTTTCTCCTTTACATTACAATGTTGCTTAGGTTTGTTTTAATTAATTTTATTTAATATCTACAACTTTGCATGAAGTATACATGACATAATCAGTCATTTTATCATTTATAAATAATAACCTGTATACATTATTCAAGATCTGAAATTCGTAATGTATATCATTGTAAAAAAGGTGTATTGCTTCGATCATTCATTGTAGAACATGATGAGAATTTGTTAGAAACTATATTTTTCGCTCATTTATTTTATTTCAAACTAATGAGAAGTTTAAGACGATCAAGTAATATTAAAATAGTAAATAAGAGATCTAACGTAGCAACTGATACTCTGTATATCTTTAAAAGTATGTTTGGCTTCAGATGGTTATGTAAACCTCTTACTAATCCCTTTTTATTAATATTAAATGTTAATTTCTCTTAAATTAATCTGTTATTCAACGAGAACTTTATCTCAGAGGTGAATGAACCCAAACTTAATTGCTTCTATATACAATTGGCTTTCTCTCTAGGAAAGGCACTTTCATTTTTCATAATTTTAGTTAAACTTTTTCGATATATTAGATAAATTCATTTATTTCTATAGGGAGGTCAGTCTAAGTTATATACACATTGTTGTTAATAATAGGAATAGATCATGAAATACAAGGTGCAACCACTTCATTTCCTTCGGCAAGGTAATCGTTAGAAATAGTTGATAGGATACCCTGGACCTAGGTTTCAAGCTATTTGGCACTCGTTTGTAAGGTGTATCTGTAATATCGAGGGGGCTGATGCTCCCTGACTAATTTGACCTCATATCACCCATCTTCACAGTTAGAGATGTTGTCATCGAGCTATCCGGGTCGTCACCCAGAATTCAAGTCCAGGGTTTCTTGTTGACTACTTCCAAACATTAGATCATATCTCAACATAGTGCACAATATGTCGGGTCACTTACACTAGTGGCCATGTTGCAACTTAATTAATAGGATTCAATAAACGCTAAGATGGATATAACATCAGTCGCTACTTAGTGATCAATCGATTGTAGTAATTTTGTGCGGAGTAGCATTTCCTTGTTGTTAAGGTCCCTAACCGATCAGGTTCTGTTGCATATGTGCGTATTGAGCGCATGTTTTGATAATATTATTCAGTTACAATTTTCTCAGAGTAAGGTAGTAGCTAACAATGAAATCCAAGACGTGCATTTTGTCCTGTTTGGAACTTATCAACTGGATAGTGTGGACTTTGTCGAGTCACTTAGACTAGTGATCGTAGTGAGACATGATTGATAAAATTCAATCAAAGCTAAAGATCAGATAAATATAATCATTATGTTAGTAGTCAATTTACAATGGTGACATATTTCTATACTCATATTTGCATACTTTACTTCAGTTTGCTTTAGAGATTGAGTTTTCTTTCTTCAAATTTTGATGTTTATGATAATTATCAATTAAATCATATTAAGAGCTAAATATCCTGTAACAATATCAGGAATTCAATTAAAAGACGAACAACAGATTACAACTATTATTAATATAATCCCTAACAGTCTTGTTTATCTGATGTATTTTTTTTCCAGTCTACAAATTAATATTTAAAAAATGAAACATCTTTTTAACATGGATACTACATGGTCAATTGTTGATTATAAAACACAAAATATGTATATAATCTAATTGTCAATGAATTAAAGGGTTGAGACGACTATTGTTAATGACCAATCGAACATATTGAACAAGAAAAAAAAGTAGAGAATCAAATCTGATTCAGGTGTCTTAAAAAAACCCACCCCCCTTTTTCTTTTAAACTAAGTTTTTTGTTATTTTTTTTAAATATAAACTTTCATGGTAATAAGACATTTTCATGGATTTGAAAATATCTATTTACTTAGATACATGTGTCTTTATTGTTCTATAATCAAATATTAGGAAATTCGATGAAGAAAGATGTATAACATTTCAAATAGACTAAATAATCCACTTTGAATAGTGATTAGTTTATTAGAATATAACAAAAGACTGACATTGAATCAATAAATAACAGTGTCATTTAGATAAGAATTATACTGATTAGGGAACAATGGTAATTGGATTTTCGTTATATATATAATCTCATTATATTCTGTTGCCAATGAATCAATTAATTCTTATGAAAGAAAAATAAATTGTTTCCAAATGACAGGTGACCATCAAGTTAAACCTCTATTTATTTACAGAATTTTATGTTTCATTTCTTATAATATTGATCAATGATAGTGTTAGTATGAGCAGTTGACAAAATTTGATTTGTCCTTAATCAATGAATATTTTTCAACAAGAATTTCCCATTTGAATTAGTTCTGAACATAAACGTTTTTTACAACAAATTGATATCTTGTAGAAATTCATTACATTGAAATAACTCATTGAGAATATATTTATCATAATGTTCTTACAATTCTCATGTTGGTTTTTCTTTGACCAACAAATATCCTTGATAGTGGAACTTTTTTTCACTTTGCTGTAAACATAGATAATTACATAATGAAAAAATATATCTTAGATAAGCCTATAGAGAAGAAACACTTTGTAAATAAGAATAATGTCGTTTTCTTATTGTACCTAACAAATCCGTTTATTATCAGTATAGGGTTGTGAAGATTATTAAGTTTTTGATCGAGATCATAAACCTCTGGAACACTGAGTCGGCATTCAACGGTGTTAATGTTTAAACTTAACCAATCCGCGAAATTGTGTGACCATTCTCCACTGTACTGAGGTAGATAGCTGTCTCTATTCGACACGGATCACTGACTCAGTGGTCTAGAGGTTGAGCGTTCTCGCGCGAGACTGAAGGCCCTGTGTTCGAATCCCGAGAGAGAGCTCGTGGATGTGCACTACCGAGGAGTCCCACGATAGGATGAAACGGCCGTCCAGTGCTTCTGGGTTTTCAATAGTGGTCTAGCTTCAGTTGACTCTTGATCTCAGTAAAAAAATATGTTTATTACGACAACCTTGCAGTAGTTAGGGGGGTGGCATTTTCTCATAAGAATTTAATTTGAAGAATGTTTATTTATTATTATTATTCAAATTAGAAACCAATGAAAAACAAAATGTAAAGTTTATAATATTTCCATCTTTATTGAAATGATCAAGTTTGCATGACATAAATTATGAATAAGTGTAAGTGAATTTATTTCATCTTTAAGTTTATTTACTATAAAGAATAAAGTTTAGAAATGAACAGAAATTATTAGAAAAAGAAAATTTTCTCTATTTAGTTCAATTTAATGTCGTGAGATGTTTGTGTATTATGCTAATATTTTGAAACTTTGACTACAATATAGTAAATGAGATTACTTTTATCATCTTTATCCCCTGCCATGCCAATCAAAGTAAAAAGATCAGTTTAGTAATGAAAGTTTTACTGATGATAATCTCAGTAAATTGACTGTCTATTAATTGCAAAGATTAGAATTTATAAACTGAATACTTACTTACTTACACCTGTTACTCCTCGTCAAGGAGCATAGGCCGCTCACCAGCATTCTTCATCCAACCCTGTCATGGGCAATCCTTTCCAGCTCCTTCCACTTGTTATTCATCTTTTTCATACCTGCCTCTTATAAACTGAATATTTGTCATTAAATGTACTGAAAGTTCATCAACAGAGTTCACATTGAAATAGTTCAATGTCATGGAAATTCATCTTAAACGTTACTGATTTTCTTCTTCGTAACTTATTCTTTTTAAATTTATGTCTTTAGTTTCTTTCTACTGATAAAAGTCAATCAAATTACCACAGTTTCATGTTGGATTCATAATATATTAAAAAATTGTAGTTTGTGCTTATTTAATCAAATGACTGTCTTGTTTCTAAACCTTAATAAATATTACAGATTTAAGTAGTTACTTTGAAAATTTCAGATTTACATTTTGACAATAGCATCTAAAAATTTTGATGTTAGACGGTTGTAGATAATCAGCAAGAAACCTTCGACATAGACTTCATGCTAGGTATGAAATTAATTACTCTTGTACAATTCAAATCCTCATTAAACGGGTTATTACTGAAAGACTGCCACCAGGTCAATGACTAACCTGATTTTAAATTACATTGTTGAAGAAAAATATAGAATGTAAAAATAATCATCTCATCTATGAATAAATAATCACTAATGAACTTGTATAAGTTTCTTTGAGATGATTTTGGCATAATCGAAGACACTCAATTGAAAGTCTTTAACTTAATTTTTGTTTACATTAAGATATTCATTACTTTCTCCGCTTATAAAGTAGAAGATACAGCTGTGTGATTACAGATCTATATATTTAGCTTACTCTTACATGATGCTAGTCAATTCATCAGTATTTTAGATGTATCAATCAAATTAATAAATAACATGATCTTAAGTACACAAAAATTACCAGTATTAACAGGTTCAACTCACCAATTAATATCTTATACTAGTCTTCTTATCCATACTGTATCAAATCAATAGAAAATCTGAGAATATTTAGATGTATCGCTGTTCTCACAATATCACTCAGCTAATCATTTAAAGTTTACAGAACTAGTTAAGTAATTCGTTGTTTATCATATAACTGCCCCATAATACTCTTGAAAGGCCTAAGGTGGAGACAGTCCGCTCCCCCTCTCCAAACGCTACCAGGAAAGTCATACTTGCCGCCCTCTCGAGGCAGAAGTACTGTTTGTGAAATCGAGAGGAAGAAAAGCAAATATCCATCTCTCAAACCGGGCTGATGGGTACTATGGACCCACCCATGGGGTTGAAAAACCCTGATATCAAACCAGTGGTGTATAATTGGCTCCAGGATCCTTAGGGAACAAATGTTGCATAAACCCAATACTGGTCACTGGCTACCATGTGTACTAGACCTCTGCATCGAAGGTTTGGGGAGTGGCCTCCTAAGGATGCTACCTGTTTCGGGCTGGACACCCAGAAATCATCCCAGCCTGTACACAAATTGAATGATTATTACTTTTTATGGTGAATACATATTTTGGTGTCCCTTTGCATCAATATTTATGCTTAAATAATCAAATAAATATCATATAATTAATCAAATACAAGTCCATAGAACAATTTTTTTAAAATATTTTATTTTATAGGTCTCATCTATCAATAGAGTTCTTCGCAATTTGTCAAACGAATCACAAAGACAATTGTCGTCTGCCGCAGCAGCCGCTGCTGTAGCTGCGGCCGCTGTTGCCGCTCAAGCTGTTGTACACAGAAATGAAGTGAATTCAAATTCAATGGGTGTATCGAATACAAATCAACATATTTCAACACAAAATTATCTATCAAATATGAAATGTGATTTACATGGTTTAACTAAATCATTTATGCCATCTATGTTTAATTTTACACCATATCATGTTACAAACAACAATAATAATTCAAATAACAATAATAATATCAATAATAATCATAATATATTCACAATGCCACCGTCGATATCACAATTCTATAGTCAACAAAATTCAAATCTAAACAGACATTCTACCAGTTGTTTTAATGATCATAATGTGATTGAATCACATAGAACTGTTCCTAATACACCTCATATACATGCAAATAATACAATCTATTCTAATTTAAATCAAAACCCACACTCACCGATAATATCCTGCTTCCAAACAGGAAATGGTATAAATAAATCTGTCCCGTCGAATTTTAGACATGAAAACTTACACTCGATGCGTTTACCTTATGATAAATTTAATGATTTATTAATAACTGCATCATCGGGCGCATCACAAACTTCATGGGCACAAGCATGGTATTCAGCAGCGGCCGCATCGGCCAATAGTGTCTATTCCAGTTTATATAATTCATCTAATTCAAGTCAGAAAAATGAATTCCTTCAGGAAAGACAGTTTTCACCATCTTTAAATTACTTAAATCATTGTGGATTGCCTGGGTTTTATCAAAACCTAGAAAATGCAGTTAACTCAGTGAATGACACTAATATGGGAACGAAGTGTTCAGGGAATGTGGATATCAATAATGAACTAGATAATCGTAGTATAAGTGAATTATCACCTCATTGTTCTGAACAACGACAACAGTCACATCATCGTCATCAAGAGAAATCATCTATGCTATCTCATCAATCATTGCATAATACATTACATATATATAATGAAAATAGCTCACCAGTGCATCAGTCATTATTATCAAATAATTATGAGTTGAAACCGGACTCTAAATGGTCATTCAATGCAGATTCATTACGTCATTACAACGATCAGCACCATCAAACTATGCATCAACAAGCCGAAAACCATCAGAGATCTAACAATAATTTGTTCAAATCAGAGACAGAAGAATTTAAACAGTTAGTTTCTTCTCTAGATGACAAGGAAAAAACAGATAGACCGAGAAGAAGGTTTTCAATAAACCCATTGTTTACATATGAAAATATAAGTAATGTGAATGAGAATACAGCAAATTTTATGCAGTCACATAAAGACGATGTTGTTAGCACGCATCTACATTATTTATCAAGTAGAGATATGCAAAGTATTGATGAGCAGTCATTTCCTCATATAGATAAGGAGCATAGAATGAACGAATCACAATTGGGAATAGATGATGATGAAGATGATGATAATGACGATGGTGAAGATGATGATTGTGATGATTTGGTTAATTGTAATGCAGCAATTAGTTCAGCATCAGCTGTTTCAAGTAGTAATGAAAATAATGTAAATCAATCGTTATCATCGTCTTCTGCTAAAATCCTAGACTCAAAGTTAACAACGAATTTATATCTTAAGCAAATAAACGATTCTAAAGAAAGAAACATCGGGAGTGAAACATATTCATGTAGAAATTCTGTAAATGAAAATCGAATTGTTTGTGATGACAGCTTCACAGAAAATAACCAGTTACTGATGACAAGTAGGTCATAAATGTTATATATATTACAAATCATTTGAATTCAATTTCGAAACTCCATAATTTAAAGATAACAACTAAACATGATATATCAAACGGTATTCGGTATGTTTTATTGGGTTAATTCTCTGAAAAATTTGCTTTTAGATTATAGAAAGGTTCAAGGCAATAATCTTACTTGATGCTTGTCAGCAAGGTGGATCTACAATCTTGGTGAAACTCCTACTTCAGGTGGAGTTTGGACCTCAGTGTTATATACAGGAAGTTACAAATAAGCTTTAAAATAATTGATTGATCTTCTGTGGTAACGGCCAACATGAGTCATTAAGGCTTGTGACAGAATAAAAACTTGGTCTAGGGAATTCGACCAGCGCTAGGAACTAGGCAAAAATGACATTATTCACTGCCCAGTGATCAATCAGTGTAAATATTTTTGTCCTGCAGTTGGTTAGTCAAAACCTGAATAAATCAGTGAAACTGGCCAGTACGGGTTTGAATATCACTAGGATGATTAATTCGATTAAGATTTTAAAAAAAACTTGCTGATGACGAGGGAACAACACAAAACACAAGTTAAGCGTTTCATGTCGACTACGTTCAACTGCCTGACATCAAAAATAGTCTATGAGATGTTGAATCACTTAAACCAGAGGTCATATTGCAAATTTATCAACAGATTTCAACCATAATTAAAGAATATATAGAGATGAAATTGATTACATATTATTGATTACTCAGTGTGCATCTGAATTCTTCTAACCATCGGAAAACGTTGACTAATGAGTGATAGTATTGTAAAAACTAATCAATGTACACTTCCAACATGAATCAACAGATAAATAACTACTATATTATGGTGTATTTTAAACCGGAGCCATATTCTGTTATCTTAGAATATATCTTCAAATTAGAACATATCTTCTAAATTTTGTAGCGGTCAAATATCTCTCTGGCTGTCCTCTCCAAAACTAAGGTTCAGTTATACATATCCAAAATATTTTCCTTACTACTCGACAAATGTTAAAAACTGATATGAGATGATAAAGTTATAATTGTTATTTGCTGACCGTAAAGCTTGTCCATAGATTTTATTCAAAATGCATGAATCATAGTCTACGATGTACACTATTGAGTACCCGAAATTCCACAGTGAAATAAAGATTTAGAGTCAGTATTCACAATATGATAATACGTTTACATAGTCCTAGGAATTATAATCGATAAGCTCATTACGCACACACTTTAACCCCGAGTCTCAAAGAAACAAATAGAGTGGTACCATTCAGTGCGCACTCGAAAATGCTAGTATGATTAAGTAAGAAATAATCAGAGTCAAACGTTGAACACTGATTGATCTACAGTACGGGTCTAATCTTGTTTATTTTGTATGAAGTTATAGTAATCTATGGTGAACAGTTAATAAGACAGAAAGTTCACTTTATAATGTGATTTGTATTTTTTTGTTCAGATATAGACAAATCACAATTGTATTTTTACATCAGTTTAAATTTGCTAAAAATTATTGTCAGCATTATTATCATAATACACTAAGATTAAATCCTTATTATTTAATGTAGACTGAAAGTCACTATGTATAATACATATATATAAAGTAGATCATAACATATACTTACTTACGCCTGTTACCCCTGATGGAGGAGCATAGGCTGCCCATCAGCATTCTCCATCCAACTCTGTCGTGGGCAAGATTATAACATATACCGAACATTTAATAAACTATAGTCAGAAATATAGGGAGAATCTATTCATATTTGTAAATAAGTATTACGAAGAAAATTAATTAAAAATAGTAGTGATTATTCTCTCCTTTCTGTCTGTTCATCTTAAATTGTTATGTTTTGTCTTTATAGGAGGATCAAATCCAGAATTTTTTGAAAGAGAATTTCATGAAAATTTTACAAGAAAATTAAATGAAATTAATACAAGACATGAACATGAACAACAATATAATATAATGAAAATAAATAGAATGAATGAACTTTTACAGGGGAACAATAATGATCAGACAACTTTACAACAATCACGAACACCGATAACAACATCATCTTCATCATCGTCAACAGTAATGACAGAGAATGCAAATAAATTTATACAATTGACCAATAACATTACTACTACTAGTAGTAGTGGTGTTGGTATTAGTAATGATAGTAGTGATAATATGACAAGTGAAAGGAATGACTTTATACAAAATCAATTAAATACACAATTTTATCATGAATTAAATGAAACACAAGAAACATTTTTAGAAACATTACATGCAAACCAAATAGAACAGCCAAAAGAACTAACTAAAAATAAAGCCTTTCTTAATACAGATAATTCTGATTTATGTGTTAGAACAATGAATAAAAGACCGAATAGTATTACTGCGATTGTTCAATCAATATCAACAACAACATCATCAACATCAATATCGTCGTTGAATAGTTCAAAATCTGAATTGAATGAAAGATCTAATTCTGTATTAAGTGAAATAAATTTCTCACAAATGATTATGACTGATGAAAAATATCAAAGTAATAAACAGAAACAGTCAGACCAACAACAACATCGTCATCATCATCATCATGAGGAGCAACTGCAGCAACAACAACAACAACAACAACAGCAACAACAACAACGCAGTCGTACTTCATTCTCTAATCTTCAATTAGAAGAACTTGAAAGAGGTGAGTTACTCACTTGCAAAGCAATGATCAGGTTGTTAGAAAGAGAAATATCGTAGTGTGTTTTGTTAATAAAGTGTTTTGAATCGACCCTAGATAATGAAAGATCAAAATAACTGTTAGTATGCTAATTTCTATTTTATTAATTACATAGGAGGGTTAGATAGGGATATGGAGAATTGAATATATATATACGTAAATATAATCTATCTAAGCTTCTAGATCGTAAAAGTAAGATACGCGCGGATCCGAAGTCCACAAAACAGCTAGTTGTCTAAGAAAGAGGTCCTTTAATGAGTAGTATACATAAATTTGCTACAAACCTCAACTTGTGAGGTACCTGCAGCGCCTTGAGAGTCTGTAAGTCTGAAATAAAGAAGGATTCCTGCAGTAATAACATAAAGAATTATCAAAAAATACGGTAGTGAAAATGACAGCTAATAGCTGTGTCTAATCCTAATAACAGTTTATCAAAAAGCAAAAACGGAACCAAGAGCACACAATATGGAAATCTTTGCGTTTAAACAAGGACTGAACGGCCGTACAAAACTAAATAACTGCTACGAGGGTTAAGAGAAAATGATTATAATGATAAATACAATAAATTATTATAAGTAAATGTAATTACTTGAGAATATTACAACGATAAACTTACATCACAACATGCGCCCGGAAAATGCTAGGAATTCTACTGTTTACTGAATATTTATATGTAGTATAAACCAATACACAAGAGAGTTGAAGGAAAGTGAATCGAGACGGAGAAATTGAAACCAACTTAACTATATATATTAATGATTTATAATTAGTCATCATTATGGTCCTAGTTTGTCCACTGGTTCTGTAGTTAAATTTGCGGGGAGGTTTGTCTCAAAACTCGTTAGTGGCCCTGATACACTAGGCTACTCGATATGATCCTGAAACTGCTAATGACTGAGTTCGATGTGTGACTAATTGATCTCGCCAGCAGGGAACTACCCTAATCACCAATTGACGATCTGTTAGATGGACGCTGATTAGTTGGAGTTCAAAATTATGTTACTATTAAGCTCACGATTAAATCCAGATCATTTGAGGATAGAATAAAATATGGTGATAGTTTATAAATCAGACGAAAGCTTGATATTAGGTGAATAGAGAAAATGAAAAACTCATCTGTTTATAATTACACGTAAAAAAAAGTAATGTCACTAAAAAGGTTGTCTAGTTTTTAACCTTTTATTTTTCTCTTTACAACAGTTATCTAGATCGATTTTAGGCAACTTCTGAATTTTAGTAACACACACGAAAACAAACAAGATAGTTAAAACTCCTAGATTATTCCTGCTCGTGTGAATATTTGAAAGGATAATTCGACAGAAACTGGACGCCCAAATAGATAGGAGACATTATATGCAAAAATTATATTTGAAATAGTTTCAGCAATTGTAATTTAAGTAATTCTAATGTTTCATATTATAAACTTGTTTGAACTTCCTATATTCTATTGTAAGTTTGATTTTTATTATTGCCCAAAAAGCTTGATGGGATAAACGCTAGAATTATTTTGAATGTCAATCCTTCAGTTTATTTCAAATATAATTCTTATTTCTGTCGAATTCTAAATTTACACATGAAATATAATGCTATAATGACTAATATTCTTGATTGATTTTTAGAATTTGAGCATACACATTATCCTGATGTGTTTTCTCGTGAAAAGTTATCCAGTCGAATCCTACTGCCTGAAACCCGTATACAAGTTTGGTTTTCTAATAGACGTGCAAAGTGGAGACGTGAAGAAAAAATGCGAATGAAACAATTAGCTTCTAGAAATCAACAGAAATCAATTCATCAGTACCATAGTAACAATAATAATAATAACAAGATCAACCCATTAATATCAAGTTTAACAATGACACCAACAATAAAATCTGTTGTAAACACTGCCTATGTCAATAATACTGATATTAGTCTAAAAGATAAAATCAATAATACTTCCAGAACCGTGGAAATAAATAATTCAAATCGTTCAATTTATTCTGGAATTCCAAATAAAAGTAATAATAATAATATACATATGACCAGTTGTATTGATGATGTATCTAATAAAAATATTGATTGTGGATCAACTGATCTACTCAGATTACAGGATGAACATAAAATTCCATCATCTAAAGTTCCTGTAAAAGTTAGTAAATTAAATGATTTCTTATCATTATCATCTACCAGGTATTCAACTACTGATTTATTGGTTAAAAAGAATATTGATGAAAGATATAATCTTTATCATAATCCTTTCTATCATAACATAGAAGAGAAACACTGGACTTATTTACCTCCACATCTACAAATTCAATCACAAAATAATTTGGATCAATCAACAATTGAACAACAAACATGTTTGAGTAATATACAAAATATAACCAAGAATTTTGTTTAAATTTTAAAATCTCGTCACTATTAAGAACAACAATAACAAAAAGACACATCTTAAGTATTTAATTTTGATGAATGAGCAATATCGTTTTCAATATTCATACTAATTTGTTGTACAGTGATTTTAAAATATTTGCAAATATATCATTAATTTATTAGATTGTATACAACCATTTTGTTTGTATGATAGGAACTTATTTCAACGATAGTAGGTAATGTTACTGTTATATCTTGAAAACTGATTTTTCTCGATATACCGCGTATAACAGAGCACTAGAACACCAAAACCCTTCCAAGTCGCAATAAGAAGACAGAAGACTAATGAAAGGAATATTATTCCAAACAGTATCAATCGTAGTACAAAATTGTCAGGTATTTATAGTTTTTAGTGAGAACAAAATCATCATTACAGTCTTCCAATCCGCATACAGGGGGTTATTAGCATTATCCAATTGCGAAGCTACACGTTGGAATTCTAGAACATTCTTCCGAAAGGTGATTGGATGAGACGTCTTCGGCTCCTTCTGAGCCTCTTACAGCTTCCTCGAGTTTCACCGGTAGTCCGTTGTCACAGTTACTTTATTGATTAAGTGAAGAGATTTGTGATTGGGACATTGTGCATTAACTCATCTAGTTTTCTGTAATTTATAAGCGCTAGTTATACAAATCATAGTAAATCTCCGGTTTGATATATTTCATGAAAATAAAAACGAAAATTGTATTTAATGATTCTTAGGTTTATAGTAAAAAATTTCCAAATCCCTACATATTTAATTACATTCACTGGGATTTTACTATGAGGAACTGACGTACTTTAGTCAAGTAGGCAGTATATATCTATGTAATTTGTTTAAAATATTAAATCCTCAGTATTGGTGGAAACCTGGTAATCTAGGAATGCAAAATGAGGACTGATGTAACTGTAGGTAGTGTATTCGATTTTGATTGGCTTGAGCTATTAAGAGGTTCATACCATGTATTGTTTCTATTTAATAATGGCTTGTATGACGAGCATACCATCTCCTTCTGACGGACTACAAATTACACATTTTCTCATCCATATTACTGACTTGTGAAAGTTAACACAGCTACATACAATTCACTCATTTATATATTAAAACCGTTAATTGAAAATTTTATAACTGAACTAATTAGATATGACAAAATTGAATGCTAAATCTTAAGCAAGTCTATATATGGCTGGACAGAAATGATGTAAAATAACTGGTCAGCTTATTAAAAGACATTATTCAATCAGATGGAACTTGCTAACCCATGTTTTAGACTTCTTTCTGGATCATATCCTAACAATCATGTGTTCAGAACTGATGAAGTGGTATGTTTCTTGAAATGCTTCGACATTCCTAGGGTTTCTTCGATCCACAAATTCGATATTTTCTGAATGTTATTTATCGTCACTGATAGAACTAGTTAGATATCAGGTTACATGACAACTAATCCACTCTGTAAGAACGTTTACCTAAGATTTACGATTAACAGAAGATTAGACGTCAACCGAGATTAGGTCTCCCATTCGAAAGCAAATGAAAATTTTTTGGGAAGAAATAAATTCTATTTTTAAGTTACCGTGTGTAAACACGAGAAACTCTGAGCAACGCAATTCTAACCACGAATAGCAAACTGGTCCTACAGTTTCATCAAGAAGCATAAATCATCAAATAAAACACCGGATCTGTTAATGAACATTATTGAAATGATGAACATATCTAGGTTAAATAAACGTTGAAAACCAGGAAAACACTAAATGACCGTTTTGTTCCAGTACGGGAAATTGACAGTATTCATATTATCATCATCTATGTTTTTCGTCCCACTAAAAATAATTAGTGAACTAACAAATGCATCTGCTTAAACTAAGCCATCATTATTCCTTATGAACTTCAATATGTCATGAACGCTTTAGTATGAGAACGAAAATTTCTTTCCCTACTAATTACACACTTATCACGTAAGCCTTAGTAGTTATCATTTCAGGGAGTTTCGACTTAATTTCTATTTCGAAATATTTGTTTATGTTGTGATGTTTTCTATTATCAACATAAGTCCGACTACATTTATCAGTTTACTAATAATTTATACTTCTAACTTATAATGTATACTTATGTGACCTCTGGCGATGTTATCACTGACTTGTAAATTGTTTTGGTTAGCTTGGTGTGTTTCATAAATGCACATCAATATCACTACATTTCGGAGTAAAGTCTGAAGACCTATTTGAACAATATGGTTTTAATCTTACGTTAACAATAAGTAGAAATTAAATATGGAGCTGAGACAAATAATTCGTCCAGAAATCTGCCCATCAAATTCTATACTTTTATTATTTATTTAAACTGATTATGAAACTTAAGGAGGAAGATTGTATTTGTAAAATCTCGGCCAATGAACATGAAGTACATCGAACGTTGAAATTCAACACATAGATTCTTTCTCCTCAATGTCTCACATCGAATCGGCACCCAAATACCATGAAACTAATCGATCGAATTTGGACAAAAGTCCTCATACACTGATTATCAAACTGTTCAGAAAAATAAAAGAAAATGGAACAAGCTACTATATCATCTTTTTACTGCTTCAACTTAACATTCCAAAAGCAAACTAAAATAAAAAAAATATAAAAAATAACTGACTTTTTAAATTACAATTTGCAATATATACACTTCTGTTTAATGTAAAAAGTGAAATAACTACTAAAATTAAACTCAAAGGCAAATAATAACAATAATAAAGGGAAAATTCGTGATATTTCTATTGAAACACTGAATAATTGAGTAAATGCCAGGAGAAATGGAGAAACAACAATAATAAATGATAAAAATGAAATAGAAAAAATGCATTATTTCGAAATTCTTTTCAATGATAATCGGTGCTTAGATATGATTGGTGTGGAATGTTGCGTTGGTGATGTGGCGGTAATAAGTTGAGATGAACGTGACTGACGACGTTGACGTGTTTTCACTAAATCTGCAATACTCATATCAGAGTTATCAAATGAATCATTTGTAAGCTGTGAATTCGATGACATTTCTGAATTGTACGGAGGAGTTTTTATTCTAAATGGATCGGACAACGATAGCTTTTGTTGTAAAAAGAAGAAACAATATATAAATAGTCAGTCATAGTACATATTTTATAGGATAAAATTTTATAGCAAAATAAATGAATATTAAATTACGATGAATTTGCAAAAGTTTGAGGCAAAATACTCAGTAAGCATCAAGCTAAAATTTAGTGATTCAGTCAGTTCGCGTAGAACCAGACAAGCATGTGCATTGGATAAAGTTGATACATCAAATTAATGTGATGAGATCAAATTGAGATGATCATCAGAAACCAAGGTAATAATAATATTGATGTTCAAACAGAGTATAGTTCGAATAGAAAGTTAAGAATTAATAATATGATTTCAAGTTTAAACTCAGAATCCAAAGGGAAAGACAAAAAAGGTGAATAGGTCAGTGAGACTGAACCATATCGCTTAAGTGTTTCAATAGCAGACCATAACAATTGTTTAGATATCAATTAAGTAGCACGTACCTCCCTAAACAATTCAGACCGACGGTGAATGACTTCATGAATTAATTTCATGCGTTAGTCTCACTCACCATAGCTTTCATCTACTATATTTCGACGGCCAGTCAGCCATACGCAACACAGAACTTGGCACATATGTGTACTGGTTTAGGTTGCCACACCACGTTTGCAAATTGAGATAAAATTATCAAGCCAAATACCAAAGTAATACAAGTAGTAACAGTAGTAGTAGTGAAAAAATTAGGTAAAGACGATATAATTCATAAAACAAAAATGAATTAGTGAAGCGAAAAAAATATAGAGAAATTTCGAAATTCAAGATGAAGTGAAAAAGTATCTAAACCAGTACAACCGATTCTGAACCATGTCACTTAAAGTTTCAAACCACTGGTTACGGTAATCGCGCGGATCACAACTAGGTGGTCTGCACCCACCTCATTCCATCTGTCAATGGGATTAGTTCTGCCGTTCCTACCAATCTACACCTACACCAGAAAACTCCCCGTCGGCGTAGGCGGTAGTTGGATATTATTAATACACTTCCCAACTAAGTTGGGGTAGGGGTGGAATGAGTATGGGTAACAAGCGTTTCATCCAATTCAGCAGAAAATTCGCAAAATCATCAACCGACTTGCTGAATTTATGTAGTACCTTATGTCCGCAGTTCACTCAGTTGTTTTAGAGATACAAGCACTGTTTCGGAGACAACTATGGTCAAAGGCTCGTAAACTATCTGTTTCAGAATTTCAAGGTAATAGGAAGCCAACGACTACCCTAGTTTTCTGGAATACTCGAAGTCAATGTATGGAGATGTTATTGAATTTGCTTTATCTTCTCCTAAATAATCAAATAACTGTCCATTCCAACTTCTTACTCTTTAACTACATTTGTTCCTTTCAAGAAGCAATTTTCATGTTCAGATTTCCATCGTTCTTGAAATTATTTCCCACCCTATTAGCTACTGTGGAGTCCCGAATAGAGTTTTAAAGTATTTAGCATGACTACAGGTTATTAAATTTGTTTAGCGAAAGAGTTTGAGTAAAAAATACGGTTAATAGACATAAAAATTTAGTCAGAAAAGTTCTGAAATAAAAAAACATTTCATTTTTTTATTGTTTGTGAATTAGTTAAACAACTCACATTTTCTTTTTCACCCATTGAACTATTCAAAATATCTTTAGGCGATTGAATACATTCTAAAATATCTTTATTATTAGAAAGTTCTAATGAATTATCACATTTATTACTACGTTGGGAACCGCGAGGACGTTTAGCTTTAGGTTCAGGAGTAAAACACGGTTCTTCACGAATAAGTAGCGGGAGAATAATATCAGAAGTTGGTGACTTCGTAATCTCAACGATCTCAGATTGTTTTATTTCGTGAGAAATAGATTTATCTGATACAGATGTAGATGAAATTTTTAGTCCTGGGATACTAGAACGAGAACGGGTTTTTCGTGAAAGACCTGTACGCGAAGCACTTCGATTAGGAAGGGTTCGAATATAAGAACACTAAAAATTCAAGAGAAAAATACTCCAACGATTATTATTGAGTAACATTGACAATAAATAATCTATGCTTATCAAACAACGACCAACTGTAACAAAAGTTAATCAAATGAAAACCAAAACTACGAGTGATAAACATTTCCTTATCTGATGAATCTGTCTTATACAAAACCTACTTATCAGGTACATATAATATTTTACACGAGTAATGATTATTAATTTTCTAATGAAACTTAACATCGACTAAGGTGTTGTAAATAATTAGAGATTATCATAAAGTTCTATTTTATTAATAACTATTACGAAATTTCCCAATAGTGTATTTCATTATATTTTGAACACATTTACTAAATATATGTGAAACCCAGTGTTGCTGTTCTAATTAACAATTGAATCTTGTACCCCTTGACAGAAAAATTAACGAGTATTATCCCCATTAGCTAGTCTACTGAACTATATTTATTACCTATCTAAAGCAGAAATACAAGCCATCATAATAATCATGATAGGAAACATATAGTTGAAGAGTAATAAACAATGTTCTGGATTCAATTATTAATTAGCATCAAACATACAATCAAAAGAAAAACAAATTCGGTTTCGTTCAATAAACCTATGTATACTGATGAACACGGAGTAGTTCGGTATCACAGGTTAAAACTAGTTCATTTTGTTGTGTAAGTTCCTTCTAAACACCTTGATAGACTTCGTAATGAATTTATGTAAATTCAATATATATCCCACAAAACTACCACTGAAATTACACTGGAAACAATGTGAATTCCTTAAATATAGAAAATATTTTAATTGATAATGTACAGAAATTTCTTTTAAGCTTTAAGATAGGTTATCATTAACTAGAAAATAAGTGTACTGTTCACTTGTTTTAGCTTAATTCTAACGGGAATTTGAGCACCATGAATTTATTCAGTTTGTAAATGTGATGATTATCCGTCGATAATATTAGACCATGGATTGAATGCTAATTGACCATATCTTTAGACCTGAAAATCATGTATTTGATTCCATATGAGTTCGTTGATTTTCAGCGTCAAGGGATATGAGACAAAGGAAATGGTGAATTTTTCCTTTAAAATGTTTTCTTAATGAATACGACTGTTGATAGACATTTGAAATCTTGTAAAACAACCGGTCAGTGTTATCCCATTAGATACAAACCGTTCACTATTCTATTCATATCATAGATATGTATATAATATGAACGGTGCAAAGACCTTATTAAAATATTTTACCCTGAGAATTCTATATAGTACTAAATACAAAGTAATGATTAATGTGATAAGTATTATCCTAAAAACAAAGAAAAGTGAAAAAGCCACACAACGCTTTATAGTTCCCAATAATTCAAACAAAACTGACATAAAATTAAATTCAGTTACATATTTTGTTTATCAAACCTTCTAAAGGCTTTATTTTAGATATTAGTAGACTAAAATTCACAAAATATAAGTTGAACTGCAGGTCTAGAATCATTAATTTCCATAGATATAAAAAACGAAATGTAATGAAGCGAAATTGGCTTTCGGTGTAACGTACAGTAGCAGTTTTTGGTGTATTATTGTTTAAAGATTGTTCACAGTCAGTAGTAGTTGTTGATACATATCGTTTAATTGGAGTAAAATTCTAAGAAAGAAAAAAACATAGTTAAATGAATGTAAAAAAGTCCAACTTAACAAGGAGTACCTTGGGGTTAAAATAAGAAATGCAAAAAACTTCATCACAGTAAAATCATATATGCTACATGTTTTATACACACACTACCACGTATAAATGTATTTAAGCTGATACAAATCGAATTTCGAAACAAGTACCTAAAATGATTCAACCTGACCATAAGACTAATCTTCATTCATGATAGTTAAAAACCAGAATGAGCCGAGTAACCATTCAAATTACAGTGAAATTTACCCAATGACATTTATTTTCATGAGACTTCACTTTCCTAAAGACACACAGCACTAGCAGTCGAAGGATGTTACAAATTCGGATTACGCACACATACACACTTTCTCTCTGTTTAGACTCCATTAACTAATATCACAACAACATATACATGAATATTGTCATTCGTTGATATTTTGAAGATCAGTTATAAGATTCAACCTAAAGAATGTCTTAAAATGTTTTTATTTACTAATCGATAATAAGTGCCCGTTAATTTGGGTAGATTTGTGCTACTAGGAAAATTTTAATTTGTGAATGAAGTATTGGACATTTATTATTATCACGGGATTGAAGAAGTTATTTGATTTGAAATAGCACAAGATTAGTGGGTAGAGACTTGAGTAATCTATGGAGAATTAATCATTCGAATATGGAACTTGTTTGTTTATTTGAACACATAAATATTGGTACAAAGGAGCCCCTTACACGCTGTGGGCAACTGGGAAGTGATAACCGCCCTCATACCTCTAACAGCACTCAAGACCACTATGTTCATAATCAACCTCTTTCTCCAGTCCGTATTATTACTCCTACGATGACTTTCAACACTAAACTTGGTCTTTTGGCTTGTTCCTCAAGTGTCACCATGGCCATCGATTCCACTGCACAAAACACTATCCCAGGTCTACTGAAACCTCGCTCCAAACTACACATTGGAGCCTTCAACGTACGCACCCTTTGTCAAGTCGGCCAGCAGGCCTCCTTGGCTAAGACTCTAGAATCTCGTACTATTGATATATGCTGTGTTTCCGAAACACGCATACAGGATCCTAGAGTAGTCATTCATTTGACCTCACCTCGGCAAAACGGAGAACCGACGAGATCTCGTGGACTGGCAGGTGTAGGCATAGCATTAAGTACGAGGGCAGGAGAAGCACTATTAGAATGGATACCCGTGAACAGTCGTCTATGTGCTATTTGGCTTAAGGGCTCCGTAAGAACTCGAAAGGATAGGGATACACATCGTTGCCTTTTCGTTGTTTCTGCCTAAGCTCCCACTAACTGCAGCTCGGATGAAGTTAAAGATGACCAATGGATTTCTTCTGGGTCTATTGCACTGATCGATTATCGTAAACTCATTCTATTAGGCTCTAAACACGATGATGAGCGAAAACAAATCAGATCTAGGTTAACCAAAAGTCTAAGGAACGACCGTGAGCAGTGGTGGGCAACGAAAGAAAAAGAGATTGAAAAGGCAGCGGCTATAGGTAACACCAGACAGCGCTTTAGACTCATACAAGAAACCTGAATTAAAAAGTTAAGTATAAGTGAGACTATCTTGGAAAAAGACGACCCTCTTATCTGCTCTCAGCCCAGACGTTTAGAACGATGGACGGAACATTTCAGAGAACAGTTCAGCTGGCCTTCAGCTACTCTACAACTACCCACCACTCCCAGAAAACGTGAATGGAACATTGAAATAGGTCCCACAACTCTAGCTGAAGTTCAAAAGGCTATAGTTAATCTGAAACGAGGAAGAGCAGCTGGTTCAGATGGATTGGCTACAGAGGTCTTTAAGGATGGTGGTTCAATTTTAGCGATTAGGTTGATCAATATTTTAGCTAAAATCTGGGAGTTGGACGTAATCCTGTCTGACTGGTCACAATCACTCATTGTCCCGATATATAAGAGAGGGTCAAAATCATCCTGTGACAACCATAGGGGGATTGGTTTGACTAATATAGTATCTAAAATACTAGCCTCGATAATTATCAGACGCCTAACTAAGACTCGTAAACTGCAAACACGAGAAAACCAAGCTCGCTTCAGACCTGGTCGTGGCTGCATCGACCACATATTCACCATTCGTCAGGTTCTAGAACATAGGCATACTTATCGGCGTCCGACAATGGCGGTCTTACTTGGCTTAAAAGCAGCATTTGACTCGGTAGACCGCGAGATTCTGTGGCAGTCTGTCATTGAAAGGCGTACCTCAGAAGTACATAAACCTTGTGAAGGATCTTTGCTCGAACAGTTGAGTCAGAGCTTATGGCGAACTGTCATCTGATTTTGCAACCTCAAGTGGTATCTGGCAAGGCTGTCCACTTTCGCTATTTTTGTTGAACTTCATCATAGACCTACTGATAGAAATAACATTCTCGTCGATTGAATTTTCGAGCATTGATCTCCTTCCAGAAGGTCCACTTATCGACTTGGAATACGCAGATGACATAGTCCTATTTGGTGAAGACTCTGATAAAATACAGTCTTCTGGTAACACTAAGCAACAATGCCAGAATGTTTGGGATGCACTTCTCTCCCTGTAAATACAATCAGAATTATATAATTCTGATAAACTTCGTCTTCTCATTGCATTATCGAAATTTATCAAAGGGAATAATTGTTTTAAATAACATACTTGTTCTTTAAGTGGAAGACCTTGTTTAAGCATTGATTTAGTTGGTGATGGACAAGTTATATTTAAAACAGAGGAAGAATTTTCGAGTGAAGTGGAAACTTTTGGAGTTTCTATTGTATTGTGAACAGGAGTTGATTGTGCACGACCAATAGAACCACGTAATAATGATGACAAACCAACACCAGTAGAATGTGATGTATTCGATGCAGAAGTTAAGGATTTGCTATGATTCAAAGGAGAATTAGATATTTGTAAATCTATTTCATATCCTGATTTTGAAAACAGAAAGTCCTTTACAACTTGTTGTAAACAGGATACAACAGTAGGATCCTGGGAACGATAAAAATGAAAACATATCAACAGACAATATTCACTATTGAAATGACTGAAGTATGCTCAGGTAGTCATTCTTAATTATGACCAAAGAACACACAGTCATTGACATTTAACTAACCTAACCCGATTGATTTAAGTTTGATAGGATGGGATATGACACGAATAATATGAAGAAAAGACTAATTCCAGTCAAAGACGTTGAATAAATTAATCCTGAGACGTTCGACAAAGTTAATGTATTGGGAATGGGAGACAAAGTTGACTGATTAATTAATATTTCTAAAACATTGAAACTAAGCCAAAACAATTCAATAGGTTGTAGAACCCAGAAGAGCTGAATACAGTAAATAATTCAAAGCACTAATACACTATATCGTAAATTAGATAGGATTTTTGTGAACAGAAAGACTTTTGATTCTCTTCGAAATATGGAGTAAAATACAGCCCTCAGTTTAAATATGTAGAAATATTTCGCAAACTTTATTTATTGACTATAAAACTTAGTAGTTGTTAAAGTCTTGGGACAAAATAAATGGCTTCAATCTACAATCATGAAAAAATCTCTTCCTGAAGAGTCATCATTGAATGGAAAAGTTAGTTATTGACTGTACTAAGCCTCCTTACATCAGTAAAATGCTAACACTTATCAATGAATCGTGCTTAGCTGATAGTATGCATACAAAGACTAAGCATAACTTTATCATTAAGAATATTTTGATGGACAGTGTAAATTCATTTCTTAATTGTTCAAAAATCCATTGATTCACTAAACAGTAAGCATATATACCTAGTGTGCTTTCCTGAATATGATATGATATACATGACTGTAAATAATAATTATTTGACGAGACAATTAAACAACGAAGCTAAAGATATACAGTCAACTTACTGACTCATTAGTTGATGCAGTCCGACTGGAACGTCGACCGATTGGTTTTTCAACTGTAACATTGCTAGCAGATGTATAATGTAAAGTAAGAAGGGGAATTTTACGCGAAGGCTGATTATTTAATTTAGACGTTGCATTAATTGTTTGACAATGACGTAACTGCAAGTCGGTGAAACATAAAACACGACCAATTTGAACTATGTCCATTAAATGAAGAGCCTAAAAAGAGCGAAAGGATTATACACATATATTCACTAATTTATGAGATGTAGAATAATGAACTCCAGCATTTGAAGTAAATGGTACTAGGTTTGAGCACTGGAGTGAACATCGAATCTGCAATGTACGTTCATCTAGCTGACGAGTACCAGGTAAGAAGAAACGTGCGTTCTGAATCACACTGCTAGCCACCATACATATTACTTATAATATTCAAGACGTTTCCAACCATTGATTTTTAAAGTAGAATATCTGAGCTATGTATTGACTGAATTGATGATTACAGATTGAAAATGTCTTGTTTACTAATTTTCAAACTCCATGAAAAAAAGTTTACAGAAGTTGTGCATGTGTTCCTCTAGTTTTAACAAGATTCAGAGGATTAACACCTTAGGCAATTAAGATTCTTAAAAAAATGCAGGGCTAAACTCTAAGATATCACATTTTGCTGTTCAGATAAATCGTAAAGAATTTTTAAAATGGTAAACACATCCAACTGATCATTAAACAACAAATAGATAAATTATTAACAGTTGATCTTTCAGTGAAACCAACCTGTAAACCATCCCAAAATTTGATCACAGATAAACATGTTTCTGATTTACAATTCGCATCCACTGCATAAACGCAATCGACATCAGAAGAAGGATATTTGAAAGGAGTATCGATTGTTCTTGGATGGTCCATCTGTTGTTTAACATCAGATGGATAGCTTTTGTAAGGTGGATTCGAATGCACTGGAGTATGATAAATTGCTATAATCAAACAACGTAAATCAACTTCACGATTTCCTAAAAAATAATTAAAATGGAGGAAAAAACCTAATAAGTACCTCATATATAATTTAAATGATACCAAGGACAAATATCTAAAATAAAGTCTGAGAAAAAATGAGAAAAGAAATTGAAACAAGTGAAATAAGCTTATAATATTGAAGCAATTAGTCCATCTGATAAACTTCGATAGTGTTATAAGAAGATGAAGAGTATCAAAACACAGTTCTGATAATCTTCGTCTTATAATATTGAATGGGAACAGAGATACGGTAGCTACACTCTTAGACTTAAGTGTATAACTAACATTTACATTTATACTAAATTTTGTAACACAACATATATATGCTATCAATAATATCAATACACACCGGCAGCCACGAATATGATTTTTACTGAGAAATCGTTAAAATATGATACTATAAATAGTGTAACAAATTATCGATTATTTTGAAATTTGTTGGATTATAGAAAAAACAAGCGACGAACACGTATCTTCATTATTCAGGCAAGGACACTTATTTAACATTACTATTTCAACAAAGAATTATACCTTTGTTAAATGAACTTGTAGATTGGTCCGCCTGAATAATTGTTTGATAGGCTTCAGAAACACTTAGTTTTACTCTTGGATGATATACACGAGAAATATTTTCAATAGAAACAATTCCTTTCAAGTTGGAAATATGACCTAATGATAAAATGCGTGTTGTACGACCACCAGAAAGGCTTAATACAAAACCAGAAGGTATATTAACGCCTATAGGTTTGATAAATCCTGGAACAGTTGATGAGGATACAAATGGATCGTTTGCACGTGTAGCCGACACCTAAAAAACGTATGATCAAGAAAAAAAGTAATTAATAGATAAATAAGTTTAATATTTATACATGGGATTTCATTTGATCATTAATATTACAGAACCAGAAGAGAAACACTATATAAAGAGATTAACTATATAAAATTATATAGATAAGTGAAAAAATATGTAGCAGGAACATTTCTTAACCTTACTGGTATTATAATAAAATCTGCTTAACATCCTGACACTAAAAGGAGACTTAAAAGCTAAATATTTCGTAAGTGCATACAGAGAGATGACTTAATTCTTAAATCACTTAACATTCAACAACTATTCAATTCCGATTTAGTCAGCCATGTGGTATCAATATATATATATTTCCGGATCGGACAAACAGATTTTGAAATGCCAAAATGAATGAATAAAATGTCAATTAACATGGTGTGGCACGCCCGATCATTAGATTGAACTATTAATTTAAGCCCCTGAATAATTCCAGAACAAAAAAAGTTTTTTTTTATCTAATAAAATAACATGATTATTTACAAATTATCAACAGGAAAGTAAACATTTTATGCTACAATCATATAGACGATATCAGGATATCGTCAATGAATTAAAACTTAACTGTTGGGAAGAATTCTTGTTTATTATAACAGCAGAATATCCAAACCTTATATTATTAAAATACAAAGGTAATATCAAATCAATGGCTTACTTCATTTCTGGAAGATAATTTTGTCACTTACTTGCAAACGGTAAAATTCAACAATCTCTCCTTCTTTCAAAACTGATAACATTTCATCCGTTGGACTCCATAAAGTAATCGAAGCGCCTACAATTTATTTAAATTGTAATGACATTACATTAACATTAACAGCAACGTTAATAGTGCCAATATCTTTAAGAGAAAATACATATAATGTAGCAGTTATTACGCAATTCATTGGACTAATTAAAATAAATTCGGAATGCACAATTGTAATAATCGATACGAATGTGTCTACACAATTGTTGGAAAGATTTCAGCCAAAAAGCATATAAATCACCCATGTAGTAATTCAGTGTATTTGAAAGACGACCAACCATTAAGAAATAAATAAGTCTATTTATCATACGAAAATTATCCTCCACGTCAACGAAATAAATAATCACAGAGTTAATATGCAATATCCGATAATTAAAAAAATCAAGTAAAAAAGTAGCTATTGTAAATAGTTTTCCCGAAAAATGACTCTGGTAGTCATTCATTAATGAAATATTCGCCGCAGATTTGGAAAGTGAATGGTATTTGATATTAGAGGCGACTGTATTCTAGTCAAGGTAGAGTGCGGAGTATTGGAGTGAGATGACCAGAATTAAGGACAACGTTTTTATAGGACTGTGAGAGAAATACAGAAAAAAAATCATAAAAAAGTGATTAATCGTACTTTGAAATTACTGGTAGTAACCAGTTACGCATTTGCATTACCCTATCAATGACATCAGATATATAATGATATGTATACTGAGTTATGTTAAGTGGTTGGAATTAGTCGGCAGGAAATTCTGAACTTGGGTTTCATACTAGTTGACACTCATCAGCAAAGTATACCTGAAATCTTGGAGGAGATAATAGTCATAGTGAGATTTGAAAACCGCCTGTGAGTTACGGTTGTTCATGGAATATATTAAACAGTTGTTTCAAAGAATCAAGAAAATGATGAATGGATTGAAATGATAATTTGATGTTTTATAAATATCCTTAATGCTAGATTCATAAGAAAATTTTTAAAATATACTATGAATACATACATGTTTCCCATTGTATCATTATTGTTGATGGAAACTGAAACAAATTTTTTTAAAATTTCCTTTCTTCTTTTAACCTTTTAGAGAAGGGAACGGGCTAGAGTTAAAAAGTAATCGAGAATAGTGGAAAATTTTATCATATAGTTTAGTTAGATTTTTGAATTGAGTACCAAAGCATATTATACGTGACAATATAGTGATCTGATACAATGATTATCACATAACAAAAGATACAAAAAATCAATACTAAGAGTAATAACTTCTAACTCACTATAACCACTAGCAATATCTCTAGGATGAATTCCTGAAACTCTTAAACGCAAAAGAGGAGTAATCTATTGAAATGGAAAAATAAACGGTCAGTAAACAAAATGCATACTATCCAATGAAATTAAGATATCAATCATAAACTTAACAAATAAAAACGACATAAAAACATCCCTTAAAAAAGCAGAAATAATAGAACACATAAAAAATCTATTATAAAAATTTGTCATCTAACCTGTCTAGGTGGGACATTTTCAATAATTGCATCATGAATGATAGACTCTTTATAATGTTGTATAGCATCACGTTGTACTTGAGTTAAATTAGATTCAGCTTCCATAGAATCTGGAGCATTTAAAATTGCTTGTAACAATGCTTCACCATCATTACCCAAAGCTATTAATTGTTCACGTGTAGGTTGAATTCGACGTTTGCCTAGCCAATACATAAAAAGCAGGTACGAATAAAGTAATCAATTCATTAATAGACGATTAAGCATCATCTTCAGAGTGATTCAATATGATAGATTCGTTAATGTTTATTGAATATTCAATCAATTAAATACATTCATTGAAGTTGTCAGATATCACTTTTATGTTTTGAACAAGTAGAATAAATTAGTTAACCTACATACTAAACGTTGAAGAATAATCTGTTTAGTAAATACTTGAAATAATTACCTTTGATTAGAACAACAATGCAGCAACCGACTACCTGCATTATGTAATCTGATATGGAGTATACTTTTGTCGATAGGGATCACTGACAATGTCTAGTTATCTAAATTGAAGTAGTTACGACGAAACTTGGACCCGTGAATCAAGAGTCGAAATTTCGATGCTATAGTGTGAGATGCTGGCTTAGTGACTAACGCATTCAATAGCAGGTTCGAGTCCCTCCTAACCTACTTCACTTCAGATAGCCTTTACATATAAATTGTGCCACAAAGCCGAGCACACGAATCTGTACTTGGTGAGTTGTATCAGATGCTAAAACACTAAGCCGAGGCCTCATTGTACAAAAATACTGAACACAAAGTAACTAGTAGAGAAGCATTCGATTCATGCATAATATGACGTCCAAAAAGTAGTCAACTGTTAATTGCTACATGCAAATGCATATATTAAAGAATTGAACACACATGCTAACGTTTTAGAATACATTTTCAATACACATATCGGTAACTCCACCTGGAGTTCCTCCAGGGGCTACTGCCGGTCCCAAGCCCGGATAAAGGAGGAGGGTTGGGCATGAGGTTAGCGTCCCCATCCCGTAGAAAACTAACTCGCTAAAAAAACGCTAACCAGAAAAAATATTAAAACCTTTAAAACTCTGCCCCGGGTGTCAGAAAGTCTTCATTTAGAAGAACTATGACGCCTCATGATGAAAGCCGAATTCCTTCGGAAGTTACGAGGTTGATGCCCCTTCTGACAACCAGAGCGACCATTTATTTAGGTACATGGAATGTTCGTACAATGTGGGACACCGGAAGAGCCCTTCAGATTGCTGCATAAATGAGGAGATACAATCTAGAGGTGCTTGGGATCAGTGAAACACACTGGACGCAAGCTGGACAACAACGACTAACTTCAGGAGAGCTTCTGTTATACTCCAGCCATGAAAAAGAAAATCCTCCACATACACAAGGAGTTGCATTGATGCTGTCCAAACAAACACAAAAAGCACTTATAGGATGAGAATCTCATGGACCAAGGATCATCAAAGCCTCCTTCAAAGCAAAGAAAGAGGGCATTTCAATGAACATCATCCAATGCTATGCGCCTGCCAACGATTACAAAGAAGACACTAAAGATCAATTCTACAATAGGCTGCAGTTAATCGTCGAGAAGTGCCAAACAAAGGACCTGACCATTCTGATGGGAGATTTCAACGCCAAGGTTGGAACGGACAACACCGGATGTGAAGACATCATGGGACGACAAGGACTGGGAGAAAGGAACGAAAGTGGTGAGAGATTTGCAAACCTATGTGCCTTCAATAAACTGGTAATAGGCGGCACCATATTCCCACATAAACGCATTCACAAAACCACATGGACTTCATCGGATCACACCACGCAAAACCAAATCGATCATATTTGCATCAACAAAACGTTCAGGAGGACTATAGAGGACGTGAGAACTAAGAGAGGAGCTGATATAGCATCAGATCATCACTTGCTGGTCGCCAAGATGAAATTGAAACTCAAGAAACACCGGATAATAGGGCGGACAATATCACAAAAGTTCAATACGGCCTTTCTTCAGGATACTAACAACCTCAACAAATTCAAGATAGACCTCAGCAACAAGCTCCAGGCCTTTCATGATCTACTCAATGGAGAAGGAACTGCTGTGGAGAGCAACTGGAAGGGGATCAAAGAGGCAATCACTTCAACATGTCATGAGATTCTGGGTCACAAGAAGCACCATCACAAGGAATGGATCACTGTTGATACACTGGATAAGATTCAAGAAAGGATTAACAAGAAAGCAGCAATCAATACCAGTCGAACAAGAGCAGAAAAAGCCAAGGCACATACTGAATACACAGAATTAAACAAACAAGTGAAGAAGAGCATCAGAGCCCACAAACGTAGATATGCGGAGGATCTAGCGATGACTGTGGAAAAGACTGCAAGAGAAGGAAACATGAGACAACTGTATGACATAACATAGAAACTGTCTGGAAATCGCCGCAAACCAGAACGACCAGTGAAAAGCAAGGTAGGCGAGGTAATCACCAACATTGAAGAGCAACAAAACAGGTGGGCAGAACACTTCAAAGAACTCTTGAATCGACCAGCTCCACTGAACCCACCCAACATCGAAGCAGCACCCACAGACCTCCCAATCAATGTTGGCCCACCAACAATTGAAGAAATCAGCATGGCCATCAGACATATCAAGAGTGGCAAAGCAGCAGGACCAGACAACATCCCAGCAGAGGCACTAAAAGCAGACGTAGCGGCAACTGCAAGGATACTCCACCTTCTCTTCAATAAGATTTGGGATGAGGAACAAGTACCAAAAGACTGGAAAGAAGAACTTCTGGTCAAAATACCGAAGAAAGGCGATCTCAGCAACTGTGATAACTACAGGGGCATTACTCTTCTCTCAATACCAGGAAAACTCTTCAACACAGTATTGTTAAACAGGATGGAGGACTGCGTAGACGCCCAACTTCGTGACCAACAGGCAGGATTCCGTAAGGATAGGTCGTGTACAGACCTAATCGCAACTCTACGGATCATTGTGGAACAATCAATTGAATGGAATTCATCACTCTACATCAACTTCATTGACTACGAAAAAGCATTTGACAGCGTGGACAGAACAACACTATGGAAGCTTCTTCGACACTACGGCGTGCCTCAGAAGATAGTCAATATCATACAGAATTCATATGACGGATTAAACTGCAAAATCGTGCATGGAGGACAGTTGACAAAGTCGTTCGAAATAAAGACCGGTGTCAAACAAGGTTGCTTACTCTCACCCTTTCTCTTTCTCCTGGTGATCGACTGGATCATGAAGACGTCAACATCTGAAGGGAAGCACGGGATACAATGGACATCTAGGATGCAGTTGGACGATCTGGACTTCGCAGATGATCTGGCCCTTCTATCCCAAACGCAACAACAAATCCAGGAGAAGACGAACAGTGTAGCAGCAGCCTCAGCAGCAGTTGGTCTCAATATACACAAAGGGAAGAGCAAGGTTCTCCGATACAACACAGCATGCACCGATCCAATCACAATTGACAGAGAAGGTTTGGAAGATGTAAAAACCTTTACATATCTGGGCAGTATCATTGATGACAATGGTGGATCTGATGCAGATGTGAAGGCGCGGGTCGGCAAAGCAAGAGCAACATATTTACAACTAAGAAACGTCTGGAACTCAAAGCAACTGTCAAACAACACCAAGGTCAGGATTTTCAATACAAATGTCAAGACAGTTCTACTGTATGGGGCGAAAACCTGGAGAACTACGAAAGCCATCATCCAGAAGATACAGGTGTTTATTAACAGTTGTCTACGCAAAATACTTCAGATCCATTGGCCGGACACTATTAGCAACAACGTACTGTGGGAGAGAACAAACCTGATCCCAGCGGAGGAAGAAATCAGGAAGAAGCGCTGGAAGTAGATAGGACACACATTGAGGGACGCACCCAACTGCGTCACAAGACAAGCCCTCACATGGAATCCTCAAGGCCAAAGGATGAGAGTAAGACCAAAGAACACATTACGCCGGGAAACGGAAATAGACATGAGAAAAATGAACAATAATTGGATGGAACTAGAAAAGAAGGCCCAGGACAGAGTGGGTTGGAGAATGCTGGTCGGCGGCCTATGCTCCATTAGGAGCAACAGGCGTAAGTAAGTACACATATCGGTATCAGTTAAACAATTACATTAGCACCGTCGGATGCCGGCTCAGTTCATGAGCGAAACCGAAGGTCCTAATTTTGATTCGCGGATGCACACCATTGAGGAGTCTCACACAAGGACGAAATGGCCGTCCGATACTTTCGGGTTTTCAATGGAAGTCTAACTAAAATCAGTTCGTGATGTTAAAGAATACTAAAATTACTAGGAAATCAAGAACCATTACGCGGCCGCTTGCTTTTGTTTAGTGATACCACAACCGTGTTGACTGATTCACATACTTTTGTGATAGAACAAACCATTCTTAAGGCTTTACAACTCTTTTTTTGTATATTGAAATCTAATCACCGAGATCTTTAACCACCTGATTAGTTGATGGTGTTTAGTTGATTTATATTTAAAATTGGGTGTATTTAAAGCTATTTTAAGATGATATTTGTCTTTTTGTTACATATGTGTGGTAAATCTAGAAAAGTTGACGATTTTTAGTTCAACCCTTCAATATTTACTATGTTAGGTCTTCAAAAATGTCATCAATTAGTTAAGAATTAATAGTTGGTTTCAGTGATCATTTAAGATTTCTAATGTATCTGAACAGGAGATCAATCGGAAAACAGCTCACATTATTTACATCAGAATAATTACGATTCTCCAATTTTTGGAAAATAAATTTTAAATAGGAATTTACAATCGAAAGCATACTTGGATCATTAAGTACAAGTTTATCCAAGGCACCGTCAATAACTTTGAGTCTGCGCGCTTCATATAGCCTAACTTCCGCCTCCTCAGCCCGTTCACTGCGAAAAATTCGACGGCGATTTAAACGAAACTTTGTAGACAGTTCATCTGGACCAGAATTCGTACGTGTCAAAAGAGTTGATGTATCTGCATTTTGTTCCGGGACCTCTAATGTCTCCATATATTGTAGGGAATATCGACGCTTTTTCAGGAAATGAAAAGAAATAGTATTGAAATGATCACCAGTATATGAGATGCTATTGCTATTAATATTAAATATTAGAAATAATAGTCAAAATTCAGTTTTAGAATGTATTAAAGGGGATGTATTTGTTGAACGAGTATCAGATCGTTAAGTGAATGAATAGAATGCTGATTAACAAATGAACGGAATGGTACGACGTGGCTAAGTACTAACTACTTACGAGACTGGATTATTGACTCGAATCCCGTTCCCCAATAAAGTGATACCAAAAATATCTCATTAGACAGAGGGATAAGTTTTTCATCTAATGGAATAACATGATTAAGTACTAATTCTTAACAGAAAAAGAAACAGGCAGTTGGAGGAAATCAGTCTTGTAGGCAGGCCACTTACTCTCCAATGAATCAAGCCCGGATTGTTAAACAATTCTTGGACATCGGAATGCTGATCAAAACGAATGTCGCACATTTGAATGAAGTTATGAAAGCAGACAAATGTATACCAAAAATCAAAAAGTATTAGAATCATAAAGATAATGGGTCACTGGAATTGCATTGATGAGATTGAATTTAGGTTAATCCAATTTAACAATTTATGCCTCAAATTTAATCAAAATGTCACTTACTAAAGGCATAAAAACTAATAATCTTTGACTACAATGACTGGTGCGACCCATAGATAAGTGGTTGATGAATGTACCAATGTATGATAAACCTATTACATCAGACAATAATTCACCATATTATGAATCAGAAATTCAGAATCTCTAATCTTCACTGACAAACTAATCTGAAATCGATTAAATTGCTGGTCATTAGTTTGGATCATCAACGTGAACGTAGAATAATTAGAATTCAGAAAAAAGACAAACGTTGGTATTCGTTTACATTTTTGTTCGTAAATTTAAATAATTTGAAGTGAATACATCACTTTACATTGTTGTATTTTGATCCTGTCAATCATTCGTCTAACCAGCGAAAATAGTTTATTTACGCAACAAATATTAGCGAACGGGTAAAAAAATAAACTCATTTCAATTTGCATCAACCTTATTTCATTCTAAGCTGTCTCTGTATAACAAGAGGTGGTTATTAACACTTCTCTCATTGTCAATTTTGACAATTCTTTATTTCGATTTGTCTAATTCTATTTGAGTACCGAACTAAGAGTATGACTTGTCAGCATTGTGAGTTAAAATATGATTCATATTACTAGTTTTCACAATGCTTGTAGTTCAATCACTACAGGCCGATTCAGTTTTAGCGCTAGGTTATATGCAAAACAACCAGTTGAAAGTTGAATTTTTCTACTGTTGGTTGAATAAAAAAGAATATTTAATGACCAGTGTCAATTCGAATATGTATCAATGAGTAAATATTTACTTGAAAACTTTATTAAAATTAGAAATAATCATTAACATTGCCGATTGTTTTGACTTGTTTTATTAGATCCACAAAATAATTTGGTTATTTAAACTAAATCATGTATGAAAAGTTAATGAACCATCACAGTCGTTTGTTGTCTGACAATACTTTTAACATAAAGAAATCACTATTTTAAAAGTTGGACATATTCATTAATAAACAGCCCCTAGTGTCCATACAAAATTTTTAGAGCTCCATAACGAACATACGTATGCATCACTATAATTTAGTTCAGGGAATATGGTCACCTTACTGAACATAAAGAGATGGTATTTAGTTGTAAGGAAAAGACCTACAATGTAAGCTAATATGCAATTTGCAGATGAATAACTTTCCTGAGAATAACTGAAAATTAGACCAGATGATCTATGTTTAAAAAGTATGTTTTACCGTTAAACAATAAAGTTGAGACATATTCTATGTTATGTTATTGCATTTGGCAAGGAAAATTATTGATTTACTAACAAATATGTAATCTAGATCATCAGAAAAACATGAACTATAAGACTCAGAAGTATAAAATACCTAAAAGCACAATTTATTTGGGTGAATAATTAACCATTTCAACTAATTAACAGATTAATTTAGTGAAGTGAAAAATATTTCAGCACAAAAAAAAGACAGAAACATACTTGGATTACTACTCGAATTGAGCTACAGATACCTCCATCTGAACTGAGAGTACATAGAGGAACTGGATACAAGCCAGCACCTGAACTTGGTTGTTTTGTAGTGAATCCTAGGCGTGAACACCAAGAAACAGGTCGTGTAGAATTCCCATGCAACTTCAAAGCCATTCCAACAGCTACACCGTCATCTCCATATAAGTGCTTAAATTCATCAATTTGCTCATCACCTGAAGAGCACTTTCTTTTAGGCTGATTGTTAGTAGATGATGGATTGGTTACGACTAGTTCAGCACCAGCAGTTACTAACTTCGAACCAACACGAATTTTGCCAGAAGTAATCAGTGTTGTAAGCATGGGATCTGGATGCCAAGCAATTTGATACCAGCCATCTGTCAAACAAGCCTTCTTTGAAATAAAAATAATAATATTAACGATAAATAAGGAGCCATAATGTGTGGACAGGATACAACTTTCAATAAAACAGATACGGAGTGCACTATGAGATTTCGAAAATTTACGTTGGATATGCGATTGCTTATCATAAGAAATTGGCAATTTTGATCCAAGATGGATGTTATATTTGAAACGAAAAGCATATATGACTGAAGTGTAATTACTCGATCGATTTAGTAAGGTTTCACAACTGAGATTTCCTCGACTTTTTCTTCCAAAGTTTGGTTTTCTACTACTATTAATATGAATGTTCTGACTCCTTCCACCCTTCTTAAATGGATTTTATCCAGCTATGATGATGTGAAACAGCAAATTGAATGGAAAAACGTTTGTGTTCATCATTAAGGCTTCTAGATTAGTTTTCTGTAGGACTCAAATTTGACTAAACTACAGTCAATAGGCACGTAAATTAAAACGAAACTACAGACTGTCGTGTTTCGCAGTCCATTTGAGTTCTAACAAAACGCTTGACTAAAATTGATTATGGATAACTGTATGCGGAGACACAGTAAATAGGTGTTTATCGTCCTAAGACTTATTGCAGTTTCAGTGTAATTATATTACAGTGACGCTTTGAAGATAATCTTCAGCAAATAAGAAAAGAGTATGCATGAATAAGAAGTATGTCGTTACAGAAGTAATGAAACTCGAAAGAGCATAGTGGGTTCAGGAAGCTTATAAGTTTTTCAAGGTTTATCATCAGCTTTCCGGTGTTAGTATTGAAAAAAATGTCGCTACGTAATTTCATTTATCCGAGTGGGAATATATTAGCACTTAAGATTTCTCAAAAATCATAAACAGTCCTATAGAAAATTCATCACCACCGAAAACTTTCGTTAACAAATTTGCCGAACACTAAGCGAGATGGAGTAACAATATAACGATATGGGGATGTTATGAATGGAAATCGTTATCTGTTTCCTATTTCCTCAATTCACCTATCATTCAGTGAACCACTAATAAGGCGGTTTGCTTGAAGGTTTATTGAGAATAAAGTAATCTGAAACAAAGTTACTAATCTACACTTTATGTACAATCTACATGGGAAGAAATAGACAAATACTGTGCAAGGGTTTCTCGAGTTATTCCTTTGTTGATCTTCTTGACTGAATTTTCATCTGTTTTAGCTAGTATATGTGTATCCTGCGCGGATTGCTTCGATTTAGTCACACGTTTTATAAAAGAGGTGGGTTGTAGTTAACAGTGTAATCCAGGACGCGCGTTTCGTTTTATCTAGAACTCTATAACTGGATTTACTTGCATCCTAGGGTTGATGTCGCTCCGGGATTCGAACCTAACACGTTCCAAATACCAATAAGTTATCCACTCAGTTGTGCATTTGATTTAATTTATGAGGGTTTTTGAGTAATCTCATTGTGGATCATGTGTCGGCATTCGAAGTGAAAGGTACTGGGTTCGAGCAGTGGAGTGACAAATCAACTCTGCGATGCAGGTAAATCCAGCTATAGAGTTCTACATAAGACGAAACGCACGTCCTAGATTCCATTTTTAATTACAATCCATCTCTTCTATAAAACAGTTAAAGTGTTTAATGCTGCCATTCTTACCCTAAAATAGCAAATACGCAATTTTTTTTATCAAATCTAGACGTTTTAAGTGTTATGCAAATGTATTTACATTGGGCTTTTTATGCGATCTAAGATAAGTGTTCTTCACTTTGAATTTCATGCGAAGAACCAAAAATGGCCTAGGGGTTATAATATACAGTTAAACTGAAGCATTAAAGCTAGCCATTAAATATCAGTGAACCATGACGATTCATTTTATTGAGTGATGAAGTAAAATGAACACCCAATAACATCTGGACCTAGTATCCTCGTCTTAATAACAGAACATGACCCAGAATAATGTTGTGAGAGGCTTTCTGACACAGTTAGTATAGCAAACAAACGTTTGAAAGCTCTAATACTCATTTTCCAACTTGGTTCTATGTATCATATTTCTTTCACTCGACAGGGCAAATGAATTTTAGATTCCTAAGTGCAATGCGAACTATTCAAAACCTGATAGTAAACATTGAGCTTTAGAACAACGTGTATAGGTGAACAATACTGTTTTTTGACCATATCCCTTGGCATGCAATTACTGTATACAATCCCATGACTTTTGAGTAAGGATGATAATAGAGGACAATATAATAACAAGTTAATCTGTTTGCTCTGTTCGTCTTCAGACTGGCCACTAGAGTAGAAGAAGCTCGTTGAACCAATCGGAATTAGGATTTTATAGCCATTGAGTTATTGGCCAAAGAAGTCATTGGTCAGACAGCCTAAAGTGAACTGATTCTAAATGGACTACATAATCAAATAACCTGGTCAAGCGGTCTAAAATAGGAAGAATTTTTGGATCGGCGACATAGTATACTTTAAGTGGTTTATTCGGTAGGGAAGACTGGAGAAAACTAGATCAAAGTAACAACCACTAATCCGGATATTTAAGCAGCAATCAGAATGATTAGGTGATAACAGTCATTAAGGTTTATACGAATATTCATCAAGATTAGAAAGAATAGTTTGACAGAAAAGTCATCATATGTGAAAATTATATTTGAAATAATCTCAGCGACTGAAATTTAAATAATTCCAACATTGATTGGTTTAACACAGTATAGTTTTGATTGTTAAAAAGCTATATATCTCTTTGATGATTTTGTTTATTACGCTGAAGAAGTCCGGACAAGTTAGCTGGACGAAACGTTGAAATTATTTAAATATCAATCGCTGGGATTATTTCAAATATAATTTTCACATATAATGAGTCATCGAAATTAACTAGAAAAAATCTAACCTTTACACATTGGTCAAAAATATCTATGCGACTGACGCACAAGATTAGACGCCGCGCCGGTGTATCGTCTTGTTCGATGACTTTTCGAAGAGCTGGTCTATAGGAAATACATAAAGAATACATGTGTAGTTAGACAACAGTACGAAAATCACTTAGGGATTACTGACCAACTACCTGAAGCACACTATAAGCTAAGAGATATTCGTGTTATAATAAGATTATAACATTCAAGTAGACTGACAACACATAATCACTGAGCCGGCATTCAACAGTGTGAATGTGTAACTTCAATCAATCCATGATGCTGAGATACCATCTTCTATTGTCTTTAGTTGGTAAATGCCTCACACCCGAAACGGCTGAACTCCACTGGTTACGGCTTCTCATGGATACGCGCCGCTGAAGAGCCCTATACCAAAACGAAACGGCTGTCCAGTGTTTCCAGGTTTTCAATGGTTGTCTAACATTGATCAGTCCATGATTTCGAGGAAACTCAACAATATCCACAGCCCAAAACTCGAAAAACAGTTTCAGTGGAACGTGAAGTTAAATTAAATTTTCTTAAATATTCAGAGTTTCCTTGAATTATTTTATTAATAACACATCACATTACGCAGATATAAATCAGGCCCAAAGTGTTTCTGAAGCGAAATTACCTTTGACAAGCTTCTATTTCACGATCGTAACGATAGCGTAATTCATTCAGGACATGAATCGGTGCACAATAGTCACTAAGTAACGTTGCGCTTAAATCACTGTAAAGTAAAGCGATTGTACCAACTTTCCACATTATTTGTAAGTAATGGTTTTCAATCCAACCACGGGTAATTACATTTGAACAAATTCTACGACAGCTCAAAAATGAACTAAAAATAAAGGAAAAATGAAGTATTTCAATTTAAGAAACACCTTTATGGATTATGTTCAGATATATACACCAGGATGTGGATTACATCAACTGTATTAAAGTGAGAAATGTCACTACTCAGTCGAGCAAATCCAAAGTGTATAACATAAAAGCACATACAACAATTAACATATAGCTGATAATCTAATGTCTACATACACTACTTAAAGGAAGCGATCTAAATTATAATTTTATTGTGTGTCATCATCATTTGTGTAAAGAAGTCGGATGTATAAACTTAAGTAAGAAAATTTCTTCAGGGATCTCAACGACACTTTGACACAAAGATTTGATACAAAAGAAAGTGAAACTAAGACAAGAGATGCAATTTCACAGTAGCCGTAATGTGAAGTATATCTGAGTACGATGGGTAACTCTCGTTGGGCTACTTAAGGTCATGTAACTGAGTGGCTTGAAATGTTATCCAATTTGTCTCAAAATAGAAGCCGGTGATCTTGCTATGTGTTTCTCATCCATTCTTTATAGAAGTAAAATGAACAATCTTAACTACACAAAATATCGCTTGAATTTTTTCCTAATTGAACAGTACCTTCTAATTAGTACTGTCTCTGTTTATCTATTGATTGATTGTATGAATTTCCTTTCATCTGTTTTCTTCTCACAACATCAATATTTCACTTTGTGTGGGGCATTATTTTGTACCAGGAATTCTATTTGTTATAATTAAGTAAATAAATGAATCTTGAACATATTTATATAAATTCAATCTAATGAATAAATGTAAATAACTTCAGTAGTATTTTTTCTGTATATATTTATAATGTCCGGAGGTAAGTCATCTAGGCCAGGTGATTTGTAGCGCTTCAAGAGTTGGAGTTCCACGCGGACTTCCACCTCATTTGGTGGATCAGTAGTCACCGGCCATGAATGGCAGGACAGTTTGACCGATGGTGTCGGAGCAGCAGGCCAGTTGAACTGCCCTTCGAAGAATTCTGCCCATCGTCCAAGACGTCGATAGATGTTAGTGGTTGGCATCCCGTCATCCTCGCAGATTGTCGCTCACACCAGACTTCTTGCTGCGAGTGGATCGGATGAGTTGGAAAAGCTTCCGGCAGTTACCAGATGCAGCTGCTCATTCCAGCTCATTAGCACGCTACGACCACCAGGCTTCTCGGTTCTTACGCAAGCTTTTCCCGATTTCATTACGTAACAGCCTTCGTTTGTGGTCAAACTCACGGTCACCCGGAATAGACCGACGAGCTTCGATGAGTTGTAAGGAGCCTGAAGAAACCCAGTGCTTGTAAGCGGAACGTTTCGCGAAGACGCAAGCGGCTTTACTCGCCATTTCGATGGCGTCATGAAGTTGCAACCAATGCTCATCTAGCTAGAAGCTAGCTCGGTTTGATACTTACTTGCAACCAACTTGCTGACATCAATCCTTTGCTGGTAGTCACTTCGTTGGCCACTGAAAAGTAAGGTAAGATTGGCGCAGACCAAGGCATGGCCAGGGTCCAGATAGGTACTCCAAAAGGAGCGGTAGTCTTGTACACAACCACGCCAGCGGTAGCTGATCGCGATGTGATCAATCTGAGTTTAGGCTTGAGATGCAGAGAGAGGATGTCAGGTGGCACATCGGTGATGACTGTGCCGAAAGTTAGTGCTAGCCATAAACAGGTTGTGGTCTGTGCACAGTTGCAGTAGACGGTCCCCGTTATTTGTCCTACGACCAACAAGTCCCCATTGGCCACCTAAACGACTCTCTTCTGTGCCTAGGCGCCCGACATGAGCATTCAAGTCTCTGGCTAGTACTACAATATCTGTCGAACGCACTTTCTGTAGAAGAACAGTTAACTGGTGGTAGAATACATCCTAGATTGCATCTGGGCTACAATCTGTCGGGGCATGGGCAGAGATGGCGAAAAGAAATCGTTCCTCACGTCGATCTCTTCTCACTTTGATGGAACTTTCTATTCTAACAGCACATAAATGGTTGTTAATGTGATTCCAATCGACTAGTGTTGCCTCAGTTCTAGCGCTTAGTGCGACACCAACGCCAGCAAGACCAGACGAAGATGCCACGAGGTCCCCAGATAAACGCACGTAAAACAAGCTTTTTGAAGCGACAAATGGAGAGTGAATTTGTAGTACTTCACCAGAGTCTTGAATACGGGTCTCGGATAGACAACGAACGTCAATATTAAGACTTTCCAAAAACATAGCCAGGCCTGCATAAGTGTGCGAACGTTGAAGGCAGCCAGTTTGAATGGTGCACGTGGATTCAGAAAGACTGCTTCAGTACTCATATTCAGTGGTAACATACAATTTTCAACTAGGCAGTGACTCGATAACGTTTAGATAGGACCGAGTTTCCACCATAAGCAAGCTGCTGTATAAGTCGAGAAATAAGGATACACAAAGTGGGAATAAAAGCGAGTGAATAAATGACTTAAAAATAATAATAATAATAGTTTGAACCATTTGATTGTTAGTTGAAGCAAGAAAGGTAGTTTCCATAAATCTAGACAGTTCGTCATTTGTGTGCGGGCTGTGATACTGCCCGGGTGCCCAGACCGAAGCAGGTGGTTATCTTAGAGGGTCACACCCCAAGCCTTTGACCTAAAGGTCCAACCCACAAGGCAGTGGAGCATCGTAAGGAGATGCAGTCCCATGGTAACCGATGACCAACGATTAGTTCATATGCCATTTGTCCCCGCAGGATACTGGAGCCCATGTGCACCATTGATTTGGTTTGGGACCCGGTTAAAGCGCCGGACATTCGCTTTTTGTCCTCTCATTTTCGTAAACAACACCCCCGCCACGAGAAGGCACTGAGTAGGACTTCCCTGGCAGAGGCTATATACGCGTGGCCGTGTGAGAGTATTTCGAGAGGGAGGGCGAACCCACCACGCTCTCGGCCATACCAGGGCATTTGGGGGCTTTTGAAATTTTAAAAAACCAAATTTTAGTCATACATGACGAAATAACCTTAATTATACGAGCATCTTAAATCAGGAAGCACTAGGTAAGCTGTTTTAACTTAGTATCAGATTACTTGGTAATATGCATTCACGACTATGTCAGGGATTGGACCCATAACATTCAGATATCCAGATGACTGTCTAACCATTAGACTGTTGAGCTGACACCCAATTGTTTGAACTTCTAAATTCAGCCTATTTACGATACCGCAAAACCATCATAGATTATCATTTATGATATTTGTCTCATACCCCATAGAAGTGAGCTCCACTGGTCACTTTTTCTCATTAGAATTCTGTGCTAGGACAAAACAGATGTTCAATATTTCCTGGTTTCAGATGCTTGTCTAACAACAGTCAGTCCGCAATTTTAAATTTCAGATTCAATGATCTCAACAACTCCCTAAACTAAAAAACCAGTTTGTTGATAAATACTATCATTTTGAATGATAGTGATTTATTTCTTATAACACGCAAGAAATAATTGGTGTGGTTATGTAGTTCAGCTTGACTGGAACTGTTTAAACAACCTTTAGTATTAATACTAAATTCACATGATAATCCTGATCAGTGAAATAAAACCGAAAATTGATTTTAGATCTGCAAACAGTAACCCAGAAGCGATCCTAGATCCATTTAGCTATATCAGTCAGTCAGCTGCAACGCAGGACCAGGCACATATATGCATCGGTCCAAGTTGCCATACTTCATTAACACAAGATGAACACCGGATTCATAAAAGTAGTTAATTCAGTTGTGGTGATATATAAAAGAAAGATTGCAATAAGGATATAGTACAGGAAGAAAGAATTAGTTCGTAGAAAGAAAGATATGAAGCGATTTTAATCTCTTAGTTTAAGGGAGGACAGAGAGTGTATACACCAACGCCATTGTGATCGATTCTGAGTCATGTCACCAACAGTCTCCAATAATTGGTTACGATAGTCACGCGGACTCCAACCAAGTAGTCGGCATTTAGCTATGAGCTAATACAGAAGATATATGTACAACCGATAAGCTTTAAGTTATCATCCTTCAAATAAAATCATCATTAAAAAACAGGTGGTTCGGAGTGAAATAAAAAATGCAATCTTTACTTATGTGGTTTCAATTTAATGAAAGAATAGAGTTATAACCACAATTCATCAATAAACTAAACCTACTTCTATAAAACATTGACACATGAGTTAGTTACACATATTTTGTATTTTAGAACTTTTTCAGTGGATATTGAAAATAAGTTTGAGTGCCAATATGACACTTACTTGATAATTTCTTGTTTTCCAACACATCCAAACTTATCAGGAATCAAAATAAAATCATGGAATTTGTAAGAAATAGGAAGATTGCTTTCACATTTTGTATCCGTAATATGCTTCATATCCAGTAACCAGTAAAGTTTATCTGCAGTTTGTAAAGACCATTTATTATAAGTATCATTTGAAAACTTTAAATATTTCGGTAAGTAAAGTGGTGTAGAAGAAACAGATAACTTTTGATGATTGGTATAGTCAGCAAGTAATACCTTCCATTTTAAAAGTGATTGGTCGTATGTCGAATTTAATTTCTCACTTTCATAATATTTTCTACGTATATTCCACAATAGTCCATATAATGTAGTATTCAATGAAGTATCAGATGTAGAGAGTACATGTTGACCGGGTGATGGAATTGATTGATTACGTGCAATTAGATTTTGTTGGGCAACCCGTGCTTTTTCACGTTCTACATCTAATCTAATTGGAATGAAATAAATATTCACTTAGTAAAAATATAAATATGACTATCAAAAATATTAAAATGGGGAACCCCATGTACACAAAAAAATGAAAAATTTTGTTCGGCGACATCTAACTATATAGTAGTATTTAAGTGCAGATTTGTCATTAACAGACTAGATGAATTAAATAAAAAGGTAATTTATACGAGTTAGAGATGAAGTAAAAATGACCATAACAAATTTAAAACACTGAACAAATAACATAAAAGTTTCTGATAGGAATATAATCTCAATCAAATGTATCTCTCAAGTTAAATAATCAAATTATTGTATTAAATGATTTAAAACCAACACTTGATAGGAATATCAAGCAATTTGGTCAAAACACATATCTTTGGAGACTGGTCGATTGCAAGTCTTTAATAGCAAAAACATGAAAACCCAAACCATTATATATATATATATATATACGACTATTCGAGGGTATTATTAACATGTTAAATGTTAGTGAAACAGTTTTTATTTAAAATGCTAACTTAAATAATCACAATACATTTAGACTGCTGAGTCGGAACTTAGTAACAAACGATACCAACTTCAGTCAGTTCACGATGAAAATGCATTCATCATCTGATGTTAACTCTATATCAACTTGGTTAACCAAACAGGTCACACTTTCTCCAGTTGGTTTCCGTTCGTGATGAAAACTACGCCTAAAATATGCGTAAACTTTGTAGTCTACCCAGCAGAGATAATCTGGAAGACATTGGGTTGAGTTATCATTCATACAGAAACAACATTCTTTGCTCTAAAATTTGAAAAAGTTTGAAATCAATTGAATATAAAAAAGTTATTCTCCAAAAATTATCTTCAGAATTAGTGTAAAACCAATTCTTGAAGTGAACTGTTTTTAAATTATCCTTTGACGTGAACTTCTGGAGAATTTGATAATTATAAATGATATGATCACTAAGATAACACTAAGAAAAACCCGTCATAAGACACGAAAGTATTATTTATTCTTCTCATGATGAGATACACCTCGAAATATTATCTTAGAAAGAAACTAAACGTTTACACACAATGAATGTAAATTAACTAAGAGAAAACATGTAGAATATTTAACGTACAGAAATTAAAACGACCAAACGAAATAACAAACTCGAATAAAGTTTAGACAAGATAAAGATATGAAAGTCAAGTTGTACACAATCCATTAGAATTAAGCGTTGATCTCTATGACATAACAACTATATTATAAAACTTAAACAAAGAAATCAACCAAATAGGTGACACTGACTTACAATGTATTAATTTCCATCATGTGAGTACCACCTTCAGAACCTTCAAATGATAAGTCAAATTGAGTATCAAAACATCCACTAAATGAGTCAATATAATTGTGAGATGAGTCCCCAAAATCATCATGCACCTCAGCAATTTGTTCCTCAGAAAGTAATAAATTATCTTTGACATTATGGGCATTGTAATCATAAAACTCGTAGCACTTTTCTAGCTTTACGAAAACATCACCAGAAATGGAAGGATCTGTAAGTGTTCGAGCAAACTTCCGTGATGATGAATTCATCAAAGTCACAGAATCCCCTTTACCTGTCTTGAAACCAGTGAAATGTGAGTCGTGGTTCTCATGACTCTTCTCCACATCCACATCATCATCACAAACATTTAACGAGTCCACAAGTGTGCGAGCGAACTTCCGAGATGATGTATTCATCAAAGTCACAGAATCCCCTTTACCTGTCTTGAAACCAGTGAAATGTGAGTCGTGGTTCTCATGACTCTTCTCCACATCCACATCATCATCACAAACATTTAACGAGTCCACAAGTGTGCGAGCGAACTTCCGAGATGATGTATTCATCAAAGTCACAGAATCCCCTTTACCTGTCTTGAAACCAGTGAAATGTGAGTCGTGGTTCTCATGACTCTTCTCCACATCCACATCATCATCACAAACATTTAACGAGTCCACAAGTGTGCGAGCGAACTTCCGAGATGATGTATTCATCAAAGTCACAGAATCCCCTTTACCTGTCTTGAAACCAGTGAAATGTGAGTCGTGGTTCTCATGACTCTTCTCCACATCCACATCATCATCACAAACATTTAACGAGTCCACAAGTGTGCGAGCGAACTTCCGAGATGATGTATTCATCAAAGTCACAGAATCCCCTTTACCTGTCTTGAAACCAGTGAAATGTGAGTCGTGGTTCTCATGACTCTTCTCCACATCCACATCATCATCACAAACATTTAACGAGTCCACAAGTGTGCGAGCGAACTTCCGAGATGATGTATTCATCAAAGTCACAGAATCCCCTTTACCTGTCTTGAAACTAGTGAAATGTGAATCTAAACTAAAGTCGACACTTTTACAACTAGTAACTTCGGAAACATTCATAATTTGAGTTAGATCAAACCCAGTAAAACTATCATCGAATTCTGGACTAGTAAGGTCTATTGGTTTGTTCACAGATGTAGAAGCTGTCATATATACTGTATCGCAATGTGCTTTGATTTCGTCTTCTGAAGGATAGACAAAGTTAATTAACTTTGGGTATACTGATGATGACTCCTGAAGTTTCGGAGACTTATTGACATCAGGGCTGATGCAGGAACTCTGAAATATAGGATTGACTGGATTGGATAACTTACATAGGGTCCATCACCTGTAAGGCCCACATAACAATCATCATCCACATTGAATAAGGGTCTGATTAAGGAGGCACCTAGGCTGCATAATAAATAACGAATAAGTTACGTTACTTTTTGCTTCATATTCATCTATGATATCCTCAAAGTTAATGCTTTTAGCATTATTACACACATCTGATATAAATTTGGTCACGGAGGATAAGAAATCCATCGACTTATTTACATCTACTTCTTGAATGAACAGGTATCTGAAAAATCAACCGAAGACATAAAGTTAACAAACTTTATTTCGAAACCAATTTCCGAAAAGCTTTATGCAATAAATGTAACTAGTGTACATAAAAATAAGCGCATGAACAGTGCACAATTATTTTTTAAGACAATGAAGATCGGAAAATGCTAACACGTGTTATTGAAGATAAACAGGTACGCAAACAACCCACCGAAGATATTAATAACCAAATATACAGTCTACTCACGTCTTTTACTTCCATACTTCATGTTTGAAGCATTTTGGATGAGGTTACAAAGTTCTATATCATTCTTTTACGTGAGGGCTGAATTTAGTGGGGAGTTATACAAACGACAATTAGGTATTGGGAGTTCTGATATTCCCGAGTTTTTATCATGACAGATGGTCGGACAGCGTATAAGCGATTATCGATAGGTATCCAGCTAAGGAATAAACCCCCGCTTCCTCGAGAATGCCGCAAAAAAGGCGTTATTTATCTATTAATTTTATTTAAATACATAAACACTGGAATAAGGAAGCACCAAATAAATCGTTCGATTTGTGTGAGGGTTTGGATACTGCACGGGTGCCCGAACCGAAGCAGATGGTTTTCTTATGTGGCCACTCTCCGGGCATTTGACCTAAAAGTCAGATCTGCAAGGCAATGGAGCAACGTCAGGAGACGCAGTCCCATAGTAGCCAGTGACCAACAATTGGTTCATACGCCATTTGTTCCTTCAGGATACTGCAAATAAAGCTGCAAAGGACTGGCTTCTGTCGGTCCTTCACGACTCCCTGGTTGGGGTCTGAGAGATGGTGCTACACAGTGGCTAGAGACGTTATCAGATATGGCTCAGAATAGAAGCCAGTGGCGATCCTGCTGTAACCTTCTTTTACTTTCTTCATAAAAAGTGGTTGTGTCTCCCTTACTTGAAAGATTTCTTCTGATTGTACCTTTCCGTTCCATCGTTACGACCACACTACCTTACACCAATCTCTTCGTTATCGTTCTCTTTTTCTTTTGTGCTTCTTAGTTTTTTTTATCTCTCTTCGAATTTTCATTGTTTTGTGTGGCGCATATATATTGGCACTCTCTTGTACCAATATTTATGTGTTCAAATAAATAAATAATCAGGATACTGCAGAACATATGCACCTTTGGTTTGGAACCAGGGTTTTCTAACTCCCTTAGGTAGACTCTCCATTTTCCACCAACCGGGTTACAAAGCGCCGGACATTCGCTTTTCGTACTCTCAATTTCGTAAACAACACTCCCGCCATGAGAAAACAGTGAGTGGGACTTCCATGGTAGTGGCTGTATGCACATGGCCATGTGAGAGCATTTCGAAAGACAGAGCTGACTCACCCCACCCTTGGCCGTACCAGGGCATTTGGGGGTGTTTTGTCACATTGGTTAGGTGATCCTAGATGAATGATGAATTGTGGATCATTTATATGGGTTTCAAATGTATAGCACACATTAATATAAGATCTTGAGATTTTTGATAGAAGAAACTGTTGTCCTATAAGCAAAGGTGGATAGCATTGGAATCCAGGACGCGCGTCAGGACTCGTCAGCTGGATGTACCTGTATCCCAGTCAGTCGGCTACAACGTAGGATCAGCCACATATATGCATCAGTCCAAGTTGCCACACCTCATTAGCACAACAAGATGAACACCAAATTCATAGAAGCAGTTACTTCAATGATAGTAATATATAAAAGTAAAATTGTATATAAGGATATGATACAGGAAGAAAGAATTAGTTCATAGGAATAAAGGTATAAAGCAATTTTAATCTCACGGTTTAAGGGAAGACAAACAGTGTATACACCTACGTCATTGTGATTGATTCTGAGCCATGTCACCCACAGTCTACAACCACCGGTTACAATATTCGCGCGGACCCCAACCTAGTAGTTGGCATCTACCAACATGGCTCAGACTACAAGTTAGTGACTCCAAGCACTGATGCCACGTTTTGGTTTGACCGCCCCCAACTTCCTTCCAGCCATCCCCAATACTAGTCAGCATTGTGCGCCGTGGTAATCGGTGTTCAGGCATACGTAACACGTGGTCAACCATTTAGGTCGGTGAAGATTTACAACCTCATCAACTGATTTACCATTATTTCCTAATACCCCGCGACTAACCTCACTACTACTTACCCGATGATCCCAGCAGATGCGAGCAATATTTTTAAGACAGCTGTGATCAAATACTAGCAACATACGAGTATTTTCTACTCTTAATGGCCACGTTTAGCAGTCGTAAAGTAAAACAGAACGAACTGCCGCACAGTATACCTGTACTCCAGAGTTGATGTCCACTGCATTACTCGAACCCAGTACCGTTCGTATCAAACGCCATCGCGTTATCCACTCAGCTATGGAGTCCAGATAGCCACTAGCTTGTGCAATGGGGTGAAGTTTTATGTATGTATCACTTGTTTGAATCTTACCATTGATGTTACTGAACTTCTCAGGCACACCCATATTTAATAGACAATCCCAGAGAACAGTCCTATCCAACGAATCGAAGGCAGCCTCAATGTCAAGAAACACTACGATTGTTGGCCTTTGATAAGTATGACGGTGTTCTAGCATTTGTCGGAGGGTGAAGATATGATCAACACATCCTCGACCAGAACGAAAACTAGCCTGCTCCTCGCGAGTCAATCTTTCTAGGGTTTTGAACAACCTACGAAGTATGACGGAAGCCAATAGTTTGGATGCAATCGGAAGTAGACTCATCTCCCGATAGTTGTTACAGGAATGACGTGAACCCTTTTTAAAGATAGGGACAACTATCGACTTATTCCATGACGTTGGTACACTCTCTAGTTCCCAGACCTATGTAAACAACGTCGTCAGTTCCTTAGTCAGAAAGTCACCACCATTTTTAAAAAGAGCCGGAGGTAAGTCATCTGGGTCAGGTGATTTGTAGCGCTTCAAGATTGGAGAGGTAAGATTACTTGAAATTCCAGTTATCCGTCGAAAACGCCATTCTGCTGACACATCCAGGTACAGTCTACAGTAGAACCTCTCTCTATGTGCTAAAATGATTGATTTTAGTTTTGCTGACACTTAATCGACTTGCCTGACATAGCACAACTCAAAAGAATATGTTCGAGACAACATAACTCGATTGCGTAATTGCGATAGGCATTTCCTTATTAAGATAAAAGTTTTGACCTAGGATATGTGAAAAGTACCAGAGAACGTACGAACTGTGATAACAAGTATGAAAACATACCAACCTTAGTCTTAAAATATCACCGTGGAACCATACTTCCATTCATTTATTTATTCTCGGCTTTACTGTCCATTGATCTCTAATTGTTGCTAAATGAAGCAGACTACCATTGCGAAAGACAAGTGGATTCAAGTCTCCTACATATATAGTGGGTTTGGTTCATATACAACAAACCAATGTAGAACATCACTAAGCAATTTTGCAACTGTCTATGACGTAATGAACCGTTGTATTCAATCATGACACAGAAAGCTAAAGGTATAACTGGTCAGAAACCTAGAAGTATCCCTGTAAATAAAAGCAGTGTGCCAAAAGGATTAGAAGGGTTGATGTTAGTAGTCTATCATCATACGTGGGCCCCCAAGTGCCCTGGTACGACCAAGAGTGGGGAGAGTCAGCTCTGTCTTTCGAAATGCTCTCACATGGCCACGTGCATACAGCCACTACCAGGGAAGTCCTACTCACTGTTTTCTAATGGCGGGAGTGTTGCTTACGAAATTAAGAGTACGAAAAGCGAATGTCCGGCGCTTTGTAACCCGGTTGGTGGAAAATGGAGAGTCTACCTAGGGGAGTTAGAAAACCCTGATTCCGAACCCAAAAAAAACGAAGAGGAACATTACTCACTAACCTTTAAATACGTTTTATTAAGGACATCCTGAATTATTTCAACAAATAAATGTCGGTACAGAAATGCACCACATTATATATGAGTTATACAGAGTAGTTAACATCCAGCTTGCGTGTGGCCTGAAACGTCGCCTAGTTACCGAAATCGGAACGAGTGGTCTCCTAAAGTGGTCACCCCATTGAGCATTTGACCCATAGGTCTAATCCACAGAGCAGTAGAGCAACGTCAAGAGATGCAGTCCCACAGTACCCAATGACCAACAATAAGTTCATGCGCCATTTATCCTGGAGCCCGTGTACACTATTGGCTTGAAATCAGGACTTCTCCCTTCCCAGCTTGAATAATTAGGGAAAAGCCCTTCAAATAATGTCTGTGGGCTTCCTATTACTAAAACTATTGTCATTTTGGACCATGACCGCACGAGTGAAATTTCCTAAATGAAAAAGATACTGGGGAGACAATCTATGTTGTGTAGTTCGACGTTGCCGACTGAATTTAGTTAGATGATTGAAAACCCGATTTCTATATGGTTCCGCAAACCCTAAAAATTTCTACAGCACTAATCTGATTAAACGGATGTTTTAACTTTACATAATACGTTCTGGTTGTTAAGCGTACGCTTAAATTATACGTAGATTTTTAAAATAATCATTTAACTTCTTTTATTTAAAGTGCCCCGAAGGCAGGAATCTGTAGGTTTTGACAATATATGCCGAAGTCGAGTTATCCTTTGTACAGAAAACCCACCAATCTAGAAGTTATCACCAGTCAAAACTTGAGAGTTCATACGCATTGTTGGAATGTATTGCCAAAATGCTATTTATATATTAATGAATTTCACGCCAAAATCCAGAACTTGCCATCCCTAATTACACTGGCTTGTCAGCATATAATAGTCTTCCCTGCTAATCTGATAATCGAAACTAGTTTATAGGGACTCCCACAATACAATTTGGGCGCGAAGCATCCAACGGAGAGTTCTCGCGACCTTCATGCTGACCTCGAGCCCAATATCACTAAACTTTGAAGGTAGGCGTTGCATTAGAAAAGATGGTATATAAATCAACCCACACTTTTACCTTGCAACAGACATCTCTTTAGAGATCTCTTATGCCCTTTCAACAATGAGATATTAACATTAGTTTGCCTAATTCATTCGAAACGTTTGGTCTTTGTTTACAAAAACTTTACAACATTTTGGACATGATTTCTATGACTTCTTGTGGTGAATCCAGAAGCAATATGTGGTGACGAGCAAATCCGCCAAAAATATTTCTCTAAGTCTTCTACATTAAAGACTAGTTCAGTCTATCTCGTCCGTTTTATCCATTTTTGTCCGTTTTCAGTGTGCTTTTTAGTGTATTTTTTACGGTCTTAGGCTTTTGCTAGCATCTACAACACAGTTTACGTCAATACAGTCATGAAACATTCACGCAAACGACCTGGATGCCGTTTTGCTGTTACATCTGGCATGCAGTACGACAACTGCAAAGGTTGTGAGGAATGATACAGGTATTCATTGTTTGACAACGCTTCTACCAGTAACACCCTCTAATATACTTTGTTCCCACCGACAGAAATCAAAAGACAGAGTCGAGGAGATCGGAATAGTGCATTTGGCGATAACCAATATATCGGGAATCTCTGATCTAATCTGGCTAGTGATTGCGGTAGATGTTGAGCACAGCGTTACAACACGTGATCTGGTGCGGATGCATGACCGAGCGCCTTCAGCTAGATGAGTCCACTAAAACATATGGTCAGCATCCAATGTCGAAAACCTACAGAGCTATTTAGTTTGGGGATTTATTTGCCGCTACAGTTGGTTCCACGAAGCGCGCACAGATCTCACAGCAACTACTCACAACAGACTCAGCAAGTCGGATCATAAGTCGGAATGTGTTACGTGCAACTCGGATGCTGCAGTCTTGCTGAGTAATATCATTGTCCTACTGAAAGGTCTGCAGAGCAAGTTGTCGCTAAACTTGGGAAAAGACAGTCAAAAAATGGGTAGACAAACAAGAAAGCGCATTGAAAACGAGAACAGGGGTGTCGACAGGTCTGCCAACGACGGAGCATGCAACAGCATTAATGATGACACGCCGAAACTCAGCACCATGATTAAGACGAGGGTACTCAACTCCCTCAGCAAACTCGGTTCTCACAGCTCAAGGTCCTTGAACGCGACAGTGGTTCCCAAAAACTTTGTAAGTGATTGGACCCATGTCAAGAGAGCTAGAAAGGGCCAGGTGTCACAGTCTAAGTTGAACATCCCAACTGTTGAACGGAAGTCAACTAGTGATCTGGTCGCACAGTCTACCCCCAAGATTGTCCTTCCGGTCATCAAAGAGCCAAGGATTCATAAACGTGCTTCGCCCCCAAACAACAAGGTGCTAAACCTGAACGCACCGGAAAACCTGGGACGACAATAACGGTTCGTGATGACTCTCATGAACTTCAAAGACAATCCTGACCTTCCTCTCAGTTTGCAGGACAAAAATGATAGGATGCTCTGGGGAGAATTGAACAAGAAACTTGGACTTCTAAGAATAGAGCCTTTGACAGTCACACGGCTCACTCCGGGAAAGGAGTCTAAGTATCAAAATCACCCGAGGCTACTTCGTGTAACACTTAAGAATGCTACCGAAATAGAGGATGTTTTACTAGTCAGTCACTTACTGAAATCAGATGGGAATGTAAGAATACTGCCTGACATACCGTATTCTGAGCGCAATGTCATCCGGAACATCCCCAAAGAAACTCATGATCAGTTTTTCCGCGGGAGGAATATAATCGTGCAAGGTATACCGGAAAATTCGGACCCTATTCAATCAAAGGCCGACATCAGGGAATGGAAATTCATCAAACAGGCCTTGAGGCTCAAAAACATACTGACTCAGCATGTGACGAGACTAGCCAAGAAGGATGGTGATTCTAGACCCCGTCTAATGAAGATAACCTTCCCATCTACCCATACGGCGGCTGAAATTCTGGAAGCATTTCGCGCCAACAGACGTCGACTGTCACCTGGAATCGACATGCACTCGGATAGGTCATACGAAGCTAGAACCAAACATAAAGCCAAGTTGGAGCTGACTATTCCACTTGTGGACTGTCTAGACGATAAAAAAAATTGTAAAGGACAGGGCCTACCACCTCGGCAAAACCTCATATAGGTGGGCTACCTGTCCATTCACATAAAGCTTATACAGAAAAACAGGACGAAGCTCACGCGTTCGAAATTGAAAGCATAAACTGCTTATATGAACGCCGCGAGTTTATCAAACAAATTGGATGAACTACGTGAACTTAGCAATGCTAATAAGGCCCATCTGATAGGAATATCTGAAACCTGGTTATCTTCTCAGTTCTCGGACCATGAGTTGGCATTACCCGAAATATCTTTGTTCCACAATGACAGAAAATCAGGATATGGGGGCGAAGTAGCTTTTTACATACATTCTTGCTTGGAGGTGCACCAAGTTCACAACCTCGAGTTTAACAATCTTGAGGAATCTATATGGTGCTCTGTGAGATTGTCCAGTACTTCGAGGTGTCTAGTCGGAGTCATTTACAGGAAGCCAACTGCCAACATCGAGTACGATAGTCGTATGCTGGAGGGACTATCCCGCTCTACTCGTCTCGGTTTCACACACATCCTGATTCTAGGGGACTTTAATCTCCCTAGAGTCAACTTTGCAGAATATACGTATACTGGAGGCGACAACTCAATTGAAGCTCGGTTCTTCAACCTCATCGGTGACTTGGGATTGTAAGAAAATTCGAGGTCGTCAGCTCGTTGGAGGAACAGTCAGATACTATCGCGCTTAGAATGTGTATTCACAAACGAAGAATTTCTAGTTGACAACCTCTCAATCCTGGCTCCCCGTCATTGCCTTCAGTTTTGTCAGCAGAACTAAGCTAAAATACCCCATCAATAACTTGTGTTGGAATTTTAAACTGTTGAATGTGCCAGCTCTACACAACTATCTACAACAGGTGGTTTGAGATGTTCAATCCAAACTGGATGTAGATGGTCATTGAGACTTCTTACTGCACACGCTCTTACGTGCTACAGACCATTCAGTTCCTCAAACGGTTTCCAAAAGCTGCTGATCACCTACAATAATCAAGAACCGTAACCTTTGCCTGCTAAGCCGCAAAAGGCACCGTTGAGCGGAATACAAACGAACTGACAACGTCGGAGCGTACAAGCAATTTAAACATATCAGGAACACATGCACGAAGGCTATAAGAAAAGATAGGCTTCAGCACCAGACAAAGCTTATGGACAAATTTGCCCGACCAACAACGATGGCGACGCCACTAACCTTCTGGCTGAACATTACTCCCAGACATTTCAACCGACCGACATTAACTTAACTGATGACAGTTTCATTTGCAATTCCATAAGACTTTCCGAAGTAAACCTAAGAGCTGACTTGGCGTTCCGGAATCTGCAGCACTTAAGACTAGACACTTCTTCTGGCCCGGACATGGTCCATTCCGCCATACTGAGGGAAGCTGCCTCAATCTTTGCAACGCCACTTAGCGTGATGTTCTCACACTCGCTAAGCCGAGGAAAACTACTGGAAAATTGGAGGCTGGCTAACATCACACCAATTTTCAAAGGAGGTCGACGCAGCAAACCTTCGAGTAACCGACCAGTGGCTCTTCTCTCAATACCTTCAAAAATAATGGAGTCCCTGATATGCGATCATATAAATGACTATTTACTGTCCTTAAATTTCTTCTCACCCCAACAGTATGGTTCCAGGAAGGGTTACTCTTGTATTACCAACCTGCTGACTGCGGTGAACAGATGGACAAGCATCCTTGATCACAAGGGGAAGGTTGATATCATCTACCTAGATTTCTCAGAAGCTTTTGATTAGGTTAACCATACATGTCTTATCAATAAGCTCAAACGATTGGGTATCAGACCACCTCCAATCGATTGGCTCTTTTCATTCCTAAAAAATCGACATTTTAAGGCCAGGGTTAATTTTACTTTATTTCAGGCTATGGAATGTCCTAGTGGGGTCCCCCAGGGCTCAGTACTGGGGCCTCTTCTCTTCTTGATCTACATAAATGATTTTCCTCAACAGATAACGTCAGACATATTACTTTTTGCCGACGGCGTGAAACTTTGGAGAGAGATATGCAACCAAGACGATATACAGGCACTTCAGGAGGATCTGACTGGACTTCAAAGTTGGGCAGACGATAACGGACTTACCTTTAACACTTCAAAGTGTAAAGTAGTCCATCTGCGACATGTCGCAGACTACAGTTATAATTTAGGTAACTCCTCTCTAGTAGTATCCCAAGTCGAAAAAAATTTAGGAGTCCTGGTGTCCTACGATTTAAAGTCTTACGCTAACTGTGACAAAAATGCCTTCCGAGCAAACCTTGCACTGGTAACATTGAAGCGCATTTTTGGCCAGTTTGACGGAAGAACTTTCCGTATAATCTTCAATAGTTTTATCCGTCCCCATTTAAAGTACAAAGACATAATATTTCCCCCCTCACTCCAAAAGGATAAGGACACCCTGGAGCGTATCCTTAACACTCCTGGACATCGTCTCAAACACCTACTTAACCTAAGAGGTAACATGCAAAACTGGAGACACAACGTAGCAGAACGGACTGTAGACACAACTTCTACTCCTTAAGAGTTGTCAAATGCTGGAATTCGCTGCCGGCCGAGCTAGTTCAAGCAACTTCTCAGGAGTCCTTAAAGACGCAACTTGATTTATTCTTAAGGACTAAGAATAGTATCGCACTATGATTTACTAATATCTTTTCCTGTTTTATTGTTAACATACCTATGTTCCTGCCTGGAGGATTTGGAGATTCCCTGCTACTAGACACGGAAGCCTGTTAAGTGAAAGTTTCTTCTATTCCGTCCACAACCATTTGAACCATTTGACCCTGTGAAATGTCACGGGGCCATAACCAGATCATCCGACAGTCTGATTATAAAATATCGGACGGTTCACCGATTATCGTCAAGGACATGGACAGCCGACGAGCATTAGGTAATTGCGCATCATGAACTAGCACAGTGTGGTGTTTGTATGAAATAATGATTCCTCTGTACATCATGACTGCCTGATTTCGAATCCCGAATACAATATGTTCGTTCGTCACCATATAATTCTTGTCGGTTAAATTGTGCCACTTCTAGGATTCGCAGTCTGTAATATAATTCAAATGATAATTCAATTACCGTATTGGCGCCACGATGAAGCCGGTGATGAAGCATGGACAAGAAAGATGTTAAAGGTGATAGAATTGTGGCATATTTCTTCACATTAATCGAAAAAGACGCATACAACTTATTAAAAACTCTGGGATATCCAGAAAAGTCTATCTCAGTTTCTTATGCAACTCTTACGGGACTACTATTAAATCATGAAAAGTGAATCAGCTTCGAATGCCATGAGAGAGTAAACTTTCATATCATGATTCTCCAGAATAACCAAAAGGTTAAGGAATTCATCCTTGAATTGTGGAAACAAGTTACCAAATGTAATTTTGGTGGCCAACTTTATGTGCAACTGAGCGATCGATTAATCGTAGTAATTAACATATCATATCTGGAAAGAGAGATGTTAAGAATGCCGAACTGTTCTTTTCAAGATGCTAGAACTACATGCATTAACTACGAAGCAGTGAATGAACTCTATATGCAGTCGATGAAAATCTCTAATGCTTTGCTCATTCGTCATGATGAAATCCAATATCAGGGTCGATCAAACTTGCGCTCTTTGAATAGTGATTCCTATTCGCGTAAAAATATGAAAGGCGATTCAACAAGGAATTGCAAAGCGAACCACAAAGGTGAGATCGAGTTTGGTAAATTATTATCCTGTGGTAAATTTCATTCTCTCAATTCATGTGCATTTCGTAATGCTAAATGTGATAAATGTGTTGAGATACGACACATTCAGTCAGTATGCAAAACCACTGATCATTTTGCTTCAAGTAGTGCTCTACTGTGATTATTTATCTCTGTCAACCATTTCCAAAGCTAATGTTTATATTCAAAAGCGAATATATATATTCCCTAATTTGCTTCATGACTTCATTGTGAACACTGTCAGTATAGAGTCTATTACCTTTAGATCCTAACGTTGTGTTACGACCCGCTAAAATCTCAATATTGGGGACTGCCGGGCACAGACTGTCCATACGAGAATGCTATGAACCGCTAATAAGAGCCGTTAATTCTTCATATATACCATGTTAATTTTTAGTTAGTGAAACAGGACTGTTAATACTGGGTTTAAGGAATTTGAAAGGGCTTAAAGTGGAGTTGTCTTTACTAGTTTCTAAAGCAAATTATGGTGCTATACTTAAATATCTGATAGCTGCGTATGCTAAGTACATTAGAAGTATGAAAATTCAGCCTATAAAACTTCACGTACAGGGTGATCCAGTCTTTCTTAAAAAAAGAATAATTCCTTATGGTCTTCAAGAAGCAGTACATAAGACATGAAACGATTTGTAAGCAAAAGGTATAATTGAACCCATTCAGTCTTTAGCGTGGCATCCTCCTATTATTACGCCATTGAACACAGACGGCAAGACCCTTAGAACATGTGCCGACTATAGAATAATACTGAACTCCCGTTTGTTGAAGCAAATATGCACGACGGTAAAAACTGAAGATATTCTAACTCGACTTCATGTTTATAAAGTGTTCTCGAAAGTTAACTTAAAAGACGCTTATCTCCAAATCACTTTAGATCAATCTTCATCTATTTTGACGACAATTAACCCTCTTTTTGGTCTGTTTAAATTCATTTTTCTTCCATTTGGTCTAGGTTGTTCTCCAGCCATATTTCAATAAGTGATGAATAAAGTAGTATGTGATTTTGAAGGTTTGAGGTCTATCAAGATGATCTCATTGCTAATGATTCCGATAAGGTAGTTCATGACCAGTGACTTATTGCTTTATTATGTCGTTTAATTGAGAAGAATATTTAGGTAAATTCAAAAGTGTTCATTTTTATGTCTAGTTTTGAATATTTTGAATACTCAGTCGATGTTGATGGTTTTAGTTAAGATATGAAACGAATAGCTCCACTGACTAATGCATTGTCTTCAAAAAACCTTACGGAACTACGTTCACTAGTGGGTGCTCTTCAATACTCTTCCCGTTTTATTCTTAATTTTTCTTGTCGTGCACATTGTTTATTTGATATTTCGACATCCAATCCATCCAAATTGGGTTGAGGAACAAGAGTCTTGGTTACGAAGCCTAATAAAGTTTCTTCAAAGTGATGTTGTTCTTCGAACTTACTCCCCTGGTGTACATTCTGTGCCCATTACTGACGCATCACCTGTAGGTAGGCGCAGTGTTGGAGCAGGAAGGTAAACCAGTTATTTGTGTTTAACGCATACTTAATGTTACCGAACAAGGTTATTCACAGACTCAGTTAGAAGCGTTAGCTGTGCTTCGAGCTGTTAAAAGACTTCATATATATTTATTCGGAAAAAATGTATTGTTACTGATCATTAGGCTTTAAAGTCCATTTACCATCCTGAAAAATCCTATACAAGTTCCTCAGCTGCTATGGCTCAACGATGGAGTACTGCTTTGAGTGTCTATGACTATACAGTCCAGCACAAGGGAGCCAAACAAATTCAACACATTGACTACATTTCTCGACAATCACTACAAGATAGACCTGTTAATACTTTAGACTGTTTGTTAGTGCAACCTTTACCGATGAGACGTCCAGATCTCACTGGGGAAAATCGTAAATATTTTAGATGTATACTCAGTGCTATACGGAAAGGTTGGAATGCCAATCTGAAACGTAGATTTCCTGTCTATTTTTTAAAGCTGGATGAGTTATCCACTACTGCTGATAGCATTTTGTGTTTAAATAATCTTGTTGTTATTCCTCCTTCATTACGTGAATCTATCCCTGAAGATTTTCGTAGTAGACATTTGAGTGTCGAGAAAATGAAGTCCTTGGCATAGCTTACATGTTGGTGGCCAGAGACAAATGCTGATATACGCCGTACTGCAGAAAACCGTAGAAATTTTCACAGGTTGAAAATTTAGCCTTCGAAGTGGACTCCTTGTCAAGTATCGTCTGTGGCCTGGCAGAGCATTCATGCAAACCATTATACTCCATTTCTCGACAAATTCTATGCGCTTGTAGTCATTGGTTCTTTTTCAAAGTGGCCCGAATTTCTTTCACAGCTTCACCAAATTCTGACTTCACAATCCAAGCTTTAAGAAAGGTGTGTTGTCGAGAAGGGGTTTTCATGGTGTTAGTGACTGATGATGGCTCTCATTTTACTGCGGATGCAGTCATCACCTGGTATGATAGTTTAGGGTGTAGATATTTGTTTACCACTCCCAGGCACTCTTATCCTAATGGTCAGACAAACAATATTGTCAGGACTTTAAAAACCACTATTGATTCTATTGCTGCTTCAATATTTAATGAGCTGAAGAGGGGAGTAGTTACATTTCAGCTTACATATAGAGATGCTAAAAATTCTGTTACGAAAGAGACACCTACAAAGTTATTAAAAAGAAGAATTATACGCTCGAATATAAGAAGTTTGTGGTATGCGGGCTACATGTAATTGTGGAAAGGTTCTTTTACCAGTCATGGGGATTGTGGTGAAGAATGTCTGGAAATCCGTGGTGCAAATTCTAGATATCAATGACTTAAGTATGCACAACCAACATATTGATCGAATACAATTCCAGGAACCAGATGAGCTTGTCCCGATTTCGGTTGTTAATTTTTAGGGGGGACTTTTGCTTAGATGTCGATTAAAATGCACGATGTTTCCTGAACTTGACTCGCATAATATCGTATGAATCATTGTTAATGAATTACATATCGTCAATCCTCATATATTATCTTTGATTTAAATCGTGTCAGTCAACAACGGAATTGAATAAGCCAAATACGCAAATGAATTTCGAGTACTTTCAACATTTATACCTCCAATTATTTCGGATCCTTTTTCTGCTGCTCCAATCAATCCAGCTACAATACAACGGCACTATCAGATGGAATTGCAACAACAGACAGCCCAACAACAACACCAGCAAATCACAGATTCTTCACTACTAAGTTCCAAAGCTCCAACGGCTGTTGTTTCAACTATCAGTTCTACACCAACTTCACCATTTTTAGGCGGACCACCAATTGCTGCTCCAACTGTATCGACTAATACTTTTAATTCTAGTTCATGGGCAGTCACATATCCACAGATGCAACAATTTAACAAATCTATTATTCAGTATAGTTCAAATTTACCCAGTTCTCCTATTGGTGCAGTGAATTCTCAAACAAATCTAACTTATCCTTCCAATGGTGTTTTAAAATCAGGTTCTACAAATCCATGGTCATCATCAATCGGATTGATTGATGGAAGAAACGTTAGTAATGCAAACTGGCAACCTTCATCACCATCGTCATCGCCACCTGCTCTTCTACCTCCAGAAACTGATTGTCTTTCGGATCCATTCGATTTAGGTTGGGTAGATAGAGCTACAGCTGGTGTATCGAATACATCAAGTGGACGAGGCATTAGTAATCCATTTCTAATTGCTAATGGGGGTGGTGATGATATCCGTAATCCAAATGCATCATCTGTTCATTAATTAGATCAACCATATGATAATAGTAATTGTTGTATATAATATATATATATTTCTATCAACAAAAAGAGTGGGGATAGAAATCTGCCTCGTTAATGATCAATGATAATTAGATTCTTCCTCATTATTATCCCTTGTCTCTCTCACTAACTTTGTTTACTCAATGCAAAACACTTCATAACATTTACGAAATGTCTAGTTTCAAAGTTTATATAGCCGAATAGCTTACTTTTTCAGACTTTGGTCAAACCAACACTCTGTATTGGACGTTCTAGAGAATAGCTTAAAATTAAACCTCTAGGAAATTGCTTCCTACACTAAATGCAATATGATCGTTCGCGTTTATCTATTTCTGTCTGACTTAAACTGCACTGTTCCGGGAATTCCTAGTTAGTGCAATAATTTGAATACTTCTAACTATCATACGGACTGTACTGTTTGTGTGAACTAATGATTCTTTTGTACATCATAACTGCCTGATTTCGCATTCCAGATACGACGCGTTCGTTCGTCCTCATATAATTCTTCTCGGTTAAATTGTCTTATTTCTGCGATCCCTAGTCTGTACTATAATTCGAATACTTCAAATCATTACACGAACATAAGCTGTTTCAATGCACACTGACAATGTATGAGTGACTATGATGCAGAAAATATTTTGCTGAGCTGGAATTTATAAAAAGCTTTTGTCATTTTATGACTGCACAGCAACAAACAAAGTAAAATATGATGTAAATTTTCCTATGATTTTCTATCTGGGAATATGTCACTTTTATTTAATCACAAAAAGTAAATCATGTGTTGCTTGGTTGAAAAGCCACGCAACCATTGAACACCACTCGACAAACTAAAGAATATTCAAGGGGACCTGAAGAGTTGAATGGAATATGGAATTCGATTTTCAAACCACAATTCTACATTGACAGATGCATGGTAATACACTTGGAATAATCTGCTTTCAGAAAAGGATATCTGCCACAAAATATGAAGATCCACAAATATTATGAACTGGAAACTAACTATGATCCATTTCAATGGATCTAAATTGTGGTTATCGTTGGTTCTGTTCAGTAGTACTAACGTTTCACTTTGGAGACAGAATATTACATTCGGGGCTCCGGTTGTGGATAATATCGTTTTTGATGTTTTACAATTTGTGATTGGAGCTCAGAGACAGTGAAAACAACCAATGGAAACACATGCAATATTCCTTCTTTCTATTAACGTTTTAGACATTCATAGTCAACACTGCACCCATACTACCTTTATTGAATCAGTGTTTGGAATTTGTTTTTATCGCCGAACAAATCTGAACACAATGTTATTACCCCTTTATTTGAACTAGTTTGGCAGTCGGAAGTAGTTTAATACTCTGTATTTCGTCCACAGTTTAAGCGTTGATATTCCAACTGCGATGGTTTATGTCAAAATGGTAGTCATTGATTTGTGTGTAGATATGTAACACCAAGTTCAAGGAAATTATCAGATACATTAACCAATATCAACATCGTTGTATTTATTTTACACCTCGGATCTGAAACAGATTTTGGGAGTTACATAATAGATTGTAATGTTTCGGAAAATGACCTTCACTGTTTGTTAATGGGAAACTGGAACTCAAACCATCATTTTACGTTAACACTGATATGTTAAGTCTTCTGTTTTGGTTGAAACTGTGAGCTTGTATTTTCGTCTTATCACGTTGAAGTGAGTCAGTCAGTCAGTCAGCTACAACGTAGGACCAGGCACATATATGCATCGGTCCAGGTTGCCATACCTCGTAAGCACAGCAAGATGAACACCGGATTCATGGGAGTGGTTAGGTTAAAGGTGGTAATATATAGGAGAAAGATTGCATATAAGGATACAGTACCGGAATATAGAATTAGTTCGTAGAAAGAAAGATATGAAGCGATTCTAATCTCTTAGTTTAAGGGAAGACAGGGAGTGTACGCACCGACGCCATTGTGATGTTGAAATGAGTAGTAGATAATAAATAAAGCAACACATGTTGTCATTGAAGAAACATTATATACCATTCAAAGAAGAAATGTTTGTTTATGACAATATAATTTAATTGAGCTGAACGGTCATAATGATGGTTAATTCACAAATAGAATGGTCACTTGGAACGTTGGAGGACGACTACACAATATCACATGTAAAAGAATGAGCATTAACGTCCAAAATGTATAGAAAGATAATCAGATAAAGTCAACTGTGTGAAAGACAGTTATTCACTTGACGAGTATAAGAAAGATGAACAATAAATTACAACCTGAATGTAGAACGTAAATAATGAACTTCAGACGTGAAGACGATGATAACGAATAATTGAAGTTAAAAGGAATAAGTACATTGGAAGGATATATTATCAATCAAGTTACAGATCATGAAAATGAAGTATTGATATAATTAAATACTGATAACTTGCCCGTGTTTTTTTGTATACAAGGTTTTAGGCTTGAAATAATGGACTGCTAATACCTCTTCAGTGTATAAGTTGTGAAGGCACATTTCTTTCGAACCAGATCGTCCGGTCGTTAGAAACGTTTTAAGAATTTTTCAAATATTTTCCATGTGACCAGTGTTCAAAAAATGTTTATCGCCTTGTATTGGTATCCGTTTTGATACTTTGAAAAGTTTAGAGCGTCGAGCAGAAGGGTGCATATTATTATATTAATATAGGGAAAGAACATTTAATAACGAACGCCGATCGTGATTTTTAATTTTAAAATTAATGCATGTTCTCTGTCATTTTCGCACTTCAATTATCTCAATTTCATTTTTATGGGGTGTAAAGAAGAGTTTAGAATGTATTTAGTCGACTTTAAGTACAATTACTTAGGTTTCTGTTTACGATAACTTACTTTTTATATAGTAGATTTACTACAATTTTACATCAATGATGAATAATTTACAACATTGGTTTACGAGTGATATACTACACAGTTAGTTTACTGTACGGATTGAATCTGTAAATATATTATACAGAATATTTGTACGGATATAAAAAGCTAAATAGTATCATTGTGTGATGGACGTGTTCAACGAATTTGCACTCCTTACTAATTATCCAAGAACCTTATTTCGTAAAAATTGCGATTTTGGCGACCTAAAACATGGTTCACTTTTGGGTAGAGTCTCAAATTTTAGCGCGGAATAAAAAAGCGAAAAGAAATAAGGATCAGTAGACCTAACGGAAACCAATAGTTGACAGAGCCTAGTCGTTTGTAATGGAACAGATCAATAAGTGTTTGTTTAGCAGTTAGGATTCACTCCGATGTCACTAGTACGAAATTACTATTGAAGAAACTATCTGTAACTCACGAAAACTGAACATAATCTATGCGAAGCTGTAACACACCGGAGCAAGCCTGAATAATGCAAGAAATACTGATCTTCGAAGCAAGACAAATGCTCATCGACCTCTTCAGTTGAATGAATTGTGTTTATCATCCTAGAGTCATACTTCGTATTTTCATTCACACATGTCAACTCCAATTTAGTTAAACAGTTTTTATGATTTCGAAATCATGTATTTATGAATAAATCAAGTAATTTAGAACACTCAGTTCACTGAACCCTTGGAGAAAATCCCCGGAGATGAAAGACCTTTCACTCCAGTTACCTACGTTCATGTATGACAAACTTGTATTCATAATCATCTGAATCGCACTCGTTCGTTGGCTGCGTTTGTTCTCATGAAATTTAAGATTTTAAGTTCCATCAAAGTCTGAGCGATGCAGCCTTTCAATAAAAAAATGAACATGTACTCTCACTTTTTCATGATGGACTCTTTCTTAACTGCTTGTTATCTTCGAGGCGGGCTTTGAGAATGAAAGGACCCAAATTTGAGAAAACCATATTTATTGAAAACTGCAAGCAAACGGGATAAATTAAGGGCACTTTTGACTTGCCTTGTTAACAGCTTATGATAATCTATGTTCTGTCAAATCACTAGTTACACGGATCCTTTTTATTCCTTCAGTTATATTCTTTCTTCAGCCCGGTATCTCGTCACTCAGTAACAAGGCCTCATATTGTAAAAAACCATACCTACAAGTTATTTCAAGATTTACAGTGAAATTTACGACATGCCAGGTAAATAAGGAGACTGACATTTATAAAAGAGAACAGATCTAAACAAACGAACTGGAGGCTGACATATGTAGGAGGTCTAAATTAAAACGAATTTTGAAGACATATCCTGGCTATATATGAGAAACAGGGAAGTGTTACATACATATATGCTTTAGAACAGAATGAGTATAACTGGATAACGACCTCCGCATGTTCCATGACTAGGCGCCTGGATCAGTCAAAATGTCTTTCATTTCGGATAGTCATTAGGCTTTACAATCTGACTCTTTTTACAGTTGATGTCCGTGTCATTCAATTAAAATACTTAGCTTTACACCCAGGGACATTGATTTTGGAATTTCTATTCACAATCAGTTAATCATCAAGTTAAAGGTAATGAATTCAACATTGTTTCACTATTTATGAGAGTAATGTGTAGTTGTGTTCATTCCAATTTTTATCGAGCCCCTAAAGATGAGTTTCTAAATATTAAGGCTACTTCAAAGCTATGAAGGAGTAAAACAAGTAGTAGCGAACAGTTGCATAATTTACACAATTGATCTCCTCTAAAGTCTCTATTTAAGGCAAACACAGAACATACTTTATGCTAACTCTGTGCTCCAGTTATTCGCCTATTATTTGATATTATTAAAACTATCTTATGACCTTCGTGTTTAATTATCAAAGAATACTGGATTTTATTTCATATTACTCTGTGAAAATATTCATATCAATCAGTAACAGATAAGACATTTCCTGAAATTTGAAGGAGAATAATAGGTTTCATGATGTCTCATTTGCATATTCAGTGTGAAATTTATATACCTGTCTAAGAATTCTCAACACAGCTAAGTGACTTCTAAAAGATCCACAGCCTGATAACGTACTTAAAAAATCTGAACCTTTAAAAATTCTTACAGGGATCTGTCTAAGTAGTTTTATCAAAATCCTTACCTAAATAGTTAATATCTTCGCTTTCGCCGATTCATTCGTCTTCATAATTTGCAGTGCTTTGCGATTAAGACTTCAGCACCAGGGGCGTTTACAGAGCATTTAAATGTGGGTGGGACACAGAGTAACCACGGCTGCATAAAGGAGTCAATAAGTTTTGTTTAAATATAAGTTCGTCGACTATAATTGATAGTCATCCTCTTTGCTTAAACATTAAGTGCACACTGTGAATTGTCTGAGTATGTAACACTCAGCCTTATGGATGGTCTGTAGCTCAGTCTCATTCCATTACAAGATCTGGAGAAAATGTAGTGGTTAGGAAATTTACCAAAAAAAGAACCTGAAAGCACCTATATGCAAGTCCAGATGGTCGGTCAAACTAACTAATAAAATACCCCTCGAAATATAAGTTTAATAAATTGAAAATATTCTTTTAATCAAGTCGTGGGATATGAAACATTTCTATTACGAGTCTTCACTGAAGTATGAGGTTCTATGATTATTAAAAGTAGTTGAATTGGTGTGCTAAGAATTGTCAGAATTGTCCAATTTGAGGCAGACAGAACTTCATGAACACAACTGAACTCATTGCATTGAGAATTCGAATTGACCGAGAATTAAAGTTCAAGCTGTCAGAGTTGTATACAGTATTCAAATCTGCTACAGTTTAAACGAATATCGGACATCTTGTAATTCCTCGTATTTCTTCTGAACAGCTTCAGTGAACGTACCTTAGATTCTTTTTTTACTGTCTAGAGAAAGCTCATTATTGTTAAAATTAACAGCGGAACTTGGAACCGAATCAGCTTGGTCCGTGTAACGCATTCGCTGCCGTGACTGACTGGCAGATGAATCATTCATTTTCAGCAGACGTCTCATGGATTGTACAAAACTAGTTCCTTGATAACATGTAACGTCAGCAAACCGTACATCCCATATTCAAATGAAGAGATTTTTATCTAAGCAATTTTTTACAACACCCAATAATTGAGGGTTTTGGACCAGTAATACTGAAAATAGAAACTTCAGTAGGATTAACGGCTGCAATTAAACGCAACTCAATTTCGTAAATGTGCCTTTCAGCTTAGCAACCAATCAGGATGTGGCGGGAATTATTATATCCGCCATCTTTGTACGTAATGGCGGCCGGCTTTCTTCGTTCTGTGCTTCTTTTAGCTATTTCTTTTGTGTAGCTGTGTAATTAATGTTTCAATGTGCTAAGATGCCGCAGTTAGTGTACGGTTCTACATGTTGGTGTGAAATTTACTTCGAATCAGCATTGTTTTTTGGGTTTTTGCTGCTTCTATGCTAGTCAATGTATTTCTTCAGTCAAGCTGGTTAGTCTTATGTTTTAAAATGGAAATCCGTTTTGTTTTGACTTGTTTTCAAGATATCAAAAGCCGAAGTTCGTTTTTTCTTAGCTGAAATAACTGTTGCTACGTCCTGTGACTGACTGTCCGCATGTTCATTCCTAACTGTCCTCTATGATGTTATCGGCAAAATGAAAGGAAACAATTTCCGGTTTTTAATTTTCTTCAGTATTGCGGACAACAATATCCCACCAATGAGTCAAACTAATACTTAGTGCCTAGCCGTAGGGGATGTCAGTATTGTTTTCGAAAGTACTCAGGCTTCCGACAACCATTGACGAAGTCACAGATGCTACCAATCTATTGCAGAGGGTTTGTTATGAAAAAATATGCCACATAGCAGTAATGGAGGGGTTGTACGCATTACGTAGTGCGTTAAAGCAAGCTTAACGTTGAAAAGCCGGAAATCTGCTATCAGTGTGTAGTGTATGTTTGCTGTTTCGGCCACAAAAGGAAGCCGAAGGGTCATGATCAGGAAGTAAAAAGGTAACTAACTGTTATTAAGCTCAGCTTTTTATAGACCATAATTCACCACTCGCAAATTTGTTATTTTTACGGTATGATGTCAACCGTTATCTAATATGTTCACCTTTACGATGAAAAGTACTTGCAAATTCTCAACTTCATATTCGAATTAATTTGTGACAACTGTCTTCCAGTTTGAGTGCTTCGTACGCCCTGGGAGACTAGATTCCTACATTATTCACAGTTCCAGTATAACTTTCTCACACAGTAAGTTCAAAGTAAACACTAGTCTTTCTAAATAAACATGTTAAGCTAATATCCGTATTCTCTATTTCAGATGATCGATGAAGACATGTACCACGTGCATCTGTTGTATATTGTTATTTTACTGCAATTCTTACTGTTATATCTTCTGAAAAATAAAATTGCTATATGCAGCAAATACAGACTTATTGTTTTGATGGTGGTAGGGGGGTTCATGGGTTTTTTAGCAGGACTGTAGTAATATTCCCATTAAAGAGCTAAGTGAGTGCGTAGACCAATGTAAAGTACCATACAGGGTGCCTTTGAATTACTCGTGTTCCATTAGTGTCGGTAGAAGCATTACTTGCTTATCATGACATTTGAATAAGAAGCTATGAGATTAGATGCAGGGACGGTTAGGATGTGTAGCGCGTGTCCATCCATCAGTTTTCGTGGCAACTCACGGTGGCTAGAATAAGTTGTGAGAGGACCCGAGCCTGTAGGTTTCCTAAGAAAGTGACGGAGATATGCACCAAATCACCTTATGAAGAGCGCCTCCAATCACTTAGCCTCTACTCATTAAAGTATAGACGTCTTAGAGGTGACCTATTTACTTACAGGATTCTTAACACTTCTGGACATTTTCTTAAACACCTATTTGAGCTTAGTCCCAGAAACTAGAGACACGACATAGCAGAATGGACTGTAGACGCAACTTCTACTCCTTAAGAGTTGTCGAATGCTGGAATTCGCTGCCCGCCGAACTAGTCCAAGCGACTTCCCAGGAGTCACTTGGGAGGCGACTGGATCTTTTATTGTTAACATACCTAGGTTCCTGCTTGATGATCCCCTGCTAATAGACACGGAAGCCTGAACACATGAATTAGGTGATGAGAGGCTCGATTATCACAAGTTTCTTGCAACGATTGAGTAGATAAAACAAAGTAGCATTAGGTTCAAAAATTTATTCCAGAACTTTCATCAAGAATCGAATATGAAACAAAGGTTTGAACCAAGTTCCAGTCTAAAAGTTGCATTTGTAATGTTAAGCTGCAGTTTTTGTTGTTTTTTCCAAACGAAAGAGTAAAAGAAGTAACTCAAAAAGTACTGGAAGTGGTTGTGAGATTAAAATGGACATCCAGCATCCTTTTTATAATCTGCTGTTAGTTGGGTCTCCCGTAAACAGATCCATAGGGCCATAGTTCTAAGGGCGAAACAGTTCTTAACATCTGTGAAGACTCAGTCCTGTTGCATTCTAAATGAGAAAACAGTAATGAATTTAGTCAGAAATGTGGAATAGATAAATAACCAAATTACATGTATTTTAGCAAAGAATTTATGCAGTTGTGATTTACCTTTAGTTCATGAATATTAGGTCAGGTCAGCTATTTATTGTGCAAAGCATAACATGGACTTAATACCGTATCTCAATGCTTTTATTATTTTGCTCTCATTTACGTATTACCATGTATCTGCATCTAGTTTAACAGGGAGACATACAAGCAGAGTTAGTGTTTGATGAACTAAAAGTCCTAGTTGTCAAAAAGATTCTTAACATTTGTCCACAGCCAACTGCATTTAATTCAAATACAGAACACTCATCTTCTAAGACTGTATACTGCTCTTCTACGGGCAAATAAAAGCTCAGACACTTAGCTATCCTGCTACCGATGTTATTGCTGGGGAAATTGTTTAATGACAGTGATCATGAAATATGGTCAGTGATAGATGTACTATCTAGAAATAAACACCAAACATACTTATCGCTATCTTATAATGTATGACAGCAACAGTACCAAAAGCACTTTTTTCCTATTTTTAACAAGACTGATTTGAATCAGTATACTCATCAGAAACAGGCAACTCTACTAACTAGGCTGATCTGTTTCGTTACAGACTTCAAGCACTATACCATAATTCTTTCAACTAAACTGAATTATACGACAACCAAGAATACTAAACTAAGCAAGTGTCATAGTTATTGTTTCATTTGCACAGGCATATTGCTTAAAGTAGTTAAATGGACATAATTAAGACGATAAAACAAAAACACGAAATATAGGCCAATTGAACTTACCGAACAGAAGACAAAGAATATATATATTGCTTTCCGACTGAAAACAACAGGTAGTTGTTCATAAAAACATAGTTTATAGTACAATAAACCTTTCTACAGTAAAATCATGCACGGACAGTCTATCTGGAAGCAATCAACTATGTGAATAAACTCACTATGACTTGAGATATCATCCCAGCATGCAATGGACGTGCAGCGTAACGCAGTCGAACGTGGCGAATAAAAATATAAAAAAAGATCAAAATTAGCTATATAATCTAGTTATTTAATTAAAAATACATTATGAAATGTCAAAATCTGTGGTTACTTGAACGCACAGATGACCGGTACATTAAGTTTACATGGTTGCGTTGCGGATAAGATCACCCGGATTAACTGTAACGTTGAGACCTAATGACTTTCATTTGCCGACTTAGACAATAGATTTTATGCTGCCAGTGTCAAAAACAAAATTATGAAAAATAACGCATAGCAAATATTATCTTTTTTGGGTATGAAATGAACTACTCAAATTTACAAGTAAACATTTTATGTGATTGATTTGATAATTTCGAATAAATTGAGCATTAGGTAGATTGTTGTAGATAAATAATATATTTTATGTCATTATTGGGACCTCCAAACTTAACAAGATCTGAGTTACAGAGTTTATCACTGGTAGCGAAATGGACATTAGTTGTACATACCGGGTTGGTGTGTTTGGTTTAGCCGCACTTGAAACATAGCATGACGAGATATATATGGATTAAGTGAATAACGTTTGCCACATTACTTACTTACGCCTGTAACTCCCAGTGTAGCATAGGCCGCCGACCAGCATTCTCCAACCCACTCTGTCCTGGGCCTTCTTTTCTAGTTCCATCCAATTCTTGTTCATCTTTTTCATGTCTATTTCCATTTCTCGGCGTAATGTGTTCTTTGGTCTTACTCTCATCCTTTGGCCTTGAGGATTCCATGTGAGGGCTTTTCTTGTGACGCAGTTGAGTGCTTTCCTCAATGTGTGTCCTATCCACTTTCACCACTTCTTCCTGATTTCCTCTTCCGCTGGGATCTGGTTTGTTCTCTCCCACAGTACATTGTTGCTAATAGTGTCTGGACAATGGATCTGAAGTATTTTGCGTAGACAACTGTTAATAAACACCTGTATCTTCTGGATGATGGCTTTCGTAGTTCTCCAGGTTTCCGCCCCATACAGTAGAACTGTCTTGACATTTGTATTGAAAATCCTGACCTTGGTGTTGTTTGACAGTTGCTTTGAGTTCCAGACGTTTCTTAGTTGTAAATATGTTGCTCTTGCTTTGCCGACCCGCGCCTTCACATCTGCATCAGATCCACCATTGTCATCAATGATACTGCCCAGATATGTAAAGGTTTTTACATCTTCCAAACCTTCTCTGTCAATTGTGATTGGATCGGTGCATGCTGTGTTGTATCGGAGAACCTTGCTCTTCCCTTTGTGTATATTGAGACCAACTGCTGCTGAGGCTGCTGCTACACTGTTCGTCTTCTCCTGGATTTGTTGTTGCGTTTGGGATAGAAGGGCCAGATCATCTGCGAAGTCCAGATCGTCCAACTGCATCCTAGATGTCCATTGTATCCCGTGCTTCCCTTCAGATGTTGACGTCTTCATGATCCAGTCGATCACCAGGAGAAAGAGAAAGGGTGAGAGTAAGCAACCTTGTTTGACACCGGTCTTTATTTCGAACGACTTTGTCAACTGTCCTCCATGCACGATTTTGCAGTTTAATCCGTCATATGAATTCTGTATGATATTGACTATCTTCTGAGGCACGCCGTAGTGTCGAAGAAGCTTCCATAGTGTTGTTCTGTCCACGCTGTCAAATGCTTTTTCGTAGTCAATGAAGTTGATGTAGAGTGATGAATTCCATTCAATTGATTGTTCCACAATGATCCGTAGAGTTGCGATTAGGTCTGTACACGACCTATCCTTACGGAATCCTGCCTGTTGGTCACGAAGTTGGGCGTCTACGCAGTCCTCCATCCTGTTTAACAATACTGTGTTGAAGAGTTTTCCTGGTATTGAGAGAAGAGTAATGCCCCTGTAGTTATCACAGTTGCTGAGATCGCCTTTCTTCGGTATTTTGACCAGAAGTTCTTCTTTCCAGTCTTTTGGTACTTGTTCCTCATCCCAAATCTTATTGAAGAGAAGGTGGAGTATCCTTGCAGTTGCCGCTACGTCTGCTTTTAGTGCCTCTGCTGGGATGTTGTCTGGTCCTGCTGCTTTGCCACTCTTGATATGTCTGATGGCCATGCTGATTTCTTCAATTGTTGGTGGGCCAACATTGATTGGGAGGTCTGTGGGTGCTGCTTCGATGTTGGGTGGGTTCAGTGGAGCTGGTCGATTCAAGAGTTCTTTGAAGTGTTCTGCCCACCTGTTTTGTTGCTCTTCAATGTTGGTGATTACCTCGCCTACCTTGCTTTTCACTGGTCGTTCTGGTTTGCGGCGATTTCCAGACAGTTTCTATGTTATGTCATACAGTTGTCTCATGTTTCCTTCTCTTGCAGTCTTTTCCACAGTCATCGCTAGATCCTCCGCATATCTACGTTTGTGGGCTCTGATGCTCTTCTTCACTTGTTTGTTTAATTCTGTGTATTCAGTATGTGCCTTGGCTTTTTCTGCTCTTGTTCGACTGGTATTGATTGCTGCTTTCTTGTTAATCCTTTCTTGAATCTTATCCAGTGTATCAACAGTGATCCATTCCTTGTGATGGTGCTTCTTGTGACCCAGAATCTCATGACATGTTGAAGTGATTGCCTCTTTGATCCCCTTCCAGTTGCTCTCCACAGCAGTTCCTTCTCCATTGAGTAGATCATGAAAGGCCTGGAGCTTGTTGCTGAGGTCTATCTTGAATTTGTTGAGGTTGTTAGTATCCTGAAGAAAGGCCGTATTGAACTTTTGTGATATTGTCCGCCCTATTATCCGGTGTTTCTTGAGTTTCAATTTCATCTTGGCGACCAGCAAGTGATGATCTGATGCTATATCAGCTCCTCTCTTAGTTCTCACGTCCTCTATAGTCCTCCTGAACGTTTTGTTGATGCAAATATGATCGATTTGGTTTTGCGTGGTGTGATCCGATGAAGTCCATGTGGTTTTGTGAATGCGTTTATGTGGGAATATGGTGCCGCCTATGACCAGTTTATTGAAGGCACATAGGTTTGCAAATCTCTCACCACTTTCGTTCCTTTCTCCCAGTCCCTGTCGTCCCATGATGTCTTCACATCCGGTGTTGTCCGTTCCAACCTTGGCGTTGAAATCTCCCATCAGAATGGTCAGGTCCTTTGTTTGGCACTTCTCGACGATTGACTGCAGCCTAATATAGAATGGTCACATAGTAAACATCTACCAAACTTATGCCCAAAACCTTGAACTGCTTTGCATTTCTTTGCTGAGTCATTGCCCATTTTTCCACAAAAATGTGAAACATGATTGGCCAAACCAGAACCTGGATGACATTGAGAATTTGATTCATCACGATGACTGAGCAAAGTATCAAAAGTTCTAACTGACTGGAAATCATGGTTGTTCACAGCAGTTTTGAAGAAAAGAGAAGTGGTTTTTTCACAACACTCATGTACCCAAAAGATGCTTGTGAATAACAATAATAATAATAATGATAATAAAAATAAGTACATATTGCTTTCATCTCTCGGAATGGGCTTTTATGTTTTTGACTTAGTTCTATCTCAAAAGTTGTGATATTTATTTCAGCAGTTAACAGTTTACAAAGTTGGATTTTTGAATGGTCTCCGAAATTGAAATTCGTGACCTTTCTGATAATTACATAGCACTTTCTGATAAAATTTTGACTTCTCTGTGCATTTACGGCTGACAAACCGCTTTAAATTAACATTTAACTGTCTATATGTTTCCCTCTTATCGGCTCCGTTAAAATGAAGAAACATCCTGTAGTTCTGCGCTTGGGAACGTATACATAACTTAAATTAATACGTACCTTTTGGCACCACTGTCTGAAAAAACACTCTTATATTATGTGTGTTTAGAACCCTAATTATTTCTTCGGATGTTTCTTTGCGGTATGGTGTGATAACAGTATTCCTCTATTCACTTAGTATACACTTTGGTTTAGTTTTTCTTTCATTTCCAACAATCGTCTTAAGAAACTACTTTAGTTGATTGTTTGCCCTAGGTGTAGGCATTATCACACTTAATTTTTTCTGCTGATTTTACTTCTCTTTGATGAGATTATATATCTTGTTAACTTAATTTTCCACCACTGTAACTATAAAACAAGTATGAGCTGAACAGTAATCTAAAGTCTCTAAGAATGTGTTGATTTTCTGAATACATAAAATTTGAACTTACTTTTACACGTTCTTTAGACCAAACATTCGAGAAATGCTAGTTCATTTCCAGTGGATTCTATTTCTCTGGTTTGCTTAATGCCATCCTATATGTCGTCTACATTTTCAGTTATTTCTTTTAAACCATTTCATTTAGTGATGACGAAAATATCATATACATACCATCACTAAACATTGGGTAGAATTACACTTTTAGTAGCCTCACTGGTTTTTAAGGAATGTTACACCAATAACTGGTGAACGCATCACCGCATAATTAAGTCTGTAATCATCTCTGTGCAATAAATGTAAGGTGGATCATAAACACATTTCCGAATACTCAATTAAATCAGAAGGACTTTTGACGGTAAATGAATCCCCAAAATCAGTAGCTCTGAAAGTCTTCGAAATTTTATGCTGACCACATTAGTTTTAATAAACTCACCTAGATGAAGGCACTCGGTTACGCATCCGCACTAGATCAGGAGTACGTACGCCGTTCACAACTTCTCTAACAACTACTAGCCAGCTTAATAATATTGTTATTAATGGCTTTATTCAGTATGATATTTAGACCAGCAACTTATCGATATATCGATACTCTATTATATATGTAGTCAAAACATTTCACCTCTGACTTCTCATTTCGCTGGATTGGCACATTTTGATTATAGGTATTACTGGTTAAGGCGTTATAATATATTTCTGAAAGGGCAGGTACACGCCATTTTTACAGGCATGATAAACAAATTACAACATTTATTGGTTCACAGTATGCATCCTCAATAAATACAGTCTATGTGAGTGAATATCAATTCATTTCTTCATATATACTGAGGAGCCTCCAAAACGATTCTCAAGGTGGCATCGTGTCCACATTACACGCCAGATCCAAACTGGACATAACTGTGTTAGGATTTCGGTCGTGCTAAGTATTTATGCAATGCAACTTTTTAAATTTATAGTTGTAGAATGCTTGGTTTAGGCTATGACCATCAGAAAACGCGTACGTTGAGTTTGATCCAGATGTCAGAAGTTCCAAAGCTGTACTCTCAGAGCAAGATTCTGAAAAAAGAAAGAGAAACCGAGGAGCAGTAAGGCACTTGGATATGAACGATAAACAATACTTAACATTTTGTAGTAAAACAGACAATGATATGATAAATTAGTAGATTCAATTCATACTAGCGCTTGTAAATAGAGTAAAATATGATCATATGCTCCAGATGAGAGAATAAAGTAATAAAAAAAACAATGAATCGTGAGATTTAACAAGGTTGAGTAGGTTCAAATGATAGAAGGGAAGTCGCAGTTAGAATAAGGAAGGCTGTTTATTAGAACGAAAAGTACATGGAGAGGAGAAGGTGTTAGTAAAACCAACAACCATATCTTTTATTATCTGAGTTTTTCTCGTTTTCTTCCATCCGATGCCTGCCACACAATTCTAGTATAAAAGTCCGAGTTAGCGTGTTATAGCCTGTCTTAGTAGAAAGGCTAATCCAGCACAAAATTTAAAACGTGAGTCTGAATGGTGAGCTCAGGAAAACAACCTCAATATCACGGATTGATTTATATGTTCTCAATCACAAAGAGCCTGATGCAAACATAATGTTCTGCCTCACAAACATAAGTGGATTGAAGTCATCGCCATCACCATCAATGCTTGCTGGTCAGTAAATCTACCCTCTCTCGTTTTGTGATCTTAGGTTCATTTAAGCTTATTTTTCGGATACACATCATACCTCACGCAAAGCTCTGTGTTTCACATCCTGTTATAAAACACTATTTCTACAAGTACCAATTCACATGCTTATCAGGCAGTTATAAATTATGGATTGTGGGTAAGGCATTGATGCAATCCTTTAATTGACTATAGTATAAAATTGCCATGCTCCAAATACTTGTGGCATCCTTACAGTTAACGAGCGTCCTTGATTCAAATGTGACAGATTCTAAACAATTATGAATAACATGCAGTGTTCTATTGATGCTCTATTTATAATTACATCAGTAAATTTAAAAAACATCGAAATTTGACATCAATTTACATTCTTCCATGTAAATTGTACTGACAACATTCTGGAACTCGATAGAGTTTTCGACTGCATCATTAACTAATTTGTCATATAATTTAAGTACACTAACTAAGTATTGCACTGGTATATTTATCGTTGAATTTTTAAAATCAACCGCTGGTCTTAGTGAAATTATTTTTGTTAATCTTTGAGACTATAAAAAACACAATGTTTTGGGTGTGATGAATCGTTTCCCATTACCTTAATGAAAACGATGGTGATCGCTAATTAAACACATGAAAGTGTTATGAGTATTCGAATTTTGACAAAGCTTTTACACGCAACACCTTAACAATCGAAGTATACCAACCCAGTCAAACGAGAAGTCAGAAATGATGGGTTTCGAAGATGTATTTGGGAAGCTATCTATTCGTCTTGAAACGTTTGGTTTAAGCAGGCTAATAGTTGAAGCGGATTAAGAGCACGGCGCACCCACTCGTAGTCTGATGCAGATGCATGACCGAGTATATATATATATATATATATATATATATATATATATATATAGGATTGCAATAACTTCATGGCTTAAACTCATCGTAAGTTTCTGGAGTATTGACTTTGTTGTTTGGCAATGGAACATGAAAGTTGGAAATTAGACAGGCAGTGGTCGGGATGAAAGATGTTGCAAAATAACCCATATTTTAAATCCAAGTAATAATAATAATAATAATATATTTCTGCATGTGCAGGTACACACTGTTTTTACAGGCACGATCTATAAATTACAACATTTGTTGGTTCACAAAATGTTTCCCAACTTATTAAGTTTATAGTTGTTATAAAGTGAAATCGTAGAGCGCTTGTTGTAAACTATGACCTTGAGAGGACGCGTACATCAAGTTTGTTCCAAACGTCAGAAGTTTCATAACTGTGCTCTCAGAGCAAGATTCTGAAGAAAGAAAAAAAGAGAAACAGAAGAGCAACAAGGCACTTGGATATGAACGCAAAACGTTGCTTAACATAGTGTAGTAGAACGGACAGAGGTATAATAAATTAGAATAAATTCATATTATGTCTTGTTAGTGAGATGAAGTCAGAGGCTCCATATTAGAGAATGTACTAATAAAGAACAATGAGTTGTGATGTTTAACAAGTTGGAGTAAGCTCACACGAAGAAAAGGAAGTCAAGGCTGGTACAAGGAAAGCGGTTTATAAGAAGGGTGTGTATATAGAGGGTGAAGTGTTAAGAATATTAATGACTACATCTTTTGTTGTCTAACTTTTGTTTCCTTTTTTTGTTTGTCCGATGCCAGTCACACAATCCTAGTGTAAAAGTCCGAGTTAGCATGTTATAGGTTGTCTTAGTAGAATAGCTAATCCAGCATAATATTGGAAACATGAGTTTGAGTGGTGAGCGTAAGAAAACAATCTATATCACAGATTGGTTGACCTATTCTCAATCATGAAGAGCCTGATACATACAAAATGTTCTGTCCCCACAAACACGAGTGGATTGAAGTTATCGCCCTCACCATCAATGCTGGTCAGTAACTCCACCCTCCCTCCTTTTGTGACGTTAGGCTCATTTAGGCTTATTTTTGTATATACGTCATACCTCGCACAATCCTCTGTTTCGCAAACTGTTGAAAAGCACTATTTCTATAAGTACCATTTTACAAGCTTATCAGGCATTTACAAGCTATGGACTGTGGGTAAAGCATCGATGCAGTGCCTCTGTTGACTATAGTATAAAGTATAGTTTGCCAATCAGAGTATAAGCGTCAAGAAGGGTATATTGTAGGATAGTTGTTTATTTAAGCAGGCGGAAAAAGTATAGAAGTATATAAGTTGTGGATAAGGGAACGAGTGGAGAAATAATATTAATTGCTAGTCAACATAGTGTACTGAAGAGTAAAACGTTAATACAGGATAAACAGGAAGGAACTCACAGTAACTTGGTGCTGATTTTATTTTCTGTTGTCCTAACCAGTTGATTGGTAACAGGCTCCATAGATGCAAGACCACTGGTAATAGGCAGCCGAAGTGAAGCGTTAAGTGAAGAAACGGTATCATATGTTATACCTAAATAAATTCACTTTTCAGATTCGTTTTATCGTCACCACACGCATATATATAACACAAGAGATTATCCTTTTGAACCAATTATGACTTTCATTACATCATTCAAAGTTATTATTGCACAAACGTTTATACTAATATCAAGTTTCACTCTGTATACTATTATATAAACCTACATGTATTTATGTGAGCGCACCAAAAGAAGTTTTCTTTTTCCTTTTTCTTTCTTTCCCCCTTTTTTCTTGCTTTTTTTTGAATTGTTGGTTTACTCTGAAGGTCGACACTAATTACACTTTAATTATTATCATGGTTGAACCTTTTTGCTGGATGTTCATTTCTTTTTTCTTATTTTCAGTCCAAATAAGTTTACGAAGTTTATAATTAGAACAATAACTTGCGTTACACTTAAATTAACTTCTCAAACTCGTTTTATCTTCACTATGCATATGTGACTCATACAAATTGATATTTCGTTATCCTTTTCATTTAATTGAGACTTTCATAGCATCACTCCAAACTATGACTGTACAAAAATTTATTCTAGCGTCATATCTTACTGCAACAGTGAGCTATTTTTCAAATTTATGTTCTATTTTTAATTTTTCTTACTAATTTGACGATACATACACAGTCATTTATCCATATTATGTATTCGTAAACACGCTCAATAAACTATTCGTGTAGTTTCCTTTATTTATTTTCTTATATTCTTCCTTTCTTTCTTTAAACTCAGTTCAATAGTCTTCTCAATTACACATAACCTGATTTATTATTATTCTATTATTATCCTCTTTTTCAAGTATGGCAAACATAATGCTAACATTATTGAAACTTGTGTGTTATTGCATTTTTGAAGAAACCCGAAACGGTTTTTTTCACAACACTTATGTACCCATAAGATGCTTCTGAATAATAGTAATAATAATAATATGAAGAATTAGATCCAAATAAGTATTCTTGCTCACATTGCTGGCCAATGTTCATCTATGTCATCGAAAGGGAATATTTGCCATAGCCTGATGTTTTAAAAAGTTTATTTCTCTGAAGCACTTATATGCTACTAAAGCTCGTTAATGAGCCACTCTAGCTAATAATCAATATAAATGACCTGTTACCAGTATCGATTGAGCTAGTAAGTTATGAGTACCAACCAACATCACAATACAGTAATACACGCGAGCATTAATCAGAGGATTAATCGAATAATGGGTTAACATAGGCAATAAATAATCGAGAAAGCTAAAGTGAAAATGATGATTAACAATAGACTGCGCTTCTTTAGTCAGACCAACCAACGTAGAATTATGGTCTTCTTTGTTATTAGTACTGATCTAATTATAGACCTAATCCTAAAATCGTAGATATGACATGATGTGACTGCCTAATATATAAGATTAGCTAGGAATTTCCAGAACAGTACAATTTATATCGAACAGAACTGGATAAGCAAAAACGAACGTATTGTATTTAGAATTCGTAATGAGCAGGTATTGAAGTACAAAAAGATCATTAGTTCGTACATATATAACATCTGTCACAGCTTAAATAAAAATCCGAATTGACTGTACTTCTTCTTAGGTTCATTGTGTGTTTGTCAGACTGTGTATTGGATGTAGACTCTGTATGATCTAGAACGTTATCATTAGTATAAGAATTAGCAACCGAAATTTGAACAGACTCACCTGACTTATTGTGACATACTTGGTTGTTGTGACCAGCTCGCATATAAACCACAGATATACTGACCTGTTTCAGCAGACATCCTACAGATCATAGAAAAGGAGTTATTACACAAATATTTTTTGTTTAAACAATTTCATCATTGTTTTTTATGAATATCGTCTAGTAATTCTGCACTGAGTAACCTTGTCTGCTCTCCTTTGCAGATCTTACTTTGCAGAAGTAATAGAATCGCAGATTGTTTTCAATGTTTTGAAATTTCTTGCTTGCACATGAGAATTAGGGTAGCGTAATTTTCTTTACTTTGATTCCGTAGTTAGCAAGTTATCAATCACTTCATTAGAACCATTTTCAGTGGCCAATAGGAAAAGCGGTTCCTGAAGCATTCTTAAATTTTCTAGACCAAGTATAGACAGTTCACAATCAGTGACGAGAAATTCACAGTTTATGATTGAAGATTTGTCGTCTCTGATTGACAAATTAGAATACCCAAAAATAGGAAGTTAGTGACCATAATCATTCGAAATGGAAACATCTGAATTTAATGTCTTCAACTTCCAAACCGATACGATGAACTTGATACTGCCAATGAAAATAGTAAAATCGTGGAAGGCAAAATGAGCAGTAAATCTGCAAACCAACTTAATGTGTCAAATTTCAAGACATTTAAAACATTTACTATGACGAAGTACAAACGAATTACGCGAATGCGATTTGCCACAGGACAAACATTTACCAAACGTGTGCTCACCTTCGTGACCTGCTTTGCAATTCTTCGATGAGACCTTGAGAACGCATTAAATTAGGATAACTAAGTAATGTAACTTACTTGTCCACCTTAGCTGCTCTGTGCACTCTACGTTTATTCGGTTAGCGCATACATTTATTGTGGCTGACATAATATGTGGTATGGATGTACAAATCAGGGACATATTCGAAACTTACTGGCTGAATACGACTGTTTCTATGCAAGAAGTTTTGTTTAGTGATTGTTAGATCATTACAGGGTTATTCATTTATTTCGATTACCGCAAACGGTCAATAAGTTTATGGAACACTAGTCCGAACCTAGGTATTGACCACTGCCGAACATATGAAAATATATAAATTACTCAGTCAAAACGTATAATATTCGTAGTCATACTTTGTGCATACAACGTCAAACTCACGTATGTGAAACTAGAACTTACAAACAGCTAGAATAATTCTCCATTTTTTCGAAACGAATGTAATTTCGGTTCCATGCAGTCAAGGAAATCGCCATGGCCAAATGAATGTTTAGGACGGTTAGATGGTAACGAGAGAAACTCAATGAGATTGCAGGCCGTTTCACTAGGTGTCGTCATCAGTATACACTTTGGAGAGATTGCAAATAACCCTTTGCACCACCACACGACAGTCCAAAAAACGTGTTTGTCTCGTCGAAAAAAGTCAATGGACATGAATTTCAACCAGTGGGTGGATGAAATGTCTAAGGCGAAAATAAAATTAAAGTTCATCACTGGTAATATTATAACTCCGTGCAAGAACAATAGCTACTACATCACGTGCCTCGTGATTTAGAAACTGATCATAACAGTTAGGCAATTATTCATTTGGATCTTACACAAAAATCATCCAGCACATGTGAATAGTTAAGATGTCCTATTCTGATAATGAAATTCCAAAGCAGCCCTCTTATTGTCTTGAAACGTTTATGTGACGCCTGAGAGGTGAATATTTAAGATGGATGTAATAGCTAGTCTAACTCTACAAATTACTAATCCTATGAAATATATCTATCCCAGTTTGATTTCTTATATATCTTTTGGATGATCACGCCTATAAAATACAGTATTAAAAGATTAATGCGAAATGTTTTAGAAATACTACGTTACAAACATATGTCTTTGTAGACTGGCCAGGAAAATGAATAAAATAATGCAACATAAATTTTGGTACAATGAACATCTCTTAGAATAAATTATCGTCTCAGTTTATATATTTTGGATGGGCAGGCAATGGTCAGGTTAGCAAATAAAGGCATATATACAGATAAATCGCGTACATAGTAGATTTAATGGAATGAGCGGATTTAATTAAAAACATTTACTCGTACTGTAGGTCACAATTACCTGTGAGGACTTCAGAAAAGATTACATTTCATTAATCAGTGGCTTGCCTTATGATTTTGTTGTCTACTCAAATACAAGTAATTTAACGTTGGCATAGACCAATACACATAGTGTCAAGTGACTTTTAAAGCCGAAATTTATTATGAAACTGCATTTGTTGGAATATACTGTCACTGCAAGACTTTATCAGAACTTTCACTCTATCAGTCTATCACTTTTACCATTTCAAATCAAATCTACCAATTCTGTATTATCACTTTTGCTCGTAGTTCCACATACATACGGCTGTAAAACTGAACATAAAAAATTATGAGCGGGCCAGCAACATTGATCTTTAAAAGACTGTCTTCATACGAAGTACATGAAGGGTAAATTCAGAATTTATATCCCTGACCTTGAGATTGCCTACTAAGTGTGGTTATTCTAAAGCGTAGCGTCACCAGAATAAAATGACCGTCGGTGAGATAAAAGGGAAATCTAAAGTTGAGGATAGTTCTGAAAAGAAAAACCAAAAGCCAGTCGAAAAGATAGACATTGCACTTTTGGAGGAAGACGACGACTTCGAGGAGTTTCCAGCTCATGGTAACTACATGTAAATAATCATTTTCAAAATCACTGTAGCTTGCGTAGAAGGCCATCCTAACGAAGAAGCTACTGTCTGGGAAGACAACTGGGATGATGATATTGTGGATGATGAGTTTACTCATCATTTAAGGTATTCATGATAAAATTTGTCACTTTTTGTTAGAGCTGAGTTCCAAAAACAGGGAAAAGCCTTCGTTGTACCTGAAATCTCTGCGAATTTGGATTGAAAACTTCCGAAAATATGATATAATTAAATAAAGTTCTCTAAATCGCCACGTTGTTTTGGTTTGCTCGTTTGCTTTCAATTTGGATGAGTATTTAGTAAACTATATATTGCTGAAATGTAATTTGCTATTCAGTTTCTAAACAATGTTTGAGATTGCTTTAAGCAAAGAACTTTGGTCCAGATTTCCATTTTATCTATCTGGTTTGTGTATTACCTGATATTTTGAAGTCCATAATGTATCAAAGGATTTGTTAGTAAGGAACTTACACTTCGTTAATCAGCAGTTTCGACCTTTCACGAAGTAAAAGATAAGTTGTTTAGATGGGGAAGCTAAAAATATCTCAAAAGCTAATTTTAAATATGTCTGAAGATTCAGTTATTAAACATCAATCATGACAACATTCTTGGATAGTTATGTGCTCATATGAAGTGATTTTCGAAATTATGGAAACTGATTCAACGGTGCTATTTAGACGTGTCACTCATGCTGTAACAGACCTCAGTTAACTATGATAATGAGTATGAATTATAATGTTTGAATTTTTTGGTAGTAGTTTGTCAGGTTCTTTCGATCTTCACTTTAATTGCATTAATTTGTCGTGGTAACGTGAAAGTATACTCTTTATCACATTTGTCCGTATAATTGAGTTAGGGTTTTCATTCGAATGACAGCAACATTTAATCGGACTTTTCTCCAGGATTCTCATTGTATAGACGTCGATTCTATATTGAACCCACTAACGTATCGGTTATTAGATGTTTCACGTACTAAGCTTTCAGCTATGGAACCATTGGTTTTACTAGTAAAAGACTTGTTCATTGATCAAGTTCTATGCGCTCATCGAAGCCTATTGCTTGAAAAAATTGCATTAAAGTTGTTGTAACCTATATAATTTTGTGCTTCTAGCTGTAAGCACCGTAAGCGAAGAACAAAGCTCAAATTACTTGCAGAGTCACTATCATATCGATTGTAGTGCATCCTTAATAAACTAACGTTTTTATGCACTTCCCATTTGAGTCATTAATGGTTTTACTATCTTCAGGACTGCATTTATCCAGAAACAATTCAAGGGATTTTGCAGTTCGCTCGTGCTAACGTTGCAGCGCGTTAAGAGTTTCCTTGAGTCACCCTATTTCTTCAAACATCTTTTTAAGTCATGTTCTCAGTGTTTGGTCTTTCTCACTATCATTAGTCGTACAAATATTTCAACTCTTTGGTATGTATCTTACTAACTCGTCATTGAAACGGGCTAGTGTATATTTGTGGTAGGTTCTGCGTTAATCATGAAGGACTAGTGATTTTAGCCTATTCATAGATCGATTTTGAGTCTCGACTTTATATCTAGCTGGGTATTTCGTAACTACATGTAACGACGTGTAATTTAATCGTTTATGTGCTTGTTACAAGCCTGTTTCCCAGAAGTTATTAGTTTCATATAGTAATGTTTGCTTCTGTTCTTTCATTACCCTAGATAAGCAGTCTTTAAAATGTGGTACTTGAAACCAACTTGCTGTTTATGTTTGATGGAACCATCGACTGTGTTCTGTTTATGTCATACGTGGATTTTAGGTAGAAACGGGAACTCAATCTACAAGGCTGTAAGCCTGCACGATATGAACACTAAGCCACCATTTACTTCGATCCCCTTTGTTATCTAGCATACGAGTTGGTTGAAGAAAGGTAATGAGTCCCACTTTAAGATGTGATATCAGTTCGTAGCTCCGCCGCCTGTTGGTCTTAGATGTATGGGGAGATGTAAACTTCCTTACTGGGGGTTTCACAATAGCTTGTTTGTGTTAAGTGATGTTAGGTGAAAATCTCCTAGGTTGGTTGCAATTGAACCCATTCTTTGTATCTCTGTAAATCTTAACACCGTTACATAATTTTTAATTTTTTAGTCTCATTTATTTTGAACTATATTCCTCATTTTTAATGCTTATCATTGCAACTGATATTATTTTCATATGATCAGCTTTTTCTGTGCTAATATGAGGCATGATTTCTACTGGTACATATTCGTGACAAATCTTATTGTCTATGAATAGGTGATCATTTGGTGTCAATAGTTAAACCTTTTCTTTGGAAGACTAAGAAATTTTGGGTAGAACAAAAATTCATTTGTTAGTTTAGTGGTTTTCAAATGTGATATTGTTACCTTCTGTACTTATTTTTAAATAAGCTGGTTGTAAGGCCATATATACGTAATCATTGTTAGACGTTTGTATTGGTTTTCAAGCAAAACATTAAGTTGACCACTTTTAAGTGTTATACTTAGATTTAGTGGTCGTACACATTTTTAATGCCGAGGACTTAATATGTGAGCACTTGTTCTTGAAATAATCATTTCAGCATTTGGTGGTTACGTTGTTTTCTAAGATATCCGTCTGTAAACTTGTTTTTCTTTTGAGTCTACTAACGGCTTATATTTTTTAGTTTTCAGATATGCAACCCATAAACAATATTGTTAGTGAACACATATCTACCGGTTCCTCATGTTATAAACTTGATCCTTTGCCAGATTTCCATACCAAAGAAATATCAATAAAACGTAGTCCAGATCCATATCCAAACGAATTCTGCAGTCTCAATCCACAACATGATGACGACTTATACAAATCTGTACGTTCTCTGGATGAGCTTGAGAAAAGTTCTATTCATTCTCCTGAAGAAACTTTACTCCTTACAAATGTCAATGGCTTTTGGAAACAAGAAAATATCAAGTGGTCATCAAATAGTCCTAAATTTTCACCTCCAACGAGTCCATCGTTTTCCTACCGATCTATTTCTTCAGATTGTCTTAGCGACGAACCTGAACACAAACCTCAACCTTTCCTACGTTCTCGCCATGACAGCAGCTCTGAAGAAGTAAACAGAGCTGACGAAGTGAAAGAAGATATAAAGTCTGTCAGACTCACTTTTATGCGGCATATGCAGTTTCCCACTAAAATGTAAGATTCTACAGTGAATTCGTATTCAACTTTGTTTCGACCTGATGTGCACAGTAACAACACAATTTACCTGATACCCTCGATTTTTTTTGTTTACATGTAACATTTACTAGTGAATACTGATAGGTAAAGTTAGAAAGCTCAGAATTCACTCTCAGTCTTACCAAGTTATTATAGCTCAAGACCCTGTCTTTATTATATATTGGAACCTTTCCCCCCTATGCTGAGGATTGAGCAACCAGGGGCCATCATTACCCCCACATAATCGCCTGAAAAAAGTTATTAATGGCTGTGTGATAACTTTTTCAAGTTATGTGGGGACTAGATTTTGTCAGGCTTTTTGTTAGTAATGTGATCGCAAACAAACAACCACAGAATATCTTATCTAATTACAATCTTATTACAACTAGTTTCGCCTCGAGGTTAATTTCAGTGCAAATGTTTTTGACAAATATCATTTCCTAGTAAAAAAGATAGAATTTCAAACTGTAAGTAAAACATATTCTTTGATCCTTTAACATATATACATACACAATTACACAAACCTGCCTCACATAAACCACCTTGATTGAAATGACATGACTTTGTCAGACCTGATTTTGATTGATCGCACCAAATATTCTCGCTTTGTTCATTTATACTATTTAAACGGGTTAATTTAATTTGTTTGTTCATTTTCTAAAGAAGTGGCTTGGACTGAGCCACAAAACGTCAGAAATTAAAAAAAAATTGTTGTGCTACTCATTTGGATTTTAAATATATATCATTTTTCACAGATTGAAATCATGAGTCAGTTGAAGCTAGACCACCATTAAAAACCTGGAAGCACTGAACGGCCGTTTCATCCTAACATGGGACTCCTCAGCAGTGCGCATCCACAATCCCGCACCACCCGGGGCTCGAACCCAGGACCTACTGGCTTCGCGCGCGAGCACTTAACCACTAGACCACTGAGCCGGCATCCAACGGTGTTAATGTCTAACTTCAACCAATCCACGAAGTTGCGCCACCGTACACCATTGTCTTCAGTGAGTTCCGATCTCACAACAGACCTGGTTGAACTCCACTGGTAACGGCTTCTCACTAGAACTTCGGGAGTTTTTCCTGAAGTCAGTCACTAGTGAGCAGTTAATTATTATCAGAATGGGTTTTGTGGAGATTTTAGAAATTTCACAGATTGAAATCATGAGTCAGTTGAAGCTAGACCACCATTGAAAACCTGGAAGCACTGGACGGCCGTTTCGTCTTAGTATGGGACTCCTCAGCAGTGCGCATCCATGATCCCGCACCACGCTGAGGAGTCCCATACTAGGATGAAACGGCCGTCTAGTGCTTCCAGGTTTTCAATGGTGGTCTAGCTTCAACTGACTCATGATTTCAATCTGTGAAATTTCTAAAATCTCCACAAAACCCATTCTGATAATATATCATTTTTGTTAATAACAGTCTATCCAATACTCAGTTTGTTTTAAATAATCAAGTCAAACTTTGTTAATTACACCCGAAACGTATTCTGTTTTTATTACCTATTTTTATAAGTCGCAGTCAGTGGAAGCAAAATTTCAACAAATCTCACATTGTCAGAAGCAGTCTAACTTCTACAGCACGTAAGAAAGCCTTACTAGCTAAAGCAGTCAGTCGCAAGATGATATATTCACAGTTATCTAAATCCACCTCTGTCCAACTAAATCAAGAACCTTGGCAAGTTGGAGAGCTAGTTTGGGCTCGTCCTAATTGGCCCGAAAACTTACCTTGGTGGCCAGCCATAGTAACTGAAAAACCGAAAAAGTACCAAGCCAAGGGCTTTGGTAAGTTTATACGTGCAGACATTTTGGAAATTTAATGTTTCTTAGATGTATATCTTAAGTAATCGGTATCAATGTTTTGATTTCTCAATATGAAGTGTTTTATTGGGACTGCATTTGATTTTGAAGCTGGGCTTCTTAACAAGCTTGACATAGACGAGGACATCATATTACTATCAACCATAATAAACGCTAGTACTCTTAGAATTTTGGTCATTACCTTCTGCACCCAGAGATGAAATAATTCTGATTATTTATTTATGACATTCGTAACTTCCACCTGTTCCATACATTCTCTGTAAGTTAATTTTTAGTTGAAGTTGATGGAAGAGAACATGGTTTAACATGACGTCATATATTTACTTGTATTACAAATGAGGCTTTTCATGATGAGCGAAATTTCGATTGTTAAAATCAATGAATAGAATGCTAATCAACAGATAAACGCAATAACTTGATATGACCAAGTAATGATTTGAAACCAAAGACATGACCATTAACCCAAAGAATATAGATTTTCTATCTCATATAAAGACATAGTTATATAAAGAACATAAACACAAAATAAACATAAGATTTCATATGTGACTAGAGAAGATTAACTCATGGGTTATTAATTCCCCATATATATATTGCCCTTCTTGGGTATTGCTTAAGTTAGTGATGATTGAGGGTGAAATTTTTCCGCGAATTCGTTCTTTTAAAAAAATCATATTATCTATGCCTGATCCTTTCCATTATCAGTGATACTAATGCTGCTTGTACTACCGGGCACTTTTCTCGATAATTTCATTTTTCTGTACTGACATGTAGTAACTTGGACCAACGTATGTGTCAGGCTTTACGTTGTACATGACCAACTGAAAGCATTGTAGAAGCGGGTTTGGGCACCCGGTGGTTGTAGACTGTGGGTGACATGGCTCAGAATCAATCACAATGACGTAGGTGTATACACTGTTTGTCTTCCCTTAAACCGTGAGATTAAAATTACTTTATACCTTTATTTCTACGAACTAATTCTTTCTTCCTGTATCATATCCTTATATAAAATTTTGCTTTTATAAATTACTATCATTGAAGTAACTGATTCTATGAATTTCGTGTTCATCTTGTTGTGCTAATGAGGTGTGGCAACTTGGACCGATGCATATATGCGCTTGGTTCTACGTTGTGACTGACTGAATCAGTCTGTTACTGAATTTCCTTTTATTTTTATTTCTTTACTCCGGTTTTCAAAAGAGTAGAATATGTATGGCAGAAAGTGATTGATAAAATAGAAATATGCACTCCTATCTAGTTTTTATATAATAGTAAGAGAACTAAATTAAGATCCTAAGCACAATCTTAATCTTAGTAATCCATTATTTTTAATAAAATCACTAAGTACTTTATTTCTACTTTGTTAACCGAAATCTGACCATGTTTATTAATTTCATTATGATGGACAAGTTCTTAGGTTTCTTTCTTTATGCATGGAGAAATAAGATCTTTAAGATTTTCTCTTGATTATTAAGTGTGACACATTTTGTTAAAAATGTATTATGTTCTACTGTTTGGCTTAAGTAGGTAGAAAACTGTGGACCTATTGTGTTTACGTATATTAGTGGTTGTGCCTTCGGGCGACGGGGTTGTTATTTACGAAATTGGGAGGGCGAAAGGCGAATGTCTGGTTAGTGGCTACGAAGGATCCATCTAAGGGAGTCGGAAAACTCTGATTGCGAACCAGTGGTATACTTGGACTCCGAGATCTTGAGTGAACAAATGGCGCATCAACCTATTGTTGGTCACCGGCTAGCATAGGACTGAACCTTCTAATGTTGCTCCACCACTCTATGGATTAGACCTCTCGGTCAAATGCTCGATGGAGTTGACCACATAAGAAAACCACCTGTTTCAGTTTAGGTAACTAGACAGCACTCCAGGCCACACACAAATTGAATGATAACTACTTTGTGCGACGCATATATATTTTAGTGTCCGTTTGTACAATTGTTTATGTGTTTATATAAATAAGTGGTTGTGGATATTACTGACAGTTTACATAAAGTAAATACTGCCTCTATTATAGTAAAACCAAATAACAATAATGTAAATGTCTTTTTTAAAAAAAACCATCCTATAGGTTTGAAGTCTACAAACGATGAAACAGTGCCTACATTTCGAGTTTGCCTCTTGGGTATTATTCGACCGTTGTCTTTTCTAACACTCCCACAAACTCGTTTACGATTATTTTCTGGTCGAGAAGAATTCGAATCGTTTCTCCGTCAAACTGTTTTAGAAGCAAAAGATAAAGTTCGGGTAAGTGAAAATATCTAATTGTTTTCTTCTCGGTTTTTTTACTTCTCAAATAGTTGAATTACTTTCTTATTTCTAATTGAAACCAAGTGGTTACAGCTTAGTAATCAACTACCAACGAGTGTTTATCTTCTACCTATTTAATCCACCTAAAATCTGATATAACTGGCCAACAAAAGTAGCTTGCTGAAAATAAGATATAATTTGTATGTGGGTTGGGATACTGTCCAAACTGAAGCAGTTGGTATCCTTTGGAGGCCACTTCGCGCACCTTTAACCTAAATGGGGATTCCACAAGGTAATAGAGAAACTTCAGGAGCTGCCTTCACAAGGTAACCAATGGTCAAAAATCATGTTCGTATGTCTTTTGACCCTTCAGAATCTTGAAGCCTATGGAATTAGGGTTCTCTGGCTTCCGCTGGTGGGCCCCTCGTACCCACCATCTCTGTTTCAATGTCGGATATTCGCTTTTCGTTCTCTCACTTTCATAAGGAGCACCCTCGCAACATATGAGTAGGTGAGTACTCCCTGGAAGAGGCTATAAACGTGTATCGTTATGAGAGGATTTTGAGAGGGCGAGCGAACTTCACCCACCCTCGGCTTTACCAGAGCATATAGATGTACTCAAAACTTTTCATGTCGTTTCAATTAGTTAACGAATATTTCAAGTTGATGTGAGTCATCGGCTTGTCACATATTTGTAACATTACTTCAGCTAATGTTGGTTGATTAGTTTTACTCGTCTTTCCATCCTAAAAATGTTTTGTAGAATTTCAAACTAGTGTTAAGGGTATCGACTATTTCTTTTAAGTCATCAAATAATAGTTTGTTACTAGTTAAACAAGTCCCATATAAACTGACTTTTTGGTCTATAAAATTTAGGTAAATTTTTTATTAATTGATTCATTACTTATGTACTTTAGGCATTACGTCAATTTACTGTTCACCCAAGTTTACAGTCAGCTTGGCATCGTGCTAGAGAGGCTGCAGTGGCAGCTAAATTGACTAAACCAGCGCCAACTGACCGATTAGCACTGTTTCCATGGGCAACCGAGCCTTCATTTCGTAAACTGGATCCACTTTCAGAATTTGTTAGAAAAAATACCGGAAAGTTCACCTTATACTGTAAGCTTTTTTAAATGACATTTTAATCTCTTTGGTCATTACTTGGTTTTTATACAGTATTTATTAAAGTTTCTTTAGTGGAGTTCATTGTCTCGTATTTATTGAGGTGTGGTTTGCTAAACACTCCAGGTAAAACTACCATATATATGATTGTTCTTTGGTACATAAATTGACAATTAACTAACTATTATATTGTGAGACGATTAGCATAGTTTCTAGTTTATTCTATATAATTCGTTTACGCCAACATGGGTAATCATAGTGATTCAGTGTTTAGAAAAAATATATTTGAAGCCATCAACAAGTCAAAATACTTTATAAGTATATCCTACGTTTAATTGTTGACTTCTTTTTCGTCTAATCTACACAGCATTTTGTACTTGTAACGTTTACAAGTTTTATTATTTACGTCCGCCAACTTAAATTACTCAATAAGCTTTTTGTTAAAAGATATTAGAATACAAAATTGGTAATTTTATTTAGTATCATAATGCAAACCAAGTGAAATAACATAGCTGACATTGATAACAATTATTTATTGTAATAAATGTTTTGTTAATATATTATTCATTTGTTTCGCATAATAGAATAAAATTATAACTATTTATTGCTAGTTGTAAATAAATACTATTGCATAAAGCATTATGATTTCTTGTGTACCGCATTCGGTTTTCAACAAATAAAGGTTGTAGATTTGAATCATGAACTTCTGAATGCAGTTTATTTATTCGTTTAATACCTGTGGCCTTCATACAAAACCATGTTACTCAAAACTGATCCTATAAATATATATGTACTTGGTAATTTGATTACGTTACGTGAGATCGTGTCATATTCAATTCATTAAATCCTTAAATTCAATTTACTTTTCTTCGGATTTGTTTACAAATTAATTTTTAGGAAGAATTAATGTTTATTTTCTATTTTGTTTACTTTCTTGCTGAATTTTAATCAGCTAAATCACGTAAACGTCCATACCGAGATGAGGCCAGTGAAGGTGGGTCATTTTTGTCGTCATCATCAGATGACTCAGCCACCTCTGTAGCATCTGACAGTGATATAGATTCTAAAGGAAAGCATCATCGTCCCAGTTCGTATATTTCTTCTTCTACATCAACTAGTTCCATAGGTCATAGAAAACGGTTGAAATTATCAAATGATAGTTCAAAGGTTAGATTTTTACCGATGTTTGTTTGCTTCATTCAATTTTACCTTCTTTTTTTCCAAATCGTATCGATTTCTATAAAGAATTTTGCTTTGTCTTTGTTCAGTATTTATGTTTATGTTGGATAGTGCATGTGTTTTTTGATAATAACTGAAAGAGAAATTTATTTATTCAATTAAAAACCAGTACAAAGTATAATGTGTTATTGTCATCTATTGTAACTTTACTACTGCTACAAATTGGTGTCGAACTAAATCAAGGCAAGCACACATACTGGAGGTCGAGAACAAAATATCTATAATAGCAGCGTTTGTTGGTACTATATAAAATGGTAACTAGTGAAGAAGCAGTTTATTACATGTATATAACGCGTTAGAGTATGTCTGTGCGCACTCACTGGCACATAATAGATTACTTCAACTGAACACATCTTTTATGTATGTTTCAATGTTAGATTTAATCTCATGATTAATTTCATGGGAATCTTTTGTGTTCAGGTCAACAATAGCGTAAACATATTACAAATATGTAGTAAATGCACTTTAAGTGATAGATATGATTTCGAGACTAAATTATGTTTGGGGTTTGAATAAATTTAGAGATCTCTTCAAGGTCTAATAAAGTTTAATATATTTTGATCAGTTACGCTGTTAACAGTTGAATATAGATATTTATCAAACATTCATTTGAAGAAAGCGAGCACTCAATTGTGTCATAAGTTAATGTTTGTTTTGTTCTAAGTACTGTTGAATCAAGTGCTGATCAGATGATGATAGAAAATCATACTATGGTATGGAATAGTAACTAACTGCTTACAGGGCCTGATTTGCGCATTAATTAAAAAAATCGGTCTGATAAGTATTTAATTATAACTTGACTCTTCTTCTTCTATAGACACATAGTTCTCATTGAACGTTAATCACTTTCAAGCTTTGATCTTTATATTTTAAAACTTAAAATTTTTCACAGCATCGCTCGACAGAATTTCTAATATTAGAAAAGCGTCTTTTTTATTTGCTTTGTCATTGGCTCTACTTTAATTCCTGATTATGATTTTTCAGTTTGTCAACTGTATGCAGTAAACAACTGTCTGAATTCTACATAAAGATCTTCAAACTGTCACTCACTGCTTTCTTGTAATTCTTTTTTTGATATCTATTTTCATATTAGAATGAAAAAACTGGTCAACGTTGGATAGATTTAGCGAATAGTTTTGAATTTGAAAAATTGCGTTTTGGTCATACAACACCAAAACATCATTTTATGTGTAGTGTTTGCGGTGAGTTCAATAATAACACCTCAGTAACAACAACCAACAGTCATTCAACAGTAAACACTGCACAACCAATTTTATCCGATGTAGCACATACAACACAGTTAGATTTACAGAAAAATTGTAATCAAGTATCACAGCAACATCTTGATAAATTAGATAGTGTAATTATGCCATGTGTTGGTTATTGTGGAAATTATTTACATTTAAATTGTGCTCCATATATATTTTATAGAAGTATAAAACAAAAAATCCCCGATCATAATGGTACAGATGATAGTAATCATCAAGTAATAACAACAATGAATAATAATATGAGAGATATTAAATGTTCAATGACAAAAGATCTAACAGTAACATCTGTAATAAATAATGATTCACTACAACCTAACCCAGTTTGTAATCTCTGTTTAGCTGGATTAAGACAGTGTTTTATTTGCTATGTAAGTTATTATTATTATTACTATTATTATTATTATTATTATTATTATTATTATTATTATTATTATTATTATTATTATTATTATTATTATTATTATTATTATTACTATTCAGTTACCCGATAAAAAATTTATGTTAATTTAATTTTCTAGTACAGCAATTAAAGTATTGAAATTTCCGTATGTGTAGATTATATTCACTAACTGTTTTCTTTTCGAGTTATTATTGTATTTTTGTTAGCTTACACCATTAATCTAACTCATTCACCAAGTACATGTTTATTTCCTGAACATTGGGTCATGCTTTCATTATGGAGGCCAGTGATATTACAATGTCGTTCAATTCAAAGTAGATGCTGCGAGGTTTAAATCTTCAGCCTAATGGTTTAAATTATAGTGCTTTGATCACTAAATGACTGTCACATACATCATTACTTACATATACATACTTGTTATCTTCCATGACATCTGTTAGACTAACAGATTTTGATTTTACAATGCAATTAAATGAGTCATTTGTATAACCTGTTCATAAAAGAAACATGATTTAATAATCTAGTCATACTATCAATGAAAAAACATGTAGATGATGTTTTATGTTCCATAACATTATTATAGCACTTGTTCATGCGTCTTGCTTTTCAATTTCTCTCTATTGTACATAGTCTCAGAATACGTATCAATAACTATTAACTTGCTGCCTAAATTAGTTTATCACGACTTGCAATTAAAGCTATTTGCACAACAAATACGTGCATCATGTGAATACCAGATGAAAGTAAATCTCCTTTTCATACTCCCTGCATGTTATCTGTCCTATTCAGAGTTTAAGGAATTTCTGGCAACCAGGAAGCAGTTTGCAGTTCTGTGTCTAACCATCTAAGTACAGGGTTTAACAGACATTAATTTTTTACTATACATTTGTTATCATAGAATATGAACAAAGCACTACTCATAAGTTTGATATATATAGTTGTCCTACACCTTTGCTTTTATAAACTTGGGTTTTTATTGGTATTTATTTTAGCTTACCCATCCAGATCCTCATCTATTAACACTTCAAGGATCCAGTTGTTCAGAAACTCCTTCTGTGGATCATGCAATTTCAGATTCATCTGTTGTTGATAAAAATATCTCTGAAGTAAATATAAAAATTGAAGATGGTGTTACTGATAATAATTCACATCAGAAAGATATCCAATTAATATCAGAACCAAGTAAATCTGAATTACCTCGAAGTGGTGATCAAATGATACGTTGTTCAGTACGAGCTTGTCGACGATGGTATCACCCTAGTTGTCTTCGTAAACCACCTTTTGCTGTTGTAGTCCGAGAAGGACGTTCTGGCTCATTCACTTGTCCTGCACATACTTGCTTAGCTTGTTCAGCTGAAACACCTGGCACTATGCCACGACCTTCTCCTCATTTCATTCGTTGTGTTATGTGTCCTGCTGCTTATCATCCAGGAGACTGGTGTTTACCAGCTGGCAGTAAAGAAGTTAGTATTATTTTTTATCAGTATAATTTGAGTGTATAGTGTATTCAAATAATTTTCTTGCTCTTTTAATATTTCTCTGTTCACTTGTTTATTGAGCTAATGAATATTCGCAAAGAATTTAACTTTATTTGTTTACTTTCCTAAAAAGAGGAATCATTTCAAGTATTTATGGTGCATGAGTTTGCTGCAAAAATCCGCTGTCATTTTACTCAATGCGATGTCTTATCTTTTAGAAATGATTATAGACAGACTGTCGTTTCATGTGATTACATATTTTCTTTTTAATTGTCAAATTCATTCTGATAGATAGTAAAGTGGGATTTCTGTAACCTTAACATTTATTTCGGCACATGCTATTAATCCATCTATGTAATGAATAATATATATTATATATAATATATATATATATATATATATATATATATATATATATATATATATAATAGTAATGGTATGATAGTTGGATTTACTAATCAATATATGACCACTGAATAGACTTATTGAAAGAATAGAACGGGTCTATATAAACATTTACGACATTTAGTTCGAAATATTTACAGCTAAGTCACAATATGAATTTATATACATCCTCATCAAATGTATTGTATACGAGAAACTAAGAAGTTTTGGATGGTAAGAAAATCTAAAATTGAACTAGATACGAACCACTGGGTTTTAGATCATTGATTCAGCACTTCGTCGGCTAGGCTTCAAAAAGATACTAATGTTTATCAAATCTTATTTTGACTTCATTCATGAAATAATATATACAGTTATTCAATTACTAATCAGCAGTAAATATATATATTTCACAATCCTGACCAGCCGGATAATCCCACTCCTCAGTTTGTCCAAATATGTCTGAACTGAATCAATCGCGACCACTATTATTTTTAATAGTTCCACTGACTGTAATAACAACTGATAGGTGTATTGTTAATTCTAACTGACATTCTTGTTTAATAATAATGGAAATAACATCATATTAAACGTTTCATTCAAGCAATTTTCTCATGTATGCTATACGTTAGTTGAGTTATTGTGAAAAATCAAACCTAATTATCATTCATAATTGTTGGGTGTGTGTATCTGAATGTAATACTTGCTTATCGAAGATGGAGATAGTTGAGAAGTGTCGGAATTCTCTGAAGAAGTGACACACTAAGTCAAAAAGCGTCAGAGAATCTGAAAATTTAGTCGCTCTACTCATTGGAGTATTACAAATGTATACCCAATGCTCAATTGATTTGAAATAGTCAAATCAAGTCTTGTTAATGATACTTACACACTGTTCATAGTCTGCAGTGATTTACTGAAATAATAGACTTATGACGTAATAGTACTTTTTCTCATCTGAAATACCCACGTATTTATAGATAGTCAACTACACCACCACATTATCTTACATATTACAAGGAGGAAATACTGCTCTTAGTTTTGTTTGTTCAGGTATAACAATCGTGGGAATGCATATGTCCCAATGCATGAGAAATCTGGAAGTTTTTTTAAGAATTGTTAACGACAGGTAACTAACATGTTTTCCTGTGTGTTATTTCATCGAATTACTCGATTATATTTTTTTCATTAATTACTCCAGTTTGATAACTGTTGAACTTATAGATCACATATACATTTTTTTCAAATTATAAAAATGTTTTACATTTCTCTTTGTTGATATTACGGTTACAATATTTTCCTTCATTTGACATAGATTGCTCCTAATTTAATAATCTGTCCACGGCATGCATTACAAGATGAATGCAAATTGTATACTTCACCTCCGAATATCCAACTTAAATTACCATCATCAGGGCTGTTGAATATGTTTCGACCAACTAACGTATCGTGGTGCTTTATCTGTTCTAAAGGTGGACGTATTATTTGTTGTGAAAATTGTCCAGCTTCATTTCATGAAGAATGTCTTAAAATTGACGAGGTAGATATTTTGTAATTCTTTTCGTCTTTATTGTCGTGTGTTGATTTCCTCTCATCATAGTAATGTGGAGTCATTCCATATAATCATTGGTTGTTGAACCGTATAGTTATATGCACACTACCTGCTTGGTGTCAGGGCGATTATCGTAACTAGTGATTGAAGACGCTAGGTATCATGGATCAGAACAGGTTACAATAGAACAGACAAGTTCACTCTTTATATACTTTTTAATCTTGGGTTTCAGCTGTGTTATATACTTTTCAGTTCCACGAACTCTCCTCGAATCATATTTTCTACATTTAATCGTTCCCAATACCACTGATATTGTTTATACTTTTAATGCTTTGGCACTACTCTTGGTGATTTCATCTCCCTGTATGTTGTTTGGCCACTTGGACCGATGTACATATATACCAAGTACTATATTATTGATGACCGAATAACTAATTGATGTTAATTATAAAAACTTGGGTATATTGACATAGTATTGTTTAATTTTGCATCCTATGATGCCCACATAGTTTCGTTGATCTTATAGTTATTCCAGTGATTTGCTTACTTAGACTACAATAAATTTTCTGAACACAATGATGTTAGCAACTGTTCTCTGTAGATAAATTTATAGATTTATCAAATAGAACTCTCTAAAAGCACATTGGTTAACTTGTAAGTTCACTGTTTATTTAAACTGAGCAATTTTAAAATGGTTTTAGTTACAAAGTAAGATTGTCTGACAAATAATTGGAAAAACTAGTGAATGGCTATTTCGCCCTTATTTTGAACTCCTCAATAGTACATATCCAAGAACCCACTGCATTTTGTGGCCCTAAATCTGGCTGCATTTAGATCGTACGAATGATTGCTGTCGAAATATATATGTCGCCAATCCTCGTATATAATTACCAACTTAATCGGCGTTAGTTAATAACGGAATTAAATAAGCCAAGTACGAGAATGGATTTTTGAATGCGTGTAATTTGTACACCTATTGATCTAGACAGACGATCAAAGGAACGATGCGAAATAACGCACAGTGAAGGCATGTGAGCCAGTTCTATTTAATCAAGCGTTAATCAATATTTATAGTCAAATAAAAATAAATTACAGACATTTGATGAATAAGATAAGGAGTGCACACACATACGCTAATATAAAAACAGTCAAGGTTGACAAGCGAATAATTAACAAGGTCAAAATGCCAATCAAGAAGGATAAATAAATTGTCTTGTGCGGAAGTTAGAATAACCTATATGGGCTGGCATAGCAACCGACACTACAAGCATAAGATTAAGCCTAAAACTAGGTCTTATAGTGAACACTGTACTTTTAGATACCTGAATGAGTGGTGTATATTTTCTATCCAGATTAATACGTTAAGTGGTGTAGTTTTCAACCAGTCTCATCTATAAACTATAGTCTTCGACTGTCTACTTGGTCGATAAAATAAGTACCACCACATTCCACTAGAAATTCGAGAAGTCCCCAATGGAATACGCAATTATAAATTGACCGGACGATTTATAAAGAGGTTTGTATATCTTTTTAGGATTATCTTTACTACATATTAGCTGGAAAACTATCGGAAACCAGGCTGGGTTCGACCGTTGGTATATCGTAAGCAGATAAATTCTCTGTCGTCCTGACTACATTCTGAATTTACTTCCATTCATGATTTTGTTGGTAATTTTTGTAAATATTAGTTTAAATTTTTATTGAGATCATAAACCGATCAACACTAAATCACGATTAAAAACCTGGAAGCACTGGACGGTCGTTTAGTCCTAGTATGTGACTCCTCAACAATGAGCATCCCGACCCCACGCGGATTACTTTGTCCGTATCTTCTCGAGATGCGATCAGTGAAATGGATACATTTCATATCAGGTTCAACGTTCTGTGTTTTGGTTAGACACGTATTTTGAAATACAGTTAGCTTTGTTTCAGAGCAAAGACAAATAATGGTATATATGTGGCTTTGTCCGTCCTGCCTGTTCCCAAGTCATTGAAGCATAGTTATGATTCACTTGAACCAGAATTTAGACTCTAGCCTTAATACCTTATCAACATGTTTAACCTAATACTATATCTATTTATGCAAAATAGACTAGGTATTTGTTAATAGTTAAGCAATCTTAATAATCATATAAATGTCATGTTTCATATATTGTACATTTCATCCAAATTGAGTGAGTTTAAACCCTATTTTAATGGTTGTTAACTGTGTAACCTAACGAAGCTATGCGCTTCTTATCAAATTATTCTATTCAATGACTCCTTAAACATAATATAACTGAAAGATAAGATCTTTTCAATATGTTTAGGTCCCTGATAAATTTATCTGTGAAGACTGTACAAATGGGCGCATGTTACGTTACGGCGAGATTGTATGGGCTCGTTTACCACCAAGTTTGCAGCTCTATCATCAGCGCTCTTTAAAATTGTCTGGTGCATATAATTCACATCGTCTATCTCCGTTTAATTTGTCAGGAACAATCCGTCCTAATGATTATGCGTCACTTACTGCTGGTATGTATTGGTGGCCAGGAGAATTGGTACATCCAAGACATTTACAAACAACTCAATGTCATGTACAATCTGAAAATAAAGCTGTTACAATTAATTTTCAACCAACAACTAGCCCAACATCACATTCATTTAACCATATACTTGGTTCAGTGCTTGTTCGATTATTTGGTTTAACTGGTCGCCTGTCTCATCGACATTCACGTCCTGTTTACTTATGGACTACACGTGCTAGATTATTTCCATATGAAGAAGGTGATGATAAACGTGGAGCTCACAGTACTAGGTAAGTTGATTAGTAATTTTACACTTCTAAAACCTTATGAGAATTATTCTGATAATAATGGAATAATTCTAACATTTTTTCTAGATATTTAATCAGTTCAGTTCATTTTTATTTATAATGATGACATATTAGCACAAAAGATAGTCGCTATATATTCAACACTTGTGAACTTATCTCAGCATCCTAAATGTGACAATTGTGTTGTAGTTTTCTTCTCTTTTTTCACTGAAAATGGAAAGTAGTGCCTAGGTTTGAAGTATATGTTATATACCAATTATCTTTCTGATCATTCATCCGTTTTTCGCTTTTTAAATATACATCTCATATGATTGTTGTTTTATTTTCTTAAGCAGCTCATCTCTTAATATCAATAGTGCACCAAACCTGTGTTTCAAATAATGGTAATAATAAATTATCATTATTTGAGTTAATGGCTGAAATTGAAGAAGTGATAAGTAAAGAAAGGTCTTATCAAAGCCTCATTTTCACTACTTTCGAAAATCAAGTTCAAAATCTTGAACTTCAATCCTAGATGAACAAACGTAGGTTTACTGAGTAGGTGGGTATACAATAAGCTAGTATTTCGATCTTCAGTCATCTCCTTTTTCTTCGACTATTTGTGTTTAATTGCTCTACGAGTTGTTAATATAATATATTGTGAAGATTTTTGAATTTTAAGTTTCATATTACAGACTGACTATGTTAGACAGTCATTGAAAATCAGGAAGCATTACAGAGCTGTTTCATCCTAACATATGACTCCTCAGTAGTGCGCATCCACAAACTGGCGAGGGATCTGTTATGTTTTATAATCCGTTAAATATCACGTCACAAAATTGCCACTCAGAATACCAATCTCCATGGCCTTGTCTCCATGATAAACCAATTACACGTCAACCAGCACTAGCAGCCTTAAGTTAACTCGCTTAGCCCTGCCCATTGAGTCCAGAACACAATATCCACCTCCACTGTATGAATCGTATATTTTAGACATACGTGATTTATATACAAGCAGGCTAGACCACATCATATCACGAAATGAAAAATATTAATTATACAAGATCAGGCTGAAAGTGGCTGTGTGAGACTGTAACTAATAGATTGGGAACAACTTAAGAATGGAAAATCGTAAAACAGTAGTTATTAGGTCAAATGAAGGTTTATGATAAAGGGAATAAGAATATATGTAATAATGGTCCATTAACAACTCATAGAAGTTAACCTTAATTTATTCTTCGTTCGAGTATGACAAGATCGTACCCAAGACCTTCAATTTTTGCGATGAGCATTTACCCTGTGTGTCATTGAAGTGGCGTACAGTAACATGCGTTGCTTACCTCAGTCAATTGACGAAATCGCGCTATCATCATCCAATGTTATAAGTAGATAAATAACTCATTCCCGAAATAATTGGATTTCAATAGTTACGACATCTCACTGGAACGTCGGGAATTATCGCTCGAAGTCATTCGTTAGTAAACTTACTAGTAATTTACTTACTTGAAGGTAAACTGTTATACCGGAAAAGCGTTGAAATCGCATTATGATCAGGAGTTTTAATGATGGGGCTTTGATGATATGGAATGAAATTCTCATCTAATTATGAAAATCTAATTCATAGTTTCTTTTTAGCCTCGATATTCTTGCGACATATTAATGATTTACTGTTTAATATATTCATAATAGTATCTTGTAAATTGTTATTGACTACTATCTTATCAGATACATAGTGATTTTTAAAAGTTTTCAGAATTTCTAACTACATTTTTGGTGAGACGATAATTTATTGACGACCTTTAGGTGACCCTGAAAAGCTCCGACCACTTAATAGGGTCCAAATAGGGTTGTGAGATTAGAGTAGGAGTTTTTGTCAGGAAGTTGCATCAGCTTTAATGTAAAAGTGCTATTTAACCGTATATGTAACCGGATTTCGTGCATTTATCCAATAGCTTCTACGCTAAATCTGACAGGTTCGTTCAATATTCTTTCAAGTGTTCTCGTTTTTATTCTCAATTTGAAGCTCTGATGATGATGACTCTACGGAACCAGAAAGAGAAGGGGATGTTGCTCATAAAAAATACCACACAAAACAGCGTGCCAATCGTAACCGTCGTCATAATGACTGTGACGATGATGATGGAGAAGATGAAGATCCTTTGTTGGAATTAAATTCAAGCAATTTACTTATTGAAGAAAGCAATAATAATAGTAGTAAAGGTATTAATACAAGTTGTAATGAAAATAGTAATCCAATGGAATCTCCCACTGGATCAATTTACAAGTCATCCAGTCGTTTATCTCGTAATTTATGCTTAAGACCTCGTGCAAATAACTGTTTGAATGATGAAAATTCTGTCAATTCAACACCAAATCCACGTACACCACCGTCTGTAGTTAGACGTAAAAAATTTATATACAATGCTGCATTAAAGCAGGCTGCTCGTGGTTATCTCAAAAGACATGAAAAATTCTCTGAACTTCTGGGTAGAACACGACGTCCAGATTATTATAAACCAATAAAGGTATGTATTATAACAATATTATTATTAGCGAATCGTAGAATATATCCAGTGTTATGTTGGCCAATTAAGGTGACGCACAAAAACATCAGAACTGAAATCCCATAAAATGTTATTTATTCCGATTGGAGGTTGGTGTATAGGTTATCAAAACCATTTAACTAATTAATAGATCGACATCCTTCCAAAAATGACAGCTCTTATTGTAAAATCAACTGAAAAATAACAAATCTCAAGATATTTCAAAGGAACAAACATTGTATATTTAGTATGAAAACAAGGAAAATAACACGAAATATATTAATAACTTATAAGTTGGAATTCAACATTGATTAATGAGAATTTTGCTGATCCTCATAAACTTTCTAGATTATTTTTAATCAGTTATAGCATAACTCAAATACAGTGAAACTTTTCTCCATGTAGTATCAATATTTCATGGAGATAGTCGTTAATGGTTAGCTTTTTTTTTCTGGTTAAGAGTATTTTCTTCTTCATGACCGGAGTATAACAGAAGCTCTTCTAAAGTTAGTTGTTGTTGTCCAACCTGCGTCCAATGTGTTTCACTGATCTGGCTCTTCTATCGCACACGCAACAACAAATGCAACAGAAAACGACCAGTGTAGCAGCAGCAGGTCTCAACATACACACAGGGAAAGTCAAGATTTTCCGATACTACACAAAATGCACCAGTCAAATCACACTTGACGGAGATTTGGAAGATGTATAAGCCTTTACATATCTGGGCAGCATCACTGATGAGCACGGCGGATCTGATGCCGATATGAAGGCACGGATTGGCAAAGCAAGAGCAACATATCTACAATTGAAGAACATCTGGAACTCAAAACAACTGTCAAACAACACCAAGGTCAGAATTTTCAATACAAATGTCAAGATAGTTCTACTGTATGGGGCGGAAACTTGGAGAACTACGAAATTCATCATCCAGAAGATACAAGTGTTTATTAATAGCTGTCTACGCAAAATACTACGGATTCGTTGGCCGGACACTATCAGCAACAACCTACTGTGGGAGAGAACAAACCAGATCTAAGGGGAGGGAGAAATCAGGAAGAAGTGCTGGAAGTGGATAGGACACATATTAAGGAAGGCATTCAACTGCATCACAAGACAATCCGTCACTTGGAATCTTCAAGGCCAAAGGAGGAGATGAAGACAGAAGAACACATTACACCGAGAAACAGACAGACATGAGAAGAGTGAACAACAGTTGGATAGAACTGGAAAGGAAGGTCCAGGACAGAGTGGGTTGGAGAATACTGGTCGGCGGCCTATACTCCATCGGTAGTAACAGGCGTAAGTAAGTAGTTGTTAGTGAACAAAGGAATAACAGTGGAACAGAAAATATGACACTCGTAAAATTAAACCAAAACATTCAGCATTCAGTACATATTCAACGTTAATTTTGATATCAAAATAATTATTTCGTGTTTTTTTGTGCATAGTTAGTTTCATTCAATGTGTTTATTGTCAACTGAATTCAATATAAATTGTTATTTCCAAATGGCATATATATATATTTGACTGTTACTCTTCGTTTTATGATTGCTTCTTATGTAGGTAAATTGGCCACTTGGTTCCGTTCGAGTTTATCGTCTTACAGATTCAAGTGAAGCTCCTCGTTGTGAATGTAAACCAAATTCAGAAGACCCTTGTGGACCATCTAGTAACTGTATTAATCGTGAATTGCACTATGAATGTTTACCTAGTATATGCCCAAATGGTGATGCTTGTCGTAATCAACGTTTTACAAAACGTCTTTATCCTCCTCAACGACCTTTCTGGACTGGTGATCAACGAGGTTGGGGATTAAAGACTATGATAGCGATTCGTGCCGTATGTATTTTGTTCTATTTTTATCAGTTTAGGTTTATTATTTTTAAACTTTTAACTTTCATTATATTTATAGCCTAAATGTTCTATTGCGTAACATGTGAAGTGGTGGTGTAGTGATTAAGGTGTTCGACTTCCAGCCAGTAAGTCACAGGTTTAAAATTCACTACATCTACTTCGGTTTGAGGCACCGGATATGACTCTATACCAAGTACCTTTATTTATTTGAACACAAATTCTGGTACAACGGGGCACCAAATACATATGTGCCACACAAACCTCATTTGATTTGTGTGAAGGCTGTGATACTGCCTGGGTGCTACTCTCCGGGCCTTTGACCTAAATGTCTTGTCCATAAGGCAGTGGAGCATCGTAAGGAAATGCAGTCCCATGGTAGCCGGTGACCAACGATTGGTTCATACGCCATTTGTTTCCCCAGGGTACTGGAGCCCATATGCACCATTGGTTTAAAATTAGGGCATTCTAACTCCCCTAGGTGGACTCTCCGTTTCCACCAACACGGTTAAAGCGACAGACATTCGCTTTTCGTTCACTCAATCTGATAAACAACACCCCCACCATGAGAAGGCAGTGAGTAGGACCCTCTTGTCATAGGCTATATACGCGTGTCCATGTGAGAGCATTTCGAGTGGGAGAGCGGACCCTCCCCACTATCGGCCATACCAGGGCATTTGGGGGCCACCAAGTACCTAGTCAGTGAGTTAACAATAAAACTGAAGGTTTTTCTATCAAATGTTAATAATTGGAAAATATTGAGTAATAGACTATGATGTCTTTCCCTCTAAATCAATATCATAAAACAAACTTTTTCAATAATGGTTATATTTGCAGTGACTATTTTTTTTAGGGACAAAGTACCTTGTATTTTAGTGTATGTCGTTTATAAATTAAAATCATGTAAATATTACATAAAGTGCATACTGAAATCTATGAATGTTGTTCTGTGGGAAGGTGAATATATACTTTAAATAACCGATTCCTGTTCATCACATGTAAATCTTATCACGCCGCCTGGAGTCCCTCCAGGGGCTACTGCCGGTCCCAAGCCCGGATAAAGGAGGAGGGTTGGGCATGGAGTTAGCGACCCCATCCCGTAGAAAACTAACTCGCTAAAAAAAAACGCTAACTAGAAGAAACTAGAATGCTGGTTGGCAGCCTATGCTCCACTGGGAGTAATAGGCGTAAGTAAGTATCATGCTATTAAATATACCTTGTCATGCACGTATAGAGTTCTTTAAAACAAGATTTTTGTGTATTAGTTTTGTATAGGTTATCATAGAGACTGCTTGAACATAGATCAAAAGAGAGACAAATAAATTGCCGTATATTTACATTTACACAAAAACACTGCAATATATTCAGTACTCAAGGACATTACTTCAAGCAGTTTTTGCAGATAAAGAATCAAACAATAGTATAAATAGTAAAAATCGTAATCAGACTCCAGTAAGAGCATCAAATAGTTATTAATACAAACTTGAAGCAGTACTTTAGGGATGGGGGGGTATAAAGTAAGTCAAAATTCAAGTATACGTGTTGGTTTGTGCATCTATGACTCAATGATTAATTGAATGCTAAAGCACTGAAAGTATGTACTTGAGTTACAAATCTTCTCCATCAAATCAAATTTCTCTGCTTTTTGGCTAAAATATTTTAATTTTATTCTAGGGTGAATTTGTCAATGAATATATTGGTGATTTAATTGATGAAGATGAAGCTAATCGGCGTTTAAGATTTGCTCATGAAAATAATATTACTAATTATTATATGATGAAATTAGACAGTCAACGTATTATTGATGCTGGACCGAAAGGTAATTTAAGCCGTTTTATGAATCATTCATGTGATCCAAATCTGAATACACAAAAATGGACTGTTAATGGAGATAATAGAATTGGTTTATTTGCTGTCAGGTGAGTTGTTGTTTCGTTTATTCTTCACTAGTTTCTCTTCCACTTTTTGTAATATTTTTACTCGTCAATTTTATTTCCATTTTTCAGTATTTATGTGTCAGCTGAGTTAGCTATACTAAAGCGTACATAGTTATCATTCTGTTTAATATGGACAGGTATAATTTAGCACAGTTCCATACTTAATCTTTTCACAGCAAGGGATCTTCGTTCTTACTGGTTAATTTTGAAATCATAAACGATTAGTTCTGTCGTGTAATGTCGTCACAATAATTTATTAATTCCCTCATTAATATTATTATGATTGTCATTATTACTATTATTGGTGATTGAGGTTGCAGTAATCTATAAACTTATCATTTTTCACAAAAATCGTGATTGAAGTTCCGAGAAAAATACTTGATTCTCAACTAGATTTGAACCAATCTCTATATTTTGTAAAGAAATGTATCTACATATATATACTCTGAAAATGAATGTCAGTAACGAAATTCTTCGGAACTTGAAAAATTCACAACTCTTAAAGATTCTTAGTCATATATAACGTAAATGAATAAACGATAAGATTTCACCATATGTTTTCCATTACGTCATCAGTAGTATTATTTCGCTTAGAGTAGAAAATCATTAGAAGGAAAAATAGCATATTAATATCTGTGTTGTTTTGCTTCGTCTATTTCATACGATTTACTTTAGAGATATATCTGCTGGTGAAGAGTTAACATTCAACTATAATTTTGTTGCATTGGGTCAAGAACGTTTGAATTGTCGATGTGGTGCGTCAAATTGTGTTGGTTTTCTTGGTGCACGTTCAGAATCATCCAGTAATAATAATGGTAGTGGACAAGTTGGCGGTAACTCATCTTCTAATTATGGTGAATCAAATAATCCATCAAATGCTTTAATTAACACAGATATTAGCCGTGGATCATCTAAACGTCATACCGTCCAAACAAATTCACGCTCCAACGATATTGACAAGTGTCATATGAAAGACGGACGTGACATATGTTCTAGTAAAGTTTCTAATCATAATCTATCTACTACTTCACTGATAAACAATAACAAAAACGGTTCGACCAATGTGAATAGTCCCTTGAATATGAATAGACGTCACGAAACTAAATGTTTCCGGTCGGTAGTATATATGGGGATATTTTTCTCGTTCTAAGTAATAATACTTCATATTTAATTTTTTTTCAAACTTTTGTCCTGTTTGTGAAATTCTGATTTGGATTCTTAGGATAACTGATTCTGTTTAAAGAAATCCGAAACTACCCTGCTTATTGTCTACGGGTCTCAACCGATCTCTTGTATAAATCTTTAACGAGTAGTAACCGCTGTCATATTATCTAGTGTTCGTTGATTCCTTCCGATCACCCAACACCAAACACACAAACTTAATTATTTGACTTAGTGGCCACATTTCGGCTTTATCAATAGAATTTTGTCAGCTATAGGGACTAGTCAACGTGATTATACTTGACTTGAATGCATTATGCAACCATTAAAGCAAAAAAATAATGATTTAACCTTGAAAGCTGTTACCTTCTTCTTTGTTTAAAACTAAAACACTGATCACTGCGATCCACTCATCTTGGCACAAATTAAAACCATACATATTCCAAAATAGCTGGAATAACAATTTACGAAGAAAAAAATTCTAATACCTTCACTCATCCACTAGCGCTGATTAGTTAAAATCTATCTATCAGTATTTTTGGTCTTGCAGTGAGCATGCAATTTTTTCAGTAATTTAGGAATATTTTAGTCTCCAGAAGCATCATTTAGACTAAATATCAATATTCTAACAATTGCAATAAAGTTAGAAACTATTAGGTGAGTGGATCTCTGCTTCCCACTTTTATGGTAGTAGTGATTTCTCATTTCATAGAAATTATATTTTAGTGAATGGTCACTGTTTTTACGTAAATCATGAACAGCCTAGTTTTTTTTTAAAAATTCAGTGTTTGATATATAACTTGAATGCTGTTTATCTTTAATCAAAACATTTCGTAAACAGTCATTTATGATTTACTATTTCATATTTTGTTCAAAGTCAAAATCCTTAACTTTACACAACTCATTGGTAAACTTTCATGAAATATTATCAATATGTATGGATATTATTTCGTGATTGAAAGTAATTATTATTTCCAGGAATACTTCATTAATATCAAGATATTTGTTATTCATCTACCTATTTGTCTAATCGTTGACTAAAAATTGTTTTCAATACTATTTCATAGATGTGGCGAAAAAGACGCTCCTATTGGAAAGCGATCACTATCATTATTCAGTGAAACATTCAGTCTAACGAATTCTTCACATAATAATACTACTATTGTACCATCATCTTCATTGTCATCGAATAAATCTCTAAGTAAACGTGGACTAAAGCGTGAACTAGAAGATTTAGTTGCATCAGTAGTGAGTCATTCACCAAGCAAAAGTCAACATGGACTCAGTTCGCCTACAGTAATCAGTCGAAACGAAACACAATCATCGATTTTTGTAAGTACTACTAATACTACCACCGAAGATCAAACATCGTACAAGTCAGCTGATCTTATTTTATGCAGTAAACACGATTGTTCTAAAGCTTATCATTTATTCTGTCTGGATTTAGATACACCACCTCAAGGTAAGATTAATGTTATTCCCACTTTTTTACAACAAATATTGTATTGGATCTCTTATCTGCATATTTATTCTAATTATAGGTCAGTGGTTTTGTCCCTGGCATCATTGTGATGCATGTGGTCGTCCTTCTCATATTTTCTGTTCCATATGTCCATCTTCATTTTGTCTGGCCCATGTTGAAGGTAGTATTGTTGTTCTGCCTCCAGTTCTGCCAAAACGCAATCGTAAATTATCTAACAATCGACCTGAAAATAATGTTGTTGACCGTATAGAAAATAAGAAACTCTACTCTCTTCTTGCTCGAGTAAGTTTGTTTCTTTAACCGGATTTATAATGTTTCGTAACCTTAAAATTGACTCGAAATGCTGATTGCCTGTATCAACATTATTATTATTATTATTATTATTATTATTATTATTATTATTATTATTATTATTAATTATATTTCCGTCTTCTTCATATCTGCTAATCACAGAAAACAAGTACTGTCTATTGAAATTCATAAAATAATAGTCTCATTTAGACGTAGTGTGGTGCATGCTACTTATGCTGACGGATATAAGTAGTATGTAGCAGCGGTCGGAAGTGGAATGCATGCCAGCAGAAGAGTGAGTTAAAGAGAACAGAAAGGGAACAGAGAGTAATTGTAATAACAACAAAATTCGAAAGAATCATGAAGCATGTAAAAGACAACTGATGGAAAATGTGCAAATAATGTATTAAGTGTATAGTTTTCATAGTTTTCGAACTCACTCTGTAATTTTGCATAAAACAGTAAATTGGTTATCCCCACTTAAGTTATCGTTTACTACAGTAGCACTTCGCATGTTTCATTTCTCAAAATGAAAAACTGATACCCTCTAGATGGAGACACGTTTTCTGAACCTTCATCGTATGAAGTGTAGGAATGTCCACCGGCTACTGTGGGACTGCATCTCCTCACGATGCTCCACTGCCTTGTGGGTCGGACCTTTAGGTCAAAGGCTCGGGGTGTGGCCCTCTAAGCAAACCACCAGCTTCTATCTGGGCACCCGGGTAGTATCACAACCCGCACATAAATATGATGAAATGTCGATATTTATGGGAAATACTTACCTTGCTTCGATTGACTATCAAACAATTCACATTATTATTATTGTTAGTAGTAGTAGTATTATTAGTATTATTATTTTTTACGTCATTTGTTCACTCGCTTTTATTCCCACTTTGTGTATCCTTATTTTTCGAGTTATACAGCAGCTTACCTATGGTGGAAATTAGGCTCTATCTAGACGTTCTCGAATCACTGCCTAGTTGAAAATTGTGTGCTATCATCAAATACGAATACTGAAGCAGTCTTTCTGAAACCACGTGCACCATTCAAACTGGTTGCCTTCAACGTTCGCATACTTATGCAGGTCGGACAACAGATAGGGCTGGCTATGTCTTTGGAAAGTCTTAATATCGACGTTTGTTGTCTATCCGAGACTCGTATTCAAGACTCTGGTGAAGTACTACAATTTCGATCTCCATCTGTCGCTTCGAAAAGCTTGTTCTATGCGCGTTTATCCGAGGACCCTGTAGCATCTTCGTCTGGTCTTGCTGGCGTTGGTGTCGCACTAAGCGCTAGAGCTGAGGCAACACTAGTCGATTGAAACCACATTAACAATCAGTTATGTGCTGTTAGAATAGAAATTTCCATCAAAGTGAGAAGAAATCGGCGTGAGGAACGATGTCTTTTTGTCATCTCTGCCCATGCCCCGACCGATTGTAGCCCAGATGCTTTCTAGGATGTATTCTACCACCAGTTAACTGTTCTTCTCCAGAAAGTGCGTTCGACGGGTATTTTAGTAATAGCTGGAGACTTGAATGCTCAGGTCGGTCGTCTAGGCACAGAAGAGAGTCGTTTAGGTGGCCGATGGGGACTTGTTGGTTGCAAGTAAGTATCGAACCGAGCTAGCTTCTAGGCTAGCTACCATTCCGCCGAAAAGTATAGATGAGCATTGGTTGCAACTTCATGTTGCCATCAAAATGGCGAGTAAAGCCGCTTGCGGCTTCGCGAAACGTCCCGCTTACAAGCACTGGGTTTCTTCTGGCTCAACTCATCGAAGCTCGTCGGTCTATTCCGGGTGACCGTGAGTTTGACCACAAACGAAGGCTGTTACGTAATGAAACCAGGAAAAGCTTGCGTAAAGACCGAGAAGCCTGGAGGTCGGAGCATGCTAATGAGCTGGAAGCAGCAGCTGCATCTGGTAACTGCCGGAAGCTTTTCCAACTCATCCGAGCCACTGGCAGCAAGAAGTCTGGTGTGAGCGACAATCTGCGAGGATGACGGGATGCCAACCACTAACATCCATCGACGTCTTGGACGATGGGCAGAATTCTTTGAAGGGCAGTTCAACTGGCCTGCTGGTCCGACAACATCGGTCAAACTGTCCTGCCATCCATGGCCGGTGACGACTGATCCACCAAATGAGGCGAAAGTCCGCGAGGAACTCCAACTCTTAAAGCGCTACAAATCACCTGGCCAAGATGACTTACCCACGGCTCTTTTTAAAGATGGTGGTGACTTTCTGACTAAGGAATTGACAATGTTGTTTACAAAGGTGTGAGAGTTAGAGAGTGTACCAACGTCATGGAATGAGTCGATAGTTGTCCCTATCTTTAAAAAGGGCTCACGTCGTTCCTGTAAAAACTATCGAGGTATAAGTCTACTTCCGATTGCGTCCAAACTATTGGCTTCCGTCATACTTCGTAGGTTGTTCAAAACCCGAGAAAGATCGACTCGCGAGGAGCAGATTATTTTTCGATCTGGTCGAGGATGTATTGATCATATCTTCGCCCTTAGCCAAATGTTAGAACACCTCCATACTTATCAAAGGCCAACAATCGTAGTGTTTCTGGACATCAGGGCTGCCTTCGATTCGTTGGATAGGACTGTTCTCTGGGATTGTCTATTGAAGAAGGGTGTGCCTGAGAAGTTTATTAATATCCAAAAGCCTTATATACAAACACCTCAGGCTGAGTGAGGGTATACAACCACCTCTCTCCATTGCTCCATTCAAGCAGTGGGGTTAGACAGGGTTGCCCAATCTCACCACTCCTCTTCAACTTTGCCATCGATGACATTCTGGAAACAGATCTGATGGATGTGAGTAATGGCGGATCTACTGCCTGGAGAAAGACTTCTGGACCTTGAGTATGCAGATGATATTGTCTTACTGCGTGATAATGCCCAAGCCATGCAATCCGCACTTAATCAGTTGGCAATTAGTGTCCGTAGGTGCGGTATGAGCTTTGCACCTTCGAAGTGCAAAGTACTTCTACAAGACTGGCAGGATTCTAGTCCTGTACTCGAAAAGTTCGTGTATCTGGGTAGCTGCATAAGTGCTGGTGGTGGCGTGAGTGATGAGATCAATGCACGTATAGTGAAAGCCAGAGCGGCTTATGCCAATCTGGGCCACCTTCGGCGCCTTCGTGATGTTAGTCTGACTGTAAAAGGTCGGACCTACAACGCGTCGGTGAGAGCAGTTTTGCTCTATGCTTGTGAAACCTGGTCTCTCCGAATTGAGGATGTTAGACGACTCTGTGTTCGATCATCGTTGTCTCTGAAGGATTGCTGACATCCTGTGGCAACACAATGTCAGTAATGCAGAGGTTCGGCATCGTGTGTTCGGGCGCAGAGACGATAATCCAATTTGTGTCACCATCTTGAAACACCGACTTCGGTGGCTTGGACATGTTCTACGAATGTCGTCCCAGAGAATTTCACGTCGTGCATTATTTGCCGACGCTGAGACTGGTTGGAAAAAGCGGAGAGGTGGTCAGTGTATGACATGGTGTCGTGGTATGAAAGAAAGCTGCAAAGAACTGGCTTGTGTTGGTGCTTCACGACTCCCTGGTTTGGGGTCCGAGAGATGGTGCTACACTGTGGCTAGAGAAGTTATCAGATATAGCTCAGAATAGAAGCCAGTGGCGATTCTGCTGTAACCTTCTTTTACTTTCTTCATAAACAGTGGTTGTGTCTCCCTTAACTGAAAGATTTCTTCTGATTGTACCTTTTCGTTTCCCCCATTATTACTATTGCACTACTTTACACTAATCTGTTTGTTATTTCTCTTTTTTTTTTACCCTCCTTGCCTTTCTTTTCTCTCTTCAAATACTCATTTTTTGTGTGGCGCATGTATTTTTGGTGCCCTCTTGTACCAATATTTATGTGTTCAAATAAAATAAATATAATAACAACTGGTAAATTATTTTTGAAAGTAATGTTTTCCCGTCAAAATAAACTAGTTTCATGAGGTCAATAAAATTAGATGCCTTGTTTCGTTAGACTCTTTCCTGAAGAAATTGTTTGCATGACAATGACCAGATTTAGTTATATTTTTAATACGATGTTTTTTAATTATGGCAAGTGGTGTAGTAAAAAGGGCAATTATTGGACAAATATAACTCACCATTGAGTCAGCAGTTCTTCGTTTGTTTATTTCATCATTATGAAAGAAACTTACTCAGGAAATAAAATTATTGATCACAGCCATACTATTTGTAGAAAGTTGAATTGTACCAACATATAGTCCGGGGTATAAATTGCTTACCATCTGGTTTAAATGTTTTCAAGTGAAATTTTTCTAGAACAGTAATAAGAAATCTATTAAATATGATCAAGATAAACTTGTAATTCTCTTGATTGGTACACAATAACAATGACTAGAACGTCGTAAGAAACATGAAACACGATATGTTCAACTACTTATCAATGTTTTTCACTACTGTGTTAATCTCCAATTCTCTGAAAATTAGTAAAGTTTTCACTCTTCTTATAATATACATATAGCATTGGAACGATTAAAATGTTTAAGCGAAGATTTTCTTTTCGACTATATCATGCACTAGAACTGTATATGATAATTACGCGACTGTATCTTTTTTTCTTTATTTCAATTACTCCAGATCGTTTGTATGTTTCACCATGACCTGATAAACAATGTTCACGATCGACCTGTAGTAAAGAAAAAGAATCTTAATCCACTAGTGTCATCAACGTCGAGTAAATCTGATACGTGTGAGAAAAATGTTTGTACTGAAATACTACAAAATCATTTGGATGGTAGTAATAGTTACTCTTCAGGATTGATGATGACAAGACGTCAAAGCCTTTTGCGTCAGTCAACAATGTCCCAAGCTGAACATTGCAATGATATTAGTACGCCCAATAACAACGATAGTAATAATCCGACTAGTTCGTGTGGTTTAGAAACAAAACAAAATGATTGTCTTTCAAATTGTGTAAGCACAACACCAAATCGAACTATTGAGACCAACTAGAGGTTGATAGATTAATTTCATTTTAATGTCTTTTTGTATATGTATAACTGTATTACTTATTTTTTTAATCCAAACAATAAAGCTTGTTGTTTATAATTTTCTGATTCCGAAAGCATATTGTGACGGTAGAAATTGAAATCAGACTCAATATAATTCAGTGATGGCAACTTGTTTGTTTTATTCTAGGATTTAATACCGATTGGATGGTTTTTTCATTGTATTTTTAACTGTCTACGAGCTTATCAATTCCACAGAACTATTGAATTTATCAACAAGTTTCGATTCACAGATGCGAATATTGTCTAATTATCAGGGTTTTTTTCCAAGCTAAGATACTGCCTTTATATGGGCTAGTTATTTTCACCTACATTGATTATAAATTAATGTCTGTTGTATATTCAAAAGTGCTCGTCTTTTGAAAATATAATGATCTTTTTCTCAGCGTTCAACTGAATGGATAGAAATGACCAAGATGTTTAAGCTATCGTGCCCATATTGTAGAGGATTATTAAAATTGCGGGAAAACAAGTTTTCATGATCACGATTCAAAATATCACTCTTCAAATCCTTATGTTGTAAGTCTTTAATATCTACCACACATTGAATATGTTGAACTTGCACTGAGTATATCGTTTCACTGGATGAACGTCCACTGCTTCCACGTTTTTCATGGTGGTCTAGCTTCAATTGACTCATGAACTCAACTACTAAATTACTACAATCTCCACTAAAACCCCCTCCCGATTAAAAATTGTAAAGCAATAATCATTATTAATACTCTAATTACTATATTGCACATTGTAAACAGGAAGTGTATATGTCATGATAAGTAAGAAAGTAGAAGACAGTGAAGATCAAAAAAGCATATCATTTTACAAATCTACTCATTGTTAATGAAACAGCAATTAAAATAAATTAGGATATTAAAACAAAAAAACTACATTAGGAATAAACTACCCATTTACATCTACAAAAGTTCAATGTTTGGCATGTGAATAATGATTACATAATGAGATTATTTTATTTGTACAAAGATGCAAACCATACATAAATGAGATGTAAAGAATAAGAGACAAAATATGGATAGTAAACTGAATAAATGAACAATTCACCATTAATATTTACTATTTATCTTTCTGTCTCTAAATAAAGAAATACTGCATTAGAAGATTCCTAAATGTTTTATAATTCTTTTTTATTGTTAGAAGCCTGTAGAAGAAAAAAGAAGGGTTGAGTATAAGAGAGAAGGATAGGAATGTTTTGATTCATTGCTGACTTATTGTGACTAGGTTTACAACAATCAACATAAACTGTAGGATAACGTTTTTCTACTAAGAAATTATAAGTATTTTTTTAAAATGGAGGAAATTGGTGGCTTGCTGAAGAAAGACATTGGCATAATCTACGTCCAGATAATTGTAGAGATAAACAAATGAAGAGTAACAATGACCTCAATGTAGACATAAACAATTCAGAGGGCAACATCTTTTGAGTCGTTTTTGTTGTCCTGCAATAATTGATAACAAATATCAAAGTTTGCATGAATAAGCATAAAAAGACATGTTTTTAAATTAGCAATGACATTGAAAATATGAATTGAAGCCGAGAACAATCGTCACTGTCAAATCCGAATGAATCAAAACTCAAACCCCATATCAATTCAAAATATTGATAGTTGAGTTGGTGGTTCGAAGCTATGCTAGGGGATGGGGATCAATAGTGGGAGCCCTGAAACGATGACCAGATTTATCTATGCTAATGGTAAAAGTCGTACATAATAGGACGGTTGACTCTATGAGTTTTACCAGATTTCAAAGTACGATTTGAAGTAATAACATCAAAGTCAGCTGTTACCAAAGTATGAATAAAATCATTCTTATTAGAGTTTACATTAAATTCGTTCATTAAAACAGTATCTTTAAAAACTTTTGAAAGGGCAAGAAAATAGAATTGGCCTAAAAAATGTGACTTATATGCTCTATATCTTTCAAACACTCTGATTACACATTTACTTTCCAAGGTATTTCTTGTGAAAGGTTAAGTAGATTAAAAGTGATAACTGAAAATTAATGGGAGATAAGGTACAGCATAAAAATAATTAAAAGACGTTATATTATTTATGGCATTAATATATTACGAGCCATCAAGTTTTAAATGGAAAACAAGTTTTTGAACGCAAAAGCAGATTTTCTTAATATTCAAAATCTTCACAAACTTAAGAACCTATACCAATAGAACAGTTTTTTAACTGCTATGTGGAAGGTGAAGGTTTAAAAATCTATCCTGCTTTGGATGTTACGAGATGTGTTCCAGTTATAAACCATAACAAGAAGAGACGTGTCTAACTATTTTTTGTGCTCACCTGAGAATGACACCGAGAAAGCTTGAGACAATTCCAGTAAATGTCTAACCCAAATTTATTTCACTATATTATACTCTTTAAGTAACATCTCCGAACACTAATCTCCCCGATTACTGCTTATACTCTTATTACCTCTACCACTACGGGATTTGAATCGACCACTGCATCTCTGTGCTAATGCGGTGTGGCAACTCGAACTGATGTACGAACGTACGAAATTCTACGTTGTTACTGACTGACTAACCACCCTCAAGTACATACCTCGAATACCCCCTACCCTACATGCATGCACATATGTGAACGAAGTGGAATGTGTATCGTAATTGTCCACACGATGTTCGAGATTGTGTAAAATCATAGGTTCTCCCTTTGCAATGACGATCAACCGGGCAACATAATACCTCCTCAATGATTTTCCTGTCTACGCTTGAAAATTATGATGGTTCACTTTTGCATGATATGATAAAAACCCTACTCGGCTTAGCAAGATATAGTTCTGTATACTATACGGTCTATCTAGCAAAGCTACATCAGACTGTGAATTACCTATAGCAAGTATATCTTCTGCATATCTCTCGTACAGCATAGCCTCGCTGATGAGCTTCATAGTGTTTTTTCAACACATAACAAACACCATCTAAAAATAATCCTAAATGACAATCTTTTTAAGTAGTTAACCCCTTTATTGTTTAAATAAATCGCCCTAAAAAGTTAATAGAAATAAATTTGTTCGAAATTTATGCACACATATATCACATTTTGTTCTGAGAATTCTGTCAATATATGTTTCAATGAAAATAGTTACCAACATTACAAACATAGGTAGGTCAGGAGGGTAAATGATTTAGGAATAATGAAACCACTAAAAAGGTTTTCAAAGGGCAAAGAAAGATCAGATACTTATGACCTTCTACTACTTCAAATGAATCATCTAATATGGTAAAACCTACAAAGAACAAATGATATTACTTATCTAATCCACCTTGATAACTATAAGTCACTATCGAGTAAAATCAATGATTTTAAGCACTAATAAAGCCAATTACTTTAAAGCATGTGCTGGACTATCAAAAATAATTATTGGCTTTTGATTTGATAATATACTAACAATCATAATGTATTGTACGCGCATTAACTATGTTTATGGAAGTTTCCATATTTAAAAGGTTTTCAAGTAAATCCTTTTGACAGGGCTCCTTACTGACAGTAATTCATTAAAAAGACTGATGGAAGTGTTTACATTTAGCTGGAAGGTATTTAATTATACTTACCATTTATCCTCGTCAATGACATCGTTTTATGTTGAATTAAATGCATTGTAATCGTTTCAGAGGGTAGTTTCAATTCTGAAAATGAATTATACATAGAAACATACTGAACACTTAAAAAACAGGTCGGCCTCACCTAGTGACTTCAACACAATTAATGGTTATGTAGCAATTCCACAGTCAAACCTATATATTTCAGTATACATAATAGGTATTTTTAGATTCTATATAAATGTAACTTATAACCTTATAATCGGTCTCTGAACAGTTTTGAAGTAGAATCTCCAAAAACTAGGATATTTCAGAAAAGTCATCAGTTCAATGATTCCCTAGTTTTAGTTACGTTTAGAGTATGAGTGGGTGCCTTTGTCGCAGGGAAATGGGGTTGCTGGGACTAGCAGCTGTAACGCCATCGAACAGTAGTCTAATTGGTTGTAATATAAACTATGATGATAAAGTGTAGTGGAGAGAACTATCTATGAACAAATAAGAGAGAGAAACAAGTAAACACACTACTATATCAAAATAACCAGATGAATGGGAATAATCAGAGATAAAATAGGGTACGATATGCTTTTCATACCGAGAAATGAGGTGAAGGTAAGACTGATCAGTAAAACAACTATTTACTATATACAAGTGTATTTAACTGCTATTCTGTTTGTAATACGATAACTTATAACTACATACACGATTATGTAGTCTCCCTAAACTGTTTACATAGTCAGAGGCTGTGATTTTATTTGTTGTGAAAGTTTTCAGTAGAACACTCATAGAGTGAAAAAGCGAGGTTTTGCTTCATCTATCACTTTGAATGAATTAATTCCTAAAGGTTACCTTCGGGATGCGACTGCGGGCTCCAGGTAGAATAAGTTCAATCATGTAGCCTGTATTCAGTATGTCCTATAACAAGATCAGACCGTTTTTTACAAATCCCCAGTCGGTGAAATTAATGGCCAAACGACTCGTTTATTCTTTTGGTGTCTTGCTTTGCTGAAGATCTATATGACAAGCTGATTAAGCATAACTTAATTCTTTAGTACTAGATCGTAAATAACTCACTCGTCCTTTACAGTAGATTGAAACAGAGCGCATCACATTTATTTACCGCTACAATACTATCAGAAAAAATAAGACATGACACAAACTAGAAGCACTATAATAAATACACTGATAAGCTATCAGGTATTCGTGGGGAAAGATACCTGACAGTTTGAGAGCGCCATGCAAAAACCGGCCTTGGAAAATAAGTTTCAAGTGATTTGAATCTGGCCTCTTTCCTAAGCCTATTGAACCATTACTAGTACTAAATGACTTACTATCAGGCCAATCAGTGAACAAAGAAGAAGTAATTTGCTCAACTGTAGTATCTTGGTCATATTTATGCTCAAAGAATGATCCATCAGGCATCAATAACTTTAAGTGCACCTACACAAAGACAGAAAATCTAAAAATTTAAAATTACTGCCATTGTCACTACTATTGACGCTAAACTGTTACACCAAGATTCGGAAACTGTGAAGACTACATTAAGCTTCCCAAGATCGTAACCCAAACACTTGGAATAGCGCCACCCGTATTCTACATATTAGGATATTAAATCAACTTACCATCATAACATTAAGTGGATGTCAAACTAATCAGTAAAGTAAAACTCACATTTTGTAGTTGGTAAACCACCGCCAACCTTCATTTTTCCATTCATTGTAGGATATTTTAGCCCTTAGAAATTTTGCTTATATTTAAAGTTGGAGATGCCATTCGAACTCATTTCAAATCTATGGGTCATCAGACAGAAGTATAACAATACGAAACGGCTTACAAAATGCATGGGTCTTCATCCGAAAGTTCCTGGATCTGTGAATGATTAACCAATGATCTAGTGAGTACCTAATAGTAGTCTTTTACTCTTCAAAATAAGTAGCTTTCCAAACGATCGACTAATGTACTGACCTTTGTAGCTCTGATTTGTATTGCGAACTAATATTGACCGGAGAAGTTTCTCGGTAATATTCTTGGACTTTATAACAAAGTAACCTCTCTTCACTGACGTGCATACGAACACAGACTGGGAGCGAAACGAGATAATTCGGTATCACTTGTGCTAGTACACATGGACGACCATAGACATTGACTTAACCGGTAAAATGTTGAAATTCTCAATTGATGAAACCCTATAAATATAGAAGATTTCATTAAAATGTGAAATTCTGACCCATCGATAATCCAAAAGCAAATTAGCGTATGCCGTCTATCAACGTATCTAGAAGATGTCAGTCAGTCCTACAGGTTAACTAAGAATGACGGTAGAATTGCGAACAAAAGCGAATAAGAGCTGAATACCTGCGATGATAACTAGCCAGAATGATGCTTTCTTAATTTATGAGTCAAAATTTACTATATTTTATATGTTAAGGATAACCAGTTTTACGAAGTTGAATGAAAATCTTTGATGAATGGTGTGAAATGGTGATCTAGATAGTGTTACTAATCTCGAATGCTTGTTGACGTAACCGGACCCTCTTCCCGTTTATAACGACAGTAATATAGAATCAGATTATGTAAGAGAACCCTTCAAGTTCATCAAGGGACATTCTAATATTGTAGCAGAAGCCTTATCACTGAGAGACATCAACATGGTGGTACGAGAACAAGATATCGATTTTGGAACAATGGTCAAGTTACACGTAGACGACGCAGGTTCAAAAACCTGCATAGTCCCATGGGTTATCACATCCTGAGCTATAGCAAAACTCATCATGAAACTTTTTGTTAGCCTGGAAATTGTCGCGTACGTAAGAAAAGTGAACAAGCTGCACACAATGATAGAGCAGCTAGGTTCAACGGTATACAGTCAGTGTTCTTGAAGAATTTTCAATACGCGACAGACTTTTTGGGCGCGCGCATTTAGATTTCTTCTATCACCTTCCAGCCCTTCTATAAGGATAACTCTACCCCGACCGTTGTTGCTACCTTGACGCGGTGGTCAGGCTTGCCTATCGTGATGAAGTAACCGAGCTATACTGGCAGGAACAATCGTTCCTAAAGGTCCTACCATGTCATACAGGTCGGTTGAAGAGCGGTAAGACTAAAAGCAACAAACCTAAGGTCCGAAGGCGAAGTCGTACTGCTGACTGTACAGAGGTGTGACAGCAGTAAGGTGTTTCCATCAGACAACCAGCATGACAGCGATATTGCCTTCCCACAAGGAGGGGTGGGGTTAGAAAAGGTCGACCCTAAAAATGCACACCTCACCTTAACTCACGGATTTCCGTCTCCGGTGGTAAGGCTCTTTGAAAAACGGAGCGCGACCGGCCTCAAGCAGTTGTTCCTTGGGCACTGCGGTCACGCTCTCAGGTCGCTGAGACCGCCTCTAATCCAATTTTCTTTTCAGGTAAATCCAGAAGAACCTTTCCACGGTATGAGCAACCGGGAAGTGATAACCGCCTTCATACCTCTAACAGCACCCAAGACAATTGTATTCATGATCAAACTTCCTTTTCAATTCCTATTATTCCTCCTACATCGACTTTCAACCCTAAACTTCCTCCTTCGGCTTCTTCCTCAAGTGTCACCATAGCCAACGATTCTAGTGCTCAAAACTCTGTCCCAGGTCTACTGAAACCTCGCTCCAAACTACACATTGGAGCTTTCAACGTACGCACTCTATGTCAAATCGGTCAGCAGGCTTCCTTGGCTAAAACCCTAGAATCTCGTACCATTGATGTATGCTGTGTCTCCGAAACACGCATACAGGATTCCAGTGTGGTCATTCACTTGACCTCACCTCGGCAAAACGGAGAGCCAACGAGATTATTTTATTTTATTTATTTATTATTAATGGCTTTATTCAATATTATATTTTTGGTACAATATAGAATTCTCAGCACAGGGTATTTCAACAAGTTACTTACTGAAAAAAAAAAACGAACAAATAGGCAGTAGAAAATACAAAAAGAAATTTTTTTTTTAAAAAAAAAGTTTTTTTTTTAAAATAAATTTTAAAAAAAAGACCAAAAAAAACTGTGCAAACTTTTTAAAATTAAAGACATGTTAAGAATGTAAGTAAGATACACCCTACGCGTATCTGGTGACCCGATGGTCAGTTCTCGTGGACTGGCAGGTGTAGGCATAGCACTAAGCATGAGGGCGGAACAAGCACTGCTAGAGTGGATCCCCGTCAACAGTCGTCTACGTGCTGTTCGGCTAAACGGCTCCGTAAGAACTCGGAAGGATAGGGACACACGTCGTTGCCTTTTTGTCGTTTCTGCCTACGCTCCCACTGACTGCAGCTCAGATGATGTGAAAGATGAATTTTACAGAAAGATTTCTGAACTTCTTCAGAAAGCTAAACGCTCAGACATAGTACTCGTAGGGAGTGACTTTAATGCTCAGATAGGTAGCTTAAACCACACAGAAAGGCATTTAGGTGGATATTTTAGCATTCCAGCACAGCGAACAGATAATGGTGATCGTCTGCTGCAACTGTGCTCAGACAATCGCTTATTTTTAGCAAACACAAATTTTAAGCATAAGGAGAGACATCGTCTAACATGGCGACCCCCTACACCAAACCAACGATGGACTCAAATAGACCATATTGCCATCAGTCATCGTTGGAGAGGGTCGGTAGAAGATGGTCGCTCATTCTGGAGTACCTGCTTGGAGTCCGACCACGCCCTAATACGGGCACGCATCTGCTTGCGCCTCACTGTACGCAAAAAGGCCACATTGAAAAGACCCATTAGAACTGAGTTGAGTAACGAGAAAACAGAAAATAGGTTCCAGGAACAACTGAGGTCACACTTAGGTAGTTCTGAAGACGAGGTTGACCCAGATGTTGCTTGAAAAGACATACAAGCAGCTGTGGAAACATCAGTGACATCTATCAGTGATTCAAACCACAGGGTTACAAAGAACCAATGGATTTCCTCAAGGTCTATTGCAGTGATGGATTCTCGCAAACTCGTCCCATCAGGTTCCGAACATGATGAAGAGCGACAGCAAATCAGATCTAGGTTAAGAAAAAGTCTAGGAAACGACCATGAGCAGTGGTGGGCAACGAAAGCAAAAGAGATGGAAAAGGCGGCGACTATAGGGAACGCAAGACAGCTTTACAGACTAATAAAAGAAACTGGAATTAATAAGTCAAGTGTAAGTGAGATTATATCAGAAAAAGACGATACACTCATCTGCTCCCAGTCCATGCGTTTAGAACGATGGGCGGAACATTTTAGAGAACAGTTCAGCTGGCCTTCAGCTACTCTACAACTACCCTCCATTCCCAGACAGCGTGAATGGAACATTGAAGTAGGTCTTCTGACTCCAATTGAAGTTCGAAAAGCTATAGCTAATCTGAAACGAGGAAGAGTAGTTGGTCCAGATGGATTGGCTCCAGTGATCTTTAAATATGGTGTTCAGATTTTAGCGATTAGATTGATTAATTTTTTAGCTGAAATCTGGGAATTGGACGTAATTTCGTCTGGCTGGTCACAATCACTCATTGTCCCGATATATAAGAAAGGGTCAAAATCATCCTGTGACAACCACAGAGGGATTAGTTTAACTAATATAATATCTAAAATACTAGCCTCAATAATTATCGGACGCCTAAATAAGACTCATGAACTGCAAACATGAGAGAATCAAGCTGGCTTCAGACCTGGTCGTGGCTGCATCGACCACATATTCACCATTCGTCAGGTTCTAGAACATAGGCATACTTATCGGCGTCCGACGATGGTGGTCTTTCTTGACTTGAAAGCAGTATTCGACTCTGTAGACCGAGACGCTCTATGACAGTGTCTGTTATTGAAAGGCGTACCTCAGAAGTACATAAACCTTGTTAGGGCCCTTTACTCGAACACTATCAGTCGAGTCAGAGCTTATGGCGAACTGTCATCTACTTTTGCAACCTCAAGTGGTGTCCATCAAGGATGTCCACTTCCCCCATTTTTGTTTAACTTCATCATAGATCTACTGATGGAAATAAATTTCTCGTCGACTGAGTTCTCGGGTATTGATCTCCATCCAGGAGGTCCACTTATCGACTTAGAATACGCAGATGACATAGTCCTGTTTGGTGAAGACGCTGATAAAGTGCAGTCTTTTGGTAGCACTGAGCAACAATGCCAGGATGTTTGGAATGTGCTTCTCTCCCTCTAAATGCAAGTTGTTGCCTCAGGACTGGTCTGCGTCAACACCTGAACTAAGGATAGGGAGTGAAGTGGTTGAACGCGTCGACAACTTCACTTATCTTGGAAGTCTGATCAGCCCTAATGGGTTGGTATCGGACGAAATCTCAGCACGGATTCGAAAAGCTCGTTTGGCCTTTGCAAACTTACGTCACCTGTGGCGAAGGCGAGATATCCGTCTATCAATAAAAGGACGAGTAGTTCTGTTTTAATTTACGGCAGCGAAACATGGCCATTAAGAGTAGAAGACACTCGTAAGCTATTAGTATTTGACCACATATGCCTTAGAAATATTGCTGGCGTCTGTTGGGATAATCGGGTAAGTAATAGTGAGGTTAGACGCAGAGTATTAGGAAATGATGGTAAATCAGTCGATGAAGTTATGAATCTTCATCCACTGAGATGGTTGGGCCACGTGATACGTATGCCTGAACATCGATTTCCACGACGTGCAATGCTAACCAGTGCTCGGGATGTTTGGAAGAAAGTTAGGGGCGGCCAAACCAAAACGTGGCATCAGTGCTTGAAGTCAGTAACTTCTAGTCTGAGCCATGTTGGTAGATGCAGACTACTTGGTTGGGGTCCGCGTGACTTGCGTAACCAATGGTTGGAGACTCTTGGTGACATGGCTCAGAATCGATCACAATGGCGTCGGTGTATACACTCCTTGTCTTCCCTTAAACTAAGAGATTAAAATCGCTTCATATCTTTCTTTCTACGAACCAATTCTTTCTTCTTGTACTATATCTCTATATGCCATCTTTCTCTTATATATTACCACCTTTTACCTAACCACTATTATGAATCTGGTGTTCATCTTGTTGTGCTGATGCGGTATGGCAACCTGGACCGATGCCCATATGTACCTGATCCTACGTTGTAGCTGACTGATTGACTGACATAACTCTACACTAATATTTTTAACCGAAGGCACGTATCATATTTCGTCACGGGTTAACATAAGGAAAAATTCTTTAAGAAAGTTATAGCAACTAACGTGCAATTGAGTTCGTTCACATTTAATTCGGTTAAGTAATTTTGTTAACTTATTCAAGAACTGAGTCATCCGTACAACAACATATTATCTATATCATTGTATCTTTATTATTGTTGCGAATGTATGAACATGTATGCTTGAGCATTGCTTACAGCCTACACGCTGCTAGCCTTACTACTAACCGCTAAATCGATTCGATGTTTCGTCCATCTCACTATATATATATATATATATATATATATATATATATATATATATATATATATTGCAGCCGAACAGCCAATATTCGGATGGAACAACGGACTGACGAACCCAAGTTTTATTCGATTAGACCAGACCAAGTTCCTCTGTATAGCTCACAACGCGTCTTTGAGATACTCGGTTATCAAGGTGAACTGTATACGAAGTTTAAGGATTATACTGAATAACGACCACCACAAAGTTAAAGTGAAAATGATGATTAACAATAGACTGGGCTTCTTTAGTCAGACCTACCGACGTTGAATTATAGTCTTCTTTGTTATCAGTACTGGTCTAATAATAGACCTAATCCTAAAATCGTAGGTATGTCATGATGTGACTGCCTAAACTATAAGGTCTTACTTGAAGGTCACAACATTTTCTACACTGACTCGTCGTATCGCAACAATTAACGATATGATACTTAGTGCTTCTTTGGTAATGTATTTAATGTGCACAAATACATGTTAAACAGAATGACCGCGCCTTCGCGGCTGAACCATACCAATCGAATGAATCCATGAATAATCCCTAGTTCAACACTGTTGGCATTCTCTCAGTGTTAATTCTTTAATATTTATTTACCCACTTGTCAGACGTTCAGCTTTAAGTATCATGTAGTAAGGACCACACTTGTCTCAGCATCAGCAATCAGATGTCTTAAAACGTTTTCGTCTTAGAACTGTCGAAAACGATTGAAGGCAGGTAGTGTGAGCAATAATGACGAAGTTGATGGTTGTCAAGACGAACTGTATACAAAGTTTAAGGATTATATTGAATAACGACCACCACAGAATTGGCGATACCAACGTGTGAGCACGAAACAATCTTCGACGACATAATACAATTCTGAAAATTTGACGCACTTTCTTTCAGTCCGAGCTGTCATTTGGATTATAATAATAACTGTGGATTTGTTATGTCACTATTTTAATTATACGTACATTATCTCACGAACGTTACTGAATATAACGATGATATTCATAGTAAACAACGATATTTCAAAAACAATTGATATTTTGGTGCAATTTAGTATGTCTGTTCTTTGTTATAAATTGTAACATTTATTATTATCATCGTTCTTATCGATTCACTTTCCTCTTCGACATTCGCATTTTATTCGTGTACGTTTTGATCTTTATAAATATGTCTTTAAGTAACGACACAATAGATCTTTCAAAAACGCCATCCATGAGGTTCATTAATGTAACTTTTCCCTCATTTTAAGGTCACAGATCCTCAACTTTGGTTTATCAGACTTGAACATTACTTTGTAGCTAACCGTGTTCATACACGGCGAGATAAATTTGACCACGCGAGCTCACTACTTCCAGATGAAGTAGCAGACAATGTACGAGAGGTTTTAATTAAGCCAGACATATAAAAGCCATACGAAGCACTAAAACAGGCAGCGATTAAAGCCGTTTCATTAAGCGACCGGAAAGCCGTCGAACAGCTTCTCAGTCAGGGAGTGTGGGAGTGGATCTGTTTTGTACAAATCAATCTTCATCTAAGTATATCACATGGTTTACAGAACAGTAGACTGTGGACATCTCAGCAGTAACATAGGACTCAAATAGATCATATTGCCATCAGTAATTGCTGCATAGGCTCTTTAGAATACTGTCGCTCGTCCTGGATTATCTGCTTGAACTCCGAGCATGGTAATACGAGCACGAGTTCGCTTGCGCATCTCTGGATGCAAAAAAGCACATTAAAATATCTATTGAAATTAACCTAGTGACTAGAAAGCCAGAAGTAAACTACATGAACAACTGAAGTCACACTTTGATAGTTTTGGAAACGAGGCTAGCCCAGATGTTGCTTTGGAAGATATACAAACATCTGCGGAAACAGCAGTGACAACTATTGCCGATTTGAACCAAAGGGTAACGAAAATCCAGTGGATTTTGCTAAGTTTATTGCGTTAAAGAATTCTCTTAAACTCATCCCATCAAGCTCAGAACATGATGAAAATCAAAATCAAATCAGATCTAGGTTAACCAAAGGTCTAACAAACGACGGTGAACAGTGATGGGGAACGAAAGCGAAAGAGATGGGAAAGACTGTGGCTGTAGGTAACACAAAAAAGCTTTTCAGAACCGAATTAAAAAGTCAAGTGTAAGTTAGACAATCTCGGAAAAAACGACACTTAACTGCTCTGTCTGGATGTTTAGAACGATGGGTGGAACACTTTAAGCGGCAGTTCATCCTGACTGAATGAAACATTGAAGTAGGTCTTCTGACTCCAATTGAAGTTCGAAAAGCTATAGCTAATCTGAAACGAGGAAGAGTAGTTGGTCCAGATGGATTGGCTCCAGTGATCTTTAAATATGGTGTTCAGATTTTAGCGATTAGATTGATTAATTTTTTAGCTGAAATCTGGGAATTGGACGTAATTTCGTCTGGCTGGTCACAATCACTCATTGTCCCGATATATAAGAAAGGGTCAAAATCATCCTGTGACAACCACAGAGGGATTAGTTTAACTAATATAATATCTAAAATACTAGCCTCAATAATTATCGGACGCCTAAATAAGACTCATGAACTGCAAACATGAGAGAATCAAGCTGGCTTCAGACCTGGTCGTGGCTGCATCGACCACATATTCACCATTCGTCAGGTTCTAGAACATAGGCATACTTATCGGCGTCCGACGATGGTGGTCTTTCTTGACTTGAAAGCAGTATTCGACTCTGTAGACCGAGACGCTCTATGACAGTGTCTGTTATTGAAAGGCGTACCTCAGAAGTACATAAACCTTGTTAGGGCCCTTTACTCGAACACTATCAGTCGAGTCAGAGCTTATGGCGAACTGTCATCTGCTTTCCTAACCTCAAGTGGTGTCTGTCAAGGTTGTCCACTCTCTCCATTTTTGTTGAACTTCATCATAGATATGCTGGTGGAAATAACGCTCTTTTCGACTGAGTTTCCGGGCATTGATCTCACTTATCGACTTAGACTTCACAGATGATATAGTCTTGTTTGTTGAAGACGTTGATAAAATACACAGTCTATTAACAGCAATCAGCAACAATGCCAGGGTGTTTGGGATGCGCTTCTTCCTCTCTAAATGCAAGTTGTTGCTTCAGGACTGGTCTGCGTTAACACCTGAACTAAGGATAAGGAGAGAAGTAGTCGAATGCGTTGACAGCTTCACTTATCTTTGAAGTCTGAGCAGCCTAAATGGGATAGTGTCTGACGAAATCTCAGCACGGATTCGAAAATCTCGTTTGGCCTTTGCAAACTTACGTCACTTTTGGCGAAGGCGAGATATCCGCCTATCAATTAAGGGACGAATATTCTGCGCGGCAGTTCGTTTTGTTTTATTTTACGGCTGCTAAACGTGGCCATTAAGAGTAGGAGATATTCGTAAGCTACTAATATTTGACAACAGATGTCTTAAAAATATTGCTCGCATCTGCTGGGATCACAGAATAATTAATGGTGAAATTAGACGCAGGGTATTAGGAAATGATGGTAAATCGCTTGTGAGGTTGTAAATCTTCACCGACCCAGATGGTTGGCCACGTGTTACGTATGCCTAAACACCGATTACCACGACACACAATGCTGTGTATTATTGGTGATGGTTAGAAGGAAGTTAGGGGCGGCCAATGTAAAGCGTAGCATCAGTCCTTAAAGTCAATAATTTATAGTCTGAGCAATGTTGTTAACTACTTGGTTGGGGTCTGCGCGACTATTTTTTTGACCGATGATTGTAGACTGTGGGTGACATGGCTCAGAATCAATCACAATGACGTAGGTGTATACACTGTTTGTCTTCCCTTAAACCGTGAGATTAAAATTGCTTTATACCTTTATTCCTATGAACTAATTCTTTCTTCCTGTATCATATCCTTATATACAATTTTGCTTTTATATATTACTACCATTGAAGTAACTGCTACTATGACTTCGTAGTTCATCTTGCTGTGCTAATGAGGTGTGGCAACCTGGACCGATGCATATATATACTCTAACCTCACAAACCATCGCAAGCATGTTTAACAGCACACGATCCTCTCCAAAGTATGAAGAAGCCGAAATCAACCACAAACCTTGGAAATAAACGTCTGGAACACGTCACCCATACGTCAGGTATAAATAGTAATCTGAATTGTAATTGGCCACTTGGTCACGCACATAGACCTGATAGCTTTCTTGGTCCGGCTCACAATATGTACACTATGCCTTTAATAAGATGTTATATCCAATAGCAATGAGAAGACTTTTTTGTAATTCCGCCGGCAACAGTAAACATATTTCAAATGATGACAAAGTATTTGAATCTATTTCCCCTCGCAACACAACTCTCACCTTAGCTAATCCTACGAGTATTCATGGAACTACCGATTACGATTTATACTCTTACCTGCTTCACTATGATAACTCTGAGTTTCTTATTCTTTTGTTGAATGCCCTCTCTCTGTCCAATAAAATTACTCATCTTAAAACCATTTTATTCCTTGTAAATCCAACCATTGTACTCATTTGAATGGATTAGATGTCGAAATATTAAATAAACAATTTGCACGACAAGAAAAATTAGGAATAAAACGGGAAGAGTATTAAAGGGCACCCACTAGTGAACGTAGTTCCGTAAGGTTTTTTGAAGACGGTGCATTGGTCAGTGGAGCTATTCGTTTCATAACTGAACTAAAACCATTAACATCAACTGAGTATCCAAGATATTCAAATCTTTTATTCCTTGTAAATTCAACCATTGTACTTATTACGGAAACGTGGTGTAATTCATCTATATCCGATCATTCCTTGAATGTAGATAACTACGTTTTCTTTAGAACCGATAGATGTTATGGAATAGGAGGCGGTACAATTATCAATGTCCATTCAGACATTCAGGCGTGCAAATTTGAGGATAAATCCCTTGATGCTATAGACGACTCCACTTGGGTTACTGTAAACTGTGGATCCCAAAATTATTTACTAGTGGGATGCATATATAGACCACCTCATGCGGATACTAAGTTTGACAGATTACTAACAAACATATTTTCCATTGCTTCGCATCAACCGCATACTTTTAAAATCATCGGAGGTGATTTTAATCTGCCAAAAATTACATGAGGCTTGACTCTCGTACCAAGTCGATATAACAGGCTAGTTGAAACACTAGAAATTTGTGGATGGGTTTAACAAGTCCGAAAACCGACCAGAGGCAATAATATTTTTGATTTAATGTTCACAATCAACATAGACTCTATATCAGTGCATACCAGTCATGAGTTTTTTATGAGTGACCATAGCGTTGTATTGAGTATTATTCACTCTTTAAACGCCATACAATTGAACTCAAAAGCTTCACTGATATACCAGAGCAGATATTTTGATCAACAAACCTGGAAACGAACTGAAACTCTCATTCATTGTTTACCATGGGAAACTTATTTTACCACAAATAATGTTGACATGGCGCTTTCCAATCTATACCACGACCTGATATATTGTCTTGACTGCACTGCTCCAGTTATTGGCCGTGTGGCTTAAAATGCTAATAGGGGCCAAAATACTTTTAAAAGAAAGCTGGGGAAATTAAAATACCGCTACTTTGAGCAGAATGATGTGTATGCACTTCAGAGTATACTTAAATTAATCGACAGAAATGCTTCATCTAAACGTAAGTATTTCATGAATATAGAAAATAAAGCTCTACGTAGTAAAAGCCCAGAATTATCAATACTTCGACTTTTTAAATCCCGTGTAAAGTCAAATTCCTTTGGCACGATCAAATTCTTCATAGTTAACGAGCCGAATACTATATGCGAACAATTCAGCAAGCACTTCGCGCAGTGCTACAAAACTGGAACTGAAAGCTCTATCATTACACTTCCATTGCTGGCATCCAGACATCTATCGAAAATTGATTTTATACCCTCCACCATCAAGCAGGCCATAGCTGACCTGAAAATGTCTTATGATGGTGGACCTGACGGGATACCTACATCATTTGTGAAATATGGAAGTAGAGAATTTCCACTATTTTGTTTGAAACTTTTCAACCCAATTATGGAATATGGGACCTATCCATCTGTGTGGAAAACATCCCTTATCACCCCTAGATTCAAAACAGGACCACGTAGTGATATCATTAACTATAGGCCAATTAATTTGACATCCGTGCTCTCAAGAACCATGGAAAAAATCATCTACAAACAGCTACTTTCGACTAGTCTGATCAGCCCATCCCAACACGGGTTCATGACTAAACATTCATGTTTCACATCGCATCTGGCGTTTTTTGATCAAATAACCCAGAGAAGAGATGTTGGTCAGTCAGTGATAATTCCTTACTTCGATTTTAGTAAGGCTTTCGACAGTATCTCACACAAACTTCTCCTTTTAAAACTCTCTTCATTTGGCATACAGAATCCCCTTTTATCTTGGCTCAAATCTTTTTTAGAAGAACGTAGCCAAATCGTTCGCTTTGGATCTTGCTACTCTCAACCTGTGAATGTAACCGGTAGGGTTATACAAGGAAGTGTGGTTGGTCCATTACTCTTCCTCTTTTTTATCAATGACGTGTGTTCCCTCCTTCAGTATGGTAAGCCTTTCCTTTTTGCTGATGACCTGAAAGTAGTTTATTCGTTCTCTTCTCCCATGAAAGAAAGCTATATTTCAGCAGTAATCCAAGAAGAAATAAACAAGTTATATGAATGGACTGTTTCGTGGAATTTGCCACGTAGTGTTGACAAAAGTGAATTTATTCACATTGACCGCTGCCTTAACTTAAATCTCGCTGTACACACACATACACTCAAACCTCTCAACACTGTTCGTGACCTGGGTTTAAGATATAGCAACAGTCTGAACTTTTCTAAACACATTATATCTCAAGTATCCAAAGCTAGAAAGCTCATCGGATTGATAATGATAAACTTCAATAATATCGAATCGAGATTGTTACTATACAGAAAATGTATCTTACCCATTCTTGAATATGGTGTTTTAGTTTACAGTAATTGTAGACATAATGATCTGATTAGAATTGAAGGTGTTCAAAGAAAGTTCACCAAAGCTGTTCTGGGGTGTTCCGATAACAAAGATGTCAACAACTCAACTTAGAACATCTTTGGATCAGACGTATCAAATTAAATCTTGTCATTATCTACCGGCTCATTAACGGTATTTCCTACTCATCGGTATCCACCCCTTCATACCTTATAATATCATCTCAAAATCTACGCAATAAGGAGAATATTCTAGCGATTCCAAGAACCCACACAAACTTACGTCAGAATTTTTTCCTTATTTGCTACTCAACCATGTGAAACAGACTACCAGTGAACCTCCGTTGCAGTGAAACTACAACCCGGTTCAGAAGTCTCCTTGACGATTTTCTTTCCGAAAGTGGATTATGTCACCTATTGAATATCAATGTATTCAATAATGATTTATACAAACAAGGTCCGTCATCCATCTAATTGCCTGAAAAGCAAAATGAAACCTTTGAATCTTTTCACGTCTATTTTATTTTACTTCTATTCATCTTAATATATGAAGCCTGCTTATTTTCGTGTTTATCATTATTACCATTATTAATATCATTATTAGTTCCCCAACACATTAGATATTCTTTTTATCTCTTCTTATCTTTCTAAATATATTTAATTCCAGATTATCCTTTGAAATCAATTTTGACTTTCATAGCATCAATCTTCCTCATTATTGCACAAATATTTATACTAATATCCGGTTTCACTTTGTATACTATTACATAAATCTAAATGTATTCATCCGAGTGCACTAAAGGGTTTTTATTTTATTTTTCTCGATTGCTGGTTTACTTCTGAGGTCGATATTCATTACACAATTATTATTCTTATCGTGGATGAACCTTTTCACTAGGTGTCCACTTCTTTTCTCTCTCTCATTTTCCCTTCTAAATGAATATTATTCTTAAGATAAAGGAGTTTGTAATTAAGACAATAACTTGTGTTACACTTAAATTAACTTCTCAGACTCGTTTAATCTTCACTATGCATATATGACTCATACATATCGATATTTCGTTATCCTTTTCATTTAATTCAGACTTTCATAGCATCACTCCAAACTATGACTGCACAAACATTTATTCTAGTGTCATATCTTACTGCGATAATAAGTTATTTTTTCTTAATTATTTTCAGTTACTAATTTGACGTTATATACATGGTCGTTTATTCTTGTTCTGTGTTCATAAACACGCCTATTAAACTATTTGCGTATTTCATGTCTCCTTTATTTCTATTCCGTTATTTTCTTCCTTTCCTTCTTTAAACTCAATTCAATATTCTTCTCATTTGCACAGACTCGATTTATTATTATTATTATTATTTCTATTATTATTATTGTTATTATTATTATTATTATTATTATTATTATTATTTCTATTATTATTATTATTATTATTATTATTTCTATTATTATTATTATTATTATTATTATTATTATTATTATTATTATTATTATTATTATTATTATTATTATTATTAATCTACTAATATTACTCTTTTTTTTAATATGGTAAGTATAATGGTAACATTATTGAAAATTGTGTATTATTGCATTTTTTGAAGAAACCCGAAATGGTTTCTTCACAACACTTACGTACCCATAAGATGTTTGTGAATAATAATACTACTAATATATGTGCCTGGTTCTAGGTTGTGGCAGGCTTACTTACTGACTTAGGTAATATTCATTACGTATTCATAGATGGGAAGTGGAATCAGCCAGCTCTGCACACCTATAATCTCGCAACGGTGTCAAATCAACCTCAGGACCATTTGCATTTGTTATTCCACACGTCCTCCAGCAACGCAGGAGTATTCACAACACTGGTAAATTGTCTACTGACGTTATTTTCATGCACCAGAAAGATGTGATGTGACCAATAGAAGCAGAAGCGTTCCACACATTTCTCTCACCTTGTGATCAGGTCAACATATATCAAAACTATAAGAAAATTTCACTTTCCTAACATCACTTGGTGCTGTTATGCAAGCAGTGGAAGCGGTTGAGGTGTCACGGAAAGATAAGGCGAACAGTATAGTATATGAATGTTGTGTAGTGACGGGATTAGAATCGGGTGTAATTATCAAGTATTAGCTATTAACACAAAGTAAGGCTCAGATAGGTACTGACACTACACCAGAGCAGCTGCTTGATTTTAGAAACGATGAGTAAAAACGTCGGTAAAAGTGACGGTCGACGCAATTGAAAAGAGCCGATGGAGTTATCAGTCTCGGGGTCCCAAACGATCATCGGGCTGACATTCACAGGTTACTATAAGGTAATTCAAAAGCCACTGCATAGAAAGATGGAGAATTAGGGGGTGCGGTAGTAGTAAGGCATCAAGTCGATAACAGTAGTTCCACGCCCATTAGACAATGGCTTCAGAGAATTCCAATGACAATTCATGCCGATTTGCCTCGTCTGATAAAAGAGACGTTTGATAAGAGTATAATTATATCATCACATCCTCGACGAGAGTCCTCAATAATGCTTGCTATAAAGAAAGCCGAAACGATGTAACTGAGATTACGGAAGACGAAATTCGACTACGCCGAACGATCCACTTACCGTGCCACCCAATGACGAAGTCTTAAAGCTAGTGGCGAGTGTCTCATGGATTTCAACGTTGAAATTAGCACCAGGCAACCAGCAAGTAGAGGTAGATTCTGAGGATGGAGTCAACATACCAGTTGTTATTTCGACGGGGTTATCAGTTACAAATGATACCCTTTGAGCTAACGAACGTCCTTAGAAGCCTAATTACGAGGAATGTATAGAAAACCAAGACGAGATTGTTGTTTCTAGCAGTATAGCAATGGAACATATACATCTTCTTTAGCTATCCCTACAGCGTCTTTGTGATGTTGGGTAAAGATCGAACCTAAACAACGTCACCTGTGTGAAAAAAAACCCGATTCGGACATTCGATCGGACCCGACCGTGTTCACAAAAAATCTCCAAAAACGTGATTGCTCTAAGAAACGAGTCACTATCATAGTCTTTAATCCCCAACCTCGTTGATCACCAGTCCAGAAAGGTCGTTGAGGAGGATAAAGACGTTTTGTAAAACGTTGATTACGACAAGCATCACCATTTGGGCATATACTAGGTAAACATTCATAGTGCAATTCACGATTAATACAGTTACTAGATGGTCCACAAGGGTCTTCTGAATTTGGTTTACATTCACAACGAGGAGCTTCACTTGAATCTGTAAGACGATAAACTCGAACGGAACCAAGTGGCCAATTTACCTACATAAGAAGCAATCATAAAACGAAGAGTAACAGTCAAATATACATATAATTATATGCCATTTGGAAATAACAATTTATATTGAATTCAGTTGACAATAAACACATTGAATGAAACTAACTATGCACAAAAAAACACGAAATAATTATTTTGATATCAAAATTAACGTTGAATATGTACTGAATGCTGAATGTTTTGGTTTAATTTTACGAGTGTCATATTTTCTGTTCCACTGTTATTCCTTTGTTCACTAACAACTACTTACTTACGCCTGTTACTACCGATGGAGTATAGGCCGCCGACCAGTATTCTCCAACCCACTCTGTCCTGGACCTTCCTTTCCAGTTCTATCCAACTGTTGTTCACTCTTCTCATGTCTGTCTGTTTCTCGGTGTAATGTGTTCTTCTGTCTTCATCTCCTCCTTTGGCCTTGAGGATTCCAAGTGACGGATTGTCTTGTGATGCAGTTGAATGCCTTCCTTAATATGTGTCCTATCCACTTCCAGCACTTCTTCCTGATTTCTCCCTCCCCTTAGATCTGGTTTTTTCTCTCCCACAGTAGGTTGTTGCTGATAGTGTCTGGCCAACGGATCCGTAGTATTTTGCGTAGACAACTGTTAATAAACACATGTATCTTCTGGATGATGAATTTCGTAGTTCTCCAAGTTTCCGCCCCATACAGTAGAACTATCTTGACATTTGTATTGAAAATTCTGACCTTGGTGTTGTTTGACAGTTGTTTTGAGTTCCAGATGTTCTTCAATTGTAGATATGTTGCTCTTGCTTTGCCAATCCGTGCCTTCATATCGGCATCAGATCCGCCGTGCTCATCAGTGATGCTGCCCAGATATGTAAAGGCTTATACATCTTCCAAATCTCCGTCAAGTGTGATTTGACTGGTGCATTTTGTGTAGTATCGGAAAATCTTGACTTTCCCTGTGTGTATGTTGAGACCTGCTGCTGCTACACTGGTCGTTTTCTGTTGCATTTATTGTTGTGTGTGCGATAGGAGAGCTAGATCATCTGAAAATTCTAGATCGTCCAGCCGCATCCCAGCGGTCTACTGTATCCCGTGCTTCCTCCTGGTGTTAACGTCCTCATAATCCAGTCGATCATCAGGAGATAGAGAAAGGGTGATATTATGTAACCTTGCATGACACCGATCTTCGCTTTGAGCGCGTCTGTGAGCTGTCTTCCATGCACTATTTTGCATTTTAATCCATTATAATAATTCCGTATGATGTTTACTATTTTCTCAGGCATTCCGTAATTTCAAAGAAGCTTCCATGTAGCTTGATGTAGAGTGATGAATTCCATTCCATTGATTGTTCCACAATGATATATGTTGTTGCTTTTTGGCCGGTACACGATCGATCCTTACGAAATCCAGCCTGTTGATCTCGTAGTCGGGCGGCTACAGAGTCCTTCATTCTATTTAACAACACTCTGTTGAATGCTCTTTATGGTATTGATAAACGAGTGATGCCATTGTACTTATCACACCTGCTGATATCGCCTTTCTTAGTTATCTTGACGAAATGTCTTTCTTTCCAGTATGTTGGTACTTGTTCTTCATCCCAAATCTTGCTGAAGATAATATGGTGTATCTTTGCAGTTACTGTTACGTCTGTCTCTAGTACCTCTGTTAGAATGTTGTCTTGTCCCGCTGATTCGCCGCTCTTCATTAATCGGATGGACATGTTGATCTCATCAACTGTTGGTGGGCCAGTAGCGATTGAGAGGTCCATGGATTCTGCTTCCATATTGATAGGGTTCTGTGGGGCAGGTCGATACAAGAGTTCTTTGAAGTGTTCCACCCACCTGATTCGTTGTTCTTCAATATTGGTGATTACCTTGCCTTCCTTGCTTTTCACTGGTCGTTCTGGTTTACGATAATTTCCATCGAGCTTGTTTATTGTATCATACAATTGTCTCATGTTTCCTTCTGTTGCAGCCTTTTCCGCCGTCGTTTCTAGATGTTCCACGCATTGTTTATTCAACCAGTTATAAATTATGGACATCGAGTAGAAGTGGTACAATGTGATTTTTCAGTAATCTTAGAAATATTCCATGGAGATTTTGGACATATTGGAAAAAACAGGATGGTTCTGGAAGTTGGGCAAAGATATTAGTGGTCTCGACCGCAGCTTGACAACTAAAATTCTTTTAAAAGTTTTCAGGTTTGTGGCTGCATAAAATCCTGGTTAGAGATAGAGAGAGCAATTTATGTGCATGAAAGGTGGTGTTCTGGTAGTAAATATAAAAGGTGACCCTCTAATGGCTTACAGCATCCCAAATACTTCTGGACATCCACTTAAACACCTACTTAAGCTTAGTCCCAACACAATCTTCAAAGTTAACATCCAGAAACTGGAGGAAAAATTCAGCAGAACGGACTACAGACACACCACCTATTCCTTAAGAGTAATCAAATGCTGGAATTCGCTGCTGACTGAGCACGTCCAAGCAACTTCCCAGGAGTCCTTTAAGAGAAAACTTGACATATTCTTAAGAACTAGGGATAATATTGTACCATGATTTACCTTTTTTATTTTTCCTCTCATGTCCAAAATATTCCAAGGTTCCTACTTGGAAGTATTAGTGATCCACCGCTACTAAACACGGAAGTCCGTTGAGCGAAAGCTTCCATTCCGTCTAAAACCACTTGAACTGTGGAATATAACTGAAGTAATCAAGTAAATTCACACGTAATATGATTGATAAATGTGGCTTCAAAGTGAGGAAAAGTAATTACTGGTATAATTTATATTTAGTGCTTGGAATAGTGTACCAATGCAAACTGGTCACATCAATTTTCACGGACACACCACCGATGGGGGTATATTAATATGGTGGATTCCGAGTAAGTGATACTGTCTCGACTTCTATCAGTAAAACTGATAAGAGCTTCTTGTTTTTTCTTCAATCTAAAATGTAAAACGAAGCTAACGTTTTGTATTCTGAATTATAACTTTAGTAATATTTTGATTTCTGACGAGTTTTAACCTAATCTACATATGCCACAAATATTAGGCGTTTTGCAAGTTTTCTGTTAGAAGGTTTATACGTAGGATGGGCGATGTTTCGAGAAGAATACAATCTGATCTAACTAGTTGTAAGGAAATCATAACACACCGTGTTCAGTGTTGACCTGACGTGGTGTCACGATAACATCTTCATCCAGGGCGAGTTCAGTAAAAGAAATAAGATTTCGTTATTCCAAGTCTTGCTCTACAGTACACCAACGATGATAATCTGAGTCGAATGATTGAGTGGTCATTTGAATTAGACAGGAATGATGCGACTAACCAGCTTAAGAAATTTCTGTACAGCAAAACGATCTGGTTCGAGAAAAGTGTGCCTTCACAACTTATGCACTGCAAAGGCATTAGTAGTCCATTATTTCAAGCCTAAAACCTTGTATACAAAAGAAACACGGGCAAGTTATCAGTATTTAATGATCTCAATACTTCATTTTCATGATCTGTAACTTGATTGATAATATATCCTTCCAATGTACTTATTCCTTTTAACTTCAATTATTCGTTATCATCGTTTTCACGTCTGAAGTTCATTATTTACCTTCTACATTCAGGTTGTAATTTATTGTTCATCTTTCTTATACTCGTCAAGTGAATAACTGTCTTTCACACAGTTGACTTTATCTGATTATCTTTCTATACATTTTGGACGTTAACGCTCATTCTTTTACATGTGATATTGTGTAGTCGTCCCCCAACGTTCCAAGTAACCATTCTATTTGTGAATTAACTATCATTATGACTGTTCAGCTCAATTAAACTATATTGTCATAAACAAACTTTTCTTCGTTGAATGGTATATAATGTTTCTTCAATGACAACATGTGTTGCTTTATTTATTATTAACTACTCACTTCAACATCACAATGGCGTCGGTGCATACACTCCCTGTCTTCCCTTAAACTAAGAGATTAAAATCGCTTCATATCTTTCTTTCTACGAACTAATTCTATATTCCGGTACTGTATCCTTATATGCAATCTTTCTCCTATATATTACCACCTTTAACCTAACCACTCCCATGAATCCGGTGTTCATCTTGCTGTGCTTACGAGGTATGGCAACCTGGACCGATGCATATATGTGCCTGGTCCTACGTTGTAGCTGACTGACTGACTGACTCACTTCAACGTGATAAGACGAAAATACAAGCTCACAGTTTCAACCAAAACAGAAGACTTAACATATCAGTGTTAACGTAAAATGATGGTTTGAGTTCCAGTTTCCCATTAACAAACAGTGAAGGTCATTTTCCAAAACATTACAATCTATTATGTAACTCCCAAAATCTGTTTCAGATCCGAGGTGTAAAATAAATACAAAGATGTTGATATTGGTTAATGTATCTGATAATTTCCTTGAACTTGGTGTTACATATCTACACATAAATCAATGACTACCATTTTGACATAAGCCATCGCAGTTGGAATATCAACGCTTAAACTGTGGACGAAATACAGAGTATTAAACTACTTCCGACTGCCAAACTAGTTCAAATAAAGGGGTAATAACATTGTGTTCAGATTTGTTCGGCGATAAAAACAAATTCCAAACACTGATTCAATAAGGGTAGTATGGGTGCAGTGTTGACTATGAATGTCTAAAACGTTAATAGAAAGAAGGAATATTGCATGTGTTTCCATTGGTTGTTTTCACTGTCTCTGAGCTCCAATCACAAATTGTAAAACATCAAAAACGATATTATCCACAACCGGAGCCCCGAATGTAATATTCTGTCTCCATAGTGAAACTTTAGTACTACTGAACAGAACCAACGATAACCACAATTTAGATCCATTGAAATGGATCATAGTTAGTTTCCAGTTCATAATATTTGTGGATCTTCATATTTTGTGGCAGATATCCTTTTCTGAAAGCAGATTATTCCAAGTGTATTACCATGCATCTGTCAATTTAAAATTGTGGTTTGAAAATCGAATTCCATATTCCATTCAACTCTTCAGGTCCCCTTGAATATTCTTTAGTTTGTCAAGTGGTGTTCAATGGTTGCGTGGCTTTTCAACCAAGCAACACATGATTTACTTTTTGTGATTAAATAAAAGTGACATATTCCCAGATAGAAAATCATAGGAAAATTTACATCATATTTTACTTTGTTTGTTGCTGTGCAGTCATAAAATGACAAAAGCTTTTTATAAATTTCAGCTCAGCAAAATATTTTCTGTATCATAGTCACTCATAAATTGTCAGTGTGCATTGAAACAGCTTATGTTCGTGTAATGATTTGAAGTATTCGAATTATAGTACAGACTAGGGATCGCAGAAATAAGACAATTTAACCGAGAATAATTATATGAGGACGAACGAACGCTTCGTATCTGGAATACGAAATCAGGCAGTTATGATGTACAAAAGAATCATTAGTTCACACAAACACTACAGTCCGTATGATAGTTAGAAGTATTCGAATTATTGCACTAACTAGGAATTCCCGGAACAGTGCAGTTTAAGTCAGACAGAAATAGATAAACGCCAACGATCATACTGTATTTAGAATTCAAAATCACCCAGTAATTATGTACAAAACGATCATTGGTTCGTACAAATACCAAACCAGCATAAGTTGTAAACGATGCTGCATTTATTGTCTTCAGAGTACATGACGTTAAACAGTTTTTGACCTTTTGAACAAACATTATGCAATTTAGTGAGTTTTTACTAATCATACTTTAGTGCGCATTAGTCGTATTACACGTACCCTTGATCATGCTCTTAAATTTTTGACGATTCTTGAGTTTTATTTGATATATACAAAAATTGAATTAGAATTTTTTATGCATTTCAGGTCTTGTAAATTACATGCACAATTCATATTCGGTCTACTGCTTGTTTGTGTATGAAATAAATCTCTTAAAAAAGCCCAGGAATTCGAATTTTTAATATTACGCTGCTAACTTTTGTTGGTTAGGCAACGTACTTTGCCTAAGGAGGTGTCGGAAATTGTTTGGTTTATTAAAGTTTGCAATCAGATTGCTTTCTTTGCAGTTATTTATATACAAATATTGAACATACCTAATGACTAGTACTGGAATATTGTAAACGGAGACATTTATGCATATTTGATCGCCTGAATTTCGTTGTAGTATGCACAGATATTACTTTAATCGGGGCCATTTTGAATTAGTCTGTACAGTTAGTATAGCCAATATTCGACTTGTAAATTATCAAAGAGTTTATTCGGTAATACGTTCTGCTTGCTGATTTCATAAATTGTTAACAATTATTGTCGTGATGTGCTATTAACTGAAGGATATTAAATTATTATTATGCAACTACCATTTGCAAATATAATAAAAACAAAAGGTTCGAATCCTAATGCATTTTTAGACCTTGATGGTATATTGTTTAAACAAAAGTCGAGGAAATTTTAAACTTCGTGTCCAATTGCTAAAAAGATGTTTCAATGATAGTTATTAGCCTAAATCTATCTCAATTGAATCCTATCATTATATTACGCCTGATTGGTTATTATGTATCATGTCTCATTACTGATTACATCATCAATGGATTACTTGATTTCAATAAAACTTTTCTTCAACAAATTTTGAACTGACTGACTTCTGTTTTACTGATGAGTTATAGACTATTTAATTAATTTATGAACATATTGATAGACAACGAATTCAAAATTTGAATTACCATTATGAAAGAATGTCAGCTAAAGAGGATGAAAACTACAAACGAGTGGATAGTTGTTTCTTAAAGTACTTTATACCTGATTAATATACACCCACAAAACAACTATCTAGAGCTTACGATTTCCCAATTATTCTCCAAATGATGATGAACTGTCATGAAAACCAACTTCAAACAATACAATCAATAAGTATCTAACTTAATAACAATTTTGAGATAAGGTAGATAATTTTAAATCATAGGAAGTGAAACGATTTGGGAATATTTTGGAGCACTGATCGGTAAGGAGCATCGATACTTTTATGGGATTGTAACCCAGGTATTGCAGCTTGATCGACAGAATTCGAATGACATTTATGTACTGTAGAAGCAGGATATTGACCATTACACTAAAATGACAAAAATAATGATCACCGTTCATTCATTTTTTTTCCTTTTTTCGACTATTCATACGAACAAATTAATTTCTTGACTTGAATCTTGTTTTTATACCTTAATGACATTATTATCAACTAATATTCTTCCGTTGACATTCTAATAAATTTGATTTTACTAATTGCAACTCCAATGAATCATTCTAATAGTAAATTATTGAGCTCACAAAAAAATGACTTAAGTAAATACTACTTGAATTGTATTTTCTAATTAATCATCCAAATTGAAATAATAGTTTAATTACAATAACTTTACATAAATATGAATGATATTTACCGCGCAAGCATTCAATTCCACTTAAATGCGAATGTGTTTATGTGATTATTAATTTAAGGTCAGTGTAGAGTTCAATTGTTTATTATCTAAAATAATTTAAGTATTGAATGATATAAAACCACATATTCTTTTATTGTTGAATAATCCATAAATTGATCGAGAAACAGACTAGATTAAGACAATCAATAAATCAAGTATTATACGTTTCTCAATTTTTTTTAAATAATTTTCACTTGATATGTGGTTTAATTTATCTGGTTTGTGAAGGTTTAAATTTATTGAATAAGTAAGCCGTTTAAAACACACCATACTGACGAGAGCCGAATAGCACAAAACCTAGGCCATGGGTTTTCTATCGACTACCTCCAACCACAATCCTTCATCTCAACATTGTACATGTAATGTTGGGTCCCTTGGACTAGTGGCCACATTGCAACTTCTTCAACAGAATTTGATCAACAATAAAAGAGAACTGACATACATGAAATTGTTCATTTCCCAGTGATTAATCAATTGTAAATGACTAAGTTATTAATTAAAGTGAGAGTAAAATACAAAATTGAAGCCCTCCATTAATCCATGATATCTAGTTTATTTATTGGTCACAACAGCTTAGTTTTATTTTATATGAATATTCGTTAATATTAGAACGGATAGTTTAACAAAAATTGGGCACCGAGTATTATATGTGAAAATTATATTAAAAATAATATCGGCGATTGAAATTTAAATAATTCCAACGTTTCGTCCAGTAAACTTGTCTGGACTTCGATTATTACCCTAATGAAGTTCAGACAAGTTTGCTGGAGAAAACGTTGGAATTAAATTTCAATCGCTGAGATTATTTCAAATATAATTTTATGATAATGTAAACTGGTTTCGTACAATTGATTCATTATTGCCAAATACTATTCAGTTTAAATTATTCGAATTCGACTATTGACAAATATAAATCATATAAATGTCAGTGTGTCCAAACTTCATTTTGGTTAATTTTTGGTGTATAGTGAATCTTCACCTATCGTCTTTGACCTATTCCATGTGTCATGTGATACATGGATTCCAGCAACAAGTAACAGACTACTGTAGTCTATACCTAACTTGTTTAAAAATCATAATACATCTGAAGTAGTGTGAAATTATGGATTTCAGTGTAGTATTTTTAAAAAATTATTTCATGTATTTTATCTTATTGTAATGAACGTAAACAGTTTCTTTGTAAAATATGAAAATTATACATTATATATATCATTTGTACATCTTCCTTCAGTTGTCCTTTACGTACTCCATCATTCTTCGAATTGTGTTCTTATTCTGACTGCTCTCTGTTTTCTGTCCAGTTCTCTCCATTTTAATCTTTTATTGACAGGTATTCGGAATTCTCCTCCTGCTACATACTACTTATATCTGTTCACATAAATAGCGCACACTACAATACTACTTTTAATATGTAAGTACAATAGAGGAATTCATTTTCAGACTATTATCTATTTATGCTTAAGCAATAGTTTTCAATATCATGTATTTAGAAGTGGGACTATAGATACAACATAAATATAACCATACCATGATTAGACGCATTAATATTAATTGACAAGTTGATATGAGTCGTAAAATTTTACTATCCAAACAAATGTCAATTTCTTTAAATATTCGTTTTGGAACATTAAATGTTAATTTGTAAAAGTTATCTATTCTTTGAATAAACAGCTTGGATGAAATAAGAGATGTCACATTTCCACTTTTCAGTTGATTTTGTAATCTTTGGAATATCATTTCTTCCATGAGCAAGCCACCTAGCATTCATTGTGTCAAATTTTGATGAAATTTTTTCACCTTCTTCTTCAGTGTTTACACCTTCACTAACTTTTCAACTTATTGTAAGCCAAAGATGAATAGAATTATTTTTCTTACAATATAACTTTTCTCTGAAGTTAAATAAACATCAACTTGTAAATGATTTTTATTCTGAATGGAAATCAGTTAAACGAATATTAGAAATTAAGGAACACATTTAAGGATTGAGCATTGGCGATCCTAAGAGATTCTTGAAGTTAGAGCCTACAGTTCTTGTAAATACAACAATATCCTTGAATCACTGAATTAAAAATCATCTATTCAAATATAATGTTAGTGCATTTGCAATAATAGCACGTTTCTCACCCAATATTATTGATGACGTATGGTCTTATTTCCGATATATTTGATTAATTTTGCATATGATAGCGTATACCTAAAACTTCTAACTAATCAGATTTGCAAAAGTCCTAGTCCTGGATTTGATTCTGTTTGACGATGTATATTGCTGAGAAATTAAAAATCAGGACGAAAAAAACTATTTAATTTCACACTATTGTCAGTAAATATTCAGTTTACTTTCAAATTGTAAAAGGTATTAACAAAACCACCTTATTACGTAAACTTTCAGTTAAGATAATCAGTTTCAATTCCATTATTTTCCTTGTTATGTATTCTTGAAGTCAAATCACATTTAGAAACGATATTTTATAGATGAAGTAATGACTTAATTTGTCAAACAGTGTGAACACTTCTCTTCAATCGGGCTCCGTTCTCGTCCTCATTATCCTTCTGATAAAGAAAGGTTCAAACGGACCGAATTTTTGGAAGTTGCTTAAACTTAGACTTCATTATTAAATGTTAGCATTAATCAAAACTTTTTAAAAACCAAATCACTTGTAAGAAAAACTTTTTTTCAATGTAGTCTCCATGTCATAATTAGTGTCTGTAGATAAACATGTTTTCCACAAGAACTATATCATGAACAAAAGTGATTTATAAACAATTACATGCATCAAGTTCAATAACCCATTTAGTTGACAGAATATATATATATATATATATATATATATATATATATATATATATATATATATATATAGAGAGAGAGAGAGAGAGAGAGAACATATAAGCCACTTTTCTACTCAGTTGAATGTATGAAGAGATATTTTTTATTATATAAAAACGCTGGTACAATTAATATCATGAAATGTGACATGCATATGATTAGTTTCATTGATAATTATTTTTAGCTTAACGTGTACCATCTTGTTAGTAAATAAAGCACAAACTCTGATACACACACTTTGAAATGTCATTATAATATGCTATTTAGTCAAGTTTTGTATTGCTTTGCAGATAAATCGTTCTCAGTACGTGCGATTAAATTTACGTGAGGTTAAAGACTTGTTTGGGGTTTAATACAAACCATTATTCTCCGTCTTTAAATTCCCCATCGATCCAAGCTTCGTTTTAACTTTATTCTTAATTCGTTTTTTTCATAATAACCCAATAAGTAGTTTTTTACACCAATGATTCTGCATGCGGAAAAGTCTATACATTCCAGCCTAACAGTTAGCATGATATTTTTGAAATTCAGTAGTCAATATTTTGTATTACAGGAATATCTTGCTGAAAAGCTTTTATTGATGACCACAAACGCGGTATGAACTTATGAGAGAATAATTCCCAGTCACCTGTTTAGATACAACCATCGGTTTTTGCTATTAAAACAGTCTAATCAATTAAATTTACTTGATATTATATACTTGAATCTTCCCATTGATGTTTAGGACTCCAGTTGATGGCATTTGAAGTGAACGGCACTGGATTCTAGTCCTAGAGTGAACATCAACTCTGAGACACACAAACATCCGGCTAATGAATCCCATCAAGGACGAAACGCACGTCCTTGATTCTACTGCTATGCACTATCCATCTTTGCTTATAGTCTAATTGATTGGTTGTACTTCACCAGTATCGTGTGATAATTTAAAGAAAAATTCATTTCGAATGGTCTCATAATCCATTAACTTCCTTGGTTTTAAATAAACTATGATTTAAGTTAAAACACCATTGAATGTTGGGAAACACTGAACGGCCGTTTCATCCTAGTACCGGATTCCTCAGCAAAGCGTATCCACTATCCTACATTCAGAGTCAAATAGGTGACCTTCAATCTGTCTCTTGAAAACTCTTAACCTATAGACCATTTATCCAGCATGCAACATTAATAGAGTGCAGCTTCAATCAATTGACAATGAACGCTCACGATTGAAAAATCCCACACTAGGACGAAACGACTGTTTAATGTTACCAGGTTTTCAATAGTGGTCTAGTTAAAATCAGTTCAATTGAAGCTAGACCACCATGGAAAACACGGAAGCACTGGACGACCGTTTCGTACTACTGTGGGACTCTTCAGGGGTGTGCATCCACGATCCCGCTCCTCGCGAGATTCGGACCTAAAACCCATCAGTCTCAACTACTGAAATTTCCAAAAATATCTCCACAAAACCCCCTTTAATAATAATCATCTGCTCACTAGTGACTGACTTCAAGAGGCATTTCCCGGAGTTCTAGTGAGAAGCCGTCACCACTGGAGTTCAACCAGGTCTGTTGTGAGATATCAACCCACTGAGGACAATGGTGAACGGTAACGCGATTTCGTGGATTGGTTGAAGTTAGATATTAACACCGTTGGATGCCAGCTCAGTAGTCTGATGGTTAAGTGTTTGCGTGCGAGACAGATAGGCTCTCGGTTCGAATCTTGCAGGAGGCGGGATCGTGAATGTGCACTGCTGGGGAGTCCCATACTAAGACGAAACGAACGTCAAGTGCTTTCAGGTTTTTTCATGGCGGTATAGCTTCAATTGATTCATGATAGGAAGGTTAAACTACAGTACAATAGTAATAATTATATGAATAGGTTTAATTGTCTTCAAAAACTTTATTGTGAACAGAATATATTTTTTCATTCATTTCTTTTTATCAAATGATTAACATAGATAAATAATAGAATTCAATTATTAATTCATTTACCAACTGCATGATATAAACAGAGTATAAGCAGTAGGTCTCAATATACACAAATGGAAAAGCAGGATTCTCCGATACAACACAGAATGCACCGATCCAATCACAATTGATGGAGAAGATTTGGAAGATGTATAAACCTTTACATATCTGGGTAGCATCATTGATGAACAAGGTGGATCTGATGCAGATGTGAAGGCACGGATCGGCAAGGCAAGAGCAGCGTATCTACAATTGAAGAACATCTGGAACTCAAAACAACTGTCAACCAACACCAAAGTCAGGATTTTCAATACAAATGTCAAGACAGTTCTACTGTATGGGGGCGGAAACCTGGAGAACTACGAAATTCATCATCCAGAAGATACAGGTGTTTATTTACAGTTGTCTACGCAAAATACTACGGATTCGTTGGCCGGACACTATTAGCAACAACGTACTGTGGGAGAGAACAGACCAGATCCCAGCGGAAGAAGGAATTAGGAAGAAGCGCTGGAAGTGGATAGGACACACATTGAGGAAAGCACCCGACTGCGTCACAAGACAAGCCCTCACATGGAATCCTCAAGGTCAAAGGAAAAGAGGAAGACCAAAGAGCACATTACGCCGAGAAATGGAAATAGACATGAAAAAGATGAACAAGAATTGGATGGAACTAGAAAAGAAGGCCCAGGACAGAATGGGTTGGAGAATGCTGGTCGGCGGCCTATACTCCATTGGAAGTAACAGGCGTAAGTAAGTATGATATAAACTCATACAATAAAATATCCATATTAAATTAATTGAAAATAATATTAGATCAGTATTATTATTTCAATATAAAATTCATTAAACTTATATATAACAATTATATTCTTATTTCTATCAATAAATAATATTAATTAAATGTCAAGTGCATATTACCTTTTTTTTCTTTTGTTTTCATATTAAGTTGATATAGAGATTTTATAAATCAAAGTTCATATTGTATATAAAATGGTTTTAGTGAATAAATAAATAAAAAAATTTGTGATACGTTATTATTTTTTTTTTAAATTTTTATTGTAATTATTATTTATTCAATTAAATAAATAAATTTAAGTGTTTAGTTTTGAGAAGTTATTGATTTTTTTTTTCTTACTGAATATAAATTATTGATTAGTAATATTATATATGTATAAAATTTATAATCATAAATTATGTACCTTTTTTATGAATCAATTCATAAAATTAATCAATTATTACATGTTAGAAGATTAATAAGGGTAAAACGACATTGATTGATTGATTGATTGATTGTTTATGATTGATATTTTTTTTATTTTTACAAATTGATTAGTAAGAATATTTTGAAATATTTTTTTTTTAAAAATTATTGTTTAGTTCATGTTAATTAAAATTATTAAAAATGGAAACATATTTAAATGGATAAATATTATGCATAATTATATTATTAAGCTCTATAGTTATAAGTTGATAATGATTGAGTTATAATAAAGCATCTTAATGAATTACATGTGAAATATATTTATATCGGTTGCGTTATAAATACTTCATTAATTGTCATTTGTATGTTACTACTAAACTCATTGATAATAAGTCAGAATAATTCGTTGTAAGGTGTCAAGTTATAATCTGTATAATAATAATAATAGTAATAATAATAATAATAAGATAATTTCACAGATTGAAATCATGAGTCAGTTGAAGCTAGACCACCATTGAAAACCTGGAAGCACTGGACGGCCGTTTCATCCTAATATGGGACTCCTCAGCAGTGCGCATCCACGATCCCGCACCACGCGGGGCTTGAACCCAGGACAAAACCCATTCTGATAATAATAAGATAAATCATGTGGATAAGGTTACTTTGTCTCGTTGGTGAAGATAATAATAATGATAACGATAATATCATGTGAATATATTATGTATCAAAGGAAGTGTTATCAAGGTAATTACAATAAGAAATTCACACGAATCAGAAAACATGAATGTGTAGAATAAAAGACAAGGCATGGTGAATGTAAATACAAAAGGAATTGGAGAAGGGTAAGAAGTATATAAAAATCCAGTTTAGGTATATAGTAATTCAGTCAAGGACCAGAGCAAACATAAATGCTTAACATACCTCTTTTGGATACATAAAGTTGGTTTTGTAGAGTTGATTCAGATGGCATTAGTTATGTAATTTATATCCTCTACGTAGATTGTTTAGAACTTGACACTAAACAGAAAAAGCATGGTTTATTTTAGTATGATGTTCACTGATGTCAAATTTTTTAAATTGTGAAACCTTAACATAGTATGAATTGATTTATTTATGTAAAATCGAGAGTATTGAACTGTTGGGTTCTAAATTAGTGATATAAAGAGAATCCGCTCTCTGAAACACATCAAGTTCATAGTGTATTGATTGTACATTGTTGGGAGGCTCCTAACAAAACAGAATGAAATATTTGTCCAGTATTTCATTGTTGTCAATAATTTCTAAGCTGACATACGTTAATAAACATAAACACCTTCACATTGAATTTATATCCATATTCTAATGGACTTGTAGCAGTGAATAAATCCACAAAATAAAGTTCTGTAAGTCTTCGATATTTATGCTGACCTCATTAGTTTAATTGGAAACACCATAATTAAAGGCCCTCACTCATGCATCCACACCAGATTACCATTGGGTACGCCGTGATACACATCCTTCCCAACAACTAGTCAGATTAGATCAAACACTCCTCAACATGTTGGGTACTTTCCAAATATATCTTCGGACACCTTCATTCATTAAACACAAAATTGAAATGATGGGAGAGGATTACATTTAGTGATCAGATTTTAACTTCATTGGTGAATGAGGTACTTATCAAACGTAGTTCCTGAAATCGCTTATATTTTAAATATTAATGAGTCTTGTTTTACTTTAACCTAATATTTTGTAAAAACACTTAATTGAAAACGAAACACTCCTTTGCTTACCAGTTGTATATCGCTTTTGATACAAATTTATCTATTGAATTGTGATAATAATTATATCCTACAACTTTTTATTAACATAATATACTTGATTATTGTACGTCATTCATCGGTTAACATTATATTTATCATTTCAACCAATCCTATAGAATTGGAAGATCTTCGAGTTAAATCAGCAATAGCAATATATGCTAACTGAAAAGAAATTTCTTCGCTCGATTCGTTCCTTCTTTATTAACCATCCTTTTCTGTCCAGCTTGGGTCCAATGGGTTTCACTTGTTTCGAGAACTGCAGAGTTGCATCTTCTCATTTCCACAGTTTTTTTATATTAGTCCTGCTAGCCTACCCTGTTTTTCGAACATTCCATATGTCCATATTATTTGTTGATCTGATTGTTAGAAGGAACATCAGCCTCGTGACTTCCGAAGAATATTAGGTTTCACCATGAAGCGTCATAACTCTTCTGAATGAGGATCCTTCAACTAGACGAGTAGAGTTTAAATGGTTTAATTTGTTTATTCTCGTTAGTTTTTTGCAAGGTCGCTTTCTACTGGATGGGGTCGCTGACCTCATGCCCAACCCTCCTACTTTACCCAAACTTGGGACCGGTAGTAACCATAGAAAGGCTCCAGACGTAGTTGTGATAGAGTATTGTTTAACTAAATAATATAATTAATTACGTAATTGAATATCTGGCAACAAAAAACGCTGTATGATTCACAGATTTCATTTCAAGAGATAATTCCATAATGTATTTAACAAATGTACCAGTAACTCTCTATGTGTGTATTTTCATAAATATGATCTAAACCATATATTATGCTTAAAATTTGACTACGTATATTTAATAGGATGAAGAACAATTGAATTTTGCAACTTGCTTCTATATGTAACATAACTATTGGTAAAGCGATTCGTTGATTTGTTCAACATTTTGGAAATTAAAGCATAAACTAAGTTTATGTGTGATCTGATGACACAACTAATCAATCTTGATTTGAAAACTGAGCTCTGTTACACTCTTTACTTGCTCTCCCATCTGCATATCGAAACGACAATATTAACATGTTGATGAGGGCAATTGTTTTAGAGACATTTGCCCAGTTAGTAAATATGAAGAGAAATGAAAAACGTAAATGTCATAATAACAACTTAACTGTCTTTATCCTCCTATTCTTCTCTAATTCACTGATTATTACGCAACTTCATTTGATATATATACTTTTTTAACTTTGATATGGTTTTCACGTGCTTAAATTGCTGAACATATATATTTTTCTAATTACTTTTAGATTCAAAGCTGTAAAATAATACTATAGGCAACGAAGTAATTATTCACCTTCCTCCATTTATTTTGCAGATAACTTCTCTTCTTTAGATAGAAGAAACAGATTATTTATATTGAACTACAGATTTATATGTTCATAGTGAGTCTCTAGATTCGATTTGGAAATTTGAGGTCATTTCAATTATTGAGGATTCAGATGATATTTATTTCATTGAATTTGAAACATTTGAGATTTCGGAAGTTTCATTTACTTGTGTGTGACATGTGAAAATATTAGGTAGGTAGATTGTTATAAATAAAAATGAAACATTTATAACATTTGAATTAGTAGAAAAATTGCCCAAAGCAGAATCCAATGGATTATGCTGGTGGGTGGTTTAAAAGATAAAGCGATATGTAGTCGTTCAGAATTCCGTCAAAAGCTATAAAGATCACAACTGGGTGACAACAGTAGATGTTATGTGCTCAGTAAACGACAATCACACTAAATCAATACCCAATGGAAACTGTATCAAACAGTTATTTTTGTTCAGTGATATTTTGAAATTTGCGATGTCAATATCAGAATATTATTCGGTTAAACAGTGAATTTCCTCTGGAAACTGAGTGTTGGAATAGTTCAGCGCGATTAGATTCTGTAAACTGAGAAGTATATAAGTCGTTCCACTTTACACTTAATTGTTCAGTAGTGTTTAATGAATAAAGAAAATCATCCTAAACGATCATTTTTACTAGCATTTAATGAGAAAGCTTTTCTACAGCCCCGTTTCTTTCCTAGATTTCATCCATATCGTCGAGAGCACCACGTGGAGTTATCATTACTAAGTAATTTCGGCTATAACTAACTCTTAATACAATTGCCCAGTAAAGTGTTCAGTCATAGTTTGTTCTTCGATGAATTATTAATATATTTTAATTAGTATTTTTAAACAAACCATATGAAAGGCTATAACTGGGCCTACAGTAGGCTCTTTCTTCTTAACAGATTTTAAGGAATTATCTCCTATTCGGAGATTCTCATTGACTCGAAATATTCAAACAAAATCGTTTGATTGCTAGAACGCTGATAAAATGAACAGTCATTTGAACGCCATAAAAAAACAATTCAACGTTGTTTTCAGTGGATTTCTCTTCCTCTAAACTTGAAATTTAGTTTCATGCACTTGAACGTGTTGATCGGTTCATTCATCTCAGGATTCTTGCCAGACAAGATGGCTTGTCAACTATAAAATCTTAATAGGTTATATAAAAGATGTTCTACTTAATATCAACTTATTCCGTCTAAGACTATTATAAGGAGAATAAACTAAGAAGTCTTTCTATCTGTGCTACTTTATGGCTGTAAAACAAGAAATTTTAATGTTAAAGGCATTAATAGGACATTACTATTTCATCGTGTTTTCAGAGAATTCCATAAGTGTAGTAAAACCATAGAGTAACCGAAGCTCAGGTTAAGAATGGACTACCTAACCACAATTTAAACCATATAAAAAACGGTTAACTTTTATTGATTTGGTTGGTCGAAAAACGGGTTTAATCATCGATAATCCCAACAAACTATACTGGTTAGCATGAATTTAAATCAGAGGTTGATTAGGAGTGATTAAACTAACACGTAACAATAATTCATCAATTCACTGATTGATAAGTTTAACCAGGTGAAGCAAGACAGAACATATGATTTCAGTTGTTAAGATAATTATGAACTTTGACCGATTAAGATTAGACAACACTTTAAAATCGGTTATAGTGTTGTAGATTTATTTGTTTCAATCTTTTCTATAAATATTTAGCTTAATGTCACTTCAGATTAAATTTTAAACCTAATTACTACTAATATTTCTAATTGTAATAAATTGCTTGACATTTTATTGACTTCGTTTTTCTTTTTCAATTCATTTATCGATTGAAAGTATAGCAGATTGTAGTGACATATATATTTGGTTGCTTCTTTTTAAATAATAATAATAATAATAATGTTTTAGCTTAGAATAACAAATTGAACTGCCTATATTACTTTATCTAGTCACTTGATGCATTTCATAGCATACCCGTATAAGATTATTGTTTATATAGAGTTTACATAGTTTGATTAAACCAACAACAAAAAATTTTTTCTTAAAAGTAACTATACATAACCCTTATAATTTTACGTCTTTACTCCAATCAGTAAATGAGTTATAATATAATAAAATGTTTTAAGCCAACTGATTGGTTATACATAATTACTATTATTATCTTTCTTTCTTGTTTACTTACAATTGTGAAATTATTATTATTTTTTTTAAAAGCACAACCATTTATAATAAGTGATTACAATAAACAACAACTGATTGTTGATAAGAAGATAATAATTATATGTAATGAATTAAAAGATTAAATTCAATGTTCACATGTTCTAGACATTTATATATTCGTATCATTTTATTCTTTTTATTATTACATATATTATGGTTATTGATTACATATAAACAATTTATATCACAAAAAAATAATGATAAATCAATATTAATGAATGAACCTTATCAATTATTGATACCACAAACATGTTATAATATTTGTCAATTAATGATAAAATTACCTAAAACTAATTTAATTCATTCAAAATTTATTAAAAAATCACAAAAATTATGGCCTAATTTTAATGCTAATTTAATGACATTATATAATATAAGTTATTTACATTTACCTGGTGGATCATGGATATATGAATCAAATAAATATAATAATAAAAATAAAACATTTTGTAAAAATATTCCAGAATATGGTGTAGTTATAATTATACCAATAAAAAATCAATTTAAACAACTTTATATTACATTATCAACATTAATTCCAATATTACAAATACAACAATTATGTTATCGTATATTTGTTATTGAACAAATAGATAATGAATTAATAAATAAAGGTAAATTAAAAAATGTTGGATTTATTGAAGCTTTAAAATTATTTAAATTTAATTGTGTTATATTTCATGATGTTAATTTAGCACCAATTAATTATTATAATTCATATCAATGTGATGAATTAACTAAATATATGGTAATTCATTTAAGTGTTGGAATTAATATTAATAAATTTAAATTACCTTATAAAACATATCTTGGTGGTGTATTAAAAATTTCTACACATCATTTTATTACTGTTAATGGATATTCTAATGAATATTGGGGTTTAGATATTGAAAATGATGATGATTTTGAAAAACGTCTTACAATAACTAATATAAAATATATACATGTAAATAATAGAATTGGACAATATCTTTATATACCATATAATTCAAAATATTCATTACAATCTAATAATTTAAAGAAATTATTAAATAGATCAAATAAAAATATGAATTCTGATGGATTAAATGATGTATCATATAAAGTTATTTCAAGATCAGATCTACCATTTTTTACACATCTTCAAGTTTTAATAAAGCAAAGTTGAAACTGTTTTTTTTGTTTGATAAACAAGTTGATATTTTAAAATAATCCTTAAAATGTTCAATTGTTTTTCTTGATGTATATGATATAACCTACTATTTTTGTTATTCTTAACTGAATTGTTATATAAATAGGAATTTAAATCAATATTCTTATAGACCAGTCATTCATACAAGTACTTCCTAATAAAAAAAATATGATAAATAATACTTTTATTTTGTAATTGCACATGAAATAAACTGATAATTTGAAATGTCTTCTTATTTATTTTGATTATTACAGCCAACATTACTATTTTACTTTAGAATTCTGTTGTCTAAAATCTATTGTTAGTAAATAATACTGTCATCCAGACAATTTTATGTATAGGAGTACGAATTCAAAACAATACATAATTCGTTGAATAAAAATATAGAAAATTCATCGAAGAAAACTTTCTTTTGGCGAAATCTTTAACTTCAGCTGTACATTCGTATTTATATAAATAAAAATAATTTATTTGTAATATCCCAATGAGTAGAAAGTTGAATTTTCTGACGTTTCGTGACTTAGTGTAAGTCACTTCTTCAGAGAACAAATAACCAAGTTAAAATTCATCCAAGTTTAAATAGTACAACGGAACAATGCAAGAATAATATTGGATCAATCAAAAACAAGTCTGAACAAGTTGATGTCATATCATTTCTGTCAAGGTGATTCATAAGTGATGGGTATGTAAATTTGTGTGTGTGTATATGTGCATTGTTTAAGAATGAAAACTTGTGTGACCTTTATGGTAAGAAAGGATAGAGTTTAAATTTGTAATATGATAGTGTGAAATTGTAATCTAATAATTGTCGATTTAAAATAATGTGATTACCGTTCATGCCTTAGTAACACATTTGTCATCTGTATAATAATAGTACATTTTAGTAAATTTCAATAGGAATATTTCAATATATGTCAATATAAGGTCAATGAATTTATGATGACATTTATTAGTGAATACAATAAGATGATTACAACGATTAATGTGATTATAGGTCAGAGAGAAGTAAACACAATTAAGAATATCTTATTTATGAATAAAATAATGAGAATATAAAGCAAGTTGGAACCAGATGATTAAAATGATCAATGTGATTGAATATCATATAGGTGTAAAAAGAAATGAGAATATCACCCGTTTCATGAATACAAAAATAAGAATTTTATATTCTTGTTTTATATTCAAAGAACCTGAAATCAGAACTATGCGTACGTATGAAGTACGTCTGATCGTTACCTTGACCTTAATTATTATTTATAAATACTTATCATATCACATTTATTTTTAAATTTGTATATTAGCTTTAATCAGTGCAACAAAGTTACCAATTTACTTATTGTATATTGAAATTAAACATCATTATTACCTAAATGTGAATTGATACAATTGATCTTATTTATTATTAATATGTATAATTGAGATAGAAATTTATTTCATCAGACGACGTAGGCTTGTTCATTGACACTTGATACAACCAGTATTTCAAATGCTTGTCAAAAATGGTTATATTCATAATGTATAGATATTTCAGGTTTCATATTATTAAGAACAGTATTCACATATGACGAAAATGTACATACAAATTATTATTGTTCCTCAATTATGTTTTACAAAGATAGTCGATGATTTTCAAATATCATTCCATACCGTATAAATAAGTAACGTTTGCAATGTCATTTACATATGACATTTAATAATTCATGTAAACAGTTTGCTAGACTGAAATCTTAGAAAATATTTGCTATTGAAATAACGTGAAAAAAACCTAACGCTCACTTCCCAAGCCCAATTAACCCATTTACATGACTTCTTTATTATCATAATTATAAACGGCTGAACTACAAAGAATGTACAGGTAAAAACAATTAACGCTTTTAATGGATTAGCAAAATAACGGAAAACAATTAGTGCACGGCCATTTTTGTATTTTTTTTTTCGAGTGCAATTTTTTTTCGTCCCTTTTGAAAAAAATTTTCATCCCCATCTTCCAATAACTTCCATTCTGTGTCGTCCAATCAAATAGCTAGTTTTGAGTTCGTTATAATTGGTCGTTCATTTCTTCAAATCGATATAAAATATCAGGACATGAAGACAGAGCACATTTTCTTACAATTATGAACGGTAGTAACTTGCGAAGTATAAGCTCCATCGTTCCTCACGTTGTCACAGAAACCGATAACCTGTTCGTTCTTCAGCACATTGTATCTCGTAGCGTTCCAATCCTTTGAAGCGTTGAAGAGCGTCATTAGAACGTATGAAAGAGCCACGTACTGCCATTATGTGGTGAGGTATTCTCATTTCCATAGAGATCGGAAGCCGTATATTAAGTTCGTATGTTGGAGAAATGGCCGTAGAACACCTAGCGGTTCCTCACAGCCGAGTAGACGAACGAGGTAATTTAATTAGTGTTATTATAATTTTTCATTAAGGACTACCGTGAACACTCAATGTCTTTCCTTCATATTTTGTAAGTTATCAACTATCAAAATAACCTCAATATGGATGCAACGTTAAGCAGTGACGAGGGTGAAATCGTTTCGACGAACTCAGAGGAGTTCACTGAACGAGATGACGACAATGAAGAAAACGCATATGACAACAGACCTTGTGATATTTGCAATCTTGCGCAACCGCCACATGAAACTGTTGATGGAATTGCCTGGATTTTTTGTCCATGCGAAGCAATGATTCATTTATTTTGTGCCTACGACCCATCACCACACGTTCATGGAATCCACTGTCCCATGTGCGACGCTATAACGGAGTCATAGCAAGTCTTTCGTTCATGAAATTCGGAACTGTTAAGAGAACGAGTAAAGGCCCTTTTCAGGGCCACCCACAATTTGATTTGAATTCTTTTGTTTCAATTTCTTATTTCCATACCAAAGGTCAAGTGATGAAACCATCAATATTCATTTAAGATTAGTAGTCATTATGTGATTATCGTCCACGTATTCGTAAACGCTTTTTAAGCTTTATCAAATATACGGTTTAAGTAAACGATTTCGTATAGGAAATGTCATCTAATGAACATTCATCTGTCTAACAATAGTACATGCAAAACTGGTTCAGAATGTTTCAGTGTTTTGTCATATAGTTACGATAGGCGAATGTAGTACTATCAGTTCACTAGTACAACGACATCATTTCTATAGGAAAGGTCAACTGAACCAACAATGATGAATTCTAATTAAGCCTTAGTGATTAAGCAATATAATCAATTGAGATTTATAGAAATTTCGTGGATTAGATCATTTAAAGAGGATTTTGGAAAAAATTTTATAACTGGTTTTAATGGTTGATGATAGTAATAACTGACGTTGAAAGGTGGTCAAATTGTTAATACACAATTAGTAAAGAAATCATTCATCGAAGTATTCCCATTAGTTTTTTTCTTAACACATCGTATGTTATTTTATTAAACGTTATATGCGTAGCAACATATCCATAAATCATAATAATAAAATAATGAATAGGGCATGCATAAATCACGCTAACCGTTAATGATCGGTGAATGAAGCAAAATAGTAATAACTTCTCTCAGAAAATAGCAAACAATATTTATCATTGGGTATTTTTCCAAACAGTAATTCTTAGTACAAAAGAATCGTTTAGTTTCGCCGGAAAAATGGTGTCATAAATAAATGGAAGATTGTCCATTGTGTTATTTTGCTAATCCATTAAAAGCGTTACTTGTTTTTACCTGTACATTCTTTGTAGTTGAGCAGTTTAAAATTATGACAAAAAAATACTTGTCTATGTAAGTAGTCATGTGATGAATTGATTATTGTGCTCGTCAATTGAGCTTAACAATGTTTTGCACGTAATGTCAACAGCATATTTACAGTTTAAAAATCCCCACAGAATATTCTATATTGTTGAATAACAATTTTTGACAGGTATTTGAAATATTAGTTACATTAAGTATAAAAGAACAAGCCTACGTCGTCTGACAAAATAAATGTCTATCTCAATGATGCAGCTTAATACGAACAAAGTCAATTGTATCAAATGACATTTGGGTATACGCTCGTTTAATGTCATTGTAATAAATATGAGTCTATATTTATTTACCAAACTTCAAAATTTTCAATTTCACTATATAGAAACATGGTAATCTATCTTCAATTCACTTATAATAAAGACATTTTATAAAACGTATAAATGTATCACTTTGTTCATATTAAACTGTGTAATTGAGAGAGACACTTATTTCCTCAGACGTAGGCTTGTTCTTTTATACTTAATGTAATAAGAATATTTCAAATACCTGTCAAAAATTGTTATTCAACAATATAGAATATTCTATGGAGATTTATAAACTGTAAATATGCTGTTGACATTACGTGACAAAAATTGATAAGCCCAATTGACGAGCACAATAATCTATTCATCACATGACTACTTACATAGACAAGTATTTTTGGTCATAATTTTAAACTGCTCAACTGCAAAGAATGTACAGGTAAAAACAAGTAACGTTTTTAATGGATTAGTAAAATAATGCAATTGACAAACTTCCATTTATTTATGACACCATTTTTCCAGCGAAACTAAACAACACTTTTCTACTAAGAATTACTGTTTGGAAAAATACCCAATGACAAATATTGTTTGCTATTTTCTGAGAGAAGTTATTACTATTTCGCTTCATTCACCGATCATTAACGATTAGCGTGATTTATGCATGCCCTATTCATTATTTTATCATGATGATTTATGGATATGTTGCTACGCATATAACGTTTAATAAAATAACATACGATGTGTTAAGAAAAAACTAATGGGAATACTTCGATGAATGATTTCTTTACTAATTGTGTATTAACAATTTGACCACCTTTCAACGTCAGTTATTACTATCATCAACCATTAAAACCAGTTATAAAATTTTTTCCAAAATCCTCTTTAAATGATCTAATCCACGAAATTTCTATAAATCTCAATTGATTATATTGCTTAATCACTAAGGCTTAATTAGAATTCATCATTGTTGGTTCAGTTGACCTTTCCTATAGAAATGATGTCGTTGTACTAGTGAACTGATAGTACTACATTCGCCTATCGTAACTATATGACAAAACACTGAAACATTCTGAACCAGTTTTGCATGTACTATTGTTAGACAGATGAATGTTCATTAGATGACATTTCCTATACGAAATCGTTTACTTAAACCGTATATTTGATAAAGCTTAAAAAGCGTTTACGAATACGTGGACGATAATCACATAATGACTATTATTCTTAAATGAATATTGATGGTTTCATCACTTGACCTTTGGTATGGAAATAAGAAATTGAAACAAAAGAATTCAAATCAAATTGTGGGTGGCCCTGAAAAGGGCCTTTACTCGTTCTCTTAACAGTTCCGAATTTCATGAACGAAAGACTTGCTATGACTCCGTTATAGCGTCGCACATGGGACAGTGGATTCCATGAACGTGTGGTGATGGGTCGTAGGCACAAAATAAATGAATCATTGCTTCGCATGGACAAAAAATCCAGGCAATTCCATCAACAGTTTCATGTGGCGGTTGCGCAAGATTGCAAATATCACAAGGTCTGTTGTCATATGCGTTTTCTTCATTGTCGTCATCTCGTTCAGTGAACTCCTCTGAGTTCGTCGAAACGATTTCACCCTCGTCACTGCTTAACGTTGCATCCATATTGAGGTTATTTTGATAGTTGATAACTTACAAAATATGAAGGAAAGACATTGAGTGTTCACGGTAGTCCTTAATGAAAAATTATAATAACACTAATTAAATTACCTCGTTCGTCTACTCGGTTGTGAGGAAGCGCTAGGTGTTCTACGGCCATTTCTCCAACATACGAACTTAATATACGGGTTCCGATCTCTATGGAAATGAGAATCCCTCACCACATAATGGCAGTACGTGGCTCTTTCATACGTTCTAATGACGCTCTTCAACGCTTCAAAAGATTGGAACGCTACGAGATACAATGTGCTCAAGAACGAACAGGTTATCGGTTTCTGTGACAACGTTAGGAACGATGGAGCTTGTACTTTGCAAGTTGCTACCGTTCATAATTGTAAGGAAATGTGCTCTGTCTTCATGTCCTGATATTTTATATCGGTTTGAAGAAATGAACGACCAATTATAACGAACTCAAAACTAGCTATTTGATTGGACGACACAGAATGGAAGTTATTGGAAGATGGGGATGAAAATGTTTTTCAAAAGGGACGAAAAAATATTGCACTCGAAAAAAAATACAAAAATGGCCGTGCACTAAATGTTTTCCTTATTGCACGGTAGGTTGACATGTCGAAAAATATTGTTTTATGAATAATCTGTTAAACACGACTCAATTTATACAATCATATATGATTGGTAGTACATAAGAGAGTTGTTGATAACATTTGAGTTACTCCTAGTTTTATTAAAATTTGTTTTTCCAACAAAATAAACAAAGTTTGATAAAAACAAAACTTGCGAATATATTCGTCTGGAATTACATGTCGTAGCGTGAATTACATACAATTTAATTAATTAAAGAAGTAAATGATTCTTAAATATTGATTTTCTGATTCTTCTAGGTGTGTTATCAATTTCATCTTACTTCAATTTCAATTTTAAAAGAATGTTATCTCTTATGGTTTAAACTTTAAAATATACCGAGAAGAAATTTGATGCTGAACTGTTTACTGAAAAAAAACAGAGACATTGTAAAAAAAGTTGTTTGCTAATTCACTTACTTATCCAATCAATAACATTTTTTAAAAATTATGTATGCTTGTACTATACATACAGATTAAGAGAGTATATACTATCCCCGTCTTACCACATTTAATTGTAGTTATGATACATTAATATAACCCATAGAGAAATCAGCAGTCAAGCTAGTTGTTTGAAACAAATTACAGGTATTTCATTAATTCGTCTTGAATACAATCTGAATACATGAATTCTAAAATTAATTTGACAATGTTTGGATATATAATTCACTGGGAAATGATTCTACGGATTACTTTACAAACTACCATTGAAAATGGATATTAATTGAAGTAATCACCAATTAGGCAATTTTGAAAAAAACTACACCTGAAGTTGTTATATTTTACATTAACTGTTATTAGTCGTAAAAAAATTGGTATAAAGATTGAGTTTCTTTGGATTCAATTCGAAATGAAGTTACATGTAAAAAGAGGTGAAAAGCCTTGTGACGTAATAAAGTAATTATTCGGATTTGTATTATCTTACTTTTCTGGACTGATTATTCATTGAGGACTAGTGAACTGGACAATTGATTTTGTCCTATCTTGAGGATTCCTAAGCAACCGACTAATATTACCCTATGATTAGATTTATGTGTGTTGACAAAGTTGTTATGCTCTATATTAACCCCTTTATTTTCTTCCAATATATTGTAATGGCTTATCAATGCAGTACAAACTCATCAATTTCTATCTTTTCAACAAAATCTTCCATGTAACTGAAGACCACTTTAGTTCTAATCACATTTAAAAAACTGAGTAGATTGTTACTCAAATATTAAGAAGTACTTTAAAGAAATATATTATGTAACATCTTTATATATTTTCTTATGGAAATATTTCTTTGACACAAAACTTAACGTATCTACATTCTCAATTAAAAGTGTCTCTTAAATAGTGGAAAATCTTAACATGACTGTTATGAAATTATCAAATATTTTGTGATGCAAATGATGGGTATATAATAGACGAGGTAAATGGAAAATATTCATTATTTTCACATGAAATAAATACTAACGAGTTTTCTTTTCTTCAGAATGCAGAGATTGAATATTGAAATTACTATGATTAGTAGTTCACACTACATATAAGCATAAGTTTTATAAGATAATTGAACTTGACCAGGTTTCAGAACATGATAATTAAAATTATGTACATGTGAAAAGTGTATCGAACAATCATATAAAGCAATACTGATTAATGCTGAATTCCGAAGATTTCGTGTCACTGTAATTAATCAGTTTATTTATCACGTAGTAAGAAGATATTTTGTTAGTATTATTAATGTTTTACCTAACTGAATATGAATATTCTGTAGATAAGTAAAAGTTTTCCTTACCGGTACGATATCGGAACATTACATTGATGATCGCCTAATAAATTTATTATTTGAAAACTACATAGAGACTAAAAGAAACTTAAATGACATAAGAAACCTAACTTTTTATCCTATAATTTTCAGAATAATTGGCTAGTGAACTCATCTCTAAATGAAGGAAAGAACCGTTTTGATTTCTATAGATAAAAATACTAATTGATATCGATTGATCGTAAGAATACCTGTTAAAAAAATGAGTGAAACATAATAAGTTTCTTGAAGAAAGCTTTAATGTTAAATCAGCTGTGCATAAAACGTTTACAGATAAACTACGGTGGGATTAAAAAAATTCTTTATCGCAATCAAATGAACATGATTATAAACCAATCTCTGCAAGTAAAGAGAAAATATTTGTATTTTACAGTGACGCTCCATAAATCCCTATTTGAATTGGGTAGCGCTAGCAATCTAGCCTAAGAATTGATTTGTAGAGCCACTGAAATCCAATTTGATCTTTTTTAGTACAGTTTTGGTCCAAAGTTAAGATATTTGATAAGCGTGTTGTAATTATGCGACGAGCTTTTTATGCTTGTATGTTCATTTACTTGTACTAATATAAGTATGCAGAGAAAATCAGCTTTCTTTAGAGGATTGCTAACTATATCCATTAATGATCTCAAATGTCCTAGCGACCAACCAGACTCACGCAATAGTGGTGGTTGTCCCTGTCATATTGTGTAGTGTTTGGTTTTATTTTCCGACATTCATTTGACAGTTTGAGGACTGTCATCATTTATTAACACATAACAACGCATTTAATGATTATAGTTTATAATCTTCCTGACTGCTCAATATTCAACTGACCATCGTTTATCATGATAAATCCCTTGATAAAAATCCTTGTTAATGAATTAAAGATTTAATTAATGCCAGACAACACTTTATTTTAATTAGATACAAACTGAATCACTATAGAATATCAAGAATTTCTATGCTTACATATAACACAACTGATCTGCGTGTTTATAGTTTAATTCATTTTGAAGGGAGTAATGTAATTACTTTAGTTGTCAAAACGAAAATACTAAGAAGTATTCCATTATTGTTGTATCAAAACAGAAGAAGCATTATCAATAGAAGTACAAATGACTGATTATAAAATATTTTTTGTCAATACGATAGTATAAATGGCTCTGCTGTACATATGAAGAAATTTTCTAAATCGGTTTTTTCTTTACCAAACAATTATAGATACAAATCTACAATGTAATTAAATGATTGAATCGAGAAGGTAATTCTCTTCGCTGAATTCTCTTTATTCAATAAAGTTGAATTTGAAGCGAAAAATAAAACCACCGAAAACTAGAAGAGATAACAACATAATTAGTGAAATAGTTAAGATTAATTAGTACTTATATGCTGAAATGAAGTCTTTTAAAGAAAGGAGCGTTATCACAAATAATAACCGGGATAAAAATGAAAAAAGCTACTTTCATAGCAAATGGGCAATAATAAGATTGAATGTTTAAAATATAAATTAAGAGGATTATGCACTCGAGGCACTACAACGATATAATTATTTCACCATGTCAACGATAGGTTTACTGTACTTTCTGTATACAAGGGTCACGTTGAAAGCGTTTGATGTCAAATTCTTATACAAAGCATTGTTCCCTGCTAGCTAAGTATTTTAAACGTCTTTGTGATACTCACGTTGATCACTGCCTATAAAAGTTTTAGTGGATGCACCTGTAAGCACTTCATTTCTCCCCAGTTTTCGAGGAATATGTTCAGAAATCCATATAAGGGCTCTTCTTATAGTCCTTCCTATATACTTGTCATTACGAGCACACATACATTTATAAACACAATTGGAGGTGATCTTAGAAGGGCATCGATACACTTTAGTTGGTTTAAGGATCATTTAATGTTATATACTGAAAATACAAATCGCGAATTTCAAATTTAAAAAACGTTTGCAGTAGATTGCGAGACGGTCATTTTACTGCAGAAAGAATATTGGGTCCCCGATTATGAGAACTCTAGGGTCAATTTACATTCATCTGGTCATTTTCAAACAAAAAGAAACGAAGACACTAGATCCCACTGCTACGTGCAAGCTAAAGATACTAAAATTTGTAACTAAAACTTTGTACTGAGGAACATGATGAGAAGCTAGGTATGTCAATAAATGCATCGGAATTTCGGTTGAACTAGTGATCATTCGGATTCATTAGCTCACACATAACCTGTTGGCACTTGAAATAATAGTTTCAGGGCTCAAGACTCAGCATAAATGCAAAACTCAGAATGAAGGTACACTTATTTGACAACTTTCGAATAGGGCAAAGAAGGTATTATGGATAGCACTGGGGATCAGAATTTAAATCTACCAAAATGTACAAACCTTAAAACATACCGTCTGGTTAATTCTTACTTATTTTCGAGTTATTTAACTAGTTGATGGTCAAACGTTCTTTATATTCATATTATTTGTTATAAGTTACGGATATTCGAAGACATTGTTACTTCTGTATAAAAGATTACTTTCAAATAGGTGGACTAATAACAACTTGGACATATTACAGACAGTCTGGACGTTTGTTAGATGAAACAAACACCAAGTAACAAAAGAGGATAAGCTATCTGAAACAATGTTGTTACAAAGTCATAAGCTCTAAGCCACTCGAGTTCGGAAATGGACGTTAAAGCTGAGAAGCAGGTACGTCCGACTGAAGAGTCGCAAACGGGATGAAACGAGAGTCCTGGACTCCACTGATAGACATTCTTCACCTCCGCTCATAATACTCGTGAATTAAGAATAATATCGAGGCAATCCGCACAAAAGCCACACATGCTAAAAACGGGTGGTCAATTGTAATCCTAAACATTAATGTTTTTTTCAATTCAGTTGTAATAAAACACAGTCAATGAGTGATACTACTCAAATACACTTGTGAGTATGCATCATTTTAAAGAAATCATACCTCTGACTACATATCTTGGTTATTAGTGCTTCCTCGACGAAGTAGATTGGTGACTTAAAATTTCCTACTGTTTTACGTTAATGTTCTAAATTACTAAGTTGTAATTACATTCTGTTGATAAGTTCATTACAAAACAAAGTAACCGGCGATAAAATTCGAATGCTATCTATTAATATTCAGAAACTGTCAAAATGTTAAGAATACAACGGTAAAATCTATTAAATGAATCTATATTTTGAATGAAGCTAACTGGTTCGAGTCGCCAAACACTTCTCTGTTATTTATAGTATGTTTAGCATGATGACGCCTGTAGCTCTTATAGGGTTACTGCCGGTCCCAAGCCCGGGTAAAGGAGAAGGGTTAGGCATGGGGTTAGTGTCCCCATCCCGTAGAAAACTAACTCGCTAAAAAAACGCTTACCAGAAAAAATAATCCAAACCATTTTAACTCTGCCCTGGGAGTTAGAAAGTCTTCATTTAGAAGAATTATGACGCTAAATGGTGAAAGCCGAGTTCCTTCGGAAGCCACGAGGCCGATGCCCCTTCTAACAACCAGAGCAACAATTTTTATAGGTACATGGAACGTCCGAACAACGTGGGAGACCGGGAAGACCAGTCAAATAGCAACGGAAATGAGAAGATACAACTTAGCAGTACTGGGAATCAGCGAAACCCATTGGACCCAAGCTGGCCAGAAAAGGCTAGCTACGAGAGAGATGCTGCTATACTCCGGTCACGAAGAGGAAAATGTGAGGGCTGTGATACTGCCCGGGTGCCCAAACCGAAGCAGGTGGTTTTCTTAGGGGGCCACACCCCGAGCCTTCGACCTGAAGGTCTGATCCACAAGGCAGTGGAGCATCGTAAGGAGATGCAGTCCCATGGAAGCCGGTGACCAACAATTGGTTCATACGCCATTTGTTCCCGCAGGATACTGGAGCCCATGTGCACCATTGGTTTGGAATACGGTTAAAGCGCCGGACATTCGCTTTTCGTCCTCTCATTTTTGTAAACAACACCCCCGCCACGAGAAGGCAGTGAGTAGGACTTCCCTGGAAGAGGCTATGTACGCGTGGCCATGTGAGAGCATTTCGAGAGGGAGAGCGGACTCTCCCCACTCTCGGCCGTACCAGGGCATTTGGGGGCATATGGAACTCAAAACAACTTTCAATCAATATCAAAGTGAGAATCTTCAATACCAACGTCAAAGCAGTTCTACTGTATGGAGCTGAAACTTGGAGAACTACAACAACCACCATCAAGAAGCTACAAGTATTTATAAATAGTTGTCTACGCAAGATACTCAACATCCATTGGCCGGATACCATCAGCAATAGCCTTCTGTGGGAGAGAACAAACCAACTTCCAGCTGAAGAAGAAATTTGGAAAAGACGATGTAAATGGATAGGACATACATTACGCAAATCGTCAAACTGCATCACGAGGCAAGCCCTAACTTGGAATCCTGAAGGGAAGCGAACAAGAGGAAGGCCAAAGAACACATTGCGTGGGATAATAGAAGCAGATATGAAAACGATGAATTACAACTGGACGGAGCTAGAAAGGATTGCCCAGGACAGGGTTGGATGGAGAATGCTGGTGAGCGGCCTATGCTCCTTCACGAGGAGTAACAGGCGTAAGTAAGTTAGCATGATGACAAAGAAAAGCTTTCCTGCATTATTACTAACCTTATTTTATTAACTCAACAGAACTGAATATTATTGTATAAAACATAGAACTATTAAGCATTAAACATTGTTTACGTAACCAAAACCAATCTATTCGATAAGACAGAAAGTGTATTCAGTTGTTAATAGACATGTAATGCTAGATTTCTGATAATCATACAAATATTGCATCCAATTAGACTTACACATTAACGAGTGTTCACAGGAGAAAGTGAATAGAAAAAATGCAGAGTGAGATTTATATAGTCCATTCGTGACGAAAACTACCTTTTACATTTCCCTTTAAATATTAAACTGAAAATAAGACAACAATTACATACTAGAACCATGTATTAATTTTTTAAGTCTATATCTGTTGTTCTCTGTTAATTAAGTATAAAATTGTATCTTATTTCTCAAGTGTCAATGGAAAGCGAGGCGATAAACAGTGAGATAAAGAAAACAATATGATACTCTATAACATAACTGATTAAAAATGAAATATTAAACTGATAGTATACAATTGACTAGATAATTTTACAATGTTTGTGATATTTCCAATGCTTCCCATAAAGCATTGATATTATTTTCACCGAAACCAGTTGATTGATTACGACGTTCAATTAATTCCATGAAAAACCCATCTTTCTGAAACAATGGTTCAGTAAATATCTGTAGTAGACTTCTAAATATTCATACATGAGAAAAAGGAGAAAGAAGAACGAAGTGTGGCTGTTTAAGCAGATGAACATATTAAGATACAATAGATAGATTAAAAATTATGATTTATTCACTGTAGTTTCAATAATGTATACAACAGAAAATATACCTCACTAATCACTTTATTGTGGCATGTCATTACACATAGGGTTTAGAAAGTCCAAAAAGTGTTTCTTGTTTTATATATATTTATACTATTTTTAAACTAATCATACTTCAAATTTCCTAAACCAAGAGTCACTGTATTCTACTCTTTAAATAACATCTCCAAACACTAATCTTTCCGATTACTGCTTATACTCTTATTACCTCTACCACTACGGGATTTGAATCGACCACTGCATCTCTGTGCTAATGTGGTGTGGCAACTCGAACTGATGTATGTACGTACGAAGTTCTACGTTGTTATTGACTGACTGACTGACTGAAACCAAAATTCTAAAATTAAATTAACAGAAATTTCCAATTTCTTCCAACAACAAAAACCCCCAGCTCATTTCCTCAAAAAAGAAGATGACATATTGAAAAATAAACGTACAACAGTAACGAATACTTAAAATAACACAGTGTCATTGAATAAGAAAAAGAGAATTCAACGAAGGAAATTTTCTTTACATTTACTTAAGCTGTACATTCGTATATATAGTTATATGGAAAAATATGTCTATAGAAGGATAGAAAGGATTGTATCACAAAAATGGATTCGAGAATAAATAACAAATAAGGTTAACGTACTAATCATGGGGTAAGGAAGAACAGAATTTATGGGTCAGATAATAACCCAATTGCCAGATATGTAGAAAAGCGACAAACAACAAAGGCCATAATGATAAAATGAATGATAATCAAGAAAACTTGTATAAGGTAATAATAATAAATGATTAAAGTGCAAAATAGTAATTTTAAAAGAAAATATCGATGATAAATAAATAAAAGGGCAGAAAAACAAAAACTACCAACACAGAAACATACCCATTAAGGAAATTAGGGCCAAGGAAGGATGAGAGGTTGGACAAATCGTTTCTGCACGCAAAGTTCAGGTTTGAGTTTGTGGGTCGCCAATGCCTCTGCGGTGCATTAACTATTGATTCGAACCCCTTTCGATCCAGTTCCTTTGACTCTGTAGACTACCTTAAATGAAGAGTCCTTTGGAGCGATGTGTCCACAGTTAATTAAGTGCTCCTATATCGAACTATTAATTGTTTTACGTTCCTCTTTTAAGAGCCAAGCCGGATAATGGTCGCTTTGTGCGGCCTATGTAACTTGCCCCACATCAGCAAGTAGATTTATCTATGCACATTGATGTGGCCCAAAGCGGAAGTTTGTCCTTAACACCTCCCAGAATGGTAGGTCGGCTGGAGAAAACAATTCGGAGCTTAGCTGCGCAGAATGTTTTATTCAATGATTTCGAAATCCGTTTATTTAGGATTTCAGCAGCCGTGTCTCCTTTAAATTCCATGTTCATAAATAGAGTTTTTTTCTCTACAGTCGATGCTTTGTCATGAAGTCTGGGTGCCAAGTTGCTATCAACGAATCTCGGTGGATAACCATTTTTTATGAGGGTCTGTCGAAGATGAAATAGTTCCCCATCTGTTGTGTCATTGGAACAGAATCGCTTGATCCTCGAGGATAAAGAGTGAATTAAGTTCCTTTTTCTACTTAATGGGACCCAACTATGGAAGTTCGTGTATTGTCCATTGCAAGTAGGTTTTCTGTATATAGATCTCTGTAAAAAACCGTCAGGCATTCTTTTTAAACGGACATCAAGAAAATGAAATTCATGGTTTGCCTCTGCTTCTAAGGTAGATTGAATCGACGGGTGACAATCATTGAAAATATTCAAGATTTCATTGAGGCCCATGTCTTCTTCACAAATAATGAAAGTATCATCCATATATCTCTTATATAAATGAAATCTCTCAATTATTGGTCGAAGTACCGAATTTTCTAGATTATCCATGAAACAATCCGCCGAGAGAGGACCCAATGGAGAGCCCATTGCAACTCCATCTATTTGTCTATAGAAAACATCATTAAATCTAAATTGTACGTTGAGCGTACACCGTAGTAGTAGTTCTTTAAGGTAATGTTTTAGGATACATATATCAAGATTATTGTTTTCAATATAGTCACATAAAAAACAAATGATTTCTGTGAGAGGAACATTTGTAAAAAGAGAAGTGACATCTAATGAGAACATTTTCTTACCGGTTACGTTGATATTTCTAGTTGAGTCGACAAATTCAAAGGAGTCAAGAGAATTGTACTTGTTGATATGATTTTTAACAGGTTGTAAAATGTCAACTAACTAGCATCTTGGTCCTAAATTTAGTAGTACGTCTTCTAACATTAATGAACTCAACGCTAAAATCCAGTGTGAAAGCCTCATTCGACAGACAAATAACCTTATTTATAATTTTTAATAGTCAAGTTCAAATTACCATGAGCAATACTTCTGTTACTTCCTTGATCTGTCTACCCACTAATTTGTAGAAGACAGCTTGTCTTAATCTAGATTAAGACCTTGACAAGATGACTGATTGGTTTAACCCTGAGGTTAGTATGCGTGAGTTCGAAGTGAAACTAACTGCTTCGCCGTAGAGAAAAGAGGAGTTAACTAGAACAGAATTCAATTTATTCTTTTCTCCGATTTCGTCCCGATTCAGATTAGTGTAAAAAGATACATGAAGAAATGGATGACTAACATGACCACAACGCAGAAACAATTAAAAAAATATAACTACGTCCAAAACTGGGGATTAAGGTAGAAAATCGAGTATAAAAGACTATGCTTAAATTACAACAGCTTTGCAACAAAAAAAGGTTATGGTTATAAATCATATATCAAAAGAAAGCTTATGGTCTTTAGAATAAACTAGGGATAAAAATAAATTTTAGTGTTTTACAAGCTTTGAATTAAATGAAATAACGTACTCAAAATTAGCTTCCGTTGTTTGTTAAGGCTTCTTGTTTCTCTGTTCACATCAACTTCAAAATTATGGTAAATTGTATAGGCTTAACAAAAAAATCTTTATTATGTTTACTTACCCTATTTGATAACCTTCATTGTTTAATTCTTTATCCACAAGTATGCCAGTTGCTTTAAGTTTTTCTAAATCCAAAGAAAATTCTTTCAAGTTGATACGCTGGGATAACTAAAACATAGATTTTATTTAAAATGATTTTTGTGCCTTGTTTGAAAAAAATATAATAGTCTGTCATATGGAAGAAAGCAATGCTTGATTTAAATTGAATTCAATTACAACTTTGAACCTGGATATTGACTGACATGCGTTTATTATCCAACGACTAAATAGTCTAGAGATAACTACTCACAGATTAATCAGCTTGTCATAATCAACGTAGACCCTAGAATATATGTATATTAGTCCAAGTTGCCATGGCACACAACAACGACGAGATTAAAGTTACAAGATGAATATTAAAGGAGTCGAAACAACGTATTGAGAATATATCTCAAAATACAAATATATGTATGTACGATTTATAGAATTCAGAACCCAAAGTATGATAAAGAATGAACAATTCTGAGCTACATCACTCAACGTTTACAACAGCTGGTTGCGTTTGTCCCGTGAGCCTCATTACTCATAGATCCATTTGATCAGTTTGAACATGAATAAATACCACGATAGAGGTTTTGCTAAATCGTACTGAAGCGTATGCTATATGAAAATTAAAGCCTCCTCTATGTTTTTAAAAAGTTTGTTTTTATGGTTATAAATACTCAGAAAATTGTTTTCTTGTCTTATTACTTCAGCTCATCTTACTACTGAAAAAAGGTAATAAAAACCATTTTTCAATCAGAGTTTAGGTGTTCAGCTTTCAGATACTGTTTGTGTGATAGGTTAGTAATATTATGAGACCACCCAAATCGAAGTATGTAGTGGGGGATTTGAGCCTTTAGTCGATCAGTATTTTACCACCCCATATTAGTATCAAGTCCCCTATATTGAGATATTGGACTCTGTGAATGTTTTTCTATACATGATATCATTACTTGTGTGTCAAGTCATTTAATGAGTGTAATTTTGTTTAATGAGGACGTTTTTGGACAACTTGATTCTAGGACTTGCTTTGATGTCGTGTTTTGGATAATCGATAAATAAACCTTTTATTGTATCAGTTTATATGTTAACACTTAGAGTCGTGAGAATAATAGTAGTTCCGTTTTCCAAGTATAAGCGGTAGGACCGCAGACTCAACAAAGTCGACAATCATATTACAGATAATATTTGAAAACACCTTTTTCGCATCATGGAGTTACATTTCAAAGTAAAATAAATTCACATACTTATGTTTTTGCAAAGTGCATCATCTGCTTCATAAATAATAATAAATTTCAATCTGAAAACCATGCTGATCAACAGCTCGATAACTTAGTGATTAGTAGGTGTCATTACCAAGGTTTGATTTGATAATTTCGAATAAATTGAGCATTGGGTTGATTGTTATAAATAAAAATAATATATTTGTAATATCCCAATGAGTAGAAAATTGGATTTCCTGACGTTTCGTGACTTAATGTAAGTCACTTCTTCAGAGAATAACCAAATTAAAATTAATCCAAGTTTAAATAGTACAACGGAACAATCATTGCAAATATATTATTTTTATTTAGTGATTAGTAGTCAAAACATTCAATGTTTACAATTACTTTGATCGAAGTGATTAATGTACAGGTGAGAACTCGGGTCAGTTCGCATCTTATAAACTGTTGTCCATATCTGATTAATTGGCTGTTAACAATATGTACTTTACTGATGGACTACGTATTAAAAATGACTAATAACATGATAATCGAGAAAATATTTTCCAAGACAACTTACAGCCTCATAATAGACGTCTGGAGCAGTGATAAATTTTATACCATTTTGATGACAGATAGCTGCTACATCTATAATGTTATCAATGGCGAGTCCCATGTGTTGTAAGCCTGGACCTGAATTCGCTTGTAGAAATCGAGTCACTTGATTAGGTTCTACAGCAATAAAAAACAACTTCAGTTAGTAAGTTAGGTGTAAAAAAAATGAATCTTCACTCATATAAGAACTTTCGTCTAAATTTGATAGAATAGTTTCACAGTATTTGGGCGCCGAGTTGACGTGAGACATTAAAGAGGAAGAATGTATTTGTAAAATCTCAGCGAATGGATTGGAATTAAATCCAACGTTTCGCTTGGTAATCTAGTCCAAGCTTTTTCAAGGAAATATAATCAAACATCAAAATTATTGGATTAGATTACCAGGCGAAACGTTAGATTGACTTCAAATCCATTCGCCGAGATTTTACAAATACATTCTTCCTTTTTAATAAGATTATTTATTAAGAAATTTTGTTGAACAAATAATACGGAAGTGTGCACCTTTTAAATCTTTATCAATCTTTAAAATTCCTTTTGAAAATACCACTGAAATTGAAAACATTGATGCTAATGTAATTTCTAATTAGTTGTTAACAAATAACATAAGACCTGCTACGTATGTGTATACGCCCAAGTCCACAAACTTTACATTAGCATAGTGTGAAAGCAAATTTAAAGGATGGATATTAAATAGGTAGAGCTAATAATGTCAGTTAAAGTAGAAACTAAATACGAGAAATGTAGTGTAAAAGGAACAAATGAAATGGAATAATTAAATGGCACTAAGTTCATAATTAGCAGTAAGGAAATAAATGGATGCAACGGAACCACCACAACGAATCCTGGGTTATAACATCCAAAATTTTAAACCGGAGCTTAAAATTAATGAGCTCTTCTTAAGCTGGAACTATGAACCGACTGACCTGTCCCCAAATGTCCTGGTACGGCCGAGAGTGGGGTGAGTTCGCTCTCCCTCTCGAAATGCTGTCACACGGCCACGTGTATACAGCCAGTGCAGAGAAAGTCCTACTCACTGTCTTCTCGCGGAAGCGGTGTTGTTTGCGAAGTTGATAGGACCAAAGGCTAACATCCGGCGCTCTAACTGGGTTGGTAGATATGGAGGATCCACCTAAGGAGGATGTAAAACCTTGATTCCAAACCGATGGTGAACATAGGCTTCAGGGTTCTGAGGGAACAAACGTCGTAGGAACCTACTTTTGGACCCCGGCCACTATGGGACTGCCTCCTGTAACGTTCCACCGCCTTGAGGATCTTACCTCTAGGTCAGAGGCTCGGGTGATGGCCCCCTTAGAAAGCCATCTGTTTCAGTTTGGGTGCCCGAGTAGTATCCTAGCCGTATATTTGGTGTCTCCTTGTACCAATGTTAATGTAATTAAATAAATAAATAAAATACCTACTAATTTAACTCAATGCAACAGCAGATGACGTTATGAACTGATACTAGGATTCTCTTAATCCGTTCATAGGACTTCTTAATCCAATCCTATCCCAGTCAGTTAGTAAATTTTGATGTATGTAAACATATTTCACGTTAATCGAATGAAAAAAAGTGTACGAACTGCATTTTGATCCGTGAATATTTTAATGAACATATTAATTATAACTAATACTGAAGACTAGTGGAATTAGCATTGTACAAGTAACTAAAAGGGTTTTATAACATAAAACCTGGGTGTTTTGTGCAACTGGGAAAGTATTTTTCAAACAACCAACAGGGACAAAAGTTTCGATTTGAAGGGAATTGTTGTTCCACACAGGACATAAAAATTAAAGCGCTAAAAGCCTTAAAAAGTAAGTGAACCAATGCATGAATGAGAGTCCGTTAGGAATTACGCATTCTCTGGTAAAAATAGTGAAAATACATGTTTTTTAAATATTACTTCATAGTAACCATAAAATGATTAATTGCGGTTGACCAAAAACAGTATTATATCGAGACCTGTTGTTGTTGCTACAAAAACCATATTTATTGTAAGCTTTCACACCTTAATCTTTGTAATGTCACAACTTTACTTCGTTCAAGTCTTTTTTATATTAATTTCCACTGCACAATGCCACAAATACTACGGTGTTTACTCATGTCTTCCCTTGAGACATAAAAACTCTCGTGAAAGTCTTTTTTTTCTCTTCCACTAATTCGCACATAGATTATCATTGCTGAAGTGTTGCTTTGTTTTAGCCGTTTGATCTAGTTAGTTACAGTAGATCCATTTCGTCTTAAAATAATCTCAAACCTTATCTTTAATTTCAGAAATTTAACCAATCCATTTGTACAATCTACGGACTTTAACAAAATTAAGTAAACCATCATACTGAAATATACAGCTGATTGGTCATGGGTTACAAAGAACTGATTTTATAATACAAACATATCTAAGGAACAGGAAAAAACTAATTTTTCTATCAATATCCTAAAGCTGTAAAAACAGACAAAATACACATTTAAACAAACACAAGTGGATGTACAGAATGAAAATTCTATACTTAAAGCACCCGATAAAGTATGAAAACATTAACTTTGTTGCAATCGATTACGAATAGTACCACTTAAATATTCAGAGAGCTACATATTCTACCTAGCTCCACCAATATTTTGTGTGCTCTGGTAAATTTAGTTTAGTGGTAAGACGAATATATCAACACAAAATCTTTTAAAAATATGTTGCTTGATCTCATTTACAGGTTTTCTGGGACTATTGTTGAACATTAAAGATAAATAGGTTAAAATTAAATACAATGTGGGTAGCATGACAGTAACAACCACTAAACACCCTTTTTTGTCGCTAAAACTAATACCAAACAAACGAACAATTTCCGTTTATTTTTTTAATAGTCATTTTATCACTACCAAACTTGTTATATCCGAGCGAAGATCAAATCACGAGTAACTTCTGAGACATTGATTGACTAATATTATCTATATATTCTTATGGTATAACTATTCAATAATTGGATTATGTATAATTATATTTCTCTTATTATAAGCTTCATTTTGACCTATAATTTATTATTGTATGATTTACTGTTCGTAAGCTATGTTCAGTTTATTGACTACTGTCTCCCACGTTCACAACCACTTTTTGGCTTTATTGTGTACAAATGTTATTTCCTATTTTATGGTGCGTCGTGGTCTGTTTGTTTGATATATAAACCTGGTAATTCTAAAATAAATGATTCGATTCGATTCGCATAGTGGAAGCTGGTATTGGTGTTCTGGACTCAAGTGGACGGGCTAGGCGGACATCAGACCAATAAGGACGCTAAGGTGCTTATACCGGTCGAACGTTATTGGTTTGGCAGAGTGCTGAGATTGTATAATTCATATTCTGATTGGTGGATAAATCACGTGATAACTAGCCGGATATGAAGTCATGATAAAACTTATCTCTTGTGAATATATATTAATATGCAAAAAATATCTATAATTGAAAAACCAACCAACAATGAAGCTGAATGCATTTACGCAACATACCTGAATCTTTGGTGGGCTCAACAAAGACAAATTTGCATGCATTACGATAATCAGAATTCGAAGTTGGATCTCTATGACAAACTGCCTTCAACATCATTCCAGTATTTTTGAACTTTACTATAAACCCTTGGGATTCATCTTCCTGTCTGTTTTAGCATCCATAAATGATCATAAACTATTAAGTAACTCACATATTAATGAATATGCGTTTCATTCCAAATACTGTTTTATACCAATTCATAAAAGTATCTGAATCTCCAATACCCCCAGCGATTGCTATATGGTCAGTATATTTCACAAAAGAATTGGGATTCGATCCATTGTTATTTAGTACTTCCTTCAAGTCATCATTTGCACTCTGTCCCGATGTGTATCCAGGCAAAAACAATCCTTTATACTGTGACGAGTCAATAATCGTATGAAGCAAATCCCCAACACATGACTTGATTACTCCTAAAACGATTTTCCCATCATAATCAGTATAAGTAGTAGGTTCCAAAATAATGTTATCACACCCAGAAAATCGGGAAACCCTTTCACAAACTTCATACACGTCAACTACTTCTAAAGCAATGTCAAATGGTCCATCACGTTTTGTACACCAGTTACTGATTTCTGAATGGTACTTAAATGGGTGATGAACACTGGACAATGTTTGGATTTCGCTAAGCATTATTACCGATTGATTACTTTTTAGCACTAGATTTATTTCTGAACCGCATTTGAACAAACAGTGGAGCGTGAAACCGAAACCTTTTATTAGTGTTTTACAAGTCTGCCATAAACTTTTGGTACCGAATCGAACATGATGAACATTTTTTAATAAACTCATGTTTTAATTATACCTAAAACAGTAAAAGTTTTAAAAAAAACTATAACAGATGACAGACTTGCGTACAAAAAGCAATGATGTGAAGAAAAATAATGAATAAACAGTGCTATGAAGAAACGGTCATGTATTATTTTTGAGTAAACGTTAGCAATAGGGTAATGAGCATTATTTCAAAAAGATTTTAATAAATCTGAAAAAGTTCAAAACAATACCCACTCCGAGGTTTCATGCTTACTACAGTTAAACGCAAACTCCAACATCAAATTAAAACACGTCATCGATCCATTAACTATCCACTGGTTTGTGATAGACCAAACTACAGATGGACTAGCTGGAATTCGGAAGATGGTTAATGAGTATTGAAGAGCTTTGACAATATAGCTGGAATTTAATCTAAATTCGAAATATCTTCACATAATAATACACCTGAATGCACTACTATATGAGCTATATATTCACACCTATTTCATTTGATTCTATACGTTTGTCACCACAACAAGTTAAAAATATGGACAAGGTTTTGTATTACTTCTAGCCAGAACGATTTGCGATACGTCATACTTGATTCAAATCTTTATGCTGATTACTCGGTGATTCTGATAAACTAACTTCAGTGTAAATTTCATAACTAGATCCTTGTAGTGATCTGCAGATTATTTCTTTTGCAGGCCCATAGATGAGATCTTGAGCAAGCTGAGCCATGGACGGCCATTAAAAGCCTTAAAGTATATTGAGTAACTAAAAAGATTGATGAGACATATTCTGGGTTCACAGAATATATACAAAATAATACAACAATAACTCGTTTAACACTGACGAGATCAAGATAAAGACAGGAAAAACATATCAACCAGAACAAAAGTCGTTTTAGGTAGTTCGAGAATTCATATATATATTAAACCAGACAGAAAATAGGTGAAGTGAGATTGTTAAAAAAAAGCACCACAGTAGTACAACGAAACTTTCCCATACTTTTTTGTTAATTGGGATTTTTGAACGTAAACAAGAACAATAGCTTCTCTGAACCCAAAATCACCTAACGAACTGTCTTACTCTACAAATCCCGTGTTGGCAATGAAACTACATACTTTAGGTAATTTACAGCAACAAATCAAATAAAAAGGTATAGGACAGAAGCACAGATAATATGGCATTTCAAAGGCCTTCATTTTCCAACTTCGGAAAACTTTTTATACTCCAACAATACAATTTCGTGAGAGAACACCACCACAGGTAGACTGATATAACTCATATTCACAAAGTCGAATTTTCAAGCTTAGGATAAAGTTTAACTTTTCTCTGATCTCAGAACGTCTTAATGAAGCCCCTCAGGATTCGGTACTAGGACCTCTTTCCTTTTAAACTTGTAAGAATGACCTTCCTTTGCAAGTATCAATCGAGATACTCCTTTTCGCCTACTATGATAAGCTTTGGAGAGATGTTTACAACCGGGATTATAAGCTGGAACTTAGGAAAAACTAACAATACAACTTAGGCAATCACCTCTAATTGCTTCAGGTCGTAAAATATCGTTACCAACTTACGTATTGGCAACTAAGAGGTGATTTTTTAATGACTTGTAGCATCCTGAACATTTAAACACCCTTAAAGATACCTACTTAGGTCCAGTCCCGACACAAACCGGAGGATTAATACCCAGAAATTATAGGTACAATATAGAAAGATAGATTGCAGATATACCTTATGATTAGTCAAGTCCTGGAATTCGCTACCGACTGAAGTGGTCCGAACGACTTTCCAGGAGACACTCAAGATGCAACTTGATATATTCTTAAGGGCTCATGATAGCATTTTACACTAATTCAATAATACTTCTCTACTGTTTGTTTACAATACCTATGTCACTATCTGGAGCACCGCTGACCGATTGCTACTAGATACAAAAGCCTGTTTGGCAAAGGCCTTTTTCTACTCTGTCCACAACCATCTAAATAATTTTACATTAGTAAGGAGTCCACTTGAATTGATAGGAAGGGTGAATCAAAAAAGTCATAATATATATTTATGCTTCATAAACATTAGACAAGCATAACATCTTCAAATTGTCAGCCAGATAAACTAACGGGAACTTCTGAAGTAAATAAATACATGCGGACAGCTATCTGAAATGTTAAGGAAGTCCAAGGGATACAAATAAACTGGAAAATGAAAATTTTACTAATCAAATCACCTAGATTGGACATTTTACGACCTAATAACTAGGTCTTGCTACCATACGAGACCCAAGTTGGTTGAGATTAACTGTGGAAATCGACTCAGACACAGTGAGATATTTTCATAATATAGTGGCCGAGCAATAATCTTTTTTCTACAACCCAGGTGCAAATGGGAAGTAACGAACAGTCTGCTATTTCTGCCCATCGATCATTACAGGAGTTGAACAGATCACAATAAAAGCCCTGTAGAACAACATATAATAGCTAGGTTAACTTCAATCTCTCGATTTTACGTTCTAAATACATCCGCAGAGTTATCAAAAACTTGGGGGAAATCCATTTCTTTTCTTAGATTAACACCGACTCACTAACCTACTATCCTTATAACTAAAGACTGATAAAACCTCATAATTTTTAGTATGTCGGGGAAATTCCCTACTTATTGTAATCGTCACAAAAGGTTTAAACAAAAATGTTGCCAATAAATATTTGTTCACAGAACTGCAGTGCTGATCATGATCAGCAGGTCACAGAACTTCAACACGATCTAGTGCTAGGACGACCTTGAGTAGACTCTGGGCTAATTCGGATACAGGATGTGGACAAGAAACCGCATCATGGTCGTGACCCTGAGTTATTTCAAGGATGACCTTGGCGCTAGTTGAAAGTGACCAACCACAGCACGGACTGTCTTCGTGGGCTTTACAGTGCAGACAATTAGTAAAACCACACACCAATATTGTACTTCGTAGTGCTAAATTTCGATAGCTTAGACCTTAGATCACTGTCTTGTAATCAAGCAACTCCACAATCCTTAGTCCAATATCCCTTAGAACACAATAGTTAAACCCCAAAACCTCGCCCTTAATTCTTAATCTTAAGACCCCATATCCCATCTCTGAACCTTTACGTATTATCCCTAGCACTTTATTTCATGAGAAAACCGTCGTGCAATATTCTCTAAATACTCATTGTAATCAAAATCATGAAGCGCAACTACGAGGTATCTTCATGAGCGCTTTGGATCCACGCATCGGTTAGCTTAATTTTGACTGAACGCCCAAGGCCATCAATTGAGCATAGTGTCATCGAAATGATTGCTTCCTGTCCTCCAAGAGCTAAAATACTTATTTACTTTCTACATAATTGATAAGCTATGCATTTGAGTTAATTAGATATGAAATAATGACTTTTTGATATCTGAACGAACTCTAAAGAACTATGACAAACAGTCCGACGGGCTGTCATGTGACATATTAAAAACTTTCGAAGAGTTTGTCTAAGTGTATGAATAACTAGCTACTAAAAATGATAAACATAGCGGGCCTGAATACATATCTTCAGTTTCGTCATTTATAAGGGATGAAACTGAGCGATTCCTAGGATAAACATGACTTATCTCTTTAGGTAAAAATAAACGAATCAGCAGAATCGAAATTCCATGACATATCAAAACGATTTGTCGATCTAAAGATCCATTAGTATGTCCAGAGAACTATTTACATAAGCATCTAATATTATCACTAGAAATGGAAAAGGATTTCACCCAGAAAGCAGCTTTTGTAGGTAAGAACGCATATTCGTCCAATTCGTCATCATTCTAAAACAGACTTTCTTAATGTGCTAGAGAACTGTTCTCACGAACAGTGAGCCAAGCTTGACATTACTGTATTATTTAAGGATGGAAGGAAGACAGCTTAACTTCGCTTCCAGGTCTATGAATGACTGGTTTCAATATCCTTTTTTAATTACAAAGTCTGGTTATTCAAGTGATTAAAAGCTCCCACAAACATGGTTTATCGCATTACAATGACAAACGAATACAAAGCTAATCAATAAGGCTACTAAAATACGCTAACTCTCAATTCAAATGTTTTTCGGTTAGCCTTTAAGCACATAGATATCAATGAGTCCGGTCGCTTGAAGTGACAGAAAAACATAAGCTCTAACATTTATATAATCGATATCAAATGAGATATACGAAGTCCACGGTATCTCAGTAATAATGAGGTTTTATAGACTGATAGTAACCTGAAAGTTGCTGAAGTCGGATATTTATATTAGGAAGTCAGAGCATAAAAATTGACTTTATTAATTTATGATACACATTAAGGGTAAAGAAAAAACAAATCATTATAAATCTGACTGGTTGAAGAATAAGTTAACATAACAACAATCAGCTAGATTAGTCATCAGACCAATCATCATTACGTTTAGAACCTTTTTTATTCTTTCTCTTGGACTTATTTCTGTCTTTCTTCTCGACAGAAACTGAAGCTTCAGATGACTGAGTAATCCTGTTTTCATTCGACTGCGATGAAACATTTTTATCTGGAACAGTTTTCACACCTTTTCTTTCCCCAACTTCTGTTTTTACTGTTAAAGCAGAGTTTAAATTTGTGAGTCCTTTGTGACTACACTTCGTACCATCGGAAATTTCTATGGAATATTTACCCTTTATTTCGTTATGGAGAAGTGTTTCGATAGAGCCATATTTCTCAGGTTCAACAACAGCAGTCTTAAAAGTAAAACATGAAGCTTTCTTGAATACGACAAAATAAAACACACCAAATATACTAACATGCTAACAGTATGGGAATTCGAATTGATTCAGCCTTTAAGATTTAATGAATATTTGCGAAAATAGATGTAATGTAGTTTAAATCATAAACAACCCAGGACCTGAACCAAATATGCGTTAGTCCAGGTTGCCAGACTTTTCATCAGTACACCAGAGGGTCGACAGAATACTAACATCAGTGTTTGTGAAAACTAAAAATGTAGATGAATTCAAAATTGTGTTAATTTGTAAATAAAAATATCAACTAATATCGAAACATATAGAGGGCTAAAAAGTGAATACATTCCGAAATGTTGTCAGCAGTCCTGAGGCACAGATTAAGATTGTCTCACTAACTCCAATCAAGCGATTCAACCTTATAACATGATGCAGTTCTACACCCAATGATTTGAAGTATTAAAGCAAACTCGACCTGACCATCTTAGGTTTCTTGTTCTATTTTACCACAACATAAACATTTTTACATGTTGGGACAGGTAGTAAAAGACATATGTGAAATATCCCCAAAAACTCTACAGTATGACTAACCAATAAATTAAGTTTATCTAGTACATGGATAACTTTAGCATTACACACTCAGGAGGCACATTTTAACAATGCACTTAGCACATCATATACCCCGGCTTGTACAGATTCAATTAAACAGGCTATTATGCAGCGATAAGAAAATACACGAGACTACTGCACGGTATACTGTATCTTCGACAAGCAAGCAGACGTATTGCACAAGTCAAACGTATTGGAATTCGGCGAATCCATGCAAACTTTCTGCATGTATTGATTCTTCGATCACAAACCCTACACGTTCCTCTAGGTTGAGCAAAGTCAAGTGAATAATCACTCTTAAATTTTGTGCGGCAGATTCGATGACACGAGATAGATCTATAGTGTAGGATTCTAGAGTCATAGTCAACAAAATATACTATTATTTGAAGCATGACTTGAACGTTGAAGTTGCGTTTATTTTACGGCACCAGCAGGGGATGAGGTGAAGTATGATGTCAAAGCAAAAGGTAAATAAAAAACTCCAAAAGGATGTTTGTAGATAAAGTGTGCCAAAATACCGTCAAACCCAAACGGGATATACACTTTCCCGTTTCTCACACTAATGGACCTTGAGAATTGTATCGATTGTTACGTTGGTTTGGGAGGATGACTGTATATTTCAAAACATGTCTGACTGAATTCGGTCAAAAATTTCAATTTTGTGACATACTTAACGATGTACCAGCTCCACACTGTAGGAAGTGTAGTGAGCCAGTCATCACTTTTGTCAACGTATACATATAGCTAATGCTGATTTTGAAGCAGAAGAAACGAAATACCAAATTTGTGGATGAAAAAGCAAATGTATGTCAATATGAAGCGACCGATTAACCATCATGATGAAATCAAATAAACTGATTGGGTTTTGCATACTCTCCAGTTTAGGTAGCATAACGCCTTTATACCAAACTAGTAGTGTTACTTCTAAATAATAATGGTTCAAATGGTGGGAGATGGAATAGAATTTTCCTCTTAGCAGGTTTCCTCATTTAGTAGCAGTGGACCACCGATTCTTCCAGATCAGAACCCGACGACCCAAAGAGAATTGCTGATGTACTATTGTGGAATACTGTCCTGAGCCTTTAAGAACATGTCAAGTCTCTTCCTGAATGACTCCTAGGAGGCTGTTTGGACAACATCAGCCGTCAGCTAGCTTAGGAATTCGACTACTCACAAACAGTATAGGAAAGTTTATAAATATATAAAAGTAGAAGTTCGATGTCATAAGAGACGGATGATATCAGATTAGTCGATAAAGTTTATCGAAGATGATAAATCCAAACTAACCAAGTCGTAAAGTCCATCGGGTGATTCACTTTGTTGTACGATATCATTGCACAGTTGCAAAAGTCTTTCGATAACGGATTCACATGAGTCTTTCTGTATGGTAATATTCACTTCCATCATTGAAGGAGCAATTTTAAATCCAGGAGCCGACCGTAATTGCTTGATTACCTCTAAAGCCTGGGGCGATTCGAATTGCTACTCAACTTACATGCTGTTTAGCACTTTTATTAGCCTTTAGGGATATGTGACAATCTTTCATCATCTTCTCTATCATCGTGACAGTGTATGCCCGGTTGTTTTCAGGGTTTACGCATCTTTCAGACACTATTTTAGCCACATCTCTAAACAAAGCCTGTTGTCCTACAAGGCGTTCCTTTTCTGTGAGTTGTAATTCTCCATGTTCTAGTATCTAAAAACTTGGGATATTATAACGATAGCCTACTGTCTTTATTATTTGTCTTTCATCTTCTGTGCGAAAATGTACATACATTTCCTTTTTGTTAGCGAACTGACCTTTTGAGACATTCGTGAAGACACAATGAGCCTGTAAAACTTCATCTAAATTAGTTTCACTGTAGTGTAATTTGATAGTTTATAACGTACAGCTTGTCTCGCCAAGCTTGCACTTTGTTTGGGTAACATGCCAACTCGTAACGATTACCACCTTTTTTAAGGCGAACTACAGATATGTTAGTCAACCGTTTTTGGTTCGTAGGAGTAAAGAGAGCCATCAAGTAAAGTCTACACGATATCACAGTAACAGAGACTACAAACCGTCCGCGCTGAAAACAGCCGAGGTTCAGTCTTCGTTAACAAACGCATTAAATCCGTTTACTTGACTCAGTCCTTGAGGTTTCTTTGGTCAGAGTAGAGAACGTTTGTGCTCAACAAGATTTAGCAACAGTTTATCATCGATAACTCATGGGATATTACAAATATATTATTTATTTAACAATCTACCCAATACTCAATTTATTCGAAATTATCAAGTCAAACCTTGGTAATGATACCTATTGGGAAAAACAGATTAATGCGTTTTTTTCTGAATTTGTGTAGTTGTAGAGCTTTGGTCGCTGTGAAGAATTATAATTCTAGTTACGTTTTCCCAGGAAGCTGAAGGTCGAAACTATGAGGTTATAAACTCAAGAGATAGAGAAGCAATAGTTACACCAATCCTCGTTTAGTGATGAATGTATTCACAAAATAAAAATTCCTATGAGTCTTTAATAATAATACTAACCTCATTAGTTCAACTGGACACACCAATGTTGGTGGTACTCGGTCACGCATCCTCACCAGATCGCGGGTGTGTACGCCGTGCTTTACATCGCACACAATCTCTGGCCAGTTTGGATTAGTCATTTCGCGATCTATCGATATTCTGTCAAATATATCTTCGATTACCCTTGCTTTTAAGCTCTGACGTCACTGGGTCGGCACGTTTTGGCTATAAAAACTGTTACTTGACAGGGTGTTGTCAAACTCTGAATACTTGTGTCATTTTTAGGTTTAAGATCTGTTGAGAACAAAGGTGTTATGGAAAAAGCGCTGCCGAATCCTAAATATCAGTTACGTCTTTAGTGCTGGACCGAACGTGCGCTGCTACTCCAGCCGATAAACTATGAGTCTTTTCCTTATAACAATTTACACACATATATTTACTCTACGAGACATTGATTTAGTGCTTCAAGCTTTTTTCGCATGTTTATATATTCTCTCTTATCATGTCAGAAAACATATCTAAATTAATAAAATTTAAGAATCACACCCCTATATCAACTCTTCAGCAATATCCAGTTGCAGCGCTGTTCAACTGCAGAAATACTCCCACGTAAACGGAAGGTAGCTAGACAGCAAAACTTTGGTCGAGCTAGCTGCATCTGCCTACCGGAATCATGAGATCACCGGGAACCTAGGCACCCTGGTTTAATCTGTCAAAGGAAAGCTTCAAATTACACAAAGTGAAGCCACATATTTCTGTCAGGTTCACATTCCTTTTTTAATATTCATCATAATCACAGATGCTCCAAATCTTCATTGAGAAGACTGTCACGAGAAAAATTGGCCCCCTAAACCACGAGAAACGGATAAATTTAATTGACGTTGGTACCACATCAAGCATAATTAGTCTTCTGGAAGCCCGAGGAAACATCACAGTTACCCTAACCCCAAGCTTTCCATCACGACAAATCTTTCAAGAATCTTCCCCGTCGGCACTTGTTATTGGTGAGTATGAGTAGTTTGGCGACAGAGATTAGTTGTCCCAACGGCACTGGCAATGAAGTAGGCGTTCTTCCCGTGAATGCTAACGACCACCTGTAAGAACTGCTCCTCAACTTACAGGCAACAAGTGAAAAACCGATCTCCACATACGGTAAAATAGATGACTATCTTAATGTGGGTTTATGCAAAACCATTCACCGGATTTTCACGGTTACAGATGTTTCTGTGTCAATCACTGGTATAGACTTGTACAAACCTCAATCTTTTTCATGAACTCGAGAAAATGGAAGTTATTAGACCTAAATACTAAATTATCTTATATTTGAATTCATTAATCGATTTAAGCTACACCATTGTTAAAAAACTGGAAGCACTGGACGCTTGTTTCGCCCTAGTATGGAACTCTTCAGCAGTGCGTATTGAGTACTTCCAGGCTTTCGATGGTGATCTAGCTTAAATCGACGTATAAGTGTAGGGCCAGTGGAATGTCACTGAGCCCTAGCCAAATCATCCGGCAGTTGGGTCACTGATTATCGAGCAAATCATCGATCCTCTCAAGGTCAAGGATAACCAACGCGCATTAGTTAATCGTATGCCATGGACTGGCCCATGCGGCAGTGGTCTAACTTTCGCTTGTATCTACTTCAACTAATATATTTCTGTAATAACGTCCTCTGTGTTGTACAGTCTTCAAAGCATCTATGGTACCTTGATACGTCAATGGGGTAGTCCACGTAAGGTGTGACTTCAACATTAGTTAGTTTGTCACACCATTCACGTCTAACTCGAGTAGGCCTCCAATCATTTCGACATAGATCATCTACGTCGGTGATCCACATAAGTTCAACTATCAAATTATCACAATCTCCTCAAACCCCCATTTTTGTACTACGTAATCTGTCTGTGGGACTTCCTTTTTTGGATTTACGTCATTCTCGATCACGGCCAAACATACTGTCGATCCACACTTCCAACAGATAGGCTAAGCACCCCGTGCAATGCAAAACACGACCAGAGCTAATGTGCGTAACTAGAGGTTTTACACAACGCATCCTGAATAGATAAGATTGACCAGAAATTAATCCAATCATATGGTAGACCTAAGGATTATATGTCACATAACAATCCATTGACATCTTCTTTGGGTATGATCACCAAAATGGGTAACGGTGATTCACCTCCACCCGGCAATTATGGACGGAAATCACTGCTGGTTGTTACCCTCGGACGCAAAATTTTAATGACAACAGCCCAATCCTTGATAGTTAATAACCGAACGCAACTTCATTGGTAATCGATAACCAGAGTTAAACCACAGGCTTTAAAAGGCTTGAGAAGTTCTCAGAACAATTAAATTACTACTGTGTGTGAGGTATTTTTCCAGTTCTATCCTTTTACCTCCCTTACTATATTTTACAGCAAATTGGTTGCATTTCCAGTTTTAAGAGTCAAAATTATTCTGGACTGATCAAAAATATCTGAATATAAAGTTTAATGCTTCGTCTCCAATATAATATAACGAATGGCTTGATATATATTTTTTCTCTTTCAGTTATACTACGATAAAACGTTAATGCGATTATGAGACTAATCTTGTTGATTAGATGCAGGATTCACGAATCAAAATAGAGAATCAGATGGACGCTAGATAACATTTTATTAAACATATTTACAAGCAGATACGCTCAGTAAGTACGGATTAGAGAGCAATGAGAGGAGAGGAAATTACGTGTTTAATGGTATGCAGGTTAAGTGCCTGTTTGTTCACCATCAATAACCAGTCATATTTCATTTTGACTACCACACATCGTATGCACTTGAATGTATGGCAATGATTTAATAACTTCGCAAAACACTAACAGTCAAACAGTGGGTTGCAGAGTGCGACATGTTATAATATCCAATCCCTCGTTCACCTGCACCAGTCTGCTAACCCTACAGGATCCTTCCACAGACAGAGTAAGAAGCAGTGTTGGGGTAGTTTTATTTTAATAAGACATCAAGTTGTGCCACAGGAGGTGAGGTTAAAAGTTCGTTGAAACTTCTACGAATCTTCGCTACATTATCCGTCAGTCTTAGCCCATTCCTATCTCGGAACACTTTGATGAACCTTGAATTAAGCACCAAACTTCTTCGAGGATAAAAACAACTGGTTCCGTCGATCTGGCACATGTGGCAGTTCTATTCTCCTTATAGTTAGATAGAAATTTTGTGTGGTGAGATTATATTCTTGCTATGCAAACGGAATATTCTAGATATCACGATAGGGTAAACCGATCCGTTCGGTTATGTAACCGCTTAACTTTTATGTATGATAACATAAATAAAACAGTCACATAACCAGCGTTCAAATAGAGTAGGGGTGAAGACTTTTGACCGAAAAAAATATTTGGATTGCATGAGTTATAGTTATGCGTTGAGAGGATGAAAAAGCATTTAAGGAAATCCTCATTCAATTCCACAGGGAATTCAGCAACAGGTTGAAAGTAATTTTATTATTACATGGCCCTCTGAAACTATAACCCTCCTAAATAGTCGTTGTTGTGTTTGGTAAGCTACTTGAGAGAAGACAAACGTGGTAATTCAAATAAAATAGTCTTTCACTGAGTCAAAAACTATCGAATAACATGTGACTGGTCAGGAAAGCATTTGCCTCAGTAAACTCCCAAAGATATACTATTGCATTTTGGATTCATGTATGGGCTCACTGGATATACGGTGACTCGTTGTCTATCACAAATTTGTCAGAACGCTACTGTAAGGAAATATACGACACTATACTTAATAAGTGTAGATATGGATTATGCAGAATACCTGAACAGATGATTTCACTAGACTATGCCGTCGCTGATTTGTTCGGTAAAGTTCGAACAAGTGACTCTGATACATATTAAACAAATGAATCGATAAAAAACGTGAAATTAGTTACTTGCAAAGAAGAGGTGTACCCCTGACAGCGCAACGTCATTCTTCAGCTAACGATCAAATGAAACGATTCCTCAAATGTAGACAACATTGGGTATGAAGATATCATTAGACGACAAGAACTGACTGGGACAAACGAACGAAAACAGTGACAGATGTGCAAGTTTATATCTCTTCAATGAAATAATTACAGGCGACAGCATATTTCGTCACAAAAACATGCATATAGCTACAAGGATCTCAAAGTATCCCATAACAGAGAACTAAATGGATCATATTTGCTTACCTAAAAAATTCAGAAGGACAATGGAAGACATGATAACCAGGTAACGATCCGACATGGTTTCAAATCATCACCTGGTTGTGATCAAGATTAGTCTGAAGTTTGAGAAATACTGGAAAACTGGAGAAATATCATTGAAAAGTTTCGATACAACCTTCCTGAGAGATACCTACAAACTCAACCAATCAGCGACAGTTCCAAGCCTTACAAGATATATTCAAAAAGGTGAGAATATTATAGAGGACAACTGGAAAGGGACCAAACAAGCGCTGCCAGGAAGTGCTGGTCCACAAGAAGCATCATCATAAGGAATAAATCCATACTGATACCCTGAACAAGATTCAAGAAAAGAAGGGCAAGAAGACAGCAAATATCAACGGCCTAGAAGAAGCATGGGCAGCTAAGGTAGAGACCAAACACACAGCAAGCAAGAGTGTAAAAAGAGGAATTAATTCAGACAAGCAGAAATACGTGGAACACTCAGCAACGATAGCAGAAACAACTTCAGGATAAAGAAATAAGGGGCAACTGTAAGGCACAACGAAGGAACCGGCTGGGAAATATAGTAAGCAAGAGAGATTAGTCAAGGACAAAGAAGGAAATTCAATCACTGAGATTTAAGGACAGAGGAGAAAATGCGTAAAACACTTTAAGGAACCCTTGAGTAGGCCAGTTCCAATGAACCTATTGCAAAACGAAGCAGCTGTAGAGGTAAATAAATCCTCAAAATAAATACCTCTGTAAGTCTCCAACATTGGATGCTGACCACATTAGTTTTAGTGGACTCACCTAGCTGAACGAGCTCGGTCATGCATCCGCGCCAAATCACGAGTGGCAACACCGTGCACAGCATACCCTGCAATCGCTAGTCAGTCTAGATCAGTCGATCCTCAATATATTGATGGCCTGTTAAATATATCTCCGAACCTCCTCGCTTCTGTCTTTTGATTTCACTTCACGGGTACGCTTCATATTAGGTGTTAGTGGTTAAAGCGTTGTCAAGCCTCAAATACCTGTGGCATCTTCAGCATTCTATTCCGGTGATATATCGATCTGTGAAAACGAAGCACCACTGATAGTTTCTTCGTTGCTCCACGTCAACGAAAACTCTCACTGACTTTTATTCAGTTCAAGTTATAGGTAAAGCGTGGTATCTAGTGATAATGAGTGCAAACGCAGAGAGAACGCTACTTGCTTGCATGTCGTAAGTTATTTATGGTTGCCTCCAAGCATGCTGGAATACTTTTGTTAAGCAAACAACAATGTTTTTATGTGCACATTTCTATGAATTTATTGTTTCTACATATTTAGACATATATATGAGGATGTTGCACGTTTTTTTTATCGAACAAGACTTTAGTTTTGAGAGAGTTATGAAGGTATAGGTGCATTAAGCAGTACATTCAAACGGGATACTTGACATATATTTCTTTGTTTTACCGTTATTAGTTGCTTGGATTAAGTTCCGATCTGTTCGTAACGATAAGATTATTTATTTTTTTAGATTTGAGGATATGTTGGCTCATATGACACTATACGCAACTGCTACTGCAGCGTTACCATACAAGTGAGGGAAATGAAATATCAATAACGAAAATAATTGCCAGCGTTTCTATGTTAGAGAAGCATAGTTTATGAAATCCAAATTGATGGCACTTTCTACTGAGTCCTACAAAGAAAGACTGTTACCTAGTAGATGTGTAGCGGTTATCATGGCTGCCTTCCAAGCAGTCGATCCGGGTTCGACTCTCGGCGGTCGCCGGCGATTTCGACTGGCCAAGCTAAAACTTTTCTCATTGTCATTTCACAGAACTTGAGGCGACTTGATTACAGATTTCAAATTGCTTAGTGATAAATTTGCACATGATATGCTTGCATTTTTCTTGTCTTCCAAAACAGAGAATTTACGAGGACACTCCAAAAAAGTTTACAAGTCCACAACAAATTACTTGTCAGCTGATTATCAACTTTCCCATCGAATCATCAACGAGTAGAATTCATTACCTCAGCATGTGGTTTAGGCTTCATCCGTCGATTCTTTCAAAAGAAAGTTGAATCAACTGAGGGACCACCATTGCCAGGACTAACAAAGGCCATCAAGCTTCCTGTCCTTCCCAAACTGAAACTGATGTTCGCTGAAATTGTTGGAGATTTCTTCTGAGGTTGTTTCACTTATATCTTTTGATAATAGCCAGTATTTTTATTAAAATACAACACGTTTCTCACTTATCAAGAACATCCTACGAACCAGATAGTGCTCAAGGTTGTTTGTATACACGAATTTAATTTAGTTCAAGGTCTCTTGGTGCCAAGAGGTAGGCGGGTGTGCGAGATTACTACGTTTATACTATTAAGAGAATGTATTTTCACAATGCTTCTGCCATACATTGCTTTTTGAAACTTGAAATAGTTTTCACAATGTATTTAGATAACCCACTAATTGATTTCATGTGAAGACGCAGTTCAGTAAATTATAATCCAAGTGACGTCGAATAAACACTTCCGTTATTGTGAAATTAATTATCTCTGAGCCCTAAATCACAATCTACGGTTATTGGTTGAGCGAAGAAATTCACAACACAACTAATAAAGGGGAAAAGGCGTTCGAAAGTAAAGGTCAGATAATGTGGATTTTCCCATTTATGACGCTGAATTGTTTATTTTTCGCCTATATACACGCCAACTTATCTAATTTTGCTTCCACTTTTAAAACATCTCTGGCATAACCCAAAATATCTGTGTTCGGCTTTATTCCCACAACACACCACACGGAAACTGCAATCCACGTAGAAATGGTATATTTTTAAGGGAATTTATTGAAAAGAAAAAGCGTAATATTGTACAACACTATGGGTGGTTGGCAGATGCTAGAGCATCAGTCGTCATGTTTTATAATTTTAATTACCAAGTCTTATTGTAATTTGGAAAGACCTAGATCTTTGTAGATCTACAAAGGAAGAACAGGTGATGTATTAATAACAAGGCACTTGTACTTTGTTGTACGTGCACTGAAAATCAAACACACTTTCCCAACAATTAGTGAAAGTTCCCCATGCAAGTAAGAAAGTAAGCACATGTTTAAGAAAATCTTTATTGAAAGCTAAGTTGAACATGATAAATACTCCACGGATTACTTCTTTTCGTCACGCTTGTTCGGCTATTAAGTATAAAAATAATCTTATAAATTCTGGAGTGTAAAGAACAGAAAATGTCAAAACGATATCTGAATGACATACTTTGACACAACTAGCTACTTGAAGCTTCTCTTACTGTTATGTTCCTTAACACTCGACTGTACTTATAGAGTAGTAAAGAAAAGTTATCACTTTAAATTAGCACACACGTGTTCTTGTTTCCTTCGGTTACGCTTTTGTAATATGTCTCTCACGTCGTGAAAATAACCTTGCGTTGCGATATCGTACAGTTTCGCAGGGTCTTTTTCGTTGATAGATGGTGACAAAAATCGACTGGTTAATGCACTTGACGTTTAAATAGTGGATATAGGTTACTTCGTATGCAGTCGTAAAACCCCCACTTCTGAAGTCCTCGTTGTGATGAAGTGCCAAGTGGCGTGAAAGGACTGGCAACTTCACGTGTCATGATGTACAAAATATATCGCATTGAGGTTTTTAAGATCATCATTGTCATCATCCATTAACCTCGTTAACATGGCCATTTGTAATATAAACAAATGACCAAATTAATGTCGTTGATTACAAATCTGTCCCTTATTTCTTTCTGCTACAAACAAGCGTACAACATCTCCAGTTCCTCTACAGATGACAAAGGGACCTGTTGACTTGATAGTCCTCAATCGAATTGCCGCGGATGTTCGCGGTCACCGGACTTCGACAGTAGCAGAAATACCTGACGATATGTTCTGCAGCACTATATCTAAAAAAACTTCACTTGGTCGTACAGGTGACTTATTCTGCCGCTAACGCACTACCTACACGTCTAGATTCCAACGTTTATGGTGACGTATTTCAGTCAGTCAGTCAGTAACAACGTAGAACTTCGTACGTACGTACATCAGTTCGAGTTGCCACACCACCTTAACACAGAGATGCAGTTGTCGATCCAAATCCTGTAGTGGTAGAGGTAGCAAGAGTGTAAGCAGTGATCGGGAAGATTAGGGTTTGAAGATGTTATTTAAAGAGTATAATTCAGTGAAATAAATTATACGTATTTAATTGTGTCGAATTACTTAACTAACATTTACAAAGCAAAGAAACCTACTTGGAAATCGGTGAGGCAACACTGTCGCACAACCGAAGTTTGGAATATTGGACGTGGCTATTTCCAACCTGCATCTCGGCCACATCCATGTCAACGGAGTTGTAAATAAACTCTTTACGCTTCAATACAGCTTTACGAAATGTTGGTAAGATTATTGTACCAGCCTCTTCGGCTTCTTAGTGTTTAGTGACAAGGTGTTTTCGTCCGCTAAAATATTTATACGGTAAACATCAAATTTTTTGATGGAGACTAACAAATCCTTTGCAGACTGGAGACTATCTATAGTAAATGATAGTTTCTATGTTTGTTACTCACCGCATTCGTGAATGACGTTACATTTCAGGACTGACCAATTGTCATCCGGTTGGTCACAGTTTTTCAGGTGGATATCAACAAACTCCGTTGGATGGAGACAATGTTCGTTACCACTAATCCAGTGTTTAGCTGCAATCACAAGCTGCTTCTTGCTTGGTGCGTCTATAATGACGTATTGTTTGTTAGCGGGCTAAATATTACATAAGAGGTAATGAAATGGTTTATGGTCATAACTTTAGCACAAATGAAACAAAATACATTCATATAAAAGTATGTAACAATGGAACAACAACTAAGTAATGATTACAATTAAAGGCAATACATTTACAATCAATATCCTTAACCGATACCCATGTGTGTTCATTGCTAACTAGTGAGCACATAAATATTCCTATATTACTAGAAGCGATGGGATTTTCGAAGTAATTGCGTGGGTCTGTGAAAAACTTAAATTTCAGTAGTCCATTCTCCCCTATATCAGTGACTAAACCAGGTTTTCTGTGTACTACTACAACATTATCCGGCTTAAATGAAGTTATTTTACTATTCTTATACATAATTACTTGTTTATGTGAGTCCTCCTTACCGGTTATTGGGGTAGTATTAGCCAAAGTGCTCACTCGAAGCCTATCGCAGAAAGACGTTTTTCTCCGCATAACTCTGAGCTGCTTGCTTTGCAACAGCATACCCGCTATGCACTGATTTCTAAATTTGTCTCATATAAGACTCGAATGGGAATGCTGAAAAACTATCTAAGGTCCATGTGCACGAACATCGTCAGGAAGGTGCTGTAACAAATGCACATTATAAACTAAGTTTTCAGACCCATAACACCATTCATATTTTGTAAGAAAGTTCTTTAAATCCGTTCTGACGGATTCTATAACGCTATTATGTAATTTAGGATGTGCAAGCAAATAAACAGATAACTCTAAACGCTTGAAATTAAGATTCAACGGTTGAGGCAAAGTTCTTTGCAAAGAACTCGTAATATGCAGGAATGGCTTGAAAGCACTCACTAATTGTCTTCTAAGTCTTCGGATTCACGATCAATCCACGCATTTTGTTACTCTCAATTATCACTTCTTTTAGCACTGTGTTTATCAAGAGTTAATCTTTCCTATTAACATCAGTACTACTATTATAACCCCTACCGTTTATGTTGTTGGTGTTATTTTGTTGCAATCCGGTTCAGCTAATCGAACTGGTACACCCTTGTACCTATCTCTATGTTGATTTTAACTAACTGGTTTATTGTACTTGATATAAAATGTACAAATGTATTAAAAGCTTTAAGGGATACATTTGCATTTTAGATGGATTATTACATCCTGGATATGGAATGCCGAAGACAAAGGAAAACGTTTTTCACAATCTATGCACTGGAATTATGAAATCACAAGTTAAAAATTTCGAATCAGTTTTGTTGTCTCCGGACCAAACAAAGACCATTCCCACAACACTATCCTTTCATCATATATCATGTAATGTAAAAACCCAGATCTTCTCATGTAGTTCCCCAAGTTCCATAAAAGTCCTTTCAGACCTTAGGTAAGAGTTCCGTTATTTTTAAGAGGTTGAGTATCCAATATCAGAGTTAACTTCGGAACTTATTCTACCTAACATCTTGTATGAACTTTTGCGAAGCGAGTTACGGGTAATAACTTTATTAGCGCTTAACTGGATATTTGTCCACAGTCACACTAACAACTGGTTTGCTTAATCTTATTAAGTTTTAACTATTCCTATAAGCGATTTTTGTAGATACTTTTTAATGTCTCAACTGCACGAAGTTAATATTCAGGAAGAACTTAGAGATTATATACTATCATAGAATCATTTGACGATCATACAGCTTAATTATGGCAATTGTTTTGGGATGGTTTTCGAAGATTAAAGAATTGAGCTTCCTGTACTTTGCTCTCAACCGTCCTTTGATAGAAATTCTCTCAGTAGGTCTGGTTGTTACAAGGTAGTAGCTGAATTCTCAAACGCATTGCGTGTATGTATGGTTATTTTTTAAATATAAATATTCATTTATTGACTTTATAATACGCTGAGCAAAGCAGCGGAAATCAGTTGAGGTACGTTGGGATGTGAAATAATCGTGCTTGGATTGTATCCGTCAATTCTTCATTTAAATTTGCGTAATGCGGTGACTGAAATCAGAAGATAGTACTCAAATATTATCTTTGACCCTGACTACACTATAGCTTCTCTATTTTTCTTGTGTTACCAGTGGTATTGTGTTTCTTGTTTTTATTTGACAGATAATAATAAGTAGTTTACGATTAATATGTATGACTGATGTAGTCCTTACTCCCGAATACCCTGGCACGGCGGAGGGTCCACTCTCCCTCCCGAAGTGCTCTCACATGGCCACGCGTAAACAGCCACTGCCTGCTCGTTGTGAGGGTGTTGTTTACGAATTTGAGAGGACGAAAAGCGAATGTCCGGAGCTTTAACCGGGTTGATGGATATGGAGGATTCAACTAGGAAAGTTAGAAAACCCAATGGAAAAACCAATGGTGCACATGGGCTCCAGAATCCTGAGAAAACAAATGGCACCTATTTTTGGTCACTGGCTACCATGGAACTGCATTTCCTGACGTTTCTCCACTGCACTGTGGATTAGACCTTCAGGTCAAAGGCTCCGGGTGTGGTCCCCTAAGAAAACCACCTGCTTCAGTTTTGGCAATCGGGCAGTATCACAGCTCTCACACAAATCAATGATAACTGCTACTGGCCTCATTATTATGGTGTTGCGCATATGTATTTGGTGCCCATTTGTACCAATGTTTATGTGTTCAAATAAATAAATTCGGTGTAGTTCAAAATTTCGGGTTTCTTTGCCAGCTTTTTATAAAAAATCATTTTTTTAATTTCTATCTAGTGGGTTTATGCCACCAGGAATGAACGCAATAATCGGACCGACAGGATGTGGAAAGTCTACGTGAGTTCCATGAAAACTTTAAAATCTAATGATATCGCACACGTGAATTTACTTATTTCATATATGAATTGGTTGAAGCTAGACATCAGCACCGTTGGATGTCGGCTCATTGGTTTAGAGGTTAAGCGTTCGCGCGTGAGACTGATAGGTCCGGGGTTCGCATCTCGCGAGGCAGGATCGTGGATGCTCACTGTTGAGGGTCTTCATACTGGGACGAAACGTATGTCCAGTGCTTCCAGGTTTTCCATGGTGGTCTAGCTTCAATTGACTCATGGATTCAACCATTATATTTCATATGTATTCATAATATTTGGAAGAAAAATTACTATTTCAAACCATGTCACATATACTTATTTGAGTTCTCGATTAGTTATGCATTAACTTTGGAATAAATATAGGATGTATTAAGAACCTATGAACATGTACGGGGTTTTAAAGATGCACTTACTCGTTGAATATTTTGGGTTTGTTGTTTTAACTATGAACTTTATTATGCATCTACCGAAAAAATCACTTTACAACTTTAAACGCCAGTGGCTCATTTTAAGTTGCCACAGGGTTTCATAGTGGAGGATCTCTTTAATAAGCATTGGTTTGTTGTACAGTTGAGATTTAAGAACCAATGTGCTTGTCATTTGAGTCCACAATGATTAAACTGATGTATAACAGATAAGCGAACACTAGTTTCTCATCTTTTATTCCTCCTACATCGACTTTCAACCCTAAACTTCCTCCTTCGGCTTCTTCCTTAAGTGTCACCATAGCCAACGATTCTAGTGCTCAAAACTCTGTCCCAGGTCTACTGAAACCTCGCTCCAAACTACACATTGGAGCTTTCAACGTACGCACTCTATGTCAAATCGGTCAGCAGGCTTCCTTGGCTAAAACCCTAGAGTCTCTTTCTATTGATGTATGCTGTGTCTCCGAAACACGCATACAGGATTCCAGTGTGGTCATTCACTTGACCTCACCTCGGCAAAACGGAGAGCCAACGAGATAAACCCTACGTGTATCTGGTGACCCGATGGCCAGTTCTCGTGGACTGGCAGGCGTAGGCATAGCACTAAGCATGAGGGCTGAACAAGCACTGCTAGAGTGGATGCCTGTCAACAGTCGTCTACGTGCTGTTCGGCTAAACGGCTCCGTAAGAACTCGGAAGGATAGGGACACACGTCGTTGCCTTTTTGTCGTTTCTGCCTACGCTCCCACTGACTGCAGCTCAGATGATGTGAAAGATGAATTTTACAGAAAGATTTCTGAACTTCTTCAGAAAGCTAAACGCTCAGACATAGTACTCGTAGGGGGTGACTTTAATGCTCAGATAGGTAGCTTAAACCAAACAGAAAAGCATTTAGGTGGATATTTTAGCATTCCGGCACAGCGAACAGATAATGGTGACCGTCTGCTGCAACTGTGCTCAGACAATCGCTTATTTTTAGCAAACACAAATTTTAAGCATAAGGAGAGACATCGTCTAACATGGCGACCCCCTACACCAAACCAACGATGGACTCAAATAGACCATATTGCCATCAGTCATCGTTGGAGAGGGTCGGTAGAAGATTGTCGCTCATTCTGGAGTAGCTGCTTGGACTCCGACCACGCCCTAATACGGGCACGCATCTGCTTGCGTCTCACCGGACGCAAAAAAGCCACATTAAAAAGACCCATTAGAACTGAGTTGAGTAACGAGAAAACCAAAAATAGGTTCCAAGAACAACTGAGTTCACACTTAGGTAGTTCTGAAGACGAGGCTGACCCAGATGTTGCTTGGAAAGACATACAAGCAGCTGTGGAAGCAGCAGTAACATCTATTAGCGACTTAAACCACAGAGTTACAAAGAACCAGTGGATTTCTTCAAAGTCTATCACACTGATGGATTCTCGCAAACTCGTCCCATCAGGTTCCGAACATGATGAAGAGCGACAACAAATCAGATCTAGGTTAGGAAAAAGTTTAAGAAACGACCGTGAGCAGTGGTGGGCAACGAAAGCAAAAGAGATTGAAAAGGCGGCGACTATAGAGAACACAAGACAGCTTTACAGACTAATAAAATAAACTGGAATTAATAAGTCAAGTGTAAGTGAGATTATATCGGAAAAAGACGATACACTCATCTGCTCCCAGTCCAGACGTTTAGAACGATGGGCGGAACATTTCAGAGAACAATTCAGCTGGCCTTCAGCTACTCTACAACTACCCTACATTCCCAGACAGCGTGAATGGAACATTGAAGTAGGTCCCCCAACTATAGCAGAAGTTCAAAAGGCTATAGATAATCTGAAACGAGGAAGGGCAGCTGGTCCAGATGGACTGGCTCCAGAAGTCTTTAAGGATGGTGGTCCAATTTCAGCTATTAGGTTGACTAATATTTTAGCTAAGATCTGGGAGTTAGACGTTATTCCATCTGACTGGTCACAATCACTTATCGTCCCAATATATAAGAAAGGATCAAAATCATCATGTGACAACCACAGAGGGATTAGTTTAACTAATATAATATCTAAAATACTAGCCTCGATAATTATCAAACGCCTAACTAAGACTCGTGAACTGCAAACACGAGAAAACCAAGCTGGCTTCAGACCTGGTCGTGGCTGCATCGACCACATATTCACCATTCGTAAGCTACTAGTATTTGACCACAGATGCCTTAGAAATATTGCTGGCGTCTGCTGGGATAACCGGGTAAGTAATAGTGAGGTTAGACGCAGGGTATTAGGGAATGATGGTAAATCAGTTGATGAGGTTATGCATCTTCATCGACTGAGATGGTTGGACCACGTGTTACGTATGCCTGAACACCGATTACCACGACGTGCAATGCTATCCGGTATTGCAAATGGTTGGAAGAAAGTTAGGGGCGGCCAAACCAAAACGTGGCATCAGTGCTTGAAGTCAGTAACTTCTAGTCTGAGCCATGTTGGTAGATGCAGACTACTTGGTTGGGGTCCGCGTGACTATCGTAACCAATGATTGGAGACTCTTGGTGACATGGCTCAGAATCGATCACAATGGCGTCGGTGTATACACTCCCTGTCTTCCCTTAAACTAAGAGATTAAAAGCGCTTCATATATTTCTTTCTACGAACCAATTCTTTCTTCTTGTACTATATCTCTATATGCAATCTTTCTCTTATATATTACCACCTTTTACCTAGCCACTGTTATGAATCCGGTGTTCATCTTGTTGTGCTGATGCGGTATGGCAACCCGGACCGATGCACATATGTGCCTGGTCCTACGTTGTAGCTGACTGACTGACTGACTGCATTCGATTTAGTGTAAAACCACACTTTACAAAATGTCATCACCTGAAAGTTCTTTGTTAGTCTGTCTTGGCCATTAAGTTATTGAGTTTGACTTTATTTACCAAGATTTTTTATAAAGATTCTCTCGTCATGTGTATCTACTATTCCTCATTTTATTTATTCACATCGTAACTGACCACACTAGAAATGGTTTCTTACTTGAGCCCAAGGTAGCTGTCAACAGATTAGTTTCGTACTCATCTGAAAATTGGTTCGACCCCAATGGACCGAGGACCTTACTAAACGCACATGGATTTTTAAGTTTCAAAGAAAAGTTGAGCAGCTTCAAAGGTTTACATATTTTCGGTTGATTGGTTAACTGATGACAAAAGGAAACATTTAAAGGTCCAGATTTCTGAACTTTAAATGTTAAGGTCTTTGTAAGTTATTTTTGAGTTAGACACTACTTGGAGTGATTCTTCTCTTCCTATTTTAATTAGCATTAGGCTTCATGAAACTTGCTTCAATGTCAAAATTTTCTATCTATTATCAAGGCTCCTAGATGTGTTGGCTGGACGTAAAAATCCTTCACAACTTACTGGATATGTTTTGTTGAATGGCAAACTTTTACCAAGCAGTGTTCGACGACGACTTTGTGGATATGTTGTTCAGGTAAAGATAGAGTGTATTGAGTACTCTGTAATAAAAAGTGCGTTTTAGTAATTATTTTTACAAACTAGACTGGGTGTAGCATATCTAGAAACCTTCTAAATTTTTCTGTTTAACTTTCCACCCACAAATTTTGTTTGTCACACAATTTTTCATACCGACGCTTCAGTTATTATCAACCTTTAAACTCGGTTTTTTTAGCAATTAAACGTTGAAATTAAATTTTCTTTCAATTTAACCAACCCATTTACCAGATTCTTAGGTATGACCGGCACTCTATATGTGATGGATAACAATACTACACAGACATTCAAGTTGCAGTAGGTGGAAGCACTGTTCGATTCTATGACTTAATGACAGAGAGTCGATTGCCTTAATCGCTAAGTCACTGCTCCTGTCGGAAGATATTAAGCGTTAAATTACTTATATCATATTCATTTTTCTGTAAAAGTAACCTTTCCAATATATCGCATAAAAATATCGATTTTTTGTACTGTGTTCTTGTGGTTCCCACCAAAGACTCAAACGAACATTGTTTTTTAAAACATAGTCTTTATAATCATCTGATGCTTAATTAGAGCTTGAAAACAGGTTCTGGGCATGATCGTGAGCTTATTGACCGGGCTTCTTTCAGAGTTATATACTGAGATGCTTGCAAAACAAGTAAATCACTGCTAAAAGCTCTTTACTAGAGCGTTCGTTTTTCGGAAACATCTCATAGCCAAACATGATTTGACTTGACTGCATCAAATTGTTCATAATTATACCATTCATTCAGTGAATCAGTCGTCTAGTCACAACGCAGAACCTGTTACGTACGTATGTCGGTTCAAGTTACTACACCCTATCGGCACAGAGATATCAAAATTATCAGGCCAAATCCCAGAGTTGTTGAGATAGTAACAATGTGAGTGGTGATTGGAAAGATTAGACATCGAAGATGCGATTCAACAAAATGTAAATTAATGAAATAAAGACACAGAAAGGTTATGAGTGATTCAAGAGATAAAGATTTGGTGGAAGGCGAAAAATGGACACACTTGTGCCATTAAGAACGATTTCGAGCTATTTTATTGCAAGTCTCTAATCATTGATTACGATAATCACAAGGACCTCAACCAGGCAGTCTACACTTATTAGCATGACTCAGTCAAGTTGTCAATGACTTCATGGACTGATGCCATATTTTGGTGCTTTCACCCCCAGCATTTTTTCCAGCTTACTCCACTAGAACACATCGCTCATCGAGGTAGGCGGTGGTTGGGTATATGTCACACGTGTCCTAACCACTTCAGTTAATTAATTTTTACTACCTTATCAATAGATTTGTCATCCTTACTTAGTACACCATTCGTAAACCATATATAGCTTACTCGGTGGTCCAAAGGTGCACAAGGAAGACACCTATGACTGAATACTAGTTAATTACGAATATTCTCAATTTTCGTACACCGGTTGGCAGATGGATATTTCAACTACACCACGAATGACGCAAGTTGTCTAAGGCTAATTGAGCCTTCTGAATCTATGCTGAGATTCCGACAAACACCAGAACATCAGGATTAATAAGACTCCCAATATAACTGAAGTGGTGGACATGCTCAACTACTTCACACCTTGTCGTTAATTAAGGTGCTGACGCAAGCCATTTTTGAAGCAGCATTTTGCATTTGGAAAGAGAGAATCTCATCCCAAACATGCTTGCATTGTTGCTTAAGGTAGTCAGAAGACTGCGTTTTGTTAGCGTCTTAACCGAACAGAAATATATCATCCGGGTATTCTAAGTCAACAAGTTAATCTACTGATGAAAAACCAATTTCTGAAAAATCAGACGATAAAAAGTGTTATATCTACAAGCACGTCTATAACAAAGTTAGGTAAAAATGGAGAAAGCGGACAACCCCGACGAATACCACTTGAAGTAAACAATTATGATTGCAGTTTTCCATAAGCTTCGATTCGACTGGTCGTATTCGAGTAGAGGGATTTTACAAAGTTAGTGTACTTGTTTGCTACGCCTTTCAGTGACAGATACTGCCACAGAACGTCACTATCAAGAGAGCCGAATATCGCCTTAAGATCAAGGAATACAGATATGGTCAGACGTCAAAAGGTGTTTCTATGTTCCAGAATCTGCTGGAAATTAAATGTTTAGTCTATGCATCCACGTTCAGGTTTGAAACCAGCCCGGTTTTCTCGGGTTTGCTCTTTACAAGTTCTGATTAAGTATACAATTATTGTTGAAAATAATGTTTTAGACGCCGTATTAGTTAAACTGATTCCTATGTGATTGTCACAAGAGGATTTTTGTCGTTTCTTATAAACTGGGATGACCAGCGATGGAGACCAGTCAGATAGGATTACGTTCGGTTTCTAGATTTTAGCTAAGATCTTAGTTAATTCAGTTGCTGAAACTGAACCATCATCCTTAGAAGTCTCAGGGGTTAATCCATCAGACTCTTTTTCTCTCTCGCTTTAGATTGCCTATAACCCATTCAACCTCGCTAAGAGTTGGAGGACTTCAGTTTGTCATTCAGGTTGCTTGGAGATAGTGGGTAACTGAAATGTGGCTGTAGGCTAGATGAACTGCTTCTAAAGTGTCTTTCCTACCGGTCCAATCTCCTGGATTGAGAGTGAATAATGGTCCCATCTTTTTCCGAGATAGTCTCACTAATAGCTGTATTTTTAATGCCAGTTTTCTCGATAAGTCTGATCAGCTGTGTGCTGTTACTTATTGCTGCTACCTTTCGCTTCTCTTCTGATTTCGCTACCCACCACTGCTCACGATCATTGTGTAGGATTTTTATCAGCCTACGTTTAAGCTTCCCCCAGTCCTCATCGTGTTTGTAGCTAGACTTGATGAGTTTCCGAGCATCTTTCAGTTCAGTAGGCGTCGCTGAAATCCATTGGTTCTTCTCAACCTTTCGTTTTAAGTTACTAGTAAATATCATTACTGTTTCAACAACTTTTTGGACATCATTTCAAGCTATCTCGAGCTGGTTTCGCTTTTATTATTGAACAACTTTAGTTGTTCCTGAAATGTATCCTTAAATTTTTCATCATAACTTGAACTGTAAAGGATTTTCTTGCTATGGCTTGTTTACATACATTAAGACTTAAACAAATACTTGTCTGAGCTACATCATAATCTGGGTCAAAACACATGCTCCTGAATTATCAGTAATCTATCGAGCCTCTCCAAAGATAGCTGATGACATTAGGGTCTGTTTGAGTCCTTCATTGAATCGATTGTGTGGTTCACTACGTCAGATGATGTCTTACCTTATGTTTAATGTGGGTGCCTACTAGAAGTATACGGTTATTTGAGCGTAGTTGCAGCAGATAATCGCTATTATCTGTTTGCTAAGCCGTGATACTGTATGACCAACCTAATTGGCTTTCGGTTAGGCTTAGTCTACCTACGTGAGCATTACAATCACTTGTCACTACTACTATACCTAAGTGTTTAGATATCGAAGGAGGTTGGACAGTTTACCATTTAACTCATCTTTAACTTCATCCAAGATGCAATCAGATAAGTGGCGGTTGTCACTTCTCGGTTCCCTACTCCATAGAAGAATATTTCTTTTTGAGAGAACTGGAAAGGAATTTGGGTTGGCAGAAGTTTTAGTAACCTGGGAGTATGGATACAGTGCCCAATAGACAACTTCTTGAGGTCCATCACGCATGGCCTTTTCATAGAGGTTTTGATGTGTTAGCTCCGCATCTTAAAGTGTTTTACCTCTGAAGAAAAAAAATCCGTGGGTTAATTTGAGGTATGGCATTTTTAGGGTCGGTTTTTTCTAATCTCTTCCTTTGTGGGAAGGCAACATCACTGCAGTTTCTGATTGTCCGAAGGGAACACCTTATTGCTGTCAAGTTCTGTTGAGTAATTACGATAGGCAAGCCCAATCACCAGGTCACGGTAGTTGCTCCGGTCACGAAGCACATATATAATAATATAAAAGGGCACCAAAACAAATATGCCCCAGACAATAAAAATGAGATTGTAGAAAGATAGACAAAGGAATGTAAACATGATATTGTTTAATTTGATGGTCGGTAAATAGGTGTGTATTTACCATGGTTAATTGGCCTATATGAAGGGGTTTGTTGAGTATATTAAGACGGTGAATGACAAAATCTCAGCGTGGATAAAATAAAAATCCTGGTTTTTATCGGCTTCTGTTCCCTGTCACACAGGAAACACTTTCTTCTGCTTATCTGACATAATAGTTCTCTGTGTTTTTTTGCTTAGAGATTGTGAAATGTCGCTTTCGGTAGTAAAATGCACATATGGTTTGTAATTATCTGATCATAGGTGTTATTAATGTATTATAATGACTGAATTAAAGTCCTAGGTTGTGGTAAACCGATAGATGAGATTGTGAAATTTCATCAAGTGATTTGACTGAATTATGAGTCTTATATTTAGAGCCACCAACCACCGCATTCCACTGTATCGACTATCATAAGTGGGCTGATAAAAAGATGGGGACAGCGAGACGAAAACAGCTTAGGTACATTGGGTTGTTAAGTTCAGGTTTGATCCATCTAGGTTGATACAAACATTTTGGTTTCAATCCATGAAACGATGGTCACACATTCTAAGTAATGTGGCTGAAAATCAATAATTAATGCACATATTTATACAATCTTTTTATGATCCTCTATATTTTGATCGTAGTATTATTTCGTTTCTTTTTTTTGGGTCACACTCTCAGAATTGCTATTTCCATGCAAGCTGAATATTTCCCCCCACATTTACTTAACCTGGAATTGCCAGGTTAGAGGTTTAGACTCTTCAACTTAAGGTTTTTCAAACGATGGGTATTTCTCACTCATATCAAAACTAATCTAATCTTACAGCATAAAAATGTTTTTTTTACTAGACTGCTCTAATATTAACTAATAAATCATGCTGTAAAGTTCTATAAGAAGTTATATATCACAACTTGAGTATTGTGCATCCAACTAACAGTTTTGTCTAAACTACTGTCGATTGATAAAACTATAAGCCTATATCGACTGAGGCGGTTCACAAATGCTTTGTGCCGTCACTTTCTCAGGCCTCGAGTGCTGACCAGTATAGGGGTAAGTTATGCAAAAGCTAGGGGTATGGCACAAGATATAAAGCTGTTGACTATCGGCTTCCTGTTCGGGGCCCGCGTAATACACATTACCACCTATTAAAAACGTTGAGTGGTATGGCGTAACATAGGTCGCATCAATTCATTTGGATTTATTTTCATCTTCCTGATAACGTGACCCAATATATACTAGTCCTAAATTCTACGCTGATGATAATTGATGAACTTACATTTTTCAACAAAAAAATCTCTGGCGAAATTTCGAGATATATATGTGTGTTCGTGGTTTCTTGATGCACTGTCTTATTTTGCCTCAGGAAAATATAGTCATGGAAACACTTACAATCCGAGAGAACATTACTTTTTCTGCTACACTACGATTACCTCGTTGTACTGCTGCACGTGAAAGAGACGAAAAAGTGTCCAGTGTCATTGAAGAACTTGGTCTTACCTCTGTTGCTGATCGGATAGTAAGTTCTCTGAATATATATGATGTATTCTTTGATTGTGGGAAATGGCATCTGTAAGTTGAATTATTCTTTATGCGGTGTTTGTGGAGATCGTTGAATTTTGTTGAGATTACGAACAGACTTACACTAGATAACCACTCAAAACCAAGAGAAATTGAACAGCTGTTTCATTCTAGTATGCGGCTCAGAAGTGCGAATGTATGACTCACTCATACTCAGGACCTTCAATTCTCTCACCAAGCTTCTAACTTCTAGACCACTGAAGTGGTATTTAATGTCTTGCATTTCGCGAATTGATTTAAGTTAAACATGTAAATCCTCAAACATTAACTCAGTGGTCCATTGGTTAAATGCTCGGCAGGAGGTTTGGAGGTCCTGAGTTTGGTCACTGATGGAGTCGTGGATGTTTACTGCCTAGGATTCTCACACCAGGACGAAACAACTGTCCAGTGTGTCCTGGTTTTCAATAACAGTTTAATTTAGTTATATACGTAATTCCAATAACATTAAGAAATTTCGACAAACCCCCTTTACTGATGGTTATCATGTGCTTACAGGTGAGCATTAATTCTCGGAATCATTGTGAGAAGCAGTCTTCACTGGAGTTCAACCGCGTCGGGTGTTAGTCAGTTACCCATTGAAGACAATGGTAAATGGTTGGACGATATCTCCCATTGTACTTTACTTGGTGTCTGTTATTCAAGCATTGTACAGAAAATATGTATTTGGATCTTTATATCCATACCAAACAAATTCAATCATCCAAATAAATCTGCTAAATATAATGAAAATTTGTTTTGTAGTTATTTTATTTTCCTCCTTCCATTCAAACTGCCAACGGGCTTGTGAACTTTTAAATTTTAACACTTGTCTGATACATGTCATTTATATTGATTTATCTCTTGAGCATATTTTCCAATCAGTTGAATAAAAAGGTATTTCTTCATGAACTATGAATACCGGAGTAACGAGTCTTCAAAGAATACTTACTATATATTCCTAGTAATACTACTGTTTTTTATTATTACTACTACTCTTCCCATTACCAAAGAAAAGTATGTAAAATAAAATATCAACGTTACATCCTCTACTAAAGCTGAAGGTCAAGAAATTCTGACCTCACCTTCATATGGCCATAAATTTACAGTCTCTATCATAGATTTCCTCACAGCCTTCAAGTTGTCGGGGTATTCCTATGATGCAATAAGATGAAATTGACTGTCCGTTGGGTAAATTGGGGTTAATGAGTGCATATGATCCACTTAAGGGGTACATAACAATGTTACTTAGTTATAGAGACAAAAATTGTATGACCTTGAGAGAAAGATATATTAACAGCTAACTATACCTTTGACCCTGTTTACATTTGTCTCTTATGTGCACATGTGTATTGGATACAATCATTGGATACAACCAATCTAGGTCACATGTACTTAAACATTAAACATTAAATCGTCGTAGCGTTTGTATTTGGGAAAGTAAATAATCTTTTTTATAACTTTGGTGGATTCTTGAATTTTTTGGTTGTCGATATCGTAATAATAAGATAAGCAGCAGTCAGTACCTAGGGCATTAATAATTTTTAATGCCGAAGAATGTGCTCGTGATAAGAAATGAGTCAACAACTCAGATTTACATTTTCACCTTAATTATCTATCGTAATGTCATCTAGAATGTCTATATTCGTATCCCCATTAAAATATGTAGAAGAAAAATTAATTACTTTACACTGGTATATATATATCTTACCGTTACAAAAATTCAGATTGGAACTCAATCAACCTGTGGTGTTTCTGGGGGTGAACGTAAACGTACATGTATCGGTATTGAGTTAGTGAATGATCCTTTAGTTCTCTATCTGGATGAACCTACAACAGGTTTAGATTCATACACTGCTGGGACAGTAATTCAAACACTTAGACGGTAGGTAAATATAGTTTTTTCTCTTGAAAATATTGTCACTAAAACAATATCTGTAATTCGCATGAGTAAACTTCTATTTCGGATTAAAAATTTGATACACTGTGTAATGAGCTAATGTCAAGCGACTCATTCTTATTATTTTCAGTGAATAAAATCACTTCATATGTGGTTGTTTATTCAAAAACTTGGAACTTGTAAACACCACGAATCACTTGGAATGTTTGTGTTAGTGCGATATGGATTAGATCAAAGCATTATCGTACAGAATTGTGTTGTGGCACACTGATCGGCCATTTCATAACCAATTAGCGCTAGCGGATATTTGAAGCAGAATCTAGAATTTTCTTATGTGAAGTATACCAAACGTCTTTCTTATTGTGATTTATAATGCCGCCCAACCTTGTTATTTGGAATGTAATTACATTCCTGTCCAATTGTGTTCTGATTTGGGGACTTGTCAAATGAAGTAGTGTCCAAGATTACCGAGCAATAAGAATCTCTGGGTGGTAGTAAGAGAAATCATAACACTGGGTTTTCTGAAATCCCAAATTGATTCCCCTTTGACCAACGTTCTTGCTTAATGACTGTATGACTATTTTTATCTCTATTATATATAGGCCATTAGCGGGTTATCCGTGAATAAGGCAACAAACATACTGCTCTATGGAATTATTTCAACAAGATTACTGACCTTCCCAAAATTGTTTCGTAAAGAAACTTTTTCTTGTGTCAATCATAAGAAAATAAAATATCTTTTCCAGTAATGATTATCCAACTATATTTCCAAGTTATATGGATTAAAGTAACAAAGCTTGCATTATTAGATAAAACTTAGCATTTAGCACATACTCGAAGTTTATGTACTAAATGTTATGTGTACGTGTTGTTTATAAATATTATATTTGAACTTCTCATTATAACTAGTTCTTCATGATGCTGCTCAAACATCAAGTATGTGTTTGTGTAATTAGCTTCAGATCATGATTTTTCTATGGATGCGGTGCAATATGATTCAGTCAACAAATGTAGGTTTTTATTCTCGTCTTTGAGCCGCACTTTGGTGAAGGGCTATTTGTACTATGAAGCTGCCCAAACTAAGGTCAATGGGGTGGCAGAGTTCGAAACCGAGACGTGCTGGTTGGAAGCGAAATGTTCCAACCAATAAACCATTACTCCTTGTCTATGTGAAAGCTGGTGATATTACTTGGTTGCTTGAACTAAATTTCCTAGAACGGAAAATGAAACCCCTATTGTCTGGATGAAAGTTGACTACTTCAACTTATAAACCATTCCTCAAAAATAAACTGATATTTATTTAGACTTGTTTATCGTTATTGAGGTGTTGAGATTTTTATATTTTATTGCATTTTAATTGTGTATTCTCGAACAAGTGTTTTATTTAGTATTGCATTTGATAGGATTTGTCGGCCTAAATTAGTACAATAATGGTTGATAAAATATTTTGTGACTTTTTAAATAATATGCAGTTTTATGAGAAAATTATATTTGAAATAATCTCAGCGATTGAAGTTTAAATAATTCCAACGTTTCGTTCAGTTAATTTTGTGGACTTCTTCAGGGTAATAATCAAAGAAATATATTTCAATAATGCAATGAGAAGATAAAGTTTCTCAGAATTATGCGATACATTTCGAGCAATCTGATTACACATATACTTGTTAAGACATTTTTCTATGAAAATTTATACTGAGGGTAGCAGCTTCAATCCTGGCAACACCGCTTAGCGTGATGTTCTCACACTCACTAATCCAACGCAAACTACCGGACATTTGGAAGCTGGCTCACATCACATCAATTTTCAATGGAGGTCGACGCAGCCAAACTTCAAGCTACCGACCTTCAAAAATTATGGAGTCCTTAATATTAGACGATATACACGACTATTTATTATCTTTAAACTTTTTTTTCATCCCAACAGCACGGTTTCAGAAAACATCACTCCTGTATAACCAACTTGCTGACTGCGGTGGGCAAATGGACAACCATCCTTGATCGCAAGGGAAAGGTTGACGTCATTCACCTTGACTTCTCAAAAGCTTTTGATAGGGTCAGCCATATATGTCTTATCAATGAGCTCTAACCATTAAGTATCAAATCATCTCTAATTGACTGGCTCACTTCATATCTAAAAATCGACGTTTTAATGTTAGGATTAACTTCTCTTTCTCTCAGGCTATGGAATGTCCTAGTGGGTTCCCCCAGATTTCAGTACTAAAACCTCTTCTTCTCTTGATTTATATAAACGATCTTCCACAACAGGTATCGTCTGACATTACTTTTTGCTAATGATGTGAAACTTTGGAGAGATACACAACCAAGAGGATATACTGGCACTTCAGGAGGATCTGACTCGACTTCAAAGTTAGACAGACGACAACGGACTTACCTTTAACACTTCAAAGTGTAAAATAGTCCATCTGAGACATGCTGCAGACTACAGTTACAACTTGGGAAACTCCTCTCTAGAAGTATCCCAAGTTGAAAAAGATTTAGGAGTACTGGTACCCTACGATTTGAAGTCTTACGCTGGCTGTGACAAAAATGCCTTTCGATCAAACCTTGCACTGATAACATTGAAGCGCATTTTCGACCAGAAATGCAAATTCTTAATAACATTTGTTGAAAAACTCATTCATCTGGTACATATTTCTACTTATTTTATCATGAAATTTATCTGAAACTGTTGCTTTGCTAATCCTAAATACTTCCGGAGTGGGTGGCTTATTGTTCAAAGTCTGACCTCCAGCATATATGTCCCAGGTTTGAACCCAACCCTATTTATTTGCCTGGGAAGCGGAGTAGTATCATTAGCTGTCACACTTAGAATGTGGCTCATGCTCAAGTATCTGGTGAATGAGTTAGTTTACATTTTCAGATATTCTACTCGTGAAAAATGTCTTAATCATGTAAAGTTTTGTCTTAAATTCTAACACTTAAACACTGTAGAATATCATTTTTTTAAAAATTCGTTTTTCAGATTAGCAGACTCTGGTCGGACAATTGTTTTTTCAATCCATCAACCAAAATATTCAATTTATCGTCGATTTGATCGACTTACTATAATTTCCAATGGACAAATGATTTACCATGGACCTGGTGGTCAAAAGCCAATTCTTCATTTTGAAAATTGTGGTCAGTAGTAAGAATAAGGAGAAGAAATTTCTTATGTTCGGTATATTGATTACTTCTAATTAGCCTTACCGATGATTTTCCTTATTTTCATTCTAAAGTGTGCAACTATATTGCATACAAGTGTAAATGTTTATTGCGGTGCAAACATAGATTGTCACGGTTAGCTTCATTCTTTTATGGATTATTTTTTCATCAATCACTGAAGTGTGGTTTCCAAGAAACGAATGTGTAAATGTATAATTCAAGTTGATTGTTCACATCATTAAATACATTCTTCCCATCTTTCAATTCGTCTCGTCACGAACGTCCTTGTTTACCAGTCAACTTCCCTACCATAAGTAATTATGTAATTCAGTAACTAAGCATGAAATTTCCTATTCAATCATGGGCTGCACGTTTTTAAGTGCGAAAGCGGGTAGGACTACCCGGCTCCTCAAACTAAATCAAATGGGGCAAAGTTTGAAGGTCGAATGGTTTAACTCCCACTACTAGTCATTATCTTAGGAAAATAAAAATTTTCATCACGAAAGAGATGGAAAGGCATTGGAAACTGAAGAGCAACAAATACTTATCTCATCTTAGAATTTGGACATCTTAAGTCATGTGGCCACACATAGAATCGAGTATATAACCTTCAGACTAGTAATTCAACTTTATTACATTGCTGAGATATTCCTCCTCCACCTCTATTCTAAACGATGTTTTATGAGTCCATTTATATCCTGTTGTTTTTTCACGTAAACAATTTAGAAGTAACCTACAGACTTACTTATTGTATTGCATATTCAAATAAATCTTTTTTAACCACCGTTTAACTGTCTTATTGACATTTTACTTTGAAGTTCCTATTAAATCTTTCCCTGACTTACAACGTACCTCATACTAAGTATCTATTATTAGGCTAATTTTCACGTGTTTTGTCGTATAACTTCTAGATATTGGGCGTTTTTTAATTGTTTGAAAAATGTCTAAATAACCCACAGATTGATTGTTAATGAATTGTTACAGTTAAGTGAAGAATAAACGTTGGTTTTTTTTACAGATATGTTGTAATCTCTTCTATGGAGTCCGAAACATTGTCTTGGTCGACATGCTATTTTTACAATTAAAAAAAAACGCGAAATCACTAGTGCTATCATTGTGAATTTGTTATGCCCGCCAATCAAAAGCAGAGGATTATCAATCGGATCAAGGACGCATAAAGCACGTGCGAGCAGCCTAGAGCCCTGAATGGTCCTGCCTCCCGCCTAGCCCAGCCAGTTAAGGCCAGAACACCAGTCTCAGCCTCTGCAATATGAATTATTATATTCCAAACATACTCTGTTTATATACCAATCAAACAGACCACAACGTACCAACGAAATATGAAACAACGTTTGTGCATGAATTAGGCAGATGTGGCTGTGAATGAGGGAGGTAGTAATTAATATACTGGGTAGAACTCAAGAATGGTAAAACATATAACAATAGTTTATGGGTCAAAATAAAGCTTATAATAAGAGGAATATGAGTATGCATAGTTTAGTTACCTAATAATTGTACAAAAGAAATATACATTTAGTATTGATTCATCAATAGATCCTAAAAGTTACCATTCATTATTCTTGTCGAGACATAACAGAATTACAGAATGTCCTTTTAATATTATTCACTCAACTTTTTCTCCGTTTCTTCCCTTAAATCATAATTATGTCATACTATTTTGTGAAATATGTATTTATATCTTGAAGCTCTGACGTTCTCATGTATGTATGTATATTTTTCCTATATACTGAACACAGACTTAGAGTAGGTCTTGGATCCAATTTCCAAACACTTGTTTTTTTCAAATCTTTCACAATCTACATCGATTTAAGTAACTGGGTGGTAGTGGTATTAGTATTACTACTCTCCGTACAAAATGTTGGACTGAAAAATGGGTTCCAACCAAAAAAGCTTGTTATATATTGGATCACCAAATTTTATCTAATCATAGCTTAACTACTTTTTATTTAAAGGTTATTTCATTGAAGGTCATAATAATCCAGCAGATTTCTTCATGGATATTTTGCATGGAGAATTTGATATTGATGCAACAGTTGTACAACAAGAGAATATTCCAGGTAATGTGAACATGAAGTAGAGAATAATCATCTGATTTATCGTTCATGTATTTACTAAAATGCAAATGACTCACTAAATTCTACCTTTAATTATAAACTAGTCGTTTTGATTATATTATTGTATAACTTGATCCTTATTTATTTATTCATTTTAAAGCATTGTGTGTTCCATATGATTATCTCGGTAGTACATTTAATTGCAAGTTTTTGATGAGGTTAGATTGTAGCTAACAGTCAGACGCCGTGGTAAATGGTGAAACCCACTTAATAGTATTCAGGATGATATCATTGGTTGTATATTACCTATAGCTATTGATTAGTTATAATGTAGTATTGAGTGCTATCTTATATCATTTATCAACAATACAATAGCATCTAGTAGTTAAGCGTTTTTTAAAAAATCTCTTTCAAACACCACTCGTGAAACTTATAGGTGAACATTTTTTTCCCTTGAATTTGTCAATAATAAACTTATCGGGCTAATTGGAATATTAAATCTCGATATAAATGGATTTTTGGTCTATTTTATTGATCATGCAGTAATTTCTTTTGATGTTTACTTTGTACAATGATCCTTTGCATATGTCAATTGATATATTCTGTGCAGCTTCCTCATTTAGTCTTGTCGATGTTATCAAGTTTCGGGGTCAAAGAGAAAATAATTGTTATGGGAAATTCTCCTTGTTGGCGAGATAAACTGACCGTACTGTTTGCTTTTCAATCACAGTCACTTTAAGACTAAAAAAGTTATTTAACTATTAACTCTTATTTTACTCCTGCTAAAAAGATAGTTCACCCATGCTTTTGTGATTCAGGTTTTATGGTTTATACTAGAATTTACCTAATGTCGATGTAGTCTACCTGTCTGTTTTAGAGAGTTGTATTAAGTGTCTGAAATGTGATAGCATATTGAATATTTTATTTTCTTACTTAAATCATCTCGATTTCGTAAATTGCTTTAAATCTACTGAGATAGACTGAATTTCAAGAATTTCACTTTCAATTAACCTTTTCAAGGTCGTTTCCTGTTTTAATGAAAAATTGGTAAATTTTGAATGCATAGAGAACATAATGAGTTGGTGTGTTCTATTGAAACTCAATCTGTTAATGGTTATGAATGAAAATTTCAAACTGTTGAACACGTTAAGTACATAAATAAAAATAATATATTTGTAATATCCCAATGAGTAGAAAATTGGATTTTCTGACGTTTCGTGACTTAGTGTAAGTCACTTCTTCAGAGAATAATTTTTATTTGGTTATTTATTCTCTGAAGAAGTGACTTACACTAAGTCACGAAACGTCAGAAAATCCAATTTTCTACTCATTGGGATATTACAAATATATTATTTTTATTTATAACAATGAACCAAATGCTCAATTTATTCGAAATTATCAAATCAAACCTTGGTAATGACACCTACGTTAAATACATTTTGAAAACTCAAAATATTGACCTGAAAATAGCTAATATTTAAGCTTAGTTTCACTGTTTACCTTCAGTAACAATTTGGAATGAAAAGCCTTTATGGTAATTAAATTAAGCAGTTTATTCCTCATTCTTTTTCATTATCTAAGTATCTTATTTTCCCATACTGATACGACTTTGTGCTATCCAAGGAGAAAAACTATAAGACTAGTCATTCAGATTGACATTATAATGTATTATGTTTATTGTGTTCTTAAATCATTCTAGGTACAAGTGAAAAAGATGTTTGTAAAACCATCCGTGAAACGGTTTGTCGTAGGCTTATTGCGTGCTGGCTAGAGTCTACACTGTGGAGAGAGTAAGTGTGTTAATATATGTAGGAAGAAATGTGCGTTTGAATTAAAGACCTCTTTTTGTCATGTTGACCTATTGACAGATAATTCCAATTTAAACATTAAAAATTGAAACACGAAGTTCAGAGAAGGGATCTCTTCTCAACGAATTTATTATCAAGTTGCACAATCGTATATATAACAACATAGATTTAGGTTTGCAGACGGAACACTTGAAAGAACTACTGTTACGTTGTCCAGTTCAATTTCAACAGTGGAATATATTGACAAAGAGATGGGATCGCAATGAGGTCTCCATTGGGTCCAATTTTAGCAGACTGCTTTATGGCGAAACTAGAAAACGACCAACTCAGTTCAATGATTAATCGACTTCACCTATACGTAAGATATATGGACGACAAAACTGTCGTTTGTGACGATAGTATCGAATTTGAGGATATCTTACACATCTTTAAATCATGCCACCCTTCCATAGACTTCACGTTAGAAAGTGAGAGAGACCAATCAATCTCTATTCTCGATGTACGTCTGATGAGAAGGAGTAATGGTTCCTTAAAAAGACCCATCTATAGAAAACAAACATGGAATGACCAGCTAACCAACTTCTATAGCTGGGTTCCTTCAAATAGAAAAAGAAATTTCATCCACTCTCTATTTCATCGAATACATCGGATATGCAGTGTGCAATACATTGACGAAGATTTCGCATTCCTCAGGAAAACCTTGACGAAAAATGACTACCCGGACCGTTTCATAGAGAAGAATATGAAGAGAAGTAGTTGCGACAGGAAATCTTGTTTCATCCCAAATAAAAACCTCTATATAAGTCTGGAATTTAAAGGGGATTGAACATCTGACGTAATCAAAAATCGTCTAATGACAGCGATTAATGCGGCAAAATTGTGAATAACCTTCCCTAGTAAGAACTTATTTTCTGTATCCAAAAAAAGATAAGCTTCCGCGTCTGGTCGCCTTCATGTGCATTTACCAGTTCACCTGCTCTTATGGAGCAAAGTACATTGGCCGTAGCCAGCGCTCGCTTTCAAATTGGATACGGGAACATGTCCCAGTTTGGTTCTACAAGGGTGAAAGAAAAGCAGTTAGGAGTTCTGTACTTGAACACCTAATCGACTGTAATCATTCTACGGATCGACAATTTAATTTTAAGGTTGTTTATATGATTCGTTCAAATCTACCTAGATTTCTTCTTATCCAACTCCTAAAAATAGCCAAAACTCTTATCATCCACGAGCTCAAACCAGAACGATGCGTACAAAAGAAGTACGTCTTATTGTTATCGTTACTTTGGCCTTTATTATTATTATTATTATTATTATTATTATTATTATTATTATTATTATTGCATTCCCTTTTACTTGTCTTATATTCTCTTTTTTTTATCCATAAATACTCATCATATCACCTTATTTATTTTTACACCTCTATGACCTTTGATTATTTTAACAAAAACATTTTAATCATCTTATTATATTCACTAAATCTATTGTTATTATTCGTATTACGTAATCTAGTATTATAATCTTCTATCCTCCATCTTGGTTATTCGTGTTCATATTTCCTCACGAAATTAGTACTTTAACAAAAAATTTTCATATATATGTACGATTGTACAGCTTGATAATATATTGACGTATTTCAACTGTCTTCCTCACGCTACCATTGCTTTATTCTCTAGAGAAGTGGCTTGCATTGAGTTATGAAACGTCAGAAAACTCAATTATTCTACTCATTAGAACATTACAACTATATTGTATCATAATTGAACATTATCACAGCTTAAGTTTCTTTGCAAACTATTAATGATAAACTATCTCTAATTCATGTGATCTATTATCGTAAAATGAGCAGTTATATATATACTATAAATGTTTTAGTCTTTTTGAATGTCGTTTTCTAATCCATTCTGTTGTCTGTGGAAAAAAATTTCAACACGGCACCTTAACTTAAACCCTTCAAAATGTTCGTATATGGTAGAATGTGTTGAGAAGAAATGATTAAAAACTGTCACAAAGTAATTTTAAACAGAATTGTATTGAAATACATACATTGAAAATGAAGGGAATTCATCACTGGTTTGTATCAATTTTGAACCGTCTATATTTGAACTCTCACCATCATTCACTCTGACTGAGTAGTTCATATTATTTTCGTGTAATTGTGAACAGAAAATTATGTTCAAGTGATACAATGCTCAAGACAGGCCTAACAATCAGATTTTAGTTGATTGGGAAATGATTGCCCTAAAGACTAATTACTTACATTTTGTCATGCTTATTTTGTGTTGACACTGTATAAATGTCCCATTTTATTTCATAAAAAGCACAAATATCCTTGCGTCTATATCAAGAGAGCTTTTATACAAACTTTACTACTCAATATTGTTTTCGGGCAGGGGAGAATAATTTAGGAGCAGTGTTATTCATTTAATTTTAGTCGGAGTTTTGAATAATTAACTTAGTACACAAACGTATAATAAAAATATTATTTGGTCAATAATAACGTATCGCTATGTTACACTGAATAAATACTCATGAAATTATGTTTTACAACAACGTTGAAGTGCATATATTTTCACACAACGTACGTACTGCCAATTCTTAATGTCATGGATTGGTTCCGTTGTTTAATTTGACCGCTCATTCTATCCTTATCTTTGTTCCACCTACAATAGTTTCACTCATCAAGATATGCGTTACTGAATCAAGCTACCTAAAAAAGTAACCAGTCTTTTCAGACAATATTTATATACATCAATACATCCTTTATTGTACAATTATTTCCCTTGAAATCATATCATACAGCTAAATGATCTAAGAGATTTGTAGTACATCATCTTTTGAACATAAATTGCTTTGGCGAATCTTGTTTTGTACTTTGATAAATATTGACTTTTACACTTTTACCAATGCATCTATGTAACATATGCATTTTTTAATCACAGAACGTAGATAAACAGAGACTAACCAATCATCACAAAGTGACCTTCATATTCACTATGCTTTTAATTAAAAATTTATTTAAAAGAATGTTGTGTTTGAAGGTTACTTTAAAAACTATGCAATGTTGAGTTGTTTTCTTTAAGTTGGAGAATAGTTAGTACATTTTAATGTAACACTAAGATGATTGTGAAATATATTTTCAAGTGATAGTAACACGTGAAAAGTATTTCTGAAATGATTGGTTAAAAAAATCAATATAGGAATTCTTACGAAGTTCATTTGTTGATGTACTTACGGCACACTAATCAGTTGGTAGTTAGTTTTATGAAATAGCTTTCAGTACGATTGTATATTAAGTAATTTACATAACTAATATGATGAAATATTAGTATCATAAGCTCAGTGACAGTTTTATTTACTCAAGTTTTTTTTCAGTTAGAATTATAAACACTCGTTTACTAGGTGTGATCTGGCTTACTACAAATCATGTGTAATATCCAGTTACTTTGATCTGCTTAACATTTCATTAGTTCAGGTAGTACTCACCACAGACTTCATAGTTCTATATTAGGGTACATAGTATTCAGTGATTTACGGTTTAATTTCTCTGACAAGAATCAAAGCGACTCAACTGTGTCACATAATTTATTTTTATAAGGAGAACAGTTAACGTCTGAATGGTTCAATAGTAAGTCTTCTTACTCTCTTTAATACTTAATATCTTCAAGGAATTATCGCGCAGAAGAAGTGCAAGTGACACTTTGATAAATGATGATACAATACATTTTTTCCGGGGATTTCACTGAATTCACTCAGTATTTCCACACAACTGCCTTTATCATTTTGTTCATAAAGTGCTGATGGATTAGACACGTAAAACTCAAAGGTTTGATGAAATTTGTATCAGTGGTTGTCAACTTACCAAACTTACAGTAAATGCCTTCATTAGTTTTGTTCACATGATGATCTGATCAGAATTACAAAATCTAATAAACAGTGATTAATATTTCTTTTTGCACGAACAAAAATACATCTGAAACTAATCGCTGTTCAAAAATATATGTTGTTACAATCTCTCGAATTTTCCGATTTTTGAGTATAATTTAGTCATTTGTACGTAAAGCTCGAAACTAAATACAAGAAGTAGGATTGAAGGAAAAACCATACTATAAATAAACGTTTTGTTTGATGTAATGATCTAATGATACTATTGAACTATACTGATTTAAATGAGGAAAATTGTCTCATCGATTGAGCGGTGTTTATACTTTTTGTCTAGTAATTAAGAGTTATATGTACAAATCATTTAGTTAAAGTTGATTCAATTTCAATATATTGTGTATTGTGAATTCACAAATCTCATCCTATCATGTTTGTGATAGTTCCAAGGAATTCCACGAGATTATTTAAAGTTTGAATTTGTAAGTCCTCAGGTTATTTCAGATTTTCATAGCAACGACTAAATCTTTATCACAAGCTGTTCATATGTCCAGTTTTTTACTCTATGTCAGGAGACTGACATATCGAAAAAAAATTAAAGGAATAAAAATTCTACCAACATTCAATTAATGCTATGTAAAAACTTTAATCAAATAAACAACAGATAGATAAGCAATATTAGAAGAAATATAATCAGTGGGCGTATTGCGAAATAACAATAGGAAGATACAAATAAACAACACCAAATCTTGAAGTTATTTTCAAAACTGCCGAATAAGAACTATTTTGACTGCTTTACCATTATAGTACACCAAATAAAATCCAGTAGTATTCACTTAAAGGAAGTCGCAAACATATCAGCTTTAATGTTTGTCTTCATGAATTCCTCTATGTTGATTTTTCCCGTTTTAGATGCAAAGTATTTCTGGCAGAATGTAGTAAGAATTTTTATCAGAATAGATTAAGTCAATTGAAGCAGGAAAATCTATATAAAAATCAAAAATACAATTCAGCGACGACAAGAAAAACAACAACGGCAATCACTAAACATATTCAGCATAAACAAACGAGATTCAGCAAACAAGACAAACAGTAATGATATATTTTTTTAATGCAATAATCATTGGTATATTTATATATAACTTTTGCTACTTCCAAATTTATAAATTTGGCTTTGAATTACACTTCATCACGTAAGGTGTAGGCGATACTAGTGTATTATCCATGAATAGCTAGATAAGGCGGGATTGGAACTGAAGATCTACCCTTTGAACACTTAGTGCTTAAAACCAATAAGGTATGATATCTTATATAAGTATAGTCTTAATAGTACATGATGAATACTGCTGAGTGACTTGCGTTATTACGAAATCATCGTTAGTTGAAGCCGAGTTGAGTAATCTAACTACAAGATTTCACTGTTAAAGAGGTTTTTCTTTTGCTTCACGTATCCTTAAGATACTCACCTAACATTTCATTATATTGACTTTCAAACCATGTATTCTCATTCCATTCCAGTTCAGGCCGATATAGACTTTTCATATATTACTGCTTGGATAAAAAAACGTCTAGTCGACCGACTCAGTTCTATGTGGAGTTTTAATAAATAGTTTTGACTTCATACGTGGAACATCATAAAAATTGTATTTGTGGAGCTTTTGTAAATATTCCTTTTATCTGTCACTGAAGAATTCTCTTTAAATGACGTTTTTTATGGATGAATGTTTCCATATCTGGTACATGCAACAGATTCACCACACTCCAACAGAAAATTAACTACATCTATGGTTCGATTATCTTGTATTGTTTAAAAAAATCGGAGGTCAAGTTGATTCAGTTTGTGTTTTTCTTTCTGTGTCACTGAATCCTCTTTTTTCTATCTACATAACGTTCCTTTTTTTAATTTTCATCGTTTTAGGCTTGATTGCGAATTTGTACAACCAGGCAATTATTTATCAACAATAAATAAGGAAATTGAAAAATTTGATGAATTATGGGCGTTGAGTCGTTCTCTTTGTACTACTGATACGAATCATGAAGATGATGATGACAATAATATTCACTACCAGAATGTTGATTTTCAACAGGATAATTTGTATTCTGCACCAATGAATAATAATAATAATTTCTTTTATTATAATACAACTGTAAAAAGTCAGAAATTAGATAACTGTTTTTCTTGTAAATGCAAAAAACGATCATCCAATTATCAACAATGCTCAACTACATTCTGTTATCAATTGTTTACACTTAATTGGCGATCATATTTAAGTATGAAAAGGTATGTACCATATGCAATCACAATCCTTTCTTTTTTTCTGAAATAATCCTACTGTGATGTGTGCTACTTATATTGACATAAGTAGTATATGATGTTAGTCGTGAACAGAATGTCTGACGGCAGAGAGATAAGAGAATCGAACAGTAAAGAATGGAACAGGGTTCAATTTGTATGAGAATGTAAGAACAATGAAGCCTGGGTCATTTTGAGACAATTGGTGAACATTTTGCAAATTAAGCATTTACTTTATGGTTGTTAGATTTTATTAACAAGTTCTGTAGTTTTGCGTTGAGTGCGTTCGATTGTTCCTCATTGGTGTTCGTGTTCACTACACTATCAGTGTTTTTTTCAAAAAAAAGATACCAACGAATCCTACTAATAAGTATGTTTCAATACGGTTCAAACTTGTGTTTTTCTAAGTTTAATTTTCACTGTACCGGTTAAAATAAGTATACCTTTGTTTATCAAAACGACTAATTTATTATACAGTTGGAAAAACTAATAAGATATGTATTTAAAAATGGTACAAATTAAGAGATGGAAATTATTTAGTACTTGGTAATTTCGTAATATATATTTCCATATTAAGTGCGGTTTTCAAGTTAAACAGATCACTTGAAACGTTTAAAGGATAGATCGTAAATACTTCACGCTATGGCTTGTTATTGTACCAGGTTACTCAAACCTATATGATGGAATTTAGATTCTCTAAATTTCATTGACTCAAAGATTCACTATCACTTGTGACTTACAAAAAGCAATCTAAAATAAACTGATTAGACTTCATGATATTGCAAACGTCAGCAGCTGGAAACGTCATATGGTGTAATTATAATTTAGTCCTAGGTTATTGTCATGGAGATTCTAAGGTAATTTCAAAAATGTTAACGCTAGACTGAAGTTACTAATTTAATCACTCTAAGAGTGCAGGCACCAAATCTTAACCGAATTGGTATAAAGCAATAAAAAATACTGCAGCAAAATAACTTAATTCTTTTACTGAATTTAGTCTCTACTAAATGCATAAGATGAAGGTAAAATAGTGATTGTGAATTACTCATCAAAGAAAAATAGTTCGAAGTCCAAAATGTGAATAATTTGGTGCCAACTCAGTAATCAAAAAATTAAACGCTCATTTCCAGTTCTGGGTTCTATACTCAACAGACTCGTTGGTACTTCTTCTTAAAGAGTCATATTAAGCAAAAATTACTGTCTATTCTATCTTTTTCAATGGTGCTCTGACTAAATACAATCAATAAATTTTTATTTTATTACGAAGCTTTGTATGTTCCTAACTTAGCTGGTAATAAAGTCATCAACTTTTCTTTTGTATTAAACAGTTGATTTAAAATCTCACTTATTTTGACTTCACTATTCTGCTGAGAATGATGAATTTACCGAAATATTGGTGTGTTATTTGTAAATAAGATTGACATTTTCGCAACAGAAACTATAAATACTGATTAGAATTAAATTGTACAACTTTTTCTATCAACATGAACTTATTACTTAACAGCATTAATGGTGCGAATATTGTGAAAGTCGTAAATATTTGTAATTAATCATTTATTTATTTGAACACAAAAATATTGGTACAAGAGAGCGCCAATATAGATGCGCCACACAAAAAAATGAGAATTCGAAGAGAGAAAAGAAGGTAAGGAGCGTTAAAAAAACAAATAACGAACAGATTAGTGTAAAGTAGTGCAATAGTAATAATGGGGGAAACGAAAAGGCACAATCAGAAGAAATCTTTCAGTTAAGGGAGACACAACCACTGTTTATGAAGAAAGTAAAGGAAGGTTACAGCAGAATCGCCACTGGCTTCTATTCTGAGCCATATCTGATAACTTCTCTAGCCACAGTGTAGCACCATCTCTTGGACCCCAAACCAGGGAGTCATGAAGCACCAACACAAGCCAGTTCTTTGCAGCTTTCTTTCATACCACGACACCATATCATACACTGACCACCTCTCCGCTTTTTCCAACCAGTCTCAGCGTCGGCAAATAATGCACGACGTGGAATTCTCTGGGACGACATTCGTAGAACATGTCCAAGCCACCGAAGTCGGTGTTTCAAGATGGTGACACAAATTGGATTATCGTCTCTGCGCCCGAACACACGATTCCGAACCTCTGCATTAGTAACATGGTGTTGCCACAGGATGTCAGCAATCCTTCGGAGACAGTGATGATCAAACACAGAGAGTCGTCTAACGTCCTCAACTCGGAGGCCAGGTTTCACAAGCATGGAGCAAAACTGCTCTCACCGACGCGTTGTAGATCCGAACTTTTACAGCCAGACTAACATCACGAAGGTGCCAAAGATGGCTCAGATTGGCATAAACCGCTCTGGCTTTCACTATATGTGCATTGATCTCATCACTCACACCCACACCAGCACTTATGCAGCTACCTAGATACACGAACTTCTCGACTACTTCTATCTGCTCACCATCCAGGGTGAGTACAGGATTAGAATCTTGTCAGTCTTGTAGAAGTACTTTGCACTTCGAAGGTGCAAAGCCCATACCGTACCCATGGACACTGATTGCCAACTGATTAAGTGCGGATTGCATGGCTTGGATATTATCGCACAGTAAGACAATATCGTCCGCATACTCAAGGTCAAGAAGTCTTTCTCCAGGCAGTAGATCCACACCGCCATTACTCACATTCATCAGAACTGTTTCCAGAATGTCATCGATTGCAAAGTTGAAGAGGAATGGTGAGATTGGGCAACCCTGTCTAACCCCACTGCTTGAATGGAGCAACGGAGAGAGGTGGTTGTATGCCCTCACTCTGCCTGAGGTGTTCGTATATAAGGCCTTTGGATGTTAACAAACTTCTCAGGCACACCCTTCTTTAATAGACAATCCCAGAGAACAGTCCTATCCAACGAATCGAAGTCATCCCTAATGTCCAGAAACACTTCGATTGTTGACCTTTGATAAGTATGACGGTGTTCTAACATTTGGAGGAGGGTGAAGATATGATCAATACATCCTCGACCGGAACGAAAACCAGCCTGCTCCTCGCGAGTCAATCGTTCTCGGGTTTTGAACAACCTACGAAGTATGACGGAAGCCAATAGCTTGGACGCAATCAGAAGTAGACTTATCCCCCGATAGTTGTTACAGGAACGACGTGAACCCTTTTTAAAGATAGGGACAACTATCAACTCATTCCATGACGTTGGTACACTCTCTAGTTCCCAGACCTTTGTAAACAACGTCGTCAGTTCCTTTGTCAGAATGTCACCACCATCTTTAAAAAGAGTTGTAGGTAAGTCATCTGGGCCCGGTGGTTTGTAACGCTTCAAGGGTTGGAGTTCCTTGCGGACTTCCGCCTCATTTGGTGGATCAATCGTCACCGGCCATGGAGGGCAGGACAGTCTGACCGATGTTGTCGGAGCAGCAGGCCATTTGAACTGTCCTTCGAAGAATTCTGCCCATCGTCCAAGACGTCGATGGGTGTTAGTGGTTGGCATCCCGTCATCCTCACAGGTTGTGTCGCTCACACCAGACTTCTTGCTGCGAGTGGCTCGGATGAGTTGGAAGAGCTTCCGGCAGTTACCAGATGCAGCTTCTGCTTCCAGCTCATTAGCGCGCTCCGACTATCAGGCCTCTCGTTCCTTACGCAAGCTTTGCCCGATTTCATTATGTAACATCCTTCGTTTGTTGTCAAACTCACGGTCACGCGGAGTAGACCGGCGGGCTTCAATGAGTCTTAAGGAGCCTGAAGAAACCCAGTGCTTGTAAGCGGGACGTTTCGCGAAGCCGCAAGCGGCTTTACTCGCCATTTCGATGGCGTCATGAAGTTGCAACCAATGCTCATCTATTCTTTTTCTGTGCCTAGACGACCGACCTGAGCATTCAAGTCTCTGGATAGTACTACAATATCTGTCAAACGCACTTTCTGGAGAAGAACAGATAACTGGTGGTAAAACTCATCCTTGATTGCATCCGGGCTGCAATCTGTCGGCGCATAGGCGGAGATGACGAGAAGACATCGTTCATCACGCCGATTTCTTCTCACTTTGATGGAACTTTCTAATCTAACAGCACATAACCGACTGCGATCCGATGGGGATCCAATCGATTAGTGCTGACTCAGCTCTAGCGCTTAGTGCGACACCAACGCCAGCAAGACCAGACGAAGATGCCACGAGGTCCCCAGATAAACGCACGTAAAACAAGCTTTTCGAAGCGACAGATGGAGAGTGAATTTGTAGTACTTCACCAGAGTCTTAAATACGGGTCTTGGATAGACAGCAGACATCGATATTAAGACTTTCCAAAGATATAGCCAGTCCTATCTGTTGTCCGACCGACACTAGTGTGCGAACGTTGAAGGCAGCCAGTTTGAATGGTGCACGTGGTTTCAGAAAGACTGCTTCAGTTCTCGTATTCAGTGGTAACATACAATTTTCAACTAGGCAGTGACTCGAGAACGTCTAGATAGAGCCGAATTCCCACCATAGGCGAGGTGCTGTATAAGTTGAAAAATAAGGATACATAAAGTGGGAATAAAAGAGAGTGAATAAATGACGTAAAAAAAATAATAATAATAATGTGAATCATTTGATTGTTAATCTCAGCAAGAAGAGTACTTTTGATAAATATAGACAGTTCATCATATTTGTGTGTGGGCTGTGATACTGCTCGGGTGCCCAGACCGAAGCAGGTGATTATCTTAGAGGATGACACCCCGAGCATTTGACCTAAAGGTCTAACCCACAAGGCAGTGGAGCATCGTGAGGAGATGCATTCCCATGATAGCCGGTGACCAAAAATAGGTTCACACGCCATTTGTTCCCGCAGGGTACTGGAGCCCATGTGCAACATTGATTTGGTTTGGGGTCCGGTTAAAGCGCCGGACATTCGCTTTTTGTCCTCTCATTTTCGTAACCAAACCCCCGCCATGAGAAGGCACTGAGTAGGACTTCCCTGGCAGAGGCTATGTACGCGTGGCCGTGTGAGAGTATTTCGAGAGGGAGAGCGGACTCTCGGCTGTAACATGGCATTTGGGGCACTATTTGTCCTATTTGATGGAGAATTGTTGTCTATATTTTTACTCTAATTATTAGACACTCAGGCCACTTTATTCCCACATTCTCCTGTTTGTCAGCTTTTGTTTAATGTATAAACTGATGTTCTTTATTTTTACGTTCCTGAAGTTATCCTTAATGAATTATTGACTTATTATTCAGTTTTGCTGATGGCATTGTTATGCCTGTTTTGTAAATTCTTTTCCCTATTGATTTGTGTTCGAGTAATTAATCTATGAACTAAACTGTATTAGTATTGACCTCAATCGTTGATATGAAACAATCTATTTTAAGAATTCATTACAATTTTGTCTCATTGCTTTTCATCGAAATATTCTCAATTGAACATATGTATGTTTATAAATGACGAACTTTAGAGATCGATTTTAAAGTTAAACGGTTCGCCCGTTTGTTTTATCATTAATATTCTAATTTTCTTCATTCTTTTTTTTTTTTTTACTCTACTACCGTTGCAATACAGATCAGGCAGAACAATACTGGCACATTTTGTCATACAACTTGTAATAGCCTTATTTTTGGGCATTATCTATTTAAACATGAACAAATGGAGCGGATCTGGAATTCAAAATCGTGTGGGCTTATTTTTTATCACTTGTCTACATTTATTATTTATTAGCGGGACATTATTGGAAGTGTTTTTGAAAGATCGTTTGATATTTATGTAAGTTTATCTTGATGAGTTTAATATTAACTATCGTTATTATCTCATACACTGAATGATTTCAATTGATTTCGTCTCAACTCAATATAAATTTTTGAAGACAACAGTACATAACTACCTTCTTGCGAAGTTATCCGTTTTCTAATGTACAATAAATGTGCAGTATCTAGCGTTTTTCCTGCTCGTTTAGTGTGTGAATACTGCATATAAGAGTGTAAATTTGTTTCAAATTCCCTTTCAAAATTCTGAAGCTATCAACATCTGTTAGTCATGAATACGTTAGTTTAGCGCATCCTAATATGTCACGTGAAAAAAGCAAATAAAATTGAATTTAAGGCTTAAAATAAAATTCTTAGTGGCAATTACACATTCAGTAAACCTTCACTCACAAAATGAATTCGAAGTACTCCTAAACGCCTTGATATAGCGCACATATTGGACAATCGAAACCTGATAGATAACCTCTCCTCTATATTTGAGTATTTAGATTTCGTTGAGATCGTAAAATAATCAATATTAGACCACCACTAAAATCCTGGAATCACTAGACGGGCGTGTCGTCCCACTATGTGACTCCCCAGTTGTGCGCATCTGCGATCCCGTGTGCGAACTATTAAACTCCAGATTACTAAGTCGTCATTCAACGCTGTTGATGTCTAACTTCAATTGATCCATGATATTGCGCAACCCTTCATTGTTTTAAGTGGATAACTGTCTACACCCGACACGGATTGGACTCCATTGGTCATGGCTTCTTACTAGAACTCGGAAAATTAGCTCTCAAAGCTAGTCACTAGTGAGCACATGATAATTATTAGTATGGGATTGTGAAGATTTTATAGGGTTTTTTTATATAATGAACCGTTCAATGTTAGACCACCATTGAAAACCTAGAAACGTTGAACGACAAGAGACCGTAGATCCTGGGTTCTAGTCCTGCGTGCATGATTGCGTATGCGCAATGCTGAGGAGCCCCACTATGAAATGAAACAGCCGTCCAATGCTTCCGGGTTTTTACTGGTGTCCTAATATATAAATTGTTGTTCCTCCAGAACACTCAATCTGAGATATCTTAAAAAATGATTTATTCTAATTAGTTGAATGAAAAAAACTGCTCAATAAGATTATTCAAACTATAAGAATAATAAATTAAATCTATAATAGAAAAATATCTACCTGAACGATGAATTGTCTAAAATCATATCTCTTTTTAAATTTACCTGCTAATTAACATTCCAGTTATTACAATAAATTACAAATAATTATTTCATTGATTATTGTTTATTTGTTTTCTCTCCAATAATTAGACATGAAACATCAACTGGATTTTATCGTATTTCAGCATATTTTCTTTCTAAAATTTTATCGGATGTTTTGCCAATAAAAGTGATACCAGCTTTTTTGTGTTTATCTATAACATATTATTTAACTGGTCTTCGCTATGAATTATATCCATTTTTATTATGGCAACTCACTATTGGATTGTTAACATTTTGTGCATCAGCGATTACATTTGCTGTCAGTGCAATGGTAAATGATCAACGAATCGGATCAATATTATTATCTATGTTATTTGTTCTAATGATGGTATGTGTTGTAAAATTTGTTAGATATAAATTTTTGTAGAATAACATGTTTTTTTTCTTTTTTCTATGGTGATTGTGTTTTATAAGTTGATTAGTTTTCTTTGTTGCTGTTTTTTTTGTTGAAAAAAACTTATAGTTTGTATAATCAAAAGAGAAACAGACGAACTTTTCGATTAGATAGCTATTTCATCATCATTACCAATGACAATATTTTTATATTCAATATTGATGAATAATAACTTTTTGAAAACATTTTCAAAGTGTATGTAGATATCATCTTGGGGACAGTAGAATTTAATAGTCTGCCGAAAGGTTTAAACGACCTATTTCTCAACTATACAAATATTGCAAATAACTTTCCTGTTTTAAATGTATTTGAACTGAATAGATATGAATGCTAAGTGTGTGTACTCAGGTATTGTTATAAAAGGTTGGTAAATGTTTGAAATGGTCAATAGTGGGAAACGCAAACAGAAATATTAGATTTATTGAGATATTTTCGTCTTGTTTATCCTTTGAAAAAAGAGGGACAAATATATTGAAATCTATTCATCTAATTTATGATATATGCAGTGAAATAGTTGTAACAACTAACTTGAACAAAAATATCCCCTGATTGAATTTGGGTGGTCATATATTGACTATTGAAAAATAATTATAAAAGATATTTTCGAATAATTACAAGTTAAATAGGAATTTTCTTTACAATATTGAACAATTGGTGCTGGGGAATCATTAATGTAACCAAATGTATAGTACTTAATAAAATTATTATTTATGGTTGCTTTATACGATAAATCAACTAGTTGAAACTACAAACTATTGAGTAACAGCTCCGTTTATCTTTTTAATAGGCTTAAATTCTCAGTATTTGCTTTTGTTAATTTAATGAATGTAACTAATTGTTGATCGAATCGTATCTCTCTGAAATCTAGTTATTACTCTTATTGTACACTAGTTTACTTTATTTCTCATCACTTTTATGCACAGTTTTTTTTAATTTTTTTATTATTATAAGCTTTATTCAATATTATATTTTCGGTACAATATAGAATTCTCAGCACAAAGTATTTCAACAAGTTTCCGTTTCTTTCTTCTTGGTCGATCCTGACGATAAATATTGAGTGATAGCCAGTTAGATGTTAGCAGTCGAGTAAATAAACATCTGAATAATGTATATTCTTTTCTCTGCATATTGCCAGCGACCACATTATCTCTCATTGAGCTTTTTGTAACTTTGACAACGAAAGGTTGTAAACTTTTCAGAAATGCACTAGGATGGGTTATGCGATTAATATACATAATGATATATTAAAACAAACAAAAATAGATAACTTGTTGAAATATTTAGATGACAGGAACAGGTAGCCCAGATGCTCAAGCAGGCCGCCCAATTACTGTTCTTACTCAAAATAATGCCAAACTATCGTAATATTGTCTCTTATCACCACACAATTTCATAAAGTTTGTCTTATTTTAACTTTTCCTTACAAAATACGTTTTGTTTATTTATTTTTTAGATAACTAGTGGTTATTTAGTAAATATATCAACTTTATGGAAATGGCTTCAATTATTTCGTTATATTTCAATACTACGTTATGCTATAAACATATTAACAATAAATGAATTATTTGATATGACATTTTGTCCTGAAACAACATTACCTTATTCAAAATTATCATCTGTAGATTTTAATCGCATTAATGCAAGTGATTCGCCTTATTCAAATGCAACATCATTATTAATAAATGAATGGAAAAACACTGAGTACTTTCAAACTGGGATTGGAAAAATTCAAAATTTAGAATCTATCTGGTAATTAGTTCTATCTTATTTTCTCAAATCATTACAATGTAATGTAATTATATTTCTAGTACATAAGCTAATACACCTTTTAATCGAATTCAGTTGGTTGTATATATATATATAATAAAAGAACAATCAATAAAAAACAAATTCCTAATAAATGAGTGATAATTAAGGTTACCTAGTTGACATAACACTAGAGTTAACGTCATGAGCGAATATCAGTCTCTTTTTTATTTATAAAGTACAATAGAGATAATGAAATTGACAAACGTTACCATTGAGATTAGAGGTCTATCACTTTCTTTCTGTATACAAAGATCAGGTTAAAAGCGCTTAGTGAAAATGGTTTCTGAAAGGCGGAGTAAGGCGACATATGCTGCTTGTTGATTATTTAAAACGCGACAATGACGTTGTGTTCACTATGTTTAGTGATCGCACTTGTGAATCCTGTACTTCCTTTCAGAAACAACTTATGGGGAATGTGTTCGAAAAACCTTGTGGACCCCCCGTTCTTTCGTTGTGTACTCACTTCCTTAAGTACACGTAAATTCTTAACTACATTTGAGTATATATATTTATATATTTTCTACATTTCATCACTTCTTTAAACTGTTGGTATCAGACTATCGAAACACGAGTTTGTAAAAAAGGTTTGCAATCTTGGTGCAATTACGTTCTGTAACCTGAGTGATTTGGTTCTGAAGCTTTCATGGTCTTTCCTGACATTGTCACTTCCACAAAAGCTCAAATAGAAGTGGTCCATGAGAATTTCTTCATAGGTGACAAACAGCTTGTGGTGGTTGTTGAGATTTTTGCTTGTAAGAACGAGTCCCCGATCTATTTTCAAAATAGTCTCATGGATATTATCATAATCATTAGACAAAACATCCTGAATGGTTAGCGATGATATCTCAAGGTTTGTTAGGTTGTTTATGATAGTTATCATGAATAACAGTTGTCTATCATGAACGGCTTGTAGTAAAATATCGATCCAGATTTCCTACCTACAGATATTTCCTCGGAGATAGGAAATCAACTGTAGATTGTACGGTACAATAATTTAACTATGCACACTGATCACCCGAATATAAAATGTGTAAACTGTTTCGAAATGCATCCACCTATTAACGTGAAATGCAGTGTTTTTCCAATACAACTGAAAACTATCAAAACAGTGAAACTTCCTATGATTGTATACTTTCTCACTGTTGCACATGGGCTCCAGTATCCTGCGGGAACAAATGGCGTGTGAACCTATTTTTGGTCACCGGCTATCATGGGAATGCATCTCCTCACGATGCTCCACTGCCTTGTGGGTTAGACCTTTAGGTCAAAGGCTCGAGGTGTGGTCCTCTAAGATAATCACCTGCTTCGGTCTGGGCACCCGGGCAGTATTACAGCCCACACACAAATATGATGAACTGTCTATATTTATCAAAAGTACTCTTCTTGCTGCGATTAACAATCAAGTGATTCACATTATTATTATTATTATTTTTACGTCATTTATTCACTCTCTTTTATTCCCACTTTATGTATCCTTATTTTTCAACTTATACAGCAGCTCGCCTATGGTGGGAATTCGGCTCTATCTAGACGTTCTCGAGTCACTGCCTAGTTGAAAATTGTATGTTACCACTGAATACGAGAACTGAAGCAGTCTTTCTGAAACCACGTGCACCATTCAAACTGGCTGCCTTCAACGTTCGCACACTAGTGTCGGTCGGACAACAGATAGGACTGGCTATATCTTTGGAAAGTCTTAATATCGATGTCTGCTGTCTATCCAAGACCCGTATTTAAGACTCTGGTGAAGTACTACAAATTCACTCTCCATCTGTCGCTTCGAAAAGCTTGTTTTACGTGCGTTTATCTGGGGACCTCGTGGCATCTTCGTCTGGTCTTGCTGGCGTTGGTGTCGCACTAAGCGCTAGAGCTGAGTCAGCACTAATCGATTGGATCCCCATCGGATCGCAGTCGGTTATGTGCTGTTAGATTAGAAAGTTCCATCAAAGTGAGAAGAAATCGGCGTGATGAACGATGTCTTCTCGTCATCTCCGCCTATGCGCCGACAGATTGCAGCCCGGATGCAATCAAGGATGAGTTTTACCACCAGTTATCTGTTCTTCTCCAGAAAGTGCGTTTGACAGATATTGTAGTACTATCCAGAGACTTGAATGCTCAGGTCGGTCGTCTAGGCACAGAAAAGTATAGATGAGCATTGGTTGCAACTTCATGACGCCATCGAAATGGCGAGTAAAGCCGCTTGCGGCTTCGCGAAACGTCCCGCTTACAAGCACTGGGTTTCTTCAGGCTCCTTACAACTCATTGAAGCCCGTCGGTCTACTCCGCGTGATCGTGAGTTTGACAACAAACGAAGGATGTTACGTAATGAAATCGGGCAAAGCCTGCGTATGGAACGAGAAGCCTGGTGGTCGGAGCGTGCTAATGAGCTGGAAGCAGAAGCTGCATCTGGTAACTACCGGAAGCTCTTCCAGCTCATCCGAGCCACTCGCAGCAAGAAGTCTGGTGTGAGCGACACAACCTGTGAGGATGATGGGATGCCAATCACTAATATCCATCGACGTCTTGGACGATGGGCAGAATTCTTCGAAGGGCAGTTCAAATGGCCTGCTGCTCCGACAACATCGGTCAAACTGTCCTGCCCTCCATGGCCGGTGACGACTGATCCAACAAATGAGGCGGAAGTCCGCAAGGAACTCCAACCCTTGACTTACCTCCGGCCCTTCTTAAAGATGGTGGTGACATTCCGACAAAGGAACTGACGACGTTGTTTACAAAGGTCTGGGAACTAGAGAGTGTACCAACGTCATGGAATGAGTTGATAGTTGTCCCTATCTTTAAAAAGGGTTCACGTCGTTCCTGTAACAACTATCGGGTGATAAGTCTACTACCGATTGCGTCCAAGCTATTGGCTTCCGTCATACTTCGTAGGTTGTTCAAAACCCGAGAACGATTGACTCGAGAGGAGCAGGCTGGTTTTCGTTCCGGTCGATGATGTATTGACCATATCTTCACCCTCCTCCAAATGTTAGAACACCGTCATACTTATCAAAGGTCAACAATCGAAGTGTTTCTGGACATTAGGAATGACTTCGATTTGCTGGATAGGACTGTTCTCTGGGATTGCCTATTGAAGAAGGGTGTACCTGAGAAGTTTGTTAACATCCTGAAAGCCCTATATACAAACACCTCAGGCAGAGGTGGTTAGACAGGGTTGCCCAATCTCACCATTTCTCTTCAGCTTTGCAATCGATGACATTCTGGAAACAGCTCTGATGGATGTGAGTAATGGCGGTGTGGATCTACTGACTAGAGAATTACTTCTGGACCTTGAGTATGCGGATGATATTGTCTTACTGCGTGATAATACCCAAGCCATGCAATCCGCACTTAATCAGTTGGCAATCAGTGTCCGTGGGTACGGTATGTGCTTTGCAACTTCGAAGTGCAAAGTACTTCTACAAGACTGACAGGATTCTAATCCTGTACCCACCCTGGATGGTGAGCAGATAGAAGTAGTCGAGAAGTTCGTGTATCTAGGTAGCTGCATAAGTGCTAGTGGGAGTGTGAGTGATGAGATCAATGCACGTATAGTGAAAGCCAGAGCGGTTTATGCCAATCTGAGCCATCTTTGGCGCCTTCGTGATGTTAGTCTGGCTGTAAAAGTTCGGATCTACAACGCGTCAATGAGAGCAGTTTTGCTCCATGCTTGTGAAACCTGGCCTCTCCGAGTTGAGGACGTTAGACGACTCTCTGTGTTTGATCATCGTTGTCTCTGAAGGATTGCTGACATCCAGTGGCAACACAATGTTAGTAATGCAGAGGTTCAGCATCGTGTGTTTGGACGCAGAGATGCTAATGCAATCGATGTCACCATCTTGAAACACCGACTTCGGTGGCTTGGGCATGTTCTGCGAATGTCGTCCCAAAGAATTCCACGTCGTGCATTATTTGCCGACGCTGGGACTGGTTGGAAGAGGAGGGGAGGTGGTCAGTGTATGACATGGTGTCGTGGTATGAAAGAAAACTGCAAAGGACTGTCTTCTGTCGGTCCTTCACGACTCCCTGGTTGGGGTCTGAGAGATGGTGCTACACAGTGGCTAGAGACGTTATCAGATATGGCTCAGAATAGAAGCCAGTGGCGATTCTGCTGTAACCTTCCTTTACTTTCTTCATAAACAGTGGTTGTGTCTCCCTTAACTGAAAGATTTCTTCTGATTGTACCTTTTCGTTTCCCCCATTATTACTATTGCACTACTTTACACTAATCTGTTCGTTATTTCTCTTTTTTTACCCTCCTTACCTTTTTTCTCTCTCTTGGAATACTCATTTTTTTGTGTGGCGCATGTATTTTTGGTGCCCTCTTGTACCAATATTTATGTGCTCTAATAAATAGATGAATAATTGCATACGTCCTAGTAGATAATCTTCAACAGATTTATACTTGTATTATATGTGGGTATGTGCTGGTTCAGCACTTGAAAGATATTGATTTAATTAAAATATCTGTTATTATTCTCACGTTCTTTATTTATTTTTATTTAATTATACAGCATTAGCGGTGCACAGTATTTAGAATCGCAAGCAATTGAATATCGATCAAAATGGGCAGTTTGGCTAAATGAATTAGGTATATTTGTGATTGCAATTTTAGCCTTGTGTGTAGCTTATATTCATTTAAGACTAATTAAACGATATAGATAGAAGACAATTAAATCAATCAATATAATATTTACATATATTTAGTAATAGAATGATTTATACTAATTATTTTTCTAGAAACATTTTCTTCAAATATGTAACTAATTCCGTTCGTAAAATTAAAACTGTCTTTCATATAACCAGTTTGTTTTTTCTTCGAATAACATTATATATATATATACCTTAAAAGCATACAATTGGTCTGTGCAAATCTAATTGTTTATTACTAGTAACATTCATGAACATGAGCATAATGTTTATTTTAATTGTTGAAAAACGACCAATAATAATGCATGTATTTTTTTTATCAGTTTGAGTTTTTGTTTTCCTGTTTTCTACTTTACTATATTGTTTACTTTTTTCTCGTTTCCTGTACATAATATGTTTATTTTTATAATATTGCTGGATTTTTTTTTTCTATATCCAATAATTAATTTTTTGTACAACGAACATTTATATATGAGAAATCTAGACATTATACCTCTTATGTTCTTCGATGACAGCTAGTAGCGTACATATTCTAAAGCATATTAATAACTGTATATGTAAAGTTCGGGTCATAAAGACTAGACAAAATTGGACGATGAAGAGTTCACGAGTTGAACACCCTAGTTATCTTAGCCAAGTAATCGTGCCATTTTTAGTTTATTCGTAACGAAACATTCATATAGATAGATGTAGGTGGTTGGAGTTTGTCAAATCACATAAACTGTAATCTAAGACATTTACAATAACGTACCTACCAAAGGTTAGCTGTCAGTAAGTGGCTGCTTTTTCTGCATATAATAAAATAATTTTTTAGTAGGTAACCTTTTCTGCTACATCATTCAATAGATTGCGGATTTTAGGACCTGGTCACCACAGAACATACCGTCGAGCAGATAAGTGTCGAAATATCCCATGATTTTGTTATTGAAGACAAAATACTTTTCAAGCAGCGGATGCAACGCAATTTCGCGGACAGTCCATTAAGCTGAAACAGTCCGAGATTAAACTTCACCTCGCTTCTGATACTATTCATATTAAAGTATTTGTCGTCTTGACTTTGTTCATTGCTGTGTTCTACGCGGATTCCAACTTGTATTTTATTTTACATTGATTTTATTTGTGATAACACAACTAAGATGATCTGATAAGTACCTAGGTAAGATAGAAACCGATAGTTACTAACCTCAGGACACATGAAACTGCTTCTGCGAGTATGGACATTCATGAGTCCTACGGATTGAGTTGCATTAAACTAGTTAAGATATGAATCTTAACACCTCGACTACACTATACAGCATCTTGTTTCGGCTCGGGTGTTCCGCCATATAAAAGCCCTCAAAGAATGTATTTGTGAAATATTTAGTAATATTTTCTTTTCGAACAAAAGCCAAAACCGTTCTGGAATTCTATGCAATATTGTGTCGAATATTAATAAGTACAGAGAATAAAAGTCAAGGTAAAAAGTTTAGAAAGACTTCTCAGTATTTCGTAAATAGTATAAAGAGTAAGAGATCGAAAAATTTACGGTAAGATTTCACTTGGGATTTAGTCAAACTAAGTCGAGATTACAAAGAATAAGTTATTGCACTTTGATTGTTACAATACATGATTTCTTCAGGTAGGTTTTTGAAGGACTCTACAATTTGAGTAAGTGAGGGACGATCTTGAGGATTAGCGGACAGCATTGCTTTCATTAACTTTATCAATTCTGGTGGAACTCTGAAAAATTAAATAAAGGAGAGTAAAAAAGAATGTTTAATCGAGTGGTATACCGTACAGAACAGAACAGTCGTAACAACGTTAATATTGCATTGAGTTACCTTAAGAAACTTGGTCTAAGAACAAAGCGATAGCTGATGACGTCAGATTAAATTAGAGGGCCTGATTTCTATTGAGGAGGGGCTTATAATATGTTAGACTGGTTCTTAGAGCTGATTAAATTTCATCGACTAGGTTTTAACGTGGGCATTAAATTAAGCAACTTGAAATCGCATGTAAAACAAAGATATAATTTCTTCATATCACTACTCTAATAATTTTGTATCCTAAAATCGGATCAAAAGGTGATTGGCCATCGCAAAATCACGATGATATTTTGATAACTATAAAATGTCTTTAAAAAACACTTACTTTGAACACGAATCTATTGGGAAATATATATTAGCTGAACAAGCAGCAAGAGCAACGCTATCACCCCGCGCATGAACGAAATCCATTGGGGATTTGAAAAAAATCAGAGCATAAAAGAGACATCCTAGGGACTAAAATAAGTATTCAGGCATAAAAAACCGTAGGAAAGTGCTTGCCCAAACATCAGCTTTCTCGGTTATGGTTTCGTAAGTTATTGGATTAAACAACTCTGGAGCCCGATAAGTTAGTGAACAGTTTTCTTCAGCAAACTCCTTGAAAAACAAAATCTAGTAACAAAATGTTACCTTCCATTTTTCTGCATCTCTAATGCTCTCAATAGGAAGAATGGAGGGAGTAGCAGAGCCAAAATCCATTAAAACTGGTCTCATTTCTTCAAACAAAAGAATATTCCCAGGCTTTATATCTCTATAGAGAAATATGTCTACAAGTATAATTGTTTACCGATGAGACATTGGAATATCAAGAGAAAGAAGAGCAATAAGGCCATCGCAAATACCAATCATCATGGTCTTTATAAGGTACAGGGGGAACATAACGTTACGTGCAGATCTGTGGTTAATTTCACGTTGCAACGTACCTCGCTAAAATACTTCATCTGACATACATTAAAACATACCTTGCTATAAGATAACACCAAAAGAACTTCTGAAATAGCTCCTTGTTTACGTCTAGAGACATGTTGTAGGCCACTCGCGATACAGGAAAGCAAGTTGGGATGATCAGGGAGATTCAATTGAAAATTAGCTTCTTTTAAAGCCTTACTTTCATCATTCTTTGAATGGCATAGGATACGTTTTAAAGCGAATGATCTTTTAGACACTTTGTCAAAAACGAGATCTATTCGGCTAAATCCACTGAAAGCTTTCATTATTAGAAAACCTTATAAACATACCCAGTATCTAACTTATCGCGCACGTAAAACGTTTTCCAGTGTCCTGATGCATCCTTTACTCGAACAACTTCATTACATGGGTCTGTACAACCCACAAGACAAAAGTTTCTCAGAACCATACATTCAAGTGAGATTCGTCACTAAGATGAAGATTGATACTGAAGATATACTGGTGGTCTTAAACAAATATCTAAAGAGTAAGACCTACTTAAGCTCCAACAGACACATAAAATTAACAAACGAATTCTGATCTAGTTGTTTAAGACCATTTGTATTGTATATGCTTAGCGACTAAATACTGGGATAAGAAAGTCCTAGAAACTTCAATTAATAGAAGGGCTAATATAAATACATAAGCACATTTCACGATGTAGAACTATAATGACGTGTTTAGCAGTTTAAATGAAGTATGATGCAAAGACCTTAAATTTATTAAGTCTTTAGATTATTTATCTTGCAGCCTACCACTTCTTTTACTAATCTAGTCTGAAATATCTTTTGAGTTGACGTGTCCCAAACAGAATCTATAAACCCACTTTTACCTTTTCTTCCTGGTACTGGTGGGCGTGTGAATAGAATGTGTTTTTATGGTAATCTTATGTAGGCGTGTGGTTGTGAGGTGTTCATATTGGTCATCATTAATAACGATTGCCCGCTTCGTACTTGTTGTATTGGATGCCAAATAATTTTGGCTGCAGAGAGATTTACCATTAACTGTTCTTACAAATGACCTCATGAACAGGACCAGACTTAGATGATATAGATATTAAAATAACAGAGCAGTTACTAGTCATGAACATATAGTACTGTTCTAAGTACTTAAATGCACAATAATTGAATTTTAAAGATTGGGTCACTTGTACTATGCTTAAAGTTGTGATCGTGCTTATCTTGTCATTCAGATCTGCGTTGTTTTCTACACACTTAATTTTTCAACGTTGAGTTGGTGGTGAACTTAAGGGTTAAATTCTTGTCAGTTAAATATATTCTGAAGATGAATGCATAAAAAATAGGATGTTGGTCGGCATGTGATTAACGGGGCTGTAGTATGTGACACTGCTAGTTATGTGGAACTGTGAGATAATGACCTGTTATTTTAAATATTTGCTCATAACGAAGAGTCATACACCAGAATTTGCAACGATCACAAGGTTTTTTAAAATAATTGATATTGCAATTAGCTTACATCGAATGAATCTGTGTTCATTTATAAAGTTTGTAATAGCTAAATGCTGTTTTTAGTGACCGACTTATGGATAACCGTTCGTGCTTTCATAAGAGGGGCAACAGAAAAAAAGGGGATTAATAACATCATGCTGAAGCTAATTAACACTTCATGAAATCGAAAGCTTTATATTGATGTACTAAGTTTTAGCTCGTACACCATTAGGTACGCATGTGACAGTGCTGACTGAGAAAAATCCGACACCTTATTCTCATTATTTTAGGATAACGCAAAATCGATTTATAATATTTTGACGAAATTTCGCAATGATTTATAAGACTATTGGATTGGGTCTGTGTAGAGGATTTTACCAGGAAGTAGATTTTATACTCTCGCATTGTGTTTATACTTTTGGAAAACCATGAATTAGTCATAAAGCATATCGTCTATGTTTCCCACTGTAGCGGTAAATAAATCCCCAAACTAAATAGCTCTGTAGGTTTTCGACATTGGATGCTGACCATATGTTTTAGTGGACTCATCTAGCTAAAGGCGCTCGGTCATGCATCCGCACCAGATCACGTGTGGTAACGCTGTGCTCAACATCTACCGCAATCGCTAGCCAGATTAGATCAGAGAATTTCGATATATTGGTTATCGCCAAATACACTCTTCCGATCTCCTCGACTCTGTCTTTTGATTTCTCTCGGTGGGAACAAAGTATATTAGGTGTTACTGGTAGAAGCGTTGTCAAACACCGAATACCTGTATCATCCTCACCATTATTGATCATCACATTGTTAATTGTACTGATGTTTTTTCTTATGTTCGACTTGCACGTATTTCCCGTTTTTGGCCCCAAGTTAATCTTACGTGATAACAGTGATGCAATAAAATTTGTCAACGACATCCACACATAATGTGACTAATTGCCGTTAGTAGCAAATGAGCAACATACCCGTTTGCTATTTAAGTAACAGACAGACGGTAATAGTTGGGTGCAGAGTAGAGATGCATTACCAGCAGATCCAACTCCATTAGCAGTGATTAGTACTATTTATAAGGTTAATGTAATAAGTATGAACAATTAACGAGACTATAAATACATAAGTGAACGAAAATATATAAAAACGATTGGCAATGTCAAAAATAGAACCCGCACATGTCATCAGATGCTGTCTAAATAATTCCTGAACTTTCAATACTACTAAAAACTGTAAGCGAGCGTAATAAACGACTCTATGTATTACCCATGGTTATTACATGGGGAAATGAGACCCAACCCCCAAAATTTCCCCAGACCTGGAGAAATTCCCAAATTCCCCGTTAACCTTGAGCAAGGTCATTCGACCCCGGGGATTTCCCCTAAGTTTCCCCAAATGTTGGTGAAGGTTATTTGACTTCGAGAGTTTTCTCATACTAACCCAAATTTCCCCATAATTTCCCCAAAATTCGAAGCTCGAGCAGTCTGATGTATTTAACGGAGAAATCTGTATAATGTATTATGAGTCAAGATTTCACGTCACATGTACAGCACAAAGTAAAACCGATGTTTGAAGGAGTGTATCTTAATAAATGCAATGTCTTCTAGTTGATCAATTAAGCAAATAACCCGTATGATTCACATAACGCACACTTTGAAGATTCGCCACAACCCTCAATGTCCAATCACATTCAGTCTTAAGTAATAAGGATAGGAGGTCTGTCGACCTATATTAATCCTTGCATTTTGTAATACTGTGGAGGTCCAATCTCGTTTTGAATATATTAACAGACGGTGCTGATATTACCTGTTACGGTAGAGAATTCCAGTAATTCACTACTCTGTGCGAGAAACGGAACTCCAGACGTAAACTGTTTGATCTCTGTTTTTGAACTTTCTTCGAATGTCCTCTCAAATGATCGGTTCTAGACGGAAGCAAAAGATAAGACATATTAATACCAAGGTCATCGTTCAGTATACGATAGGCCAATATTAGATCACCCCTTATTCTACGGTAAGATAACGGAAATAAGTTAAGATATCTCAGTCTGTCTTCATAAGATAGGCCAGATAGACCTTGTACCATCTTAGTAGCTCGTCGTTGGACTCTTTCTAGCATATCTGCTTTATATTTGAAACAAGGACACGCTGCTTGAATCCCGTATTCTAAATGTGGTCGCACATAAATCGGGTATAGTAATCTAAACATTTCATCATCTAAATACTGGAAAGACCTACGAATTGACCATAATACCCTATAGCCTTTCGCAGCAGCAGCCTTACAGTGACTAGTCGTTTTGAGATCATTGCTTAACATGACTCCTAAATCTTTATAGTTTCTTACTTTGGGTAGCACGAATCCACGTAGTGTATAGTCATACGATTCATCAGAGTTATTTAACTGCATCACTACACTCTTATTAGGATTTACTTCTAGTGACCATCTATCTAACCATGCCACCAATGAGCTAAGATCGTCCTGTAATACTATCCTATCCGACATACTATCTATGGGTCTCCAAATCTTTATGTCATCAGCGAAGAGTAGAACGGATGATTTTGCTACAGTTGACATTTCAATTCTAACTCGGATGTCAGAATTGTCGTGACAACGCGCGCTACTTTACAAGACATCCCGTTGCTTCTCCGACTCTAGGATTACCTTAAGGAGTCTGCATGGACGGAATTCAACATTGTCCTCGGTCTTCTTGTCTATTCTTATCAATTTTTTGAACTGAACTCCTTTGGAGTTATCTGGTAAAATACTACGAATGTATTCTCCTAGCTTTTCTGAGTCATGCGCGTGTCTAATTTTCGGATCAGGGTCGTTTGCCTCCCGCAATTTGCTCACAATAATATCCGATGTTATTAGATTTTTCTTCTCAGTCTCACCAGCATGGGTTTCACTCTTGCGATCAGATCTTGGTAGTGCAACTTGTGGCTCACAATTTGAGTCCACCATTGAGTTACTAACTACCTGTGTACTGCTTACAGCTTTTTTCTTTTCATTTCGTTTTCTACGTACCGTAGTTCATTTTTCATCCCTCATAGCACTGGGACTATTTGGAACGGTGACTGTTTTATCCAGATCTTCGGTTCCCACTAAAGGTGCATTATTAACAATGACAGTACTGGATGGTACTAGTCCCCCTGTTAATGTCAACGAAGATTTTACTTTTACGTCGGTCAGAGTCGGTTGTTTGAGGCGTCGCGTAACAGCAGGTACTACACTGACACATTCGTCACTGTCAGTGCTCGTGTTGTCAGCGCATATGCCATCATTCTTCTTACAGGCCAAAGCCAATAGGCTCATAGCCTCCTGTATTAGTAATGCCTTGTTGGCACAGCAAAACATCAAAAGCCAATGTGAGTTAGGCTTCGAACATCTTTCATATGCAGTGGGACTTAAACGGGTGCACATTTTGTGGAACCACTTATTGCATTCGTCACACTTCATTCCCTTCTCCACAGGGAACAAACAGTTTGGTTGTCCACGTTTATGGGTACTACCATCCATTTTAGTCTGATCAAGGTGTAACACACAATATGATCACAGTGTGAACCGCAGGACAAACTTTAGCAAGATGTCAAACCTTAACTAAAGTACTTTGATACAGACCAAGAATGCTTTCGAATGTAATAAATACACAAAAGCCGAAAAACTCACTAAAATATCACTTTAACTGGAGTAGATTCAATTAAAGTGTAAATCGTAGTTTTGATACGTAATTAACGATCAAAACAGTTTACTAATTGAACGAGAAACAATACCACTGTCCTTTTCAGATAGCGCGCGGATAATCAAATGCGTTAAACGATTCTGGTTGAAATAGAAGCTTTCACTTAACGAGCCGCCTTATTTAGTAGCAGTGGATCTCCGATGCCTCAAGATAGGTACCTAAGTAAACTTAATCATAAAAAAGAATTTAAGTTTATAGATAGTATATGGTTACATAGACCTTCGCATTTAATGAACTCCATAAATTTAGAGGGTATTGAGGTATGTTGTACCATTCTGCAGCTTGAAAACTTTATGAGTTGACCTTCTCCAAAAATTCGTGTAATATTATCCGGCCTTCAACTTTCTGACACCGCGACTCTGCTCAGCGAATGTGAGAACATCAAGCTAAGCGGTCTTACTAAAATTGAAGCCGCTTTCTCAGTACAGAGGGATAAACTATAATCAGACCAGGAGGAACGTCTTTGTTTGGATACTACAGTTTCAGACACACAAAGTCAATGCCTAGAATAACTGAGAGTCCTACCGAGTCCTGCTGGTGTAGCTCTCAACGACGTACTTAGAAAGAAATCCTTGAAATGTTTGAAAATACTGTTCTTGTCTTTATCTACCGGCTCATTAACGGTATTTCCTACTCATCGGTATCCACCCCTTCATACCTTATAATATCATCCCACAATCTACGCAATAAGGAGAACATTCTAGCGATTCCAAGAGCCCACACAAACTTACGTCAGAATTTTTTCCTTATTCGCTACTCAACCATGTGGAACAGACTGCCAGTGAACCTCCGCTGCAGTGAAACTACAACCCGATTCAGAAGTCTCCTTGACGATTTTCTTTCCGAAAGTGGATTATGCCACCTATTTAATATCAATGTATTCAATAATGATTTATACAAACAAGGTCCGTCATCTATTTAATTGCTTGAAAAGCAAAATAAAAACTTTAAGTCTTTTCACGTCTATTTTTTATTATTTCTCTTTATCTTAATATATGAAGTCTGCTTATGTTCGTGTTTATCATTATTACCGTTATTAATATCATTATTAATCCCCCAACACATTAGATATTCTCTTTATCTCTTCTTATCCTTCTAAACATATTTAACTCCAGATTGTCCTTTGAAATCATTTTGACTTTCATATCATCAATCTTAATTATTATTGCACAAATATTTATACTAATATCCGGTTACATTCTGTATACTATTACATAAATCTAAATGTATTCATCCGAGTGCTTTAAAGGATTTTTATTCATTTATTTTTTCAATTGCTGGTTTCCTTCTGAGGTTGATATCCATTACACAATTATTATTCTTACCATGGATGAACCTTTTCACTAGGTGTTCACTTCTTTTCTCGCTCTTCTTCCCTTCTAAATAAATCTTATTCTTAAGATTATGAAGTTTCTAATTAAGACAATAACTTGTGTTACACTTTAATTAACTTCTCAGATTAGTTTTATCTTCACTATGCATATATGACCCATACAGAGTGATATTTTATTATCCTTTTCACTTAATTGTGACTTTCATAGCATCACTCTAAACTATAACCGCACAAACATTTATTCTATTGTCATATCTTACTACAACGATGAATTATTTTTTGTTACTAATTCAACGATACACACATGGTCGTTTTTTCTTCTTCTCTGTTCATAAACACGCCTATTACACTGTTTGCTTATTTCACGTCTCCTTTATTTCTATTCCCTTATTTTCTCCATTTCCTTCTTTAAACTCAATTCAATATTCTTCTCAATTACACAGACCCGATTTATTATTATTAATATTCTACTATTATTATTCTAATTTATTTTTTATTTTTTAAATATGTCAAGTATAATGCTAAAATTATTGAAAATTGTGTATTATTGCATTTTCTGAAGAAACCCGAAATGGTTTCTTCACAACACCCATAAGATGTTTGTGAATAATAATAATAATAATAATAAGGTCATTAGCGCCACGTCTGTGGCGTTATTATTTAGTGTGCTCTAGCATTACTCAAACTCTTGTTGTCATAAAGTTACAAAGGTACCATCTTCGCCATGAAGAATCTATCTTCAGCCTTGTAGTGACCTACTTTTATAAGGGTAACACGATTGGTATAATGAAAAGAATTATTAGAATAACATATCTTACCAGTATTTGTTTTACTGTACTTGTTTGTTTAAGTGTACCAAAAACACAAATTCTCTAGTTGTCTGTGACCTTGCACGAACTCCCGTACGCTCACTAGTCTCGCTTGTAAACTTTGGCATGATTTCGCTATGCTTTCGATACCACGAGATCATCAACAAATATATCTTACTACAACCTTCAACTGCCTTCTGATATTTGGTCTACGGAGGGATCTAAACAGGTAAATAGCACGTAGCCTTCCTGTAGTGGTGAGTACAGTCAACAGAGACTCGACGCTTTTCGTGCCTATAGGTAACCCTCGTACTATTGATAGAAGAAACACGAGAAGTTGTGAGTACGTGTTTATTTCGATCTTAGCGCAGTCACAGTGGAGCGTGGGATTATCTGTTCAGACAAACAAAGGCTTTCAGCATTCAATATAAGATAATAAGGAATATAACGCTTATACAAAATAAGGAAGTGAATGAATACTTGAACAATACTGTTTTGGCATATGCTTGGTTGTTTGGGGTCAACTCTTAACCAACCAACCTATGCTGTTACATTAGCTTCCCCCTAGAATCGACTTCCGTAGGAACGTCGGTTCGATTAACCTATCTATCAAAAACACCTTAGTTCTATTTCTCATTCCAAGGGAAAGTTATCAACTCACTCAATGTTTGACTTACAATAAGTGGCAACTAACGCTGTCAACGGTAGTCCATGGATGTCTCTTCATTTACCAGCTTGTCATCTTATTTAGTAGCATGTGATTTCTTCTACAACTATAGCTGACGGTTTACTGAGTGCTTTCATGAGAAAGAGTGTTAAACTGTGGAATAAGAATATCTGAGGAAGTGCCGCGAGCGGGCTACCCAACACCATGTTGGTGAGGTACGATTTTTCCATGCTCAGACCGGCTATCAGGTGTTTACTCACCTGCCTCTTGAGTCGCCCTCAAGTAAAAAGTAAAGAAGAATCTACTTCAAAGGTAATGGTGAAAACCAATCAAACCTAAAGAACCGCTCCACTGCCTACATCAAAATAATAAGATACAAAATGGAAATACATAAACATAATTGATAATTGTTCGGTTCCACGTAAGTGATTGGCCTCCAGAACGGATTGGTATTCTGGAAGAAAATAGACATAGTGTAGCCATCTTGTGTACGAAAAGGTATGAAAACAAATAAAATCCTTTTTTATAATGTATAAATGTAAAAGTGTAAACTTGCTAGAAGTTGGACTCATTGTCAAACCCGTTCAAATGTGTGACCTTGGGAATGTGACAACCGCCTTTTCTAACCAGGTACGTAACCAAGGGTGCATAATTTTACTCCATAAAACGGAAGAGAATATACGGTTAAAGAGGGGAGAAAATTGTGTAGAGTATGAGGATCAAGTACAGTTGTGTCAAATACTCTTTTCTGGTTTGATTTAAATATGTATGATATACTGAGGCAATATTTCGTCAATTAATCAAAGTAACGAATTTGTCTGCACCTTAGAAGTGTGTAAGTCCTATTACTCATTAGTATTATGAATGAATAATTGGTAAAAGGAAAGATTGCAGTCACCCCTCGTGGTCTGATGTGGCCTAATGGCTAGGCACGCGGTCTAGCATTCAGAAGGGCTGAGGTTCGAGTGCGTGTGGGTCAACTCTTAACCAACCAACCTATGCTGTTACACGCTTACTACATCTGGTGATCCCAAACTGAGAAAACGTTTCAACCACCGGAAAACATCCCAAAGAAGACTATTACGGTAGTTTGTTGCTTAACTATCCAGGTTCGTTGCACGATTTCATCTTGATATCTTTCAATATATGATATTCTGGCAACAACTCGAAATGGCGGATAACGATATGAGTAACCTTAATATAATAGACTTCGAGGTACAGGCTATCAATTTCCGACCTGTCCATTTTATTCCTCGTGATCCAGAAGTTTGGTTCCTGGCACTTGAGTCCCAATTCGAGATACGCCGCATTACGAACAAACGGCGGAAATAATCTTACGCTCTGGAAACTTTACCAGGGGATCATATTGCTGTTGTTCGTGAAGTTGTCCTCAAACTCAATGTACCTAATGTCTGTGATCGTCTCAAAAAGGCGATCCCCAGACCTTTTTCTCCAATCGAGTGAGGAACGCTTGAGGACATTATTAGCGCATCACATCCTGGGTGACGCCAGGCCGAGTCATCAGCTCCTGCGGCTGCAATATCTCACAGGACCCACGACAGACGATTCCGTAATCGTTCAGGAATTATGGCCCGAATCTCTACCAGCACATCTTCCAGGCCACGCCAAGGGGCGCTTTCGGTAGCGCGTACGGGTTGGTGCTGGTTCGCTGTGCTTTCGGTTACGGTGCCCACCGTTATCGAGCCCCCTGCCAACACAAGTTGGAAACTCCCGAGCCAGCGAGTAAATTTGGCCGTACTCGCCGGCCCCCACCTATAGTTGGCCTCTTATTTTATGTGCATGATTTCTACACTGATGCCAGGGACTTAGTAGATATGAGTGCTCAAGTTTATCTCGTACGTATTGGTTACAGTAATTCACAAGCTACGACGCTTCTACCACGCCTCGCAAATGGCTGTCAATCATACCTATGGTATACGATAGTTTTCGGTCAACATGAGCAATATCTGTGGATGTGTAGTGGGATTGGACCATAACCACACAATCCTCAAAGCTGAATACGAGAGTACTCGGAAAATAGATATTCAATATTTAACGCGAAGAAATACCTAACGATGGAGAAGGCGCGAATAATGAATTGAATGGACTGAAGTTGATCGAATGGCATGGCTCGGCCATGCAGGCGTGGTCCCTCTGAATGTTACCATATATCTTCTATTCATACTAAATATATTGTTTTTTCTCTAGCCTAACCTTGTTCTACATCATGTATTGGTAATTGATACGATACAGTGAGTTGGTGTAGTCGATGGTGTGACTTCCACGTAAGATCTTATAGATTAGGCAGTTATATCATGACATATCTACAAATTTAGGATTAGGTCTATTATTAGAGCAGTACTAATATCATAGTAGAACATAATTCTACATTGGTGAGCCCAACTAAAGAAACGCAACCTATTATTGCTAATCCTTATTTCCACCTTAACCTTCTCAATCGGTTTTTATTTTTGTAAACCCAGTATTCGTATAGTCCTTTGAATAATGGTCACATATATTATCGTAATGTTATATCTATGAGTTCACGTAACCTACTAGCTCAATCGATAATAAAAGTTGATCATCTATATCAACTAATTAGCTTTGATGGTTCGTTAACAAGCTTTAATAGCATTTACATGCTTCAGCGACATAGACTTGTTTAATTTCATATTCTCGAGTTCCATTGCCAAACAACAAGGATGACACTTCTCTAAAAACATACGGTGAGTTTCAGCCATAAGTTTCCATCAATCATAAGGTCATTTTAGATGGCTCGTTCAATGGCTGACACAATTATCTGGATTCATTCGATTGCTTTGATCTGAGCGAGTGGCAACAGCATCAAGCACCCTGGAATTAATTGCCATACTGCATGTTTTATTGTGGATACTTTTGGATCATTACTCCTCATGAATGGCGTTATATATGTCGTCCACTGAATAATCTAATCAAAAATAATCCAGGCGAGTTCAACTATTTTACTGGATGATTTTTCTGTACTTAACATGTATATGTTTTCCAGTTGCGTTTGCCACATATAAGTATCTTTAGGCTAAATGCAGTAACTTCTTATAGAATGTTTATAACGTATCATATTCCTGCCTGAAGTTTCACAAGCAGTCTAAACTTTAAAATTACTTGTCTGGTCATGTTCATTATTTTTAAATCGTCATATACGTCAACAACCTGCATGTTAACCTGGTTCATACATACGTTACACTATATCTCCATGTCTTCTAAATTTAGAAATCATCTGGATCGCCTCTAACATTTATTAATAAACCCATCGTAGTCGTTGTTGCTAATCGTATTTGGATTTATGGATTGGTTTATCATATTAGCAGTCTAAAATGCAAACATAATTTAGATAATAAGATTAAAAATTTAGGTACTATCAACTGCACTAGTAAAATTACTAAATCCTCAGGTAGTTGTTGGTTGAACAAATTTTTAAAATCAAAACTCCGTAGCCTACTAGAATTAACACTAAACAGATATTTCTAAATTGAAATTTATAATTAAATTAGACGTCTCGGATTCTTTAGCGTTATAAATTTCTGATAATTTTGAATCACCTAAAGCAAAAATGCCTATTTTTCCACTGGACAATCTTCAATCAATACTATAACTAATTAAACATAATAGTTTCAGGATATCTTCATAAAGCATTGTCATGACTTGACAATCACGTAATATGATTGATAAAATTAATGAAACTTAACAAAATAGGTCAGCAAATTGACTTATGTTTATAACTAGTGTTGTTTTTCTTTTATCTTCATTCACTACAGGTGATTACATTATGTTTCTCTATCAGTTGCTCATTCAGTAAATATCTCAAAACCTTGTCAGTCTAATTGATGGTTTAGCGACACAATCATGCATGCGAATAATCAGTATAAGCAGTCGAACAAATCTCCTGCAAACTGAAAACATTAATGTCGAATTTACCCCAACACTGACTAAGGTTCAAGTTATTATCATAGGCATGAGTTGGGAGTGCACTCCCCTTGGTTAAAACTTATGTTCTCCCTTATAATCACATGAGCATCACTCACTATTAATCATCTTGTAAAAAATTATTTAGCCAAATACACCTTGCAGCACCACATCATTTAGTAATATGACACATAGGTTTAACTAATTTGAATAACGTATAACCACTATATCTTAATTAAATCGTATTTCGCCTTATGATAAACTGCATACTTGCAACTAACTTGTATGCATCATCAGCCGTCAGGTATAAATATGTATAAATAGTCTATGGCAACACAGAACATTGAGTCTAAAGCATTTCTCTTACGAATAAACTCATGTTTAACGACTTGTTCTTAGCTATCTGTCCAAAACTCATATAATTATCACTCATGTATTGAAATTTTGTTTTAATAACCATTCATGTGTATTAGTAGTATTAATAAATTCTATCACGGTCAAGTAAAAATGAGGTTGAGAAAATCTCCCCGTAACTAAATAAACCGTATCAAGCTAACTGGAACACTAGTTGGAATTCTTCTCCACGGTATACTTTTGTTCCTTCAGTTAGCCTACTAATACAGATGCAATTGGAAATCGACTCATATGGACAACTTACCGGCATAATCGTTATTTGATTTCATAAGTTAGACTAAAAGTAGTACTAATATTAACATTTCTACAGTCTTCATTATTTTAATATTTCTAAACACAAAATACTTCACACTTATACGTTAAGTTATTAACCAACGGCTATTAACACGCATCGTTTTATTAGTATTATCATTATTAATATTGTAATCCCATTTTTTATAGCTCAAATAATCACTAAAATTTTCATTTTAAAAGTGTTAAGCATGCAGGCAAATATTTTAAAATTATTACATGTATTCCCCGACCAGATGCTGCCGCCTTCTTTTTGATTTGTCTTTCAGCCTGTCATCACCCGGAGGATTCTTACTAATCTTGACAACCTTCGGCACACTACAGTCCCATCCAATTTAGTATCGAACCAACACCACGTTGATTCTGGTGGGAGAGTAATGTAGTGGCATTGGACCATAACCACACAATCCTCAAAGCTGAATACGAGATTACTCGGAAAATAGATATTCAATATTTAACGCGAAGAAATACCTAACGATGGAGAAGGCGCGAATAATGAATTGAATGGACTGAAGTTGATCGAATGGCATGGCTCGGCCATGCAGGCGTGGTCCCTCTGAATGTTACCATATATCTTCTATTCATACTAAATATATTGTTTTTTCTCTAGCCTAACCTTGTTCTACATCATGTATTGGTAATTGATACGATACACTGAGTTGATGTAGTCGATGGTGTGACTTCCACGTAAGATCTTATAGATTAGGCAGTTATATCATGACATATCTACAAATTTAGGATTAGGTCTATTATTAGAGCAGTACTAATATCATAGTAGAACATAATTCTACAGATGTTCACCATTGCCGATGTTCTCACAGCCACACTCGGTATTGATTCCCTACAACATTACGAATTGCTAGTCGATTCCTGTAGGCTGCATCTAATCGATTCTTCGTCGAACAGTAAACTTATGGGCTATAAAGCTCAAAATACCCGAGTCGAATCTTGGGTGTATTTCATCAGTGTGACGATTTATTCCATGCATTAATCGAGAAGTTCCTCCAATTAACTAAACCTCTCGAGAAGATCCCATCGGTGACCAATCATGTGGTCCACCACATAGTCAACCGCGGACCCCCAGTCACGGCAAAACCTCACCGACTGTCACCGGACAAATTAGCTTTCGCTAAACGTGAGTTTGGCAGTTTACTAGCTACTGGTATTATCCGTCTTTCTCACAGTCCCTGGGCCTCACTTCTTCACACGGTTCGCAGAAAGGATGCGGTTAGTTGGAAACCATGCGGCAACTACCGAGCATTAAACGTAGTTACACGTCTTGGTAACTAGTTTGTTCCTCACATGCACAGCATCACTTAAGGGCAAGACAATTTTTTCTGGTACGAGCATATCATCATATCCCAGTCGCTCTTGAAGATATCGAGAAAATCGCTATCACGATTGTGAGTTTGAGTTCCTACGAATGCAATTTGGATTACGGAATGCTGATCAAACTTTTCAAAGGTTTATCGATAGCATAGTACGAGGCTTAGATTTTATTCACGTCTGTCGCATCATCAAACGTAAATTAAGATTATCAGCATCTAACACTCCCATTCCTGTGTCTTTCGGACAATGAAATAATAGTCAACCTGGACAAGTGTGAACTAGGCAAACCAGATATAAAATTCTTAGGTCACATCAATAAGCAAGAGGGTATTTTACTTTACGAGGACAAAGTACGTGCAATAATGGAGTACACTGTGACGTCCACACTCAAAGGACTGAAGGGATTTCTCAGTTTAGTTAACTTCTACAGACGTTTCATCCCACATGTGGCAGAACTGTTACGACCATCAATTGATTTACCTTGCGGTTATCCACGCAAATCGGAATCAAACGATGCTGTCTGTACTGCATTTTCAGAGATCAAAACGGCTCTGACTCGAGCGGCACTCCACGCTCATCCTGACCCATTAACCACGCTTAGTATAGCGGTTGATGCATCCGATTACGCTATAGGAGCCATTATGCAAAAGATCATCTCTGGAAGTTGGCATCCTCTCGAATTCTTCTCACGATGTCTCGCTGTCGCGGAGATGAGATACAGCGCTTTTGGTCGAGGACTGCTAGCAGCCTACTGTGCCATCAAACATTTCCGGTACACAGTAGAAGGACGCCACTTTATTTATTCACCGACCACAGGCTTTTAACGTATGCTCTGCATGCCAAGTCTGATAGCTGCTCACCACGAGAGTGCAGACATTTGGATTATATCTCTTAGTTCACGACAGACCTTCCTCACGTTAGAGGGGATTCGAACAATGTTGCCGATGCTCTGTCACGTATCCAAGTGAATGCAGTTACTTTACCGGAGTTTGATCTCCCTCCTGTACAGAAACACAACATTCTTCATTCCTGTCAGTGCCGGTAAGTACCCCTAGCTACTCACTCAATTACTATCCTGTGCGATACTTCTACTGGTCTTCCACATCCCCTCGTAACCTCTGCCCTGCATGAACTGTCTCATCCAGGCATCACAGCCACACTACGCCTCATTGCCGCGCGATACGTGTGGCCATCCATGAATGAAGATGTCCGTATGTGGGTAAAGCAATGCTTACAATGTCAACTATCAAAAGTGCACAGGCACGTAGCTGCCTACATTGACATGTTCGCTACGCCTGATCCTCGCTTTGATCGCGTTCATGTAGACATTGTATGAACATTGCCACCATCGCACGGGTACAATCACATACTCACGTGAATCTATCGTTTCACAAGATGGTCCGAAGCTATACCCATCACATCTTTTTTGGCGGAGACAGTTGCTCACCGCCTGGTGGAACGACGAATGGCGCAGCACAGTTGTCACTTGACTGTCACGTCCGACCGACGACAACAATCCGAGTCCGAATTATTCTACTCGCTGACCCGACTGCTTGGTACAGAACGCATATGCACTATCGCCTACCACCCAGCGTCAAATGATTTAGTTGAACGGTTTAATCGCCAACTCAAAAGTGCTCTTCAAGCACACGAAAACGACAATTGGTACGAAACCTTACCGCTCGTCTTCTTAGGTATCAGAAGGAGTTTAATGACAGATATTCGTTGTTCCACCGCTGAACATGTAAACGTCACGGCAGTGCGTCTGCCTTGGGAATTATTCACGCCACGGAGCGGTAGCGATTTCGGTGAATCAGACTACGTCCAACGTTTGTTTGAATATATGTGAACACTGCTTCCGGTGTCAACTCGAATACAACATCAACAGCTCTCTCTCTTCCGAGAGCTATCTACCTGTTCACATATTTTCATATGGGTAGATTCGGTACGGAAACCTTTGCAACGGCCTAACGAAGGACCCTTTCATGTGGTTTCCCGTCATGAATAGTCCTTCAAGGTTGATCGACTTGGCCGCGTCGAGATAGTTAGCATTGATTGTCTCAAGCCAGCATAGTTGGGTGATAGTGCACAACCTGGTAAGTTGTGACGCAGTGTTAGACCCATCAAACCTACTAGCAGGATCCATACATCTACTTCGGACCCCACACTAGATAAATCAGAGACCTCATTCTCACGTCCCAGTCAACAGCACGTGTCATCTGCACCATCATTCTCACGTCCAGAACGATAGACCACGCCGCCCTTGACTTCGGGTAAGATTGAGGGCTCACGAGGTACGAACGAGACTGCCGTCTCACGCACCGGTCGCCGAATACGCCTACCCGTACGCCTTTGCAACTAACCGAGCAATCAACAACGGGTACGGTATAGGACTCTGTCCTTATATTACATGCATGCTACACCTTTTCTCTCTTTTTTGATTTTTTGTATCCTGACCCCACGGCTCCGACCATCGTCCGTCTGGTACCACCGACTTCAGTCAACATTGTCGAAAGCCGGCCTGATCATTCATGCCGTTTTCAACGCACTCAATTGATATTCTGGTTTCAAATATGTCTGGCACGCGTTAGGTCTTAAACTTGGTTGCTATGGTCGCTTCTGGTTTCTTGGCTCAACGCTGTTCCGTCCTACATCTGCGGAGTTTTCTGATCTGAACCCATACGAACGCGATTATCAAGTTCTGGATTAAAACAGGTGTGTTGTGGTACACTAACTCTATCAACAAATACAGCACTTTTCGCCTTATACCGTTTTACGTAGAAGACCGTCTGTGATAACTCGAGTGGCTTGAGCATCTAGGCTACTTGTTTCTGCCATCTAGATATTTCAACAAGTTATCCATTTTTGTTTGTTTTAATATATCATTATGTTTATTAATCGCATAACCTATTCTGCTGCGTTTCTGAAAAGTGTACAACCTTTCGTTGTTAAAGTTACAAAAAACTAAATGAAAGAAAATGTGGTTGCTGGCAATATACAACGAAAAGAATGCATATTATTCAGATGTTCATTTACTGAACTACTAACATCTAACTGGCGATCACTCAATATTTATCGCCAGGACCGACGAAGAAGAAAGAAACGGAAACTTGTTGAAATACTTTACGCTGAGAATTCTATATTGTACCAAAAATATAATATTGAATAAAGTCAATAATAATAATAACGGTCGCTTCATGTTTTGCCAACTGTTTCGTCCTACAATCGCACGTTTGCCAATCAGTCAAACGAACGAGACTGTTAATTGTCGAAAGTGTAAACCCTTTCAAACGGAGGGCTCATGTAGTTACCTACTTGTATGACGAGAACATGACTGGTATAATGGAAACAACCAGTATTTGTTTTACTGTACCCGTTCGTTTAAATGTACCGAAAACACAAATTCTTTCGATGTCTGTGACCTTGCACGAACTCGCATATGCTTACTAGTCTCGCTTGTAAACTTTGGCATGATTTCGCTATGCTTTCGTTTCCATGAGATCTAACTTAGTAACTGGCACGTAGCCTTCTTTTAGTGGTGATTACAGTCAATCGTGACACGACGCCTACTACAGCCTTACATTCGGTAGATTATTTTTTTCTTACAATTTCACTCAAATTAGAAGCTAACTGACGATTTGTTTCAGCTAGATTTAAGTGTTTACGGTATTTCAAATTATGAGTCTACTTTCGACATGTTTAAATCATTTACACTTGGTATCTTTCTATCTTTTTTACTTATTCTGAAATAATTAAACTTTTCTCACTGTTATCAACTTTAACTTCAGTTCAAATGACATTTCGTATTTCAACATGGTCAAGAAGAACAAATGGAAATAACCTGGCTGCCATCAAACAATCACCTGTGTTATGTAGTGTGACAAATCCATAGAGTGACTTCACGAAGCGTGCACAAATCTTACATCAACTCCTGACAGAAGACTTAGCATGTCAGATAAACATATGGTGTACGAAATATTAACACTAGTGATATGGTGCTAGAGATCATTAATATTCTGATACGTTTGATGAAAAAAATTGCCAACGGTTCGGAAACGGATAAGCTAAAGAATAACCTACATTGAGATTAAGATGACAAACTCCAACAACTTTAGTATTCAATCCACTATTAAGGTTGACCACGGTAAAAATTTTGGGTTCACTCAAAGCCACCGATCGTTTCGTTCCAGTCACCTTGAACGGCCTGATACAAGGCGGCCATTCTGCGTTCCGAATGCTGTGTGGTCGTGCATCTGTTAGGTTGCGTGGATTTTAGGTGTTCTTAAATTTAAGTAGTGGGACCACTAAATGATTGTCTTGTAGCGTACACGTTGACTCGATTTTTGATTCGTAACGTGGTCTGGGATAGCAGCTGATGAACTAAAACTCACTGCCTTTAATTCAAAATTAATATGGTCAATAAAACAGCATACTAAGAATAACTTAATAGTTCTAGACACGCAAAAGTTGTGTAAACTGAAGTTTTACGTAAAGACTACGTCGAAATGTCAAATAATGGGTGAGTTTTAAATTATAGTAATAGTATCTTCAATTAGAAAATTATTATTGCGGTGCATGTCTGTTGTTTTCACAATTACTCAGTTGTGTTTGTAAGGCTTCATCTTCAAGAGACATTTCAGTCGATGTAAGAGAGGCATTTCAACGTACAAAGCTGAAAAAATATTTCGGATGCTGAACTGAATTCGATAATGTGCTAAATGAATTTCAAAAAGTAGGAACAAAGGTTTATCCCTTTTTAGACTAAACACACTTATCACATTCATGGCGAAAGTAAATTACTGGGGGATCTGAGATTTAAATGCTATTTTGTGGTGCTTCATTGAACCTTTAGTTATAAGCGTAAAGCGAAAGGTTTAACAGTGAATCAAAAACTGTGAGAACTTTAAGTAGCATGTAACGATTAAGGTCTATGTTTATGAGCTGCCAATTAATGTCCAGTGCAACTTTGAATGGTAAAGAATATGTCATAAAATCATTCAAATGCTTTACAATAATCTCTTTAGTCTCTCATGGATGGTTTGTGATCCATGAACCAGAAGATAAAAACAGCGATGTTGAAATAACCAACGGCATATGAAGTGATAGAAAGTATTAAGATTTAAGCATGTAAGAAGGTCACTGCTCCTGATGTTAATATTGAGAATGCACCATTCTCCACAGGTGTGTATAAGTATTGAGATGGTGGAGAAGATTTGTAGCTCAGGTGGATGATTTTGATGGAGTTTTGTTCTCTGTGCTAGACTGTTTGGTCGTGGAGTTTTCATAGTCATTCCGAATCACATATTCAGCACACACTTCAGGTAGAGGTGAAGTGTTCAACTTTCTCCACATGTGGTTTACAGCATGTCATGTAGACCTCGATGTTCATTGGATCTTGTTGACCTTAAACCTGTCATTGTTTATCTCTTTGTTTTGGTTGTATCTTTCATTGGTTTGATTTTTGGCCCTATCTTTGGCCTCATGAATAGTGAATTTAGCTTGCTTGAGTTTACATTGTTACAAACAACCACGTTAATTTGACTTTTAAGAATTAGGGTATACTTCGTTATTAGTACTGCTCTAATATTAGGCCTGATCCTTAAATTGTTAATTTGTCATGATATAACTGCCTAATCTATAAGATCTTACAAGGAAGTCACATCATCGCCTAAACCAACCCATTGTATCGTAACAATCACCAATACATGATGGAGAACAAGCTTAAGCTAGAGATATGACAATATATTTAATATCAATAAAAGATATAGGGTGACATTGAGAAGGTATCACGCTTGAAAGGCTGAGCCATGCCATCTGATTAACTCGAATTAATTCAATTCCTTGTTCTCGCCTTCTCAATCGTTAGGTATTTCTCTAGGTTAAATATTGAACATCTATTTTCCCAAGTATCTCGTGTTTAGCATTGATGATTTTGTGGTTCAGGTCCAATGCCACTACACTACTCCGTTCGACAAGGACGCTTAACACGCCTAAAATGAAAATTCGATGAAAGGATATCTTAACAAGTTACATTAAAATGCATAGTAATAACATTTGATTAATGGCTCAAGTTGTAGGCCGCATAAGTAATTTTAAAATGTTTGGTTTTATTTTTAACACCCCAAAAATGTAAATCTACGTGAAGATTATATAGGACTTTAACGAAGTGGGAGATATTTCAATAAATCGCCGTAAGGTATGTAGTAATAGCCGTAGGTTAATAAAATTTCGTGTTCAGAAATTGAAAAAACAATCAGTATTGTAGAAATGTTATAACCGGTATTAGTTTTGGTTTGAATGATGAAATCAAACCGGTAATGCCGGTAACCTGTCCATATGAGCTGATTTCCAATCGCATCTGTATTAGTACGCTAACTTATAGAACAAAAGTATTACCGTGGAGAAGAATTCCAACTAGTGTTCCAGTTAGTTTGATACGATTTACTTAGTTATGGGAAGATTCCTTCGACCTCATTTTTCCTTGGCCGTGATAGAATTTAGTAATACTACTAATGCATATGAATGGTTATCAAAAATTTTTAAAGACGTGAAAAGTTATAATTATGTGAATTTTGGAGAGATAGCTAAGCTTAAACCGATAAACATGAATGTATTCGTAAAAGACATGCTCTAGACTCAGTATTCTGCTTTACCAGAGACTATTTATTTATATATATACCTACCAGCTGATGGTGCATACAAGTTAGTCGCAAGAATGCAGTTTAGCATAAGACGGAATACGATTTAATTGATATAGTGATTATAAGTTGTACAAATTGACTAAGCCTATGTTCCACAATTATAGGTGATATAGTGCTGCAAGATATTTTCGGCTAAATGAGTCTTTACAAGTTGAATAACAGTGAATGATGATCATGTGATTATCAGGGAGAACATAAGTTGTAACCAAGGGTAGTACACTCCCTTATTTTCTCCATTTCCTGATTTAAACTCAATTAAATATTCTTTCCAATTACACAGACCCAATTTATTATTATTATTGTTATTATTATTATTATGATAATGGCTTGATCCTTAGACAGTCTTGTGGTAAATTCGACAATGTTTTCAGTTCGCAGATTTGCATGACTGTTTATACTTATGATTTGCATGCATGATTGTGTTGCTAAACTTCCAATTAGGCTGAAATGTTTTCAAGATATTTACTGAATGAACAAACGATAAGGTCACATACTAGAGTCTAGATGGTGTTTTAAGGTAGTCAACAGGAAACTCTAGACCCGGGTTTCTTTCTACTTGGCACTCGTCAGAAAGGTGTACCTGTAATCTTGAGGGAACTGGTGCTCCCTGGCGGATTTGATCTCGTGTCATCCAGCTTCACAGTCAGAGACGTTACCACTGAGCTATCCGAGCCGTGACTAACCTCCTGTATGACTGAGATGTAATCAAAATTGATTGATCACTGGGTGGTGATCAATGTCATGCGTGTCTAGTCCTTATTAAGGCAGATCGAATGCTATCGACCATGTTGCAATATGGCCACCAGTCTAGGTGACTCGACACTGCGGGCACTATATATATCACCACCCAGTGATCATTCAATTGTGATTACACACTGATGTCATCTGTAAGGGATGAAGATACAGAGAAAACAACACTACTGCTATGGGGTCTCCAAATGTTGAGGGCGACAATCCCACTATTCTGAAACCATCTATATACTCCGATTTGATGGGGAATGGCAGATCCTTCTCAACCTCGATAAATGTCTCTAGTCTTGAAAACTTCCTGACTGGACCCCCTGATCATTCCCCGGACACATTACCTAACCATTCAACTCTACCTTCCACTCTTAGACATACTTCTTTCACCAAAACAACACCCGACTACCCTTCTCGCATTAACCCTACTGGTAATAAACTAAACGCTCATCAATATGGAGTCGACGCTCCCAATTCTTCCTTTTCTCGTTGCAAAACAGACAAATCACTGGGTATACATCATACCCTTCTACTAGACAAACAGTCACCGTACCTGACACTTATGTTAATTAACGCTCGATCTGTACAAAGTAAGATGACTCACCTACGCACCCTTTTACTTTTAAACAACCCCTCACTTGTTTTGATAACGGAAAGTTGGCTGTCCTCCGACACCACAGACACATTTCTACAAATAGACACATATGAGCTCTTCCGCTGTGATCGAGTATCCAAGAAGGGTGGTGGTTGTCTCGTTTATGTATCAAAAAATTTGAGAGCGGAAATCTATAGCGACCACGTCCTCAGTAAACTTCCTGAATCGATATGGCTTACTGTGTACACTCATGAATGTAAAATACTAATCGGATGCATATATCGAGCTCCTAACACTCCTAGTTCAAATGACACTATTATCAATGAGTCATTTGCTCAGGCTGCCTCGCTTGACTTCACTTACAAAATTGTATGTGGTGATTTCAACCTTCCCACCATCAACTGGAAGACACATTCTGGCCCATTGTGCTATGAAAGCATACTTAGGACCTTAGACATACACGGCTGGCAACAACATGTACACCTGCCTACACGAAATCACAACATTCTTGACTTGATATTCTGTCATAATGTCACACCAACATCAATGGTGGTTGGCGAAAAGTTTCACAACAGCGATCATAAAATAGTCCTCTGCACCCTTCCGATTCTTGCCATATGCAACAAATTAAAGACATTAAACACGCGATTCCAATATAGAGACTATGCAAATGCTGACTGGGAAAACTTTCAATTTCTAATAAAGCACTCTGACTGGGGCAGTTTCTTTACCAGTAATAACCTCTTAGAAACATTAGAAATATTCAATATCACCACCAAATCTGCACTAGACACTACTGTACCCTCTAAAATTGGTTTTAAAACAATTACTCCATATCTAAACCAAAAGACTAGGTCTAAACTGCGAAAACTGAAAAGGATGTACTATATATCAAAAGACTTCAGTGCCCTGCACCAGATATACTCTGTACTTGACGGAGTACAAAGTCAACACAACAAGCGTAAACAGGTAGAGGAACGTACTGCGCTCACTGCTGCATCTAAAGCCCAAGCCCTATGTCGTCTCCTCACGAAGCGCATAAGAAAGAACACAGACCACAACATTCACTCCTTACTGCACGATGGAGTAACGTATAATGACCAAAGCGTCATATGTGAACTATTAAGTGAATGGTTTTCTCACAATGGGAATACATCTGATGCTCCAGACATCGACATAAAGTGCATCGGCAAAAACGATCTTAGTACCATAAACTTCGACATAAGGAGTATACATACCGCCATTAAAACCCTTAAGTCAAATGCGAGTTCTGGTGCCGATGACATCCCTTCAATCGTTTATAAAATGTCAGGACCCGACATACAGACGCTTCTACTCAAAATATACACATTATCTTTAGAGACAGGTACATATCCGGAAACCTGGAAGGTAACGTATGTTCTTCCCAAACACAAATCCGGACCAAGAAACCTGGTTGAAAACTACAGACCTATAAATATCACTCCAGTCATATCACGAATAATGGAAAAAGTGATACAAAATCAACTATCTGATCACCTGCTCAAGGAAGAGCTGATAGACCCGTCACAACATGGCTTCATTAGAACAAGGTCGTGCAGTACATGCCTGATAGACTTCTTCAACGAGGTTACTCGTATACGTGACCAGAAGAAACTAGTTATTATACTATACTTCGACATTAAGAAAGCCTTTGATAAGGTACCTCATAATCTTCTAATCAACAGACTTAAGTCAGTTGGAATTATAAATCCCCTTTTGCAATGGATCAAGTCTTTTCTTACGAACAGATATCAAATAACCAAGATTAACTCGAATACATCTACACCTCGACCTATAACCAGTGGTGTTGTGCAGGGTAGTGTCTTGGGTCCATTGCTCTTTATAATCTATATCAACAATATATGCAAGTGTTTTAGCACAGGTAAGACCTACCTCTATGCCGATGACTTAAAAGTCATCTATAAAACTGACATTTCCGAGTTACGCAGTACTATAGAAACAATCCAACGTGAACTCAACATGGTAAACGACTGGTGCAAACGCTGGAGGTTAGAGCTCAACACAGAGAAATGCGGCTGGTTATGTATAGGAGACACATCTCTCAAAACGAAACTAACACTTAGCAATCACACACTGCCCAGACTGGCATCAGTAACTGACCTAGGGGTACATTACTCACACAGTCTTAATTTCTCTGAACACATCTCAGCCAAAGCATCCAAAATGCGGAAATTGCTTGGCTTCATTCTCCGTAATTTCTATCAAAATGAATCTAAAATCCTTCTTTACAAAGTTTGTGTAAGACCTATCGCTGAATACTGCTCGTTCTTAATTTTCAACCTACGCGTATCTGATATACTAAAGGTGGAAGGAATACAACGAGACTTCACTCGCAAGGTACTTAAGACTGACTTGGTCATTGACTATAGTTCCCGATGCCAAATTTTAGGAATAGCACCCCTTTGGAAGAGAAGGCTTAGGTCTAATTTGATTCTCTACTTCAAACTACTCAAAAACCTTACTTATTCAACGTGTAAGATAATTCTTGCCCGAGATTCACATGAATACGGACTTCGAAACAAAGTATCTACGGTCAAAGTTGAGAAATACAGATCAAAAACTCGGGAAAACTTCTTCCTCACCAAGTATGCAATAATATGGAACAGTCTTCCCTCCGAAACTCGCATGGCAGATGAATTACATACGTTTGTAAAACTGCTTGATCAAGCCCTCACCTGCACTGATCTTGCACGTACGAACACATCTGCGCCCCACTCAGACATCATAGGCTCTCTCCATGTCTAGACCAAAATGGACTTCAAGTTCAGTTTGCCTTATTTTTCCTACTTTGCAGTTGTATTAATTACTTTTTCCACCCCATTTCTTCACCTGAAGTAGACAGGCAACTTAATGGACCTATCATTACTGTTAAAATAAACTCGGTCGACAAGGGACACTCACTACCACCCTAAAACGTCAAGAGGACCGCACAATCAGCTGCCTACTACCAGTGGTCTTGCATCTATGGAGCCTGTTACCAATCAACTGGTTAGGACAACAGAAAATAACATCAGCACCAAGTTACTGTGAGTCCCTTCCTGTTTATCCTGTATTAACTTTTTACTCTTCAGTACACTATGTTGACTAGCAATTAATATTATTTCTCCACTCGTTCTCATATCCACAACTCATATACTTCTATACTTTTTCCGCCTGCTTAAATAAACAACTATCCTACAATATACCCTTCTTGACGCTTATACTCTGATTGGCAAACTATACTTTATACTATAGTCAACAGAGGCACTGCATCGATGCTTTACCCACAGTCCATAGCTTGTAACTGTCTGATAAGCTTGTAAAATGGTACTTATAGAAATAGTGCTTTCCAACAGTTTGTGAAACAGAGGATTGTGCGAGGTATGACGTATATACAAAAATAATGCTAAATGAGCCTAACATCACAAAAGGAGGGAGGGTGGAGTTACTGACCAGCAAGCATTGATGGTGAGGGCGATAACTTCAATCCACCCATGTTTGTGGGGACAGAACATTTTGTATGTATCAGGCTCCTCATGACTGAGAACAATTCAACCAATCTGTGATAAAGATTGTTTTCCTACGCTCACCACTCAAACTCATGTTTCCAATATTATGCTGGATTAGCTATTCTACTAAGACAACCCATAACATGCTAACTCGGATTTTTACACTAGGATTGTGTGGCTGGCATCGGAAAAACAAAAAAAGAAAAAAAAGTTAGACAATAAAAGATGTAGTCATTAATATTCTTAACACTTCACCCTCTATATACGCACCCTTCTTATAAACCGCTTTCCTAGTAACAGCCTTGACTTCCTTTCCTTCATGTGAGCTTACTCCAACTTGTTAAACATCACAACTCATTGTTCTTTATTAGTACATTCTATAATATGGAGCCTCTGACTTCATTTTACTAACAAGACATAATATGAATTTATTCTAATTTATTATACCTCTGTCCGTTCTACTACACTATGTTAAGCAACGTTTTGTGTTCATATCCAAGTGCCTTGCTGCTCTTCTGTTTCTCTTTTTTCTTCAGAATCTTGCTCTGAGAGCACGGCTATGAAACTCCTGACGTTTGGAACAAACTTGATGTACGCGTCCTCTCAAGGTCATAGTTTACAGCAAGCGCTCTACGATTTCACTTTATAACAACTATAAACTTAATAAGTTGGGAAACATTTTGTGAACCAACAAATGTTGTAATTTATAGATCATGCCTGTAAAAACGGTGTGTACCTGCACATGCAGAAATATATTATTATATATATATTATATTATATTATAGTTTCCAGTCAATTTTTTGACCAATTTCGTTACTAGTTTCATCAATTTCATCAATCATATTACGTGAACAACAAATGGGTCAAATTGCTAATTAACTGGGATAAAAGATATTTAACAAGCGTAAGCATTGGAAAACTCGACGTGTGATGACAAAAGTGCTTCTAATAGTTGGTAAATAACATAATCTATAATATTTGATAACATGTGTGCGAGAACTCATATGTAACACGTGTAATCAGCAGTCACTAGAAGGCGGGAAGACCTAAAGCCACAAAACACACAATGTTAACTGAACACTTCACACCACAGAGAGAACGCGGAACGGAGACCAACAGTCATTTATTTTAAAATTAAAATTCGCGGGTTCTGTACAAAAAGAGAGCTAGTTTACAAAACGGTCTTATGTGTCGTCCTGTAAGTTTAGTGCGTGCGGGGCTTGCTCTTCTTCTTCTAAAGCGTTTATTCTTGCTTGCCCTGCAATAGAAAGAAAACAAAATTTATTAACAACAGCATACATGATGATTTTAATCCCATTACGTCGCCCCCTCTCTTAATGATGAGGCACTGTCCTCAGTGCCTGATCTTGGGCATGGGTATGCAGTCCCTCCTTCAGATACTTCGTAAAATCTAGTGGCCGGCGGTGGATCAGCGAGTTGAACATCGAAGGGAACTGTCGTCCGATCTGGTTTTATCTGGTTTTAGTGCACCGTTATCACGTCGTCTTTAGGCCGTTGTATGTTACGCAATACAAACGTGGTGGGCGATCGGATGAGGACAATTTCAAAGGGGCCTTGCCAGGGCTGATGGAATTCAATGCAATCCCTTAGCGATGTCATTGGGCGGCGTAACCAGACGCGATCTCCAACTGTATACCTAGGTCCTTGTGCTTGACGATCATATATATATTTTTGGTGTCCACTAGCCTTGCATAAGTTAATGTTGACCAGACGGTAAGCATCAGCTAGTCGATTGCGAAGAGTACGTATGTACGGAACATGCTCTTGTTCTTCGTAGGGCAGCAGGGGTGATTGTAACTCTACTGGTAAGCGTAATTCGTGCCCAAACAGCAAAATAGCAGGCGAGAATCCCGTGGACCCATGTACCGACGTACGGTATGCTAAAAGGCATCGCGGGAGCACCTCATCCCATTACTTAGGTGACGATCTGATGACAAACGACTGCAAGATGGCTTTAATAGTTCTGTTTGTTCTTTCCACGAGACCATTACCTTCTGGGTGATACGCAGTGGTGTGTGTCTTCTTGATTCCCAATAGCCGGCATATCTCAGTAATGAGGTGGCTTTCAAAGGATGGACCTTGGTCGGAGTGGAGTGAGACAGGGGCACCATAACGGGAGACCCAATGATCGATGAAAGCTCGGGCAACAGTAAGGGCGTCTTGCTGTGGAAGGGGTACAGCTTCGCACCATTTAGTGAAATAATCCACCATAACCAGTATGTAGCGGTTCCCGTTTTTTGTCGTAGTCAGTGGTCCCATGATGTCTATACCAACTCGCTGGTGTGGTCCTGTCGTTACCATCGGAGTCATTGGTGCACGGAGTGTCTGCTGAGGCGATTTGAAAAGGTAGCACGTGTTACATTTCTTGCAAAACTGAGCTACATCTTCGTGTTTGGATGGCCACCAAAAGCGTTGACGGACAGTGTGTTCAGTTCTCCGTTCTCCCGCATGACCAAGTTCGCGATGCATCTGTTCCACAATGCTCTCAACTTTCACTCGCGGTACTATTAGTAGGGGTTGTTTTGATTCATTCATTAGGAATGATGTGTCACCATATAGCTTGAGGTTGCTCCATTTGGTGCAAATACGACGAGTTGTTACGGATTGATCTTTAAGCCCCCTCATGGATGGCTTACTATTTTCATGTAGCTGTCTTTGATAAACAATCTGTAAGTCTGGATGTGTTGCTTGTAGGGAGGGCCAGTCTGTCTATGGAGCTGTACTAAGAATTGCGTTAATAATATCTGCGGTCTGGGTATTCGGAAGAGGGCATCCGCGTTTGCATGTCCATTTCCCGGTCGATACTCGCATGTGGAATCGAACTCTTGTAGTTGTTCCTGCCAGCGTGCAACTTGCCCTTCTGGTTCGTGGAAAGAACGGAGCCACTGTAGTGCACGGTGATCCGTGCGCACACGAAAGGTTTGCCCAGCAGATAATGACGGAAATGTTGTAAGAATTTTACTAGTGCTAACATCTCCCGACGTGTTGTAGAATATCGTGCTTCACTCTTATCTAGTCGTCGACTAGCATACGCAATGACCCTTTCGTGTCCATCTCGAGCTACTTGTGATAAAACTGCTCCAATAGCCGAGGAACTAGCATCCATATCAAGTATAAATTCGCCTCAGTCTGCTGAAGAATGTGGAAAGGCTAATATAGGTGGAGAAGTTGACCGAGCCTTCAAAACATCGAACGCCTGTTGACACTCGCTGGTCCATAAAAATTTTCGTCTTTTGTGGAATAAGAGTTGACCTCAAACAACCAAGCATATGCCAAAACAGTACAGTTCAAGTATTCATTCGCTTCCTTATTTTGTATATTCGTTATATTTCCTATTATCTTATATAGAATGTTGAGAGGCCTTGTTTGTCTAAATAAATAATCCCACGCTCCATTGTGACTGAGCGAAGAAAAACAAAGACCTATTCACTACTTGTCTAGTTTCTTCTATCAATAGCACGCGGGTTACCTATAGGCATGAAAAGTTTATTGACTTACGCTTCTGATACATTGGTTAGATATTTATGGGGATGAAGTATTAATATTACTACGGCCCTTGCAAACTCTCAGTTCTCTGCCTTTCAATATGTGAAAGAAACGCTTTATGTTATGGAGTCTTCGTTATATGGTGGTCTGCATGACTATTTGTTATCTATAAAATGTTCACCCCAACAAGAGTTCCAGCAGTTGCTTCGTGATTCAATATCTAGATCTATAGTTTTTCACTTATTTATGGATCTAAAATGATAAACGTGATCCCCAAATGTGGATTTTTCATATTATGACTAACTGATTTGTATAACTAACTAGAAAATTACCAGCTCTCACTGCATATAAAACAATTCGTTTCAGGAAGCATGTTAAATATACCACTCATCTCACTTTAAGACATCAGAATTATCACTTTTTAAGTGCATAAAAACACTGAAAATGATGTAGATGTGCTCAGTATCACCATAATTCTCTTTATTCTAAGAGACCATTAGGATATTTATGGAGTAAACTACATCTGAGGTGTATCCACTAGGGGAATAATACAAAAAAATAAATACTAAAAGTCGTAAAGTTGCCTTTGTTATTCACATTAAAGACCAATGGAATTGCCCGTTGAAATATTCGTAATTATAGCTTTCGTTGGTTCTCTTAAAAGATACATATTTCAGCTCCAAAAGAACTGAAGCTGGCCACTCTATATTTCTTCTCAATTTCTCCTTTTGTTATTAATCTTCGTTCATTTCTTTCGGTTGGGAGATGAAAAATAGGAGTAATTCAGTTGTACACAATTCAAAATAAACTTTAGCCAAATTACATAAAATCTGTTTGTTTATTGAAATCGCTAATACCTATTCGTCAGGTTAAGCTATTGGTGGCGGCAATTCGTAAGTGAGAGCTGATCTCTGTGAATCGAGCTGTTGCTACGGCGTGGATTTGTATTCCATTGTGTGTCTTTCGAAATTTCCGGTAGGAATATTTTGCTTCTCCTTCTGAAAAGAATAACGCTCGACTTGGTTTTTGAGTGATTACTGGTCACCTCTGAAGTAACATGTAGACTAGTATTCTTCGAAATCACTTCCTACGTAAAACTATTGCAATAAACTCAGTTTTGTTACTGCTTTTGGTAGAGATTTCTAACACCACAATTCGCGTCTTAATAATCCACTGTGGTCTATAAACTTTAGTACTGCCTACCGTAACCCTAACCGAGGCATTGTAGTACAATATTTTCCAGTGGTTATGAGTACCTGCAATCAAAGAATTTCGGCTGTATAACGGTAAATTGTATTAAGGTTTTGGGATATACAAATACTTAGCTAAATGAAACCAAAGTGACTGGTGCGAGACTTTAGCTTTCACATTGTTTCTACGTTTTGGGTTAAATTCTTAGTTATTTGGACACAAATATTGGTACAAGGCTGAAACAAATGCATATGACCCACAAATTATTATTGAGATTTTGAAGAGACAGAATGCAAATTGCATGTAATGAATAAGAACTCAAATGAAAATGAATTTTGTTAATGAGAGTTAAATAATAATAGTAATATTAACAATAATTTTGGGAGAAACAGTTCCTGCAGGACTCTAATTTATGGACGACCTTTGAACGAACCTTAAGTAGCCTTGAGAAATATCAGACAATCAGCAAACAGCCACTATAAAATAAAAATATTTTATACAAAACCAAGGAGATAAAGTGGCTACACTTCTTATACGTGGTTCAAAAACTTGTCAAGGTTAGAAAAAGGTTGAGAGGTTCTAAAATCGTAATGCATTCAGCAGAGGAAATCATCCATACGGCTACAGAATAGTCGGCCTCTGGAGCCATGATAAAGTCTCAAAACCTCTTTCAGCCTCAACCACATAGCTTCAATATTGTTTATGTGCACTCCAGTTGTTAAGTGCAGAAAATGCTACTTGTGGATAATGACACGATGTACATAACCAAGCCTATGTAAGAGTCTGTACGCTTTCCAAACATCCGTATATATTGTAGTACCTGGCTGCAGCCAGTGTTACTGGTGCTTTTATTATCCAGTTCGCAATAATTGTGGTAATTTGCCTTAGTTAGGAATTATATATAGGGTTTTCATCACGAACTAATGTCAGCTATAATGCCAGAAATTCATCCAGCCAAATGGATGAAAGGCTTTCGCGTTAAAATCCGAGATCTATTATCTTATACCTGATTGTTTGGTCCACAAATTATAGTCCCGCCGTTTTATTTGTTATAGTCGCTCAGTTATCACGTTTTGTACAAAATTCCCTGTGAACCGATCGTACGTTAGCATTTAGCACCAAAGTGGGCGCCGTAACCTTGAAATATCTAAAACGCCTCTGGTTGGCTCGTCCATAAATTAGAGTCTCGCCAACTTAAAAAGAAGTTACAGCAGGATCGCCACTGGTTTTTATTCTGAGCCATGGCTGTTAACAATTCTAGCCAGTGTTGTACTATATCTAGGACCCTAGACAAGGAGTCGCAAAGAGACAACGGAAGCCATTCTTGTACAGCTTTCTTTCATAGCACGACACCATATACTGACCACCTCTCTGCTTTTCTTAACCAGCCTCTGTATCAGCAAATAATCCACGATGTGGAATTCTCTGGGACGACATCTGCGAGACACGTTCAAGACATCGAAGTCAAGTTTTGAAGATAGTGACATTAATCGAATTGTTGTCGCAGTGCTCAGACACATGATACCGAACCTCAGCATTAGGAACATGGTGTTACTACTGAATGTCAGCAATCCTCCGAAGACATTGATGATCAAACACAGAGTCTTCTAGTACCCTCAACTCGGAGAAGCCAGGTTTCACAAGTATGGAGCAAAACTGCTCTCACTGACGCGTTGTAGATACGACCTTTTACAGTCAGACTAACATCACGAAGGCACCAAAGGCGGCCCAGATTAGCATAAGCCTCTTTAGCTCTCACTACAAGTGAATTAGCCTCATCACTCACTCCGCCGCCACCACCACTTAGACACTAGAAGGATCGTTAATTCGTACAATTCAGCACATACCTTCTGCCAAAATACCCATATGATATCTATACTTGAAAACTAATTTCCATCCTGTCCAAATATGCCTGATGTTTATAAGTTGTTGTTCATATTGATTATCATTGGGAAATCTTAATGGGAATGCTAAGGGTTCTCGTGATCATTTCATTGGGATTCAATGTGAAACACTACATCTGTATTAGAAAACGAGATTGGACCCATTAAAAGACAATAATCTGAATCTTGCGAATTACTGATGGGATCCAGCCTAAAATATTTTTTTTACTTGCACTACTTCCAGTCGTCTGTTTGTTTCAGGAATCATCTATTACTACTATACATTTAATGGATATGTATTTTGTTGTTGTTATCTTCGGTACCAACAGCTTATTTCTTTTTCAAACGAGTAGTTTGAGACCATACCCAATAGTTAAAGCCGTCGATGCTAAATTCGGGAAATTTCTCGGCATCTACAACATACTGGTCACTGAATGTTAGATAATGCCGCTAATAAAACTATCCACCAACCATTGAAAGTCACTGGAAAGTTCTAGCAGTAAAACAAGTAGAGAGACCACTGATATGATCAGCACCAAGTATTTCGTCACCAGAAAACAATCGTTACAACTGAGGTTGTTATATTTAACTGAAAAACGGTATGAAATATGGATAGTCGGACTAACTCAGTTGGTGCCATTAATCTGCAACACCGACTTCAGCGGTTTGATCATGCTCTACGATGTCATCTCAATGAACTTCTTATCGTAAATTGCTTGCTGATACTAGAATTGGATTAAAAGACTGAAAGGTGGTCAGTTTATGACACTTTACCCTGACCGATGGATCGATAGAACTAGGATATATCTGTTCATCACGATTCCTTGGCGACGGTAGTAAAGGTGGTGTAGCTTGAAATCTTATCAACAATCTTACAATAGAGGACTAAGGATGATGTAACAACTCATTACAATTTTTATACAAGTTTAAAGCAATTAGTCCCTTTTATAAATTTCGATAGAACAATGAGAAGACGGAGTTGATCTGATTGATCGGAATGTATAGCGCAAATACATCACATTTTTCAGATCAACTCCGTCTTCTAATTGTTCTATCGAAATTTTGTACAAGTGATACGATCTCACTTAACCAAATCAATTTTTTTGTAGAGCTGTGTTTTGATAAATACTTCTCATACTCATTTTTCATTTGTGCTACACTTATATCCCGTAATTCTCTACAGCATCGTCACTTCGTTCGGATGGTCCATCTTTTTGTTGCCTTGTTTTCCCAGGATTTGTATTTCTTAGCCTTCCAATCAACAGTTTTAGCTGTGTAAAATCTTTAGTACGCTTGCAATAAACCCTGCTTCGGTTTGGGCGCCCGGGCAGTATCTCAGCCCTTACACAAATCATTTGATTTGTGTCACGCATATACATTTGATGTCTCCTTGTACCAATGTTTATGTGTTTAATTAAGTTAATGAATAATCATATTTCCATGTCACCAAAATTTTAGCTCGTGCAATCCGTTTTAGTTTGCGTTTCTTACATTAATTTCCCCATTTTTAGGACTACTATAATAAAATTAAGCAACAATTGAAGTGGTTATTTACATTCAGTTGTCAAAACTGTTCACTCTGTGTTTTTTAGTCCTTTAGAAACTATTTAACAAGATGGATTCATATAATGAACATGATGATCAAAGAGAATTGGCAATAATTATACACGAAAAAGAAAATCAGCATGATGGAGTGAGTAGACGTAAAAATCATCTATATTTCTATAACATAGAGTAATGAGTATTTAGTAGGTTTATTTCCCACGGTTATGTTTTAATTGTGCACTGTGGATGAGATTGTCAATAAAACAATAATGTTGAATAGTTTATCATACATTGTTGGATACTTAGTTATCACATGACTAAGTGAGTAAAGTATGGCGACGCTTATTTTGTTTTGAATAGTTTCCGCTTATTCTTACAGTGTGAATTTAACCTAGTCAAAAATTTTCCACTACGTTTTAATAAAAGTAAGATATCTCAATAGACAGTTGAATTTTCTGTGTAACTAGTATTCTAACGTACAAATAGCGAATACGTTTTTACATATGAATAAACGTTTTATGGTGCTACGTGACAAAGGATATGTAAATTCCTTTAGGCAGAATTTAATACCATCTGGTTGATACCCTCTGACTGTTGAGTGTCCACTCAGCCAAACTTGAAAATCATCCGTCCGGTATATCTTCGTTCTAAAAATTCACAGTAGTCAGTCGTTTTTAGACCGTTGAGCAATTACCTTTATTGAAATGTTAGGATTTTTGTGTTAACACTACAGAAATCATACAACTTAGTTTTAATAGTTTTTTTATAGGAATTAAAACTCGTTAAAAATTGCCATGTTATTTTAGTTTCTCTCGTGTACACGATGTAAGAAAACCAAAATCTAATACGGTTGTTTAGTAAAATCATCCACTGAACTAAGGAAAAACTATAAGCAAACACTTACACTAGTGTTTGTGTCAGGTTGCTAACACAGTTTTCACATATATTTCATAGTAGTGATATGTTTTGTTGAGATAATTACATTTTCATATCATTATCGTATACAAGACATGATTAAAGTTGGCTAACTTGAGTTTTTCCACTTGTCATACTCTTTTATGCGTATTTTTCATATTTCATACGATAATAACTTGTACTGGATTACCGAGTTTCATTAAATTGGATTGAAATAATTTCATGAAAACTGAATTAATCACCATAAATACGTGAGTTAGAATAGTTCAAATGATTCATATTAGTTATTAAGCCTTTAGCTTAGTTGAACAGCTTTCTGAAATCAACAATTGGAGTTGTTTTCTCCGATGAACATTTAGAATAGAACTCTAGAATCACCAAAATTCCTGAAGCCACCATGTTTTATATTCAACTTGTCTACAAACATTATGTTTTTGACTGATTTTAATATTCATATGTAATGTTTAAATACCAGTCAAATACTCGTATCTTGTAATTGGGATGACGGGCTGATATTAATTAAACAACCGAACTAATGATAGGGAGTGAAGTAGTTGAGTGTGTCGACCACTTCACTTATCTTGGAAGTCTCATCAGCCCTTGTGGTCTGGTGTGTGACGAAATCTCAGCACGGATACAGAAGGTTCGACTAGCTTTTGCCAACTTGCGTCATTTATAGAGTAGGCGAGATATCCGTCTATCAAACAAAGGACGTGTTTACTGAGCAGTGGTTAGTTCCGTCCTACTTTATGGCAGTGAAACATGTCCGGTAAGAATAGAGGATATTCGTAGGTTACTAGTTGGTGGTTCGAGGTAGTCGACAGGAAACCCTGGACCCGGGTTTCGTGTTACTTGGCACTCGTCAGCAAAGTGTACCTGCAATCTTGAGGGAACTGGTGCTCCCTGGCGGATGGTCGAGAGCATTCGATCTGCACTAAATAAGGACTTGATGCACATGACATTGATCACCACCCAGTGATCAATCAATTGTGGTAGGTTACTAGTATTTGATCATAGGTGTCTTCAAAACATTGCTCGTATATCCTGGGACCATCGAGTAAGTAACGCAGTTGTTAGGAAACGGGTACTAGGTAAGGATGGCAAATCAATTGATGAAGTAGTGAAAATTCATCAGTTGAGATGGCTGGGACACGTGTTACTTATGCCCAACGACTGACTGCCTCGACGTGCGATGCTCAATGGTATAGGAGTAGGTTAGAAGAAAGCAAGGGGCGGTCAGACCAAAACATGGCACAAGTCCATGAAGTCACTGACAAGTGGACTGAGTCATGTTGGCAGGTATAGACTACCTGGTTGGGGACCGCGAGATGATAGCAACCGATGGTAAGATACCCTGAATGACATGGCTCAAAATCGTTTGCAAAGGTGCAGGTGCATTCACTCCCAATTTCTAATATCTTGAATCATCCTTGTCTTTTTTCTCTTCCCAAATTTATTTCACTGAATTATCTTCAAACGCTAGTGTTTCCGATTACTGCCTATACTCTTACAACCTCTACCACTACGGGATTTGAATCGACAACTGCATCTCTGTGCTAATGTGGTGTGGCAATTCGATCTGATGTACGTACGTACGAAGTTCTACGTTGTTACTGACTGACTGAAATAACCGTTGAAAACCAGGAAGCACTGTTTTATACTGGTATGAGAATTCTTGGCAGTGGGCATCCATGACCTCTGGGTCTTAGGTCTCACACGTGATCGCTTGTCTCCTAGACTGTTGAGCCGGCATCCATTGATTTGCATGTTTAACTTAAATCAACTTTTAATATTGCTCAACGACCTCCCACTGTACTTGGTGAGTAGCTGCCTCCTTTGTATGTTACCTCAATACTTGAAAATTGATTTAAATAATAATATTTTTTTCAGTAGCAGCCAATACTCTAACTCTTGTTTTGTCACACTAAACATTGGAAGTTTAACTGTATGTTCATTCATAAGAGACATTATTACGAAATTCTTTTCCAAAGACCGTAACGTGAATAAATATAATCTGACCATGTTTATGTCAAGAACTATATAAATAATTGACATCTAAACAACAAAGTATCAAAAATGAATCGAGTTGAAAAATTGTAATTCATTTATTTATGCTTCATTATTTCACTCTCAATGACGATAGCTAACAATTCACACACGACTACTTTTGTGTAACTGGATTGTTTACTAAAATTTGGAGTTATTATTTATAAAAAAATTGATATGCATGGGATTAATTTACAGATTATATTCATTAAAAATGTAAACAACTGTTTAAATTGCGAAAATGTTAATTCAACATATCAGTTGGCATTTGGGGGGAAGATTCAAACAACCAATACAAAGATGAGCTTCTTTCCACGGTTTTTTAGACGAAAATGATTTATTTACTGTATTTTCAAGTTATATCAAATATTAAATAAGTGTACTTGTGTATTAGTTAGCTATGGACAAAGTTGGACTTTTCGTAGAGATGTCCACTGATTCCAGTCAGCACAATTCTCAGCAGCAACGCCATAAAGAATAATCTAATTAATATCATTGGTAGTGAAAACACCACAAAGATGCACTTTGAAATTAATAAATAACATTGGGGAATGGAAATTATCAAATAATAATAAGGCAAGTTTGGAAGGGAAGTGTATCATAAGTACGTTTTCTATACTTAGTCATCTTAGGCCATTTTGCTGTTTCCACCCATAAATGACTAATACGTGGATGTCAATCAAGAGTCCTGCAATTCTTTGTATAATAACTTTTGCCTAACTTCAGCGTTACTTTTTTAACATCAACAATTCTTTGAAAGCATTTGTCGCATTACATTACTAAAATGCACGCATCATTATTAATTAGTATAATAATGTATTTTGTCAGTTACTTCAAGTGCTTTATGTTTTTTGAAGAATACGTAACGCGTGCTATTAAAAATACTAGTAATTATTAACTGACGAAATTAGAGGATTCATAACGCGCTGATAAGTATTTCTACTGATATAAGTTCCACTATTTTCGGTTTTTTTCTATCAAACATGGTGGTATACAAACAATCAAAGAACATATTTGAAAACCAGTTGTTTGGTTTTTTTGCCTTCTCACTAATCATACATGTAGTATGTTATCTTTCACAGTTGATTGTCTGATTTGTGCCTCAAATAAAAAGATTAGTTGAAAGGAAGCGTTTTTTCTCAGAAAATTGATTATTTTAAATGAATCGATTATCTGAAAAATAGTTAGAAAATAAGTATGAAACTATCTAGATGTTTCGTGTTTGAAGTTTTCGGATACTTCACGATCTCCACTACTTCTATTGTTTATATTGTCTTCGAACAGTATAATGTATATTCGAAAATCTTGAGGTAAACTCTTTTGAATTCTAACTTATTGTCCTGATAACATTGCCGTTATCATGAACATTGATAGTTCTGTGTCTTGTCGTCAAATAGCTTGCTATTTTTAACTCTTATTGAACAGTGGAGAGTGTACCACAATATTTATCTGTAATTTCTTGGCTTTTAATAGTTTGTCAAATTACGTCTATCCTGAATAAAATGTATGCCCTTAAAAGAGAAGTAAAAGTTCAATTTAGTTTATTGAAATGTTGCTGAGTGGTAAAACATTCTTTATGTAAACCAACGTAAAATGTTTGGATATATTTTTACTTATTGTTAAGTTTTATCAATTTATACGTAACTTCTCTTTTCCTTTTTGTAATTTTTAACTCTAAACAACTAGATTAAATGAAAATAATGATATGAAAGTTTCTTAGCAATACTTCCAAAATATGTGGTAATAATTACTCATCAATATCTTTTATCCTAAATTAAAAATATTTCCTCAGTAATTAACTTTTCAGTTGAGCTGAAACACTCATTGTTTAAGTCAGCGGAATGGAGTGTCGTTGGTACTGTTTTCCTGCTTTGTATTTTTTTAAAATGGTGTGGACTTTTTTGTATCGACATAAATTAGTAGAACAGTCTCGATTGTTCAAACTTTACTCACAAAGGAATGTTAGTTGCTCCCTCAACACAGTAGTAATGGTAACGGTTTATTCACTAGAATTAGTTTAAACTGTCTCGATATATTGTTGGTTTATCCGAAAATGAGCAGTTGTAAAGAGTATTTACAGTTTACATCATTATAATTTAAATTTCTGTATACCGTAGCAGGAAACTGACTTGTGGAATCCACCAATTTGGCGGGAGGAGTGATATAGTTTTCACGATTATCACCCGATGAATGTGAAATTGGGGATTTTCATATTCTGATTTGATCACACGACCATATATTGTTTTTTTCAATTCCTGAAGGCCCTGAGTTTAATCTCGTTTACATCATAGGTGTCTATACACTCCTGGATAAACCTTAAAATTAAGCAAAACCTCCCCCCAAACTGTAGTTTTTAACGCCTCCACAGCTAATATTAATTTGTAACGAGAACGTTTATGTAAATGCATTCGTTTGTTTTTTAAATGATGATAAGTTGTACGTCATTATCTAATCAAATGTCATTCTATCTATTTTGTTCCTTTTTGTTGTAACCCATCCCTGTACTACTGGTCTACCTGTAGAGTGATACTCAGTGTAAGCCAGAGCTGGTTTCTTCAATTAATGCCCATCATAATATTGCCAATAAACAAACAGAAGACGATGAAATTGTGTTTAAAAATCTGAAATTAATAAACTCTACAGATAATAAGTCTAATTCCCTCATTGATAGCGAAAATAACACAGCCGGTGTTACACAGTGTGATGATGAATATGACACTTTGGATGAATTATTCGACATTGCGAAATTGTTATCGGACTCTATGGATAACCAACAAATAATATCTGTAGGAAAAAAGCAATTAAAATCAGATGATGATAATTATGAACAAAATGCAGAGAAAGCGTTTGTTAACAATAATAATAATAATAATGGTGGTGGTGGTGGTAATATCGGATATCAGCCATCACAAACGGCTGATAATAATCTAATATCAAGCCGTAATGTGGAAATAAAACAAGTTGTCATTGGGTATCCTGATCGTATGTCCATTGTAATGGAAGAGAATGATGATGATTATGTTGATGGCAATGATGAAGATTATGCATCGGAAGCTTCAATTAATCAAGAAGAGTGTCATAAAAACAACGAAATACTGGTGGATGAATTGTCATCCGACCAACAAGATATGTCTAAAGATTCGTCTCAAGAGCAAATAACCGAATTCGTTGATAGTCTCAATGAAGTAATTCTTCAATTGATGCATCCTTTATTTGCTTTGTAGTGTTGTTTTTATCCATTAGATGTTGTCTGAAAGTTTTCACTAACTGTTGTCACTTTCATTTGTCTTTTATTCTGTTTCGTTGCATGACTTTTGTCCTATTCTCCAGTATAATCAGTGTTTTCCTAAAATTCATCGTTCTTATCGTAAACAGTTCGCTTAATCAAATGTCTTCTTTTCAGTATCATTTAATACGATTCACTGTTTACCTAGTAATCCAACTTAACTGCTAATTTATTTTCTTTTCAAAAATTTCATTACAATTCACAGCATTTACGAATAGAATCAAGATCTTCTTCGAGTAAGTAATATGCTTTGGCAATAATTTATTGACAGTAATCTAATATTAATCTCTGCTCTTGTATATGTCAATATTGTTCGTACATAAATGGAAATTTGGTGTTTCAACATTACTTGGTGTTTTGATAAATTGAGCTTCGTACCATTTTGAGTAATTTTTTCTATGTTGTGTCAGTTCTGCAATTTGACTGATTGTCTCACACAGGAATAATCATCCTGTCGTTTTGGTTGTTTTAGTATACATCTTATTATCATTATTATTCTGCTCTTTAATTGTAAACTTTGATTCACTTCAGTGATTAGTAAAACACTAGTCAACCATAATTCTTCTAAGAGTGTGGCACAAATGTGCAACGGCCCAAGTCCCCATACCAAATTAACATAACAATATATAATTAGCAAGTTGAATAATAATGAGATTGAAATCATCATAGTAGTAATGGTCTAAAAATTAACTTTACAGATAAATCGATTATCAGCATTTAGACAAGGCCGTAGACAAATTAAAAACATCAGTGAAACCAGTTGTTTTGTTGATCACATTTAGCTTAAATCTGGTTAACCATAAATTTGTTAATCTTAATTTAATTTTTGTTTGCAATTTATCTAAAACGATGAGGTATGTCCCATTACATAACATTATCTGAGAATTTCATTCTGTTTTAGCTTCGGATGTAACAACAATCGATGAAAATGATGTTGCATGTGAGATTGAAATTCATCCACAACCATTGGATCATTGGGTAGAAGATTCTTATGTAAGTATTTATAACAGGTAACATACATCACAGCTTGATTGGTAGAATTCAGTCAGCAATAAAAATTTCGATGAACAGGACATTGGTCACTACACGAAAATCAATCAGTCATAAGCACTTCGGCCTTTCTGTAGGTCACTCGTGACCCGAAAGTCTCAGCGGTAACGTTCCATTCTGTTGGCCTGGTTGTTCCAGGTCCAAATCCCACAGCGATCAGGATTAAAGATTATAGACCACACCTTGCTGACGAGTGCCGTCTCATATAAAATTTATGCCTAGGGCTTCTTGCTGACTAATTCCAACTACCGAAGTTGGTTTTCTGTTCGCTTAGTTTTAAAGTGATATGTGAGAACTCAGTCAAATTACGTGATACTGAACACATAGAGAATATATTTCACATAGAGCTCCAAGTGTTACTTCACAATATTATATGACGTCCCACCTGTTAAATTTACTGGGATTGTTTAACAACTTTACTGTATTTCCACTATTATATTCCATATTCAGAAGTAATTAGTACCGAATTTTTGAGCCATATTTTTTTTACTTGTTAACACTGACCATCATCAACATGAGTTACTGTTATTCTCCAAAAAGACTGTGTTTGATGTTATCAGTTCTACTGATGAACATACTTTTAGTGGCTTAGCACGAGTATTAACATTAAATACGTTTTATATGTAAGGAGGCCATGCCTAAGAGATATCATCAGCGATATACACATACACACGTATGTACACTCACAGATGAGCTTAAATTGTTTCCCGCTGATGGCAGACTTTTTATCTAGTCATTCACTATGATCTAAAAAGTTCAAACACAACATTTTAAGACTAATTAAAGGTGAGATTGTACATGAGATGTTTATTTTTACTACCATACTTTCTTCCACTTTGTTTATGAAATCCTTTCTTTCTTTTCGGTAAGTTAAATAATATTGAGTAACGCTTTATTATCTTGTATATTCTCCCTCTCTCCCTCCTCTCGTTTTTAATTAATTAGGCCACAGTCGTTCGTCATACACCTGTGGTTACACCTACTACAGTTACTCCTGTAAATACTGCAAATCACAATACAGAAATCGATAATTTGATTCAAGAGAATTTAGAAGTTTATAATCCTCATGAAGAATATGCAAAAAAACAATTTGATTCTAAAGTATGAATGTTTTGACTGATCACGTTTATTTTCCGATATTTTCTTATTTTTTGCAATTACTACTGCTTATAATTAACATGGTTTCACGTACAACAAACTTACATCAAGCAAGTTTAGAGTGACGTTGAAAGAAATTCTTGCTAAAAAATTGATGTAATCTACGGAAATTCTCCACAAGCTGCTAGTCACTTGTCGAGAGTCCTTATATATCATTTCTAACTGAAGATAGTGCTGATGATATTGTCTAGAAGGAAAAAGAAAGCTTCACGATGAAACCACCTAGCTCAGAGAGCTCAATAATAGTTAGAGAACACTTGACGGCTGTCCATCGTAGTTATCATTAGTTTTCACTTTTATCATTTGAAACTGGATTGAATGGTAAATCTTGTGGCTAAAATTAATTTGGACCGTAGTACTTGTAGTAGTTTTCCCCACTTCACATGTTGCTCATTTCCGTATTTTACACTCTTTTATAATGAATTGTGCGTATTCAAACACACACACTTCAAATAACTACTAAACTGATAATTCTTAATCCTAGAGATAATAATTGTAATTATATTAATCAAAGTATTTTCCTCAAGAAGCTGCAAATTATTCCGGAATTACTTTTTAGTTGACTAGGTCTTTTCGGAAATGCCCTATGAAACCCAGAAACAGTTATGTGTATTTATTTGTTCATTTTAAATCTGATTAATGGAGTACCTACATTTATTATTATTGATCTTAGTGTTTTCCAGAAATTCTTAGTTTCAGCTTCAATACTCCCAGATTTCTGTAACTGAACTAATCCTAAATGCAAACGTACAATCCCATTTTTACCGTCTGTATTTGTTTAGGCTTCAAGGTTGGTGGTAGGTTTGTCTGGTTATTAAAACCAATTAGATATCCAGTGGCGTAGGTGTTCGACATTCCAAACTTAAGATTAAAGCATCATCAGCTACAGGTCTTGTGGTCAGTTAGTTCATGGGATACAATAAACACATTAGTTCTCTGCTGAATTCCAATTATTCACTTTACTAATCAACCCCTGTATCCAAGTCAATCAAACCGGTCGATCATTTTTGATTCAGTTTACATCATAGCAGTTGCATCTTATTTAGCAGATAGCCTGATAATATGGCAATGGCGATGATGATTTTAAGAAGAACTATTTACGAAATTCGTTGCGCGAATTATACACGTGTTAGAATCGACATTTAGTTACTCTGTTTCTCCCGCCCTAGGTGTTTAGTTTCTTTTCTTGCTGCGTTAATATAGTATTTGGAAACGGAGGACTAGTGCATATATTTTACCAAGTCACTTGTTGTTTCTATCTATCCGTCTGTTTATTACTTGTTGGATTAAAGTAATATTGATTTTCTGTGGGTTGATAGTTCAAATTTTATTGAAGATTGTAGTTGATTTCCCTCTGTTCCTTATTGCTTACCAACACCCCCGTCCTACCTCCTATTTGCGTCATCAAATAAAGTCATCATATAAGTATATCACTAAATTTCTTTGTTTTTTGGTTTACTTATATGACCATTGTTAGTGAGATAATATAGGGTGAACCGATGATACCATAATCAAGAAAATATATCTGGATCTCGAAAACGTTAACTTACAGGTCGTTGCAATATTATTCATATTGATCTTCATTTAAATCATGAACCGATCATTGTTAGGTCACCGTTGAAAATTTGGAAGCACTAAGCAGTCGTTTCGTTTTAGTATGGAACTTCTCATCTGTGTTCATCCACGATTGATTTTTATTATTTCAACACATAGATAATGGTACAAAGAGGCACCAAATACATATGAGCCACACAAATCTCATTCGATATGTGTGAGGGCTGTGATACTGCCCGGGTGCCCAAACTGAAGCAGGTGGTTTTCTTAGGGGTCCACACCCCGAGCCTTCGACCTGAAGGTCTGATCCACAAGGCAGTGGAGCATCGTAAGGAGATGCAGTCCCATGGAGGCCGGTGACCAACAATTGGTTCATTCGCCATTTGTTCCCGCAGGATACTGGAGCCCATGTGCACCATTGGTTTGGGGTCCGGTTAAAGCGCCGGACATTCGCTTTTCGTCCTCTCATTTTCGTAAACAACACCCCTGCCACGAGAAGGCAGTGAGTAGGACTTCCCTGGCAGAGGCTATATACGCGTGGCCGTGTGAGAGTATTTCGAGAGGGAGAGCGGACTCTCCCCACTCTCGGCCGTACCAGGGCATTTGGGGGCCCACGATTGATTAGTTAGCTTCATAACGTTAAGGATAATATTGATTGCCATGATGCAACGGATGTTTGTACAAACTTTTTTTAATAGTTGAAATCATGATTCAATTGAAGCTAGACCACCATGGAAAACCTGGAAGCACTGAACGGCCGTTTCGTCCTAGTATGGGACTCCTCAGCACTGCGCATTCACGATCCTGCCACCCGCGAGATTTGAGCCCATGACCTATCAGTCTCGCGCGCGAGCACCTAATCTTTTTTCAATCTAAATACACTTTTCATGTATTGTTTATGCATCTATGTCACGTTATATACATTCATTAATCTGATTGATTAATCATTCAATGATCTAGATGCGAGTGCTAATCAGTTTTTCTTACACAAGAGATATATGAACGATGATAATTCTTTTTTTTTTTAATAATTTCTTTTCAAGTTCTACAATTGTATATCCCAATTAATGATCGAAGAATATGACCAGGTTTAAAGCAAAATACATAGTTTAAAAATGATTTGTATTATAAAATAAAAACGTTAATGTTTGGATGACTAGTATGAAGTATTGACTTGACTGAGTTTATACGTTAAATGAAATTATGAGATTAATGATCAGAATAAACATGGTTAACATGGAGTGAGAGAGATAATAATGTGATTACAAATCAGAAATCATGTAATATATAGAATAATATAAATTAGGTATGAATTAGTAAATAGAGCTGAGTGCTAAATAAAACATTGGCAGGTGTTATAATAATAATAATATATGTGAGTAGGATTAGTTTAAGCTATGAAAATGTCCCTGTACTGGGATGAAACGGCTGTCTAGTACTTCCAGGTTTTTCATGGTGGTCTAGCTTTAATTGACTCATGGATTCAACTATTAAATATGAAAAATTTATGCATATTTGTTTTTGCTGTTATCCATTTTATAAAATGTATGTGTACTAAACATAAGGTTTCTGTCAAAAGATCTTGTCCAATTGTGTAGTCAACTTTTCAACTACGGGATTAATGCAGGTGGTAGTATGTGTGAAATTTCTTATTTATGCTTTGAATTCATCTCTTAACTTATTAAGGTAGAAGATGTACTGATTTACAAGTACTTTTTTATCATTGTCTGCCAACGATTTCCTTTGCATGGCGAAACTGTTAAGTCTGTAACCTGGTGGGCTAGTGTGGCAACTACTAAGTCGGTTGGCTGGTGATGCCTTGAGCGTTTAACGACTGACACACGTATTACACATTCCGAAATATCTAACTCATTACTCCTACTTATACTTTATCTAAATGTTTCATTATTTCCTTTTCAAGTAATTTAGCTTGACAAACTACTTAAACTACATGTTATTTTGATGTGTAGTGTTATCACGAATTAAAATTCGCCGTTAATATTGATCAATACATTGTTTATTAATGTAGCAACCAATGTATAAGTATTGATCAGTCCACCGCTGCTTCTGCTGTGTGCTCACATTTTGTTAGTGCTGTAAAATACTTCATGAATTCATGATAAACTATTCTACGTGTGTCTAACAGAGAGAGAGTGTGTATGGTTCGCAACCTTAAAAAATCAAGTACTACTAAGAAGTTTTAGTTCTAGATTGTTAAATCAGAATCACCCACTGTAATTCGGATGAATAAATTAGTTGGAAAAAACAAATGAGTTTGCTTTTGCATCTTTTATTAGCACATGTTTGGGAAGTGTATTCAAGGTGGTTTCTTTGCCAAAAGTACACTAGTAATGTAAATACTGTCAGTACATAGTCGTATGTGTAACTTTGAACTCAGTTCCTAGATCACATGTTCGTAACGTACACTTATTGAAGCTCCAAAGAGTTCCATCATGTCATTAATGGATAACTGCATAAATAAATAGTTTTCATTTTATCGAACTACACTCTTAATTTCAGTGAATTCGTAGCATGACTAAATCATTTTTGGGTATCAGTCTATCATTTCATTTCTGAACCTTTTTTGACTGAGACGGTTGGTTTACGCATACACAGCAATCTACTTACTGAGTAGCTGACACTTGCCACCAGGATTGCACTGCATAAATCGTACATCACTCAGTGATTATCCACCGGTTTCTTGTCTAGAGAAATGGGTTATATGATCCCATAGTTTTTAAGAATTCCTGATTACATAAGAGGTCCATGTGGTAAAGGTTTTTTTTACCCTTACCAAATTATCGATCAATATTAGTTCTTGATGTTAAATTACTGTCAATTTGACTCAATTTCTCTCAACTATTTCACTGACTAATGTATCTTTTTCAATAACATTGTTAATTAACTGACAAGATTCTAAACTTGTATCAATCAAAATGATTAAGCTAATTCTAAAATCTTGCCATTTATTTGGGCGCATCCTACCATCTCGAATATTATTCTCACTTAATAAGTACAGGTTTAGTCATTTGATTTCAAGCCGTATTCAAGTAACAACGATTAAAAACCATAGAATTAATAGTTTCAAATCAATATCTATCGTTCCCATAAACTAATCCTTTATTTTCTATCAATTAATGAGAAACATCAAAATTATATCTATCGAACCGATTGTTGTTCTGTTTTCCTTGATCATTTATTTCAAACTCCTGCAACTTTAAATACCGTTACATAATCTATTGCACAAGGTTCTGGTATTATTATATATTCTGTCAGTCATATCGAATTGGATTTAAATGAACTTTGGAATATCTCTCATAAGTTATGGGTTTATTCATAGTTACGAAAAGAAGAGATAATTTGTTAGTCAATTCACAAAAGCACAAATGCATATATGAATATGTAAAAAGAGGGACAGTGAGTTCAAATAAATAATTCTTATTAGATGATACATCGTATCCTGAAAATCCGATCTCAACTGTAAACCGTACTCATACGGTTAAATTAGGCTTGATGAAACTCTCATTCCGAAAACCTGATTCTCTAGGATGTGCTTAGAAATTCCACGAACATCCACCTTTTTTATTATAACTAGTAAAATAATGAAGCAATATTATAAGCTCATGCTTTTTGTTTTAGTATTTAGTGATCTATTTACATATTAGCTGTACCTACATGTGAAGCATATATATATATAGGTAATAAACCCAGTTTGGTATTTTTACGGTCCTCTTATTTAAAATTAGGTTAATTGATGAATGTTGGTTTGTTAGTTATTAAAATTATTCAATAAAATGAGTGTTTAATATGTGTATGTGTGTGGAAGGATTGTTATGCACTTGCCTCGAATATTTCGTAGCTTTTTATATGCGCTTCATACTTTTGAATATCTAAACAATGTAATATTATGTTTATGTTAATGGTGGCGATCAATGTTGGATGAAATCATCTCATAGTTCATCACTATCTACATTTAATTCAATTATCCAATAATACGTTAAGCAAAGTTGCATTCAATTAAAACATTTTGGTATATTTTACTCATCTTGTGATATTGTGACTTGTTAGTTAACATGTTTAACTAGATAACGAGAAAGTCTGGTTCCTTCCTACCTAGTAAAGTTTACTTAGCTATACTTTATCAGCAATGATATTTTATGGCCTACTACATGGATCTGCGTATATGGTTATTAAGTTGCATATAAAATTTCTGATCGAATTTGATCACTATTTGGTTCACTTTAAAGAATTTTATATCATGTTTACCAATTTTGCTACTGCGATTGGTAGGGAACGTTTTTCGAGCGAGACTACAATCTATAGACGAGCAAATCGAATAGCACATGTTGGAATTCTGTCTTAAATTCATCACATTCATATTGCTATATGTCATGACTGCACTACAGCTGGTGTCAGTTTGTTAAAATAAACCTAACAGTTGATCCTATTTTCTAACCTTACTTAAACCAGATAAGTGGTTACATTTTCCCAACGTCAAATGTCGTTCATAAACTGTAGTCTAGATAGTTTGTTTTCTACAAGCTGTTTACTACTGCTTAGCAAATAACTACTAACAAAAGAAATATATAAAGTACTCATTAGTAAGTTTTGTTTAATGATTGACTGGCATCATGTTTTGTCAAAAAAGTCCATAAAAGTCCTGTTATTCACGTTATCCAACTGTTATCACTACAAGTTTATCGGCATCCATATTTGGTAAGATTTTAATTAACTAGGAAAACAAGTGAAAATTGTCATTATAATCGTTATCGCTTTTGTCCTTAAATTCAATTTCTTAGTTAGGTATTGGTTATAATTATTACAATGAATTCGCCGAAACAGAAGAATTTGAAGATATGAACAATGGAACAAATCATCAATTACCTAGTGAAACTCGTCTACGAACCATACCACTAGAACGATTTATTACTGATGAACAACATATAAACGTAGAGAATTTAAAACACCAATCTCAGACGATGCAAAATTATTGCGATTCTGAAAGTTTAGTTAAAATGAATGTTGTACCCGATGATAATTTAGAGGATCGTACAAGATGGCGTACTTGTCCATCTTTGATAGTAAGTCCAATCGATGTGGCGTGCAACACTTTGGCGTAAATTCCACGTTCTATATTAGTCTTTTCATCGTTCAATTAGTTTGAACCATTGTGCCTTCAATCAACGCAACTTTTCCATTGTTAACTAACAGCCATCTAACACCTAATTCACTAAAACATTAAAATCTGATCGGACTTAATTATTTTTGTAAGATCTACATAACACGACCAACATTTACAGCTAACCGTTTTCGCTATACCACTGACTGCTTATCATCACTTGTAAAATTATTGGTATGTTGTATTATCTGTCGTGCTAATCAGTCAGTTATTGGTTTAGCTTAATTTTCTTGATTATACTTGTTTTAAGAAAATAATGAACTAATTTAGTAGATTGTTAATGAAATAGGTCTACTTTTTGATATTATTGAGTCACTGAAGTAATTAATTACTTCTGTTTTCCAGCTGAAATATTTCACTCGATTGTTTTAAACTAATGAACTCTGTTTATCCAGATTTCTATTAAATTGTGATGAGAATTTTACTAGCCAATAATTATAAAACATTGGGTAAAGTATTTGTTGATGAATCTGTTAAAGTCCTAAGTTTGTAAAATTATAGTACCTATTTAGCAGTAAATTCTTATAGTTGAACTTGAAAGTGTTGTTCAGCCAAAAGTCGATATCACTGACCCGAATGCCAACTAATTAGTGTAATTACGATTATTTTTATGGAGATCAAACATATTAAGAGGTGGTTTTCGTCACAGGTTGACACTAATTGAGATATCACTCAAAATCAGGGATCACTGAACAGGTCTTTTGTTCTAGTAAGAAACTCCTAAGAAGTCCGTAAATACAATCCCACCAGAGATGGAGTCGAGGACCTTCAGGTTTCCTCATAGCTTGTGCCGAACTTATATGTATTGAATTGGAATCTATTTGTTAATATTTTCAACTCGTCATGATATAATGTGATGATATGCATATTCTATACTTTTTCTATCTATCACTTTCCATACGATCTTGATTTATGCTGCATAATTAGTAACTAGTTAGTTGTGTATCAACGTCTTATCACTCGTTTAATATCCATGATGTAACTGAAAAGTAGTCCGAACATATTCATTTTTCAACTCTTAAACAATTGGTTAAGTAGCCAACTGGTAGGATCTTATATATATATATATATATATATATATATATATATATATATATATATATATATATATATATACCCCTGACTAATTATTGCTAATAATAGTACTAAAGGTAATAATAATATTACTATTGTGGATTTGCTCTTAGTTTTTGGCTAACCTCAGTTTACTTCACAAGGTGGTAATGATAATTTGTAAAATATTTAAATGTTACTATTCTTATCTGTCACTAATACATCTGATGAATACACTACAGTATAGGTATTTTTCAACTCCTCATACTCACCAGAAGTTTATGCTTTTTTATCTAATGCTTTTGTTGCTCTTATCTTGAAATATTTCCATTAAATTAGCCGCCATTTTTACAGTGTTATGCTTGTCTAACTCTTATTATCCATCATCTGTATTCTTTTTTTTCTATCTCTCATCATGGAAATATGTATATCTATTGGTACCAGTGTAACACCCTTTTTACCATGTAAATTCATTTCTGTTGGCAAATTTGAAATAAACCCAATCAGTTATTTGTTGCTTGAAAATAATCTTGGCTAGCTAGTGCTATAACAGTCAATTGTAAATGACTATTTTGAAAAGAGGTGTCTGTAACCTTGGCTTTATAATAATGCATAGATTTATATGTGTCAAAGAGCATATGTATCATTAATGTATACCAATAAATGTCGTTAGTATGTATTAATTAGTAGTACTGTTCTTCCTATTAGATTGTTAGCTTGTTTACGGGTATTTTACATAAACATTCCGTTGAGTAGGGTGGATGTTTAATCATCCAACTAGCTAGTCATTTTAAGAGCGAATCTTTGAATGATTAGCTACACTTTAAGGAGAATAATATAATCGGCAGTTCCATGACCTAATATACACCCATAGGTTTTATTAAGGGTGGATATGATCATTAATAAACTTAATTTCGACTAAAATACTGGAGTCATTAAGATTGTGATTCCAGTCGAACTGTAGTCAAGGATAGAAAATTAAACTAAATGTATCAAGCGGAACATAAACATGGTGGTAGTGACCGAAGTATACGGGAATATGTTCACCGGCAGAAGTTGTGAAATTTGTTCACACAGTATTCAGTAGGAAAATCAATTAATCCAATGAGGACAAAACTCACTATTAATTATATAATGCTAACACCATCTATTTTTGAAGTTTCATTTGAGGAAGTCGGATGTAAATGTTATATTGAAAGCTTTGTAATATGGAGAGGGTGTCATTAAAAAAAAATACTCATTCATGACAATCGATTTCATTTCAAAGTGAAATTAGGTGAATTGCATATAAACTTAATGTACGTTGAATACATGTAACATAAAAAATTAGTTGGAGAACAGTGGTCTAATGGTTATTGATCGTTGGTTTAAAGGTTAAACCCCAGGTTTCATCTAGTTCGGTTTGATAGATCTGGTAGTTACCACCACGATATACACAAGTGTGATTACACAAACTGGTACTTATTTACGAATTTGATGTTCATTTTTTGACTGAATACACTTTATTGATAGTATTTACAGAGAAATAATTTTAAATGCTCTTAATTGTGGTTGAAAAATGTTCTGAGTATAAATTGATTAAGTCTTTTAAATTGCTTACATTTAAATAATGTATTTTATTGACTCCTTACTCGAGGATTTTTTTCAAGACCTATTGACTTGTCGGCTAAACCAATGTTGCTATACAGAGTAAAAGCAAATATTTAAAAAATGTTTATACTTTGTCTTCACCCAAAGTTAATTATCAGTGAAGGCTTCAGTAATAAAAGTATTGTTTTATAAATCAATGATACCTTGAGGTATAAAAAGATCAAAGTAATTAACACTGATAACCGTCATTTTAGGCACTTACTATACCATGCCCAGTCATTGTTTGCGTGCTCGAATCTGTTTGTACAAAGTAATACATACTTCAAATATCTAAAAAAAATAATTTAATTCTATTTAATTACGTTTTATTTCTAACATTTTGTGTGCAATTGCTAGAATTCACTTTTTATCAAATTTACAAATATTTTACATGTTAAATTAGTTAGAATATCCATTATTTTTTATATACACAATCACTGATTACTGAAATTACCCTACAAATATACAACGAAATAAATGTAATATTATGGGAACATTTTAAGTTGAAAATTATCAACAATTTTTTAAATATCAGATGGGTTTCGTGGATATTATAGTAATTTCAATGGTTAAGATTATGAGTCAGTTGAAGCTAGAACACCATGGAAAACCTGGAACCACTGGACGGTCGTTTCGTTCCATCGTGGGACTCCTCAGCAGTGCGCATCCACGACCTCGCCCCCTGCGAGATCCGAACCCAGGACCTACTAGTTTTGCGCGCGAGCACTTATACACTAGACCACTGAGCCGGCATCCAACGGTGTTAATATCTAACTTCAATTAATCCACGAAATTGAGCGACACATCCACCATTGTCTTCAGTGAGTTACTATCTCACAACAGACCTCACTAGGACTCCAGGATATACCTCGTTCAGGCTTCCAGGTTTTTCATGGTGGTCTAGCTTCAACTGACTCATGATCTCAACCATTGAAATTTTTCTTAATTCCATCAATACAATACGAAAAAGGAATACCGGAGACATGAATATTTTAACAATAATATCAATATTCATTTGAATTCTGGTTGATTATATATACCATTAATAAACATACTACTAAATAAATTTAATTGTTAACATATCTTTACATGAACTGTAATTTTGTTTCAAATATTATTAATTAATTCAGTTTTTTTACCCTATTCTTCAAAAATATCATATAGGGTTCCAAAATGGACAAAAATATTGACATGAGTAGTACGTTGATGACGGTAATCAAAACAACTACTCAATTATCATTTATTTTTATTTAAAGTTCATTTTTAATCTACTGAAATATTTATTTTAATTCTGATCTCAATATTTTTTTCTTATTTCCATGTTAATTAACATGTTTGAATTAACGATATTTAAGTCAATACATTTACTCTTGTTTCAGTCAAGTCTATGTATAACAGTACACCAACAAGGTATATATATATGTTCTTGTAAAAATATATCATATCAGTTGAGTTTCTTTAACAACTTATGTCTTAATTTTCAGCTTGCCTTTATAATGTTGGATTAATCATAAATTTATCTGTGCATGCATAGATATGCATTAGATTTGATGAAAAAGATTTGCCAGTTGACTTTGAAGCAGGAATACCATGAAAACAAATTTCTTCATTTTGATTTCACGCATGACATCATATAATTTTATTTCCCATTGCTAGCTCTTTGTTTGCCTTTATTCTTTTTTAGTTATTTAGTTCCAATCTTTCATGCTTTGTTAATTTTTGTCTCCTTGGTTCTATATATTTTTCTGAATGATTGAAGAATTTGTATATATACAGAAATTATTATTTTATTTTAGCTTCCAACGAGAGAATCAATTGAACAACCAAGGTGTCATGCTTGTGCAGAAGTGGTCTATCCTTTAGAAGCTTTACAGACTATTGGTCGAGTTTATCATAAGAGCTGTTTCAAGTGTCATCAATGTCACCGTGTTTTAAGGTAGTTTGTTGTCAAATAATAATGATGACTATTTGTTCTTGTTAATTATTTAAAACCTTCCAGGTAAATGGAACTAACTAGTTGAGTTTCAGATTTTTTGTTGCAGCGTTAACTCATTGATTAGAACACTTGAGTGTTGATAATTGAGTTGCATGTTTGAAACCCTCTTCTCCTCAAACTTCGACTTGGATAATCGAGTAGAATCATTAACCATGTATGCATATATCATAAGTTATTGGTTAGTTTAAATTCCTAGACAGTGGTTTCTATTTTGAATATTAACATTAGTTTTGTCTATCCAACTGACCCACCTGAAGTTTACTAAAATAACTTTTTATTACTTGATGATTGTCTGTCATATATCAACTAGAAAGACGACTTTCTGATAGTTTGTTTGATTGAGGTATAATATGCCTGTTATATCGTTGGCTGTTTCGTCTCTCAGTTACCTCCCTTTTGCTCACAGCCATTTATTCAATGTGTGATCGTCTTGTTTTGTCAGCCCGTTAACCTGTAGATAATATGGATTTTTTTAGATTGTCTTAATCTCCAGGTGACTTAGGCAAGATGTAAACACATAGCTATCAAAACATGAACTTTGACCTGTGAATAGCATTTTCGGAACTCCGTGGTCCACTATAATGTGTAGAATTACTAACTCCTTCACTGTCTTTCCCTGTTGGTCAGGAATTGCATTTATGTTTAGCCAACGTGTACCGTGCTCTGTCATCACCAACAGGTACTGATTCCCTTTATATGCTTGAGGAAACTGTCCAATGACGTCTACCGTCCGTAGACCTCTCAAAGTTGGTGGCAGAGGTATGCATACGCATCGATCTCTCTTGATTAACTGGTGTTGGGGGCATGCAAGTACATATATCTTCACGTCTCCCTTCAGCCTTGGCTGCTAAAGACTTTGTCGTAAGAGGCCAGTTGTTCTCCCTACACCTGTATGCGCTAGTTGATGGCATTCACCGATCACCTCACAGCGTAATTATCTCGTGATTAACACTACTTAGCTCCTGTCGTCTCCACTTTAAGTTAGCATTCCCGCAGCATTCAGACTTGACCGATCTATCTGGTTGAAAAGTGTGGTTACATCCTGGTTTAGGTCCGATGTATTAGCGTCAGTTCCTTCGGCTAGCGCTCGCCTCGCTGCCTTGAGCGTTGATTTGGGATCCTAACAACGAATAAGTGTTTCTGGGTCCGACTGCACTGTGTTGACTCCGAAAACCACTTCGGGTAAGTCGCGGTCGTTCTCTGGTCACATTAGTTTATCTGCAACCGTATTTTCTCCCCTCATTATTTGACCAATCGTAAAATCATACTTCTCCACGTGAAACGTCTGTCGTGATAACTTCCTCGTGGGTGTCTTGTGCTGTTTTTACACATTGTAGTGGAATCGTTGACCATCTATGTACGATCTCCATTTGTCTACCGCACAGATGATCGCTAAAAATTATTTTCCAGTGGTTGAGAACTGCTACTTGTTGTCGGAAATCCTTCAACCCGCCCCTCCACGGAGACTGACGTCTTGCATTCGTTCGTTACTAATGACACAGCCAAACTCGTCAGTTGTGTAGCTTCTCTAGTCATTTTATAGATGTCCATTGGTTGTTCGGCATTCGCCACCCGAAACTGTTGGTCTATAATCTCTGAGACACTCCCTAGGAATTAAGATGCCAGCAACTGTTCTTTCGATTCTCCTTCTAGTGCGGGTAATGTACATCGAAGCAAGTTAGCTAACGTAGATGCCAATACAAGTAAGCCTTCGTCTGGCACGAGGTGCATAACTTTAAACTTCTATACTACTTCCTACTGCTAAGCCAGACTTTCGAACTCCATCAGCGTTCGAGAAACGAAGACGTCCTATGATTCCTCCCCATCAACAGGAGCGACACCATCTGGTGCCACTTTCACCCTGCTGCGTACTTGTGTCCCCAAAACTATCACCTTTCCCCACTGCTCATGCTCATCGACCAGTACTACCATGTCCTAGAATTGGCTCAGATAACTCTTTACGTCTTTACTTTCTAATGGCTCTAGCCACAGCACTTTCCTCCTGATTCTTGCCAGCGACACCAAATTTAGAACAAGGCAGTGGGTAGAAGGAATGTTTATTATGATAAATTACAATGTAGCTATAGTATGTATACATAGCCTTCTACCATCCATTGCATCTTGCGGTGTTTCCTGCAATCCCAACTCGTCTCTCCGTCTCACAACTGTGACAGCTTCGACGCCACGTTCCGCTGCATACTACTTACAAGCAATCTTTCTAATAGTATTCACCACATCCGTAGACGATTTATGGGATTCTGTATCTCACTGAAGATCGTGTGATATATGCTTTTGTCCATTAGTTGTTTACATAATGAACTGACATCAGTTAAAGATTTATTGGGAAGCATATACAACTGAATAGCTGTTTCATTTTAATTTGGCCACATTCTCATCAATGTACACGTACAAGACTCGTAGGTTACAACTTCTATTCTGTTTACAGTTGTGTGTGCATTAATAAAGAATATCAGTTATGTACAAAACTTTTCACTGCTTACTACTTTTTTGTTGCTTCCCAACTCATTTTTGTTTGTAATCAAAATTATTCTGTATTCACGCATATTTTCTGAGAAATGTATACATATTTGAATGATGAGGCATAGTGTTATATCTAGAGCTTGTATTCTTGTTGTACCACGCACAATTTGAGCACACAAACTCTGGCACCTTCCAAGTCTCAAGCTAGAAGACAAAAGACGATTAGGAAGTAATCTTATTCCAAACAGTGTCAAACATGGTACAAAACACTTAGGCATTTATATTTTTTTAGTAAAAGCGAAATCATCATTGTATCCAAGAATCTTTCTGTTAGTCATTCGACTGGGGGATGGTACAGGGGAGATTGTGGATGCGTAATGCCATTTTCACTGCAGAACCGTTTGAAAACGGACGATATGAACTGAATGCCATTGTTATTTACCAAGACCTCCAGAACCACGAAACAAGCAAACACTTGACAATTTTCTTATTGTTCGGCATATCGTATACTTCTGACCACTTCGTGAAAGCATACACAATAACCAAGTAGTTTCTGCTTTGTATTGGACCAGCAAAATCACCATGTACTCTTTGCCAAGGTCCGTCAGGTTTTGGCCGTGGTTGGGGTTCTGCTTTAGTCGAATTCTTTGCGGAATCTAGACGAGGACCAAAGCTACGATACCTTTGTTCTATATAACGGTCCATTGATGGTCAGTAGGCGTAATTCCGAGGCAGCAACTTCGTTTCACTTATTCGCAGATACCTGCTATGGAACTGTTTTAGAACTTCATGTCGAAGAATTCTGGAGACGACAATCCGGTAGCCAAACATGATTCATGGCTCGACAATTGGCAAGGAGCTTCACCGACGAGTGTATTGTGAAAGCGCTCCATGAAGTCGTGGTGAAAGCCACTTGTTGAGTATATGATGGCGAACGATTTTCACCGTATTATCCTTCTCACTAGCTTCTTTAATGGCTTCGAATGCGACCGGCAGTCCATAAACTGTGTCTGTCAACACTGTGAGAACTTCGGCCTCAGATTCAACGGCGGCTACAACCACCTCCTCTTCTTGTTTTATGTGAGGACCAATTAATCTTCAGAGAGCATCTGTCTGTCTGAAACCCGTTATCGATTGATATTTTATCTTGAAATCATAGCCCAACAGTGTAGTTGCCTATCGTTGTAGACGGTTTGCTGTATAAACACGGCTACCCTTTTTTGGATCCTAAACCTACCAATAGGCGTTTGTGGTTACGATAATCACCCGCACCCTAATCATACAGTGTGAACCTATGAACATGGCTAAGTCCAGTAGTCATTGACTTCGTGAACAGATTCAACTTTTCTGATTTCGGCTCCTAACTTTCTTTCAAAACACATCATTTAGGACACAACCATATGTATAGTTTTAGATACGAGTGCTTTAGTTTTTGCACTATTCCGTTTGTGTCTGAAGTCTGATAGTAAATACAAAAAATTTAATAGTTAAATTCATGAGTCAATAGAAGCTAGATAGTTTTGTATGGATTTATTATCATTTTCTTAATTTGTTGAATTAGTTTCATTTCAACAGATAGGCATAAATGTACTTTATGGCATTCATTATCTAATACAATGTAATTAAGGTCAAATTATTTACAATAACATCGTGCTTTGATACTGGTAAATCCAAGGAATTTCGCGTACTAAAGCGCGATTGAATGTGATAATTACTGTTTGTTACTTAGTAAAGACATTTTATATTTTAAATGTATACATTTCCCTAAATCGCCATTTTAACTATACATTTCAGCTGTGTTGGCGATGATAATTATGATGATGGCTAGATAGATAGATGAGTTGTCTTTGAAAAAGTGCATGGCATATATATATATATATATATATATAAAGATGGAATGAATGTATTTTATGAACTACTTTTAATGTCATTTAAATGATAGAAAATATGTACTTTAATATTGATATATTCTAAAATTCAATTGCACAGATTTTATTCTAATATATTTAAAAATTTATTACTAATTCCATCTTCTAATTACTGAGTTAAAGCAATGAATTTCTGTATGCTTTCGCATATCAATGTATATATATGCATAAGGTCAAGGTGGACACTTTCAAACTAGCGTACACAAATACTTAAATAGAAGCAGATTATAAAGAAGAGTTATATACTTGTAAAAAAAATGGAGAATTAATCACATTAGGTATGTATGTAGCATGTATATCTAACTAACTATATCGATTGCATGTGAGATGATTAAATTTCTCCATAATTTTATGTAATGCATATTCTACTTTCTATTCATCAAATAAGTAGTAATATTATCAATTGTAATAATATTACTACACACTGCTGCATTGTCAAGTTATTTTGACAGTCATCATTATTGTTGATTGTGATATGTGTGTATGGATATGTATGTACATTACAAAAAAGGCTTATCATTCAAGTGCTTTATGATTCGTGACAATTACTCAAGTTGTACCTGAGGTCACGGTGTTAACAGTAATAATAATTGATAATTACATCAGTTAAAATTAACAGCGATATAAATAAAACTGATAAACCCTAACGGTTACGTATTTATACTGAGTATTGCACAATACAATGAGTAGACTATACTGATTTCTTTCTGTCATATTTGGGACAATATTTGATTAAGTTTTATCAATTAATATCATGCCTCATTTCAATCAACTTAACACTAAAATATATAAAATATCAATTAGAGATATACATATACGTCAGCTGGTTTGACTAGATTCACAATATGTTAAAACAGTTCGTCATATTTGATGAAAACCTTGATTCATTTAATAGTTCTATCGAGATGAATTGATAGCCCTAATATTATTATTTATCAAAATGTATAGCATTGTTTTCTCTAATCCAATTCAACAAGACTTTTTTCTTTCTACTTTATAATACGAGATAAACTTACCATGGATAAGCTTACTTCATCGTTTCGTTGTCTCAAATGAACTCGGCGCCCAAATATTGTGAAACTATTCGTTTAAATTTAGACGAAAGTTCTTATTTAATATCTACAGTTAGCCTACAAATGATCCAATTGTCAGACTTGCACACAAATATATCACACAGTTTGTGTAGTAATATCAAAAAGATTTTTATAAAATAGGGCTGTTAAAGAATTAACAATTGTAGTTTGTAAATGGCATTTAATTTCGGACGTGTTTCACCCAATCTTCACATATCCTTTTAAGGTTTAAGGGTTAACGTTTATCCAGAATATATCGAGTCAGTGTATTCGTGCAGCTACATCACTGAAGAATAGTCATAGGAATGTGTTGAAATACTAAATTTACTGTATAATACAAACTTTTAAACACAAATTATATCATATACTAAAATTTGCTCATTGCACGTTGGTTTGATCATAAATATGAATTAACAAATATTCTGTCATCGTAATACAACGTCAACAGTGAAAGGTGAACATTGTAGTGGTGCCTACATGAATTGATGAATACGTATTTTGTACGAAAGAAAATTTGCGTTTAAACTTTGAAAGTTGCGAAACGAAAATTTTTTTAAATATAGCGGTACAAACTGTCCTTAAAATGAATTATCAAACTAATTTGTTAAACCAAATGTTTTTCCAAATCTGGGGACTAAATATGATAATAGATTTATATAATTGACACAGTTCTACAAAAGGGCTTCGTTACCCGACTGGTGACGTCTCTGACTCTCGTACTAAAGTACACATTGGAGGTTATAGCTAAGCACCGTTCTCTGGAAAGTTTTAGATACTTCACGTTGATTAGTTACGATGGACATGAACATAAGTTTTCGGCTTCTTACTCACAAGCTTTACCTATTTCATTAATATACATAAGCTTATATCAATGAGCTTAGTGAATTACGTACGCAACATAATTAGGTCATCAGTAACAGTCAAAGCAATATTATATAAATAAGATTTACGATGATTAAAGATAAATGTTTATTGATGATCATTGTATGACATTTTTCGAAATGCACATACATGTTCACGTACCTGTTACAAAGTTGAAACAAATTGACCATTCAGCATTGTAGCTAGTTAGCTAACCGTGTACATTGTTCAACATATTGTTTAATACATTATCTCTGTTTACATGTCAGACACTGCATATACTTAGTTTTTTGTCATATATTTACACAATCCATGTCAGTAGTTGGCGTTAATTACTTATCAGTTGCCATATTTCCTTTAAATTATGCTTACTGCTTATATTTTGCAACTAGACACAACTTGTTTTTCATTCATTTGTTATTGTTGAAAACTTTTCATAGCTTGGGCAAATACAGTGTATGGGAAGGCAATCCATATTGTGAGCCACATTATCTTGTATTGTTCAAGGCGTTTGGTAAGTTGCATAATTATTCTCTGCTTCTACTAGATTTTTCAAGTCTTTCATTGATTAAGATGTATATGTGTGTGTTTATTTCCATAAACTTATCACTGCATTCATGCTGTAGTGGCATCTTTCCTTACTTGTGAGTGCATCAATCCCGTAGTTTGATGAGTTCATTTTCGAATCTTGATACAAATTACACTGTAACACTTCTTAATCAAGTTGAAATTGTTCTAATTATTTCCAAATTGATTTGGGTTATGAAGTGAACACGAAGGTATGTGAAATATCAAAATATATCATTAGTGATTGGTTTGTTTAATAAACATTCTATATCAATGAATTGATATATGCTATCCGAAAATATACATGATGTTGTAATTATCCCGCTTGCTTGATGAGCTTTTTTTTGTTAAATATTACTTATAATAACTATTTGCTTACAACAGTTATGACTATTAGAGTGTATATTCAGCCAATAATACTGGATTGTAAAAAAAATACCACCTATCAGTTTTGCATCCGTTTGCACTTCACATACTTAACATCCATTTCAGTATCAATATTCAATCTAAACAATTTATGAATCATGTATTTTTATGTTTTCTAAAGGTTCCCTCTTAATTTAAACGCACAAAATGAAATGAATTCAATTCATCTTATTAAATTTTTTCTTCTCACTTTAAAAATAAATAATCCAGTTTCTATTTTTAAACACAAATATTTCAAACAAAATAGTATAATATATTCATTGAAATTTGAATTTTTAACAAACTGCCTTTATGATTTTATTTCAACTATATTAGTGAAAACAAGTTTATATATTTTTTTCTTTTTCTCTAGGACAGTATAACAGTAATTTAACAAAAACTCCAACATTTGATACCTCATCTCATGGTAAGTTCATGATAATTTAACATTCATTCGTTGTTAATTTCTTTGTTGCTGATGTTTTTTGTTCATTTTTCTCTTTTTATCCATCTCTACTCTTCTTTTCTTCCCGTCCAAGATTGCTTTCTTTGTTTTCACAGATCGATTACTGTTTGTATGTCTGTTAACTGTTCTTCTGTAAAAAAGTGAAACGAAAAACTGAGATGCTTACAACTCATTCATTCTTAATTGTTTTAATTCTGTCTCTTATAGTTTTGTTCTAGTTATTTTTTTTTCTCTTTAAACAAAGTTTCAGATTTTGTTTGTTTATCAAAGGAACTGAGTAGATTTGGATTGCAGTAAGCTGTCCAAATCTTGAATTGCCTTTTCTTTTTGTTTCTTATGACTAAGTAATTCGATGTTGCATGTTTTTAGTGTGGTGAATGATTAACATTAAAATAAATTGTTTCTGTTTTTGCTTTTAAAATTTAAATAATTGAAATCAACTTGATTACATAATGAATTTGCAAACTAGTTGATCCTCACAAAACGTGTTCTGCTTGATCTGCAAAGTAGTAGTACCAATAGTATTACAGTATTGTTTACAATATAACTTTTTAATCATGTGATTTTGATAGTGTAATAAGTAGACGAAGATTATCAGAACTATGTGATATTTTATTGCAATACATTTTAAACAATCTGATCATACACATACTTGTTAATGACCCGAAAAGAGAAAAGGATAAACATTCATCATCCTCCATTGCCAAATACATAGTTGAAACAGATCTTAACCTCTTTGTGTATTCAAACACAGTTTGTTCTTACCTTGAATCTACTCTGGTATTATTAGCTAATTATCCAGAGTGATGAGGTTTCAAATTGTTTCGAATAATGTTTTCACACTATTTTCTTTATTATCCTTGTCTCCTCTTACCCTCCATTTCTAGTCTATTTGACTTTTTATTTTTATATATAAATGTTCCTAACAAGTATATGTGTAATTGTATTGTCCGAAATTATTGAGCTAATATTCGACATAGTTCTGATAATCTTCGTCTTCTTATTACACTATCGAAATTTGTCAAAGGGACTAATTGCTTCGAATCATGTGATTGTTATCAAAACATGCCTGAAATGTGTGTCAACTAAACAGTTTAGAGTGAAACTAAATTTTATCATAGTGTTTAGTAAACCTCTTATCAACTAATCTTGTTGAGTATCTTCGAGTGGAAATCACTCAGTTTCTACGTTGCACCCTGGTAATTTATAATATTCAATTTTTTGATAAATCAATGAAGCGAAGTTTATTTAAGAAAGCATCACTGGTGGTTATATGTGTTTATATATAGCTGCTGACTATAAATGACCATCCAAAACTTTGTTACCAATTCTCTTGAGATAATAAAAAACACTTATGTATTACAATATGCCTTTGGTTAGAATATATATAGTACGGGGCTTCTTATGACTGCTTGTTCACGATCCCACACTCACGAATCGAATCCAGGATTTTTGGTTTTTGTTAGGTACCTTCCTCACACCCGATACGGTTTAGCTTCACTAGACATGGGTTCTCTCTGGTTCGTCGGAAATTTCCTCTAGAAGTTAGTCACTAGTAAAGAAGCGGCTATCCAGTGTTTCCAGATTTTCAATCTTCTAACTCTGATTAGTTCGTGATTTCAATAAAAATCAACATTATCCACTACCCTATGCCGAGAATTCAGTCAGATTCCATTACATTATGATAATTACCCAGGATATCCGTGACCCTATTCATAGGCTTACTAAATTAGACATAACCAACTAACATAATGGGAATTGTGTTTTTTGGTGCATGGTAATTGCTTATTTCAAATGTCATTGTTGAGAGATTCATTCTCACGATGGTTAGACAGATGAAAATTTTTGTCTTATGAATGTTCATCAACTAAAATGTGACAGTATTTGAGTTATTTTGTACTTAGGAGTAGTAGCCCGTTTCAAATTTCGTCAGCTGACTAAGTTTTTAAGACGTTTCAGTTCGTGTTTTTTATTTGTAGAAGAGAGGTTCTTATCAAAAGCCCCAATTAGATTATATTTAACTAATTCAAAATAGCACTAGCCAATTATAATATTTAGTAACCATAGTTCATTCATTCAGTATATTGGAAACTCACTTGCTCTGAAATTATATAACCGTAGAAAATCTATTGAAAAAAATTGTAACTTCATTTCATTTGTGAACTACTTTATAATTACAAATACTCAAATATTTTGTCAAATCCTATCAATCATGCCTAGTTTAATCTTATCTTATTATAAATATCATCTTGATTTTCAGGATTTAACAAAGTCTAGACTGGACTAACCAGTTCAGTGAACAATTGTTTTTTTTTAGTTTTACCACAAAATTAGTTCATCTTTGCATAAAGATTCCTACTTGTCCTATTTAAAAATACATAACACTGAGGTTTTTTCTTTTTTGTACAATTAATTAGTCTCGAAATGTATTGATTTTGTATATGCCTACGTTAGTTTATGCATATGTGACTCACCCTACATCTCATCGATATTATTAGATTTGAGACTGATCTCATCGATTTTTCTCTCTCTTAATTGTTATAGTAAGTTTGTAGTCCACCTCTATCCCTATTGTTTTCTCTTGTTTAGCGTATTTGAGATTATACATATCAACAAACAGACTAGTAGAGGTTACTTTATTTTGCATACATTCTTTTTGTCTGCCTTAAACTGTACCAATCGCATATTTTGTTCTCGTTATAACTCCAACTAGACAAAAGACATATATTTCCTACACGACTTGAACATTTTCTGTAGTTGGCCAAGGGAATGGAAACGGGGTCAGAGAAAATGTTGGTGTTGAGAGTTGATTAGTGGATGCAGTCACTCTCTTATTGTATTGTTTATGTATCGAATCTGTTACGCCTACGTACTCTAGGGTATAAACATAATAACTTGAGTCATATTAAGTCATCAAGCTTGTATATTTTCGAATAGTTCACGTTACAGTAGTAATTATTTATACTTATATTATTTATTGATTTACAAGTCAATTATTATTTATTCTCAGTCTCCATAATTAATCACTAACTTCCTTGTTTGTTTTTTTGTTGTTCTGGATACATGTATAATAAAGGGCTATTTCCTGAAGATGTTTGACCTTATAAATAGGATCGAATCCCAACTCTTGTTTATAACTGAATTTTGACCCTCAGTTATTATTATTTACTGTATGTATTGTTTTTATGCGTGTAGATTGTTAGCATTTTATCTTACATGCCTTCAGAGCGTATTTCTCATATGGTAAGTAGTCTCGAGGTTATGCGTTGTGTACCAGTTATCAAAACATTGAGTCTGTCGATCACTTCACTTATCTTGGAGGTATTATCAGACCTGGGTTGGTGTCTGACGAAGTCTCGGTTATCTTTTCCAACGTGACGGAGATGTCCATCTGCCAACTAAAGAACGAGTTTACTATGTGGCAGTTCGCTCTATTCTACTTTATGACTGTGAAACATAGCCTTTTAAAAATAGACGATATTAGTAGATTACTAGTATTTAATCATAGGTGTCTTCGAACCATCGAGTTATCAATTCTTAGGTTAGATGCAGAGTACTAGACAAGAATGATATCAATTGATGAGTTAGCCAGCATTTGTCGATTGAGATAGTTAAGACATTTGTTACGTCTTGCCAAACACAGCTTACCTCCACAGACAATGTTGCCAGGTGTAGGGGAATAGGTTTTTAGAAAGTAGAGGCGGAATAACCAATACATTGTACCAGTCCATGAGTTCGTTGACAATTGGAGTGAGTCATAGAAATAAATGTAAACACCTGGTTGCTGTCCGTGTAATTATAGTAAACAGTGGTTAGAGGTAAGGTGACGATTCGAAATTGTTCCCGACTACGCCGGGTCATTCACCTCTTGTCTTCTCTCAAACATTGAATTTCTAAATTCTTTGCGAAATCTCTTATGTTCCACTAATTTATACTTTCTTCTCAAATAATATATGCCCAATCTTTGTTGTTTATCACTAACACTGTTACTACGTAAACTACTCTGACCCTGACAATTTCATCCCTGTACTAGAGCGGTGTGGCAACTGAAACCATTTACTGATGTACCAGTCTCTACGTTGTGTATGACTCACTAACTTTATGATTTTGCAAACTTTTCCCAAATCGAATTGATTAGAATACTGGTTAGTAGATGGGATATAATACAAAGGGAACTAAATCTATTCGATATAGTCTTTGGTCGCAGCACTAAAGCATTGAGAAATGAGTGTTTACTGGCAAAGGTCTATACGCTCATCGAATACCATATCGTAAAACCACTCAATAACAAAGATGTATATTTTACTTTACCTACCCCTAAATTCTTAGCCCTAATATTATTCCAAGCTTTTCATTATCCAACTTTATTGGTTCTTTTCGAATTATGTTCTCAATATCTGGTTTGGTTGTTGCCTGTCATTCATGCTTCTTCTTGGTTTCTATCTGATTAATTTTCATTTCTCATTTTGTTAATATGATCTTTGTGAACTTTATGTTGGTTCATATTTATCTTGAATCTTACTATATTGAGTGAGAAAGAGAGAGTTTATTAGGATACTTCTGTGTTGAGAAAAACTATCCGGGAATTTTTTTATCTATTCGTCGTTTACTATCTTGTATACATAGAATTATGCTGTCATCTGACACCTCAGTTTCAGTAGACAACATTCATGGAAAGATAACAGATATGTTTATTGGTATTGAGACACACATTTTATTAAGCGGATATAAAGGTAAAAAGTCGAACTACCTTAAATTTCTTTTCATATATCCATGCAATATAAAACATGTCATGTGGATAAATGCCATACCGCAAGTTAGGTTGAACGTCTGACGTTTTTATCATGGTTATTACTAAATCTTTATCATTTGTATGGAAAACATACCACTGAAGCTTGGGTAAATATCAGAATGGATGTAATAACGTTTTAGTCTAACGGGTATCAATGATATTTAAATAGTTCAGCAATGTGTCATATTTGTAGATTGTAAAATACTTCCTTGAATGCACGTCTGATATATAGCATGGTGAAAAATTCCATATTAAGCACCATTTGATAACTTTCAGACTGACTAGTTGGTGGTTGAAGAAGAATTGCTCATCTGTGACAAGGCCGTGAAATGCAGGATTTCACATTCGGCTACTGTGTTATTTTTGAGTTTAGTTCCGGAGCTTTCGTTATCAATAACTATTTTCTGTAAAAGTGAATATTTTGCTTATTCCACTAATCAATTCGTTCTGATGCCCTTATTTGTGAGTTGTTGTCATCGTAAGTTTCGTCGTGTTCATTTATCTTTTCACTGTCGTTGACCTTCTTGTTTTATTGACTTCTGGCATTGTGGTTGACTAGTTTTTTTTCATGTGGCTTGACAAATTGGGTTTGTGCCAAAGTATTTATTGATTAGCGGTTGATATGAATGCGAAACTTGCAGAAGTTCCCTGTGATTTTCAGGATTCCCCCGTTCTAGAATTCCAACGTTTTCCCAATTAATAAAAACCCAATAAAATACCCAAGCATCCCCCTGGACCAAAAATCTCTATTATTTCCAATTGATTTACAACTTGATCACCATAATCATCCTGATAAAGCTTGTCGGTTAATTAAATTATACTGTCACTATTTACTGATATAATTTTTTTCGAATAATCTATTAATAGAATAATTAGAATAGTTTTCTGGCACTTCAGTATTATTCCTAATTAGAATAGAAACAAATCGCATTGTTGTTTCTTCTATCTGAAATCGTTTTCTTATTTTGTATAACATCCACCTCTCTCCCTCTCCCTGTTTTATTTTATTTTATCACGTTTTAGATTGCATAAAAGTGATCAGTTTTAGCAAATAATTTTTGCTTTTACATGACGAATTGTTTTTAAAAAAATTTATTGATAAAAGTCTTATTGTTTTCCAACACAAACACACACACAGACACACGAAAAAACCACACAATAAGTTAATTGTAAACACGTGAATCGGAAATTTAAGCGTACCTTGTTGATGTGAATTTCTTTTTCTGTTTATTAAAAATCAGTTCTTTTTGTGAAGAAAGGATGAACAAAGATTTGAGCAGATTAAAAAAATCATCTTATTTTGTTGGTTTTCTCATCAGCTGGTGCTTACCACCTAACACATTTTAAAACCAAGGCTGATCATAAAATTTAACAGACTGATGTGATTGTATATTGTTGTAGTGAATTGATGATCCCAGTGAAGTCTATATGATTGGAAGAAAACACAATGTTGCGGATAAATACCGTACGAAAGAGGTTCTAAAACATCAAATTAGTAACTAAGGCTTGTATAGCTAAAACTTCTATTAATTACGTAATAGGATAGAAAAAACACATAAAAAATAAGATTATAAATTTGAAAGCGATGAAAGTAATACAATAAAAATAAGTGTCAAAAAAATTATTTGATAGAATTAGTATTATAATTGTAAGAAAGGATTTAACATTGTTTCTTTTTTGAACACACAACTCTGACATAAGACAAACTATTGTTATGGTTTCAACAAATTTATGCAGACTAAAGTTCGATTATCGACTATTCACCGTCAAAGATTTCAGTATATGAACCTAACGTCATATGTCGAACAGATGTCCCTGGAATTTCTAGAATACGTTCTTGGAATCGAACACAGGTTTTTCTTTCTTCTCTGCCAATGTGATTACTTTAGCAGACACGTAAATTTGGCGGTGATGTTAAACGGTTACCTATCAATTTTTGATTACGTTAAAGATGTTTATTTGTACAAGACAATCATTTTGCCTATAAGATACGCCCTAGTGAGTTTAGGTTTTGGTTTTCTGTCGGTTGTCTCCAATCTCATCAGATCAACATGTTCTTCATCTCAGTCAAACTAGTGGTTTGAAATTTGTAAGAAAATGTTAATCTTATTGCTATATCCTATGACCCGTCAAATATCACGTGGAAAAGTTATAAAATCTCTGACGTTGTCCGTGTGCTAAACCAGTGATGGGTCAAAAAGCACTAGTACCCTTGAGTCTACTCTGAGTTCTTTTAGTCCTCTATATAGTAACCTCTTGCTTAGCCCAGCCCACTCAGTTCATAAAGAAATAACAGTCTCCACTGTGTGAATTATATATTTCAGATATACGTAGTTCATTTACAAGCAAACCAGACCTCATCACATAAAATGAAAATTAATAATTATACAAGATCAAGTCAAACGTTACTGTGATTACAGGAGACTGTAACTTATAGATTTGGAATAAATTAGGATTAGTAAATCGTATATAAGTAGTTATTAGGTCAAATGAAAGCGTGTGATAGAAGGAATATGAATATACATAATCTAGTTGTTTAATGATTATCCAATAATAAATGTAATAATAGACCATAAATAATTCCTAGTACTTACCATTCATTTATTCTTCGTTCGGATATAACACTTATAATTACTGTCCATCGGACATTATGAATTTTTAGTTAGACTCTTTTGTTAGTTCATTTTTGTGCGAAATTCTCTGATTTTTGTTTACTGAAGAAGGAGGTAGTGTACTTTCTACACTTGGTAGTTCAATTAGGATGGACTTTCATTATCATACTGTACAACAACGCAATTTGTAAAATGCGTTTAATTAAATTTTATGCATTTATGTGTAATTTGAAAGTAATACTTAATCTCATATTTCATGATTTAAATTTACCAATTGAGTTGTTAAATACTTTTAGAATGTAGTATCATACTAATATTCCTGATAAGTTGTGGATATTCAAAATATTTATAAAACCCATTAACACACTAGAGATTCTGTACTAGGAATAGCCGTACTTATTCAACTACCGAATCTGATGTAGGTAGGTGTGATAAGATTTTAGTTTTGGATCCGAGGTAAGTCAAGTGTTTGATGTTAGGTGGTTGTGTGGATACGCTGGACCTAGGTTTCGTGCTCGTTGGCATTCGTCAGTAAGGCAAATATATCTGCAATCTTCTGAACGCTGGTTCTTCATAATGGACTCTAACCCCAGGTCACAGTCTGAGATGATACTGTCAAGCTGTTCAGATGGCGAATGACCTCTTATAGGATTGAGATATTTTCATTGATTGGCAGCTACTCAGTGATCATTCAGTGTGAAATCAAGTGAATAAAATTCCCAATGTAACACTTCAGTGATACCTAATGATATGTTTTCGTCACTGGTGTTTTATTTTGTTCCTACTGTAATGAATGGTGTGTGTGTGTGTTTATTATATGTCATCCTTAGCATTATATTTTTCTATTGAGTTAAATTTCAGTATTCGACACTTAATAATAGTCAATTTTGTACTAGTTTTATACATCATACTATGCTATGCATTAAGTGTAAAATACTAGGACACAATTATATCAACTGTTCTCTCATTTTTTAAAGTGACATGTACGTAATCATCATTTAAATGCGTGTTAATTTGTTGCGCACTGTATATTAGTATTGTTTTCCCACTAAATAATGTTTCAGATATAATTTACATATTCATTTTAATATTTATTACGGTAATTATGATAATGTTGACATTGCTACGGAAAATCATTTGTGTAAAAAAAACGTTATTTATTAAGTCTAAAAATTACTACTGTCATGTAAAATATTTAGTGAATAAAATATCTAGTATAAATTGTATAGTAGTAGTAGTAGTAATATTAGTACTCTCCATGTTGTGCGCTTCGGTTAATCATTTTCTGAGTGATTTTTATTTTCCCAGTAATCTTTTTTTCATAACATTCATTCTGTAAAACACTACTTTCTTAAAAATAAAGCTTTCCGATGTAAGTATGAATATAGAGAACTCATTAGCGAATCTCATAAATCAACAAAAAATCCATTTATTATGTTAGGGTTTTATTTGCTTTTATTTATTTATTTATTTGAACACATAAATATTGGTACAAGAGGGCACCAAATATATATGCGCCATACAAAACAATGAGAATTCGAAGAGAGAAAAACAAAAAAAGAACAATAACGAACAGATTAGTGTAAGGTAGTGTAATAGTAATAAAAATAATGATAGTAATAATGGGGGAAACGGAAAGGTACAACCGGAAGAAATCTTTCAGTTAAGGAAGATACAACCACTTTTTTATAAAGAAAGTAAAAGAATGTTACAGCAGGATGGCTACTGGCTTCTATTCTGAGCCATATCTGCTAACGTCTCGAGTCACTGTCACATCATCTCTCGGACCCCAGCCAGGGAGTCGTGAAGGACCAACAGAAGCCAGCCCTTTGCAGCCTTCTTTCATGCCACGACACCATGTCATACACTGACCATCTCTCTGCTTCTTGCAACCAGTCCAAGCGTCGGAAAATAATGCACGACGTGGAATTCTCTGGGACTACATTCGTAGAATACGTCCAAGCCACCGAAGTTGATGTTTCAAGATGGTGAAACCAATTGAATTATCGCCTCTGTGCACGAACACATGATGCCGAATCTCTGCATTACTGATATAGTGTTGCCACTGGATGTCAGCAATCCTTCGGAGACAGTGGTGATCAAACACAAAGAGTCGTCTAACGTCCTCAACTCGGAGAGGCCAGGTTTCACAAGCATAGAGCAAAACTGCTCTCACCGACGAGTTGTAAATCCGACTTTTTACAGCCAGTCTGAAATCACGAAGGCGCCAAAGGTGGCCCAGATTGGCATAAGCCGCTCTGACTTTCACTATTCGTGCATTGGCCTCGTCACTCACCCCCCCGCCAACACTTATGCAGCTACCCAGATACACGAACTTCTCGACTACTTCTATCTGCTCACCATCTAGGGTGAGTACAGGATAAGAATACTGTCAGTCTTGTAGAAGTACTTTGCACTTCGAAGGTGCAAAGCTCATACCGTACCCACGGACACTGATTGCCAACTGATTAAGTGCGGATTGCATGGCTTGGGCAATATCGAACAGTAAGACATTATCATCCGCATACTCAAGGTCGAGAAGTCTTTCTCCAGGCAGTAGATCCACACCACCATTACTCACATCCATCAGAGCTGTTTCCAGAATGTCATCGATTGCAAAGCTGAAGAGGAATGGTGAGATTGGGCAACCCTGTCTAACCTTAATGCTTGAATGGAGAATGGAGAGAGGTGGTTGTATGCCCTCACTCTGCCTGAGGTGTTTGTATATAAGGCCTTTGGATGTTAACAAACTTCTCAGGCACACCCTTCTTCAATAGACAATCCCAGAGAACAGTCCTATCCAACGAATCGAAGTCATCCCTGATGTCAATAAACACTACGATTGTTGACCTTTGATAAGTATGACGGAGTTCTAACATTTGGAGGGGGGTGAAGATATGATCAATACATCATCGACCGGAACGAAAACCAGCCTGCTCCTCGCGAGTCAATCGTTCTCGGGTTTTGAACAACCTACGAAGTATGACGGAAGCCAATAGCTTGGACGCAATCGGTAGTAGACTTATCCCCAGATAGTTGTTACAGGAACGACGTGAACCCTCTTTAAAGATAGGGACAACTATAGACTCATTCCATGACGTTGTTACACTCTCTAGTTCCCACACCTTTGTAAGCAACGTCGTCAGTTCCTTTGTCAGAATGTCACTACCATCTTTAAAAACAGCTGGGGGTAAGTCATCTGGACCCGGTGATTTGTAACGCTTCAAGGGTTGGAGTTCCTCGCGGACTTCCGCCTCATTTGGTGAATCAGTCGTCACCGGCCATGGAGGGAGGGACAGTCTGATCGATGTTGTCGGAGCAGCAGGCCATTTGAACTGCCCTTCGAAGAATTCTGCCCATCGTCCAAGACATCGATGGATGTTAGTGATTGGCATCCCATCATCCTCGCAAGTTGTCTCGCTCACACCAGGCTTCTTGCTGCGAGTGGCTCGGATGAGTTGGAAGAGTTTACGGCAGTTACCAGATGCAGCTGCTGCTTCCAGCTCATTAGCACGCTCCGACTAGCAGGCTTCTCGGTCCTTACTCAAGCTTTGCCCGATTTCATTACGTAACATCCTTCGTTTGTTGTCACACTCACGGTCACCCGGAGTAGACCGACAGGCTTCAATGAGTTGTAAGGAGCCTGAAGAAACCCAGTTCTTGTAAGCGGGACGTTTCGCAAACCCACAACTGACTGTTCCCGCCATTTTCATGGCGTCATGCAATTGCAACCAATGCTCATCTATACTTTTCGGTGGAGTGGTAGCTAGCCTAGAGGCTAGCTCAGTTCGATACTTATTTGCAACAGAACTTGCAACCAGCTTGCTAATATCAATCCTTTGCTGGTGGTCACTTCGTTGTCCACTGAAAAGTTAGGCAAGATTGGCGCAGACCAAGGCATGGTCAAAGTCCAGATAGGTACTCCAAAATGAGCGACAGCGGTAGCTGATCGCGATGTGGCCAATCTGAGTCCAGGCTTGAGATGCAGAGGGAGGACGCCAGGTGCCACATCGACAATGACTGTACCGAAAATCAGAGCTAGCCAGAAACAGGTTGTTGTCTGTGCGCAGTTGTAGTAGACGGTCCCCGTTATTTATCCTGCGACCAACAAGTCCCTATCGGCCACCTGAACGACTCTCTTCTGTGCCTAGACGCCCGACCTGAGCATTCAAGTCTCTGGCTATTACTACAATATCTGTCGAACGCACTTTCTGTAGAAAAACAGTTAACTAGTGGTGGAATTCATTCTTGATTGCATCCGGATTGCAATCTGTTGGGGCATAGGCGGAGATGACGAGAAGACGTCGTTCCTCACGCTGATTTCTTCTCACTTTGATGGAACTTTCTAATCTAACAGCACATAACCGACTGGGATCCAGTCGATTAGTGCTGCCTCAGCTCTAGCGCTTAGTGCGACACCAACGCCAGCAAGACCAGACGAAGATGCCACGAGGTCCCCAGATAAACGCACGTAAAACAAGCTTTTTGAAGCGACAGATGGAGAGTGAATTTGTAGTACTTCACCAGAGTCTTAAATACGGGTCTTGGATAGACAGCAGACATCGATATCAAGACTTTCAAAAGACATAGCCAGGCCTATCTGTTGTCCGACCTGCATAAGTGTGCGAACGTTGAAGGCAGCCAGTTTGAATGGTGCATGTGGTTTCAGAAAGACCGCTTCAGTATTCGTATTTGGTGATAGCATACAATTTTCAACTAGGCAGTGACTCGAGAACGTCTAGATAGAGCCGAATTTCCACCATAGGCGAGCTGCTGTATAAGTTGAAAAATAAGGATACATAAAGTGGGAATAAAAGAGAGTGAATAAGTGACGTAGTAAATAATAATAATGATAATAATAATAATAACAACAACAACTATAATAATAATAGTAATGATGTGAATTGTTTGACTGAAAATCGAAGCGAGAAAAGAGTTTTCGGTAAATATCATTTTCATTATATTTATGTGGTGGATGTGATACTGCCCGGTTGCCCAGACCGAAGTAGATGATTTTCTTAGGGGACCACACCCCTAGGTAATTGATCATCGTGAGGAGATGCATTCCCATGGTAGCCGGTGACCAACGATTGGTTCATACGCCATTTGTTCCCGCAGGATACTGGAGCCCGTGTGCACCATTGTTTTGGGATCCGGTTAAAGCGCCGGACATTCGATTTCCATTCTCTCAATTTCGTAAACAACACCCGTGGTGTGAGAAGGCAATGAGTAGGACTTGCCTGGCAGAGGTTGTATCCGCGTGGCCATCTGAGAGCATTTCGAGAGGGAGGCAGGGCCTACCCCACTCTCAACCATACCAGGGCATTTGGGAGCTAAATTGAGAACCACCTCCAAATGGACTCGAACCACCAGCGTTTCGATTAACAGCCGAACGCGCTAACCGGTCGCGCCACGGTGGCGACTTGATTACGCCTAATATGGCCTATAACTTTGGCACTTAAACGTTTCGAACTTCCTAAGTCGCAAATCGAAAGGGCATAAGAAAACAGTGTGAACGCTTACTGCAATAAATGTCAATATGTACGTAAAAACGGGTGTTTATAAATTTTAATATAGGTTATAAACATCTTTATAATACATCCAATTCGCAAGCCTGAAATTCATACAATGGTTCAATCATAGTATGCTATGTCGACATTTTAGGGATTTTGTCGGGCTGTGACTGGATGAAATCTCTTGAGTTACTTTAGTGCCTCTGAAGGCTTCGTTGTACTTTCTGGGAGCCGTTCCGACAGTTAGTACAAATGATGTCCAGAGTACTTGTAACAAATTTCTTTTATAACACGCCTACATGATTTGTCCTAACATTTGGTAGGTAAATTATTTTAATCTCTCTGTATGTCCTATCACCCAAATCTTTGTGCTCGTCAATTACTCACGTGTACAATAGTGTTTATACGATAGTGTGTATATATTTGTTTACGTACTTGTATCTCTCGCATACTTGCATAGACTGTCGCCCATTACCCACTGAGTTGGATATTTTTATTACTCCAGTTCACGTGTTTCCTGTCGTCTTTTATCTTTCGTCTACATTATCGAATGTCTGAGATATATGTCCCTCAAATGCTTTCGTATTTTACTTATATCTACGCTGTCATTACCGGGATTGGTCGACAGAACATATATGCGAAATAAATTAGAGTATATATTTCATTAACATCAATATCATGCGTTAACTATACAAGTAGGTATGCAAATATATACACACTATCGTACAAACACTATTGTATACACCTATACACTAAACATCATCAAAGTTACACGTGAGTAAACGACGAGCACAAACATCTTGGTGATAGGACAAATATAGAGACTAGAACAATTTATCTGCCAAAGATTAGGACAAATCACTTCGAAGAGGTTTGCTACATAGTACAAATAGTTCAACTGAACTTACAAGTTTTCTTATCGATGTGACAAACTTTCCTCCCATACAAAAGTTAAGCTTGTGTAGTTCGTTAGATTGTTCAAGAAGACGTCGAAAGTTAACATTTTCACTTAACATATATAACCTGTGTAAGTGAAGAACATGGTTAATTTTCATTTATTTGATCATTAATAAAACTACTGCATGAGTTGTTTTCATCTGTAGATGATCAATGGGTTAATAACTGTGACATTGTAGACACCTGTGTTATTCATACCTATCCACCACTTCATTGTTTAATAAGTCGGAACAGCATATCCTATCAAGATAGAAATTTCATGGCTAATCGATAGTCTTTGGATGAAGTGACAGAGTCTAAAATACTAGCCTCAATAATTATCGGACGCCTAACAAAGACTCGTCAACTGTAAACACGAGAAATCAAAGCCGATCTCAGACCTGGTCGTGGTTGCATCGATCACATATTCATTATTCGTCAAGTTCTACAACACAGGCATACTTATCAGCGTCCGACAATGGTGGTCTTTCTTGACTTGAAAGCAGCATTTGACTCTGTAGACCGAGAGGTTCAATGGTTTTTGAAAGGTGTACCTCAGAAGTAAATAAACCTTGTTGTTAATCTCTAACCGAACACCGATAGTCGAGTTAGAGCTTATGGCTAACTGTCATCTGATTTCGCAACCTCGAGTGATCTTCGTCAAGGCTATCCGCTATCTCCATTTTTGTTCACTTTTACCATAGACATACTACTGGAAATAACGTTCTTGTCGTCTGTATGTTCAGGAATTGATCTCCCACTAGGAGGTCCACTTATCGACTTAGAATATGCAGATGACATAGTCCTGTTTGGTGAAGACGCCGATAAAATGCAGAGTATTTTGGTAGCACTGAGCAACAATGCCAAAATGTTTGGGATGCGCTTCCCCCTCTAAATGCAAGTTATTACTTCAGGACTGGTCTGCGTCAACATCTGAACTAAGGATAGGGAGTGAAGTAGTCGAACGCATCGACACTTTCACTTGGAAGTCTGATTGTATTGTTCATATTGTATTGGTCATATGAGTACCTTCTACCTATTTTTTCGTTGTAGGGAGAAACTTGTGCTTCATCTGTTATTAAATAAGAAAGAAAGATTAGTTCAGCGAAGAGTTCTCTTTTCGGCGAATTCATTTTCAAAGCTGCACAATCGCAGATATATATACTCCTTTTTACAGTGTGATAATAATACCGATAATAAACTTCTGTTATACATGGTAACAGTGAGGTTAAATAAACAAAGGTATTAAAAACATTTTTTTAAAAACAAAGAAAGTTTAGTAATCGTTTGATAGTTAATGGTTTAAGTATTCATCTGTTATTGATGCAACTGTTGGGATATTCAGGAAAATATCTCAAAAATTATCCTATTAAGTCTAATACTATTCTTGGACTTGGACATGGTATGATTTTCTTATTGGTCAGTACTTATTTCACGTGTTATTTTCCTACTGGTCAATATTGTACAATGTTATTTTCTATTTTATGGTACGTTGTGGTCTGATTGACCGGTATATAAACAAAGTATGTTTGAAATATAATGATTCATACATCCGAGGCTGTGACTTGCGTTCTGGACTCAACTGCTGGGCTAGACAGGGAAGCGGGGCCAATCAGAATCCTAGGTCGTTCTACGTGTTTGCGCGTCTTTGGTCCGATCGATAATTCGCTCCCCTCTAATCTGCTGTGTCACAGTTATAGCAGCAACATCACTTCTTTTTCTATTTCTTAGTAAACTTGTTCTTAACACGTTTTGTATACTTCAGAATATTATCAGCGTTTAAAATTTTTCGTTTTATGTTTGTATCCCAATTAAATCTTTTTACACAAGATGATTAATTGGTTAGCTCTGACATAACATGACACTTAAATGGAATTTTATCAAATTCTCCACGTAGCATTTAATTTTGCACTTAGTAAGAATATCATATTTGTTTGCTTTTTAAGAGTTAGTTTCAAAATGACGTATTTTTATTGTTGGAATTTTAAAAGTGACATTTTAGTATAAAAAAAGTGTTCATAATCAATTAGAAGAATCCATTGATCACTTTGATTAGTTGATTTTCAGCCGCGTGTTGGGGAAATATTAGATCAATATTATTTCACTTTGTATTATCTTTGAATAACAGTAAGTTACCTGTTTTGATAAATTCAAAAATCCTATATATATATTTTTCCATAAAATTATTCAACATTTGTAAAATGATGAACTTTCATATGATCTCACATGAATTGACTAATTATGTAAGAGTTTATTAAAACTGATTATACTCAGATAATTAAACGAAATTAATCGGTACATTAAAGTATTCATCGCTCAAAGTAACTTCACAAGTGATAACAAATATACCAATATGCGAAAGAATCAATTTAACATATGTAGAATAAAATTAAACGTATGTTGTATGAACAAGTGAAGATTGTATTGTTTGATTTTTGTTGTTGAATATTTAATGACTTACACATTGTGGATACTGTCATCTTTTTACAGTTAATTACTTAATTTCATGTACACGCTGTTTTTTTCAGTTTTCTAACTAAAATAGTAATTGTTAAACTACAACTTTGTTATACCAGTAAATTTAATTAGTGAAACGGAACAAACCATTTGTTGTTTATTGTCAATAAATGGTTTTGTAATAGTTAATAAAGATAATGATAATAATTTATTTGAAACTCTCAAGTCCAACCTTGGCATTGATACGTATTAAATGAAGATAATTTGAGAATGACTAACTACACATAATGTATTGTCAGTGATTTTTTCTTTTTGCTTCTCTAGTTGGTTTTGTTTGTTTGTTTTCAAGTATGTATCATTTACCTTCCTCTTACTACTCATACTAAATAATATGTATTACAACGTGTTAATAAATGTGTTTACGATAAATTTAGTTGCAAACTATAGACAGTAAACTGATCTCACCTCCTACTAATTTCATATACTACTAAACTCTTTTGATGTATATTATTTTTGGGTGTTTCTCTCTCTCTCTCTCTCTCTTGGTATAGATTTTTAATTGAATTATCCAGGATAGCTTTAAGTTTTATTTAGTTAAACGTCAGTTGAGGGTTTGCAGACATTAAAATTGTTTAATGACATTCTTAAATGAAACAGTTTATTCTGAGTAAGTAACACTTCAGTAATAAGCATTTTACCATACAAACTATAAAGTTAATAATACTTCAGTGTAATCTGACATCATCTGTAATCTCAGGATGTTGATAAAACTTGCCAACGTTTATATTTTGAATATTAACCACAATAAATTACCGAATTAACACACCCAACAGAGTAGGGAGACACCTGAATGGTGAAAACATCTTCATTTCTTTACACAATCCATGTCAATAATTCAACTGACTGATATGATATACTCGCATGAAGTGCCTTTTCCTTCTTTCACACACATCAGTCATCATCCATTGCATATGAACATTTGCGACTTTCGAGTATGTGTAATACGCCTTCAAATGTTAGTTTGGTTAGTAATATACTTCAAAAATAACAGATTCTTGCATCGTATTCGGGGCCGTGTGATCAAGCCGCTTGTTGTAAGAACAGTTGTATTATCTAGTCTGGTTATTAGTTTATTTCTCCTATTTTACGTGTAGGACCAGTGACCTTTATATCTAATCTCTCAGTGGCCCTGAATAATCATCGAAGAATTTTAATGCTTGTTGGTCCACGGGTTTCCAATCAGATGTGTATAACCAAACGCATTAATTCACTATTGTACTCTGTACATTCACAACTCAGGACTCATAAAATAATTTATCTCAGGTAACCTGACCACACAACAACACAAATGAGAAATTACTATGTATGCACAATATTCAGTCATAATCGGTGCAAAGACGAAACAATACGTAAATAATTGATAAAGAAAAAAATTCTGAAACAGTAAGCGATATTACAACGGATTATTTGTCAAACAAATGCTAACAACTACGATAGTATTAGAATACAAGAAAAATAACTAATAGTTCTGGAAGCTCAGTCTTTCTCAAATTCTTTTTGACATGATAAAGTATACCGTAGAAGCATGTTTTAATAATGTTTTCTGGCTATTGAACATTATTCAAATGTGTTTCTTAACTGTTAACATTTTACCTATCCAATCCATATGATTTTCATGTCAAATGACTGAAGATATTTTTCCTATTCATACTGTTGAATAAAAAATCTGAAACACTATGCTTTATTGATAAGGCAACTCGTTTATCGAACAGTCCAAGTTTTAATTGATTTCATATAGAGTCGGAAAAATTCATTAAGGCAGGTATTGTGAATAAGTTTATATTATTCCTACAATTGACAACCGTTTTTATCATCTAAAATGTGTAAGTTGATGATCAGGCTTAAGTTAATTAATTACTGTAATATTTTGTTATTCTAAATTTAATTCAAAATATATTTATATCTTTGTTTTACTACACGAATTTTTCTAACTTTGTATTATTATTTTACCTTCTTACCGAAAAAGAGTGACTTTCGTTTCTTCTCATTTGTATTTACAAACAATTCCATTTTCTTTTCTTCATTTTGTACAACTTTTCATGTCTAAATGATTTACTTATGTATGCATGGGAAGAGTGCCCATCACACATCGACATCAACTGAGGAAATATTGAAAACCAGCGAGCACTAAAAACACTTACTTCGTCTTAGTTGTGGTCTCAATATTGACCACCTATGACCTTACCAGATATCGAACCCATAACCTATAAACCACTAACTTAAGATTACAAAGTTGCGAACCGGTTTTTCATATTTCTTAATTAATTCGCGTGGTCTTCATCTAGTGTAATCATTGATGACTGTTCCGTACTCGATATGATCATTTATTATCATTAGAACTTCAGTAATCCATGTCGAAGTTAGTTATTAGTGATCATTTGATTGTTATGTAAAAAAAATGGAATGTGGAGATCAGTTTAATGTGATATCAGTGTGTATGACGAAATCTTTCTTGATTACATTTCGCATCTCCCCTCAATTCACTCGACCAATCTCACTGATTTATTCCGCCTTCATTTTTTTATTAATGTAATTATTTCTTTGCTTTTCATTGTTGTGCTTAATATCTTTCCTACTATAATATTCCCGTTAGTTGTCATTTCTTCTCAATTCTTCCCTCATTTAATTTCATCTCGTTTATTGTTTTGCAGTTCGACAGGAAGTTTCGAGGATAGAACGGTCAACACCAAATGTAACTCAGACATTAGTAGCCAAATTTCAAGAATTAGAATCTGGAAACAATAAAACTAGTATACAAAATTCTCTACCACAGAATCAAGTGAATTTGCCTCATTTATTAAAATTATACATTCATGATTAAGCCGAATTATTTAATGACTCGTTTGTATTAATATGATCGTGCATTGAAAGATTTCTAAAATTGTAAATGCCAGTTATTGGATTCAAGCTCTTGTTATGATCTCTCTTATTACGACCCAGTTACTCTTATTGCTTAGTATTCGTTGGACACTGTTGCACTCGAAAATCCCCCAAATCAGAACATGGTTGAACAGGAACGTAATTATACTCTATATAAACAATGTTGAATGGAAGTAGGAATCAGAATAAGGAAAACGTTACTATATTTATAATTTTACACAAGAAGATTCTAGACTCTTTTCCAAGTATTTGCTAGCGCTGATTGGTTAGGAAATAGCCAACCAGTGTGCCCCGAAATTATCCTGCACGGAACGCGTATTAATCCAATCTGTATCCCGCTAACAAGTCTTATAATCCTGCGTTTGATCCCCCATAGGTTCGTGAATGGGCATTGCTAAGCAGTCCTAAACTATGCACCCTAATTTTCTGTAGAAGTGTACATAAAGTCACCTCCATATGATTCCTACTCCGGACTCCCTGAGTATGACTGCTTGTAAGTGGTTCTAAAAATACATTGAGTTTCCACTAAGATGTAATTATCAGAAATTTATCGTTTATTTGAACATCTTTTAACTGGATGCTACTAGTAATATAAAAAATGATTCTTTCTTATAAAATAAATTGAACGTAGTTCAAACGTTAGATTATGTTATACCTACTTACTAAACAGAATACATTATGTTCACATAATTACACAATCAATTAATGTTAGTTTTTAAAGAAAACTGTAAAATACTTTGCAGGCTCTTAATTTTATGATATGATTATCACCATACTATTTGTCACGTATGTTAAAGATGGGTGGGGGTGAGATAGGTGGTCAGGAGGAGTGTGTAAAACCAATATTGGAAATAGTTTCTTGACCTAACTGATGAATAAAGGTAAAGAGAATTCAGCGAAGAAAATTCTCTTTTCGACGAAATTCCTTACTTAAGATGTACATTAGTATTTATAGTTGTTTGATAAATATACGTCCATAGAAGGAAAGCAGGGGTCGCACCATTAAGTGATCCAAGATTTCAAATATCAATAGGAGATTGTGTTACGATCATTGGGTTCGAGACAAGCAGGGGAGGTGAAGACTAATTTACGGGTCAGAAATATCAGAGGTCATTATCGACTTGAACTAAATGAAGAAAAATGGAAAACGTAAAGGTCACAATAACAGTTCAATGGTAGTCATGAAAAATTGTTAAAGTATAATGATAATAATAATAATAATAATAGCTGATTACGGTTTAAATAATAAAAAAAAATAAAAAAACCCAAGACATTGGAGAGTGTAATTTGGGTCAAAGAAAAATGAGAAGTTAAACGTATCGTTTCTGAACTCGGCATTAGGTCATGACTAAGTGAATTGTCAACGCTTCATCAGTGAACGGTTTATAAAAGGGGAATGCAAAGCTATCACTATCCTAATACAGGAGCACCTGAACACGTTTCAGAGGAGTTGTCCTTTAAAGTAATCTATATGGTTAAAAGATTTTGATCAAAGCGAGATCCAACTAAAATACTTGCACACTGCTTAGGCGTTGACATTTCACCGACGCTAGATCGATACGTTTAACTTCTCATTCTTTTTTGACCCAAATTACACTCTCCAATATGTCTTGGTTTTTTTTATTCTTTTGTATTATTTAAACCGTAATCAGCTATTATTATTATTATTATTATTATTCTAACAATTTTTCATGACTACCATTGAACTGTTATTGTGACGTTTACGTATTTCTTTTTTCCCCATATCGTTCAATTCAACGTAAAAATATTATGCATGTATTCAACAGATTCATTTGTTATTCAATAAAGTTTATATTTAAGTTCATATTTAAGAGTGATAGCCCGGTGGATAAGGTGTTCAATTTTCAGCCACTAAATCTCAGATCTGAATCTACCCATTTGATTTTGGGTAACTAAGTAGCATCGGTAGACCTCAAACTTAGGACATGGATTGAATCCAAATGCATGAATTCGTACCTGATAAATGAATATATTCAAGAAGGAACAACTCTTCTCTCCTTCAGTAAATATATGTAAGTATATTCATATGTCATTTAAAGAAATTAGGTGGACAAAATCACACTTTTGTTAATGTGGAGAATATTGTATGAATCAGCGGGTTTTACTTTTTATCACTTATGATAATTTTTTAAAATTCTTTATCTTCTTGCTTTCTTTTTCAACACTCTTATTTGTGGTCACTTTCAAATGTATGTGGACCTGTGTTCATCGTGTAGCCACCACGTAGAATCTATTTTAACTCCACACATACAGGACCAACCAGTGCAAATGGTGAGGTTTTTCCATCGTCAGGAAGTGCTCGTCAATTAGTAGAACGTTGGAATAAAATGCCTCTGGAAAATCACCAGGTAAACTCGAATTTTTAACCAAAAAAAAGACCCATCCTGTCTTTATTCCTATTACCAATACTGTTTATTTATAGGTATTGAGTAATCCAAATCACCATAGTCTCTATTCTTTCAACTAAGATGAAGTATAATGGTCAATTTTGTTTGTATGTGTGTTATAGATTTTCCCTCAGGATGTTTTGCTTCTTTCGTTACCTGTTTCTTATTTTCATTTTAACAACAAATTCATATGAAAGTTTTAATCTCTGACGTCAACTTTTTGGTTTATTTCATCTATTTGTTGGTATTCAAAGTGCTAAGAGCCGTCGAAAATACATTGCCATCATACTTGAAACTGTTTATCATTGTGAGCTTTTAATTTTGTCAATGGGGTTTGTAGATATTATAGTAATTTAATAGTTGAGTTCATGAGCTGATTAAACCCAGACCATCATGGAAAACCTGAAAACAGTGGACGGCCGTTTCGTTCTAGTATGGGGCTCTTCAACAGTGCGATCCCACACACGGGGCTCAAACCCGGGACCTTCGATCTCGCGCGCGAACGCCTAACCTCTAGACCACTGAACCGGTAACCAATGGTGTTAATGTCCAACTTCAACCATTCCACAATGTTTCGCCACCGTTCACCATTGTCTTCAGTGAGTAACTGCGGGATCGTGGATGCGCACTGTTGAAGGGTTCCATACTAGAACGAAACGGCTGTCTAGTGCTTTCAGGTTTTCCATGGTGGTCTGGGTTTAATTTTATATCGAGATTAAATGTAGAATTTCCATATCTGACATTATTCCTCATTTCATGTGTATTGTAACGATTGAAGAGATTAGTGATAGAAATGATACCTTTGTAAAGTCCTAATAAGTAATAAATTACATTTCTGACGTTTTGCAATGTAATGTAAGCCAGTTGTTCAGAGAATCGAATTAACACAGGTTTAATTAGTACAAAGGACACTAAACAGAATTATTTTGGTACAATCAACATTAAAATCGGTTTGATCATGTTAATGTCATGTCATTTCGGTCAGGATGATTTTTATTGTGTGAGATATTGCTGTGTGTAATGCTGAACAGTAAGATTATGAATACTCATCTATTTGTCAGTGGTATGAGATGTTAATTTTATAAATATTTGGGGAAGTGATCCATGGTGGATGAATCTTTAGGTCTTTCTTGCTGTTCAGTGCGGTAGGGTTTAGCAAAATCTGAAAAGCTTCAGCTACTCGCCTTTCCTTATAATTGGGAAATTCTTTGGATATTATTAATATTGACTTGATGGTTGTTAAAAAAACAAAGTACTGATTGGTTTATCAACTTTCTAAACATACAAGATTAGTTTGAGGTTATTTGTTATAGCTTAGATGTTCTTTGAACCGAGTAATGATTTCGCGAGAAAACTCCTATATAGAATGCATTACAATCTATACATCCTGGTCAATAGACACAATCGTGTCGAAGTAATATAAATTTTATCTTCTGTTTTAACCATAGCATTTCTAAGGGTGTTCATTATTTAATAGGATGCTTGAATTCTGTGTCATCTAAAGATTCATTGCAGCTTTTCTGTTTTGTCATGACGATATGGTAGAACTACAGTGTAATAATCCATTTTAGTTTATTCAGTTTACTTAATAATTGACAGAATATTTCGTTTTGGTGTAGTTTTAATAATATTCATGAAAAAGTTCTCAAACCGTAAGATGTTAATTATATTTTTCTGTTCATTTTGTTTCTCTTCATCTGATGTCATGGTGTTTGACACTGGTCTAAGTTTGGAACCGAGAACATTTTTGTACTGAGTGGATGTGCCGATTTGAAGTCAATATTTCGATTTGAGTTTGTATGTGCTTATGGTAGATGAGTTGACTTAGACATCCATTTGAATTTCTTTTGACTAAACAGTCTAAAGTTAGTAGTTTACTGGGTTCATTTTGGAAAGCGAATTTTATATGAGCTGAAAAATTAGTTCTCACTTTATAAAAGTCCCTCAGGAGAGTAATTTCCGTGACGATGAAAGTGTCATCTTCATATCTGAGCTAAATGCATAATTCTGATAGCACGTGGAAAAATATGCGATTTTATACAGAACTGACGACAACCTGTGATACAGATGATTTTATGGAGCCTCTTTTATTTTTCTATACAAAGTCCCTTTGGACGTAAATAGGGTCAAATTCAGAATTGAAGGGCTCTCATTGTTTAGCTTATGATTAATGGAGATCTGCTAAGTAGATTAATATCATGATTTCCTAGTAAACGATTAATAAAATCTACGCATTTATCAATAAGAATACTAGTACATAACTATGCATCATAACTTACAGTCTTCATTTTTTTTTTGACAGACAGATACGAAATTTTCTATCTGAAATCATTATAATTTTTAATGATATTGTATTAGTTCCTGTGAAGTGATCTCAGTATACTGCTTAGATATTTAGATGGAGTATATGTTGGAGTGTTTGTGGAATCTACTAAGTCTTAGTGGTTTATCAGGTTTATGAACTTTTTGTAATCTATGAAAAATGTGATGTGGTGCATGATTTGGGATATAAAGTAAACCGTAAAGAGGTGCCTATGATTGACTTTAGTTCTTTAAGAAGTTTGCCTTTTTCTGATTTCACTTTATTTTAATCATTGAAAGGAATTATAATTTGCCTTGAATTATCCATCCATTTCTATGCTAGCACAGAACATTATGTAAATAACAATTGTATTTAAAAACTCACAGGACTTGGATCAATCACCTGACAATGATTTAGACTTGAAATGCATAAATTTGTAAGACTGGATAAAAGAACTGTTGTGAGCACTTTTTTGTGTATTCGGACTAATTAATAGCTGACAAGAAAAGTAGGAGTATAAGGATGGTAATAGAAAAATACCATTAGTCACTTTTAGATAATTCTCAAATGTTCGTGTCCATCCACTGGTCGGTTCGATTTATTATAAGGTGACAACATGAATTTAGTCAAGAAGTGATGAAGGGATCCGATCGTGAACAAGTGGAACCCTATTGCTGTTAAGAGTATAAAGACCGTTTTCTCTTCCCGGCTCCCTATACCTCCATCCACCAATGAAGGAAATTTCTTTTTGACGGACCAGAAAAATAAACTCAATCATGGTCTTAAAGATATAGAAGCGTGATCGGACAATTAAAGAGGTAACTGCTTGAGGCCGGCCGCACACAACCTTTTATGGGAAGTTTTCGATGTTAGCTCCGCACTTCAAGAGGCCTTGTATCTGGAGACTAAAATCCGTGGGGTAAGGTGAGATTCGACATTTTTAATATCGACCTTTTATAACCCCCTTCTTCCATCGTGAAAAGGCGGCATCGTTGCAGATGTTGAATGTCTGGAGGAAGCGAGTTACCACTTTCACACCTCATTGCGCTTAACAGTATGATTTTATCCTCGGACCATGGGCTTGCTGCTTTCAGCCTTACCGTTACTCAACCAGCCTGACATGATAGGATCTAAGGGAAAAATGGTTTCAGGCAATATAGCTGTGGTTGGTCCAGTTTATCATGTTTTATGGTAGGTAATTAAAAAGATTAGGTAAAAGTAGTTCAAACAATAGTATTACTAACCATACTAAAGGTTTAACGAATAATATCTCTTAAAACCAACATATGTTATGTATGGATAATGGATGTATCTGGCCACTGAAACCAATCTGGGGAGGGAGTTGTCACCCAAACCTTCCAGGTATAGGTTACTACTATTGCGTCAACCATAACCAGCAAATATACACCTTCCCACACGTCTAGACCGTTTGCTAATGTTTTTTTGGTTTAATCTTCCATAGCTTTCTTCCAAACTGTTCTTTTGTCAGCCAAAATTGTATTTGGAAATAATAAAGTAGCTGGGTGCATATAATAGTGCAGACCAAAGTAGTTTATTATAAAATATTTCATAAATGAATTGTCAGTTTAATAAAGAGTTTATTTATAGATAGGGTTGGGTAATGTGCAGTATTAGAAGAATACAATGTACCACCGGTAGATAAGTCACATCATATCACAAGTCGACTAAAATTCCTAATATCAGTAACCAATTATATTCTGTGATTTATAACTTGATGTGTCTACTCTTTGTCCTAGAAGTCCTTCACTTGATTGTGGTAACTAGATTTTTCTAAAAGCCAATAGAAATTGTTCAGGAAAATATTCCACTGAATACACTTAAGGACACATACAAGATGAAAACTTTGAAGCGCAACAGAAGGATAAAAAGCGGAATGGGCTAGGTAAGAAACACACTGAAGAAAATAAAACTAGTCATCAGGTTACAAGTAGACCCAAGAAATGAGTCGTGTTTTTTAATGATATTGTTGAGTTCAATAATATCTTTTTCCATAGTCACTATGAACTCATAAAACCCTAGGAAATATTTTATCCAGTAGGCACTGAATAGAGGCCACTCAAGAACATTTAAGAAATGAGCGATCACTTGTCACTTTTTGATTGAATAATTACCCATTCAGATACTGTGTTCAATGTGTTTCTAGAAGGTCCTGGAATGTCAAGGTCACATACAGTCATAAATATCCTTAGCTTTGTGTGCACAAACTGACCTCGGAATAAAGTTTTTACGTTTATCACTGTCCCTTTAGGAAGCGGCTAGGAATTAAGCAATAAGCGTTCCGGTAGCAGGTTTATCAGATATCCAGTCTTTGTCGACTGACGGTGAAAATCAGTCAAATTTTACTTCATAAGTCTTAGGATTCTTGATAACTAGGACTCTGAGTGGTTTTTTTGACGTGATGTCTGACTGTTCTTATCACTAGGTTCTACATTTCGTTAGCTTGATGCTTGTTATTCAAGATTTCATATAAAGCCCTCTTCCTTAACTTAAATGTTGAAAAATCAATATTGACTTTGTTTCATACTCGAAGATAGATAAATAGAAGTCTTCCTTAAATTTAGACTGTTGGTCGAGTTGCGCCTGAAGTAAATGGAAAACCTCATGTTTCAAACCAACGGAAATTCATTCCTGTGGAACGTAAGTTATACCATCTTCTTTGGTATGTATGTTTATATATTTCTACTACTTTTATTCTGTAACTATTGAATATACTTATTTACTTACGCCTGTTACTCCTCGTGAAGGAGCATAGGCCGCTCACTAGCATTCTCCATCCAACCCTGTCCTGGGCAATCCTTTCCAGCTCCTTCCAGTTGTTATTCATCCTTTTCATATCTGCTTCTGTTATCCGACGTAATGTATTCTTTGGCCTTCCTCTTTTCCGCTTCCTTTCAGGATTCTAAGTTAGGGCTTGCCTCGTGATGCAGTCTGATGATTTGTATGTCCTATCCATTTCCATCGTCTTTTCCTAATTTCTTCTTCAACTGGAAGCTGGTTTGTTCTCTCCCACAAAATGCTGTTGCTGATGGTATCCGGCCAATGTATGTTGAGTATCTTGCGAAGACAGCTATTTATAAATTCTTGTACCTTCTTGATGGTGGTTGTTGTAGTTCTCCAATTTTCAACTCCATACAGTAGAACTGCCTTGACATTGGTATTGAAGATTCTCACTTTGATATTGGTTGAAATTTGTTTTGAGTTCCATATGTTCTTCAACTGTAGGAATGCGACCCTTGTTTTGCCAATCCTTGCCTTTACGTCTGCATCAGATCCTTCTTATTCATAGTTGATGCTTCCCGGGTACGTGAAAGATTCCACATCTTCCAGAGTTTCGCCATCAAGAGTGATTGGATTTTTGTTCTCCGCTTTGAATTTGAGGACCTTGGTTTTCCGTTTGTGTATGCTGAGGCCTACTGATGCAGAGACTGCTGCTACACTGGCTGTCTTTGTATGCATCTGTTCGTGTGTATGCGATAGGAGGGCCAGGTCATCTGTGAAGTCCAAATCATCTAATTGATTCTGAGCTGTCCATTATATTCCGCGTTTTCCCTCAGATGTCGAGGTCTTCATAATCCAGTCGACCACTAGAAGAAAGAGGAAGGGAGAGGGTAGACAGCCTTGTCTGACTCCAGTCCTTACTTGGAATGCATCTGTCAGCTGTTCTCCATCCATGACCTTGCACTGTAGTCCGTCATATGAGTTCCGGATAATATTGAAAATCTTCTCAGGAACTCCGTAGTGTCGAAGAAGTTTCCACAACGTTCTCCTATTCACACTGTCAAATGCTTTTTCATAATCAATGACGTTGATGTATAGTGACGAGTTCCACTCAACTGATTGTTCGACCATGACCGTAGTGTTGCGATTTGGTCTGTGCACGATCGATCCTTACGGAATCCAGCTTGTTGATCTTGGAGTTGGGCGTCTACTGCATCTTTCATCCGGTTTAGCAACACTGTTGAAGACCTTCCCTGGTATTGACAGCAGTGTAATGCCTTTGTAGTTTTCACATTTGCTCAGATCTCCTTTCTTTGGAATCTTGACGAGGTTCCCTTCTTTCCAGTCCATCGGCACTTGTTCCTCCTCTCAAATCTTTTTGAATAGAAGGTGAAGCATGTTTGTAGTTACTTCGATTTCTGACTTCAGTACTTCAGCTGGTATGTTGTCGGGTCCCGCTGCTTTCCCGTTCTTGATTTGTCTGACGGTCATTCTGATTTCTTCCTTCGTTGGTGGGTTGACGTCTATGGAAAGATCCGCGTGTGCCGCTTCGATGTCCGTTGGATTCATTGGGGCCAGTCTATTCAAGAGTTCCTTGAAGTATTCTACCCATCTGTTCCGCTGTTGTTGAATTTCGGTGATTGGCTTGCCTTCTTTGTCTTTGACCGGTCTCTCTGGTTTACTGTATTTCCCTGATAGTTTCTTCGTTGTATCGTAAAGCTGTTTCATATTTCCTTCTCTAGCAGCTTTTTCCGACGTCGTTGCTAGTTCTTCCACGTATTTCTTCTTGTCGGCTCTAATGCACCTCTTCACTTGTTTGTTTGCTTCTATGTATTCAGCTTGTGCTTGGACTTTCTCTGCTCGTGTTCGGCTGTTGTTTATTGCTGCCTTCTTGTTCTTCCTTTCTTTGATCTTGTCCAGTGTTTCTGTAGAGATCCATTCCTTATGATGGTATTTCTTTAGACCCAGAACCTCTTGACACGTTGAAGTTAATGCTTCCTTGATGCCTTTCCAGTTGTCCTCCATACTAGTTTCTTCTTTCAGTAGATCTTGTAAGGCTTGGAACCTGTTGTTGAGAGCTATCTTGAATTCATTGAGTCTATCAGTATCTCGAAGGAAGGCTGTATTGAACCTTTGTAGTGCTGTTTGTCTACTTGTCCAGTTCTTTTTTAGCTTCAGTTTTAAATTGGCCACAACTAGGTGGTGATATGAAGCTACGTCAGCACCTCTCCTGGTTCTCACATCTTCGATTGTCCTTCGGAATTTTTTGTTGATGCAAATATGATCTATTTGGTTCTCTGTAGTGTGGTCCGGTGAGATCCATGTAGCCTTGTGCATACGCTTGTGTGGAAATATTGTGCCTCCTATGACCAATTTGTTGAATGCACATAGATTTGCAAATCTTTCTCCATTTTCGTTTCTTTCTCCCAGTCCATGTCGTCCCATAATATCTTCATATCCAATGTTGTCTATTCCGACTTTGGCATTTAGATCTCCCATCAGAATGGTGAGGTCGTTTCTTGGGCACTTCTCTATGATTGATTGCGGCCGCTCATAGAATTGGTCTCTAATGTCGTCGTTGCTATCATTGGTGAGTGCATAACATTGGATAACATTCATTAAGATCCCCTCCTTCTTTGTTTTGAATGATGCTTTGATGATTCTGGATCCGTGAGATTCCCATCCTACAAGTGCATATCGTGCTACTTTGAACAGCATTAGAGCGACTCCCTGAGTGTATGAAGCATTTTCCACTTCGTGACCGGAGTATAGCAGTATCTCTCTCGTAGCTAGCCTTTTCTGGCCAGCTTGGGTCCAATGGGTTTCGCTGATTCTCAGTACTGCTAAGTTGTATCTTCTCATTTCCGTTGCTATTTGACTGGTCTTCCCGGTCTCCCACGTTGTTCGGACGTTCCATGTACCTATAAAGATTGTTGCTTTGGTTGTTAGAAGGGGCATCGGCCTCGTGGTTTCCGAAGGAAATCGGCTTTCACCATTTAGCGTCATAATTCTTCTAAATGAAGACCTTCTAACTCCCAGGGCAGAGTTAAGATGGTTTGAATTGTTTTTTCTGGTAAGCGTTTTTTTATCGAGTTAGTTTTCTACGGGATGGGGACGCTAACCTCATGCCCAACCCTCCTCCTTTACCCGGGCTTGGGACCGGCAGTAACTCTTGAAGAGCTACAGGCAAAGTTTATTGAATATAATCGGAAGTGAAATATAATCTGTATATGCGAAACAAATAAACATAACTGAGATGACCATACCACATCTCGTTTGAAATGTGCCATAAATAATTGCAAACAATTTCCTAATTGTTACAAAAAGGTAAATGCTCAAGTCAACCGAAATGCATTCCTCTCATAATAGTACAACACATTAAAACATTTTAAACTTAACTACTTGTGAGTAGTTCATGAGTTTATGTGAAAAAGAGGTTTTGATGTCAAGTTTAGGGGTTTCAAAGGAATTTATTTACACGTTAAATGGAGAGCCAAGTTTATATATACATAACACCCTTAGGGAAATTAGGACCATCATTTGTTTGGGTCTAATCTTGTGTAAATTAAAACTATTTCTCAACCAACCATGTCCACTCATCATTTGTTTATTTCTCTGTTTGGTTCACTGTATGGAAACAATTTCTTAGTTCTAATCTTGATTATTCGCATAGAACTGAAATTTTTAATTGAGCAGTTGATGGTTATTTAACTTCTAGTTGACAAATTCACGAAATAAAGTTCATATTACCGAACTAGATAATCAGAGTATTATAAGTAATTTACGGTGTGCATCTGATAATCTACATCGATTCACATGTTTACATGCTGTTTCATTTTCGTCATACTATGTGCATACTATATTTAAAGCTATCGTTATCATGAATTAAGAAATTATATCCAAAACAGTTAAAATTATAAGTTTTCATATTTGCTTATTCTAGCCAAACCATTAACTAGAAAACCTGTCGAACAAAAACCAAAACAATTAGTCAGTGAATTAAAACAAAATTTCAGTCATAAACCTGAAGATGAAGCTTAGTAAGTTGAATTTTAGTTTAAGAATGAATGAAACTAATTTGTGATTTTTTTTCAAAAAAATCTTTGATTTGAGACATTTTATTTGATTGACAGCTTTGCGAAAATTGATTGAATTTAGTTCTCGTTATGAATTTTTTATATTGGATGATGAATTATTGTAAACCAAGAAGCTTCGGATAGTTGGTCTGCTGTAGTTCAGGATTTCTCGGTTGTACACAAGCACGTGGTGGTCGAACTCTGAACACTGAAATTTCACAAACACTAAACATTACCTTTAGTTCACTTCATGGTATAACGCAACACTATTCGACCAGTCCTATCAGGCAGTTCGTTGTTTAAATAACGTAGTATATTTATAGTGTGTGGGACCGTTTACATTTATTGTGCTCCATCTTTTTGTAAAACTATGGAGCTCCATTAATGCGTATCGTTTTGTGTACAGAAACTCACAAAATTTCAGACGAACGTTTATCATTGAGAAATTAGCTATGTGTTTGCCAAGTCATTCAAATAAATAGTCTCATATAATTTAACCAGCCCTCATACGTAAAAATGCCGCAGTCATTGTTTTGGTCAAATTATTCCGCTAGACAGACGTGTGTATAAAAATCATAGTAGCCACTACTTGATGATAAGACGTGATAACTGTGAACTTTGCAAGAATTTCCACTGTGTCGTTAGATAATGCCAAACACTTTCCGGCCTTCTGTAGTTTCAGTCCATGTCCATCATCGGCTTGGACACAAGGATAGAGTAACCATAAATCATAGAGGTTTTCCCATGTTAATGTTACGACGAATCGCTGTTAACGTTGTATAATATGGGAAGGTTATATGTGCTTGATTTGTGTTATAAGTTAAAAAATAATTTGTCATCATTCTCATCATGTAGTGATACTATTTAAATAGTTATAATGGAAATCTGTCGAGCTTAATTTAGAAAAGACTAACAAATCTGGAATTTTGTGAACCTTTATAGATAGTGATAGATAAATACATTTTGTACCAATTCTCGCCCATTAAATTATTGTGTAATTTTCTTTGTAATAGAATCCCGGTTTAAAATATCCTAAAACCAAAATTGTAATCAGTCTCTAAACTCTCTTCCATTGTTGATGTTAACAATATGAATTTTGGTGTAAACTATGTGGCAATTTGTATTCTCTGTTGAGTGATATCGTACGCTAGTGTTGATATATATATGTAATTTTTTCTAGGAAATTCAAGTTATTCAATATAACACCTGTCTTTCTTCCCACACTAAATCTTTTTGTGGTTTTTAAATAGTTATATCACTTTGCATTCAACTGATAGTTTAAAAATTTGAATCCGGTTCAATCTATTTCAGTTTGAGATCTTGGATATTATCATAGTAGCTGTTACACTAGTAGTCTGTCTCAGCCAAATACATCAACTTGTTACGTATTTTTGCTTGTCACATTTCAAAGTCATTATTGTAACCACAGGTTGTACAATATTACCCTAGTGAGTCATTGATATCGTTTACCGTTATTTTAGGTCAGAGGTTAAAATCGTACTGCTGAGTGTAGAGATTTGTGATAATAATAAGAAGTTTCCCCCAGACATCCAACATCTGCAACGATGCCGCCTTTTCACAATAGAAGAAGGGGGTTATAAAAGGTCGATTTTAAAAATGTCGAATCTCATCTCACCTCATTTTAGTTCTTCCTTTACATGAATAGCTTTTCTCGTATATTTTTATCACCACACACCAGCAATTATAGGTTTAAGAGAACACAGGTAAGTTATTTATTTCATGTATTTTTCTTGTTTTTCAAAAAAACTTTTCCTTCCCTTTAGCAGTTCCTCAGAGTCTACTGAAAGCGCGAAAATTGGTCAGTATCATAGCACAAATGGTAAAACAAGTGAATTTCCAACTCCGGGTATTACACGAAATCTAGTTGCTAAATTTTCTGCCCTTTCTGCTGCATCCTAACTTATGACATATTCTCAACACTTTTCTTACCAAAAATTGTAGCGTAATCAGATGAAGATGATGATGACTATTAAAACGATTTGGTCATAATCAATAGGAACACACTTTTTTTCAAATTACTGATCACTGATACTCTTTTATTACAACTTTTGTCGCTATTATCGTTATCCTTGTTACAGTCTATTTCTTCATACTGGTCCACTTTTTCATAACAACAGATTGTCGTATCTTAATCTATTATTTCGTTGTGGTTTATTCATTACGCTTACATTATTAAGTATTTATTTGATGTTGTTACTGCTTAGATCTATGTTTATGAATAAAATTTACTTATAAGGAAGAGGAATTATAAAGCACCACATGCTATGTTTCTGATATTCATTTTATTGTCTTATATATATATATATATATATATATATATATATATATATATATGAGAGAGAGAGAGAGAGAGAGTACCATTTTGATTTGTCATTGTTAGTGTCATTTATATTTCTTGTCAATCTATAAAACTTACTCTTTTCTAACACTTAATTTCCTTTTTGATATGATAGTATTTTTTTTACATAGCTTTTATCTCTGTCAACACAAATTTGGAAGTAGCCACAGTTCAGTTTATTTTAGTGGGTTTGTTTTAGTATTTGCCGTGTCCATTTTCACTTGTTTTACTTGCCGTACATAGTGTGTTTTGTTTTCACACATGATTCATTCGTCTTTTTTGTTTTATGATACTACCAATAATACGAATTTTCATCCTGTTTTTCGTTGTCATCTTCAATGCTTTCACTTTTCTTCTTGTCTATATCTCTTTGTTATTTCTTCTGATAATGTTTAAATACCGAACTGTTCCTGTTAACCATTCTGTTTTTCGAGTAAAGCTTAATTTAATTACAAATTAAAGGTTTTTACTTGTATTTCCCAGCTGGATCAATCGCAGCCTGTATAATTCAGTAATAAGTTTTAAATCTCATGAAAAGCCAGTTCCTTCAAGGTTACAGGCAATCTACCGAGTGTCAATTAGCACGAAAAGTGTTTCTAAAACTTCCAACACTTCATCCATATTTGCAGAATTACTGGCAAAAACATCTATACTTATTCTGGACTTTTGAGATCGGTACTCATAATAGGATTATATCTAAGGCTTACTACAACTTAATCATAAGTAGTATGCAGAAAAAAACTAACTGGTCTACGAATTTTCGCATTTAACTGCATGGATTGCCATGTTGCTACTTATTATTCAATTCTTGTGTTCGTTTTTTTAAACAATTAAAATGAACCTGAATCATAAACTGTACAATGTTAGTCAAGTTCACTTTCCAAAAGATTACTCGTTATATTTATTTAAGTTACTTACTTACTTACGCCTGTTACTCCCAATGGAGCATAGGCCGCCGACCAGCATTCTCCAACTCACTCTGTCCTGGGCCTCCTTTTCTAATTCCATCCAATTCTTGTTCATCTCTTTCATGTCTATTTCCGTTTCCCGGCGTAATGTGTTCTTTGGTCTTCCTCTTTTTCTTTGGCCTTGAGGATTCAATGTGAGGGCTTGTCTTGTGACGCAGTTGGATGCTTTCCTCAATGTGTGTCCTTTCCACTTCCAGCGCTTCTTCCTCCGCTGGGATCTGGTTTGTTCTCTCCCACAGTACGTTGTTGCTAATAGTGTCCGGCCAACGGATCTGAAGTATTTCGCGTAGACAACTGTCAATAAACACCTGTATCTTCTGGATGATGGCTTTCGTAGTTCTCCAGGTTTCCTCCCCATACAGCAGAACTGTTTTGACACTAGTATTGAAAATCCTGACCTTGGTGTTGGTTGACAGTTGCTTTAAGTTCCAGATGTTCGCTTGTGAATATGCTGCTCTTGCTTTGCCGATCCGCGACTTCACATCTGCATCAGATCCACCCTGTTGATCAATGATGCTGCCCAAATATGTAAAGGTTTTTGCATCTTCCAAATCTTCTCTGTCAATTGTGATTGGATTGGTGCATGCTGTGTTGTATCGGAGAACCTTGCTCTTCCCTTCGTGTATATTGAGACCTACTGCTGCTGAGGCTGCTGCTACACTGTTCGTCTTCTCCTGCATTTGTTGTCGCGTTTGGTATAGAAGGGCCAGATCGTCCAACTGCATCCTAGATGTCCATTGTATCCCGTGCTTCCCTTCAGATGTTGACGTCTTCATGATCCAGTCGATCACCAGGAGAAAGAGAAAGGGTGTGAGTAAGCAACCGTGCCTAACACCGGTCTTCACTTCGAACGACTTTGTCAACTGTCCTCCATGCACGATTTTGCAGTGTAATCCATCATATGAATTCTGTATGATATTGACTATCTTCTGAGGCACGCCGTAGTGTCGAAGAAGCACCCATTGTTTTGTTCTGTCCACGTTGTCAAATTCATTTTCGTAGTCAATGAAGTTGATGTAGAGTGATGAATTCCATTCAATTGATTGTTCCACAATGATCCGTAGAGTTGTGATTTGGTCTGTACACGATCTATCCTTACGGAATCCTGCCTGTTGGTCACGAAGTTGGGCGTCTACGCAGTCCTTCATCCTGTTTAACAATACTCTGTGGAAGACTTTTCCCGGTATTGAGAGAAGAGTGATGCCCCTGTAGTTATCACAGTTGCTGAGATCGCCTTCGGTATTTTGATCAGAAGTCCTTCTTTCCAGTCTTTTGGTACTTGTTCCTCATCTCAAATCTTATTAAAGAGAATGTGGAGTATCCCAGATGGAATTCCATCACTTTTGATACGAGAAGATCCGCTAATCTTAGCAGAGAATGATGCCGAAAAAGCTGAAGCTTTATCGGAATACTTTAGTAAAGTGTTTTCTATCGGTAATGAGGAACGACTAATGATTCGTCGCGACCGTGACGGCTCGCTGATGGATCCTGTAGTCATTGAGAAAGATACTGTTTTAAGGCTACTCCAGCATCTCAAACCTGATAAGTCCAGTGGTCCTGACGATATTCATCCTAGGATTATGAAAGCCATATCAGATGAAATTGCTGAACCATTAGCGATACTATTCGACATGTCTCTGAGACAGTCCAGACATCCTAGAGACTGGAAAGACGCCATAATAAGTCCGGTGTATAAGGCTGGGGGTAGGGATTTAGTTAGTAACTATAGACCCGTTAGCTTAACTAGTGCAGTTGTAAAACTGATGGAGAAAATCATTCGGATAGCTGTTATAAACTATGTTGAAGGGCGAAATCTTTTCACCAGGGCACAACATGGTTTTTGGAAAGGCCTATCTTGCTTGACAAATCTTCTCATTGCACGAGAAGATTGGGCTGCGGCAAAGGATCGGAATGCTCCTGTGGATGTGATTTTCATAAGGTTTCCCACTCTGGTCTTAAATTCAAACTGAAACGTTTTGGAATCCATTATACAGTCGTCGATTGGATAAGTAACTTTCTCCATGACAGGAGACAAATGGTAAGGGTTAATAGGGCTCTCTCCTCGTGGGTACCTGTAAAAAGTGGGGTTCCCCAAGGTACAATCCTGGGTCCTCTTCTCTTTTTACTTTATGTAAATGAATTGCCAACTGTAGCAAAATCATCCGTTCTACTCTTCGCTGATGACATAAAGATTTGGAGACCCATACATAGTATGTCGGATAGGATAGTATTACAGGACGATCTTAGCTCATTGGTGGCATGGTTAGATAGATGGTCACTAGAAGTAAATCCTAACAAGAGTGTAGTGATGCAGTTAAATAACTCTGATGAATCGTATCACTATACACTACGTGGATTCGTGCTACCCAAAGTAAGAAACTATAAAGATTTAAGAGTCATATTAAGCAATGATCTCAAAACCACTAGTCACTGTAAGGCTGCTGCTGCGAAAGGCTATAGGGTGTTATGGTCAATTCGTAGGTCTTTCCAGTATTTAGATGATGAAATGTTTAGATTACTATACCCGATTTATGTGCGACCACATTTAGAATACGGGATTCAAGCAGCGTGTCCTTGTTTCAAATATGAAGCAGATATGCTGGAAAGAGTCCAACGACGAGCTACTAAGATGGTACAAGGTCTATCTGGCCTATCTTATGAAGACAGACTGAGATACCTTAACTTATTTCCGTTATCTTACCGTAGAATAAGGGGTGATCTAATATTGGCCTATCGTATACTGAACGATGAACTTGGTATTAACATGTCTTATCTTTTGCTTTCGTCTAGAACCGATCATTTGAGAGGACATTCGAAGAAAGTTCAAAAACCGAGATCAAACAGTTTACGTCTGGAGTTCCGTTTCTCGCACAGAGTAGTGAATTACTGGAATTCTCTACCGGAACACGTAATATCAGCACCATCTGTTAATACATTCAAAACGAGATTGGACCTCCACAGTATTACAAAATGCAAGAATTAATATAGGTCGACAGACCTCTTATCCTTATTACTGAAGACTGATAAGAGCTTCTACACATATAAAAAACATTGTCGTAGTAATTGTCATCGAAAGGGCCATATAGAAAGCAGCTGCAGAAAGATAAATTATAAACGGTATTCCGCGAAATCCTGCTTCAAGAAATACAGGTCTGGCGCATTAACAAAAAGAGTATTGATATCACATAATCAAGCACGAAATTGCCGCCAAAGAAAGTACGTAATCTTAGGTATTAATAAACACGATACTCGCCTTCAGCTTGTTACAGCTTCTGATATTACCTTAATCAGCCCAGAAACCTGAAGGAACATTGGGAGACCCATAGTTCACCCGACCGCGCTTTTCGAACGGGAAGTTTAGTCTTAACGTGATTTGCATTTATCAAACTTTAGCTGTTTTTACGCAACAAAAGTACCATTTTTGACCAAAAGAATCTATCCTGAGCTAAGCGTTCGGTAGATTACTGTTTTTTAGTTTTACCCAATTTAATAGTTAACTGTGGTTTTGCCTCAGCTTTGGTTTTTTTTTCAGTTTTTCATGTAAAAATTAGTTCAGTCTATCTCGTCCGTTCTATCCATTTTTGTCCGTTTTCAGTGTGCTTTTTAGTGTACTTTTACGGTCTTAGGCTTTTGCTAGAATCTACAACACAGTTTACGTCAATACAGTCATGAAACATTCACGCAAACGACCTGGATGCCGTTTCGCTGTTACATCTGGCATGCAGTGCGACAACTGCAAAGGTTGGTTCCACGAGGCGTGCACAGATCTCACAGCAACCGCTTACAACAGACTCAGCAAGTGGAACCATAAGTGGGAATGTGTTACTTTCAACACGGATGCTGCAGTCTTGCTGAGTAATATCATTGTCCTACTGACAGGTCTTCAGAGCACGTTGTCGCTAAACTTGGGAAAAGACAGTCAAAAAATGGGTAGAAAAACAAGAGCGCATTGAAAACGAGAACAGGGATGTCGACAGGTCTACCAATGACGGAGCATGAAACAGCATTAATGATGACACGCTGAAACTCAGCACCATGATTACGACGAGGGTACTCGACTCCCTCAGCAAACTCGGGTCTCATAGCTCAAGGTCCTTGAACGCGACAGTGGTTCCCAAAAACTCTGTAGGTGATCGGACCCATGTCAAAAGAGCTAGAAAGGGCCAGGCGTCACAGTCTAAGTTGAACATCCCAACTGTTGAACGGAAGTCAACTAGTGATCTGGTCGCACAGTCTACCCCCAAGATTGTCCGTCCGGTCATCAAAGAACCAAGGATTCATAAACGTGCTTCGACCCCCAAACAACAAGGTGCTAAACCTGAACGCACCGGAAAACCTGGGACGACAATAACGGTTCGTGATGACTCTCTCATAGTCATGAACTTCAAAGACAATCCTGACCTTCCTCTCAGTTTGCAGGACAAAAATGATAGGATGCTCTGGGGAGAATTGAACAAGAAACTTGGACTTCTAAGAATAGAGCCTTTGACAGTCACACGGCTCACTCGGGGAAAGGAGTCTAAGTATCAAAATCACCGGAGGCTACCTCGTGTAACACTTAAGAATGCTACCGAAATAGAGGATGTCTTACTAGCCAGTCACTTACTGAAATCAGATGGGAATGTAAGAATACTGCCTGACATACCGTATTCTCAGCGCAATGTCATCCAGAAAATCCCCAAAGAAACTCATGATCAGTTTTTCCGCGGGAGGAATATAATCGTGCAAGGTATACCAGAAAATACGGACCCTACTCAATCAAAGACCGACATCAGGGAATGGAAATTCATTAAGCAGTCCTTGAGGCTCGAAAACATACTGACTCAGCATGTGACGAGACTAGCCAAGAAGAATGGTGATTCTAGACCCCGTCTAATGAAGATAACCTTCCCATCTTCCCATATGGCGGCTGCAACTCTGGAAGCATTTCGTGCCAACAGACGTCGACTGCCACCTGGAATCCACATGCACTCGGATAAGCCATAAGAAGCTAGAACCAAACATAAAGTCAAGTTGAAGCTAACCATTCCACTTGTGGACTGTTTAGGCGATAAAAAAACGTGTAAAGGACAGGGCCTACCACCTCGGCAAAACCTCATATAGGTGGGCTACCTGTCCATTCACATAAGGCTCATACAGACAAACAGAAAGAAGCTCACGCGTTTCAAATCGAAAACATAAACTGCTTATATATGAACGCCGCGAGTCCACCAAACAAATTGAATAAACTACGTGAACTTAGCAATGTTAATAAGGCCCATCTGATAGGAATATCTGAAACCCGGATATCTCAGTTCTCGGACCATGAGTTGGCATTACCCGAAATATCTTTGTTCCACAATGACAGAAAATCAGGATATGGGGCGAAGTAGCTGTTCACATTCGTTCTTGTTTGGAGGTGCACCAAGTTCATAACCTCGAGTTTAACAATCTTGAGGAATCTATATGGTGCTCTGTGAGATTGTCCAGTACTTCGAGGTGTCTAGTCGGAGTCATTTACAGGAAGCCAACTGCCGACATCGAGTACGATAGTCGTATGCTGGAAGGACTATCCCGTTCTACTCGTCTCGGTTTCACACACATCCTGATTCTAGGGGACTTTAATCTCCCTAGAGTCAACTCCGCGGAACACACATACACTGGAGGCGACAACTCAATTGAAGCTCGGTTCTTCAACCTCATCGATGACTTGGGACTGTACGTAAATGTGAGGTCGGCAACTCGTTGGAGAAACAGTCAGACACCATCGCTCTTAAACTGTGTATTCACAAACGAAGAATTTCTAGTTTACAACCTCTCAATCCTGGCTCCCCTGGAAAAAAGTGATCATGCCGTCATAGCCTTCATATTTTATAAATTATCAACTCAGCTATGTAATTTACTGCAGTGAATATTGTATCATTTGTATCAATTTGATCTTGCCCGTAAACTGGCATGCCTCATGTAACAAACTGTTATTTGAGAATAAATTATTATTATTATTATTATTAATATTATTATTAAACATATCAGGAACATATGCACGAAGGCTATAAGAGAAGATAGGCTTCAGCACCAGACAAAGCTTACGGACAAATGTGCCTCTAACCCTAGAAGCCTATTCCGTTATGCAGCCTCTCTTCGTCAAGCCAAAACTGGAGGTTCCCAACTGGTAGGTCTTAACGGTCCGACCAACAACGATGGCGACGCCGCTAATCTTCTGGCTGAACATTACTCCCAGACATTTCAACCGACCGACATTAACTTTACTGATGAAAGTTTCGTTTGCAATTCCACAGGACTTTCCGAATTGAACCTAAGCGCTGACTTGGTGTTCCGGAAACTGCCGCATTTAAGATTAGACATTTCTCCTGGCCCGGATATGGTCTATTCCACCATACTGAGGGAAGCTGCCTCAATCTTTGCAACGCCACTTAGCGTGATGTTTTCACAATCGCTAAGCCGAGGCAAACTACCGGAAAATTGGAAGCTGGCTCACATCATACCAATTTACAAAGGAGGTCGATGCAGCGAACCTTCAAGTTACCGACCGGTGGCTCTTCTCTCAATAACTTGAAAAATAATGCAGTCCCTGATATGCGATCGTATAAATGACTATTTACTGTCCTTAAATTTCTTCTCACCCTAACAGCATGGTTTCAGGAAGGGTTACTCTTGTATAACCAACCGGCTGACTGCAGCGGACAGATGGACAAGCATCCTTGATCACAAGGGGGAGGTTGATATCATCTACCTAGATTTCTCAGAAGCTTTTGATTAGGTTAACCATACATGTCTTATCAATAAGCTCAAATGATTGGGTATCAGACCACCTCTAATCGATTGGCTCTTTTCATTCCTGAAAAATCGACATTTTAAGGTCAGGGTTAATTTCACTTTATCTCAGGCTATGGAATGTCCCAGTGGGGTCCCCCAGAGCTAAGTATTAGGGCCTCTTCTCTTCTTGATCTACATAAGTGATCTTCCTCAACAGGTAACGTCAGACTTACTAATTTTGCCGACGGCGTGAAACTATGGAGAGAGATACGCGACCAAGACGAAACACAGGCACTTCAGGAGGATCTGACTGGACTTCAAAGTTGGGCAGACGATAACGGACTTACCTTTAACACTTCAAAGTGTAAAGTAGTCCATCTGCGACATGTCGCAGACTACAGTTATAATTTAGGTAACTCCTCTCTAGTAGTATACCAAATCGAAAAAGATTTAGGAGTTCTGGTGTTCTACGATTTAAAGTCTTACGCTAACTGTGACAAAGTGCCTCCCGAGCAAACCTTGCGCTGGTAACATTGAAGCGCATTTTTGATCAGTTTGACGGAAGAACTTTCCATATAATCTTCAATAGTTTTATCCGTCCCCATTTAGAGTATGGAAACATAGTATTTCCCCCTCACTCCAAAAGGATAAGGACACTCTGGAGCGTATCCGACGGCGAGCAACAAAATCAGTTCGACGACTCAAATTTAAATCTTACGAAGAGCGCCTCTATTCGCTTAACCTTTACCTATTAGATTATATACGTCTTAGAGGTGACCTTCTGATGGCTTATAGTATCCTTAACACTTCTGGACATTCTGTTAAGCGCCTACTTAAGCTTAGTCCCAATACCAACCGAAAGAGTAACACCCAGAAATTGGAGACACAACATAGCAGAACGAACTGTGGACACAACTTCTGCTCCTTAAGAGTTGTCAAATGCTGGAATTCGCTGCCGGCCAAGCTGGTTCAAGCGACTTCCCAGGAGTCCTTTAAGAGGCAATTTGATCTATTCTTAAGGACTAAGGATAGTATCACACTATGATTTACTAGTTTCTTTTCCTCTTTTATTGTTAACATACCTAGATTCCTGCCTGGAGGATTTGGTGATCTCCTGCTACTAGACACAGAAGCCTGTTAAGCGAAAGCTTCTTCTATTCCGTCCACAACTACTTAAACCATTGAACAACACAACTAGCACACAGTGCATCTGGGGAAAGTTAAATATTATTGGAGAAGTGCCCTGCACTGTTTCGAAAGGTACTGTAGCAACGAATGCAACAGTATACCTTAAAAAGAAGCCAGCACTCGACTTGATGGGGTTAGATCTTATTGAGATACTTATACTAGCAGACCATTCTGTTATCAACATCTGCAGACGAATCAGAACTTACAACACCTTAGAGTGGAATCAGAAAAAAGGCCATGCAACAAAGGCACCACAACGTGTTTAATGAAGGATTCGGGGAATATACGAAGGCGAAAGCATTGGTAATCCTAAAACCTGCAGCTACTCCCGTCTTTCGACCTAAAAGACCTGTACCTGTATGTTGATTTAACAAATGTTAACATCTATAAATACACGTGTTTCTCTGTAAAAAATGAACCTTTGAAGTAAAGTACTTTTCGCTTATTTTCCGCCTTTTCTCTCGAGTCCAGGTCGCTGCGTAGTTTTAGCTTTCAGGTTACCAGAATAGCTTAGGAACCTAATAAAGTGTTCAAATTAGCAAGACTTATCACTTCCAATATTATAGTTTTCACCGTGAGTGACTTTGAAAGGATTATAACAACCCACAACAACACACAAAGCCATATACTAAATTTTTGATTTATGTGCATGAATACTCTGTAGTAAATGTTTGCTGACTATTTATTTAGTGACCTTAATTACATATGACCATTACTCGTCGTGGGGGGCATACGCCACTAAATAGGATTCTCTGCCTAATTATACCCTAGGAATCCTTCCCGGTTGCTATTCATCTCTTTGATGTCTGTTCCTAATTCCTGACACCATGTATTCTTTGGTCTTCCTCTTTTCCATTTCCCTCCAAGATTCCTGGTTAGCGCTAGTCTTATGATGCAGTTTGAAGATTCCTGCACTGTATATCCTATCCACTTTCAATGTCTTTCCCCAATTTCCTCTTCAACTGCACTCTAGTTTATTCTCTTCCACATTAGTTTGTTTCTGATGGTATTTGACTGGCAGTCAATCACTATCTTGCGTAGACAATTATTTATAAGTTCTTGTACTTTTATGATGATAGTTATGGTAGTTCCCTAAGTCTTATCTATTAACCTTACTCAGGTAATATCTTATCTGTAAACCCATATTGTAAAATATTGGTCATGCTTGTAAAGATGGCGTGAACCGACTACATATTATTATTACTCATAAAATTATTCAAGTTCTTATGTATGTAGAATCGCCTCCTATATTTCTACAACCAGTATATCTCCTTTTATATCAAGCTAACTGAGCGGCTTGTTACCTTATGTTCTAAAATATTTGTAAAATTTCGATCTTGCCTTTAATCTGATATGTTGTTATATGGAAATAAATTACTACCAAAACATTAAAGGTATATATTTAAATATAAGTGTATACAATGCTATTAGTCATCTGTTTATATAAGTATCACGGAACCAACGAAGTGTTTGGATATATGTACTTTTATTGTCGTAGGAGGGAGGGTGGCGTTACTGACCAGCAAACATGAAGGTGGGGAGATAACTTCAATCCACCCATGTCTGTAGGGCAGAACATTTTGTTTAAATACGGCTCCTTATGGTTTAGTGGGATGCCACGAACTTATGGTATTGAAGCTAATTTATTCACGCAAAATACCTCTTTAAGTCGTGTTACGAACGTTGAATTGGTTTCACTTCCTACCCAGAAATCCTATTACAAGCAAACTAGACAATTCGCTAATATAAGAAGCCTACTCAAGACCCTATAATAACTGGGGGGGGAAATATTAAAAAAACGAAAGGGGCTCTAATAGCTTCGATAATAAAGGGAAGACAGCCAATTGTATATCACAATACTGTTTCTAGCACTATATTTTATTTTACAATCACACATAATCTTATACTCCCAGCTCTTTTCCGAATCGCCCCCATTTGTCAGTTGTATGTCCACTCACACCTTGTCAACACTTATTTTCTTTAACCTATTAAAATGTTCTTTCTTAACACATACCTTAATAAAGGAAAATTAGACTGAGTAATCATACCTTAAACATTCCTTCATGAATATTGGCTACTCTGCCTCTCGTGTTTTCTTTTACTTGCTCCCTCTTTCAGCCCCCTTGAGATATGGAACTGGTGACTTCATCCTGCACCATCCTTAAAGCCTTGGATATCCCAAAGGGACATAAGGTTGCGATTTCTAAAAGCTCATACCTTCAATGGACCTATCCTTGACCATCAGTCGCACATTCGCAACGCAACTTTCATGAAGCGCGCCAACTGTGGTACTGATTCAAACCATCTACATTCATATCTTATAAATTATCAACCCAGCTATGTAATTTATTACAGCGTATATTGTATCATTTGTATCAATTTGATCTTGCCTGTAAACTGGCATGCCTCATGTAACAAACTGTTATTTGAGAATAAATCATTATTATTATTATTATTACTATTCCATCCTACGATCCCGAACTCAGAAGACTCATTAGAGCTTATCAAAATCAGAATTTTGAATTTCGACGTTGACACAACTCTGTTTTACGAAACTAAAATTACAACCATCATTAAAATTCATAGGTATTTTTTAACCTCTGTCTAAGAGAAATACTCCATGGTTTTGGCTGGATATCATCAGAAACAACCTCCTGCGGGTAACAAAAAATCAGATTTCATTCGAGAAGGAGGTTAAGAAGAGAGATTGTAGATTCAATCTTCACGGAAATCATTGGATTGTGTCGCAGCACAAGCCCTAACTCAGATTGCTCAAAGCAAAAGAAGCTAACCAGTGGATTGAAGTTGAACATCGAAAGGACGGATGGCATTTGGGAACAACTGGAAGGGAGAACCTAGGATAGAGTTGGTCAGGCTATTATTGTTGTTATTATTATTATTATTAGTAGTAGTAGTATTATTCACAAACATCTTATCGGTACATAAGTGTTGTGAAGAAACCATTTCGGGTTTCTTCAGAAAACGCAATAATACACAATTTTCAATAATGTTAGCATTATACTTGCCATATTAAAAAAATATAAAATGAAACATATAAAAAAATTTAGAATAATAATAGTGGAATATTAATAATAATAAATCGAGTCTGTGTAATTGTGAAGAATATTGAATTGAGTTTAAAGAAGGAAATGGAGAAAATAAGGGAATAGAAATAAAGGAGACGTGAAATACGCAAACAGTGTAATAGGCGTGTTTATAAGCACAGAACAAGAATAAACGACTATGTGTGTATCGTTAAATTAGTAACAAAAAATAATTTATCATTGTAGTAAGATATGACGCTAGAATAAATGTTTGTGGGCTGCAATTAAACGCAACTCAATTTCGTAAATGTGCCCTTCAGCTTAGCAACCAATCAGAATGTGGCGGGAATTATTATATCAGCCATCTTTGTACGTAATGGCGGTCGGCTATCTTCGCTCTGTGCTTCTTTTAGCTATTTCTTTTGTGTAGCTATGTAATTAATGTTTCAGTGTGCTAAGATGCCGCAGTTAGTGTAATGTTCTACATGTTGGTGTGAAATTTACTATGTTGAAGGGCAAAATCTTTTCTCCAGGGCACAACATGGTTTTCGGAAAGGCCTATCTTGCTTGACAAATCTTCTCATTGCACGAGAAGATTGGGCTGCGGCAAAGGATAGGAATACTCCTGTGGATGTGATTTTCATAGATCTAAGTAAAGCCTTTGATAAGGTTTCCCACTCTGGTCTTAAATTCAAACTGAAACGTTTTGGAATCCATTATACAGTAGTCGATTGGATAAGTAACTTTCTCCATGACAGGAGACAAAGGGTAAGGGTTAATGGGACTCTCTCCTCGTGGGTACCTGTAAAAAGTGGGGTTCCCCAAGGTACAATCCTGGGTCCTCTTCTCTTTTTACTTTATGTAAATGAATTGCCAACTGTAGCAAAATCATCCGTTCTACTCTTCGCTGATGACATAAAGATTTGGAGACCCATACATAGTATGTCGGATAGGATAGTATTACAGGACGATCTTAGCTCATTGGTGGCATGGTTAGATAGGTGGTCACTAGAAGTAAATCCTAATAAGAGTGTAGTGATGCAGTTAAATAACTCTGATGAATCGTATGACTATACGCTACGTGGATTCGTGCTACCCAAAGTAAGAAACTATAAGGATTTAGGAGTCATATTAAGCAATGATCTCAAAACGACTGGTCACTGTAAGGCTGCTGCTGGGAAAGGCTATAGGGTATTATGGTCAATTCGTAGGTCTTTCCAGTATTTAGATGATGAAATGTTTAGATTACTATACCCGATTTATGTGCGACCACATTTAGAATACGGGATTCAAGCAGCGTGTCCTTGTTTCAAATATGAAGCAGATATGCTAGAAAGAGTCCAACGACGAGCTACTAAGATGGTACAAGGTCTATCTGGCCTATCTTATGAAGACAGACTGAGACACCTTAACTTATTTCCGTTATCTTACCGTAGAATAAGGGGTGATCTAATATTAGCCTATCGTATACTGAACGATGACCTTGGTATTAACATGTCTTATCTTTTGCTCCCGTCTAGAACCGATCATTTGAGAGGACATTCGAAGAAAGTTCAAAAACCGAGATCAAACCGTTTACGTCTGGAGTTCCGTTTCTCGCACCGAGTAGTGAATTACTGGAATTCTCTACCGGAACACGTAATATCAGCACCATCTGTTAATATATTCAAAACGAGATTGGACCTCCACTGTATTACAAACTGCAAGGATTAATATAGGTCGACAGATCTCCTATCCTTATTACTGAAGACTGAATCAGCATTGTTTTTTGGGTTTTTGCTGCTTCTACTCTAGTCAATGTATTTCTTCAGTCAAGCTGGTTAGTCTTATGTTTTAAAATGAAAATCGGTTTTGTTTTGACTTGTTTTCTAGATATCCAAAGCCGAAGTTCGTTTTTTCTTAGCTGAAATAACTGTTGCTGCCTCCTGTGACTAACTGTCCGCGTGTTCATTCCTAACCGTCCTTTATGATGTTATCGGCAAAATGAAAGGGAACAATTTCCGGTTTTTAATTTTCTTCAGTATTGCGGACAACAATATCCCACCAACGAGTCAAACTAATACTTTGCCTAGCAGTAGGGGATGTCAGTATTGTTTTCGAAAGTACCCAGGCTTCCGACAACCACAGATGCTACCAATCTATTGCAGAGGGTTTGTTATGAAAAAATATGCCACATAGCAGTAATGGAGGGGTTGTACGCATTACGTAGTGCGTTAAAGCAAGCTTAACATTAAAAAGCCGGAAATCTGCTATCAGTGTGTAGTGTATGTTTTGGCCACAAAAGGAAGCCGAAGGGCCATGATCAGGGAGTAAAAAGGTAACTAACTGTTATTAAGCTCAGCTTTTTATAGACCATAATTCACCACTCGCAAATTTGTTATTTTTACAGTATGATGTCAACCGTTATCTAATATGTTCACCTTTACGATGAAAAGTACTTGCAAATTCTCAACTTCATATTCGAATTAATTTGTGACAACTGTCTTCCAGTTTGAGTGCTTCGTACGCCCTGGGAGACTAGATTCCTACGTTATTCACAGTTCCAGTATAACTTTCTCACACAGTAAGTTCAAAGTAAACACTAGTCTTTCTAAATAAGCATGTTAAGCTAATATCCGTATTCTCTATTTCAGATGATCGATGAAGACATGTCCCACGTGCATCTGTTGTATATTGTTATTTTACTCCAATTCTTACTGTTATATCTTCTGAAAAATAAAATTGCTATATGCAGCAAATACAGACTTATTGTTTTGATGGTGGTAGGGGGTTCATGGGTTTTTTATCAGGACTGTAGTAATATTCCCACTAAAGAGCCAAGTGAGTGCGTAGACCAATGTAAAGTACCATACAGGGTGCCTTTGAATTACTCGTGTTCCATTAGTGTCGGTACAAGCATTACTTGCTTATCATATGACATTTGAATAAGGAGCTATGAGATTAGATGCAGGGACGGTTAGGATGTGTAACGCGTGTCCATCCATCAGATTTCGTGGCAACTCACGGTGGCTAGAATAAGTTGTGAGAGGACTCGAGCCTGTAGGTTTCCTAAGAAAGTGACGGAGATATGCACCAAATCACCTTATGAAGAGCGCCTCCAATCACTTAACCTCTACTCATTAAAGTATAGACGTCTTAGAGGTGACCTATTTACTTACAGGATCCTTAACACTTCTGGACATTCTCTTAAACACCTATTTGAGCTTAGTCCCAGAAACTAGAGACACGACATAGCAGAATGGACTGTAGACGCAACTTCTACTCCTTAAGAGTTGTCGAATGCTGGAATTCGCTGCCCGCCGAACTAGTCCAAGCGACTTCCCAGGAGTCATTTGGGAGGCGACTGGATCTTTTAGTGTTAACATACCTAGGTTCCTGCTTGGAGGTTTCGGTGATCCCCTGCTACTAGACACGGAAGCCTGAACACATGAATTAGGTGATGAGAGACTCGATTATCACAAGTTTCTTGCAACGATTAAGTAGATAAAACAAAGTAGCATTAGGTTCGAAAATTTATTCGAGAACTTTCATTAAGAATCGAATATGAAACAAAGGTTTAAACCAAGTTCCAGTCTAAAAGTTGCATTCGTAATGTTAAGCTCAAGCTTTTGTTGTTTTTTTTCCAAACGAAAGGGTAAAAGAAGTAACTCAAAAAGTACTGGAAGTGGTCGTGAGACTAAGATGGACATCCAGCATCCTTTTTATAATCTGCTGTTAGTTATGTCTCCCGTAAACAGATCCATAGGGCCATAGTTTTAAGGGCGAAACAGTTCTTAACATCTGTGAAGACTCAGTCTTGTTGCATTCTAAATGAGAAAACAGTAATGAATTTAGTCAGAAATGTGGAATAGATAAATAACCAAATTACATGTATTTTAGCAAAGAATTTATGCAGTTGTGATTTACCTTCAGTTCATGAATATTAGGTCAGGTCAGCTATTTATTGTGCAAAGCATAACATGGACTTAATACCGTATCTCAATGCTTTTATTATTTTGCTCTCATTTAAGTATTACCATGTATCTGCATCTAGTTTAACAGGGAGACATACAAGCAGAGTTAGTGTTTGATGAACTAAAAGTCCTAGTTGTCAAAAACATTCTTAACATTTGTCCACAGCCAACTGCATTTAATTGAAATACAGAACACTCATCTTCTAAGACTGTATACTGCTCTTCTACGGGCAAATAAAAGCTCAGACACTTAGCTATTCTGCTACCGATGTTATTGCTGGGGAAATTGTTTAATGACAGTGATCATGAAATATGGTCAGTGATAGATGTACAATCTAGAAATAAACAGCAAACATACTTATCGCTATCTTATGATGTATGACAGCAACAGTACCAAAAGCACTTTTTTCCTATTTTTAATCAGACTGATTTGAATCAGTATACTCATCAGAAACAGGCAACTCTACTTACTAGGCTGATCTGTTTCGTTACAGACTTCAAGCACTATACCATAATTCTTTCAACTAAACTGAATTATACGACAACCAAGAATACTAAACTAAGCAAGTGTCATAGTTATTGTTTCATTTGCACAGGCATATTGCTTAAAGTAGTTAAATGGACATAATTAAGACGATAAAACAAAAACACGAAATATAGGCCAATTGAACTTACCGAACAGAAGACAAAGAATATATATATTGCTTTCCGACTGAAAACAACAGGTAGTTGTTCATAAAAACATAGTTTATAGTACAATAAACCTTTCTACAGTAAAACCATGCACTGAAAGTCTATCTGGAAACAATCAACTATGTGAATAAACTCACTATAACTTGAGATATCATCCCAGCATGCAATGGACGTGCAGTGTAACGCAGTCGAACGTGGCGAATAAAAATATAAAAAAAGATCAAAATTAGCTATATAATCTAGTTATTTAATTAAAAATACATTATGAAATGTCAAAATCTGTGGTTACTTGAACGCACAGATGACCGGTACATTAAGTTTACATGGTTGCGTTGCGGATAAGATCACCCATGTTTGTGCAGTTATAGTTTAGAGTGGTGCTATGAAAGTCACAATTAAGTGAAAAGGATAATAAAATATCACTCTGTATGAGTCATATATGCATAGTGAAGATAAAACTAATCTGAGAAGTTGATTAAAGTGTAACACAAGTTATTGTCTTAATTAGAAACTTCATAATCTTAAGAATAAGATTTATTTAGAAGGGAAGAAGAGAGAGAAAAGAAGTGAAGACCTAGTGAAAAGTTTCATCCACGATAAGAATAATAATTGTGTAATGAATATCAACCTCAGAAGTAAACCAGCAATCGAGAAAAATAAAATAAAAACCCTTTAGTGTACTCGGATGAATACATTTAGATTTATGTAATAGTATACAAAGTGAAACCGGATATTAGTATAAATATTTGTGCAATAATAATTAAGATTGATGCTATGAAAGTCGAAATTGATTTCAAAGGACAATCTGGAGTTAAATATGTTTAGAAGGATAAGAAGAGATAAAGAGAATATCTAATGTGTCGGGGAACTAATAATGATATTAATAACGGTAATAATGATAAACACGAACATAAGCAGACTTCACATATTAAGATAAAGAGAAATAATAAAAAATAGACGTGAAAAGATTTAAAGTTTTTATTTTGCTTTTCAAGCAATTAAATAGATGACGGACCTTGTTTGTATAAATCATTATTGAATACATTGATATTCAATAGGTGACATAATCCACTTTCGGAAAGAAAATCGTCGAGGAGACTTCTGAACCGGGTTGTAGTTTCACTGCAACGGAGGTTCACTGGCAGTCTGTTCCACATGGTTGAGTAGCGAATAAGGAAAAAATTCTGACGTAAGTTTGTGTGGATTCTTGGAATCGCTAGAATATTCTCCTTATTGCGTAGATTTTGAGATGATATTATAAGGTATGAAGGGGTGGATACCGATGAGTAGGAAATACCGTTAATGAGCCAGTAGATAATGACAAGATTTAATTTGATACGTCTGATCCAAAGAGGTTCTAAGTTGAGTTGTTGACATCTTTGTTATCGGAACACCCCAGAACAGCTTTGGTGAACTTTCTTTGAACACCTTCAATTCTAATCAGATCATTATGTCTACAATTACTGTAAACTAAAACACCATATTCAAGAATGCGTAAGATACATTTTCTGTATAGTAACAATCTCGATTTGATATTATTGAAGTTTATCATTATCAATCCGATGAGCTTTCTGGCTTTAGATACTTGAGATATAATGTGTTCAGAAAAGTTCAGACTGTTGTTATATCTTAAACCCAGGTCACGAACAGTGTTGAGAGGTTTGAGTGTATGTGTCTGTACAGTCAGATTTAAGTTAAGACAGCGACCAATGTGAATAAATCCACTTTTGTCAACATTAAGTGGCATATTCCACGAAATAGTCCATTCGTACAACTTGTTTATTTCCTTCTGGATTACCGCTGAAATATAGCTTTCTTTCATGAGAGAAGAGAATGAATAAACTACTTTCAGGTCATCACCAAAAAGGAAAGGCTTGCCATACTGAAAGAGGGAACATACATCATTGATAAAAAGGAGAAAGAGTAATGGACCAACCACACTTCCTTGTATAATCCCACTGTTTACATTTACAGGTTTAGAGTAGCAAGATCCAAAGAGAACGATTTGGCTAGGTTCTTTGAATTGGACAGGTAATCCTGGTTAGCGACCTATGAACCACAGGGGTAGCAGATGTAATTAATTTCTAAACGACTGTGCTCCAAACCGATCAGACCAGGGATTCCATACTTTTCTAGCACAAATCCCACACTGTTCTGCTGCGCGACTCCCTAATTAATGGAACTAATATAACTAATCTAGTACGATAAGTTACACAAATACCAGAGGATTCATTCCAGAAGGCCACCTGTACCGTTCACGAGGTTCTGCATAGAGTTGACCTGCGGTCCACAGAATTTTCAAGTGCCGCACTTGACCATCCTGACTAACATTACTCTCAAGGTCGTAGAGATCCTGTTCAGTTGGTGACGACTGTGTTTCTCATAGGAACCCAGCTGTAAAAATACAGAAGTGTAGTTTGTAAAGTTGGGCGCAAATTCATTCAAATTTCACGTGCTCTAAATTGTGTTTAATAGAAAATTTATCCATTTCATATTACTATTTCGGATGTGTTAACCATAATATATCTGCTTGTTGCATCACTGTCAACTTCACTGAACGTACTGAGAAATTTTCGAGTAGAGGTTTGTCAAATAATTTTAAAACTAATGATCAACAGAAAACTGTCCATGTCTTGACGTGGAAACTTGTAGTTCAGGAGAATTTTATTGACTGCGTTCTCCGAGTTGGAATGTTTGATAGTGAGGCATTTATTGTCGTCTTGGTCAGCATACTGATGAGGAGACAAAAGCGAACTGTTAATAAATTGTAATTTACTGTGTTGAGTATAAATGAAACGAGTAACTACATATATATACCACTGACTATCCAACAAAACATCACGCTCCACAGATTAGACAAAAACCGGACTGAAGTTATTCGACATATTAATTAAGGCTATGAGCTGATTCTGGGAAGTGTATCGATTCTGTTACTTCTGTAGGCCATTGTGGACGCTGTTTTGTTTGCATTTTGTTTCCCTTAGTTTGATATTTTCACAGAAGAACCTCTCTAGCTCGCTCTGAGTTCCCATTGAAAGTTATGTTGGGTATTTTCATAAACCTTATAGGTCAAAATGAAGCTTATAGTAAGAGGAATATAAATATACATAATCTAATTATTGAATAGTTGTACCATAAGAATGTATAGACAATATTAGTCAGTTAATATGTCTCAGAAGTTAATCCTGATTTAACGTTCTCTCGGATGTAACAGAAACAGTGCAAAATATTTTCAATACAATTAACATCATAACAGATCTAAATGTCACTGGTTGAAATCACGAGTCAATTGAAGCTAGCCCACCATGGAAAGCCTGGAAGCACTGGACGGCCTAAATGTGTCGATTTAAATGTGTCAGTGTCAAGTTATTCTTGGTTAAGGTGACTTTATGTGACATATCACCAATAATTTCTTCAACAGACGGTATACAAAATCATATCCATCTGTAATATGAATTAGTGAGGTTGGAGTTGAGCGTTTGTGTATGTAGATTGTGTTGAAAATGAATAAGGTTAAATGTGGTTGTTTGGATGGATAGTCGGGCCTTCCTTCTTATTTAGGGCCAGAGGGATTTAGCACAATGTGAAATGCTCCGGTCACTCTCTATTTTCTATGGTTGGAAAGCCTTTCTAAATTATTTTGATATTTTTAATACCAATTTGGTGATCATTGAAATAGCTTGTACTGCTATTACTGATTTCACTCGTTAATCTTCCAATTCCACAGAATTATTAGTTCACTTTGTGTAAATTACTTGTTCACTGGAACGAGTCGAGATTTCACTAGAAGACTCCCCAATGTAGAACGCATCACAATTGCCACAATGCAATCTACATACACAAGTTTGTGTAAAAATGATCTTGATCTCTGTTCTGAAAACATTCAGGGATAGTGAAATTTTGGCACTGAATGGATGTGCAGGGTTGAAATCCATGTACCGATTTGGATGTGCCGGTTTTCAATATATAGCTAGAACCAAACTACCATTAAAATCTCTTTTAAATAACCAGTCCAATAGCAGTTCACTATGTTCATTTTCTATCCTGAAAGTGAATTTGATGTGTTATGAGAAAGTATTTATGTGTTCGGAGGAACATCTAAGAAAAGTCTTTCTTAATAACGACAAGTGTGTCATCTGCGTATCCGAGCCAGACATGCAGTGTTTATGGAGTAAATAAATTTGCAACAATTGGAGATACTGAAGATCCCATGGCTGCTTCATTCATTTGTTTGCAGAAACTTCCTTTTAAAGTGAAAAATACTGCATTCTTGCATAGTTTGGTGGATTTTATTGTTGAACTGGAGCCTAATGAATTTCTGTTAAATAGAGTATTATCATTCTCCAGTAAACATTTGACGAAGTATTTACATCTATCAATTGAAATGTATAAAGATACAACATCATAGCTTACCATTGTTCTGTTCCTGTTAATAGATGATTCCGAGATCTTTTATTCCAATTCATATGAATCCCTTACGACATTGAGTAGGTTGTGTTGAAGTGGCTTCAATAAGCTGCTTAAAGGTTTAGATAAAGCACATGTGACAGCATTTGTGAAGTCTAATGTAGGTCCGAAACGAATGATAGACATCGGGATTTTTAGTAGCTTATCGAAGCTTGGTGTAGTGTTGGATTTAGAGTATAAAGTAAACCATAGGGAAACACTGATCAATAGCTTTAGTTCTTTTGCAAGTTCTCTGGTCTCTGATATAACTTCATTTGGTCAAATTTACAGACAATAAAAGAATACCTCTGTAAATAACACTGTTTGTGAACAGACATGAATCATGAACTCTGTAAAATAAACGGTTTTCTAATTATTCAGTGATGATGCTGACTACATCAACAAAGGATGCAAATCTTCGTTCTAAATACAGATCAACACACCGAAACAGTTCATATGTTTGAATTCTACCTCTTCACATATTCCCACTGGAGTCACAACTTACCTGCAGAGTATATTGTTACATAAACATTCTGTGTGGTATAAGGTATCTCGTTAGTTCAGTGGGTAAAGGAGGCATGTCAAAGATATATTTCTAAAGTAGTTTGAACTTTATAACCTACTAATTATGATATTTCGTGTTAATCGTCTCATTCCCATAACTGCGCTACACTGGACGTGCCCAAAGATACTATGCGTTACACTTAATTAGTACATCTACAAAGTGAACCTACAGTAGTCTTTGATAAGTGTCATTTATTGGTAAGGCATTTTAAGAAGCTTTCAAGCTATAATCTTATGCCGTCTATATCCTAAGTGGAATGGCCGACCGATCAAGACATTTTAAAGTTCTTAAGCCAAGTATGATTAATTCAGTGGTAGCCTGGATCGTCGGGCGAATTAATTTGAGATCAGGCAAAACAACCTTCGTATGAATCGCTTCAGTACCAATACAATGCGTTATTGTGGTTTTATATGTAACATTGCACTCTTGAGGCGACTGAGCTAATAAGTGTATCTGGGAAGGTCTTTCGTGCTTATACGTAACCCTCGTGCTATTGATAGAAAAAACCAAACTATTAGTGAATAGGTCTTTATTTAGATCTTCGCGCAGTTACAGTGAAAGTTGAGATTATTTGTTCAGACAAACAAAGCTTCTGAACATTCAATATAAGATAATAGGAAATGTAATACCTTTACAATATAAGGAATTGAATTAATACTTGAACTCTATTGTTTTGACACATACTTAGTTGTTTGAGTTCAACTCCTAACCAAACAGCCTAGGCTGTTACAGGTCTTCTCTCTTCATTAACACTGAGCTCAAAGAAGGTACTGCTGATGACATTTTGAACGATCATCTAACGAAATCCTTGGGGACGACTTTTTAAGATATCGTCCTTTCCGGACGCCCCATCACTCGTGGGTGTTTCAAAGACACACCCTCGCACAGGCCATGTCAATGTGTATTTGTAAACTCACTTGATCTTTTGGAGAAGGTTATACCAGCTGCAAAAAGAGGGTGCTATCCAAACGCACCCCCAAACGTTATCCAGAATGGCTTTTTAAAGGTGATATTTCACCAAGTTTTATTTTCATGGTGGCGGCTCTTCTGATTACTTCATTGTATCCCAACAACTTTACCCCTAAACTTTCGGTTGCCACTTAGCCATTTTCCATACTTTTACTTTCCTATACATCAGGACCACTGTTGTAGTATATTATTCCAATTCCTATTTCTGTTACTACGGGATTTTGTCTCGTTTCGGTCAATAAAGTCGGGTGGTATTTTCGTTTTGCCAACTAGTCAACTATATGGTTCAGATCTCAGTCGTGCGTACAACCATGAATGTTTCACAGGCCGAATTTTAGGTTTTTGTGAGATTTCTGTTTTTCGTAGATTTTTCTGTCTTTTGGAGACAAAAGGATCTGCTTCAGATAATAACTAGAGATGCCTTCCTCAAATCCAAGTTCGGTCTATTAGCTCCATTCTCAGAAGTAACGCACATCATTTTCGGGCTTTTTGTAGTCGGTTAGTTTTTTTGGTGTAGTAGATCGGCATGATTCCCCTCTAACCTTGTTGGTTCATGAGACTAGGCACTGTTATCCAGGAGGAACGACGTGGACGTGAGAGTCAATTTTACCTCTCTTAGGTAAGTTTCATAGTCACCGCATGAAATGACAAGTAATTAAATGCCTCTGCATCGACGTAAGGAACCTGAGAGGGAGATCTAAGAGACCAGAAGCATGCGTTTTAATTGGAGAAGAAAGCAATAGTCTTAATTAGAACATAGCTCTCCCCAATTGAGTCATTATGTAAGAAATAACACAACTCGTGTATGACAGGGATACAAAACAGAGGGCGGTGAGTGATATACATCAGCAGCCACTTCAGAGTCACAGTACTATTTTTTTAATCTATATAGACAGGAGTAGATGAACTAACAATATTTCAACTAAAGCCCATTACTGAAGACTCATTCAACCCTAGACTGCTTATTGTTATGGTTCTTTTAATTTAACTGCCAATCAAGAGATTGCACTAGTTATATGAATTCGGCTGACCGTCGTTGTTTATTCCCTTTTTACATCTTTTTGCTACTGCTCGTTATGCGCGTTTATTGTTCTTTTTGTAATTAACTACTATTTTGCTTCTTGTGCTGACCATATTAGTTTACATTTTAGGAACAGATTATGATTTTTGGCTACATACATAGTTACCTGTTTCGACTACAGCCCTTCAAAGACTCTGTGTGTGACAGTGTAGGGACTTATCAACGGCCCCCTCATCATCGACAGAGATTACTCAAGTTAATCACATACATACACAGTGAAGAGCACTTTTGAAGACCGACCATGCTGAACCTACCGAATATCGAAGTGGCACCTACGGACGTTCCTAAGAGCATCACTCCACCAACAGTTGAACAAATCAACATGGCCATTGGACAAACCAATAATGGTAAAGCAGCAGAACCAGACAACTTGCCGGCTGAAGCACTGAAGTTAGACGTAAACGCAACTCCAAAAGTGTTTTACGTTCCATTCAAAAGGATTTTGGAGAAAGGTTAACCGCAGACAAACTAGAAAGAATGGTATCTCATCAAAGTCTCAAAAGAAGATTTCAGCAAGTTTGATAGCTACAGAGGCATCAAAATACTGTTAGAACCAAGAAACGTTTATACAGTGCCGTTAAAACGAATGAAAGACCCAGTAGACACTTAACTTCGAGGCGGAGGAACCAAAGGTTGAATTCGAACACGATGGAAGCCACACTAACCTTTTAGAGAACAAACTACTTTCAGAAACAGCAGCAGAAATCAGTATCCATAGGCTTTATAGAATGACACAAAAAGTGAGTTTCGAAATTACCTAGGCAAGCAACCTTTTGAAAGCCACTTTCACTTCTGCTGATGGAAGAAACCTCATACTGAAAAATTCATATAAACTAGACCCGGAGTAAACTCCGCCTGGAGTCCCTCCGGGGGCTACTGCCGGTCGTCAGCCCGGATAAAGGAGGAGTGTGAGGCATGGGTTAGCGTCCCCATCCTGTAGAAAACTAACTCGCTAAAAAACGCTTACCAGAAAAAATTATTCAAACCTTTTAACCTCTGTCCCGGGAGTCAGAAGGTCTTCATTTAGAAGAACTATGACTTCTCATGATGAAAGACAAATTCCTTCGGAATTTACGAGGCCGATGCCTCTTCTGACAACCAGAGCGACCACTTTTTTAGGTACATGGAATGTTCGTACAATGTGGGACACCGGAAGAGCCCTCCAAATTGTTGCAGACCCGGAATATATGTCCATGTGAATCTCAGCCCGATTAATGGTACTAAAAAACGATCGACAGAAGGAGGAATAAGTGGGCGCCTTCGGACTGACGAAAAATACATTTTATCTAAGGATTTCCACATTGTAAAACTTCAGAGTACAGTCTCGATTCGATGTTACTGACCACGAACTGCTAGAAAACATTTGAGCCAAAATAAAAGAGGATTCCGTATTCCAAATGAAGAAAGTCTTCGAAGAAGAAGTTTGTGTGAGACACTGTCTAAGGCCTTACTAAAATCGAAATACTGAAATATCACTGTCTGACCAACATCTCATCTCCGGGTAATTTGATCAGAGGCATGAGCGCTTAGTCATAAACTTGTGTTGAGATGGGATAATCAGGCTAGTCGAAAGTAAAAATGATGATAGCTGTCAGTAGATGATATTTTCCATGGTTTGTGATAGCACGGATGTCAAGTTAATTGGCTTATAGTTATTAGTATCACTACGCGATCCCGTTTAGAATCTAGGGGTGATAAGAGATGTCTTCCATAGAGATGGATAGGCTCCATAGTCCATAGATAGTTTGGACAGCTTTAAGCAAAACGACCAGGATTTCCTACTACTATATCTCCACTGTCATTGGACTTTTCCGGCGCAGCTATGGCCTGCTTGATGTCGGTCGACATGAAACCAACTTTAGATAGGTGTTTAGATGTCAACTTTTGAAACGTACTGATGGAGGTCTCGGTTTCGGTGTTGTAGCACTGCAGGAAATACTGGTTGAATTGTTCACAAATATTATCATGGTAGTCAACAGTGCTTCCGTTAACTATGCAGAATTTGGTCGTGCCAAGGGAATTCGATTTCACATTGGATTTGAAAAGCCGAAGTGTTTATATCTCTGGGCTTTTACTACGTAGGGCTTTATTCTCCATGGTCATAAGATACTTGGGTTTAGAATAGTCATTTCTGTCAATCAAGTATACTCTAAAGCGCATACACGTTATGATGCTTGTGATAGCAGTGCTTTTAAGCTTTCTCTTGAAGGTTTTGGAAGTATTCTGGCCCCTATTGGTATTATAAGCCACATGGTCGATAATTAGATCAGTACAGTCAAGGCAATATGTCAAGTTGTGGTACGAATGGGAAAGCGCAATGTCGAAATTGTTTGTGATGAAATAAGTTATCCATGGTAACAGTTTCAGTGCACCTTCAGGTTTGTTGATCAAACTGCCTGCATTGGTACAAACCACCGTGAGTGTTCGAACAAAACGCTTCTAGACAGAAAGAAGGCCCAGAATGAATAATCAAGATGATCAAGAGAAAAAATGTAATTCGTCACAGTTGGATAGAAAATTTCAACCCATTTATGTTAGATCAGCGTAGGCGGACGTTTACAATAAACATGCCTGCCCTTTGAAATCAAGCATCCTGTTATACTTGCGAATAAGCAGTTTGCTACTGATTTGATTATAATTCACCATCATTTCTCAATATACATATCAGAGTTACCCTAAAGTTAAGTGGTCTCCGTGAAAAGTACTGGATTGCTAGAGGCTACTCTACCGTAAGGAAAGTTCTAAAACACCACTATCTATGTAGAAGACCCTATTCTATACCATGCTCCCAAATAATGGAATGCTGAGTAGAAGCCCATTCGCTGCCATTTAGCTCAGTTGGCGTGGACTATTTCGGACCACTGTACACCAAACGAGAAAGAGTCATGGAGAAACGTTAAGGTTTTTTATTCACTTACCTGTCTATCCGAGCTGTTCACATTAAGAAGGCTTGTCCTTTAAACACGGATTTCATTTTTATGCAGATTATCAAAGTTTATTGCCAGGAGAGATTCAAATTTTGTAGGCGTAGATGCTATTTTGAGGCAGATTATATGCTCATGGGATAGAGAAATACCTCAAAGGACTGGAGTGTGAGTAGCGTTTCAACCCACCTAGGGCAAGTCATCGAAGTGGAGTGTAGAAGCGCATTATTAGATCAACTAAAAGAATTTTAAGAGTGCTTTTATTCCAAGATGTGCTGACTGATGAAACCTCGCAAACATTTTTGACCGAGGCTGAAAGGATATTAAACAACAGACCACTACTAAAAATGACTGATGACCCTGGTATCCTAGAGACTTTCACTATGGATAAATTGTTGTTGATTTATAAATGATTGTCATTTGACGATGTTTCTGCGGATGGGACTTTATTAGAAGAAGATGGGAGGAAGCGTAGAGGTTAACCACTGCATTTTGGAATAGATGGATAAAAGAATATCTGTCGACCTCCCCCAAACAAGAGATAAATGGTCGAACGTACAAAAAGATTTACAACTAGGAGACCTGGTACTCGTCAGTAATATAAAATCAAGTAGACGTTCATGGCTTGAACGAACAAGTTCTAACAGTGAAGTTAAGAACGACAAACAAAGAAATCGCTCGGAATTTACAAATTCTATGCCTACTTGAAGAAGCCGTGTATCTGAAAACGACCTAGGACGATGAGCGTGGTGTATTTCGGAGGGAGTGTAAAGTGCGAACGATAAAACAACCCACCAATGACAGAATAAAACGTCCACCACAACATTAACTATCTTTGACTTTTCATGACTATGCATTGCTCAATCACCAATCACAATTTTACGCTTATCATAAAACGATATTCGCTTTGTTGACTCGGTTTTCTATCATTTAGCTACCGTTCGGCATGTTATTTATATATCTCTTTCCTCCTGTTTAATAGACTGCATTAACTGTTTATTTTGTATAATAACAGTTGATTAGTGTTTTAGAAACAAAGTTTATCAAATCGAACAGCGTTGGTTAAGCTAAGACTCTTTTCGACAGTCTAGAGGAGAGTTTAGAGTTGAATGTTCAGGAAATTACTTCCTAGAATATACTATCCTTATTTACAACTTCCAGTAATTCATTTGATATTTAAGAACGATTATATCTGTTTAGTGATGTTTTTCCACGATTTTACTGATGGCACCGACACTATGAAGTTCATCGGATTGGTTGAGAAGTTTAAGGCATTGAATTCTGATGTCATAATTAAGCTTACCAATGTTTCCATTTGGAGGATTTCTGGTCATTAACTTCATATTCTTTGAAACCTTCATTTGTACTTAGTTTTGTCTGGCTTAAATTACTCTATCTCGAGGATTCTTAGTTAACAGTTATTTCAAATATTTCTATTTATCATATACCCTCCCTGATATATTGTTTACAAACAATGGTACTACAACCTGAAGAAGCAACGGAACACGAAACAGTGTTGATTACTGCGAGAAAGATGGTTCTAGGACTCAATAATAATAAGCAAAATTGGTGAGACTGTAAAAACACAGGTAGATTGGTTAAGAGTTAGTCGCAAACATCTTATTTATGTCGAAAAAATATAACTCAAGTATTCATTATCTTCTTTATTTTGTATAGGCATTATATTTCTTATCATTTTATATTGAATATTGAACAATCTTTTGTATGAAGAAGGCGATCTCGTGCTCTAACTGTTCTGTTGGACGATCTAAATAAAGACATACTCATCACTAGACTGTTTTCTTCTATCGATGGAACAAGGAGTACCCACCAGCACGACAAGACTTCAATTAACGAATGATTCTTGTATGACCCTAAAGTGGTCTTGAGAATGTCCACCTTTGTATTACGGTTGAATGGGGATTATAAATTAATTTGAAGGATTATGATTAGAATTTACAGTCGGGTGTCGAGGTTAGGAATTGGATTTCTGCTTTTCATCACGAAATTACATTAGCCATAACATCTAATTTTTATTTAACTAAACAGATGAATGAATTTGTTTACAAAATCCATGATCTGTTATCTTTAATCTGATCGTTTTGTCCAGGAATTATAAACTCGCTCAAAAAATAGTAGATGAAATAAAACATGACATTAACCTACCAAACTTATTTGGGAAAATAAAACAAAATAGACTGGATCTATCGCACACAGCCAAACCAAGAAAGAAAGAAATCATATGGAAAATGATTAACAACACGAGTACGAAATCAGGCAACTACAAGCAGACATACAAGCATTCAACGAACAACTAACTAATAACTGGTTAGACACCCCAAACAGTAATACTAGATAAATTCAATAGTTATGAGCCCACTATAGTTGTAAAATGAGAGTTGATTTACAAATTCCCAAGTGAAAGCTGTAGTCAAATGTTTGCTATCAGTGAACAAATGCGTCATCACCACAGATATTATCATGTGAATAAAGAGACAACGACCATAAAAACAGGTGTGTGCATATCCAGTAAAAAGTTGTATAAAAGAATATAAAACACAATTATGGCTAATAGAACACGTAAAAACATTCCATCCATAAAAATTAAATGGATTTGAACAGGAAAAAATAGAACATAAGCAAACAGAAGACCATGAAGTCTGACGAACTTTAACAAAACAACAATGGTCAAATATATCAAAAATAATCATAAATACTTGGTTCACAAAATATCTGCAATCACCGGATGTAAAATGAGGAAGAGCATGTCATCATTCAGCGTCCAGATAAGCCAATAGGCTTCACCAACCAATATAGAAGAAGGGAGCACCTACAAAGAGCAAAAAGATGTTCTGTTTTCCGCCCTTGAAGAGTTTTTGAGGTTAGAAGTTCAAAAGTTTGTTACCCAAAGCTTGGTATTTTCAGAGACTAACATATCATTTTGTTTTAATGAGTTCTGACATAACTAGCCGCCTGTTGTAGTTGTGAAGAATGTACCGTAGACCTCAGTTTGATAGACTAAATCCTCGTAATGTCTTACCTAGTCGGCACACCCTTTTTATTAGAGGGCTTCCAGGGACGACAGATGTAACTAAAGTGAAGTAAGATACCTATTCTCTAGCTAATGTTCAGGGACTTCTTCTGTAATGAAACAAATTCCAGGTGCTCGGTGGAATTTTTTTCTACCTCAGAAGATAAGAAAAGATTCTCAGTCGCCATACGGTTTAAGTCCCACGAGATTGCCAGCGAGATGCTTCGTCGGTAAGCCTTACATTCATCTAATTTGCAGACACAACGGTAAAACAATGTTTGGTTACCCTGTAGAGCTAACTTGGTTCAAGGACCTCAAAAAAGCTAGAGCAAAGAGTAATTTGCAAAATTCATCCGAAGTTGCTTTTCCAGTGTATGAAGAGCGGCGTCAGGTTAGACGCTTCCCTCCAAACCAACGGGGTTTCCGAGGCTTAGAAAAGAGTATACCATCTCCTGGAAACTATGGTGATGCTAGACGGATCCGGACGGGCTCTTCCTCTTCAGGTGGTCGGGGGTATAGAGACAACGGCAGAAACCGTAGAAGCATAGATCGCAGAAGTGCGGATCGTAGGAGCTTAGACCGTAGAAGCATGGATCGTAGAAGTACAGATAGAAGGAGCACGGAACGCAGCACAGACAGAAGAAGCACGGAAAGAAGAAGTATATCAAGAAGTCGATCATTCACAGGGTCATCGTCAAGGAGCGCTAGTAATTCAGGCAGATCTCGGTCAAGGTCAGTATCTCGTACAAGGTAAATTATCTTGCATGTTTGCCGTACACATTAACTTTATATGGTATGTCGTACACGTAACTTGCATCAGTAGACCTGGATGTTTCCTAATGTTAGTAACTTACAGTATCTCGAATGCCGTTTATTAAGATAATTTCGTAAGTACGATAGACAGTCTGTTTACAAAGTGCTGCATGTAACAGCGCACGAAACCAAGTTGGTCACATTCAAATCCTTCCTACACCTCCTAATACCTCTCTTATTTCCATGACTAACCCTCCTCACGTTTCTCTATCACCTTGCACCGGTAGGGCAAACGATTCGAGTACGCGGAACGCTACTCCTGGTCTCCTGAAATCACGCTCTAAACTACACGTAAGAGCTTTCAACGTTCGAACACTGCCAAATAGGACAGCAGGCTTCCTTAGCTAGGACTGTATAATCCCGCGCCATCGATGTGTGCTGCGTCTCCGAAACGCGCATACAGGAGTTGGGGGGCCTACTTCAGTGTTCTATTTATTTTGTTTTGGGGATGGTGGGTAGTTGTAGAGTAGCCGAAGGCCAAATGAACTGCTACTTAAAGTGTTGCGCCCGTCGTTCCAAACGTCTGAGCTGAGAGCAGAAAAGAGTGTCATCCTTTTTCGAGATCGTCTGATACTTGACTTAGTTCGTTTGTTTCATTAGCCTGAAAAGCTGTCTTGTGTTACACTATTGGTTAACCTAGATCTGATTTGTTTTTGTTCTTCATTGTGTTCAGAGTCTGATGGAATGAGTTTGCAAGGATCCACCAGTTCAGTAGCTTTAGAAGAGACCAATTAGTTCCTTGTGACCCTTTGGTTTAAATCAATAGTAGATGTCACTTCTGTTTCCACAGCTGTTTGTGTATCTTTCCAAGCACCATCTGGGTCAGCCTCGTTTTCAGAACTACCTAAGTGTGACCTTAGTTCCTGGAATCTACTTTTAGCTTTCTTGTCACTTAATTCAGTTTTAGTGGGTCTTCTTAATTTTCCTTTTCTGCGTCCAACGGGGCGCAAGCAAGTGCATGCTCGTATTAGCATGATCGGAGTCCAAACACGTTCCAGAACGAGCGACAGTCTCCTGTCGAGCCTCTCCAAAGATCATTGATGGCTACATGGTCTATTTGAGTCTATCGTTAGTTTGAAACAGGGGGTTACCATGTTAGACGATGTCTCTGTTGTGACTTCAAGTACGGCTGGTTATCACATAAATATTTCGCCAATCGAAATACTTATTCCCTTTTGTACTGTAATAAACCAATGACGTTCGATCTGTCTGATCAGTCTAGCGTCCTTATTGGTCCTTTGTTCGCCTAGCTCGTCCGACTGAGTCCAAAACAATAACAGCTTCCACTATGTGAATCATTTATTTCAAGCATACTTGGTTTATATACCAGCCAAACATCACATCACACCATAAAATAAAAAATGTATACACAATAAAGCCAGAAATTGGCTATGAACGTGGGATATTGTAATCAATAAACTGAACATAACTTAAGAACAGTAAATCGTATAATAATAACTTATAAATCAAAATGCGGCTTATTATAAGAGGAATATAAATATACATAACCTGATTACGGAAAAGTTTTACCATAAGAATGTATAGATAATATTAGTCCTAATAGTTCTCAGAAGTTACACGTAAATTAATCTTTGCTAGGATATAACAGTTTCTCCTTATGCTTAAAATTAGTGTTTACTAAAAATAAACAATTGTCTGAGTCCAGTTGCAGTAGACGATCACCATTATCTGTCCGCTGAGCCGGAATACCAAAATACCCAGCTTCCTACCTTGGCATTAAAGTCGCCTGTTACGAGTACTATGTCTGAGTGTTTAGCTTTTTGAAGAAATCCAGAGAGCTCTCTGTAAAACTCATCTTTCACTTCATCCGAGTTGTAGTCGGTGGGAACGTAGGCTGAAACGACGAAAAGGCAACAACGTGTGTCCCTATTCCGAATTTTTCATAGTGGACCAGTTGAATTGTGACCGGTAATAGCATTATGTTTAGTGCCACCAACTTGTAGTATCAGACCTAGTTGACAAGACTGTCAGTAAAACATTTGGTGGAAGATGATTTGGTAACATGCTGAAGTGGTAGCAAACACAATTTCTAAGCTTACTAAAAATCATATACAGAAATATACTTCTCTGTTCTGAAATTAATAGCCCTTAGTGTCAGCGTGCTTATATGGCCGGTAATTCTGATAATTTTTTGGTTCACCAAATGTGTTTTTTGCAAAACCTTACGCGTAACTCCTACCAAAAAACCGGTAAGATTAAGCTGTTCATATCCCTTAAATACAATGTCGAAGATTTTCAAAGATACTTATTTAAATGAGTTTCATGTTGAACATAAATTTGTAAAAACTAATTAGTTTCTCTTAACGAGCTGTAGCTAGTCCTTCTAAGAGAAATAAAGTAAATGATTTGACAATTTTTCCTGCTGGTTGTACCGTTGTATGATGTAGTAAATTGATGAATTTTGAGTAATATAAAGAATTAAGTAACTCTGTTACTACATGTCCCATGATTTTACTGATAAAATTGTTTTTCTTCTAGGCATTCCTTGCCTTCAAATCCGGGGGATTCAATGCATGCAAGTGAATCTGAATTTAATGGTCACATCTACGACGATCGACGTGCCTCACGCAACCTCTCTCGCCATTCTCATGATCGAAGTAGTAGCAGTAGTCGATCTTCAGAGGAGCGAAAGCGTCAAGGTTCGTCTAAACGTCGCTCGTCAAATAGAAATAATGAACAATATGATCAAAGTGCAGACGAAAACTCATCTCCAGATTACCAAACGCGAAGAAACCAACAAGTTTCAAGCAAGTTTTCTTTGCTGTTTTCAGACTAACGTGCAACAAATCCCTTCAGTTTTTCAATTTTTACGCGTCCTACGTGACTTTTTTGTTTCGTAATTCGACATCACTGATCGTACGTTAATAAGTTTCTCGTATTTTCCAGGGTCACCCTCAATGAGCGAACGAAACCTTGCTTTCTCAAATGCTCCTGCTCCTAATCCGGAAGATGGATCTTCATTGGTAAGTGGACTAATACAACTAAGACGCCATGTTCAACAGGGTTTTGAACAGATATCTGTCCGAGGTGGCAGTTTTTCCAGAAGAACACGCCACTCTTCAGAAAATTCATCTTCAGGTGCCTCGGTCGCTAGTTCCAATGGTGCTTTTGATTCCCCGAGAAATCGCAGTGGACGCAAACGGATGCATTCTATTTCACCACCCTATAATGACATTCGTAATCGTACCACCAAGTCCAAGACTGATGCTGCTTCAAATAGTGATGAAAAAAACCAACCATCAGTCGAATCTCAGAAACGTAGAAAAACAAGGAATACCCATTCACCAGCCAACAAGTAATTAAATTTAATCTTCAGTCTTCAGAATGTCAAATATTTTAATGTATATTAATTCTAAAAGATTTTCTAGATCTCCTTCAACTTATTACACTCACATCCAATTTGGTGCCCCAATTGTCGTGCTGCATTTTTCAAACTTCGTGACTAAATCAGCAGTAAACTGAGTATAATAGCTTACTAATTGTTTTTGTATGAACTGTGGTGATCACTGATAGAGATAAGTTTTAAGGGGCTTGATCGGTACTTTACAAAAGATTTTTAGAAATAACTTGTCAGACTTATTTTCGTTGCTGTTTTCATGCTCAACTCAAATCAAGTTATGCAGCTTAAATTGGTATCCTACTTGGTGTACCACACAACTCAGCAACTAAATACAAGTTCAGTTTTATTATGTAGAGGCGTAATACGTTATTTCTTTACAAAAGTCTAACTAGATTAAGCGGTTTCCCAGTATATGACATATTGGAAGTCAAGGATTTTAACATTCATTTCGTTTTAAGTAAATTCATTTTAGTCCCAACGTTTATCAATTATCTTTCCGAACACGTGTTGCTAATATTCACTTCGTTCTTTAAATATTTCTCTTCGGAAGTTGTATCAAATACCAACTAGTGAGTCTACTAGGCTCACGGCTACTCTGAGGACGTTGTGTCGAAGTTCCTGTCTCAAGTGTCCACCCTAATTACAGATCATTCGAAACAAAATTGATCGTTATTATCCTTACTCTTTTACTTATCGGTACAACAAAATAATTGAATTCACCAATTAGGTACGTGACTCCAGATCACGTGCATTATGGAAGGCTAGTAATACTATCTGGTTGCCCAGGCTAAATCAAGCTTGTGATGCAGTTTCTGAGTAGACTGCGTAAAGCGAAGGATTACTGCCTCGATAAGCGACAAATTTTCATTCTTATCGGTTTCAGTTCAATGCTAATCAAGTAATTGTTCGTGTTATCGCCCATAACCGATACTACACAAACCAGAATAAAAGAAACAGTTCAGACCTACAACCCAGTGGTTAAGTAACGCGGATCCCAATCAAGTAGTCTGTATCTACCAACATAGCCCAGATGAGAAGTTAGTGACTTCAAGAACTGATGCCACGTTTTGGTTTGGTCACCCCAAACCTTCTTCCAACCGTCTCCAACACTAATCAGCATTGCGCGTTGTGGTAATCGGTAGTTAAGTGTGCATAATACGTGGCCCAACCATCTCAGTTGATGTAAATTCAGAGCCTCATCAACTGACTCGTCATCATTCCCTAATACCTTGCATCGAACCTCACTATTATTTGCCAGGTGATCCCAGCAGATGTGAGCAATATTTCTGAGATATCTGTGATCGAATACTAGTAACTTACGGCGTAGTCAACTACGCGTTTTAAACAGTCGTATTTTGTTTTCTAGGTGTCTACCATTTTGGGCTTTGTGACTTCAATTTTCTGTCCATCTCCTGTGTTGTGGCGGTTTCCTGTTATTTTGTTAGAAGAGATTATCGATTGTTAGCATCAGTAAATAGGAAGTTTGTCGATTAATGAAGTTTACGATGTAATGTGAAATTAATGGGTACTCACGATTCCGTAATAATTATGTCAGCCCCCGTAATAATTGGATTCGCTACTTTTGGTATTAAGTGTACGACTTAAAGCAAATACCTTTAGGTAAAACATTTCCACACAAGGTTAGGATGGACTGGTAGTTGAGTTTTTGATTACCTGACCATTGGGTGTCATCAGAAATCAGCTATCATTGGAAAGGTTTGATAGAAGACTTTCCGTCCTACGGAAGTACATGTTTGGACTCCGATAACGTTCTAATGAAAGCATACGTTTCCACTTGCTTTAACACACAAAAATGTAAGAACACAAACTTGAGTTCGTAATTGGAGAACGAAAATATAAAGAATGTGTTTGCAAAAGAGATTCCATCTCAGTGATGCTTGACATAATGTCCTAGAAGATAAATACAAAAGTGATTGCTGTCTGCAACTCGAATCGGAAGTTTTGAAAATACTATTTGGAGAAATCCTGGGAGGTTCGGTAAACGATAAAAAGCAATGTACTTTAACATTAAGTTTACGCATTGACTGTGAAAGGATGTGGGCAATAAAAGTAACAGAGATAGAAAAGGCGAAGCGATAAGTGGTGCTCGATGAACCAGGGAACAAAAGTCAGCCGTCAGTAAAACTATCTGGAAAAAACGAGACTGTTGTATACTTTTTCAACGATATACTCGATATGTTATGAACCGTTTTCGGTTACTTTGTTCTTTTGGACCTTGGTTTAATTATCTTTTATTAGCATGCATCTTTTATAACGTTTTTAAACAAATTTATTAGCAGCACAGAATCTATCCCTGAGCCACCCCATACTCGGAGTAAAACTCAACGAACCAGTCTTCAAAAAACACCGAGGGTCGAAAACTCAACAACAATACGTCAAGCAAATACCGATCGTAAACAGAGGCCAAGTGCTGCCAAAGCAAATAAAAAGTCTACAACTAAAGATTCTCCCCCAACGATTGAAAAAAGTACTTCGAAGAATCCTCGACGCTCGGATACTGCACGTTCTCCACCGTCTTTAACATCGCGTGCAACCAAACGTTGGCGAACTCCAGAAGATGAGGTCAACGATGACCATCTCCATAAAGAGGAAAAATGGCCCTCAACTATCAATAAATCGGCTAAGCTAAAGAAAAAGTCTGCTATTTCATCGGCAAATAATTCTAGCGATAATGATCACTCAGATACTTCGAAAGTTGATGGTAATCAAGTGACCATCTCAAGAAATAACAATATTAAAGCAAAAGAATCTTTGAAACCGTTATTTAAAAAGTCCAGTTCATCCTCAAACAGTAAGTTATGCTGATATCTTATTGTTTGTTTTCCTTACACCTGTGATTGTAGTTCAAGGGTCGCGATTAACTACTGAATTTTTTATTGGAGTACAAAATATTCTGTTCTGTAGACATTTGATTACTTTTTTTTCATTGTAGGATTAATTCTTTTTGTGGAAAACTTGAAATTTCTCAAAATCAGGTCTCCGTTCTGTTTACGATAGCTTATTAAAACACAGACTAATATCACTTCCTAAAATGAGACATTTACAACCTCACTTTAAGTCATAAGTATGTTGTCTCAAACATGAAAAGTGAAACAGTTTAATTTTCGTGTCTCAACGAGATATGCGGTTACATACTTACATCTTTACTTGATCCCTTGATTGACAGCAATAATTAAGTTTTTCCTGTCAATCAAACGGAAATTTCCTAAGTAAATTTTTTTATAATGGCCGACCACAGAAGCAGATAGACAATATTTTCACGACTTGGAACAAGGTATTTCGATTCTGCTCGGACAAACAATGTCATTAATTTAGCAATTATTAACTTCTTTAAAGATTTAGTCAAACCACTCTGATTACCAAAATTTATAGTCTATTGTTAATGCATAGAATTATAAAAGAATTAATTTGTTTCGAAGTTAAGCAAAAGGTTCCCACGTAGCATTTATTCAGTTGCTTAATGTGCTGTTATAATAAGACTATCCACGGCGTATATATACCATAGTTTAAACACATGATGATAGGACAATATTTTATGCTTTCAAAGTCCTTTAATATCGGTTGGGCTTAACCAATCGGTATATCTAATGAACACTTAATTTTATGAAATACGGGCTCAATACCTTTTTCACCTGCGATTTTCTTTGCAAATTAGTGTTCATATGATCTGTTCTGCGAATGTGTGAGTATTTACCTAATTAACTACGAAGATGGGAACCAGCCTTTACGTGATTAAGATGTAGGATGTAACTCCTAATACGAGTAGTTCACTAATATCCACTCAGTTCGATTTTATTCCAAATTAGACTTTTGTCAGAAATGATGCAAAGCATTTATTACTTTTGGTCTTTGTTTTTTGTTTAACTTTAAAAACATTAGTATTTTAATCGTTTCACTTGAACAATAGCATTTATGAGAATCAGCAGGACAAAATTCCAACCACTTTCAAATTTCTGCAGTCAAATATATTAATCAGTTGGAAATTAACAAGAATATATTAAAACCTCTGTTATTGGTCAGTGCATTTAACCAAATAAATAAACTATAGTGGATCCGATACCTCAGATATAATGGTTTATGAACGGATACTTTGGTCCTGATGTCTGATTAAATAAATTTTATTTGTTTATAAATCAAGCTAGATTCATCTATATTAAGAGGAAAATCAATGTATATGCAGCCTATTATCAGTACTTTCTTTTGTACTGCACTCAATCGTACATTATATAAAATGCAATATATATGGGAATTTTCGTTGAAATATTCATTCGGTAGGTTTTATAGACACAGTAGACCTTCAGATTTTCTGTCTACTTATGTAAGTCAACCAGTAGAAATTCGAAAGTTAGCTATTGTATGTTTACACACTGCTGATAAGTTTTGTTGAGTGTAAAATGATTGTATATTCTGCTGTTAAACGAACTAAACTCGTTTTCACGTTGCATTGTTTATGGTTAAGATCTGACTAGTTGTAGTCACAATTCGTTCCCCATAATATCACATTAAAATTCGTCGGTGTATAAGACAACCAAATGACTTTGACTAATTTCAGCAAGATACAAACTACACTCAACAATTTTCCTGTCGTATAAAAAACTCTAAGCTTACTATTCAGTGTGTATTTACATCAGTTTTCGTTTCGTTTCAGTCCATTAAGCACCTGAGTAACATGTGTGTATGCACATGCCCAAGACTTATCAGTCCCATAAAAGTGCTGTATATTACACAATAAAAGATTAATCCAAAGAACCCTATCCATTATTAGTTAACTAGATAAAAATGAACGTAAAAATGCAATATTATCTCCTGTCATACCAAATGCCGTAGTTCCGAGGCATTTTCCCGACAATATTTTAACGGTCATAGTATGACAATTCAATTTTGATGTTCTACTTTTATTTTTGTCCTCAAGATAAAATGCACATCTAATCGGCAAATTGTCTTTTAAATGTCACAAATTTCATCAAAACCTATGATCGTTACACTTCATTAAATCTAAAAATTTCAGTCACGGTATGATCTAATGAGCTTATTTTTACCAGGTACAGTTTCAAACTACACTTAATGTAAGGATTGGTTGTACTAAATGACTACCTAAACGACGTAAATAAGTTGGTTAAAACTTGTGTAATATTGATTAGGGGTCGAATGTTTTGACCATCAAGTCATGGTTCCATTTTCGAACTAATTTTCATTAGTGGTGTACATTCGAGAGGTTTTGTGTTTAATCTTGTTTGAGTGGTCAGTCTCTTATTTGTTAAGTAGACTTAATCATAACGTTCGAGACGAATTAGCGTTGTTTACCAGATTATTGATTGACTGTTAATGTGCCATGTATTGCTTCTGAATTCTAGGTAACAATCAGTTAGTTACCGTCGGCTCTGCATCATCTGTCAATAACGAAGAAAATGAGTCAGGTGATTGTTCAGATGATGTAATGAATCTGATTCGTGATCGTAAAGATGCACTGGCAGAGGTAACTATTTATTTTTAATACTTTAATATATTAAAAGGATTATAAACGGGATTGCGAGGCATTCACTACAGTCGTTCGCATGCTAATAAGGTAATTTTTGTTTGTGTCCGTAATGTCTCCTTCCTCTTACGCTTAAATCTAATATAAATCTGTGCTTTGGCAATTTTAGCATTACATGGCAATATTCTCTGCCTACGGATAAGGGCTGATTTCTTACCCTCAGAGTATGGAACAGTGAATTGATTTATAAATAATGGATATTAATATGAATAATTACGTTAGATGCCAGCCAATATGTCTGAGACTCGTACGGTGCCTACCTGTTAACGGGCCACATGCTGGTTGTGTAATTTAAATATGCACTCAACTACGCCTACAATTCCAGTTGGCGTTTGCTCTTTTGTAGAATGTTTTGATTGGTCAGACAATTGTTGATTGGGTGCTTACTTTCATCCTCGTTCGTGTTTTATCGAACCTGGCAATAATGTATATTTTACCTCGATTGGCTGATGATTTTCACATTATTCGTGTTGCTCGTTCTGATGCTGCAATTATTGAATTGTCGCCATCCATTGTCTACTTTATGCATTAATCATTTTATTCTAATGTCAATGTGTAAAACTACTGTTTTCTGCAAAAGTAAGTGGCTAGATTCTTTTTTTATTTTTCCTTACATTGCGCAGTAGCTGTCTCTCCCTACGCCTGTATATCGCTAATTAACATGAGGCTATACTTGTTACACTTGGTAAATGAAAAGTTTCTGCACCAATTGCTGGGTCTGTTTTAATGAATTCCTATGAGGTTGAATTCCAGTGCTCAATCACCCTTTGCAAAGACGATTCACTCATATTTTTTAAAACCGGTAAAGAAAGTCTGACAATCCGAATCCATGGCGAATGCAATTCGTATTTTGATTATCAAAAACTGTTGAATCTACCTATGGTGTTTTATGTTAGGCTCATCAAAGTTACTAACACCTACCACCCCTGTGATATGTGTGACCTACTATAAACGGATGTATATCCTACCAATATTGTCTGTCATATACTCAACTAAGTTATGTCGAACAATGTTAAGTTCGATATTTGGTGTACACATTTCTTTACATCTGGACAAAGTACATTGTTCAACACTCTGTTCTGCATGAGCTTACTGATGTGAGTCATGGACTGTAAACCTAAAGAGCGTGCTTGAAATAATTTGATCAGTGTGGTCAGCATTGGTAACCTGTAATGGGATTGATGAGCAATCTTGATTTTTAGGTGTAGAGTACTCTATGAAAGTGATCAAACGATCAATAACTTTGTGGATGTTAGATTTTATATGTGGTCACATTTGGTCAACCGTCTCCCACCCTATTGCGCTATGCTGACGTCAGAGTAAAAGTAGGTTAGGAAAGAGGAACCAAGAAATTATGTGGAGCCACTAGCTACTAATCCAAACTATGTAAGGAAATACAGACTTCGTGATTGGTTGCAGTTACCCATTTACTTTTATTTTCTATCCCCATTTAAAACTTAGTCGTATTATTGCAACACAAGTCCTCTAATTCTTTGGACTCTCTCACTTTTCTCAATTTCTTCCAATTCTTTGCTTTCCCTCTTGTTGATTTCCTGTAATGATATGACAAGATGTGATCTGCAACATCTTTAACCAATATACCTGTCTCAGATCCTATGTTCTTTCTGCTTGTCTACTTGTGTATTTCATATTTTAGGATAACATTAACTTATATTGTATGTGGAAAACTACATGTTCAGTATTTGAACTCTAATAGTCTTATTAATCCTGTTTGTCGAGTTCCCGTCATTTTTATCATTTGAGTTTCTCGTTGTTCCGGTGACGACATTCATACCATGGCCATATATTTTCTCATCCAACCTGATACACGGCCCTTCGCAAGTTCATTAACTTGTTTGTTTTAACGAATTCAGAATTTTTCCTTTTCTAGTGACCTGTTATGATGGTAAGATTGTTAGATAAATAAATGTTAAAAATTTTTTTTACCAGAAAACTGACTTTACTTTAAATATAGATTATTTCTCCCATCTGAAAAAGTGTTAATCTTTACTATCTATATTTCAGCAAAGATCAAGATCTCGAAAGCCGTCTTATGCCGATGCTCAAAGAAATCTTGCATGAAAGAGGCCAACGATGCATAGAGGATTTGCGGACATTTATTTCAGATCATCAAGTCAATGAATCAAACATAAATGAATTTAAAGAGAAAAATCATATTGACTAGTTTTAAAACGACTTCTTTAAAGCTTGTGTATAATAATTTCTCTTGTTTATTCTCTTACGGCATTTAGCTAAGTTTACATTTCTCTGTATGAAGATCGTTGTTCCCTAGACATTTAAGTTTGTGTAACTGACTGTTTCATTGATTATATTCTTCTAAAAAATACACATGATTTTTCGATAAGCAGTAACAATATAGTTGTTTTTCTTGGAATAAAATACACGCATCGAATTTCGGCTTCTTATACGAATAACTTATCTAACAAAATTTATTATTTTATATTTTAACACAGATATTAGTACAAAGAGGCACCGAATACACATGCGCCACACAGATCTCATTTGATATGTGTGAGGGCTGTGATACTGCCCGGGTGCCCAAACCGAAGCAGGTAGTTTTCTTAGGGGGCCACACCCCGGAGCCTTTGAAGGTCTGATCCACAAGGCAGTGGACCATCGTAAGGAGATGCAGTCCCCTGGTAGTCGAGGACCAACGATTGGTTCATACGCCATTTGCCCCTTCAGGATCCTGGAGCCCATGTGCACCATTGGTTTAGAATCAGGGTTTCAAACTCCACTAAGTGGACTCTCCATGTCTACCGACCCGGTTAAAGCGCCGGACGTTCGCTTTTCGTCCTCTCAATTTCGTAACCAACACCCATGTTGCGAGAAGGCAATGAGTAGGACTTCCATGGCAGAGGCTATATACGCGTGTCCATGTGAGAGCATTTCGAGAGGGAGGGTGGGCCCACCCTACTCTCGGCAGTACCAGGGCATTTGGGAGTAATATCTAACGAAAACGTTTGATCGTTGATCTTAATAAAAAAAGACTCAATAATTACACATTAACTTATTAGTGATTATCTTTACATACTGAAGCTATATACATCTAATCATATTTGTTGATTCTTAAGTTGATCTGCGTGCAGGTTATCCGTCGATGAAGAGACATCATCCATAAAAGGAATTGCTGCTGAATCGTACCATTTCTTGTTTTCGGGGTTTCCTATTGGAAAAAAAATGTTCTTTATGAGTTACGCTTAAACTTACGTGTCGGGACTTTCCTTATCCTATCAGATGTATGGCCTACAGTTAATTGTTGCTGCATAATCCACTTAGGTTCGCTATGGTTATCATTGGGCATACACGAATAATTTCCTCTCTCTTCTACCTACAATGTTCAGAAAAAAGTTTAACTTGCATTAATCTTGATTTGCAACATTTCGTTTGACAAAATAGTATTACCGATCTCGAAACAGGCTGCATGTACATTTATCGTGAGTCATTTAGCATATTTGATTAGTCGCTTCAGCATCAAAGAGAATGTCACATAATTTAAACTCCATCTTATACATTTGGGTACTTTCGATATCAAATCATACTGATACCTAATCTAAAGAGGTCTTATTCTTTCTACCAATCAACATCAGTCAATTGTATTGAGTAGGAATGTATGTAAATTTTTGTAAAATCAAAGGTCACTTGTAATCTAATATTTCGTGTTGGTGAAGCTTAAGGTCCCAAGTGAAAAGTACTTGTTTACTCCAGTGTTATCTATGCAGTCCACTCGGTCGTGTTGTATATTCTGTCTTATATTTGCTTACTTGTCCTCGGTACGCGGTTAAGTAAGCTTATCGTGGTTTTAGAAGAATATGCACAGGTTATAACTTAATAGAACGGTCAGTTTATTCATGGCTTTAGTAAGTAATGGTGTCAAGTAAATCCCGTAGATAAACTTAGCCGATATTTTGTCTACAGTAAAACTGAGGATTTATGCACTTACATAGACTGGTCAGTGAGTAGTGAATAACGTCATTTCTTTCACTCTTGGTCGGATTCTGTTAGTCGAGTTGCAGTTTGGCAATCAGTCTTATTGAAATGATATCACATGTACTGTGCATGGATGCTGGGTTGGATAGATATATTTTCCAGCTGCTTTTGAACTTGTCAGGGAGGTCAACCGATGCTACTTATGGGGTTAACACCTGGGTCATTCGAGTTACATTACATTGTTTACTACTCTGTGAGCTGTCACTGAATGTCTTAGTCGCTATCTAAATAGCTTAATGGTGACGTGGAAGGTTGAAGGTAGTCATTATAGGTTTAAATCTTGAAGCATCAACGCAAAGATTCTGCGTAAGGCTTGCTGACGAATGCCGAAAGTTACGAAGACATATCCCGAGTTCCCTTTCGACTGCTCGACAAGATAAATAAGTGAACAGTATTGAATGCAGAATTTCCGTAATGAATAACAAGCTCCTGAACTAGAACTTTGTGCAATACAGAATGAATGTCTTTAGTCAACAACAACTGGCAGTCTAGACGAACATTTAACTCTCATAGGTTGCAAATAACTCATATGTCGTCAATTTCCATACAAGTGTGCACAGTTCAGTAATTGACTGTCGGTCACTAGTCTGCTCTAAACCCTACCAAAATGGTGGGTTTGTACTTACTGCTTCGAAAGTGTCAGAGTCCGTTTTGAGGTCCAATACACAGCTTGAGTCATGTAATATTACTATAACACAAGTTAGTGTTGAAACGTAGATTTATATATTCAGCTTTGAGTCATACTTACATTGCGTAGTGGACAGCTATACTACTGGATTGTTCAAATCGAATTAACTGGAATGGTATTTTTAGCCGATCAGTAGTAAGAGAAGGACGTACTCTAAGAGTTCAGATTGCGTATGGACGACTTCATTTCTGCGATAGGAAAGAGGTTCAATTTATCTCTAGTTTCCGGAAACTGGCGCTCTGAAGATTATTTGCCACTTTTAACACTATTTTAGGTAGGAGTGTTCATTGAAAAATGAGACTGAGTCGTCCGTCATAAATTTTCTTGAAGTAGGCAACTACATTAATTGTTTATGTCGAAAATGTTGATAGTGAATGTAGTTTTATATATATATATATATATATATATATATATATATATATATATATATATATATATATATATATATATATATATATATATATATATATATATATATATATATATATATAACTTACTTTATTAATTTTATCGGATTGAAATGTTTTCTTTTGGTTCGTAATCGGAAACTAAAACAAAAAAAATGTGTAGGTAGGTTATGTACTTCAAAAACGTCGTTGATTAATTCCAGTCCATAACCCTATTTTCATGCGACTATTTTATCCAGTATTCCCAACTATTTAAGGAAGATGATTTACGGTTTCATATACTGATTCATATATGTGTGCTATTTAATTTTAGTCGTTTGAGGACGTCAAAATGAAAAGTAACAGATCTCAATTATACATGAATCTAGATCTAAAGTGTATATTCATATGAACTGAACAAACATTTCTTTCTATTTTTTAGTGTTCCAGATTTTAATTGATCGTAATCCTTAATTGAATATTATGCATTAAGCTTAAATTGTTTACATCACAAATAGTTGTCAATGAAACAATCACTGACAGTTATAGTTTGTTGATAAGTTATTACAGACTATACAATTTTTCAGCAATGTCAATATTCTGCTGTATACTGAGATCTCACAACTTGAATATCAATACATAGAGTGCTTCCAAGAATTTTAACCTATATCATATTTTAATGAATTCTGATAAATTACTTGAACCTATTGCTAGACAGTCATGTAAATAATCAGTTTGTTTAATAAATTACTTTGATAAATGATGATTGTTTAAAGTGAAAATTTCTAGTTAATAAATAGTATAGCTAAATTTAAAAAAAAAATTAACTTACTCCATTGGATTTTTTATTCGATTTCTTTCTCAATGTTCTTAGAATAATTAAAATCACACAAATTGTGATAATTGCTACTAACGCTACGGCTATAATAACTGTAACCCTTTGTTCTTTCTGTAAATAAGTAATGTATTGTGGAAAAAAAATAACAGTAATAATAATAATTATTATATTATGAAATTATTTAGAAGAAATAAAGTCTTTTAAGGAATTTGGTTTGACAGTATTCAGTATTACTCTAAAAGCACTACTATGTAATAGTAAGAATTCAGTAACATTAGATTGTTTAAAATACTTTTCTACATATTGTCATGTTTTTGATGTGATCAAGTGATCTAATTCACTGAAACTATGAACTAATCACAATCAGTTAGCACTAATGGATAATAAATATGGTTGAAATTCTCTTGCACTTTATGTCTCAATTAGCTATAAAGAATTGATTGTTATTCATGAAAAATGAAACTTAGATGATTTCTATTTAACAAATTCAAGTACTCAAAAGAAAAAAATATGGTTTATGGTGTTTAGTTCAACCGTAGAACAGATTGTCTAATAAGACTATTCGAAACACGTAGTAGTAGTATGAAGCAGTACCGAAATATCTGGATTGAAACCTCATCAACTAAAAGATTAAAATGTTGATATCTGATTAAACTAGTTCTTATCAGTAGAGTCATTTGTAACTAAGTTTTAGTTATCAGTATTATTTCCTCATATCAAAGATATGTTAACTGCCAATACATGCACTTAACTGAATAGACAGTGTATACTAAATTCAAGGTTATCAATATTTTGATTATTAAATAATTAGCAACTAGAACACAGAAAGAGTCAGTTAATTGATTGTTACATAGTGGAAAAATGAACTGAATGCTTTTAAACACTTTCATCTACGGAATTAAGGCCCCAAAATTAACAATCGGATGAACGATAGTTCAGTCAGTCAGTAACAACGTAGAACTTCGTACGTACGTACATCAGTTCGAGTTGCCAAACCACATCAGCACAGAGATGCAGTGGTTGATTCAAATCCCGTAATGCTAGATGTAGTAAAATTATAATTTGTAATCAGAAAAATTAAGGTTTGAAGATGTTATTCAAGAAGTATAATCCAGTGAAATAAATTTGGAAAGCGAAAAAAGAAAGGGACAGGAAGAATTCAGAATATTAGAATTTGGGAGAACACAAAGAGTGGATGCACCCGCGCCATTGCAAACGATTTTGAGCCATGTCATTCAGGGTCTCTAACCATCGGTTACTATCATCTCGCGGTCCCCAACCAGGTAGTCTACACCTACCAACATGACTCAGTCCACTTTTCAGTGACTTAATGGACTTGTGCCATGTTTTGGTTTGGTCACCACTTGCTTACTTCCACCCTACTCCTATACCACTGAACATCGCACATCGAGTCAGTCGGTCGTTGGCCAACGTAACACGTGTCCCAGCCATCTCAACTGATGAAGTTTCAATAATTCATCAATTGATTTGCCATCCTTACCTAGTACCCGTTTCCTAACAACTGCGTTACTTACTCGATGGTCACAGGATATACGAGCAATATTTCGGAGACACCCATGATCAAATACTAGTAACCTACGAATATCCTCTACTCTTACCGGCCATGTTTCACTGCCATAAAGTAGGACGGAACGAACTGCTGCGCAGTAAACACGTCCTTTGGTTGATAGACGGAAATCTAGCCAACGCAATAAAAGACGCAAGTTGGTAAAGGCTATTCAAACCTTCTGTATCCGTGCTGAGATTTCGTCACATACCAGACAACAAGGGCTGGTGAGACTTCCAAGATAAGTGACACGCTCGATTACTTCACTCCCTATCATTAGTTCGGGTGTCGATGCAACCCAATCCTGAAGCAATATTTAGCATTTCGTGAGAGAGAATCGCATCCCGAACATGCTTGCATTATTGCTTAGAGTGGTCAGAAGACTCTGCATTTTATCAGCGTCTTCTCCAAATAAAACTTTGTCATCAGCATATTCTAAGTCAACAAGTGAACCTCCTGGTAGAAGTTCAACCCCTGGAAATTTAGATGAGGAGAGTGTTATCTCTAAAAGTACGTCAATGACAAAGTTGAACAAGAATGGAGAGAGTGGGCAGCCCTGACGATCACCACTTGAGGTAATCAATTCTGATGACAGTTCGCCATTAGCTCTCACTCGACCAGTTGTGTTCGAGTAGAGAGCCTTTACAGGGTTAATGTACTTCTTTGGTACTCCTTTCAGTGACAAACACTGCCATAGAACCTCACGATCAACAGAGTCGAATGCCGCCTTAAGGTCGAGAAATACTACTATTGTGGGGCGTCTGAACGTGTGTCTGTGTTCTAGAACCTGACGTAGTGTGAATATCTGATCTATACAACCACGTCCAGGTCGGAAACCAGCCTGATTTTCTCTAGTCTGTTCTTCACGAGCTTTGGTTAGGCGTCGAAGTATTATTGAAGCTAATATTTTAGACACTATATTAGTCAAACTGATTCCTCTGTGATTGTCACAAGAGGACTTTTGCCTTTCTTATAGACTGGCACAATCAGTGATTGAGACCAATCAGATGGTTCTACGTCCAGTTTTCAAATTCTACTTAAGACCTCAGCTAATCTCACTGCTAATACTGGACCACCATACTTAAAAACCTCAGGAGTGAACCTGTCAGGACCTGCTGCTCTCCCTCGCTTCAGATTTCCTATGGCTTTTTCAACTTCGTAAAGAGACGGAGGACCTACATTAACTTGCCATTCAGGTTGACTGGAGATCGTGGGAAACCAAGGTGTGGCTGAAGGCCAGTTGAACTGATCCCTAAAGTGTTCTGCCCATCGATCCAATCTCCTGGATTGAGAATGTATAATATGCCCATCTTTCTCTGAGAGTGTTTCGCTAACAGTCGGTTTCCTAATACCGGTTTCCTTAACAAGTCTGAACAATTGTCTGCTATTACCTATTGCTGCTGCCTTTTCCATCTCTCTTGCTTTCGCTACCCACCACTGTTCGCGATCATTGCGTAGACTTCTTGTCAGCTTGCGCTTAAGCTGACTCCGCTCTTTATTATGTTCAAAGCCAGGTGGAATGAGTTTTCGAGCATCTATCAGTGCGATAGATCCTGCTGAGATCCAGTGTTTCTCCCTAACCTTGTGGTTTACCTTACTAGCAGATATCACTGCTGTTCCCGCAGCTTTTCGGATATCATTCCATGCTGCCTCGGGGTGGACATCACATACATGGCTGCCTAACTGTTTTCTTAGTTGTTCCTGAAATATACTCTTAGCTTGACTATCATTAAGTAGGCCCCTAACAGGTTTCCTTGTAGCGTCTTTCCTACGTCCAGTAAGACGCAGGCAGATACGCGCTCGTACTAGAGCATGATCTGAATCTAAGCATGTGCTCCAGAATGAGCGACAGTCTTCTATCGAGCCTCTCCATCGGTGGCTGATAGCGATGTGATCTATTTGGGTCCAACGTTGGGACGAATTAGGGGGTCTCCATGTTAAAAGATGTTTTTCCTTATGCTTAAAGTTAGTATTTGCAAAGAACAGGCGGTTATCCGAGCATAGCTGCAACAGACGGTCGCCATTATCTGTTCTTTGATCCACAACACCAAAAGATCCACCCAGGTGTCTTTGCCTATTGCTTAGTTTACCTACTTGAGCATTAAAGTCACCGGCCATTATTACTACATCCGAGAGCCTAGGTTTTCGGAGGTCGGAGAGCTTTCTGTAAAACTCATCTTTTACATCATCTGCGCTGCAGTCAGTGGGTGAATAGGCAGAGACGACGAAGAGGCAACGACGAGTATCCCCATCTTTTCGGATCCTTACTGTTCCGTTTAGTCGGACAGCGCACAAACGACTGTCTACTGGGATCCAATCTAAGTGAGCTAGTTCTGCCCTAGGACTCCATGCTATACCTACGCCTGCAAGGCCACTGGAAGCAACATCAGCGCTTCCAGATACACGAAGTGTGAATCGAGTGAGATCTTTATTTTGACATGGTGAGGTCAAATGAATTACGCTACTCGGATACTGTATGCGCGTTTCGGAGACGCGGAACACGTCGATGGCGCGGGATTCTAAAGTCCTAGCTAAGGAGACCTGTTGTCCTATTTGGAACAGTGTTTGAACGTTAAAAGCTCTTACATGTAGTTTAGAGTGTGGTTTCAGGAGACCAGGAATAGCGTTCCGCGTACTCGAATCGTTTGCCCGGGCGGTGCGAGGTGATAAAGAGACGTGAGGAGGGTTGGTCATGGAGATAAGAGAGGTATTAGGAGGTGTAGAAAGGATTTGAATGTGACCAACTTGGTCTCGTGTGCTGTTACGGGTATGAGGGCTGATATCACTTCCCGGCTGCCCACACCATGGAAGGGTATTTCTTGAGGAACCTGGAAATTCGATTAGTGTTGATCTTAACGACCTGGGAGCGTGACCGCAGAGCCCAAGAGACAACTGCTTGAGGCCGGTCGCGCACGAGTAGTAGTAGTAGTTAATGAGTAATATCATGTTAGTTTCATGAATAAAAGTCCCATGTCATTATCTTAATTAAGAAGACTTTGGAATTTTATACTCATCACAAGCCTGACTAGTATCTGGGTTTATGCTATCAATTAAAGATACATTTTACCTACTCTTGTTCCAGTGGTTAAAAATGATAACACTTTGGTCATAAGGTCTCCCATTAGAGTGTAGATTCATATCTAGCATCACATTATAAATGTCTAAATCATCATTATTATGATTTCTGTTATCATTTATGTGAATAAAATCCATATGAAATAATAAATATTTAAAACAAATTGCGTCAAATTTACGTGAAGATATATTTTATACAACTGATTCATAATTTGTTAATGATATATATTAGGATTTTCAATAAATCACTAGTGACTAACTTCAAGAGGTATTCCCTGGGGTTCTAGTGAGAAGCAGCGACCAGTGGAGTTGGAGTTCAACCGGGTCTGTTGTGAGATAATAACTCACTGAGGACAATGATGAACGATGGCTCAACTTCATTGGTTGGTTTAGGTTAGACAATAACATAGTTGGATGCCGACTCAGTGGTCTAGAGGTTAAGCATTTGAACGCGAGACTAATAGGTCATGGGTTCGAGTGGGATCATGGATGCGAACTACTGAGAAGTCCCGCACTGGGGCGAAACGGCCATCCAGTGTTTCCATGGTGGTCTAGATTCAATTGACTCATGAATTCAACTATAAAATTACTATAATATCCACAAGACGTCTAATTGTTTTCTCTTAGATTCTCACATATTGATACTTATAAGTGGATTTACCGAGAATCTCAACAAGAGTGGTTTAAATACATCAAAGGAAACTGAGTGACCGTACAAAAGTATATGTTTTCTTATTTTTACCATAGTTATATTAATAAAAGTTTTATACATCCATATATATTCTTAAAGCATGTATACACGTACTTACGGTGCGATCTTGAAGTTCTAGACTTAATATCATGTTGAACAGTCTGTTGAAGATTCCATAACTATGATAGATCAACTATCTAATATTGCTTGGTCATGAATGGCTCTTCAGCTGATATCAGTACTTGATGAACTTACATTTGTATTAAACAAATATACAAACCGTTTAAGTGATCATCAGCAATAAAACCTATTTAATCATATAACTACCTAAACATGTATATACTAGAACTATATGTGATATGTCTTTTGTAATTTTATGCTACATCATTCAATGTATGATGGGTTGAAATTGAAATGGTTTTATTCAGTTATCAACTAAACATGAATTAAATTATCATTGAAACTGAGTGATGGACATCGTATAAACCATAGCCATATTGATAATAATGATTAATAATAATAGTAATAATAATAATAATAACTTATTAAGACTATGAGCAAAAGTCATATTGTCTAACAACACAAAATTTAACAATAGTGAACAGTTAGATAATACAAACATTCACATTTTAACCAGATTATAATTATTATTTATAATTAATGATAATAATAAATTCTGAGCATAGGTATACAAAAATAGTATGAATAGAGTACTTTGTTTAGTTAATGAAGTAAAATTCTTGCTGAAATAATATCGATATTTTGAAAATGTGAAAAAAACACATAAATGATTAACTCACATATAAGTTCATGTACATATTTTGTATTTACGACTATCAATGTATATAGTAGAAAAAACTGTTTTAAAAGAGTTAAAGGGAACTGGATAACTATTGAGTCCCAGTTTGGTACTCACCGTTAGATGATGCCAGAAATCTCACCACGGACATCTAGCTTTAGCATTGAGAACCATAACTTTACATAACTGGATGATGATTCAGTGATTTAAAACAATTACCAATGTGGTCTAGACTTTAGGCGATCTCGCGCGAAATCGATTTCGAGTTTGAGTCTTACTTGCGGTATCATGAATGTGCACTTCTGAAGTGTCCCGTACTGAGAATAAACGGTTGTTGAGTGCTTCCACGTTTTCAATAGTGGTCTAACATTAATCGGGTTATGATTTTAATGCAAATCATGTATGTATTTCAACAATATATTGAGCCTTCATGAAATCCCCTTTCTAACAATGTAATTTGTATTAATCTACTAGTCCAAAATATCACATTTTCTAGTTTTTCGAGTTTTAGAACTTAATTATTTATGCTTCATTTTATGTAACAAAGTATCGAAGACGATCAATTTCATAGTGTGTTTTAGATTTCAGTCTACATCCATCGTCCACATAGCTCTCCGTTTACATAAAATAAATCAAATTTAATTATTTTTTCCATGTATATGGACATATTATGTAAAAGTCACAGATCACTACTAATGTGTTATCTTTAGACTATCGAGCTTCAAATACAATGATTCAATGAGTTCATGATATTGTGTGATCTTCACACATTATTGGCCAGGTTATCTGTCACATCTCCGATATGGCTAAACAGCACTAGTCACGGTTTCTTATCGGGACATCGAAAATATTACTTGAAATACTAAATACCCGTTCGATTGTATAAAAGTAACATGTATCCTGCAAAATCTGAAGGTCCTGAAATTCATGGTTTCGAATATTAATTAGTCCCATACTAGGAAGAAACGGGAATCAAAAGCTTTCTGGTTTTTGGATGATTGTTTAACAAAAATCTGTCACTGATATAATTGTAAAGTTATATTAACCTGAATAATCGATATATTCGTGTACATAAGAAGTTTGTTCAACCATTTAGAGTAATTTCATTATTCACATAGATTAACCAATCATTTTACATACTATATTTTAAACACAAACTATTCTAGGATGAATCTTCCTCATGCTCCACACATTATATAATGAATTCAAATGTTATTTACTTAGCAATCCTCATTATTTGGTTCTGTTTAGTTATTTACATCTATTCAACTTAATTTTTTTCAGAGAATTAAGCTAATGTATTCTTCAGTGTTAATGGATCTTTAGCACTTATAGTATTAGGCTATTAGGTTTCGTAGAAAACAAAGCAGACGGAATAACATTTTCTGGTTTACAAAAGTCTGTAATTCTTGTCCTGCTATTTGATATAATATATTCTACAGTATTCCTGCATTAAAATCTAAAGGAAATTAGTTATTAAGTTAACGTAATTTGACGATTTTGTTGGACTTTTTGTAACCAGATAAGAGAGAGATTCGCTAAATATACAAACTTTTATGTTGGATGATCCACTTAATGGTTTTTGTAACAGTAACATTAAACTACAGTCAGAGATGCTAGTAAACGTTCATTACATAAACTACAGTTCAATTTGTATAAAAATGTTTTTAGTTTACTAAATGAATAATCGTTAGTGATCAATATCACATTGTTCAATCCTTAGGGCTGAATTAAGTGGCCATAAAAGATCAAACACGATGGAATTAGTTACAAATTAATCGTCAGTTAATTGTGCCATTTTAGTTACTGAATTCTTATACCTAAGAAGATCTTTCATTCAATGCTTTAATAAATATTTTAATTAATTATCCTACAATTTCACTGATTATTCGTTTCGAATTAAGAAAAGCCCGTATGATAAATACTAATAAGTTATTCGCCTCTCTTCATATATCAACTAGGTAAAAAAAGAATCGTCGAATAAAAGGTAGTCGATAAAAGAATATCAAATCTATCACTTAATCTAATCGCTGAAACATTGTGTTCATAAACCACTTAGTTTCAGTTTAAAATAACTTTTAGTTTTACCGGAAATCATTCATAATTACATATTATCGTCAACGTTTGAACGAATAGTTTCGCAACGTTAAACATTAAGTGCATAGAAGTTATTAGATAATAAAAATTTGATATATACAAATCTCAGAAACTAAAATTCGGCACAAATTGCCTAATGAAACTTCCAAAATTGTTTTGTTAATATATTTCAATGTTTCACTAAAAAAAAACTGATATGAGTTTGTATCTGTTCACACTTTTGAGCGTAAACTACTAGTTCGTTTATGGAAACTTCTATTCAAAACTGAAGTAGAAAACGATAACAATACAAAAAAATGTTTTGATTTCGATATTGTACACATTAGATATTTGGTATTTTTATTTAATTAGAGTCAATTATTTTAAACAGTGAGTTTAAACAATATTTATTCTACCAGAAAGAGAAAGTGAAATGCACAAACATAAAAAGAACTTGAGACAGAATGTATCAAGGTATATGTATGTATATTTATTAAGTTCTAAAACTGATCAAAAAGAACTTGATTAAATACATACACATATTGGTTATCTAATGTATTTTATGATCATGATCATCACATTATAATTTTACAAGTTTTTAAATATGAACAGTATAATATAATACTGGTGTATCCTGAACCGTGCAAAAAATGCTTTACTTATCTTACAATAGAGTCAAATATCTGTAAAGTTTCCTTTTTAAAAACAATTGCTTGTTGAAGATGGTATATTGTTCATTTATTTTGTATGATAAATACTGAATCATAATGATCATTAACACAAAGGTACACACTAATAGGGTTTTATAATTTTCAACATTTGAAATTTTCGAAAACCATATTGTTTCTTTATTTTTCTCAGTAGACTATTGTTATATTTGTTTAATCACTATAAATAAAATTATATAAGTTGAATAAATAGAACTGCTGAAAAGGGCATTTTCTTTACAGAATTAAGTTTAATTCTTTTACGTTTATTGTGTAGAAAAAAACCCATCTTGGATACCAAAACCATTACAGGAAATGGTTCACTTTTTCGAACAAGACATAATTAATATCTAAGTTTTTTCTCCTATTCTCATACATAAAAACTATTTGTTCATTGTTTTCCACACAAAAAATGAACACACTAAAGATGCTTTATAATTTTATTTAATTTATTAAGTGTTTCATTTTCAAAATAGTGAGTATATGTATCAAACAAGAAAAGAACAAATAGACATGGGATGTAGTTTTCATCAACTACTTAATATAATGATTAGTTGAATAAATACGATAGTGTTGTATGCATAAGTCAGATATTCATTCGTTTTATTAATTAGTTTAGCTAATCAGTCAAATATTTCTGTCCCAGTTGAACTTCTTCTAGTTCAAACCTACCAGAATTTGTTTTTAAAAATGTGGCTACTGATTATTGATAAGTAGTCAGCCTATTTATGACGAATAATCTTAAGTGATTTGATGGGGTGGAGATTTGTAGCTCAGGTGGATGATTCTGATGGAGTTTCGTTCTCTGAGCTAGATGGTTTGGTCGTGGAGCTTTCGTCGTTCTCCTTAACGACATCATCAGCACAAAATTCATGTGGAAGCGATACTTTTATCATTAGTTTGTAAGTTATATTGACGAATTCATTAAAAACTGCAGTAATCCTCTTATCAATACAATGGTGTGGTCTAATGAGCACAATCATCTTAAAGTTTGTTATGATTAAAATATCCCAAATTAATAAATTTATTCTGATCACATTAAAAGTAGAACATCAGATAAAGAAATGGGGGAGTAGACACTCCATAAGCGTCCCGAACTAGAACAAATCGATTGTTCATTGTTCAGATTCGAAAAAGTCGCTTGGTTTTCAAAGACTTACTTTACAGGCAATACATGTCACATATTCGTTTATCTATCAGAGGATGAGTATGCTGATAAATAATAGGTTCTTTATCGTTCTACAACTGTGTAACGTACCCAACAAAAGTACAGATATCCACTAGCTACACGTGTTTGATCAATGATCAATGAACAAATAGGTAAAAGCAATGTCAGGTATATATTACCAGATCTAAGTGGTGGTTCAGTTCCCAAGACTGTGAACCTCTATGGACTGAGATGGTTGACATAAGAGTTGCACATGTCTAACCACTATCCACATTAACACTGGAACAGTATTTGTACTCTTCTGTTTCTCGTCTCCTTGATTTGTCCTTCTGTTCTAAGGATACAAAATGCAACTACTCAGATCAATAAGTATTTATACCAGAACCTACGTTGTCGATAATTGATTAAATCATAAACAATCTTGCTCTGTTTATCGACAGCTATTCAGATGACATTAACTTGTTTTGAGGCCTACTTTCTTGATTAATATTGCACTAAGAGTACGTTAACAAATGAACTGCATTTATCATAATTAATTTGGGAGTTTGTTATTTTAAAAAAATTATATTCTGTTATTTTGTATGATATTTTATTACAATTAATCATATACATCAATTCTGATTGTTTACGTTACTAATAACTCACTTTTTACCTTGTGTAATTGTTTCCAGATGATTTAATGCAAATTTATAGACTGAATTGATGTATAATAATAATAATAATAATAATAATAATAATAATAATAATAATAATAATAATAATAGTTGCTATTGTGGTGATTATGTAGTTTATTGATGCACATATTATCCTATTCATTATCAATTTTGACAAAATCATAATATTTTGTCAGAAATAGCTTTTTAAAAAAAAGTAGTTTGCAAAAGAGTATTTCATTAATCACCATCAATTCATAGTAATTTGCCAAATTTATTAATGTTCGAATGTTTATTCTTTATTTTCAGGGTGATATTTTTTTTTCTTAGTAAAAGGGAAATGTAAATCACGTATTATATTTATGAAACTATTTTACAATATAGACTAAATAATTAATTGTTTGATATAATATGACAACTAAACGAAGTTACACTGTACTGATTACATAAAATCATCATGATCAATTATAAATTTGTATTATGTTTCTAATTTTGTTTATTTGATCTTCATGTGAAACTATAAACGTTACATTACAAGCCTTTTATGGTACAGATTGAATGAGATTTTAAATTAAGAACTATGCAAATCTAATAAATGTTAATATTATATGATAGGGATAATTTGATTGACTTGATTCAAGGTATGTTGTAAACAAACGAGAAGAAAAACTGATATTTTATAAGAGAGTTTTTACTTTTTAACCGTAGAAGAAAAAATTATTAAAACAACTTTGCTGAATATTATCAGGATGGGTTTTGTGGAGATTTTAGAAATTTCACAGATTGAAATCATGAGTCAGTTGAAGCTAGACCACCATTGAAAACCTGGAAGCACTGGATGGCCGTTTCGTCCTAGTGTGGGACTCCTCAGCAGTGCGCGTCCACGATCTCGCACCACGCGGGGCTCGAACCCAGGACCTACTGGCTTCAGGCGCGAGCACTTAACTACTAGACCACTGAGCCGGCATTCGACGGTGTTAATGTCTAACTTCAACCAATCCACGAAGTTGCGCCACCGTACACCATTGTCTTCAGTGAGTTGTTATCTCACAACAAACCGGTTGAACTCCACTGGTAACGGCTTCTCACTAGAACTTCGGGAGTTTTTCCTGAAGTCAGTCACTAGTGAGCAGTCGATTATTATCAGAATGGGTTTTGTGGAGATTTTAGAAATTTCACAGATTGAAATCATGAGTCAGTTGAAGCTTCAACTGACTCATGATTTCAATCTGTGAAATTTGCTGAATATGTAATTCATTAAAGACTGAGAAAATCATACAGCAAATTAACAGATCGAAAGAACAATAGATCAATGGAGGCAAAATAAAAATCACTAATGAACTGATAGGTTATGAACTCATGTTGAATATGTGATGTTTAAGTATGGAAAAATATAAACGATAAAACAGTTAAACAAATAGTTGAGAGTATAACTAGCAGTAAAACGAGGAAAAAAACAACTAGAAAATTCGATTTCTTTTTTAAGTGGTTAGTTATAATTTGGATTTTATCATATATGAGAAAATTTCCGATGAGACTATGGACGACCTTTGAGCAACGTCAAAATTACCTTGAAAATGTCCACCTAGTAAATATGACTTAATGAGAGTTATAAAGCAGTGTGAGGAATTAGAATTATGATATACAGTTGATGGTTAGGATTAGGAATTGGATTTAGCGTTTTCGTCTGACATCAGCTATAATGGCGAAATAGTATTTAACCAAATGGATGAATGAATTTTACGCTAAAATTCAAGACATGTTATCTTAAATCTGATTGGTTCGTTCATAAATTATAGACTTGCCAAAATTTTCACTGGAGTTGTTAAATACAATCAAGACTTTATACCATTCATCATATTTCATATCTAGAAATTAAATAATTTGAAAAATAGGCTTAATATGAAACTAAAGTTAATTCAACAAACAATTTAAAACAAGATAATAAAGTTTTATAATTTGATTTAAATGGTTATTTAAGTAATTCTTGATAGCTGTTAAGATTTACTACAAAACTATTATTCCTTATCATAAAATACATCTATTCAATTTAAGATTAACGTTTTGTACAATCAACAATTAGACCTAAATTACAGTAAATATACTGTATTAGTTAAGGTGAATAAGACAAAGGAATCTCCGTTAAGATTATAACTTATTTACAAACATATGCACATAAAGAATAAAATATGTATCTGTGAAAGTGTTAGTTGTTATTTTAATCAAAAAAGCCCTTTGTTCTGATTTTACTTGCTTTTACTCACATTCACACTTGTATCCATTTGACTGACAAATTCCTATAATGAATAATAGTCTCAACTATCATGGATTTCTTAGTATTTTTTTAGTAAAACTCGTATTGATTTGTAAATGAATGAAAAAAACGTGAGCTGATTAGTTGATGTTCACATGAATTACATTTTATCCTATGATCTGAAAATAAATACTCATTGATTAAAGAGATAATGATAATTGAATATATTGATATATCAATTAGATATATAGAAAGTTGTCATTACAAAGAAATTGTCTAATCATCATTAGCTGAAAACAGTAAACATTCAACAAAAGATTTTTAACTTATTCATCCTGTTTTTTTGGTAAGACTTATTATTGTATGTCAGTGTCCGACTACTGTACTGCATTATGTAGATTTGTTTCTTACATAAAATATAGATTCAACCAACTTCTTCGATGAATGACAGAAACTTGTTTATCTAAAGACTAGTATCATTTAAAAATATAATTATTGTTCAACGTGTAAATATTTCTTTCTGTTAGCAAATATGATTACTATATACATTTGCTGTTCAGTGTTACTGTTTTGAAGAAAAGAATTCATGTTAACAGTGCTGTAATACTTATTTATTTCAATAGTTCAGATCATGACTCAGTTGAAACTAGACCACCACTGAAAACCTGGAAGCATTGAACGGTCGTTTCGTCCTATTGTGGGACCCCTCAGTAGTACTCATCGATGGTCCTTCCTCGCGAGATTCGAACTCAGGACCAGTGGAGTTTAACCAGGTATGTTGTAACATAATAACTCACTGAAAACAATTGTGGATGTGTCACTCAATTCCGTGGATTAGTCGAAGTTAGACATTAACACCGTTGCATGCCGGCCGGCTCAGTGGTCTACAGATTAAACATTCGCAAGCGAGACCGATAGGTCCTGGGTAAGAATTTCGCAAGGCGGAATCGTGGGTGCGCAGTGCTGAGGAGCCCCATACTATGACGAAACTGCCGTCCAATACTTCCAGGTTTTCCATGGTAATCTGGCTTCAATTGACTCATGATTTGAACTATTGAAATAAATAAGTATTACAGCACTGTTAACATGAATTCTTTTCTTCAAAACAGTAACACTGAACAGCAAATGTATATAGTAATCATATTTGCTAACAGAAAGAAATATTTACACGTTGAACAATAATTATATTTTTAAATGATACTAGTCTTTAGATAAACAAATTTCTGTCATTCATCGAAGAAGTTGGTTGAATCTATATTTTATGTAAGAAACAAATCTACATAATGCAGTACAGTAGTCGGACACTGACATACAATAATAAGTCTTACCAAAAAAAACAGGATGAATAAGTTAAAAATCAGACATGCAAAAAATAACCGACTTAAAAACGTTAACCTACATGTGATCATGTCATGCAGAGACAAAAATACAGACATATATATAGAATACTGTCCCTTTTGTGAAGAAAACTATCAAGTGCTTCATGTTTTATCTTTGATCAATCATCAGCTGCAAAAAAATAAAACTGAATAACTATTATTCAAGATGAATTCATGAATTATACTCCTGGAATTACGTAATTTGTCAGTAAATGAAAACTATAGAATTTATCTCATAAAATGGGAACTTATTACTGTGTTTTTTTCTAATACGTGTTACGTTAAATAGTATTGAAAACTTATCCAAATTTGTCACTCGAATCTAGACTCACTGTTACATAATTCATTTGTATCCACGTTTTTTTAAGAATCATTTTGAAGATCATGTGAATATTTATCACAGAATGTTGAAATGTTCTCAGTCCACTATAAAAGGGCTTTTCTAATGAATCGTTTGCTGACAGAACTCTCAAACTATCAATATTACTTAAGCTAATTATGTCACTGAGTAATGATAATCCAATGTTATATTTTCTAACACAGTATTAATTAAATTCTAACGGTCGAATTCGGTATAGTGGCTCACCATTTTCTGTCGTTACAAAGTCGTAGGAGATAATCGATAGTCCCTAAACGAAATGATTTATGGAAATGTCTATGACAATTGTACCGGGTAACATAAATCTGAATGTCTAATGCGGTATCATTTATTCTCAAGCCTACCAATTAATCCCTTATCAGCATAAAAACCTATCGATGTTGTTCATATCTTTGTATTTCATTATATTTTTCAAGGTGAACTGTACAAAATAAGAGGTAACTAAAACCTGATTAAAATTAAAAGCCATATTTAACTTAAATTCTGTTTAAGTCATTAGCTCTTAATCATATTTAGGTTAAAAGATCATATTTTGTAAGAGCAATTAACGTTCTATTTAGGTGATTAAAACACTACCATTATATGTGCTTCTTACTGTCTAATACATTGATATTCACTGTGTCATTCAATTTCACTACTTAATACTATTTTAGATATAACCTTGGAAGTAGACTGATATCAAGTGATGTCTTGTATAAACAATGAACTTATGAAATAAATGCTGTTCACCAGTTAATATGTTTTGATATATGAATATGCATTCCTTAAAAAAAAATATGGTAGATGTTGTAATTATTTTCTAAAAATTTATGAACCGTATAAACAATTATATTAAACTTTAAATCACTCAATATTATTTTTAATAATTAACATTCTCAACATTACCAGTTATTAAATTTAAAGCAGAAAACAAAATTTAACAACAGCAACAACAACAAAAGCGTGTGAGTGTGGTGGCTAAAGAACACATTACGTCGGGAACTAGAGGTAGATATGAAAAGGATGAATAACAACTGGAAAGAGCTGGAAAGGATTGCCCAGGCTAGGGGTGGATGTAAAGTGCTGGTGAGCGGCGTACACCCCTCCACGAGGAATAACAGTCAATCAGTCAGCTACAACGTAGGACCAGGCACATATGTGAATCGGTCGAAGCTGCTGAACCTCATTAGCATAACAAGATGAACACCGGATTAATAGAAGTGGTTAATCCAGTGGTGGTAATATATAAAAGAAAGATTGTATATAATATTATATATATATACAACCGAACAGTCTGCATGTACGAACATGGCTCAGACTGGAAGTTAGTGACTTCAAGATCTGATGCCACGTTTTGGTTTGGTCGCCTCTAGCTTTCTTCCAACCATCCCCAACACTGGTCAGCATTGCACGCCGTGGTAATAGGTGGTCAGGCATACACAACACGCAGTCCAACCATCTCAGTCGATAAAGATTCACCTCATCAACTGATTTACCATCATTTCCTAATACCCTACGTCTAACCACACTATTACTTATTCGGTGGTCCCAACAGCTGCGAGCAATATTTTTAAGACATCAATGGAGTAAATGGAGTTATGAATTTATTGATTAATCAGATTAATGTTAAGTTAAATTTTTACTATTATAATTATTAGTTGACTATTTAAGTAATAACATTCAATGTAATATATTCCAAAAAAATAATAAAAACTCAATAGTTGAAATCATAAGCCAGTTGAAGCAAGACCACTATGGAGAACCTGGAAGCATCAGACGGCCATTTCGCCCTAGTATGAGACTCTTCAGCACTGCGCACCCACGATTCCGCCTTGCGAAATTCAAACCCAGGACCTATCGATCTCGTGTGCGAACACTTAGCCGGCCGGCATGCAACGGTGTTAATGTCTAACTTCAACCAATTCACGAAATTGCGCCACCGTACATCATTGTCTTCAGTGAGCTCAACTGTCTCATGATTTCAACTATTGAAATTACTGAAATCTCCACAAAAGCCCTTCTGATAATAATAAAATCTCGTTATTTTTTTGGAAAAAAATATTGCCTACTAGTTCCATAGAAATATATTCGTTTGTTTTTCATTAGAAAAACACCCAGAATAAATTAAATTCTTTATTAATGAATATCGATTTATGCGTTCATTAATATTTCATTTCCAATGTAGACAACTTCTTTATAAAGTTAAAATAGGACAATATTATCATGAAAAATTATGATATAAGAGAATTTTACAACTTACATCATTAAATTGACTTTATTTGTTAGATTTTGATTGAGATCATGAACCGATTAATGTTAGAAAACCATTGAAAACCTGGAAGCACTGGGCGGCCGTTACGTCCTATTATAGGACTCCTCAACAGTGCGCACTCACGATACCATGTCTCGCGCACGAGAATGAAGACCCTGGGTTCGAATACCGCGAGCGGAATCGTGAATGTGCACTGCTGAGGAGCCTCATAATAGGACGAAACGGCCTCCCAGTGCTTTCAGGTTTTCAACGGTGGTCTAACAGCAATCGAAATATTTCATTGGAGTAAAGGATACTGTAGTGTTTATTTACGATTCCACTAGGTTTTAAATGTTATCCAAGGTTAATTCATGGTATAAAGTACAAAAATATAAATTCAAAGAAAAAAAAGAAAGAAATATTTCATTGTAACTATACCTTCATCATGGATTTAGAGGAACAATATGTGTTGATTTTACTAGTGAATATAAAAATCAATATCAGTCATTTGTTGGTAAGTCAAATGACAGTATATATCTTAGTTTAGAATAATATATAAAATGTTTCGTAGGTTATTAATAAACTAGAAGAAAAAGTCAATTGGTTAATAATTGTAAATTGTCGCATAAATATGGGAATTAAAAAAACTGTATACGTGCCGCTTGTTTAAATAAACTAGAGCAATGAAAAAAAGGCAATATAAACATTAGTGAATAGAGTAAATGAAAGTCATTAACGTAATAACATGTTTTATAATTCTTAAAGTTTAAAATTCATATTACATATTGAATGTTTCGATTTCATGTTTATTTTCTGTATACTAATTCATTTTAAAACTATTTAAAGAAGAATGGTTTCAAATAAGTGTTATATCTAGTAGGTTTGTGCCCTTATCAATGGATAACATAATGATATCGTTAATTAGAGAACAGTGACTTATTGAACGGACCATTGACGCATAAAACCTGTACGAGCAGTTTTGAGTCCTTATCGATCTTGCTTCTGCTTAGCCCAACCAGTTAAATCCAGAACACCAATCTCAGCCTCTGCAATATGAATCATTTATTTGAAACATACTAAGTTTATCTATCAACCAAACAGACCACATTGTACTATAAAATATGAAACAACATTTGTACAAGATTTAGCCAAATGTGGCTGTGAATAAGGGAGATAGTAATTGATAGACAGGGCATAACTCAAGAATGGTAAGTCGTGTAATAAAAGCTCATATGTCATAGTAAAGCTTATGATAAGAGAAACACGAATATGAATAGTTTAGTCATTTAATAATTATACGTATAGTATAGGACCAGAAATAGATTCCAACTATTACCATTCATTATTCTCATTGGGATATAACAATAATAATAATAACTTTTAAATCATAAAAGTTATTACAGTTATTTATCTAGCAAGAAAAGTTCATTCTGTAGTTATTGTATAACAGACGATACAGTTAAAAATGAGGATAAGAAAGGATTGGAAGAAAACCTTCAAATAACATTTTGTAGGAAACTTACCATCAACATATATGGTGTAATAATCAGTTACGATATGCTCGACAGTATTACTGAAGATAGATTAGTGAATAGTCTGCTAAATTTATACAGGAATTTTTATACTGAATTTATATAATGAAAGGAAAGCTTGTACAACTTATTCAAGTGCTCATTCGTTAAGCTACTTAATAAGCTAGACATCTCAGTAACCATATACACACTCTTATAATCCGAATTGAAGTTTATTTTATATATGAATGCTAATGATACTACCACATATCTGTCCAACCTAAAGTAAGTACATTGAAGTTTTCATTTAATGGTAGAAGTTAGAATACTTAAAGTCAATTAATGGTCAACGGAATATAACTGATTTTAGGGGTTAATCGAAAATACACTGATTAACTTCTAGTAGTAGGTTAATGTAATTAATCCAAGCTTACAATTGAATTATCCCTTATTTAACTAATTAAGTGATAATATGTTATAAAAACTAGTTTGTTGAGTTATATCGTTTCAATGTTTTGAAATAAAATCATCTTCCTTAAGGTCATTAATAAACTTGGCAAATAATAATCATTAAGGATGAAAAGATCTCGGAATTATATTTTCAGAAACATTTAATATAACCTACTATAGTGAAGGAGAACACAGGTGAGGACAACCGAATTATCTTTAGCACAAAATTAGAGTTACTTGGCAAAATAGAAAAACCATACTATAATACTTAATTTTCAAAATGTTCAATAATTGTCTCGAACTTTGTTGTTCTTGCACTTCCATACTAATTGCTTTCTACTCCCACTCTTCGTTTCTTGATCTTCTCTATCTTCTGCTGCCAAACATTACATTCCTGACTAATGTTATATACTACTTATATCAATATAAGTAGCACGCACCACACTACTAGTTTATTTCTTTGTATGAATGTTTACGTGTAGGCTATATCATAACTTATTAATGCCATAAAGATAAACATTAGTTATAAGTCACGTTCTTGTTAAACATAACATACCCTTACATTTAATAACAATAATAATGGCTAGATATTTTCTAAACAAAATGTTTTCAAGTTTCTAGTCATAAATTATTACTCATAAAGAAATCTCTAATATAGTTGGATAATTTTTAAACTGTAATGTGAAACTAACTATTAAAGTATCCATCAATAATTAAATAAGCATTGAATTTCTAATGTAAATTAACGCTTAATAAATTTGCAAGCTAAACTACTAAGATTGTTAATTACAAATGTCACCAAAAAAAACAAAACAACGACCGATTATATACTCACCACATTCAGTGCATATGATTATGATGACCTGCTTTAATTCATCTACTGATCAATGAAAAGTGTATCTTATATATAAGTATGACTGATACCATTATTTGTTTATTTTTCATTATTCGGTATGTTCACATACTTTCAGCTTCCTTAAAAAGGTCGTTAATTGTAATGAACCACTTTTTTTACAAATACAACATTGAGCTGAACTCATAGAGTAAGGAAAGGAAAGTAAAAGATGAAACATAAATTATTTCACACTTTTCAATTTCTATAGTCTTATTATGAGCTAGTAGGATTTTCATTGCAAATAACTATAATGTGTGGTTTTTTTTTAGGATTTTAAAACATCATCATTAGTTTAAAACTTATTGTACAAACACTTCTATATCTGTAGTCATGGTAATATTTACGTGTTAACCTTTAGTCGAGAAAACTAAACTTGCTTAGATAAATAATGATAACAAATTGAATTAAGTTTACTGTATACTGAGGCCAAATAATAATCATTAATTTTATTATCAATGAATGAAGTCATGTAATTAACTCTCTAGAATAACTTACTTTATTCTGATTAGTGTCAATGATCAAAATAAATAGTTGTGGTTAAAATTAACATGGTCATAAGTATAAAAGTTATCATTGTCCTATTGAATTACACTTTACATTACAGAGTAAACAAATAATGAGGACATTGATTTTTCTAGAAAACACTATTGAACAATAATAAAACTGAAGTTTGTGCAAATACTTTATTCAGTATTTGTTTAATGAATAAATAGAAATTTTGAGAGAGTGAAGTTTTGTATCATTTAGTTAAGAGAAATAAATGTTTATGAGAGAATTTCGTTACAGAACAATTATTTGTTTAATGATATACCTTATTCAAATGTTCAAAATATCGATTCCTGATTTGCTTAAATTCACTCATACATTGATTATAGCATCTGTTGAGGAGTCCCAAAACAGGACGAAACGGCCGTCCAGTGCTTCCAGGTTTTCCATGGTGATCTGACTTCAATTGATTCATGATCTCGACTATTGAAATTATAAAATTTTGTTGAGAGACAATGGTGGATTTATCGCTCAATTCCGCGGGCTGGTTATAATTAGACATTAACACCGTTAGATGCCGGCCGGATCAGTGGTCTACAGGTTAAGTATTTGCACACGAGATCGATAGGTCCTGCGTTCGAATCTCGCAAGGCATGATCGTGGATGAGCACTGTTGAATGGTCCTATAGTAGGACGAAACGGCCGTCCAATGCTTTCAGGTTTTTCATAGTGGTATAGCTTCAATTGACTCATGAACTCAACTATCAAAATCAATAAAATATTTGTTGCCGAAAATGTTAGTGTACTACCAGCCAAGATGACAAAGTTGTGACGGTATTTCATCAAGAGTTTTATTCTTGTCGTACCAGATTTATTAACCCTTAAAACACTCAGATTTCTTTTACTCACTATTTAAAGTATCAATAAATATTTAAATTGCATGCACTACCTAACAGAGAACAACATAATTGAATAAATAAAAGCATTCGTAATCATAATGTATTAGATTAAAGATTTATCTATTAGAATCACTTATCAGCATCTTAGTATTATGGTCATTGTGTATTCACTTAATGTGTCATTGTGTGCACATCTCAACTTATAAATATAAACGACTGCAAATACATATTATTTATTTTCAGCTTGATCCAGTTTCAGTTCGATTAAGAACAATCGAGATCAATCAGCTGGAAATTTTGTATTTTTTTAATGTCTATTGAAAAGCAGTGATTATTCAATAAAATACATTTATCATGGTAAAAACAGTAATAAAAAATAAGCTCTCTGATTGATTGAACTATTTCAAAGGTTTTTTGTCATAAATGCTGATGATCAGTATGGGTAAGAGTACATCTTAGAAGTATTTATTTATTTATCCATTAGATGTAATTTTATTAAATCTTGAAGCTATAGACTAGTTAGTACCAAATTCATTTCATTCAATCATAATTCAAATATAGTCTTTATTATCACCGACCTGATGTTAAATGGCTCAGTTTAACTGAAGTGAAAATTTACAAATCCTTTAAATGAACCACATTTTGTCGTTAGTTACACTTTGTCTAGTAGTATTTGATATACGGGAACGGATCTATAAATGATTAACTTTTCGAGAAAAGGAATATTTTTGATACAAATTTACGGTAGTAAAATATCGATGAGCACACTTAAGCTCGATTATATTTAATCATGCTGAAAATTATTCAACTTAAACTTCAAGTAGTCTAATGATCCCCCTTTTTTAAAAAAAAATGATGCCTGAAAATTCTTTTCATAGCTAATAATTAAGAGTTATTTACCGTAGAAACTATTTTTTTCTCTTTTTTTAACAATTAGCTAGTCTGAAGGTGTAGAATTCTGTGTAAATGAATTACATTTATTCATAACTCACTTATGAAATAAGAGAAAAGTAAAGAAACGAAAGATCCAGAGAAATTACAAACTTTCAAGAATAAGATAGAAGTAATCACTTTATTTCAAGACAAAACCTGTCACTTTCACAAAAATTCATCTTAACTCATTATATTAAATCTTTATTTTTAACCAGATTATCTCTCGTAGGTCTGAATTAAAAAGCCTTATCAAGATAAAAAATAAGTCCGTTTTACACATAATATTTTTTTCTTTTGCAATGTAGAAATATCAATAGTAACACATAAATGAGAAAATAAATGTAAATGAAGATTAGACGGAAGCTAGAAAAAGAAAAGCATAAATCCAGTCAAGTATTATGCATGCTTAATCAATGAAAGTAGAATAGAATCAAAAAATTGTTCAGTTAGATACATTTCCTATGGATTTCATATTAATCAATACTTATTGTAAATAATTAATCATTTTATTCATAATCTCAATACAAAACATTCATGCAATTTTCACTAACTTGTCCATGCTTAGAAACTAAACTACATTTTGAACAGATTTGGTAATCTCAGCGTTGTTAAACGAACATAGTAGTATAATCCATTCTACTTCTATTCTCCTATTGATTTATATATTTTTTCCATTCGATACTGGCATTAAGAACACACAGGGTTTTATATTGAATCAAACCCCTCATTAATTACAATGATATTTGTTGTTTATTCAATGATCAGTTTATTCAAATACCAAATTGAATCAAGATTTCTTAATATGTAAACACTAGTTATCTTTATGATGCACACTAATGTAGAGATTAAATATACAATATTAGAAAAATTATTTACAAATAAATATGATGACATGAGAATTGATACAAAGATCAGAGTTGATTTAAATCATGAAATAATATCACTCACAAAACAGTTGGTGTCCAACCAACATGCACAAGCAAGTGGCTATCAGGACTTGGTAGCTAAGTGGATAACGGGGTGAGAATATAATTTATGGACGATCTTTGAGCAACGCTGAAGTGACCATGAGAATCCTCACGTAATCACTAGGGTCAAATGAGGGTTATAAACCAGTGTGAGGAATTAGAATAATGATATACAGTTGATGGTTAGGATTAGGAATTAGATTTAGCGTTTTCATCATGAACTGACATCAGCTATAATGCCGAAATAGTATTTAGCCAAATGGATGAATGAATTTCGCGCCAAAATCCGAGACCTCTTATCTTACACCTGATTGGTTCGTTCATAAATTATAGTCTCCGATAGCGCGATGGCATTTGAAGCGAACGGCACTGGATGAATAAATGGCTTTTTTATAGATGGATATGTACGTTAGAGAAATACATAACTATAGACCTGATATCACAAGATACTGCTTAGAAGTAATAGAACATGAAGTAGGTCTTTGACCAGATAACACATGAGTACAGACTCTCTAATAATGTGTGACAGTTCACTGACTTATTCATAAAACAACGAAGTTTACAAATGAAACAAGATGGTTTTTTATATTATGCGCAAATACTATAAGAAGTCATGAATACAAACTTTTACAGTTTAGAACCCGGATGAATGGACCATTTAATTTCCATCAATTTTTTGTGGTTCTTCAAATAGTCATTATTCACAAAAAAACAGTTTGCTTTAAAAAATTGGACATTTTAAAAGAATGAAGCTGAATAACTGTTATACTGGTTAAAACTATCTACAAGCTATGAAGTCAATCAGTAAGTGCTCAACAAACTTCATTTAGTACATTCAATTGATGTTATTTTACTTGTATCTTCCCATTGTTATTTACGACTGCAATTTATCAACAGGTACATCCAGCTGACGAGTCCCAAATGGGACAGAACACGCGTCCTGGACTCCACTGCTAGCCACTAATAATCTTTATTTAGTACATATTTAACTGAGATGAGTGCATATGAATTTCAGGTGTCAATTCCTTAGATAGAACAAAATCACAATTTAGTTGTAACAATCCCAGTATATGAGAATCTAATATTTACTAAATAACTTAATAATGGTAAAGTGAATGAAAAGTTTTAGTAAGAATGAAAGTTTTATTTAATTTTCAATAGATATTCAAATAATAATTGAACAATAAAATTAATTCACAATTAAACATTGTAAACTGAACTTATTTCCGAAAAAAACAAAATTCGATGAGTCAATTACTGTGTAGGTTTTGTTTAAATTCTTATAAAAGGTATCAATCACATGAAATTGATGTTTGATTTAACGCCAAATGTATTCACATAAATTATTTCAAGTCAAATTATTAAGTATATTTAATGTTGACTAACATTTTCAAAACTCAAATATTTTTTAATGATAAAAGTCGAGTGAAAGCAATCAGTTCAATTCAGTCAAGCTTAGGTAGAATATAGACAATACTTCAACATAAACTTTAGTATTGGATAAATGACAGTGATTTCATGCAACTCTATGTAAACTAGTTCATATATACACATATATAAAGAGAAGAAATCATCTTACACAATTTTGATTGATGAGGTATCTATTTAAAGAGTTCCGAAAACATTTGAAGTTCCAAATTCAGGTTAGTATAAATGGTAAACAACTATGGTTCTTTTTTATAGCTTCATCTATAATATAAATAAGTCATGAGATCATTCTTCAATAAAAATTTCAACATCCAATTTATCAACTATCAAGAAGATATTTTCAAGTTTAGGAAAACTTTAGCTAACTCAAAATATCTACTATACTTTTAGTAATCTTTATGATTACAGTTAGTTAATTTGATCATTTTTGATATAGTGAACATGGGCAAAAAATGTGTGTAGATCAAAGAGAATCACATTTATTTTATTTTCATTAAACCAATCATATTTAAATACATACATTTTAAAATATCGTTTAATAATAATAATCATAACTAACCTCAGTCCAGTAAGTATCAGTAATGATATGATCTTCTGTTGTCTCACTAATATCTTCTATTGAAGTGGTAATATTATGGATAGATTTTGTAGTTGTCATTTTCAATTCATTGTCATGAATTTGATCAGTATTTACATTTTTCATTGTTACAAACAAATAAAAATAAGATAATTGTTATTAGAAATAACTATTAATCACAATGCATTGAATGCAGTAACTATTCTAAAAGAAAAAAAAAGAACTAAAAGTGTTTATTTTGCTATTTATTATTGTAATTGGATGTCTGCCAGATAAAATTCTGTAATAGTTTTAGTCTAGTGTGCAGTGTAATAGGCGTTCTAATAACAGTGTTTCATATATATATATATATATATATATATATATATATATATATATATATTCTAAGTTGGTCTCCTATTGGTCAACTTATCCATAAATATTGATTATAACGACCACATACTTTAGCATAAAACTGCTCTATTCATAAATATATACATGATTACTTTGTATAAAGAACTCTAAATGAAGTAAAAAAATTTAACGCTTTAAAGATCTTGTTTTATACTTATTTATTTGAGAATATTGAAAATAATTGTAAACAATAAGTTTAATGATCAAAGCTAAACTCTTTTTTAAACTAATTGAAGTATAACTCACTTGATATTGTTTTCACAGTATGCACATATGCCAATAAGAGACTGATCAATTTCAGTCCTAAAAAACATCAATGGGAAGATTCAAGTAAAAACAATATCAAGTGAGTTAAACTTCACCCCATTGCACAAGCAAGTGGTTAACAGGACTCAGTAGCTAAGTGGATAACGCGATGGCGTTTGAAGCGAACAGTACTGAGTTCGAGTCTCAGAGTGAACATCAACTCTGAGATGCAGGTACATCCAGCTGACGAGTTCCAAACAGGACGAAGCGCGCGTCCTGGATTCCACTGCTAGTCACTATCCATCTTTGCTTATAATTGAAGTATAATATACAATAATGGAAACTGGTTTTATTTTGATAAGGAGATGAAATTTTGAAGAAAAAAACTAGTCTACTGATTAATTACAATTAGTTGTGTTAGCATTTTTTCATCTCGTTACTATTGATGCCTCTTTTCAAAGGATATATGAGTTTAATCAGACTGTTGATCAGGATTGATGTAAAGTTTTATGATTAGAACACTACATTATGTATTTCCACTTTGTTGATTGTAATTCATAGCAGTTTTTATAAAGGTGCAAAGTATATGTCTGTTCTTAATATGATTATTTCCACAAACAAAATTCACGAAAATATAACATTTAAGTTTTGTAAAATTTCGCTCATTTTAGTTAATTAAATTATCCTCTCTTAGAGAGATACTTCTTTGTCTCATTGATTCACTGTTCGAACCATATTTACATCACTATTAACATAGTAAAAAAACTACTTATCTGTACGTGACGTATATATGGATTAGAAGTTTAAAGTTGATTTTCCTTTAGTATTCAAACTGATAGGGGCTTATGCAGACCTTCATAAATCTTAATGGCAATTAATCATCTACTCTCTAATGACTGACTTTGAGTGGTAATTACGGAGTTCCGGTGAGAAGCTGTGACTAGTGAAGTTCGATTACATTGAATGTCGAACAGTCATCCATCAAGTACTTTGGGAAATGATTACACTATCTCATGAATTGATTGACGTTAAACATATCATCTATGGCATGTCGGCTCAGAATTTGCTTCTAAATTCGATCCCTGGTGACGTGGTTATGGATGTGCACTTTTTGGAGTCCCATACTAGAGAGAAATGGGTATCTACTGCCTCCTGGTGTCCATTGTCTATTTAACTAAGTTCATTCTTCGATGTCATTACTTTTATTTGATCTCCATATACTACGCTTTCCACATAAAAGTAATATGTTTGTCCTTACTAATTTTTATTTCACAGCAGACTAAAAAGTTGTTTTTTCAAAAAAGTATAAACTTTGGTTCAATTTAAATTGGTATATTGTGTGCTGTACGGTACATTGATTGATTTACCAAACAAATGTTTATATCTTTGGTTATGGCAAACAAATAACTACTAAATCTCATTGGTCACACGTCTATTATGATTTAGTCAGGTTACTCAATGACGTTGAAATATATTGCTCAGCAAGCATGAGAAATTCTGCTATTAGATGTGTGGCATTATGAAGAAATCATAAATCGGTTGATGAGTGTATTAAATGGTTGAAACGTGTGATATGAGTGTTTAGCCAATCCAAATTGCAGTGCACAATACAAGTTTATGTAGGAGTAGCCGTGAAGAAAGCTAAAAGTAACCAGACAAATAAGTATCACCGATCCATGAATTCTTTAAACAGGCTGAGATTCTGTTATCCCGGTTGTGACTACCATGATAATTACTTTCTTATGTTGAACACCCCGAACCGTATGTCTCATGTGTTCCATTGACGAAAATGCAATGATACTTCATTTTCATTTTAATGTCAAATCTTGATATTATCCCATACTTCTCAATTCCTGAATTCATTTGTTACTTTCATACTATATTTTTATGTCTAGCCATCCGCCACCCTCTTGGGATTAATTTGTGAGTAACTAATTGTAAAACAAGAATTAGTATAAGGAGAAAAAGATTAGTCAATAACTAATCAATTCGATGAAAAATTATTAATTTCAGACTGTTTTTCTAATGATTTTTTTCCATGTAAAATATGAAGATGAACTGTTGATTGTCACTTAGCTTTAAACTTCAAGTGACACGTTGATCCGTTAAATAATGGTTTGCTTTGTATAATTGTTTTAGTACAACAGTATCGAAGAAACAGTGGTTTGCAAGTTATATTGAAGTGAGTAACTTTGATGTTTTAAACATTTCGATTGACTACGAAAATATTTTTTTCGTGTTTCTGCTTTTTATAGATCATGCAACGTAGCAACTGGTTGGTTTTCGAATTACTCAATGTTAATTTATAATTGTTATGTTATTATATAATTATTACGCAACGTATCCACTTGATGACTATTATTCTAAATCATATATATATGAAATTTCTTCGCTCGATAATTATCTAAAGGATAATGTTGTGTAATGTTTATTACCAATTAACCAGGCAAATATTAGCTAATTTAATCCAAATAAATGATATCCTATAATTACTTAGTTTTAAGCGATATCAAGTCATATGTCCCTTGGTGTCAAGTGATTTATGATTAAACAAAAATAAATAACAGCGATTGTATCATAATCACATTTACGAGGAAATTTAAGAACCCCTGTGAACGAAGACGGTATGAATGGTTGAATAAATGGTAATAGTAAGCGCTGGTAGCTAAATTTGTGTAAATCAATGTATATATTTTCAATATTTATTAATTATATAATTGATTTATAGTATTTTGATATTGATCAAAATTTCCTACGCAACAACTTATTCTATATATTTTCGTGTTCGTAAATCTCGATTAATTCTTCATAGATCTGTTACTCAGGCTGCACAATGAACGTACTAATTATTTGTAGATGATGATTTATGGTGAGTTGTGAACTTGAGTTGCAAGCACATAATCATGCAAGTTTCAAGTCCACTATTATGTAAAGTACGTGATTGTATTTTCAATGTTCTGATTGGTATTTAGGGGGACAGGGTAATACATTGTGTGCACTAATAGAATATTGATAATCTGAGTAACTTCGCTGCATGTGTCACAATTAGCGTGGGCTTGACAAAGAACACTGAATTTTTGTTTAATATGTCACAACTTTGTTTCAGGGACTGAATATGCTAAGAATGTTATTGTTTTTAAAAAAAACGGCTTGAATAATGCTAGAATCTAAAATACTTATTTGAAATTATATACTGAAAGACGTTTTATTTGTATACTTTATCTCAGTTTCCATTGTGTTTTTAAGTGTCACAGGGTGTTACAAGTCACGATTATATTCACCATTTACCAATCGTTTCATTGATAACTCCGTGAAATTCTTGATATAATTGTAAACAGGAGAAAATCTTTGGAAAAATTTGATTGTGGTTAGGGGTCCTATATAGAATTCGGCATCTGGATTTACCTGATAGCAGTGTTCATTTTTATTACCTCTGTGAATAACAAAGTAGTGTTCGAAGCGAAAGATACTAGATTACTATGTGAAAATTAACACTAGAATACAGGCATATGTAGAGCTAACTAGAAACTCATATTATGAATTGGAGTAATAGCTCCAACACAACTTTGCTATAACTTTAGAATAAATGAAATTACTGGGACATTTCAATTTTGATCCAAATATGTCAATAGAGACTGATCAAATTCAGTCCTTAACAAAAACAATAAAAAATATAAGGGTTTTTGTGGAGACTGTAGTAATTTCAATAATCGAAATCATGAATCGATTGAAGCTAGACCACCATGGAAAAACTGGAAGCACTGGACGACCGTTTCGTCCTATTGTGGGACCCCTCAGAGGTTCGCATTCACGACCTCGCCACACAAGACTCGAACCCAGGACCTATCAGTCTCGCGCGCGAGCGCTTAATTAATGGAACACAGAACCGGTCGGCATTCAACGGTGTTAATGTCTAACTTCAACTAACCCACGAAATTGAGTGACTTTTACAAAGAAAAACAAACAGTTCTTGTTAAAAAAGAAGATAGCGAATTCCAAATTAGTCAAAATCTTTCCGTTTAAGGTGTATTACAAAATAACAGCTCATTTAAAATGGGTTATTTGTTAGACCACCAAAGTTGTATAACAACTGCATACTGAAAAAAAAATTTTTAATGGCTAAACTGAGACATGGCATTGACCAAGCAAATTATAACATGCTAAAAAATTTTTATTCTGCTTTCTGATTGATATGCAAAATTAATTGCGAAATTGATAAAGCAGACAGTGATTAATTAATAATGAACAATTGTGAATGATTTAAATCTTGTTTATTTCACACCAACAGTTAACGAGTATTCACTTTTTAAGTAAAATTAGGTGATCGGTAAGTTCTGGGTTCGAATCTCGCGAGGAGGGATCGTGGATGCGCAATGCTGTGGAGTCCCACGATAAGACGAAATGACCGTCCAGTGCTTCAAGGTTTTCTATATTGGTCTAGCTTTAATTGACTCATGATCTGAACTATTAAAATTACCATAATATCCACAAAACCCCTTCTAATAAAATTACTTGACATTTGGTTTTTTTGGAAAGAGTTGAAACTCAACCAAAGTTTAAACTCTACATTATCTAGTGTACTTTGTATCTTAAACATTTTAATAATCTAAATCATAGTTATTTTGCATTACTGATATAAGTTTAACTATACGGATATATTCATATATAATTATTAAATGTGATACAAGATTCTAACTAACCTTACACTTAAATCAGTATTTATATTGTAAAGAGAATCATTAAACCAGTTCATGTTATCAATCTTATCTTATATTCACTATTTCCTAATTTATTTTCTCGCTTTCATGTAAACCTATTATAAAAACGTTGTTTGTATGTTTACAGTTATACATGTTATGCTTGTTATTTACTACTGATTATTATCCATCCCTGTATATTTTAACATGTTACTGTTACAAACATAAGCCAGTATTAAAACAAGATAAACTATTTTAAATGGGATTTGTTTTAATTATGTTGAAGTGTAGAACAAAGTTAATCATTATAACTATAAGTAATCATCATATATTCATGTATATGATTTATTTGTAATCTGAGTGTGAATTAGAGACCATAATATAAGATTATTCACTAAAAAATATCAATAAATATCAGAATGGGTTTTGTGGAGATTCTTAGAAATTTCACTGGTTGAAATCATGAGTCAATTGAAGCTAGACCACCATGGAAAACCTGGAAGCACTGGACGGCCGTTTCGTCCAAGTATGGGACTCCTCAGCAGTGAGCATCCATGATCCCGCTCCCCGCAAAATTCGAACCCAAGACCTATCAGTCACGCCAGGCGCTTTACCAACCAGACCACTGAGCCGGCCAGCATGCAACGGCGTTAATGTCTAACTTATACCAATCCACGAAGTTGCGCCACCGTACACCATCGTCTTCAGTGAGTTCCTATCTCACAACAGACCTGGTTGAACTCCACTGGTAACGATTTCTCACTAGAACTCCAGGAATGTTTATTGAAGTCAGTCACTAGTGAGCAGGTGATTATTATCAGAATGGGTTTTGCGGAAATTTTTAGAAATTTCACTGGTTAAAATCTTTATAAATAAACAGGCTTATTAACAGTTTTCATTAGATGTGCATAAATATATATATATATATATAATTAGCACCATTCAACCAAAGTAACATAGAGATTTTGAGCCTAAACTATTTAGAATTAAGAGATAAAATGAGAAATTAACCTTTAACGTCTAGTTGAATCTCTTTTTAGTGAAAACGCTAAATAATAGGTTGCGTTAATGAAATCAAGTTCAAATTGAAATATCTGTTAATCAGTCAGTAATTACTGGACATTATTATGCTTTGTGAAATCAAACTGAAAATGTGTACATTATCCTTAACTGTTTCATCAGTATCATTTTTCGTACATGTTGCGTTTTCTACCTCTGTATTATGAAGAAAATATCGTAATGTAATCTTTGACATTGTTTTCTGACTAAAGTGCCACTAAATTTCTTAAATTGACTTTAATTTTCATCGTTTCTTGGATTTAAACAGAAATAGGTTGTTGGTAGCAAACTTTCTATTTTGAAAATACTTTACATTTTGCACTGACTATCTGGAATTCAAGGTTTATGACCAGACTAATACTGTTAATTTACTGAGCTATAATTCATTGATTCACATTTAAAGTGTTAGAAGTTTGCAAAAGTAGGATATCACAGGGTTTTCTAGATTTTCATTCAATTTGTATTTCTAAAATAACCTAGTCAAATAACTCAGATAAAGCTGATGAAATAGTAAGTTAATTATATACCGTAAACGTTTATTTCAGTACATCATATATTTTAAAGATGGTCACATTAAAAGTAAATGTGTGTTATATTACTGAAATCACAGGGAATAATCATGAGTGATAACTTCATATAAATTTCTTGATGAATCTGTTATAGACAATTTAATTATTATATCATTTTTTAGAAGGAGTGCATTAAGTGGTTTTCATTCAAGAATTCTCACTTTGATTTAATACTACTCACGTGTTGTTTGGTTTAATTTTGATCAGATGACAAAAATCTGTTCATCATTTGTGTTCAAAGCTGAGGCATGATACTATATTTTCAAGGTATTTTCTGACTAGACCGCTTTTTCTTAATCTCGGCACACTACTAATTACTTATGAAAGTAATATATTCGTCTTATTCAATATTTAAATGAAAGCTGTTAACTCGCATATAATCGACACAAGACACGTAAGGTTACTTTCAAGAGTAAATACCTAATATTATCCGACTTGCCTATGTTTCAAGAACTCTTTCTTAATATATAGTTGTTCGCATTATTAAGGCTGAAATTATATATATATATATATATATATATATATATATATATATATATATATATATATATATATATATATATATATATATATATATATATATATATATATATTTACATATTCAAAAATAATTACGGAATCTATACCACTTTACCTTCATGATCATGGCTAATAAGAAGAGAGGACATAAAGAAAAATCAACAGATATTATTTCAACAGATTTCGTTCATGAATTGCTTTAAACAAACTTTCGTCACAAAGTTATGGATAATCTAAAGAATATGATCAACGTGGAAGATGTAATTGAAGATGACATCATGTTTGACTACAGAATAGATGTGACATAGTGAGGCATTTGAGTTTGACTCAAATATTTTTCAGTTGTCGCTTACCGTAGAAAGTCGTTGTTGTCATATCTAAGTGAAGATTAAATTACAGGCAACTTCTGATAACTATTAATCGACTAATATTATATATACATTCCCATTGTATAAATGTTCAGTAACTAGATTATGTATATCTATATTACTCGTATTCTAAGCTTCATTCCGACCTATAGATTATTATTATATGATTAACTGTTCTTAAATCATGTTCAGTTTTTGGATTATAGTCTCGCATGCTCACAGTCACTATTTGGCTTGATCTTGCATGAATGTTATTTCCTAATTTATGGTGTGATGTATTGTGTTTGGCTGGTACATAAATTAAGTATGTTTGAAATAAGTGATTCGCATATTGGAAGCTGTTATTCTCATTCTGTAATCAACTGGACGAGCTAGGCGAGCAAAGGACTAACAAGGACGCTAGGCTGATCAGACAGGTCGATCGTCATTGGTTAAGCACAGTTGTAATATTGAATAATTCGTATTTCGATTGGTGAATAAATCATGTGATAATAAGCCGGGTTTGAAGTCAAACAGTTGTGGTTTTAACAAAACCATAGGACTTAACACCAAGATTTAGTATTTTCATGATAAGAAGGCTTTGTACCAGGAATTTTTATGGAGTCTTCTTCTTAACCTGATAATCTACTTATTTTTGAAACCAAATGTACAGTTTTAAAACCTATTATACCGGTACATTATTGGTTTTAATCATTAACCAAATTTTTTTATTCATAATGTGTATTTTTAACTGAGTTGTTTGAGTGGACGAAAAATATTGATAAATAAATATTGTTAAATAACTCATAATCAATTGATTGGCCTTTGTTTACATACTTGAAAGTTTTACATTCCATAACATGAACAAAACTGAAAGTATTGTCATAATATGATTTGCGAAATATTGTACAGTATATGAAAAGCCTGTATAAGTATAGGGTTTTGGAGCTTGTTAAAGTTCGTCGAGATTATGAACTGACCTACGTTAGATTATCATTGAAAGCTTAAAAGCACTACACGGAGGTTTCTTTCTGGTATCAGACTTTCCATTGGTGTAAATCTATGACCTGAGGATCCTATGCCTTCGTTCTTGAGTGAATCTTTAACTTCTAGGTCACTGGGCCGACATCCAAAGGTTTCAATGTAGAAATTAATTTGTTACACAACATCGTGCGGTCAACTATAAACTTATCCGGTAGGGGGACCGTCTCATGCACGAGATTAACTGTGCTAGAGTCGCGTATGCACGCCTCCGGAGAGTCCTTTACCAGGAGTAAACAGTCGTCTAGTACCTCCAGGTTTTCAATGGTGGTCTTATATAGATCATCTCATGATTTCAGCGAAACATTTATGTGTTAAGCAGTGGCCTGGGAAATCCGGATGTTTTCAAATAGTTTATGTGTACAGAAATGTTAATTTACGTCTTTTCAGTCGTTTAATCACTGTGCGAATTCAGTTTTCTCAACACAGTTATTGATATGTAACGAAATACAACAACTAACTTTGATTTATTCAGTTGATTTCGTAAATCTGAAATATATCTGCAAGAGAATGGATGAAATCCGTAGGGCGATAGACAGCTATTTTATACTATTGTGGGACCGTTTAGTACTACATCGATACGTATCACATGAAATCGACGATAGCACGTGCAGATTCCCAGGTTAGTATTGCATTTGTAACTTGTTATATATAAAGTTAACGTCTTCTTATAATCAGATTTCAACTCGGTAGCTTGGGTAACCAAAATAAGTGATAATTAAATAAATTTATTTCAGTCTGGAAGAAATAAATAGAAAACTAAAATAAACGCAAAAACGGATTAGGTAAGTGGTTTATTGCAATAATAAGTGAAAACTACTTTAATATTGATTAAGTAATATAGCGTAGAACAAAAAAATAACCCATAGTTTGATGAAGTCAGATTTTAATATACGTTATACTTGAATCAACAATTACTTTGCTGCCTTCAGCCTAACATTTGTTCTGTTTGATTATAAAATACTGAATAATAATTCCGTCAGTAACAGTGGTGTATAACATGAGTTCAGATGAAGTATTTCGAAACTTTTCAAAGATTCAAATACTTGGTGAGTATGAACATGTAAAAACACATACAGAAATTCTTGTCATTAACTTTTAGTCATTTGAAATCTGGTACTGAGACGGTGGAGGAGATTTGTAGCTCAGGCGGATAATTTTGATGAGGCTTTGTACTCTGAACTGGGTGGTTTGGTCGTGGAGCTTTCATTGTTCTTCTGAACGATATCATCAGCAAAAACTTCAGATAGAAGACTTCATCGTTCTAAAGAACGATGAAAGCTCCACAACCAAACCATCCAGCTCAGAGAACAAAACCCCATCAAAATCTGGTACACTACACCATGCTGTCAATTGATCTAATCGAAATGTATGTTAAACAAGTAGAGTCTAGATGATAAACAATTTTAAGTTTATAACAGTATTTAAATTACAGTGGTCAATTTAGTGTCATACACAGTTGATTTTCAATAAAGCCTATATGTGTTGTGATGAGTGTAACTTTTCAAAAGTAAACGAACACTAGTTGACCAAGGACTAAAATGAGTGTTGACGGTTATTTTATCCACTTGACACACAATACGATTTCAACTAAACATGATGAAAACATACAGAGAAAACTATTTCTTACAAAAAAGAACCCAGTCAAGTTGTATTTCCCTTCAAGTAAAAACGTATCTTTTTTAAAAGTAACAAGAATATAATAACATGTGGAAAAAGCAAATGGCTAAAAAAACACTTTAATTTATAAGTTTATATTACTGAAACTTGTAAAGAGTCTATTTCACTTATAAGAAATTTCTAACAAAGCAACTTATAATACTTACGAGTAACATGAACTTTATTGCAAACAAAAGTGAATGAATTACCATTTGCATTCAAATAAAGAAAATCAACCGAAAATATAATACTCAGGAGCAATAAAATGTCACATTAAATACTATTCATTTTGCAACTGATAAAAAGCTCTAAGGATCTCCTGGTTGTTTGTTTTGTTTAACATTTACTTTGTTTGACTAATTATTTAACTTAATGTTGATCAATTTGATAATTATTGAACAAAATGATTTTAAACATTTACTGAACTCAATCAACGTTGTAGTTCTTAGTGTTAATCGTTGTTCATCAGGCATTGATTTTCAAAATGGACCGATCATGTTATCTAGCATCTAATTTGTGTCTAAGTATAGTTTAACAAAATAAAAGTTTGTTGATAAAAATGGTTTACCAGTTAATATGGTCTTATTTCAATGCTATAGAGTTGAAACAAATAGAAATACGCTTCAAACAAGAAGCATTACTATTGAGTGGAAGTTGATAGTATACATTTGGTATCCCTTTCAGAGGTATGAGTAACTAAATGATACTATGGTGAACAAGAACACAGGCGGGGACAGCCAAATATATTCGAATACGAAATCACAGAACGTCTTATTAAATTTCAAAGCCATAGAGTAAATACTTGACTTACAAAACATCAATCAATTGTCTCAGACTACATTGTTTGTTTGTTTCCACACCAATCATTCTCTTTTCTTTGATCTTAAACTTCTAACTCCATGCATTTTACTTTCGACTGATGATACATACTACTTATATCTGCCGACATCAGTAGCGTACACCACAATATTATCTAAAGAGTACCCATTGAAGTTGTCATGAACAATTCATGTAATAATCACTGACAAATCAGCCTTCATACTAATATGTCGGTATTTTCTTAGACAATGTAACCGAGTAATCAAGTAATCTGGCCATAAATTACTAAGTTTTTTTAATGAAAATTAAATGCATTTGTCAGTAACTATTATTTAAAACCATTCCTTAATTAAAACATAAGTAAGGGACTAAACAAGTGTTTTAATAACAGCATTAGTCTTTTGATCACCAGTGATTGACCTAGAGATTAACTCCCGATGTTTTGGTGAAATTTAATTGAGTTCAGCCTTGTCAGCAGTGAAATAATTACACCTTTATGCAATTGAAAAATGTCAAGCTATATTGCGATCGATTTGAAAATTAAAATTTGTATAGGTGGGTTTCAACTTCACAATCTAAAGTCAAAGTATTCATTATGAAACTTGAACGTTCTCGATATGATCCTTGGCAAGGTTATGAGTACTGACTACTAAGAGATCTCAGTTAAGAATAAAGCAATTGTTTTTGATGATCCCTAGATTGATGAAAAAAACCAACTTTAAATGATTTTTTTCTCAGAATAAGATATGCACTAATCAAAAAATTCATTGGAAAGAATTTGGAAAATTTTTTAAAACAGAGAAGATAGGTATCCACGATGTACTGTTTAATAGTTAATTATAAATGATGGTACTTTTGAAATATATAAGGATGAATAATATTTAAAAATATAATGAAAATAGTTGGTTCAAAAGGTAATAATGTAAAGAAGTAGATGAGAAGTGTATCTGAAATCCAGAAATCTCTATCTTGTTCAACTGGGTAAAAGATTGTCTTTTGAAGATAGTTTCTACCATGAATTTACATTTTTCATTCATTTTTGCATGAAATTCTATTCTTTGGTTATAATCATAATGACAGGCATAGAAAGAAATGTATAGGTATTGTATGAATCAATAATTTTGAAGTCTTGATTGTAGTTGACTTATTTATATGCTTATTTGTTTAAAATAGAAATTGTTTCCTAGGCATTAGTTTGTTTCTTGTTATAAAAATTTAAAACTCGTGATCAATGTTTACGTAAGACCAATATTTATTATTAGTTTTTTATTTATGATAAGGAATAAAATATTAAGTGCTACTTAAATTATCGCTTTTATTTTCAAGTTAATTGAGTATGAGCAAACTCGAAAAATCTGCCCGACTAAAACTCAAACAGATTTCAATGTTGTAAGTAGTACAATTCAGACAAAAAGTTGAAACTCATAAGTAGTCTACACTGAAGCATCGTAAAAAATTACATATTGTAATAATATGGTAGCGTTGTAAAGGATTGTACAAAGGAAACTGATCATACCAATTAGTTTATGGAGGATTTCATATGACAAATTATACTTTAATATTTGTAAAGTAAAACTGCATATACTATGATAGTTTTTTATTCAAAAGCCTTATAGTAATGAGGATATCAGCATATCCGTACATAACTATTAATTGTTATAGTTTTGTTATATAATTCAAGATGGTAAGTTCATTTGATACATTTAAACTGAACTGAACCAACGAACCATTCATCACAAATATAGATCATTTCCACTGAATGCTAAAATGTGTACTTAAATTTTAAGAGAAATAAGGACCGGGTCGGGAATTGGAAGCAGACATCAAAATAATGAGTAGTAACTGCGATATAGTTCGATGGAGAATCCTGGTGGGCGGCTTATGCTCCTCCATGACAGGTAACAGGTGTAGGTAAGTAAAGATCGAGCTAGGAGTTTTGGCAATTTCTAAAAAGAATATATTAAGTAAGAACGTATAAATGTCGAGTTGTAAAATTTACCAAAACCCTTGATTATCAAAATATATCTTGTGGATTTCCCACTTTCTCCGATATCTACAAAGACATATTGAAACTATCTAGCGTATCTCCATTCGGACCAATTAATGGAAAATATAAATCTTAATTATAGTCACAAATGCATAACTTCGTATGAAGGGTTATTTAAATATGAAAATGAAAGCGAGTAAAGAGTAACATGAAACTTAGGTAGCTACTTTTAGTGAATAAGTTAGTATATTTATAATGAGTGTTTGTTTAACAATTCTTTAATATATTTCTATACAGTCTATAAGTGTTGAAGTCATGGTGTCTTATTAAAGTGAATCAGTTCTTTCTATTGCAGAAACAAGAGTGAATGTGCTGGGAGCACAAGAAAACCTGAACGAACCCAAAGTGTTATGACTTCTGGCCTGTCGATTCTCACAAACAGAACATGACTTGTACAATCTCAGTATTGTGCCAAACTAATGACGTGTTGACTGCTACGAGCAGCCTACAATCCTTATTGACGCTTCTTGCCTAGCTTCGCCTGTTGAGTTCAGAACACCAATATCGGCTTCCACTGTATGAATTCTGCTTCAAACATACTTGGTTTATATACAAGTAAACCAAACCACATCAAGCCATAAAATAAAAAACAACAATTATGCATGATCAAGCCCAAACGTGTCTGTGGATGTGAGAGACTGTAACCAATAAATTGGGAATAAACTAAGACTAGTAAATTTTATGATAGTAGTCAATAGGTCAAATTAAAGCTTATGATAAAAGGAATATAAATATATATATAATCTAATTACTTGACAGTTATACAATAAGAATATGTATATAATATTAGTCTATTAATAGTTTCCGGAAGTTAGCAGTACTTTATTTTCTTCGGATATAACAAGAAGTGCGAGATGATGCATAAAAACAAAATTTTCAAACTCTTTTGTTCCCTGTTGATCGCGTGATTCAACTTCAAAATACAACCCTTTGTGTCATCAATGTGAGTTGTTCAATTGTTAGTGCTCATCAGTCGCTGTTCTTGTATTGTTCAGGTCTTTCCTGAACCCTGATGAACCACCACAGCACAGGTTACCAGTCATCATTGAAAACCACATTTTCAATCATCCATTGTTTAGATAACTTTTACTGCTCATTAAATCTAATAGACTATGTGTTACTCATTTTTTGTACCAAAAATGTTCACGTTGTGTACTCGCTGAGAACCATTATTTGTGGTGCGTCATAGTCTCACATATTTTACACATATAGTCACGTGAGTTTTATGTCTAAAATACTCATCATTGTTTCTGGTGTTCTGCTTAGTGGCTTGGATACGTATTGTATTGTGCGGCAAATCGATCACATGAGAAATATAGTAATTCAATTAATGAACATGTTATTACAGGTACAATGGAAAATCTATCATAGTTATTGATATACATGACAAGAAAGTAAATTGTTGATAAAGATGCACAAAAAAAATATAATTATATATTCAGCGAGAATAAAGGATACTTTGCAAAAGTAGAGAACAAACTAGTGGAATAGTTCCTTTACTAAACACAATATTTGAAAAATGAGAATAAATTGACTCCATAATAAATATAATTATATGATATTCAAATGTATAGACATAGGCATTTTGGCGTTTCGTAACTCAATCCAAGTCATTTCTTCAGGGTAACTAATTAAATTGACTTCGTTTTCTAAAATTCTACAGCAGAGATTTATTCACAAAAATTGAAAATTATTTCAGCAAATAATCAATCAGCAAAACTCGGTTGATTAGCTCCTAATTTATGTCAATCAATCCTATATTTAGCCATCTGTTTGCGAATTATTGTTTATTTTGTGTAAGACGATGCAGAGTATACCATTAGATTACAAAAAACGAAATGTAAAAAGTCGATTAATGATTATACTCTAAATACAATACAGTGAAGAAATATGTCAATAAACAGATCACTATTTCAAATGACTTAAAATATGAAAACAATTTTGAAAACTTTAAAACCTTGATATGTAGACCATTGATTTAACATACTTGCCAAATACCAAACACAGTGAGATGCCAATGTTATCTCATTAACCAATTGATAAAACGTCGAAAACCAGAAATCTAAATTTTTGTTTCATAAAACACATTCTATTATGTAACATAAATAAGTTCTTTACGAAATCTAAAACTAATTCACTCTATCTCGTAAGTTAAGGTTTTTAAAAAAAAATTTAATCTATCTGATCTACTAAATACAAATACTTATTTAATTGGTTTGCAGCAATATTTTTGCTGTTATTGATAGTATTGGTTTAACCAAACCGAATTACTTGGAGTGGGTTTTAAGCCTACAAATTAGCGATTAAAAGTCAAGTAAGTTTCATTTGAAGACATACAAACCTTATACTTATCATTGGGGTAAACATGTACATGGATATTGATTTTACCAGAGAGACTTTGAGAGTCTTAAGAACGAGTATTGACTTTTGTAGCACCGAATTCATAATAACTCGGAGTACAACTAGAAGTTTGATAAAATATTTCACCGTTAAATCCAGTCCCATGGTAGCCGGTGACCGACGATTGATTCATACGCCATTTCTTCTTTCAGGATACTGGAGCCCATGTACACCACTGGTTTGGAATCAGGGTTTTCCAACTCCCCTTGGTGGACTCTCCGTGTCCACCAACTCGGTTAAGGCGCTAGACATCCGGTTTTCGTTCTCTCAGTTCCGTAAACAACACCCGAGGTGCGAGAAGGCAGTGAGTAGGACTCTCCTGGCAGAGGCTATATACGCGTGTCCATGTGAGAGCATTTCGAGAGGGAGAGTCGACTCTCCCCACTCTCGTCCATACCAGGGTATTTGAGGGCAGTTATATACTAATATTCAAGTATCGGCTTAGTTATATAACTGTAAGGGGGTCTTTTATTTATTCATTGATGGTAATTAATTGTTAATGAAAAGACGGGCAAAAAAACCGTTTAGTAAGTTGTAGTTAAATGTCATCTTTGCTTGGTATTTTGAAAATTATTCATGTTTACTATTGATTGTTTTTCTAATAATTATGTACACAGACTTTGCTATCAGTCAATTTATCAACCGATCCTAAAATGTGGCTAAGTTAAAATGATCAATTATATATTATCATGATAAATACTACTTAAACATATGCCAAAGTTGTGATATTACGTTGTTTGATGAATAATAACTAAGTTTGTATTTTATCATATTGCTGTGAAAAATAATGGTGTCCATTTCATTTATAATATTCCTTTTCCGTTTTTATCAACCAAAAAAAAATAGGGAAGCGTTCAATGTTTCATTCAATCGTGAACATTAACAATATAATATGCAGGGATACTATAACAGTAATTGAATCTTGCCTTTAAATAACATAAAGTTACAATAAAACATTGATTAATAAGTGAGGTTTCTCTCATTAAAATAACCAAGATTACATACAATTGATTATATTGCAAGAGTTTCAATCATTTATTCTTTCTAGTGATACAATCGTACACAGATACACAGACAATAAATTAAACATTCCAGATAAATGTGTACATGAATTTAAACATTATTAAAATTAAACAAACAGAATTCAATATTAATTTCATAAATTTAATATATAAACAATAAAGTGATAAAAAGATGATAGTGTATCATCCAATTAACTAAAATAAAGGATATAAATAAAGCAGTAAATCGATGTAACACAACTCAATATGGCGAATTAAATATCAACGTGATAAATGAATCACAGTTCGATGGAGAATGCTAGTTGGCAGCCTGTGTTCTTCCAAGAGGAGTAACAGGTATAAATGAGTGATAAATGAATAACTCAAGGTGAAAATGACGCAAAGGATTAAGAATTAAAATGATTAGACGCAGACAACAATGAACAATTGAAAATTCATGAAGGAAAGTAGCCTATAATTACTAGATTTGTTAAGGGATATACAAATTTTATGATGAAATAGGATATAAAGCGGACAATGAGCGCTGGAATGAATAGAAGGACAAAAGCAATAAAAATGAAGTCGATCTGATAATGAAAGACAGCAAATAAAGAAAATAATTACGCTTTGTTGATAGTTATTTCAGTTTGTAAAAGAAATGTATTACAGAAATGGGATGATTTTTCTGAAATCACATCCACATATGGAATATAGTAAAATAATTGTAAACATTATCAAAATGGAATTAACACCAACGGAAAAACATCACAGTTGACATAGAAACAATTAGTTATGATAAAATACAACAAGTTTACCGTAAATAATCATAAAAAATTCAAAATAATCATTGCCATTTGAATTCATTTCAATAATACATTTGTAAGAAGTATTAATAGCAATAGTACGTTTTATAAATGCAGTAATCATGAAATACATCATTTTAAAACTGGGAAAAAAACAGAAAAAAACATAAGTTAGAAACAGTAAAATCTGGAGAACATTTTCTCAAACCACAATTGTCTTCCCTTTAATTGAGAGATTTTCGAAAATTCTTCTAAGAAGAACCCAAGAGATTGTGTATGGTCAATTTTAGTATCATTGAAGTAGATAATGACCTAAACAAGTAAGAAAATTGAATATCGGAAAAAATCTGTTGAACAATTCAATAAGAAATCTAATCAATCGATTAAGAAATTGTTAAAAATTAATGAACCAGACAGTTTTGATTGAGATTACGAATCGATCAATGTTAGGCCATCACTGAAAACCTGGAAGTACTGGATGGTCATTTAGTTCTAGAATGGGGGACTCCTCAACAGTACACATCCACAAACCCGCACATAGTAGAAGTCCCATGCTAGGACGAAACGGCTGTCCAGTGCTTCCAGGTTTTTAGTGGTGGCCTAAGATTGATCGATTCGTGATTTCAATCAAAACTCAATATCCACAACCCTGCATCGATAACTAGACAATTGTTATGCATTGAGGTTGTATACTTGTTCATACATGCGATTCTTTACTGTTTAAAATTATACACTTATAAAGCTGAATATGACAACTTAATTATGAATCGCTTTATAAGTCAGTCATCTATGAATGTACACAATGATGCAAGAAAAGCATGATCCATTATCTTTGAAACAAAACTTAGAAACTACGTGATAAATTTATTTTCCAGTTTTTTCTAACTATTCATTTATGATATTCAGTAAAATTTATGTTTGAGGATGTTAAAGGTAAAACCAATTAATTGATTCAATGTTCAGATTACGACTAATGAATTTGATTACATCTTAAATGATTTACCCACATGATATGAAAATCATGAAAAATAAAGGAGTACGCTACCCTTTTATCAGGAAGGCAACTATATTGAAGTAATGATAACTTGGTATAAGCGGTAAGTCAGCACTTATAACACTCAGATTTTAGTCGAACTCAGACATTCTTTGATAATACCTTGAATTTAGACTGCCAGATAATATCGCTGACCATTAGTAAGAGAAAAATGTACTTCACAGGTGAATAAACTCCTCTGTATTAGGTAAAATCAGTTAGATTATCTCAAGAGTATGTAGCGGTTCATATTGCTACATTTCACATCAGAACAATTAGTGAAAATATCAAATTTGGTGGATCAGTTGATATGACGAATAGAGAATTCGAAATAAAGTTTTAAAAATGAGGAATAATATATATTGACCATTTAGACAAAGATATAATGAATATATTTATTTTACTGAGATCACATTTTAGTCACACAAAGTATTCAACTATAAATGTCGATTTGTTTAGCGAACCTCAAACAAAAAATCTGTTTAACAACTCTGAAGGGCTCAACTGAACGGTCAATATTATTACTAGGCAAGAATATTTAAAATATTATGAAGACTGAAATGGTTAATATTGAAGACAAGTTAGTCATAAAACCTGATCATGGGACTAAGAATTGTTTCGCATTGATTATCTTGCCTGACTTGTCAGATTTGTCATAAAACACTCTATCCTGGTTAACATCACTTTATGTCAGATGGTTGAAGGAATTTTATAAAATTCATTTATTTGACTTAATCACCTCCACATCAACAAAGAGCCTTGTCATACACCAATAACAAGCAACAAATATCAAACTGCTGAATACAGTAGTATTCCCAAACCCTTTAGTATAGGATATAAAATTTTCGGTATGTGAACAACTCATCGCTCGGATGATAAAGAAAAAAGGTTATTTGCTGAACAGGTTTTTATGAAAGCTTTTTTTGACCGACATGAAGATCCGAATTCAACACTCCACTTCTGAATAATGAAGGCTACAATTTTTTCGAGGATCAAACAAACTTGATCATCAGTTGCAATATGGATAAACATTGTACTTTGATAAATCAGTTTTTAGGAAACATTTTGATGTAGATAAAAATGAAATAAAGTACTGTTTATTTAGCATATTTCTATATGAGTGAAATATAATTATGGAGTGTACAAATGACAAACTAATTATTTGTTTTGATTTTACCTTATACCTTGCAAAAACGTCACATGCATGTAAGAATGAATATAAACAAACTTAATGTCTCAGTAATTATGTGTCACGTGAATGAAGTTCCAGGCATACTTGCTAGCATTCAACAAGTGATGTAGTACGGATAATTGGAAAAAAGCGGAGGAATCAATAAAATAGACTAATGACTTAGTTTATTATAATTTGCGTTTATAAAGAATTAAAAACAATGTGCGAGCAACGGTGGTTTAGGAGTTAAGACACTATCGACTAATAATAACTACATTATGGGGTCGAAACCAGTCCAAATTTATTCAGTTAGGAATCCCAGGTAGTATCACTGGTGGCCAATAGACGAGTATATGAACCATGTGGTTAATCACAAAGTTATATTAGTATTCTTAATTTATAACGCTGTATGCTTATATGCTACACTTCTGATTAACAACATTTTCGATATGCTGAACAACTCCCACAGTCACACACTAACTCAAAGGAAGTATGGGAGACGGATTATTAGTAAGCTAACTATTCAAATCTCACATGTTGCCGTCAGTGTGACAAGCAATGGATATGTAACAGACGTAAACATTAGGACTAGGACTTCGACATTAAGCTTTCTACACTGGTGTGACTTTACCTTATACATAGGTGGATTTGTCAAGTGTGGAATAGCCACAGTATTTTTAACATAAATCAGTTGCTGAAACAGAATTATATACTAGGTTCCGAGCAATTAGCTATTAGCACGAGGACCTGTAATAACTAGCCGACTACTTAAACTAGGTTTCAGTTAAAAAGCTAGGTGTTTTGATCATTCCGCCAGTGACGTTTTGCACAGATTTAATAAATGAACACGAAGGCAAATAGATATGAGTAGAAAAAAATATTTGATAGCTTACCATGAACATGTGTATATAATTCTGCATAAATATATATAATTGGAGGAGGAGTTATTGACTTAATTTCGATAAAAGACTTTCGAAACTAAAACCAGGAACACAAAAAGCATAAAAAACGAGGATTAGAAGCAAGCCAGAATTAAATTATTGAAGCACCTGGGCAAAACAAAGTTCTACCGATTAGTTGACTAACGAGCGATCCAGTAAAAGCCGTTTTCGGTAGGAAATCACGGTTTTCAACAGTTTTTGAGCAATTTATTTCACAGATAGAAACAGACCAGCGTCAGGATAACAGGTTTACCTTTACAAGAAAGATTTTCTTCTACAGTATCGGATTGCTAGTCCCATCATCAACTCTCCTCATTCATCAGAAATAAAAAAACATCAACAACACTAAAACAGTTACAGTTAGAGGAGTACCCACATCACTAGTCCATGTGATTATATGCTTAGCATCAATCTTACACTCTCAGTGGTCTTAGGTCATGGGTACAAATAATCATTCGGTGGCAATTATAGTTTCATGAACACAACGAATCCCACCAACTTTCATAGGTCATGACATGTATGAACAACAGACTGATTACTGTTGTCTGTCACAATTCATTAAAACAACTATAAATATAATAAAAATAGTACAATTGTAATATATTATTATATTGTTTCGATTAATAAAAATCTACCCAATACTCAGTTTATTTAAATTTATCAAGTCAAATCTCGGTTATGATACCAAATATAAACATCGTTATGGAATCAAGACTGGAATAATGTGTTTTACATAAGCATCAGACTAATTAATACATCATAATAATAAGCTGTTCTAACAAGAATAATTCATCAATGCAATCCATACTTATAGTGCCAATAAAAATAATATTCATTAGTGATCATTAGTTGTTGAAGGTCATACATTCTAACATGTATCGTTAATACTAATACATACATTTAATAACTTAGGTAATAAAACAACCAACAATTGTATGTTGCATGAAAATATCGTTATAACAATATTAGGTTGCAATGACGTAATAATCAATATACATTATGTAATGAGTAGATGACTTCTAACAGAAAACAGCACAATTGAAGAGTTAAATAAACACATAATTCAATAAGACATTCATACAAAAAGTAGAAGGTAGTTGATCAACCAATGAAAGACAGGGAAGTATTCAATTAGTTATTTAGATAAAGAGACTGGATATCAACTGAGTGTTTTCACTTCTATATCGAAGGAGAATAGGGATATACTATTCCTTAGTGAGTTAACTTCTCTGATATATAAATCTCATTGTTATTATGAAGGCTAATGGAAATAATTCTAGAGTTTTAAAATGCGATTTGCATTTATCTCTATTGCAGGCAGTCGGTTGCTCCTATAGAAAAATAATAGATACAAAGCAATATAGTAAAACGTACAATTTTTTGACGCCTAAATTTGGTCTGAAAGTTCCATAGAGTTTCTCATCCGGTTCGCGATTAATAGGACCTTGTACAGGAGGATCTTCATCCCTTGTAAACAAAAAGTTGAAAATATCATCAGTCACACAAATATTTTTGTTGTAGTAATACTCATAGTAAACAACATGCGGAATAAAAATGATTCAAAAAGTTCTTATTAATACCAATGTCTCATAAGAAAGTTGAGTACATTAACAAAGTAATCAGTTAGGTGTTAGATAAGTAAGTATGGTTAGATATAATAATCCAGCTAGAAGTATTTGTGTTCCATTTTAACAAACATATGTGTTTATCAAGTAAAAATTTACTAATACTTATATTTAGTTTCTAGGTGATTTTCACCACGCATCGATGTCATCAGGTGAACAATAGAAAATCAAGGTGTATTGGAAACCAGTCTCAACCTCCTCAGCAGTGCATACCCACAATTCTACCTGAACAGAATGGAAACCTAAGACTCAAAAAGTTCTAAATTCAATATCAAACTAGGTTCATTACTAAGAAGTCCCCAAAAATGTCTCAACATGATTTTGAAGCATCCCTCAACTGATGTCAGTTCGTAACAAAAGTTAAGTCGAAGATAAAAAAACAACATTTTATTAGAACAGTATATTCACTCATATCGTTACTCGTAAATACATCGGTAATAATTAGATAATAAAATCGAATGATACTAAGAATCGTATTGCATCATCAGTAAATAGTTGTGCGTTATGTATAATTCATCCATTAAATGTTGCATTAATCATATGAATAACTCTGAAATTAAATTCATGTATCATAGTAAATCGATGATGATGATTATTGCCTAATTAGATAATATCATCTATGAAAATATACAGTATTTAATAAATGTTACCAATTTTGACTAAATTACATTTAGTTAATCAAACTTATTACAATTTTTAAAATTGTAATAATTCCTTAGAACAATTTCTTTTAATATTTAACTATATACAAAGTTATAACTTCAAATACTGTTTAAAAAAAGTTTATATTCTGTAGGTAGAATATTCATTGTTATATTCCTAGAACTTTACAATAAAATGGAAAACAATGCAATAAAGGTTCGACTTATACACTTGTATGACATTATTTAATTAAACGAAATAAGTGAGAGATTGGAAAATTCAAGTATGTCTTATTGCATGATTTGAATTCATAATTTTAAATATATGAACAATAATGTGATGGTTTATATTTGTCAAATATATAAAGAGTACCGTAAGACAATCCGTAGAAATTTTCCATAAAACAAATTGAAAAAGACTGGATATTAAACATATAAAGGTTGTAAGATGAAAGATTTTAATTAGATAGTGAACTTAAAAACGAATCTTCAATGTAGACATTTCTCACAAGTAACTAGTACTACAAATACGTGTGTGAAAAAGTTTTCTTTAGAGGTCAGCTAATCCTTACATCTTAAATCTGTCCATAAATAACATTATCAATGAGCGATAAATTGAAAATGATAGTTATTAACGAAAACGCTAGATATGGGTGATGATTAATCATTTAGGCCATATGGTAGCATATATGTAAAAGGTTTGAGTGGTAGAGCAGAAAGTCTTTAACAACCGACCACTTTCACTCTGGATGGGAATTATTTACATACTAACCTAGCCATTAAGAAATGAATCGGCCAATGTTAGAGTACCATTGAAAACCTGAAGTCACTGGACGGTCGTTTCATCCTAGTATGGGACTCTTCAGTAGTGCACAGCCACGGTCCCGCACGCGGAAGTCGAATACAGGACCTTAAGTCTCGCTTGCGAACACTTAACTTTTAAACCACTGAGCAAGCAACCAGCGATGTTCATGTCTGACTTCAACCAATCCATGAAATCGCGCGACAATTTTCTATTGTCTTCGGTGGATAAATGCCTCACATCTGACACGGATTAGCTCCAATTGTCACGCTTTCTCACTAGAACCTTGAAAATTACCTCTTGAAGTTAGTCATTAGTGAGCACATGGTAATTATCAATAAAGGGTTGTGGAGAATATTGATTTTTTGATTGAGATCATAAACCGATCATGAATTTGCTGAAGTTAGACATTAACATCGTTGGATGCCACCTCAGTGATCTAGAGGTTAAGCGTTCGCGCGCGAGACAGAAGTCCTGAGTTCGAATCCCGCCTGCAGGATCGTGGATACGCACTGCTGAGGGGTCCCGTACTAGAGCGAAACGGCTGTTCAGTGCTTCCAGATTTCCAATGGTGATCTAACATTGATAGATTCATGATCACAATAAAAAACTCAAACTCCACAACCCCGTATTGACACTAAGGAATGATTGAATGCATAGACTTCGTGTTTCGGAACAGTTATCATAGGGTTTTCTACCCTGCATCTTTTATTATACTCATTAAAATCCTAAATCAGAGGAATATTAAACACTTTCCAATGTAATTCTCTAACAAAACAGTGTTATTCATAAGCAGAATGGTAATCCATAGTAAAAATTGGATGTTGCAATCACTAATCCCTTGTAGAATTTTATCACTTCATGTCAGTTTTTATCACAAGATGAAATCAATTAATCAACCACTGAATCCATTTTAGAATTCTTCAGGAGAGTGAAGACATGAAATCAAACACAGGATGTTCATTGCTTAAGGAGGGTACAAACACTGATTGATTTGGAACCCGATGGACTAAATTTGTGATATCTCTTACTCATTACCTTCGATCAAAGCATCCTGCTGGATCTTCGGAGAAATCACTTCGAAGATACTAATGAGAGAACACTTTTTTCCCAAAAAATATCGATAATTTCACATTATGTTTATCACGTTCACCAAAAAAGTCTTATATGTATTAAAAAACAAGACATTTCTACTACAACTACTGTAACGATAACATGTTTTGAATATTAATTCAAATTAAATTAATATCAAAAAATATAATTTGATGTCAATAGAGTGTGAAAAAGAAGAAAAGTCTTGAGAGAGGAAAAGACAGAAATCTGAATAGCCAGGATCAGAATCCACTCTAGTGATAACTTTTTCCGTAGTCATCTTTCACACATGATGTATTGTGGTGTGTGCTACTGACGTCGACAGATATAAGTAGTGTGTGTCATCAATCGAAAGTGAAGTGTCTGGTGGCAGAAGGTTAAGAAGATCAAAGGAAAGAGAAAGAGAACATTGAATTATTGCTGTGGAAATGAATGAACAGTGAAGTCTGAGACGATTGATTAACATTTGTAAAAGGAACAGTCAAGTTTGAGACAATTGATTGACATTTTGCAAATGAAGTATTTACTGTATGGTTCTTAGATTTTACTAAGATGTTCTGTAATTTTGTGCTCAAATACATTCCGTTGTTCCCGCTTGTGTTCTTCGCTTACTACAGTATATTGTAATTCAAATGAGAATCTTTAAAAAATCCATTTTAGAGAGATTAATACTCAAACCAAGCTTGATTTGTAGTTCAATTGTGAACTGCCTTGTTTAACAAATACAATAAACACCATGCATACAAACATGAGGATAAAAAAAGGTTTAATGAAGCGTAAAAAAAACTACAAAATAATATGTATCAGTTGACAGAATTCATATTAATACTACAAGAGAAACGAAACAATTAACAAACGATATCATTAATTAAAACAAATAATAGGATTCACTCTATATTGTTTTTACTTGAATCTTCCCATTGATGTTTTAGGACTGAAATTGATCAGCCTCTTATTGGCATATGTGCATACTGTGCGTATGCCTCTATATTGCCTTAATTTACAAGCATTATAAGCAAAGATGGATAGTGGCTAGCAGTGGAATCCAGGACGCGCGTTTCGTCCTGTTTGGGACTTGTCAGCTGGATGTACCTGGATCTCAAAGTTGATGTTCACTCTGGGACTCGAACTCAGTACCGTTCGCTTCAAACGCCATCGCGTTATCCACTTAGCTACTGAGTCCTGATAGCCACTTGCTTGTGCAGTGGGGTGCACATATGCCAATAAGAAACTGATCAATTTCAGTCCTAAAACATCAATGGGAAAATTCAAGTAAAAACAATATCAAGTGAATTAAACTTCACCCGATTGCACAAGCAAGTGGCTATCAGGACTCAGTAGCTAAGTGGATAACGCGATGTCGTTTGAAGCGAACGGTACTGAGTTCGAGTCCCAGAGTGAACATCAACTCTGAGATGCAGGTACATCCAGCTGACAAGTCCCAAACAGGACGAAACGCGCGTCCTGGATTCCACTGCTAGCCACTATCCATCTTTGCTTATAAATAATAGGATGATAGGAATTGAGAAAAAATGTTTACTGAATAAAAAAGATACATAAATAAACAAAATTTATGAGATTGACGTTAAAAAAATTATGAATATTTATTAGTTTTTAAAAAATCGTTAATAACCCATAGTTTATTATGATAAAAGTGTACAGCAATACTAAGATTATCTGATATTGATGAAAACTCGATGATAGCTAATTCATCTGACCGTTTGTCCATAAGCTGTTCATTTTGCTATGGCTTAGCTGATGTCAGTTCGGACTAGTCATAGTAGTTTCCTCTTCTTTGAGTATATCTTTTCAGACTTAGAACCTATGGATGGGCACCATCTTCGATCCATAGTTTATGGGTATCTCAAAAGAAAGATGTATTGAATCTTTCTAAAGTTGTTTCTTCAGTTCTTCAATCTTTCTTTAGCTTTACACTAATCTTAGCGACAACAACGTGGTGATATGAAGCTATGTCAGTTCCTCTCTTTGTTCTCATGTCTTCCAGTGGTATTCTGCATTTTTCAGTGATGCAAATATGATCGATCTGGTTCTCTGTGGTACGATACGGTGAAATTCATATAGTTTTGTATATCTTCATACCCGGTGTTGTCAATTCTGACTTTGGTGTTTAAGTCTTCCATCAAAATGATCAAGTCCTTTCCTGGACACTTCTCTTCGATCAAATACAGTTTCTCATAAAACTGATTTTCGTCGTCCTCGTTCATAATATTGGTGGGTGTATAACACTGAATAACATTCATTGTAATTCCCTCCTTCTTTGTTTTGAAGAATAATTTGATGATTCTGGATCCATGAAATTCCCATTCTACAAGTGCTTTTCTTGCTTCCTTGAACAGAATCAGAACAACTATTTACATATGTGGAGCATTTTCCTCTTCGTGAACAAAGCACAACAGCATCTTTTCCGAATACAATCTTTTTCGTTTAGCTTCGGTTCAATGGGTTTCACTGATTCTGAGAATCGTAAAGTTGCACCTCCTTATTTCCGCAATTATTCGACTTGTACTCCGAGTCTCCCACATTGTATGGACATTCCATTTATCTATGTTAATTGTTGCTTTCGATGACAGAGGGGACATCAGTCTCGTGAGTTCCGAAGAATCTCAGCTTTTAACATGAGGCGTCACACCTCTTTTGAACGAAGACATTTCAACTCACAAAATACCGTTTCAATGATTTCAATTACTTTTAGTGGCTAGCTTTTCAAGAAAGATTTTCTTCTACAGTATCGGATTGCTAGTCCCATCATCAACTCTCCTCATTCATCAGAAATAAAAAACATCAACAACACTAAAACAGTTACAGTTAGAGGAGTACCCACATCACTAGTCCATGTGATTATATGCTTAGCATCAATCTTACACTCTCGGTGGTCTTAGGTCATGGGTACAAATAATCATTCGGTGGCAATTATAGTTTCATGAACACAACGAATCCCACCAACTTTCATAGGTCATGACATGTATGAACAACAGACTGATTACTGTTGTCTGTCACAATTCATTAAAACAACTATAAATATAATAAAAATAGTACAATTGTAATATATTATTATATTGTTTCGATTAATAAAAATCTACCCAAAACTCAGTTTATTTAAATTTATCAAGTCAAATCTCGGTTATGATACCAAATATAAACATCGTTATGGAATTAAGACTGGAATAATGTGTTTTACATAAGCATCAGACTGAATAATAAATCATCAATACAATCCATACTTATAGTGCCAATAAAAATAATATTCATCAATGATCACAATTTTCTGAAGCTCGTACGCATCCATAAATGAGATATGGAAATCTGCATTAAACGATTACAGTAATGATAACATGCTTATCATTTCGGAATTTTACTCTTATTATTAAAACAATTTTGAATAAGCAAACTCAGTTTGAAAGAGTAAAACCAACATACAATGTCATTCGAAATTTAAAACATCCAGTTCTCACGTTCACATACAAAATACCATTATCGTATCATGGGACAACTACCTACATTATTTTCAAATGTGAATTGAGCATTCAATGTTACGCAAAAAGTGCAGTGTTAAAGTATGGTTAGGTACCAAAATGGATGATAGCCCAATTGTTCATAAGGCAGTAAGGAACAGTAATAGAAAACAAATTGCAAAAGCTCACAATGCGGTCAGTTCACACCACAGCACACAAATTCAAAGTGATTTTATCAAATCACTGATTGGTAAAATTAGTTTGAACTTGTAACGTTAAAATTATAGTATAAGGACGAGCTTAAAACAGCCAAGACGAATTTTAGTCAGTTGTGAAATAGTCGAAAAATAGCTTTTATACATGAATGGTTTGTGGTAAATAAGCAATAGATGATAAAATAGATAAACAGATTTTACATAATTATCGAACCTATTGGAGTTTTCTACAAATTATCTTGTCTATAAATCCAAAAAAACAATGACATTGAAATTCTTCCAAATAGATATAGATTATCCGTCTTCTCAGACCATTATAAAGATGCAAACAGATTTCTAAGAGTCCGTACATTGTTGCTGGTTAAGGTTAGGTCACAATTAAGGATTTAGAGTTGGAATTATATATAAGCCATTCGTTTTGAATTTAACACAAAAATTCAAACGTCTTTTATTCTAATTGGATCATATCTATACGATAGCTTTACCCTTGTAAAAATCAATATTTTGAAATTTTAATATTATAGACGATAACCATTCGACGACGTAAAATTAAGTGAACACAAGCACTTCAGTACGTCTCGTATATGATACAGTGAATTACAAATTCTCCATTTACACCGATGGTAAACACGTCAATTGAAAGTTGAAACTCGAGTAATCAAGCTTTTCGTGTTTCGCATATACATCTAAAAATAGATTTACTAACCCTTTTGCTCATACATCCAGGGAGTTGTGATATATTAACAGATGACAGAACGACACAAGTTGTTTGATAAATGCCCATTCCAACCCAACCCATTAGGTCATAACTCAAAAGCCTTACTATTACTTTTTAAAAAAAAGAGCTAGACAGTACGAAAAATTGAATCACACAATAACCATAATATAAAACATATGTCAAATAAGAATGGGACGAAGATAGATTTTATTGATCTCAAAGAGACATCTCACTACACATATTCATAACAGACAGCAAAATTGCAGTTGGATCGAGACTAGTTTGTTATTTGAACCAAGACTAATGATATATTAATGTAGTAAGTTGTACATTCTCTACGAATCCATCGATAAAGTAGTGGTATACTGACACCAAAACTAGATTCTATTTGGTGATCGATCTGTTATAAAAAAACTAACCCCTTCCCCATACTTCCTATCCAGTTCCAATATCAGCAAGTGATGATCAGTAAGAAAGCCGTTAGTGACAACATGTGTAAGATGTGATCAGAGTATTGAAGCCGGTAGTATTTTAAGATGTCACCATCACTGATTAGAACATGATCTTCACACTATGCCTAGACGAGTTGATAGATTAGTAGTGTAGAAATATATATGAAACCTAGAGAGGTAATTATAAGTCCGAAGCTTTAAAATTGGTTAAGTTAGTACCACACTGAAAATAGATTAGTGGAAGCATAACTTACCACCGTTTGACAGAGTGAGATGTAGATTTTCTGATGAATGAAGCATATTCATATAAAGAGATGAGTTATTCATGATAGATTAATTAATCAATCAAAGTAAGGTTCTCTGAAGAAATGTTGTTTATTCATTTTTTGAGTGTCAAGCACTTGTTATTATATCTAATCGTACCTATAAAGGTTAAAAATTACAACTACACCAGTGGTGATGATTCGCAAACTAAGAAATCACATTATATACGCCGGAAAATGACCGGAATTTCTGTGTATTGATACTTATTATTTTCTATTAGTTGCAGATTTCACCGAAGATCACACAGTACACTTTATATTACTGCATGACCTTTACCAAAAGCGAGATTTCTTCTCATATATGAAAATTATATGAAACATGTAGTAATTCAGTGAGGATTAGAGTGGATAAAGGATATTATATCAACCGGTATGATATGGTTTTCTAATTATCACTGAGGTGAGATTCGAGAATATGTAGGCTACTCATAGACCTGAGGAGCCAAAACAGTAGTCAATGTTAACACGAAAATCGACTGTAATTTGGACAACATAAAGTTGAGTTAGACTAACTAAAGTATTTGTTAATTGTGTGAGAATCAGAAACGATCCTTTTCTATTGAACTGAAAACAAGTACAGTGATAGCATGGTGGTCAAAGAACTTGAATCCCAACTAGTAAGATATAAGCTTAAACCCTGTTTCGCCTACTTCAGTTTGTGCAATCAAATAGTAACATTGGCACTTATACAAACTATTTACCTCAAAGTCAAGTACACAAAAATTTACTTCACAAATCCGTTATACTAAAGTAAAAAAACACCGTAAATTATATTGAGAATCTTTCTACATCAACCACACAAAAGAATGAATTTATGGAATCTCCAAAGTTTTTAAATAAATAATTATTCAACGCAGGACAAATGAATACAAACAGACCTTGGAATGTAACAGAAATCATAGATATATTTCAAAAACGCCTTTATTACTTAGTCAGTTTCTTTCCTACAAAAGTTCCACTATTAGTCAATTCAGTTTAGTAATAACTACTACAAATTATAAGTAATATATATAGTACACTTTAAAAATGTTACATTGAAGTGTTTTATTTTGTTCTCGAAAAAAGGGGAGACAACACAAACGTTTTAATATAAACTGAGTAAGAATTGTGCGACCAAACTATACATTTTTATTTTCATACTTATGATGAAACATAATATAACTGGATTTAAAGTGATACTTGCCGACAAGTGGACATAATAGTTGCACCGAAAACAAATAATTGAAAGATATCGAACACTGTGAAAGCAAAAGAGAGATTTAACAACTTAATATTTATGTTACAAATCGTGCAATTTTCAAAGATATAATCGATTTCAGATCGTATAAAGTATTGAAATATGGTTTTCGAATGTGATTTAAATTACTCAGCTAGGATCTTCTAAGTATACAACTAGTAATCAGATGTTTTTAACAATAATGGTGATAATAATAATAATACATGATAACGTACCCAGCTCTTTTATAAACTGATAGTTCTTCTTCAACCTCAATCAGACGTGTTTTTAATTCATTACGTTCGATTAAAACATTTCTAAGTTCTTGAAGGGTGAAATGAGGACGATTTGGATTACGACCATCAATAATCATTTTGCCTTCAGCATTAAGTCGTTTAACTAATTGTTCCTCTGTTAACTGTGGAGGCTGTTTAGAAGCAAATAAAGCACTTCATATTAGGCACGCACACAAAGAAAAAAACAATTTGAGCAAAATAGATAAAAAGGGGTTTGCGTTTAATGGTTTTAAATCTTGTTCAATTATTACGCAACCCATCTTACCAGTTTTTTTAATCCCAGGATTCTTGTGCAAACCTTTCATTACCTCTAAAATTACCGCACAATTTATTTTATGTCCCTGAACTCCACTCAATTATCACATCACCCATCTCCATGTTTTTTCATTCTAACACCAAATGACCTGCGACCTGTTCTTGCACACACATATATAGTTATCATTGATAACCATTGTCATTCCAATTCTTTACATTCATTTACGTCAATTGTTTCACGCCATATCTTACCCCAATGTAAATTTTAACACATATTGTGTTGTAAGCAGCTGATGAGAAACTACGGAATATAATGAATTCATATTATTCTGCATTTATGTTTGTTCTGGCTTTGTCTAAACTCAAAAAAATTTGTCTGTTAAGTTAATGTGGTGAATTTCATATGAAAACAATTTTATGATGATATTTTTGGTGAAAGATGGAAATTCAGCTGTAATGTGTTGCTTTCGAAACTCATCAGTTGGATGAGCGCTATAATCCCATCCGGAGCAAAACCGAACACTTATCACTTGAAATACTAAGAATGTTGATTAATAGATTACTACTGAATAAAGCTAATATCAGCGATGTTACTTTTTCTAATTCAAAGATTGTCTAACATCATTTTTTCTACCAGAAAATAGAATAGAATAATTCTCAGGAGAAAATTAATGAGGATTTTTAGGTGTATTTGTAAAGTCGATTCTCTCTCTGGATAGGAAGATAGTAATTAATTTTAACAATTAATTATGATATGAACCACTTGTGAAAAACTATCAATTTAATATATCCGTAGGTAAGAATTGTATTAAATAAATAACTTCGTAGACTGTAAAAACTTAACTGACCCAGTATTTCTGTGGCAATTTAATATAGGTTGTTCACTAGAATTGTTAAAGACTAATTAACCGGTGATTATCAACTAAGATCAATATCGGATTATAACATTATGGCTGATAGTCTACCCTAAAGAAAACTTGTATATAGCTACTGCGTTACACATTTATAAAGCCGAGAAATTGGAGGAATGTGTAAACCGTTGAGTGACAGCTCAGTGGTCATGATAATAAGTGCTCGCCCCAAGGTTCTGGGTTTGCCCCCCGGTAGAATCATGGATGATCATCGCTGACGGCTTACATACTAAGACAGGACAGTTTCCCAGTGCTTCCTAGTTCTTAGTGGCTGTATAAACAGAGTTAACCTCAGTCAACGACCTTAGCAATGACAACACCCCATGATACAAATAAACAATTGATGAGATTAATGGGGAAATCAACACATATGTAGAAAGAGAGGTTAACGTACCGGAGTCTCTGGAGATATCAATTCAGCAATTAAGGATTTCGACATATCAATACAAATAGATGATTCGGTGTTATTGCTATTATTATTACTATGATGGATATGTTCTTCCATTTGTTTAATTTGCTGATCTTTTGTATTGAGTTGTGTCTCTAAAGTTAGCTTCTCTTCACGTAATTGATCCGCTTGTTGCTTACTCACAAAATGTTTACGACGTAATGATGCATTCAGTTTGGCTAAACGTGTGGCTTGTTGTTGCATCTGATAAGAGTTAAAAATAAACGAATATAAAGTGGTGAAAATTTGTGAAATAATGGACATATAAAAGAGTATACTAATGCATAAAGATAGAATTTTAATGAGGGACTGAAGAATTTGATGTGTTATTGGAAGTTTGAGAGGACCAGACTGATATTTATTTTATATTGGAGTTCCTTAGAGGCGAATTCTCTCTGATCTTATCGAAATTAAATTTGACTTTTAGATCTAGCAAAAATTTCGTTACTATTTAATTAGCTCATACACCTACACCATTCATTTCACACCTCATAATTAGCAGTTTCAAACTTCATTCACCTCTTTCTTTTAATTAGCACCACGGTCATTCAAAGCTGATAAGATGAAAATCAAAAAGGAATGTTTTAGAGACTGAAGCGAGTACATGAAGAGGACCTTGTTGAGAGAATAAAAGCTTCGAGCTTCCAGGTATGATGTAAGATTATTAGTACATGACTCGCACAAACTCGGATTTTATAATCAATCTAGCATTGAAACAGTAATGCACATGGATAAGTGTACACACATCTAAAATAACAGAACTCTATTTCGTCTTCATTTGCCCCCAAATGCCCTGGTACGGACGAGAGTGGGGAGAGTCCACTCTCCCTTTCGAAATGTTCTCACATCACCACGCGTATATAGCCTCAGCCAGGGGAGTCCTACTCACTGTCTTCTCGTGGCGGTGTTGTTTACGAAATTGAGAGGATGAAAAGAGAACGTCCGGCGCTTTAAACGAGTTGGAAAACCCTGATTCCAAACCAATGGTGCACATGGGCTCCAGGATCCTGAAGTGACAAATGGCGTATGAACCAATCGTCGGTCACCGGCTACCATGGGACTGCATTTCCTTACGATGCTCCACTGCCTTGTGGATCAGATATTTAGGTCGAAGGCTCTGGGTGTAGCCCCTTAAGAAAACCACCTGCTTCGGTTTGCGCACCCGGGCAGTATCACAGCCCTCACATAAATCAAATGAGATTTGTGTGGCACATATGTATCTGGTGCCCCCTTGTACCAGTATTTATGTGTTCAAATAAACAAATAAATAATAAATACTTCATTACCATTTACAGGAATCTACATGCGAAGATTTTTCATAAACTAATAATTGAGCATTATGATCAAGCGAGATCGTTTCTCAAAAATATTGTTTCTTATACTTTGATGATGTAAAAAACAGAATTCCGGACACCAATTATAAAATTATTACATAGGGTAAGTTTCACCATCTACGTAGAGCATGATGAAATAGTTGAAATGTTTTTGTTAGGTTGAATTCCAGGCAAATCACGTACTGGCTGAAGGTCGTGAGCTAGGTGAGAGTGTGGGCGTCATACTGTGAGTAAGAGAATCATTCACTTATCCAAACTCACCAAGTATCTTGCCTAGAATGGTATATATATATATATATATATATATATATATATATATATATATATATATATATATATATATATATATAGCTGGTTGGATCAATGTTAAGAAGCATGTAATTGTGTATGAGTCTGACTGACAGATCGTAAGAATTCTTAAATACTCGTAACAATATCCTAGATATCTTCGAATATCATTGGTCTGATGGTAATGATTTAGTAAAAGCGTCCAGGGGCCAGGTGTGAAGCTTGGTCGAGTGATGATCTTGTGTTTAGTAATTGCTTAGTTTTATGAGTTTAAATCTTTTTTAAAGGTAGATCCCTCTAAGTTTAAAATCTTTGTTCGATCTTGAAAAATCACTTTAGCCTTTTCATTTCGTGTAAAACACCACACATAATTTACATCATGAAAACATTGGTGTACTTGTTAAATGAAATATCAACCAAATAACAAAAAATTAATGATTAAATCTTAGAATAAAAAGCATTAATTCATAAATTCATCAAGTGTGGTATGTTAAAACGATGCAGTGTTTGTGCATCCATTAGAAATCAAATACTATTTTGAATGAATTGGAATACAAACCTGTCATATATCATATATAAATTGATTAAACCAACTTATATTTAGTAAACAAAACCAAAGAAACTCAAGATACTCAACTGAGTTTATATTTGTGTGCCAAGACTTAAGAAATTCATTATAATATTTGACTGCTAGTGTGCACTGACTGTACTTATGAGGAAGATATTTGATACAAATTCTGCGGACTATACAAACCTAGTTCAAGCTCAAGATATACAGCAACAAAACAACTAATATAGACACGCACGCACAGCAAGAAGTTAAAGTGTAGTGTTTTGCAAGAGACCCTTTTTTATCGATATACAAGGTGATATTTATGTACGGCTAGTCTATAAATATACAGATGGTAATTATTTTCGGAAAACATGAGGCAAACAACATATTAAAGAATAAGGCAGTTCATTAAAGAAAAACGCAGATCATTGTAGAGAAAAGTTTCGGAGAGATTAAAGTAATTTCTAATAAATTTATAGATCAACTAAAACATCAACGACGACATAAAACTAGCAAATCATTATCCCAGTTCTAACTAAATATTTTGAGAACCAAAACATATAACTTGAAATATATATTTCTTTCTGGAGGCTAGAGAATTACTAGAAATAACAATACACGTAATTTAAAAACTAGTGAATTCCTTCCAACTTATTTGCTAGGTACTTGGTTTTGAGCCACACTGCAAACGTAAAAGAGCGTGTTAGTACACGGTTTCCAAGACTGAAGTAGGCGGAATATTGTTCTAACCTGCGACTTAGTGGCTAAGGGTCAGATGTCCTAACCATTGAGCCACCGTTCTATTTCGAAACTAATAAATAAAGGACTGGCAGTAATTAGTCATCAGATTAGTATTTTGATTGGCAAAATGAAATGTAATATCCTCTACAAGTTGGAGTAAAATGAGCAAATAAAAAATCATTTACAAAATGCTTATCAGCGTGTTGATAATGTTTAACATGAAAACAATCAGTTAGCAAAAAATAGAAAGGAAGGTGAATTTATATACAGATATGAAATCTGAATTATAAGGCTAACTTATTTAGTTTGTTGTTGAAGTAAAACAGTTTGGAATAACCAGTGGAAATTGAATTTTTATAAATAACTATAAAACAAATGAGAAATCTAGAAAAATGAAAAACAAAAATAGAAAATTTATGACCAAACATGAAATGAAAACAGTTAGACAACTACTGAAAACTGAAAGAGCACTTGTCAGTTAGTTATAAGTAACGTAAAACTTAGCAACTATTTGCATCGGTTCAAGTTCTTGTACCACAGCAATATACTGAGATGAAGTTACTAGGATAAATAACAGAATAGAAGAAGCAGTAACAATATCAGTCTTAGTAGAAGGAGTGCTGGACAAATGGATTCTAGTCATATGGATTAAAGTCAGGATCACTGGGTTTCACAATAAGCGCCTATATTTAACCGTTGAACAAGTGTCTGGCGACAGGTAAAACTTTCGCATGTTCTCTCAATGGTGTAATGAAAAAAATCCTTAAATCGAAGGAATCTCTAGGAATTATTAAATCCAACAAAAAACAAGAAAAGGTAGAAGTAGATGGATGAATAAAAATTATTTGAGATTAAGTTAGATAAAATGATAATTTTTTAAGAAAAGGCATGACAAAGATGTTTCATAAACAATACACGTATACACATAAAATGATGAGTGAAATGAAGAACAAGCATAGATCTGAAATGCAACACGGTTTACAATCTTTACATTGCGTAGTGTCTGTCGAATAAATATGTCAACTGAGGTTATAAAAACTACATTTTACAGAGTACATTGGTTCTAGCCCTTCGTCTTAAAATAATTTCCTTTTGTCCAAACCCACTTCACCTATCTTTGATGTCGTTAATCAACACTTACTTGGAAGCCCCCAGACGTTAGACCCTTCAACTCTCTTATCGTTTTTGTTTTAAAAAGACAACTCGTCCATATATATATGACATGTAGAGAATGAAATAATAGTGCATGGAACAGTATGACCACATTTCAATAGGCGGAATTCATTAAATTGATTCATCACATAAATAAACCGGAATCTATAACTACTAAGAAATAACTAGACCTACATGGAAAATTAAAATGTAGTGATTGTTTGAGACGCAATGAAAACAAAAGTTTACAAAGTATTGGAAATTTATATTAGAGAGGTTTAAGTTTGTGCACTCGCTCGTGAGTCATGTGTTATTCATATCATCTGTCTACTCAAACCAAAGTAAATGGGTGTACGGTTCAAATTTGGAATTCAGTGACTGACTACTAGAAATGGTACTTTAGCTACTGCTTTACCGATACAATAGATAACACTGATGTACAGCTATGATTGATGAGTAAACCTCCAACGGCGAATATATTTTTCAGTACATTTAGTAGTAGTCAGAATATAAAAATCGATTGTAAATAGGCATTTATCAATGAAGCGATTTGTCGATAAGTCAAATTATATCATTCGGAAAAATATATGTTATTTTCATTATAATAGTAACATTATTTAGACGGATAACTTCCTTAACTAATATGTTTACTATTACAACGTACATAAGCGCGGAAAACAAGTGGATAGAGTGAAAGAAAACAATTCAAAGTAAAAAAGAACACTAACAGAAAAAATCGACAGTTTTGTTATCATAAAACAGAAATCATTGCTAGTTTACAACGAATAGTGATTTATAAGTGTTATGTAAGGTGCTTCGAACAGTAATATATAAATTAGTTTTGTTTTGAACTACGGAGTCGATTAACACCCCTCAATATGATTCTAGAAAAACTTGCTAAACTTATTTTTAATAGCTCCAAAAGAGTACACCGATAAGAAAACAAGTGCATACCAAGCTACTCAAGAAAGGAAAAAGGTGAAGACAGAAGAAAAGAAAAAATTACTAAGACTAAAGCAATCAGAATATTGATCACTTTAAAAAAAGTTAGGCCAGTAGTGCTAGGGATTAAGTCATGCGTCGTTGATGGTTGTTTACCAAAATATGTTTTCTTATAACAAAAAAGCATCTACTACAATCTACTCATTATTACTGTGCGATAATGCCCAAGGCATGCAATCCGCACTTAATCAGTTGGCAATTAGTGTCCGTAGGTACGGTATGAGCTTTGCACCTTCGAAGTGTAAAGTACTTCTACAAGACTGGCAGGATTCTAATCCTGTACTCACTCTGGATGGTGAGCAGATAGAAGTAATCGAGAAGTTAGTGTATCTGGGTAGCTGCATAAATGTTGGTGGGGGTGTGAGTGATGAGATCAATGCACGTATAGTGAAAGCCAGAGTGGCTTATGCCAATCTGGGCCATCTTTGGCGCCTTCGTGATGTTAGTCTGGCTGTAAAAGGTCGGATCTGCAACGCGTCGGTGAGAGCAGTTCTGCTCTATGCTTGTGAAACCTGGCCTCTCCGAGTTGAGGATGTTAGACGACTCCCTGTGTTCGATCATCGTTGTCTCCGAAGGATTGCTGACATCCAGTGGCGACACCATGTTAGTAATGCAGAGGTTCAGCATCGTGTGTTCGGGCACAGAGACGAAAATACAATCGGTGTCAACATCTTGAAACACCGACTTCGGTGGCTTGGACATGTTCTACGAATGTCGTCCCACGTCGTGCATTATTTGCCGACGCTGGGACTGGCTGGAAAAAGCGGAGAGGTGGCCAGTATATGACATGGTGTCGTGGGATGAAAGAAAGCTGCAAAGGACTGGCTTCTGTTAGTCCTTCACGACTCCCTGGCTGGGGTTCGAGAGATGGTGCTACACAGCAGCTAGAGACGTTGTCAGATATGGCTCAGAATAGGGGTCAGAGTCGATCCTACTGTAACCTTCTTTTACTTTCTTCATAAAAAGCGGTTGTGTCTTCCTTAACTGAAAGATTTCTTCTGATTGTACCTTTCCGTTCCCCCATTTTTACCATTATTATTATTACACCACCTTACATCAATCTCTTCGTTATTATTCTCTCTTGTTTTTTCCTTCCCCTTAAATTCTCATTGTTTTGTGTGGCGCATATATATTTGGCGCATTCTTGTACCAATATTTATGTGTTCAAATAAATAAATAAATGAACTCATTATTTATAGACATTATTAAAACTAAACAGAGAATAATAATCGCGTAAGATAATTATTATTGAATTTAGAGTAGATAAAATAAAAAGGATCTTCGACTAGTTGCCATTATAAACAAAGTATAAAGAACGTATGACTTGGTACAAATGTATATGAAGCTTAATTAGTAAGTATTGTACTAGCATGAGAAGAAAACTTGAACCAAGGCTCGAAATGTTATTTTCAATAATAAAGAAAAGCCAGGCATGAAGAATGTATTTAGTTTGAAGAGAAATATTCAAACTGGACAGAGAAAATCACAAAATAATATTGAAACTTAGTATTCCAGAGAAGACATTGTCGAAGAAAAGAATACATTTGCACTACCATTATAAGTGGTTCAGATACATGTTGTCACCCGAGATCCATAATAATAACAGATCATGATTTAATTAGCTACCCATTTAATCTACAAGAAATTATTATTAGAATTTATCATCCTTGGTGTTAATTAAAGTCCTTGTTTGACAAATTTATATTCTATATTTGACTTCGGAATTTTATGATTCACGAAGAAACAAACTTCGTGACACGAGCATTCATTTACTACTCCAATATTATGATAACTAGTTTCATACTAATATTCACAAAATTAACGGATAACTATGTTATTCATTCGTAAAACACAAGGAAATCTAATATACAAGATATTTGATTTTTAAATACAGATTAACAATTAATTATAGATTTGTGTACATAGTTTTAAGCATATTATTTGTGTAAGAGCGAGTAATAAAATAAAGCGGTTGACTAAACGGAAGTAAAAGAAATGCGGCTTATAGTCTGTAATTCACTGATCAAAGATCGATTACATTACTTACTGAAACTACCATCACTACTTTTAATCTTATGTACATACACGTAGGACATTAGTATTATTGAAATCATTTAAATGTTTAACACAATTTGTTTACAAAAATGGAAATAATTTTTTTCATTTTTAAGTGTTTGATAACATATTTAGCATCATAACCGTAATAATCATGATAATAAATAGTTTGAAATTGGAACGGAAGAACTTGGTACGTAAATAGGTCCATTATTAGTTTATAACGACCATATACACAAATTAAAGTTATATAATCGTATTGTAGTCATTCACAATGTTATAAAATGAAAATTCCAGAGCAAAGTTTGAAGATATAGTTCAGTGTTAACACCCGCTGATTCAGCGATCAAATTTCCAAGATAATAAGATATCATTTTTTAATGACTGAGTGTGCAGTAGTTTGAAGATTGATCAATATCACAGTTTTTTTAAATACAATGTTATTAAAACGTAATTAAAAAACAAGAATAATGACGAATAAGGATATACGTACCGCATCTAAATCAACATGTTTTTGAGTAAGCTGTTGACGTAATGAACGAATTAGTATTTTCTGACGGTCTATAACTTCTTTAAGGCGTAGCATAAGTTGTATTTCCTCGACATTTGTAGAATCTAGAGAGTAAATAAATAAATAAAGATGCTGAACAATAGAACGAAATGGAGAACAGTAAAATCACCTTCCTAAGTGAGTGAGTCAATCATGTGCAACGTAGAGCCTTACATACATGCGCATTCGTCCAATTTGTTATACTGCACAGGGAGACAAAAATATCAAGTAAGATTCTAAAGTAGTAAATAGAGTAGCAGCATCAGTAGTGATAGAAATGATTATGCGTAGAAATAGAAAAAGGTAAATGGAGATTTCAAGACTCAGGGGAGACAGAACGAATGCATCTAGGCCATTAAGAACTATCTTGAGCCATTTCATCCAAAGTCTCTAACATTTTTAAGTATTTATAGTAAGTTTAGTATAACAAAATCTACTAAGTTAAAATATAATCACTAACATAGGATTTTTGTAAGTACTAATTGCTTTTTTGTTAACCTCTATCATGAGCAGATATCACTTAGAGAACTATGGAAAAGCAGAAATTGGATAGTCAATCTAGAGTACAATGAAATTCAGTAGTGGGTACCAACAGCTTAATAAGGAACGGGACCTAGGACCTTTAAGTTTCACAGTAAAACGTCATACGTATTTATCATCACTGGATCAAAGAATTGAGTTAAACGTCTTTAATACACTCTGATTTTCAGTTATTCTTTAAATAGATTCAGTCAGTGTTCAAATATTTAAATTAATTTAAGAACGGTGTTTATATGCACGGTCCAGACAAGCCAAACATCATAACGACTCACTGCCATTTCATTGAAAGCAAACGAATTAGTGGATGGCACTGACAATTTAATAAAACTTCATTGAGTCCAGCAAGATATCTCACACTCAATTGAACTGTCATCATATCTTCCTTTACAGAAGAATATGTTTATAAGTGCGTTAAATCAGGCAGATATGCGTCAAAAATTAAGGCTGAAATAATGGGATCCAAAATTTTCCGATAATTATCGTCAATATCAACTTCTAATTGGGTTTATAAATTTATAAGCATTCTGAGATAAGTCAAAGGTTATATTAAGTTTATATTTACATAGCAAGTTTATGATGCTACTACAACTTAGAGGATAGTGTGAATTTTTGTCCGTAGTTAATGGCAAGTTAGAATAAAATCTATAAATACACATGTATATTATGGATTTTTAAAAACTTTAAGGGTATGACCTTACTTGCAGAACAAGCTGGAATCGGTGAATGGTTAATCGATGCTTCATTATCTTCAATTGCATCTTTAAGTTGTTTGTTTTCTTCTTTTAACTTCTCGATTAGTTGGGAAAGTTCCTGAACTTCAGAATGCCATGTCTCCTCAATTTGTTCCAGCTCCTCAAAAAGTAATGACAAGGAAATTTATCTTTAATCAAATTTTAGCAATACAACTTAGAGGTTAATGATTTGATTATTTGCTATAATGCTATGTAAAAGTTAATTTCTGATTACTTGAAACAAGGTGTTAAGAGCAGATTTACAGTTCCTGACACTAGAGTTGCGTATATATTAGATACCAAACGAGCAATAATTTAACGGCACTTTAACGATACTTAAAAACGCGCATATACTTGTAACAAAACGAAATTTCCTGGTATCAAGCCTTTAAGTGTCACAACATATGGAAGGCATTTAAAAAAACTACTTATACGATACGTCTTACACGACCTCATAATATGGACAGAAGCATTAAATTTCATTGAAGGAATTGTTACTTTGAAGTAACTAAGTGGGGATTTGCAGTTTAAATGGCGGCATAAATCTGGTACGAATCTCGACTGGGAACCAAATATAATTTGTTATATCTCCAATAGCAAACTACACAGTTTAATAAAACAGCCAATAAATGCTTTCACTTTACCATAAATAATAACATCGGTTACCGGATTTTCAATAATTTCTCCAAAGTTCACTGTTCACTTGATTAAACAGGCAAATACGAGTTGGTTATAACAATAGGAATATAATACCTAATCAATCTGTTGATGATAAAGATTTCATTGCGGTACATCTAACATTGTCTATGTTGTGTCATAAGTTATAACCTGGACCTTACCACGACGTAGTTTGAAATATATTAACGCAGTTATGAACGAAATAAGTGAACGCAATTAGTAGACATCCGCAATCTCATTTCAACACTGTCTTTAATATTCGACTAGTCCCTAACTATCAAGAGAGACAACCGAAGTGCGAAGAATATATATTCTATGGAGAGATAGAATTTCTTATATAAATAAACTTTTCAGTATTTAATAGACGTTTAAACAATTCTGACTTTAAGCGAATTATACACCAAATACATGTCAAATATGAATGAAATAATTACTAGAATATAGTAGAGTTACATACTGAGATAATTAACAACAATTTATAAAAATATAACCGTGTTAATTGAGAGATTAGCACACTAGGAGACCAATAATTTTACTTTTGTTCGCTTCTTGATATCAGTTCAATATACAATAATAATACGCAGAAATTTTCATTGACAGGATTTCCTAGAATTTATTCATGATGCTTTAGTAACGGCTTATTATTAAGCCTATCTACATCAAATAAAAGGAAACACGTCGAAATAACTGTGAAAAAAACCAACTGTGGTAGAAAGTTGTTTAACAGACAGGTAGCCTATATTGCTGAGCAATGAGTTACATAGGTGAATCTCAAAGCTCATCTCCAATTATCGTGATCTATCTAACACCATATAAAGTGCAACACAATGTCCAGTTATACGTACGAAATGAAATAATAAAAATATGAGAATGTAATATTCATTCTTTTGAATCACTCAGGATTTTTAAATTGTCCAGTTAATTACTCATCGGCTGTAAGGATTGGAAAGAACGTAAACCTACCTTTTTATGCCTCTTTTGATCTTCTTTACGTTCCAACTTTTCAAGTTCTAACCGGTGTACGGCAGTTTGAAGGGTAATAATTTCTCTTCCTTCAGACTCAAACTTTGTTGCGAAATCTTCCAATTCTTCAAGGACGCTTATCACTTTAGGCATTAAGTTGGACACTGAGTACGGCCCATATTTATCAATGATAGACTCAAATTCTTTACCAATTGAAGCAGCTATGTCGTAAACATCGAGAACAGATATAGACGGTGTAGATGGACGATCGCTTAGTGCTTCGGACGGAAAAGTAACAAGGGTTTTATTTATACCCTCCAGGCTGAAGCGACGAGTAAGCCTGGGGGAGTTATCGGGATGGGACAACAGTTTGTATAGGCTGAATGTAACGGAAAAAAGTGGAAGACAGCATAATTTCAATGTCAGTACTTAATTTTCCAAATTATAGTAACGTATTTATGAGTATTAGTGAGGCATACATTTGAATTTTTGCAAAGATTTATAAGATTGTCAACTAAATTGACGCTTCCAATTAAGGAAATCCAGTTATTGTCCAAGTTCATTCCAAATTAAATTGAGCGAGAACCAACTTAATACATACAAGTTGGATAGAAGATATGAGCATGTCAAACAACAATACAACTAAGATTTTGCTTATCTTAAAGAAACATATCGGTGATGAGAAATACAAATAACCTTGCAGTAAGATAACATATTTATTCAAACACATAAACATTGGTACAAGGAGGCACCAAATACATATGCGCCACATAATAACAATGAGGCCAGTAGTAGTTAACACATGGTCTTCTATTAGTTATTTTTAATATCATACTAAGATAGTAAGCCGTACAACTTTTAATAACCCATTTAAGGCGTCTTGAAGTATCAGAAGACGCCGATCCATCATGGTTATTACTGATTTCGTGGTACCATGTTACAAAATGACCACCAGCTTGAATTCTCAACCCAGTACTACAAGTAGTGTTCCGCCTGAAAGTCATGTCGGTAAGGTATGTAAAACATGACGTAGTTGTTCAGGATGGTGTTCAAAGATGGTGCACTATCTACTTCATAACCCAACACACACTAAAGTGAAGAGGAATTACTGATGCGAAATTATACTGTAAACTCTACATCAATTGGGCTCCTCCGTAGAAAGATGGTAATCTTAAGAAACAATTGGGTAAACTGACTACCAGTAGTAGTCATATAATGAAATCAAAATCAAAAAAATTGTTTTGATTTTTATCCAGGACTACTGATTGTCGTGAACTCGCCTGACAGATCACCACGATAAATGTAAGACATTATGAATGCCTTAGGAATCAATCGAGTGACGAATCCTTTATATTCTTTCTTTACAGTATAGCTGTGATAAAAATCAATGTAAACAAAATCTATCTCTTGGATATTTTATCGCTCATACAGGAGGAATACGTAACCCTATACGATTGCTATAGTAATATGAAATATGAATATCTTAGGTGAGTGAAAGCGTACGCTACTAGTTGATTTCGCGAATCACACATACTTCAAATGAGTATGAAAGTACATATTTGATCATATTAATGAATCATGGAAGAGAAAATGAAGGTTTTGGAAACCTGGTAAATCCCCTAGGATTTCATATTATCGAAATACATAAACGTCTTGGGTGTTAAGATTAACAAATGAATCCAAAACGAGAATTATTTCAAAGACAAATCGTAAACATAATAATACCATTTTACTACTAATTCTTCATGAATTCTCTTTAACTAATAAATTAAGACATTTATGATCCAAAAGTATTTCAGTCATAAGTTAGGATCTGTAAACACTAAGAGATACTAGAAATATGGAACGTACATTATATGAAAGAAATATGTGATCAAAAACCGAAGTACTTGGTAACTCTGATAAGCTGTAACGCAAGACTCCAAATAAGTGCTGAATTGGTTTGAATGAATCAAATGGATTTGGTCAGAATAGAAGAAGCTTTCGCTTAATGGGCTTCCGTGTCTAGTATCAGTAGATCACCGATACCTCCAGGCAGGAACCTAGGTGTATTAACGATAATTGAGGAAAAAAGAAATTGGTAAATCATAGTAAGTTATTATCCTTAGTCCTTAAGAATAGGTCAAGTTCCCTCTCAAAGGACTCCTGGGAAGCATTTGACTACTCTTAAGGAGTAGAAGTTGTGTCCAAAGTCCGTTCTGCTATGTTGTGTCTCCAGTTTCTGGGCGTTACCCCTAAGGTTTGTGCTGAAGCTAAACTTAAGTAGGTGTCTAAGGGGATGTCCAGAAGTGTTAAGGATACTGTAATCCATTAGAAGGTCACCTATAAGACGCCTTTACTATAATGGGTAAAAGTTTGGTGAGTGGAGGCGCTCTTCATGAGGCTTGAATTTGAGTCGCCAAACTGATTTCGTGCCTCGTCTTTGGATACGCTCCAGAGTGTCCTTATCCTTTTGGAGTGAGAGAGGAAATACTATGTTTCCATACTCTAAATGGGGATGAATGAATGATTATGTGGAACGTTCTTCCGTCAAACTGACAAAAATTGGGCTTCAATGTTGCCAGGGCAAGATTCGCTTGAAAGGCATTTTTGTCACAGTTAGAGTAAGACTTCAAATCGTAGGACACCAGCACTCCTAAATCTTTTTCAACTTGAGATACTCCTAGAGAGAAGTTTCCTAAGTTGTAACTGTAGTCTGCAACATGTCTCAGATGGACTACATTACACTTTGGAGTGTGAAAGGTAAGTCTGTAGCGTGGGGTTGAGTCGTAATTCATTATGAACACTGCCACCAAATGCCCTGGTACGATCAAGAGTGGGGTGGGACCACCCTCCCTCTCGAAATACTCTCACGTGGCCCCGCGTATACAGCCTCTACCAGGGAAGTCCTATTCACTGCCTTCTCGTGGTGGGGGTGTTGTTTACGAAAATGAGAGGACGAAAAGAGGACGTCCTGCGCTTTAACCGGATTCCAAACCAATGGTGCACATGGGCTTCAGTATCCTGCGAGAACGAATGGCGTATGAACCAATTCTCGGTCGCCGGCTACCATGGGAATCCATCTCCTTACGATGCTTCACTGCCTTGTGGGTTAGACCTTTAGGTCAAAGGCTCGGGGTGTGGCTTCCTAAGATAACCATCTGCTTCGGTTTGGGCACCCGGGCAGTATCACAGCCCACATGCAAATATGATGAACTGTCTACGATAATGTAAACTAATTCTCTTGCTTCGACAAACATTCAATTGATTCAAATATTATTGCTATTATTATTATTATTTACTACATCATTATTCACCCTCTTTTATTCCACTCTGTCTATACTTATTTTTTTCGACTTATACAGCAGCTCGTTTATGGTGGAAATTCGACTCTATCTAAACGTTCTCGAGTCACTGCCTAGTTGAAAATTGTATGCTAACACCAAATACGAATACTGAAGCAGTTTTTCTGAAACCACGTGCACCATTCAAACTGGTTGCCTTCAACGTTCGCACACTAGTGCAGGACGGACAACAGATAGGGATGGCTATGCCTTTGGAAAGTCCTAATATCGACGTTTGTTGTCTATCGGAGACTCGTATTCAAGACTCTGATGAAGTACTACAATTTCGATCTCCATCTGTCGCTTCGAAAAGCTTGTTCTATGTGCGTTTATCCGAGGACCCTGTAGCATCTTCGTCTGGTATTGCTGGCGTTGGTGTCGCACAAAGCGCTAGAGCTGAGGCAGCATTAATCGATTGGTTCCCCATTAACAGTCGGTTATGTGCTGTTAGATTAGAGAGTTCCATCAAAGTGAGAAGAAATCGGCGTGAGAAACGATGTCTTCTCGTCATCTCCGCCTATGCGCCGACAGATTGCAGCCCGGATGCAATCAAGGATAAGTTTTACCACCAGTTATCTGTTCTTCTCCAGAAAGTGCGTTTGACAGATATTGTAGTACTAGCCAGAGACTTGAATGCTTAGATCGGGTGTCTAGGCACAGAAGAGAGTCGTTTAGGTGGCCGATAGGGACTCGTTGGTCGCAGGACAGATAACGGGGACCGTCTACTGCAACTTTGCACAGACCACAACCTGTTTCTGGCTAGCACTAACTTTCGGCACAGTCATCGCCGATGTGCCACCTGGCGTCCTCCCTCTGCATCTCAAGCCTGGACTCAGAATGATCACATCGCGATCAGCTACCGCTGGCGTGGTTGTGTAAAAGACTGCCGCTCCTTTTGGAGTACCTATCTGGACTCTGACAATGCATTGGTCTGCGCCAATCTTACCTTACTTTTCACTGGCCAACAAAGTGGCCGCCATCAACGGATTGGTATTAGCAAGCTGGTTGCAACTTTTGTTGCAAGTAAGTATCGAACCGCGCTAGCCTCTAGGCTAGCTACCATTCCACCGAAAAGTATAGATGAGCATTGGTTGCAATTGCATGACGCCATGAAAATGGTGGGTACAGTCAGTTGTGGGTTCGCGAAACGTCCCGCTTACAAGCACTGGGTTTATTCAGGCTCCTTACGACTCATTGAAGCCTGTCGGTTTACTCCGGGTGACCGTGAGTTTGACAACAAACGAAGGATGTTACGTAAGGAAATTGGGCAAAGCTTGCGTAAGGACCTAGAAGCCTGTTGGTCAGAGCGTGCTAATGAGTTGGAAGCAGCAGCTGCATCTGGTAATTACTGGAAGCTCTTCCAACTCATCCGAGCCACTGGCAGCAAGAAGTCTGGCGTGAGTGAAACAATCTGCGAGGACGATGAGACGCCAATCACTAGCATCCATCGACGTCCTGGACGATGGGCAGAATTTTTCGAAGGGCAGTTCAAATGGCCTGCTGCTCCGACAACATCGATCAGACTGTGCTGCCCTCCATGGCCGGTGACGATTGATCCACCAAATGAGGCATAAGTCCGCAAGGAACTCCAATTCTTGAAGCGCCACAAATCACCTGGCTCAGATGATTTACCTCCGGCTCTTTTTAAAGATGGTGGTGGCTTTCTGACTAAGGAACTGACGACGTTGTTTACGAAGGTTTGGGAACTAGAGGGTGTACCAACGTCATGAAATGAGTCAATAATTGTGCCTATCTTTAAAAAGGGTTCACGTCGTTCCTGTAACAACTATTGGAGGATAAGTCTACTTCCGATTGCGTTCAAGCTATTGGCTTCCGTCATACTTCGTAGTTTGTTCAAAACCCGAGAAAGATTGACTTGCGAGGAGCAGGCTGGTTTTCGTTCCGGTCGAGGATGTATTGATCATATCTTCACCCTCCGCCAAATGTTAGAACACCGCCATACATATCAAAGGCCAACAATCGTAGTGTTTCTTGTCATCAGGGCTGCCTTTGATTGGTTGGATAGGACTTTTCTCTGGGATTGTCTATTGAAGAAAGGTGTGCCTGAGAAGTTTATTAACATCCTAAAAGCTCTATATACAAACACCTCAGGCAGAGTGAGGGCATACAACCACCTCTCTCCATTGTACCATCCGAGCAGTGGGGTTAGGCAGTGTTGCCCAATCTCACCATTCCTCTTCAACTTTGCCATCGATGACATTCTGGAAACAGCTCTGATGGATATGAGTAATGGCGATGTGGATCTACTGCCTGGAGAAAGACTTCTCGACCTTGAGTATGCGGACGATATTGTCTTACTGTGCGACAATGCCCAAGGCATGCAATCCGCACTTAATCAGTTGGCAATTAGTGTCTGTAGGTACGGTATGAGCTTTGCACCTTCGAAGTGTAAAGTACTTCTACAAGACTGGCAGGATTCTAATCCTGTACTCACTCTGGATGGTGAGCAGATAGAAGTAATCGAGAAGTTAGTGTATCTGGGTAGCTGCATAAATGTTGGTGGGGGTGTGAGTGATGAGATCAATGCACGTATAGTGAAAGCCAGAGTGGCTTATGCCAATCTGGGCCATCTTTGGCGCCTTCGTGATGTTAGTCTGGCTGTAAAAGGTCGGATCTGCAACGCGTCGGTGAGAGCAGTTCTGCTCTATGCTTGTGAAACCTGGCCTCTCCGAGTTGAGGATGTTAGACGACTCCCTGTGTTCGATCATCGTTGTCTCCGAAGGATTGCTGACATCCAGTGGTGACACCATGTTAGTAATGCAGAGGTTCAGCATCGTGTGTTCGGGCACAGAGACGAAAATACAATCGGTGTCAACATCTTGAAACACCGACTTCGGTGGCTTGGACATGTTCTACGAATGTCGTCCCACGTCGTGCATTATTTGCCGACGCTGGGACTGGCTGGAAAAAGCGGAGAGGTGGCCAGTATATGACATGGTGTCGTGGGATGAAAGAAAGCTGCAAAGGACTGGCTTCTGTTAGTCCTTCACGACTCCCTGGCTGGGGTTCGAGAGATGGTGCTACACAGCAGCTAGAGACGTTGTCAGATATGGCTCAGAATAGGGGTCAGAGTCGATCCTACTGTAACCTTCTTTTACTTTCTTCATAAAAAGCGGTTGTGTCTTCCTTAACTGAAAGATTTCTTCTGATTGTACCTTTCCGTTCCCCCATTTTTACCATTATTATTATTACACCACCTTACATCAATCTCTTCGTTATTATTCTCTCTTGTTTTTTCCTTCCCCTTAAATTCTCATTGTTTTGTGTGGCGCATATATATTTGGCGCATTCTTGTACCAATATTTATGTGTTCAAATAAATAAATAGCCAAGAAACGCATGCCAAATGACTCCATAAAATCTCCTCGAAGGCAATTATCAGAAGGCAGTTAGTGGACCAAGTCGAGATATATTTGCTGGCGATCTCGTATTATCGAAAGGATACCGAGATCGTGACAGGATACAAGCTTGGTTACAGAGCGTACCCGAATTCGCATCAAGTCACAATCAAAAGTGTAAGAATAATGGATGGTTTTAGCACAGTTAAACAAAAGCACAGACACTGGTACAATTGGTTATAATAATTGTTTTCAATAAACCAATCGTGTTCTCGTGATAAAAGTGAGTCTCTACTGGAACCCATCGCTAGAAAGGGTTTACACTTTCGATAAGTAGCGGTTTACATCGTGGGAGTGATCGGTTGACGCGCGATTGTAGGACGGAAGGATCTGCGAACAGGAAAGCGATCGTTGATCGTCGAGTTGCCAGCGAAGGTCATTTTCAGAGAACGGTACCAGGAGCGATGTGCTGTATTTGTTGCTTGAGTTGGCACGCCACACGAGTGGTTTGTATCCAGAATCTTAAGATGGCATTCGTAGAAACGCTGCAGACGTAGGACGAAACCACGTTGAGTCAAAAGACCAGAAGCGGCTGCAACGACCAAGTTCGAAACCAAACGTATGCCAAACATTCGAAACCAATATATCGACTAAGTACGTTGACAAGAGCGTAGGTGGCCATTCCAGCTTTCGCCAAAGTTGACTGAAGTCGACGGAACCAAACGGAGATGGTCAAAGGCGTGAGCTCAGGAAACAAAAAAAATCAAAAAAGAGAAGAGTGTAGCATGCGTGTAGTATAGGAATAGTCCTACACCATATCGGTTGTTGACTGTGAGACTAATCGGAAACGTACGGGCAACCGTACTCGTCGACCGGAACGTGAGACGGAAGCCTCTTTCGTATTTCGTGAGCCTGCAATCTCATTCGAGGTCAGAGGCGGCGTGGTCTGCTGATCCGAACCTGAGACTGTCGTCTCGTCCGTAGATAGTGCAGATGACGCGTGATGTTGACCTGGACGTGAGAATGAGGTCTCGGATGTATCTAGCGTGTGATCTAAAGAAGATTTAAGGATCCCGCTAGGTTTGATAGGTCTAGCACTGAATCTCAAGTTATCAGATAGGGCATTGTCATCGACATATGCTGGTTTGAGACGATCAACGCTGACGATCTCGACGCGGCCATGTCGATCAACCTTGAGGGTCTTTTCGTGACGATCGATCACGTGAAAAGGACCTTCGTAAGGTTGTTGCAAAGGTTCGCGTACCGAATCTACTCGTATGAAAACACCTGTACAGGTAGATAACTCCCGAGGGAGAGCCACATGTCGATGTTGTATTCGAGTTGACACCGGAGACAGCGTTCGCATAAATGCAGACAGTCGATGGACGTAGTCTGATTTACCGAAATTAGGTCTGCTCCGTGGTGTGAAGAATTCCCCATGCAGACGCAATGTCGTGACGTTTACAAGTTCAGAGCCGGAACATTGGATATCTGCCTTCAAGCTCGTTCTGATCCCTAAAAGAACGAGCGGTAAGGTTTCGTGCCAGTTGCCGTTTTCGTGTGCTCGTAGAGCACTTTTAAGTTGGCAGTGAAACCGTTCACTTAACCATTTGGTGCTGGGTGGTAGACGGATATGCTTATGCGCATGCATTCCGTACCAAGCAGCCCGGTCAGCGAGGAGAATCGGTAATAGGGTAAAATTTCTCGAATAAAGCGTGAATTTACCGTCACGCGAATAACAAGTGACAAGGATTCGGTACACATACATGGGAGTCTATTATATTGATATTATTCTTATCGTTATCCGTCATGTCGAGTATATTGTATATCAACAGATAATATGAAACTATACGACAGACGTGGATAGATAACTAATAGACTCACCAAATTGGCTTCTTTGGAAGGTTTGACCAGAGGTTGTGGCGTGTTCCAGAATTCGGGTCAACAGTTGTAGCGTGCAGTCGAGTCGTAATTTACTATGAACACCGCTACCAAGAAACGCGCGAAGTCACAATCAAAAGTGTAAGAATAATGGATGTTTTTAGCACAGTTAAACAAAAGCACATTAAAACAGTCACTGGTACAATTGGTCACAATAATAATTGTTTTCAATAAACCAATCTTGTTCTCGTGATAAAAGTGAGTCACTACAAGTTCGTTGTCATCTGCCCAACTTTGAAGTCGAGTCATATCCTCCTGAAGTGCCAGCATATCTGTAGAATTATGGTCTACTATAATATTAGTGCTGCTCTAATAATAGACCTAATCCTAAATTTGTAGATTTGTCATGATATAACTGTCTAATCTATAAGATCTTACGTGGAAGTCACACCATCGACTACGCCAACTCAGTGTATCGTATCAATTACCAATACATGATGTAGAAAAAAGTTAAGCTAGAGAAAGAACAATGTATTTAATATGAATAGAAGATATAAGATAACATTCAGCAAGGACCACGCCTGCATGGCCGAGCCATGCCATTCGATCAACTCTAATTCATTCAATTCATTATTCGCGCCTTCTCCATCGTTAGGTATTTCTTCGCGTTAAATATTAAATACCTATTTTCCGAGTAATCTCGTATTCAGTTTTGAGGATAGTGTGGTTATGGTCCAATGCCACTACACTACTCTCCCACCAGAATCAACGTGGTGTTGGTTCGATACCAAATTGGATGGAACTGTAGTGTGCCAAAGGTTACCAAGACTAATAAGAATCCTCCGGGTGATGACAAGCTGAAAAATAAATCAAAAAGAAGACGTCAGCATCTGGTCGCGAAATACATGTAATAATTTTAAAATATCCGCCTTCATGCTTAACACGCTTACAATGAAAATTTGAGTGACTATTTGAGCTATTTAGAACAACATATATAAGCGAACAATATTGTTTTCGATTAGATCCTCATCAGGCTTTACTCTAATATACAGTAATATTTATATGCATATACGAAATTATTAAACCAATCAAGGTAGTTTATAGGTCAATGATGATAACAATGAAAACGATTACATAATAAGTAAGATGTGAAAAGTACAAATTGATAGTGTGACAACAGGTGCATTAGTTTTGATAAGCAATAATAATAAAGGTTCAAATCAATGTTACATAATCTGAAATAGGTCAATGATTAGAAAAATATAGAAACTGCGATAACAATTATAAAATTATAAGATGACGTAATAAGAAATGTTCAGATAATTGGACCATGAAACGTATAGTTGAGAGAAAATAAAGTGGTAGGAGGGTGTGAAGAAAAATAATAAACGAAGAGAAAGTTAGAAAAGGAATAATAAATAAATTCATTTATTAATTAAGGCCAAGGGAGCTATAAAAAATGGGATTACAATAATAACAATAATAATAATAATAATAAAACGATGCGTGTTAATAGCCGTTGGTTAATAACTTAATGTATAGGTAGTAAGTATTTTGTGTTTGGAAATATTAAAGTAATGAATTGTAGAAATGTTAATATTGGTATTAGTTTTGGTTTAAATTATAAAATCAAATAACGTTAACGTTAGTGAGCTGCCCACATGAGTTTATTTCCGATTGCATCTGTATTAGTAGGCTAACTGAAGGAACAAAAGTATTACCGTGGAGAAGGATTCCAACTAGTGTTCCAGTTAGTCCGATACGGTTTTAGTTACGAGGAGATTTTCTAAACCATATGTTTACCTGAACGTGATAGAATTTAGTAATACTACTAATACACATGAATGGTTATCAAAACAAAATTTAAATACGTGAGTGATAATTATGTAAATTTTGGACAGTTAGCTAGAAACAAATCGTTAGACATGAGTGTATTCGTAAGAGACATGCTCTAGACTCAATGTTCTGATCTGCGGCAGACTATTATGTATATTTATACATATTAATATTTACATATCCTCTTGGTTGAGTATCTCTCCAACGTTTCAGATCGTCACCAAAAAGTAGTAAGCTGTCTTCATCAACCGAGGTCTAGAATTTTGGTCGTACTTGGCTAGTCTCGCTGCTGCTTAAGTCAATATGTTTTTCAGCCTTAAGAACCGATTGATGAATTTCAATTCCCGAATATCACTTTCTGTGGTCAGAGTCCGTGTTTTTTGATGCACCTTGCACAATTATATTTCTTTTTGCGAGATTCCTTGGGAATGTTCCGGGTGAGATTGAGCTCAGCATACGGTATATTGGGCAGAACTCTTACATTACCATCTGATTACAATAAATGATTAACCTGTAAGACATCCTCTACGTCGGTAGAGTTAGTGGAGGTTGCACGAAGTAGTCTTGGGTGAATTCAATCAGTGGAGTCCGTTACCCGAGTGAGCCACATTACCGTCAAAGACTATATTTTGGGAAGTTTGCGCTTCTTGTTTAACTCTCCCCAGAGCGTCCAGTCATTTCTATGCTGTTGGCTGAAGAAAAGGTCAGGGATGTTATTAAGGTTCATGATTATGAGGGAATCATCGCGAACCGTGATTGTTTTCCCAGGTTTTCGAGTACGTTCAGGTTGAGGACCTTTATTGTTTGATGGTTGATGCGCGTTTCTGATTCCTGTGCTCTTTGCTAACTGGTTGAACAGCCTTGGGGTAGACTGTACCGTCAAATCACCAATCGATCTCCCTACAATGCTTATGATGTTCAGGTTTTTAGACTGTGACGTGCGATCCGTTTTGACTTTGTTGACAGGGGTTTAATCGCCTACAGGGTTTTGGGGACCACCGTTGCATTTAGCGATCCTGTACTGGGAGGACAAAGTTTGCTGAGGGAGTATAGTGCAGTTGATGTTATGATAGTACCGAGCTTCAACACATTATCTGTGTATTTGTTTTAGGACTGCCTTTTTCCAGGTTTGCTGACCTCTCGATAGAAAGAAAAGGATTTTCATGAACATAAAGCTCTGGACGGATTTTTTGGATGAAAACGGTACTTAGGTTGCGTCAGAACATTGCAAAAGTTTAAGAAATGAAATTCACGTTAGGACTAAGCCTCCCGTTCTTAAGGTGCGTGTATATAGTATCGTTTTACTTCTCCTTCTTTCCCTTCCTTTCGTAGATTTCCTCATACCCATTATTCTTCGCACTCCTCCATCACAGTGTGCCAAACTAGAAGTCGAGGATGACGGGGTGTTGGGTAATATAACGTGTAGAATGAAATGTAATATATTTTGTCATGTATGACACGCAATATTGAAAGACGGGACGTGATCTGAACAGCACACCTCACTGAGCACATTCAATCAGGATTTATCGTGGGTAGACTAAGATCAGAATAGATGTCCTCGACCTAAAAAGGACGTTTGCCAATACAGGTCGAAGTGTTTGGGTAACAAATTTCTCAGATTTAAATGAAGAGTCAGTTGAAGCTAGACCACCATGGAAAACCTGGAAGCACTGGACGGCCGTTTCGTCCTAGTATGATTCACCCAAAGTAAATGCGCAGTACATAATGTTAAACAGTAACCAAACTATTACTATTACTCCCATTGTGTAAGGTTGATTCAGGCCTTTATTATTCTTATTACAACTAGTACACCTGCCATCACACTAACAATTTATACTTTTCACTTATTATACTTGTTTATGTAATCTATTACGTTTTTACCATTGTCGAGCGATCAAATAACGTATCGAAAGCAGGGTACTATATCTACGTGTTCTGTCAGGAATACGTGTGGTTGAAATATACTAGATTATACAGGTTAAGAACTCTTATTTTGGTATAACTCACCTGCTAGAAAAATACCTATAATTACCCCAAAACAAAACGAAATTGGCTGATTTCACGTTATAGCAACCCGCATGCAATTGAGTTTCTTCACATTTATTTGGTTAAGCCCTCTTGTTAACTTATTAAACAGAGAGAGTCATCCGTACTATAACAACTTATATTATTGTACCTTTCTTATTGTCGTGCTTGTATGAAATATGTATGCTTGAACATTGCTTATTGCCTACGCATATAGTCATTCTGCAAGCTTTATTATTAGCTTCTTAATTGATTCGATGATCCATTCATTTCCCTTTATATATACATGTACATTTACACTACATACTCTACACTCTCGGTTCTCTGACTCACTCATTCGCCTCTCTGTTGCGTGGTCTGAGCTATCTGCTAATAAAACTGTGATCGCTGCTTCCCTTTTTTGCCTTCTGATTTCAAATACGGTTGAAGATTATATTATAACGGTTACGAGGGTGATCGGTTAACGAAGCACAGCCAATAAAACGTAACTAGTCTCGACGGTAGTGTACTCAAATTATTACGATCTTGATAATTATACAAGTTAATATGAGTTGATTTGCGAAAAGTTGTTGAAAAAGCAAAATGAGGCAATCAGAATTTAGGATGTGACTTTTACATTTTTACGCATTTCTGGCAAGTACTAGGACCTCTTCTTCTCTTGATTTATACAACCGATCTTCCACAACAGTTGTTGTCTGACTTACTAATTTTTGTTGACGATATGAAACGTTGGAGAGATACTCAACCAAGAGGATGTGCTGGCAGTTCAGGAGGATATGACTCGACTTCGTAGTTGGGTAGATGACAACGGACTTACCTTCAACACTCCTACGATTTGAAGTCTTACTCTAACTGTGACAAAAATGCCTTTCAAGCGAATCTTGCCCTGGCAACATTGAAGCCCAATTTTTGTCAGTTTGACGGAAGAACGTTCCACATAATCATTCATTCATCCCCATTTAGAGTATGGAAACATAGTATTTCCTCTCTCACTCCAAAAGGATAAGGACACTCTGGAGCGTATCCAAAGACGAGGCACGAAATCAGTTTGGCGACTCAAATTCAAGCCTCATGAAGAGCGCCTCCATTCACCAAACTTTTACCCATTATAGTAAAGGCGTCTTATAGGTGACCTTCTAATGGATTACAGTATCCTTAACACTTCTGGACATCCCCTTAGACACCTACTTAAGTTTAGCTTCAGCACAAACCTTAGGGGTAACGCCCAGAAACTGGAGACACAACATAGCAGAACGGACTTTGGACACAACTTCTACTCCTTAAGAGTAGTCAAATGCTTCCCAGGAGTCCTTTGAGAGGGAACTTGACCTATTCTTAAGGACTAAGGATAATAACTTACTATGATTTACCAATTTCTTTTTTCCTCAATTATCGTTAATACACCTAGGTTCCTGCCTGGAGGTATCGGTGATCTACTGATACTAGACACGGAAGCCCATTAAGTGAAAGCTTCTTCTATATCGTCCACAACGATTTAAACCATTAATACAGGACAAAAACGACAGGATTCTCTGGGGTGAATTGAACAAGAAACTCGAACGTCCTAGAATAGAGCCTTTGATGGTCACCCGGCTCACTCAAGGAAAGGACTCTAAGCATCCTGAATCCGCGCGCTACGGACTGGACGTTACTTTCACGTCGAGGTTTTTTGTTTTGTTTTTCTAGGATTCTCGCAGAGCCGGATGAGTTATTTTTCCTTGGATTAATGGAAGTTAACTCAATTCTCAACTATTAACATATAAACTGTGAATTCCATGCCATATGATAAGTTCTGAGTTTAACTTACGGTATTTATGACCATATTCATACAATAATTCATATTTATATAATTACATATATTCATTTTGACTATACGATCAAACTATACTCTGTCACTTTGAAACCATATATAATCATATTTGACGAAGATTTGCATTTCATATCTGTATTCTATTCCTTAAGGAATATATGGTTATATCGTATTTGAATGCTTTAACCCACGTACTTTATGTATCTACAGGATCTATTCAAACCTCTACCTTATATCAAGAAATATATATAACCGTGTATGTTAAAGGACTGTATTCACTATTCTATGAACTATCATTTAAATCGTATTTGGATACTATAAACCACTTAATTTCCGAAGCTACCCGTGCAATTCGGAAATATTCAAACCTCTACCTAATATCAAGAAATATATATAACCGTGTATGTTAAAATACTGTATTCACTATTCTATGAACTGTCATTTAAATCGTATTTGGATACCATAAATCATTTAATTTCCGAAGCTATCTGTCCAATTCGGTGAGTCTGTCATAGTTTTTTTTTGACAGTACTTTTTTTTCCAAAAAGCTGTTCCATATATTTGTTCAAGAAGCAACATAATAATCTTAGACGGTAATAATCTTCTGAACTACTTGTCTCTGCACTTGTCTCCCAATTTTTACTAATACGGACTTTCAGTTTATATATGTACCACGCACCGTACTTTTTTTTGATTGTTTGATATTAATTATCGACATTTCTAAATTACTTTACTATATAAGGCTATCTTTCATGTCATATGTGTTAAAATATACACAACTTGCTCCTTTATATTCTATTTTGCCTCCACACAGATACTGACATAAATACTTCATCTCCACTACTATCTTCCTGCCATTGTCATCTGTTTTTAACATCAATAATCCTCACGATACATTGACTCTTGGTTAAAACATAGATTTTGATTTTTAGACTAACTTGAGCCCTCGGAATTGATTTTTTTTCACCTCTTTCTGTTTCCAACATTCTGTTCAATCCACTTGCTATACGTCACTTTCTTATTATGCCACAAAATAAAATGAAGACCTCTGCTTCTAGGCGTTCAGCCAAACGTAGGGAAACGACACAATTTAACACCACTACTGACACGATTTCCAACAGTTTCAACGAGACGAGCCACTCTGTTCATCCGGAAGCAGACAAGATTTTACCAGTTGTCTCCATTCCAGACATGTTGAAAACTCTGATGGTAAACAGTGATGATAATCGCAACTGCAACCATATGGATGCTATAAAAAAGTTGCAAGTAGACATGAACATTCTCAATCCGCTTAAATATCTCATCAACCCCAACCTCACAGAGATTCCAGATCAAATGAATGACATAAATATTTTCCTAGATCGTGTTGCATCAGAGGTGTTTGAAAGAATAAGACGATCTAGTAATGCAATTGTGTTTAATATACCGGATACACATGCCCTTAAAAAGATCAAATCTAGTCTGCTTAGAGCCAGCAATATGACACACGTACCATGTGTATGCACAAGATTAAAAAGAAGTCATCCTGGTATGCACTCACCGATCTTGTTCAAATTCAACTCATCTGTAGACGCCAGTGAATTTTTAAATTCCTCCAATTCATTGAGACAAAAACAGATTTTCAAGGATATTAAGACTCTTCCGGATAAAACACCATGCCAGCGAAAAGCAGGAAGAGATAACTACAGACCACCAGCGTCAAACTCTCAAACGCATCATAATCCTAATGGTCGTAAAGTTAAGTCCGATTCTAAGAGGACGTCTAGCTTAACAATTTTGCCGTCACCGAAAAGCTCTTCTGAATCTCCTAAAGTTCAAAACCCAGAAGAAAGTAATTCTGATGTAGGTGGTGTCCATCCTCTTGAGAATGTTGACTTAGATTCAACCCGAAGTAGTTGTGCTGATGAAGAATGGGATAACACAGTCCAAACCCCTGTTAATGCAACACCCAGTTACAGTAACTGTGCAACGGATAACAGGAAAACTAATCATAACATTCATATAACTGACCACGAACTTAACGTTGATATATTCGAACCTCCCAAACCATCGCAAGTATGTTTAACAGTACATAATCCTCTCCAACATATGAAGAAGCCGAAATCAATCACAAACCTTGGAAATAAACGTCTTAAACACGTTACCCATACGTCAGGTATAAATAGTAATCTGAATTGTAATTGGCCACTTGGTCACACACATAGACCTGATAGCCTTCTTGGTCCGGCTCACAATATGTACACTATGCCTTTAATAAGATGTTATATCCAATAGCAATGAAAAGACTTTTTTGTAATTCCGCCGGCAACAGTAAACATATTTCAAATGATGACAAAGTATTTGAATCTATTTCCCCTCGCAACACAACTCTCACCTTAGCTAATCCTACGAGTATTCATGGAACTACCGATTGCGATTTATACTCTTACCTGCTTCACTATGATAACTCTGAGTTTCTTATTCTTTTGTTGAATGCCCTCTCTCTGTCCAATAAAATTACTCATCTTAAAACCATTTTATTCCTTGTAAATCCAACCATTGTACCCATTTGAATGGATTAGATGTCGAAATATCAAATAAACAATTAGGAATAAAACGGGAAGAGTATTAAAGGGCACCCACTAGTGAACGTAGTTCCGTAAGGTTTTTTGAAGACGGTGCATTGGTCAGTGGAGCTATTCGTTTCATAACTGAACTAAAACCATTAACATCAACTGAGTATCCAAGATATTCAAATCTTTTATTCCTTGTAAATTCAACCATTGTACTTATTACGGAAACGTGGTGTAATTCATCTATATCCGATCATTCCTTGAATGTAGATAACTACGTTTTCTTTAGAACCGATAGATGTTATGGAATAGGAGGCGGTACAATTATCTATGTCCGTTCAGACATTCAGGCGTGCAAATTTGAGGATAAATCCCTTGATGCTATAGAAGACTCCACTTGGGTTACTGTAAACTGTGGATCCCAAAATTATTTACTGGTGGGATGCATATATAGACCACCTCATGCGGATACTAAGTTTAACAGATTACTAACAAACATATTTTCCATTGCTTCGCATCAACCGCATACCTTTAAAATCGTCGGAGGTGATTTTAATCTGCCAAAAATTACATGGGGCTTGACTCCGGTACCAGGTCGATATAACAAGCTAGTTGAAACATTAGAAATTTGTGGATGGGTTCAACAGGTCCGAAAACCAACCAGGGGGAATAATATACTTGATTTAATGTTCACAATCAACATAGACTCTATCTCAGTGCATAACAGTCATGAGTTTTTTATGAGTGACCATAGAGTTGTATTGAGTATTATTCACTCTTTAAACGCCATACAATTGAATTCTAAAGCTTCAATGACGTACCAGAGCAGATATTTTGATCAACAAACATGGAAACGGACTGAAACTCTCATTCAATGTTTACCATGGGAAACTTATTTTACCACAAATAATGTTGACATTGCGCTTTCCAATCTATACCACGACCTGATATATTGTCTTGACTGCACTGCTCCAGTTATTGACCGTGTGGCTTATAATGCTAATAGGGGCCAAAATACTTTTAAAAGAAAGCTGAGGAAATTAAAATACCGCTACTATGAGCAGAATGATGTGTATGCACTTCAGAGTATACTTAAATTAATCAACAGAAATGCTTCATCTAAACGTAAGTATTTCATGAATATAGAAAATAAAGCTCTACGTAGTGAAAGCCCAGAATTATCAATACTTCGACTTTTTAAATCCCGTGTAAAGTCAAATTCCCTTGGCACGACCAAATTCTTCATAGTTAACGGAAGCATTGTTAACGACCCGAATACTATATGCGAACAATTCAGCAAGCACTTCTCGCAGTGCTACAAAACTGGAACTGAAAGCTGCAGCATTCCATTTCCAATGCTAACATCCAGACATCTGTCGAAAATTGATTTCACACTCTCCGCCATCAAGCAGGCCATAACTGCCCTGAAAAAGTCTTATGATGGTGGACCTGACGGGATACCTACATCATTTGTGAAATATGGAAGTAGAGAATTTCCACTATTTTGTTTGAAACTTTTCAACCCAATTATGGAATATGGGACCTATCCATCTGTATGGAAAACATCCCTTATCACCCCTAGATTCAAAACAGGACCACGTAGTGATATTATTAACTATAGGCCAATTAATTTGACATCCGTGCTCTCAAGAACCATGGAAAAAATCATCCACAAACAGCTACTATCATTTTTACTTTCAGCTAGTCTGATCAGCTCTTCCCAACATGGGTTCATGACTAAACGCTCATGTTTCACATCGCACTTGGAGTTTTTTGATCAAATTACCCAGAGAAGAGATGTTGGTCAGTCAGTGATAATTCTTTACTTCGATTTTAGTAAGGCTTTCGACAGTGTCTCACACAAACTTCTTCTTTTAAAACTCTCTTCATTTGGCATTCAGAATCCCCTTTTATCTTGGCTCAAATCTTTTTTAGAAGAACGTAGCCAAATCGTTCGCTTTGGATCTTGCTACTCTAAACCTGTAAATGTAACCAGTGGGGTTATACAAGGAAGTGTGGTTGGTCCATTACTCTTTCTCCTTTTTATCAATGATGTATGTTCCCTCTTTCAGTATGGCAAGCCTTTCCTTTTTGCTGATGACCTGAAAGTAGTTTATTAATTCTCTTCTCTCATGAAAGAAAGCTATATTTCAGCGGTAATCCAGAAGGAAATAAACAAGTTGTACGAATGGACTATTTCGTGGAATATGCCACTTAATGTTGACAAAAGTGGATTTATTCACATTGGTCGCTGCCTTAACTTAAATCTGACTGTACAGACACATACACTCAAACCTCTCAACACTGTTCGTGACCTGGGTTTAAGATATAGCAACAGTCTGAACTTTTCTGAACACATTATATCTCAAGTATCCAAAGCTAGAAAGCTCATCGGATTGATAATGATAAACTTCAATAATATCAAATCGAGATTGTTACTATACAGAAAATGTATCTTACCCATTCTTGAATATGGTATTTTAGTTTACAGTAATTGTAGACATAATGATCTGATTAGAATTGAAGGTGTTCAAAGAAAGTTCACCAAAGCTGTTCTGGGGTGTTCCGATAACAAAGATGTCAACAACTCAACTTAGAACCTCTTTGGATCAGACGTATCAAATTAAATCTTGTCTTTATCTACCGGCTCATTAACGGTATTTCCTACTCATCGGTATCCACCCCTTCATACCTTATAATATCATCCCACAATCTACGAAATAAGGAGAACATTCTAGCGATTCCAAGAACCCACACAAACTTACGTCAGAATTTTTTCCTTATTCGCTACTCAACCATGTGGAACAGACTGCCAGTGAACCTCCGTTGCAGTGAAACTACAACCCGGTTCAAAAGTCTCCTTGACGATTTTCTTTCCGAAAGTGGATTATGCCACCTATTGAATATCAATGTATTCAATAATGATTTATACAAACAAGGTCCGTCATCTATTTAATTGCTTGAAAAGCAAAATAAAACCTTTAAATCTTTTCACGTTTATTTTGTATTATTTCTCTTTATCTTAATATACGAAGTCTGCTTATGTTCGTGTTTATCATTATTACCGTTATTAATTCCCCAACACATTAGATATTCTCTTTATCTCTTCTTATCCTTCCAAACATATTTAACTCCAGATTGTCCTTTGAAATCATTTTGACTTTCATAGCATCAATCCTAATTATTATTGCACAAATATTTATACTAATATCCGGTTTCATTCTGTATACTATTACATAAATCTAAATGTATTCATCCGAGTGCTTTAAAGGATTTTTATTTTTTCAATTGCTGGTTTCCTTCTGAGGTTGATATTCATTACACAATTATTATTCTTATCATGGATGAACCTTTTCACTAGGTGTTCACTTCTTTTCTCTCTCTTCTTCCCTTCTAAATAAATCTTATTCTTAAGATTATGAAGTTTCTAATTAAGACAATAACTTGTGTTACACTTTAAATTAACTTCTCAGATTAGTTTTATCTTCACTATGCATATATGACTCATACAGAGTGATATTTTATTATCCTTTTCACTTAATTGTGACTTTCATAGCATCATTCTTAACTATGACTGCACAAACGTCAATTCTAGCGTCATATCTTACTACAATGATAAATTATTTTTTGTTACTAATTTAACGATACACACATGGTCGTTTTTTTCTTCTTCTCTGTTCATAAACACGCCTATTAGACTGTTTGCTTATTTCACGTCTCCTTTATTTCTATTCCCTTATTTTCTCCATTTCCTTCTTTAAACTCAATTCAATATTCTCCTCAATTACACAGACCCAATTTATTATTATTAATATTCTACTATTATTATTCTAAATTTTTTTTTAAATATTTTATTTTATTTTTTAAATATGGCAAGTATAATGCTAACATTATTGAAAATTGTGTATTATTGCATTTTCTGAAGAAAACCGAAATGGTTTCTTCACAACACTTATGTACCCATAAGATGTTTGTGAATAATAATAATAATAATAATAATAACTCATGGCTTCTCCGAGTAACACTTAAGAATGCTACCGATGTAGAGGACGTCTTACTAGCAAGTCACTTACTGAAATCAGATGGTAACGTAAGAATATTGCCCGACATACCGTACTCTGAGCGCAATATCATACGAAACTACGCTGAAGAATCTCGCGAGTTTTTCCGCGGAAGAAACATAACTGTGCAAGGTATACCGGAAAATGCAGACCCTACTCAATCAATTTTTGACATCAGGGAATGTAAATTCATCAAACAGTCCTTGAGGCTCAAACACATACTGACTCAGCATGTGACGAGATTAGCCAAGAAAGACGGTGATCTTAGACCCCGTCTAATGAAGATAACCTTCCCATCTTCCCACACGGCGGCTGCAGTTCTGGAAGAATTTCGTGCCAACAGACGTCGATTGTCACCTGAAATCCACATGCACCCGGATAGGCCATATGAAGCGAGGACCAAGCACAAAGGCAGGTTGGAGCTGACCATTCCACTTGTGGACTGTCTAAATGATAAAAAAACGTGCAAAGGACAGGGTTTACCACCTCGGTAAACCTCACATAGATGGGCTACCTGTCCATTCACATAAGACTCATACAGGCGAACAGGACGAAGCTCACGCGTTCCAAAATGAAAGCATAAACTGCTTATATATGAACGCCTCGAGTCTACCAAACAAACTGGATGAATTACGTGAACTAAGCAACGCTAATAAAGCTCACCTGATAGGAATATCTGAAACCTGGATATCTTCTCAGTTCTCGGACCACGAGTTAGCATTACCTGGGATGACTTTGTTCCGCAACGACAGAATAACAGGAATCGGGGGCGGAGTAGCCATGTACATAAGCTGTTGCTTGGAGGTGCACCAAGTTCACAACCTCGAGTTTAACAATCTTGAGGAATCCATATGGTGCTCTGTAAGATTGTTCAGTACTTCGAGGTGTCATTTACAGGAAGCCAACTGCCGACATCGAGTACGACAGTCGTATGCTGGAAGGACTATCCTGTTCTACTCGTCTCGGTTTCACACACATCCTGATTCTAGGGGACTTTAATCTCCCTAGAGTCAACTTCCCGGAACACACGTATACTGGAGGCGACAACCCGGTTAAATCTCGGTTCTGCAACCTCATTGATGACTTGGGCTTATATGAAAATGTGAGGTCGGCAACTCGTTGGAGAAACAGTCAGACACTATCGCTTAGACTGTGTATTTACGAACGAAGAATTCCGAGTTCACAACCTCTCAATCCTGGTTCTCCTGGGAAAAAGCGATCACGTCGTTATGGCTTTCAGTTTCGTCAGCAAAACTGAGCTAAAACATCCCACAAACAACTTGCGCTGGAATTTCAAACAATTGAACGTGTCAGCTCTACATGACTATCTACAACAGGTGGTTTGGGATGTTCACCCCCAACTCGATGTGGACGGTCACTGGAACTTCTTACTGCACACGCTCTTATGTGCTACAAAACATTCAGTTCCTCAAACGGTTCCCAAAAGCTGCAAGCCACCTACAGTAATCAAGAACCGTACGCTTCGCCTGCTAAGCCGCAAAAGGCACTGTTGGGCGGAATACAAACGAACTAATAACGACGGAGCGTATAGGCAATATAAATATATCAGGTATATATGCACGAAGGCTATAAGAGAAGACAGGCTTCAGTACCAGACAAAGCTTATGGACAAATTTGCCTCTAACCCTAGAAGCCTATTCCGTTATGCAGCCTCTCTTCGTCAAGCCAAAACAGGAGTTTCTCAACTGCTAGGTCTTAACCGCCCGACCAACAACGATGGTGACGCCGCTAACCTTCTGGCGGCACATTACTCTCAAACATTTCAGCCGGCTGACATCAACTTTATTGACGACAGTTTCATCTGCAATTCCACAGGACTTTCCGAAGTGGACCTAAGCGCTGACTTGGTGTTCCGGAAACTGCAGCACTTAAGACTAGATACTTCTCCTGGCCCGGATATGGTTCATTCTGCCATACTGAGGGAGGCAGCTTCAATCCTGGCAACGCCGCTTAGCGTGATGTTTTCACACTCACTAAGCCAGGGCGAATTACCGGAAAATTGGAAGTTGGCTCACACCACACCAATTTTCAAAGGGGGTCGACACAATGAACCTTCAAGTAATCGGCCGGTGGCTCTTCTGTCATTACCTTCAAAACTCGTGGAGTCCCTGATATGCGATGGTTTAAACGACTATCTACAGTCCTTAAATTTCTTCTCACCCCAACAGCACGGTTTCAGGAAGGGTTACTCTTGTATAACCAACCTGCTGACTTCAGTGGACAGATGAACAAGCATCCTCGATCTCAAGGGAAAGGTTGATATCATTTACCTTGATTTCTCAAAAGCTTTTGATAAAGTTAACCACTTGTGCTTTATCAATAAGCTCAAACGACTAGGTATCAAACCACCTCTAATCGACTGGCTTACTTCATACCTAGTAGATCGACACTTTAAGGTTAGGATTAATTTAACCTTATCTCAGGCGATGGAATGTCCTAGTGGGGTCCCCCAGGCCTCAGTTTTAGGGCCTCTTCTCTTCTTGGTCTACATAAATGATCTTCCTCAACAGGTAACGTCAGACTCATTACTTTTTGCCGACGATGTGAAACTTTGGAGAGAGATACGCAACCAAGACGACTTCAGGAGGATCTGACTGGACTTCAAAGTTGGGCAGACTATAACGAACTTAGCTTTAACACTTCAAAGTGTAAAGTAGTTCATCTGCGACATGTCGCAAACTATTGTTACAACTTAGGAAACTCCTCTCTAATAGTATCCCAAGTCGAAAAAGATTTAGGAGTCCTGGTGCCCCATGATTTAAAGTCTTATGCTAATTGTGACAAAAATGCCTTCCGAGCAAACCTTGCACTGGTAACGTTGAAGTGCATTTTTGGCCAGTTTGACGGAAGAACTTTCCATACAATCTTCAATAGTTTTATCCGTCCCCATTTAGAGTACGGAAACATAGTACTCCCCCCTCACTCCTAAAAGACAAGGTCACTTTGGAGCGTATCCAACGGCGAGCCACGAAATCAGTTCGAGGACTCAAATCTAAGCCTTACGAAGAACGCCTCCATTCACTAGACCTTTACCCATTAGAGTATAGGCGTCTTACAGATGACTTACTTATGGCTTATAGTATTCTTAACACTTCTGGACATCCTCTTAAACACCTACTTAAGCTTAGTTCGAATAATAACCTAAGGGGTAACACCCAGAAACTGGAAACACAACATAGCAAGACGGAATGTAGACAAAACTTCTACTCCTTAAGAGTTGTCAAATGCTGGAATTCGCTGCTAGCCGAGCTAGTCCAAGCGACTTCTCAGGAGTCCTTCAAGAGGCAACTTGACCTATTCTTAAGGACCAAGGACAGTATCACACTATGATTTACCAATTTCTTTTCCTCTTTTATTGTTAACATACCTAGGTTCCTGCCTGGAGGATTTGGTGATCCCCTGCTACTAGACACGAAAGCCTGTTAAGCGAAAGCTTCTTTTATTCCGTCCACAACCATTTAAACCATTTAACACAAATCTCATGATGTACATACGTAACGATTTTGAAACTTGGCGTTACTTAACGTCGTTCAAAGGTGGTCTGTCAGTTTAGTATCTCCAATTTTGCCAGTTTCATTAATAATTCAGAGTCCGTTTATATAAAGCTTATTTAGTAGTTGAAAGTCATCGAGTTCTTCGAAGGTGTCAGTGTCCAGACTTTGGATTCGTATGAACTGAAGGCAAGAACATCTGTGCATTATATACACTGCTAAAGTAATTAGATAACACTTGATCTTTATCAAAATGATGAGAATGATGCCGAATTCACTCTGGATGAAGCACGAAACCACTTCAATAGGCTTTGGATCTGTTGCACTAATGCCCAAAGCCTAATAAGCGATTGGAACTAAATGTACAGATTGACTCTACAAAGCCAGACATAATCACAGTCACAGAAACATGGCTGGCACGGTCTATAGATAGTATGGAATTTGATTGCGAGGGTTTTACGTCAGTAAGGGCTGACCGAATACAAAAGCATAGAGGAGGAGGAGTAGCTCTATTCTTTAGGAATTCTGTCCCATAGGCCATTATCGACAGTGTGTCCTATGAGAATGGGACGTGTGGATTAGTTAGTTACCGCTTGAAATGCAAGGGGTGAGAGCTGCTGATTGGTTTGGTCTATCTCATTCCAAGCTGTGAGGTGAATGAGGTCCTGCTAAGCAGTCTCAATACTTGGTCACAAAGTGGTCGATGTCTAATCCTAGGAAACTTTAATACAGCTAAGGTAGACTGGGAAAATTTGCGAATGGAATCGTCAGGTGATTCCTTCGAGCAGGAACTAGTTGATGCAGTTATCACGTGCCCTAGTGCAACATGTGAAAGAAGCGAATAGGTACGACGTTGACTCTGAATCATCCTTATTAGATCTTATATCGGCTCACTATGAGGATGACGTTGCGAACCTCCATTACATGCCACCCCTAGGTAAAATTGATCACGCTGTTTTAACTTTTGACTTCTATATAACTGTCAATCACGGGCACGCGCTAGCTCAATCCAGACCTAACGACTGGAAAGCAAAGACACCAGATATCATGCACTCAGCATCGTTAGTAGATTGGACAATAGACCCAGAGTCCTCAATTGAAACGAGTTGGGACGCATTTATACTTAAAAGTTACCGCACCCCACATCCCTTGGATTGTACCAAGGGGACCGAGAAGCTCTCCACTATGGATCAGTAGGGAGTTCCGCGTCCTTCTCCGTAAGAGAAAAATGTGGGATAGATTTAGGTTACTAGGCACTGATGAGGTAAAATATTAGTATCGAAAAGCTCGGAATAACTGAGCCTCGACCCTCCGTAAGTCTAGAAAATTGTACGAAGAAAAAATTGTTAAGGAATCCATAGAATGTCCTAAACGCCTGCATTTCGATATAAATCAAAGGACAAAAGGAAGAGGAAGTATTTCTGCACTATGGGGAGACAGTACTGCCGCATCATTAGTGGAGGACGACTTTGGTAAGGCTCAAGTGTTCTCAAACTACTTTAGCAGTGTATATACCGTAGAAACACCCTTCCCGTCAGCGCATACAAATCCCCCACACATACGCTGGATAGCGTGACCATTAAAGAACTCGAAGCCTTTGGTCTGCTAAATAAGCTTGACATAGGTAAATCCACGGGGCCCGATTAATTGTATCCTAGGCTTTTAAAGGAATTATCCAACTTCGTTGCGAACCCTTTAAGTATATGCTCTAATCTATCGGTGACGCAGGGTCGTTTACTTAAAGACTGGAAGAACGCCATAGTAAGTCCTGTATTCGAAACAGGTACGAAACATGAACCTGAGACTTACCAACCCGTTAGCCTAACTAGTGTGGTTGTTAAAATCTTAGAAAAAATTATTCGGAAGGAGCTGTTTAAGTACCTCGATGAAAAGCGGATCCTTTCGGGGAAGCAGCACGTTTTCAGAATAGGTTATTCTTGTCTCACTAACTTATTAGTCACTCGTGAAAGCTGGTCCGCTATTAAGGACCAAAAGTTACCTGTAGACGTAGCCTACATAGATTTCAGCTAAGCTTTTGACAAAGTTCCTCACCAACGGCTATTATATAAGCTAAGAAATGTCGGAATTAGAGGCAATCTTTCGATGTGGATAAAAGACTTAGTTGGGCGCCAACAAAGAGTGCGGATGAACTCCAAGTTATCTAGCTGGGGAAATGTGCTTGGTGGAGTGCCCCAGGGTACAGTTTTGGGGCCAATGCTATTCCTCTTGTATGTAAATGACCTTCCTCATCTCCCATCATCATCGGTCTTGCTATATGCTGATGATGTCAAGATATAGAGAACGATAAGATGTAACGGTGATTGCTTAGAACTCCAAAATGACCTGAAGAAATTATCTGAATGGTCTCAAACCTGGCAGTTGCCGATAAATACTTCCAAGTGTGTTGTGATGCATATCGGTCATCAAGGTACAGATACATACACGACGAATAACAATGAGCTAATTGTTATCCAGACACATAATGACTTAGGAGTTATCGTTAGCCAAGACTACTACACACTGCCGTGCAATGTATGTATGACATGGTGTCGTGGTATGGAAAAAATCTGCAAACGGCTGGCTTATGTTGGTCCTTTACGACTCCCTGGCTGGGGTCCGAGAGATGGTGCAACACAGTGGCTAGAGACGTTATCAGATATGGCTTAGAATAGAAGCCAGTGGCGATCCTGCTGTACTCTTTTACTTTCATAAAAAGTGGTTGCTTCTTCTTTACCTGGAAGATCTCTTCTGATTGTACCTTTTCGTTTTCCCCATTATTATTATTACGCTACCTTACCTTATTGTTCGTTATTGTTTTTTTACACTCCTCACCCTTTTTCCTTCCCTTCAAATTACCATTTTTTGTATGGCGGATATATATTTGGTGCCCTCTTGTACCAATATTTATGTGTTCAAATAAATAAATACGTGCAATAGCCGCCACAGGTTTTAGAACCTTATGGTCAGTACATAGGACCTTTAGGCATGTCGGCGCTAAAAGGTTTTTGACTTTGTATACAGTGTTCGTACGTCCTAAACTTGAGTACTTCATACAAGCGGTTGGCCCCTGCTTAAAAAAGACAGTAAGACTTTGGAAAAGGTTCAGAGAGCAACAACTAAGCTGATTCCCGGAATTGCGAAGCTTCCGCATGGTGCTCGACTGGTCAAGCTAAACCTATTACCGTTGTCATATCTTAGAACTGAAGGCGACTTGATTACAGTTTTCAAATTGCTTAGTAATAAATTTGCACCTGATATGCCCTCATTTTTCTTGTCTTCCAAAACAAAGAATTTACGAGGACACTCCAAAAGAGTTCACAAGACCAGAACAAATTACTTATCAGCTAACTATCGACTTCCCCATCGAATCATCAACGAGTGGAATTCATTGCCTCAGTACATGGTTGAGGCTTCATCCGTCGACTCTTTCAAAAAAAAGTTGGATCAACTGAGAGACCACCGTTTCCAGGACTAACACAGGCCATTAAGCCTCCTGTCCTTTCCAAACATACTGAAGTATCTAAACAAAATCTCAATCCTTCCCGAAAGATGGCACCGTCTCAAGCCGGGTTATTCATGTCTCAGAAAGGTATTAGTAGTCCATGAAAGTCGTGCTCAAAGGGACTTAAGGCTACCTATAAATGTAGTTATCATTTACACAATACTGTTATCTGAGTTAAGCGGTATCAAGATTGGAGGTAAATTATTTGTGTGGGCAAGGGACTTGCCAGTTGGGCGTCAACTCCAGGTTATCTATCTGGTGAACTATGTCATTCTTCCCATTTGTATATAACTTTCCTATTCTATCATTGGCTTCGTTTATGCCAACACTGGCAAGATGTAGAGAGCGATGACAAAGGAAGAGCTGCAGAATGACCTGGAGAGACTACCTGAATGGTCTAGAATTCGACAGTTTCCGTTAATTGCTTTCGAGTGCATTAGGATGCACATTGGTCACCAGATTACAGAGACACATATAATGAACAACATTGAGTTACATTTTGAACCGACACACATTGACATAAGAGTTATCTTCAGCCAAGATCCGTAAAGCACTGCACACTGCTGTGCAGTAGCTGCTAAGAGTTTCAGAACTATCTTGTCCATACATAGAGTATTTAACCATGTATATGCTAAGACCTTCTTGACTTTGTATTCGATGTTTGTTCGTCCTAAACTCGAGTACTGCGTACAAACAGCCAGCCTCTGCCTGAAAATGAACTGAGGTGTTGTAAAAGGTTCAAAGAATGGCCACTGAGTTGACATTTGGAATGTTGAGGCTGCCATATGACGAGATACTGGCTAGAATAGACATATTCCCCATTTTGTATAAAAGGAGCTGAATTGATTCGATCTCTATTTCCAAATTATTTAACTATAAATTCGCCTCTGATGTACTTTCACTTTTCTTGTCTCCCAAATTAGACAATTTATGAGAATACTAAAAGCGTTGACAAGCCTAGAACAAACTACTTGTCAGGTGACCATAGACTTTCCTATCGAATCACCAACTAATGAAACTCGTCAACTCAACACATAGTTGAAGCTTCATCTGTTGACGCATATAAAAGAGAGTTGGATTAACTGAGAGACCACTATCGCCAGGACTAAAACAGCCCACTCGGTCTTCTGTTTTTCCCAAGCTGAAACAGACTTTTGTTACTAAATGTAAGTGCATTCTATATACTTACTGAACCGTCCACTCTCACTGCTCCGCACACTCCCACAGCATACATGGTACCTTCATTTTAGATGAAAACTTACCAAATGCTGATGGTCACACGTATGTTGAGCAGTAAAAAATATATTTTTATATTACTTTGAACGCTAGAAGTAGTAAATTTTTAAAAAATCTAATGCGGAAACATTAACATTGTTTAAGCGTACATTTGTTTCATATGCCGTAAGAATGATATCCTTCATTTAAGTAGAACTGGTGCCTGTATATACTCAAGTTGTACGATACATTTGTTGACTACCTGTAGATCTATATTAGATATCCTTGGCTCTGAATAAGGTAGCAGTGTAAATGGTTAAGTCAGTGTATTTAAACTACGAACTCAAAGCTACATTTCATTGTTTTTTTTCTGATGATCCAAGTGTTGATTTTTAGCTCTTCTATGAATAGCAGATTAATGAACAGTTTTTCTGATAAATTTATCTGGGCTTATGTTGATGAAACATTATTCCTCCAGATTCTGGTACAAAATAACATAAGGGTGATTCCAGATCATGACTTTCAAATGACGTTAAGCTTCAATGCACCTGCTCTCGAAAAAGGTTTTGAGTTTTTTATAGTCCCTTTAACGATTTTAAGTTGTTTGATTATGACGTGTTTATGACTCGGTGCCTGCATTACGTGACTTCACATTTCAAGCACTGCATTTAATATTTCAGTATATGCCCCGCAAACTAAACTTTCGCTTTTAGATGTTTTCATTTAGTAGGTATTAATAAAGTGGCTGAGCTTCATAAACTATTTTGTCATGTCATAAAATAAAGCTCAATTTTATAACACCAATTCCCATGTTTAGTAATAATTTAATTACTTATATCTGCCTCTCCGTCCTCTAAAGCAATGACCATTAAAGCTATTGCTGGATGGCTCAAAATCGTTTTCGTATATATTGAGGGGAGAATTTCGTTTTATCATCAGATTACCAACTACTAGAAGTCTATTAATGCAAGTAGGACAATCCTCAAATGCCCTTGTACGACCGAGGGTCAAGAGAGTCAGCTCTCCCTCTCGAGATGTTCTCACATGGCCACGCGTATACGGCCACTACCAGGGAAGTTCTACTGACTGCTTTCTCACGGGGTGATGTTTACGAACTTGAAAGGACGAAAAGCGAATGTTTGGCGCTTTAACCGGGTGAACCTGGAAGATCTATCTAAGGGGGTTGGAAAACCCTGATTCCAAACCATCGGGGCACATGGGTTCCAGGATCCTGAAAGAACCTATTGCTGGTCACCGGCTACCTTGGGACTGCATCTCTTAAAGTTGGCTTGTGGATTAGGCCTTTAGGTCAAAAGCTCCGGCTGTGACCCCTTAAGAGGACCATATGCTTCGATTTGGCACTCGGGCAGTATCACAGCCCTCACACAAATCAATGATAACTGTGTGGCGCGCATGTATTTTCGCCCTTTTGTACCAATGTTTATGTGTTAAAATAAATAAAAATAAAATAAATCACTCGACATTCAACTAGCAGGTTGCAGGTTTGAATACACTAATTCGGTTTGGGCTACTAGGCATCATCATGCTATCTCGGGATCAAAATGATTATAATTATGCTTTTTTCCGTTAAATAGATTAAACGTTTCTTTGTATTTGTACGGCTTGAGAGTGGTATGATCCATTAGTAGCATACATAATTATTCATTTGCTTTAGTGAAGTCACCTTGTTTTCCACACATTGTTGTCTTTAGAATTGTAGTTACTTTGTCTGATATATTCCTGAGTAATGGTTGTTAAGTTATGGTGGAATCTTGTAGTAAGCTCATTTTCTTCTGGTTTCATTATCCTAATTATTTAAGAATGTCATTAAAATTAGTGGGTTTTTAACATTGAACTAGAAACTAATGTATGCCCATTTGGGTTCAGTCGTCTAAGCACCTAGTTTTGTGCACCAAATCGCTATTCTGAACACCACTTAATCTTAAATGACTAGTAAGTCAAGTTACTATCCTTTTATAATAAGTAGAACGAATATCCCAACGAACTTGTGTCTGGTTATTGAGGTGTCGTTATATTTGTATTATATACTTTTATATAAGTTTCTAAACCTGATTTTGTTTTCGAATAAATCATCTCTGTAAGAGTACAGATTTTTTTGTTGCAATCGGTATATCAATGACAACCGATCAGTCTTCATCTCAACCCATTGGACAGTCAAACAAAAGCCCAGGAGAGCACTCTCATGGTGGTCTTCCGATATCTAGTTCAGCACCTCGTAGTCGTTTACCTGGTCATAATCACTCGTCCCATGAATCAATAGATTCTATCAATCCCGATCAAATGCTTTATTATGGGGCGAAGCAGATAATCAGGTTAATTTTTCAATATTTTCTTAATGATATAGATAAATACGTTGAGTTTAAAATTCTTTGTGTTTATGTTCACTGTAACCTAGACTTTCATATTAAGCCATATGCATTTCTATCTGTACACCAAGAAGCGAGCATATGGGGTAGCAGTCCACTTTGCTTTTGTGCACGGCTCCAGAATATAACCCATAAAAGCAGAAAATCAAGTGTTGCTTTTGAGTTTCTGTTGTAAGGATGTATTACACCTTTAGCCTTAAGTCTTGTTAAAATGTTCTTAGGATCCGAATATTTTATCGTAGGACTAATCGTAATGCTTACTAACTATGAACTGGTGTTCAGTAATCCTCATAAGTTTTGTGGGGTCTATATCAGAAATCTCAAGTTGTATACGTTTAGCATAGTATTCAATCCTCATTGTTATTGCTTTCAAAAGGTGGCATTCTTAAATATAGTAAAAAGATTACTCCATGATAGTTATTTCATGGAATCATAATAATGGGTATCATAAAGGAACTTTTTTATTTTTTATAAGGACAAATCCTCCGGCAGTTCTTGCCAAAAAGAATCCTTAAATTTATACAAAGAACATACCAGGATTTAAAAAGACCTTATTTTTAGTCGAATTTAGAGAGTATTATAAAGGGTTTGACGCTAACCCACCAGGTTTATATATATGAGTAAAATTACTCATGTATTGATGGATTTAGCAGACAGTCGTACCAAAAGGTGAAATGTTTTGAACTTTAAAAAACGCTGACTCATGAGATCATTGGTGTAAATATCCCTTTCGTAGTGTGTTGGTCATTAGATCAGTCCTAGAAGTTGTAATTTACTCTAATACTTCATAGTCCTCAGTACCTCTCCACCAAATTTCAATTTTTGATGAAAAACATCTCCAAATATTCTTTTATTATAATGTTACTATATTCTTTCTTATAACTACACTTCCCGTTTTTACATTCTCATTTCAGTTTATTTATACCAGTGACAGTTTGTATGTTGTTTGTTGTTGCTGTCGCTTCGACAGTTGACTTTTATGGACATACGGATCAGTATTTGTTGTATACACCTTTTCATACTCCAGATGCAGATATTGGGACACAAACATGGCAAACAATAGCTAATACTTTGATATTTATGAGTGTGGTTGTCGTAATGACATGTGTCCTTGTTTTACTGTTCAAGTATCAGTGTTATAAGGTGAGACATGAATATTTTCACACAAAATTTTCCATAAATTCTCATTATATTCTTAGATGTGAAACAAATATCAAAATGATTTATCTAAATATTGGGCATCTAAAATACGATTCTATAGATTATAAATTGGTGAAGTAAAAACAGAGAAACTTATGAAGGATTCAGAAGTTTAGAATTTGGTGGTAAACAAAAATAAATGCACCTGTTAAATTGTAAACAATTTTGAGTTATGTCACTCAAATTCTCCAACCAACGGTCATAATAATGACCCCGACCAGGTTGTCTACACCTATTAATATGGCTTAGTTCAATTGTTAGTCACTTCATGAACTGATGTCAAGTTTTGGTTTGTCCGTCCCTAGCTTTCTTCCAGCCTACTCTCACGCCAGACGACATCTCTCGTAGAGGTAGGCTTTGGTTGGATATACGTAAAAAATATCCCAACTACCTCGGTTAACGAAGACTTTTTACTATCCCATCAATCGATTTGCCATCCGTTACTAGTACCCTATTTTCAACCCAGGTATTGCTTACTCGGTGCTGCAAAGACACGATTTATGTCTCAACAGTTACTTGTACTATATATATATATATATATATATATATATATATATATATATATATATATATATATATATATATATATATATATATATATATATATATATATATATATATATATATATATATATATATATATATATATATATATATATATATATATATATATATATAAGTTGCTGAAAGCTTTTATACATTATTTTCTTTGTAGTTTATTCGGGGTTGGATAATTATGACGACCATCTTCTTACTTTTCCTGATATCCTTCATGTTTTTTGCGTGAGTGATAATTTGTTATTGTTGCATCAAAAAGTTAAAATGCTTGCCTTTTTTTCATTTATCAATAACGGTAGACAAAGATAGAGAAAGAAGTAACATAGTTTGGGAACCTTCAAACGATTACATTTACCGTTTCTCGTGTTTCCTTATTCTACGTCAGATTAGAAAATGAAAAGTTATTATTGTTATATTACCAAGGAAAGCTTGATAAGATAGTTGGTCACCAATTAATTTGTTCAGTAGAAAAAACGAAGTCATCGAATAAAAGCATTAACAAAATGTGTTTCTAATAGAAATTAACTGAGATTTCAGTTGGTCTGAAAAATGTTATTTATTTGCGCTATACATTTTGAACAATCTGCTCACACATATACTTGTCAAGGCATTTTATATGAAAATTAGTTAAGGTCAATTGAATAAAGGTTCAAGTAATAATTGTGAATAAAGGAGAGGGAAAAAATTAATATCGTATGAAAAGAATAGATTATCGCATTACCCTAGGCCATAGAATGGCTTAAGGATTATCAGGGAGAATCCAAGGTTATGACAAATTAGATTCAAAGTTAGATTTCATTCATTTCAGTAGGTGCTCATCGTTTATGACGATCATAAACGGTTAAGTTAAAAATAATCATATAAACAGTAGTACTTAGCTAACAAAAACAAAATACTAAAATTATTGATTTCAGGACAGTATTAAATGTATGTAATACTAGGATGTTCGTGTGAGAATAGGAATTCTTTCACTCTGTGGCTACTATTGTTAAACTGTTAGCTATGACCAGTCAACTACTGAAAGGAATCGTTATCGTAGATCTTAGCTTTTAATGTTAATTGAATTCGGCTGACAATCCTGTTTCAATGTATTCATTGGCATAAGGGATTCTATTGGAACCGGTGTTTGATTAATGAAATCAGTCTGCTCAAATCTATAAACATTAGCATCTTTTAACTAGACATATATGCAACAATAATGAAAATCTTGCTTCATAACTACTTTAACTATTCAGTTATATGGATATTACCGCTAAGCTATTCATTTCGATAATGATCGGTCGCTGCACTGAACCAACTACATTTCCTTGTTGATTATCCTTAGTCATTGAACTTTTCTTTAACACTATCTGGATAATTTTGTGAATTATTATGGTCACTTAATTAATGATGTGCAACGTGGCACCAATGGGTATCGTTTTAAGTCACCACGATCCAAATCAGCGCAGTCAAAGAAGTTAATAAGAAATTAAATAGAAGCACTTTTTGCACGTAACAATCAACTCTATACTTGAAAATTTAACTAAATATTTAATAATATAATTCAGGGCTCATTCATTTTGTATATTGTGAAATGAACCAAAAATTTGAACAGATAATATATCTTAAACTACGGCGGAATAACTGTTTTTCACGTATTAACTTTCTGTTCGCTTTCTCCCAATTTTGAAACAACCATATCCATGAAGAAGAATTCGTTTAATAGTTGTCAACACGTGGCTTATAACTCTGTTTGGGTCTTTCGAAGGATATATATAACCTTTGTAGTACTTTATTTAATCAAACTTAAGAAATGCTTATCCTTACATTGTAATATCGTCTGACTGACGAAGTGTATAGGCTCAATTCTTATTTATATGGGGACTCAAAGGTTTGAGAATTAGAAGGATGATTGTTCACTGATCATTTTCTCGGTAGTTCTGTTATGCATTGCTGTTTTCACAGCAATCTTTTCGAACTAATAATTTATTCAAAATCATTGAGAAATTGTTTTTCTACATACATTCTTTATGTTCTGTGTATCAGTAGTAAGATAGTCTGTCAAACCGGGAGTAGGACAGTAACCCTCTAGTCTTATTGAATGAAAATAGTGTTGTATCACAAGTCGACTAAAATTAAAACTGAATTATTTGGGATTCTAACTAGTCTGAAAAAAACTAACATGTTCGATGGAAAACATCAAGGTCTTAGGTTCTATTTTGTGTAGGGTCGTGGATTCACATTACTAAGGGATCTCGGCCTGAATAAATTAATCATTTTTTGTTTTCAATTATTTTCTTATTGATATTAATTCATGGATAAATATATCGTCATTTTATACAAAAATCTCAAAACTCCCCACTAATAATCAATTTATTACTGTCTATTGTAAATTCATTTTATTCGGTTGATATCACTTGTCAGTGCCCATATAAAATTTCAAGATAGTTTTCGTCGCAAGTAGAGAGTAAAGAAAATTTATTTCCATTTCCATTAATGCAATTCGTATTACCTTTTATGCTGATATATACTTTATCAAAAATATTTATCATAATTATTATTTTCTTGTAGTGAAGTTCTTCGAGCTATGGGTGTATTTGTTGATTATATTACGGTAGCGTTTGCTTTATGGAATTTTGGTGTTGTGGGAATGATAGTTATTCATTGGCGTGGACCATTAGTTCTACAACAAGCTTATTTAATATTTATATCTGCACAGATTTCATTAATGTTTTTAAAATATTTACCCAAATGGACGTGTTGGCTTGTTTTAGCAGCGTTAAGTGTTTGGGGTTGGTTTAATTCATTTTTTTTAAAATAAAAAATTCTGTCATGTCAAATTACTATATTCGACTTCCATTAAACGTTAGATGGGATTGTCTGAAACTTTTACGCAATGAGTGTTTCTGTGAAATCAATCCAATTTATCAACCAGTCAGGAAAATCATGCATAAATATAGGAACAAAAATCAAACCAATGGGAGACACAACCAAAACAAAGAAGTAAACAATGATAAATTTAAGGTCAACAAGAACCAATCAACATCGAGGTGCACAAAACAAGCTTTGAAACACATATGAAGAAATTCGAACAATTCACTTCTATCTGAAGTTTGTGCTGATGATGTCGTTCAGAAGAACGATGAAAGCTCCACGACCAAACCATCCAGCTCAGAAAACAAAACTCCACCAAAATCATCCACCTGAGCTACAAATCTTCACCATCTCTAGACAAGTTTGAATGTATTAGACATATCATTGTGTCCCATTCAATTGCTTGAATTTTAGATAAAATGCTTGACAACTAACATAGAATTCAGGCAAGGTTAAGAGTTACACCTCATACTTCTGTCGATAACACTTGTATGTGGTGCTTCAACTTTCGCACAGTTTAGATATTTTTTGGAATCCAATCATCTGCACAAATAGCTTTAATAACCTTTTCAATTTGTGTTTCAATATAAAGATTAAATTATTGTAAATATATTTAATGCAAGCAGATATATTTTGTTTAGAACACAATTATACTAAATATTTGCGTTATCATAAAGATGCGTACATTCGTATTTGTCCAATAATTGCATCAATATATCATTGTACTACTAACTTTACTAATAAGTAGCATGAATTTCGAATATTTTTATATCAACCATTGTCGTTTGTGGATCCTACATTGAAGATTTGACTTGAGCTTAGTTGGGTGCTAGCTAACAGTATACCATTGCCCACTTATGCTGAATGCCAAAGTTAAGCGCATATCATGGTATTATCAAGACCTACCTATAATATTCAAAGATGTAGTTCCACCAGTTCCAGGTCATGAACACTGGCTCATTAACAATCGATTTGTGGTTCAAATGTACTGAATATGTGCGCCTACTTTTTTCCTCTCCTGGTATTTTTGCTGTAATAGATTTTAATACTTTAATCTTTATGATATTCTTTTACCAAGTTAGTTATGAGTAGGATAACTGAAGCAAGCACACTTGTATGTACCACTCTACGTTGCTTTTACTTAAATAACTGCTTATAGTAGCTAAGATATTTAAAGCATTTTAGTAATGTATGTAATTTAAACATCTGTTGTTTGTATAGGTATGTAAACGCAAAATCTAAGTAGTTTGGGCTTTTTTAACTTGATGGTCAGTTTTACTACATTAGGTTCTCTCGGCTTCATTTTCTCATATGATAATATGCTAACTAATGTTTTATCAAGGCTTATTATGGTTGGATTTGTTTCCTTAATGGCAAATGGTACTTGAACTGGCTGGATAGATATCAACAGTGTTTTTCACTGTACGGTATGCATTTTTGTACACACAATACTGTCGTATTATAGTTTATTTTCTAAAAATAAGAGGAATTCGGGAAACCTGCTTTTAGCACTGATTGAACATTTATAGCCTTATGGGTTAATTATTAAACATAAATGGTTTCTTTTTTACCATAAAGTGATACCGATTGTTAAATCGAGAACCGGTAGATAGCTTATTTTTCCTAGACATTAAATCTGAAAATGTACTTGAAATAATCTCAGCGATTGAAAATTATCTAACAACTTTTCGTGCAGCAATTTAGTCCACACTTCTTCTGAGATTACTTCAAGTATGCTTTTAAATCTGATCTCTTAAATATACTTTAGTCCCAATTTCTATCAGATTATTTGTTCGAATTCTGACAAATATTCATATAAATCATTCATCCTAGTACGTAACTTCACAGCATTAAATGTCTCAAACGTTATATTTGACCAAACACAAGTTCTTCATGTTTTACGGTGAATACCTTACCTTTTTTAGTTGCTTAATAGAGATATAAAGGCCCATATACTCAAAGTTTCATTCGATTCGCAACATAGCTCAGTCTTTAATATCATCATTGAGTAATTGATTTGGATGATTTCTATCCGTCAAAACGTCATGATAGTAATTCACAGAATCCAATGTGGTTTATTTACTAGTTAGGTAATTATAATCAGTAGACTAAATAGTTTTTTGGGTTCTTTATTATTTAAAGGTAGCTTTCATCATCTTAGAATGCGACGGGAAGAGCGAATCACTTCGAAAGTGTGACTGTAGGTCTTAAATTGACAAAAATTGGAAATGGACTAAATAATCATACTTCTACTAAAATAACTCGGAAGAATCTATGATTGTTAACCTGTTCCGAATTCCGATTTTCATCTACTAATGTTTTTAAGGAATAAAATTAATGTTTATATATATTCGTTATTTCATTTTTAGGGATTATTCCATCTGTCTTTTATACAAGTATTATATTTTTCGTATCTGTTGGTGAATGTAAAGAACAATACTTTTTTGTATTTTTACATATTTTAGTGTTTCATACGGTCATTTAAAAGTTAACATTAATTTGTGCAGCTTAAAATAAGGGTTGTGTGCTCTATTGTGTATATCTATGTTAAACAGTGATGGGATTCTTTCTTTTCTCAAAATGTATCATATTAGGAAAAACTTTGATATAAATTAAGGATTTAGGAATGATTAAAACGTGTCACATTTCTGATTGGATGATTGACTATCGTACTACTATGTGTAGTATGGTTTCAGAAACTTTAGGAAGCCCAAAGCCATCTGGAATACTATTAATACCGTCAATTTTCTGTGCATAAGCTAACCTTGGAATGAATCGTTCTTTTCACACTTCGCTCCTTTTCTCTCGTGTTCAAGTCATGTAGATTTAGCTTGGGGGTTATTGGAGAAGCTTAGAAAACAGATTCAAGAGTTCAGATACAAGACTTATCATATTCACCTTACGAAGATTTACTTCTAAGTATCTAACTTACATACAGCCTTGTATTTAAGTCTTAGTATGATTTCTAACTTATATGTTTATGTAATATTTTATATTGTTTAAAATAGCATTTAATATTCCTTTATTAATTTCCTGTTAGCTAAAACTGAAAATATTCTTTTCAGATATAGTAGCTGTTTTGTGTCCAAATGGACCATTGCGATTGCTTGTAGAAATGGCTCATGAACGACAACAACCTCTTTTCCCTGCCCTTTTATATTCAACTACTACAGTTTATCTTGTCAAAAAACATGAACCAGTTGAGAAAGTTGAGAATGATCAACAATTTGTTGGATCCACTATTACATGTTCTGTTGATGCTCTGAATGAAGCGTCAAATATTAATTGTACTACACAATCTTGCCCTACTACATCTGAGTTGGTAGTTTCAGGTAAGCTTATAAAATTATTGTTAATTATTTTTAGTATATCAATATTATAAGCGGTTTTGAGGCAAATTATGTCATACCTTATTATAATTTAAATTTGTAATTGTGTCATAGAATTGTTCATTGAATATTTACTGACTTTTCAGATTTCATTGCTTGTTGATAAGTCTATAAATTCTAGCAATGTTTACTTTTATTCCATATTTTATATACTAAGTGTTAATAATCTTTTGGCTGGATAATAAGTCGGGTTAGAATTGACCTAATCTCATTGATGAATAATCCATAGAATTGATGTCTATCAATGGATTATCTTTTGAATGATTAAATCCTGCTTATTTTGTATAACATAAATACATTTCACTCGATCTATTAAATACAATGGTGGTAATTTGTATCTATATATGATGGCTATTATAGGAGAAAGTAATTTGATATGATGATCTACGTGTCTTTGATAACTTGCTTACTCAATCAGTCTTCGGTTTGCATTTGAAATAGATCTTGGTAGGAAACACCAGATTAAACATACACCTATGGAATTGAACTACTGAAGTTCTTTCCATCATCAATGTCTGTCGCTTCACATTATGTCGTACCTCTATGTTACACTTTAATGCTTATATGGTTGTAATCACCTGGTAAGGAACAACTAGGTAATAATTAAAAGAAAATATAAGTCGCATCCCAATTAATGAGGCTTTATTTTTCTGTCTCTCAATAATTGTTCGTGTATATTGATAAGTCTCGTTACTTTTTAGTAAAAGTTATGATTTTATTTATAATAAAGCTAAAGTAAATGTTCACATTCGACATTAACGGGTTTATTTGAATTGATGAATATATGTATAAAATCATAGTTTCTGTTTCACATAACTATCGAAAAAACACCTCAACCATAAACTTGATTTTGTTTGATCGTGTTATTTTGCGTCAATTCAGTTCCATTTCACTTGCACTCTTTTTTTTTCTAAAAGTATATCTACCAGAATACGATCCGATCAAACATTTTTAAAAAGTAATTTTATGAAAGTATTTAGTTTTTAAATAGTAGGTTACGGACTAGAACCCTGCACAAAACGCCTGACCATTGCTACTACTTTGGTGTAGTGGTCGGGCTTGCCTATCGTGATGAACCAGTCAGGCTATACTGGACCAAATAATCGTTCCTCAAGGTTCTACCATACCAAGCTGGCCGGTTGGAGAGCGCTAAGACTAAATACAGCAAACCCAAAGTCCAAGGGCGAAGTCGTACTGCTGATAGTACAGAGGTGTGACAGAATCCGGGAAGTGATAACCGCCCTCATACTTCTAACAGTACTCAAGACCACTGACTGACTGTACAAAGACGACCACCACCAATTACCTGGGTTTAGACAACAGCTAAGCATAGTATCTCTTAGTCCTTATATTAGAAAAAGAAATGGTTAGAAGTTCACCAGATGAACCTGCATTTGTTAAATAAATTGTAGGAATAGAAAAACTAGTACAAATACGATCATTTTGTTATAGTATCAATTATACTAACTATTATGTGTTTAGTAACTTATTTGACATTTGTTTCTTTCTTCAGATAATGATAACCAGCCAGTGACAGGGAATTCAAGAAACATGTCAAATATCCCTATTAATGTAAGTAGAAGTAATTGTTTCAATCTTCGTTTCATTACTGTGTTTGTTGAAAATTAATTTTTGATGTTTTAGACAGCTTATTGATTAATTTAAAGAAAAAAGATTTATTGTTTTTGATTATTTTTTAAATCATTGCATATTATAGTCAAAATGGACTACATTATGCTAATGTTTAGCAACGTCATCAATCTTATCATTTATTAAAGAAATAATCAGTTCATTAAAGATTCTACATAAGTGTAGTATAAATATTACCTACAATCTTTCCACTAGCTTTTTATGTAAATGCGTCGATATTCTTCTCAATCCTATTTTAATATTCTTTTGTGATGGGTTCTTTTGGTTTCCAAGATGTGCATTTGTCTGTTTTGAAGCTGTTAATTGTGTGCTTCTTTATCATAGTGTATATCATTATGTCCAGTGAGACTTAAACCCTTCATCCACCTAGCTACGAATTTCTATGATTTACCTAGTGGACTAAAGCAAATGGTCACTAATTTCCCTTACTGGTGTATGCATTGACTATTCATCATTAGTTCCACTCAGTATAATCATATTTCGGCCAGTATATTGTGTTTGTATAAACAGTGATATGGTAGAAATAACTCACGTTTACCTAGCTTGAAATATATATCATAAGTAGAGTAAGTGCTAAACAGTATTTATGTAATGCTGCTTATCGTCATTCAACTAAAAAAAGATAGAATCGCTGTAGAAATACTACCACATTCGAAATTTTGTCTGTAACAAGTATGCTCGATTTCATTTATGCATTCTACCAAATACCACATATATAGAACGTAAATGTAGCTCCATTCCAAACGATTTTGAACTAAGTCGCTCAAAGTGTAGCCATTGGTCACGATAATCACGCAGGCCCCAACCAGGTAGTCTACACCTCGATCAACAGTACTAATTATTGTTCGTTTCCCGACCGAAGCTGCTACCTTGACACGGTGGTCGGGCTTGCCTATCGTGATGACCCAACCGAGCTATATTGGCTGGAGCATATGTTCCTGTAGGTTCTACCATGCCAAGCAGGTCGATTGGAGAACGGTACGACTAAAAGCAGCAGCTCAAGGTCTGCGGGCGAAGTCGTACTACTGACTGTAGAGGGGTGTGACAGCAGTAAGGTGTTTCCCCCAGACAACCAGCATCTGCAGCAATGCTGCCTTCCAACAAGGAGGGGTGGGATTAGAAAAGGTCGATCCTAAAAATGTCATACCTCACCTTACCTCATGGATTTTCGTCTCGGGCGGTAAGGCCCTTTGAGGAACAGAGCTAACACGTCAAAAACCTTCCACGAAAAGGCCTTGCGCGACCGACCTCAAGCAGTTATCTCTTGGGCTCTGCGGTCATGCTCCCTGGTCGTTAAAACCAACACTAATCCGACTTCTTTTTCAGGTTCCTCAAGAAATACCCTTCCATGGTGTGGGCAGCCGGGAAGTGATATCAGCCCTCATACCCGTAGCAGCACACGAGACCGAGTTGGTCACATTCAAATCCTTCCTACACCTCTTAATACCACTCTTATCTCCATGACTAACCCTCCTCACGTTTATTTATCATCTCGCACCGCTAGGGCAAACGATTCGAGTACGCGGAACGCTATTCCTGGTCTCCCGAAACCACACTCTAAACTACACGAAGGAGCTTTTAACGTCCGAACACTGCCAAATAGGACTGCAGGCTTCCTTAGCTAGGGCTTTAGAATTCCGCGCCATCGATGTGTGATGCGTCTCCGAAACGCAGGGCAGAACTAGCTCTCTTAGAGTGGATCCTAGTAGACAGTCGTATGTGCGCTGTCCGACTGAACGGTACAGTAAGGATTCGGAAAGATTGAGACACTCGTCGTTGCCTCTTCGTCGTCTCTGCCTATTCTCGCACTGACTGCATCGCAGATGATGTAAAAGATGAGTTTTACAGAAAGCTCTCCGACCTCCTCCTGAAAGCTAGGCGCTTAGATGTAGTAATAGTGGCTGGTGACTTTAATGCTCAAGTAAGTAAACTAAGCGATAAGGGAAGACACCTGGGTGGATCTTATAGCATCATGGATCAAAGAACAGATAATGGCGACCATCTGTTGCAGCTAAGCTCAGATAACCGCCTGTTTCTTGCAAATACTAACTTTAAGCATAAGGAAAAACATCTTTTAACATGGCGATCCCCTAATTCGTCCCAACGTTGGACCCAAATAGATCACATCGCTATCAGCCACCGATGTAGAGGCTCGATAGAAAACTGTCGCTCATTCTGGAGCACATGCTTAGATTCAGATCATGCTCTAGTACGAGCGCGTATCTGTCTGCGTCTTACTGGACGTAGGAAAGACGCTACAAGGAAACCTGTTAGGGGCCTACTTAATGATAGTCAAGCTAAGAGTATATTTCAGGAACAACTAGGAAAACAGTTAGGCAGCCATTTATGTGATGCCCACCCCGATGCAGCATGGAATGATATTCGTAAAGCTGTGGAAACAGCAGTGATATCTGCTAGTACGGTAACCCGTAAGGTTAGGGAACGACACTGGATCTCAGCAGCATCTATCGCACTGATAGATGCTCGGAAACTCATTCCACCTGGCTCTGAACATAATGAAGAGCGGAGTCAGCTTAAGCGCAAGCTGACAAGAAGTCTACGCAATGATCGTGAACAGTGGTGGGTAGCGAAAGCAATAGAGATAGAAAAGGCAGCGGCAATAGATAATAGCAGACAATTGTTCAGACTTGTTAAGGAAATCGGTATTAGGAAACACTCAGAGAAAGATAGACATATTGTTCATTCTCAATCCAGGAGATTGGATCGATGGGCAGAACACTTTAGGGATCAGTTCAACTGGCCTTCAGCCACACTTCGGTTTCCCACGATCTCCAGTCAACCTGAATGGCAAGTTAATGTAGGTCCTCCGTCTCTTTATGAAGTTGAAAAAGCCATAGGAAATCTGAAGCGAGGGAGAACAGCAGGCCCTGACAGGTTTACTCCTGAGGTTTTTAAGTTTGGTGGTCCAGTATTAGCAGTGAGATTAGCTGAGGTCTTAAGTAGAATTTGGGAACTGGACGTAACTCCATCTGACTGGTCTCAATCACTGATTGTGCCAGTCTATAAGAAAGGACAAAAGTCCTCTTGTAACAATCATAGAGGAATCAGTTTGACTAATATAGTGTCTAAAATATTAGCTTCAATTATACTTCGACGCCTAACCAAAGCTCGTGAAGAACAGACTAGAGAAAATCAGGCTGATTTTCAACCTGGACGTGGTTGTATAGACCAAATATTCACACTACGTCAGGTTCTAGAACACAGACACACGTTTAGACGCCCCACAATAGTAGTATTTCTCGACCTTAAGGCGGCATTCGACTCTGTTGATCGTAAGGTTCTATGACAGTGTTTGTCGTTGAAAGGAGTACCAAAGAAGTACATTAACCTTGTAAAGGCTCTCTACTCGAACACAACTGGTCGAGTGAGAGCTAATGGCGAACTGAATTGATTACCTCAAGTGGTGTTCGTCAGGGCTGTCCACTCTCTCCATTCTTGTTCAACTTTGTGGTCGACGTACTTTTGGAGATAACACTTTCCTCGTCTAGATTTCCAGGGGTTGAACTTCTACCGGGAGGTTCACTTGTTGACTTGGAATATGCCGATGACATATTTTTGTTTGGTGAGGATGCTGATAAAATGCAGAGTCTTCTGAGCACTCTGAGCAACAATGCAAGCATGTTCGGGATGTGATTCTTTCCCTCAAAATGCAAAGTCTTGCTTCAGGATTGGGTTGCATCGACACCCGAACTAATGATAGGGAGTGAAGTAATTGAGCGTGTCACTTATCTTGGAAGTCTCACCAGCCCTTGTGGTCTGGTGTGTGACGAAATCTCAGCACGGATACAGAAGGCTCGACTAGCTTTTGCCAACTTGCGTCATTTATGGCGTAGGTGAGATATCCGTCTATCAACCAAAGGACGTGTTTACTGCGCAGCAGTTCGTTCCGTCCTAGATTAAGGCAGTGAAACATGGCCCGAAAGAGTAGAGGATATTTGTATGTTACTAGTATTTGATCATAGGTGTCTTCGAAGCATTGCTCGTATATCCTGAGACCACCAAGTAAGTAATGCAGTTGTTGGGAAACGGGTAACAGGTAAGGATGACAAATCAATTGATGAAGTAGTTAGGCTTCATCAGTTGAGATGACTGGGACATGTGTTACGTATGCCAAACCACCTACTACCCAGACGAGCGATGTTTTATGGTGTAGGGGAAGTTGGAGGAAAGCTAGGTTCGGCCAGACCAAAACATGGGACAAATCCATAAAGTCACTGACAAGTGGACTGAGTCATGTTGGTAGGTGTAGACTACGTGGTTGGGGACCGCGAGATGATAGCAACCGATGGTTAGAGACCCTGAATGGCATGGCTCAAAATCGTTTGCAATGGTGCAGGTGCATCCACTCTTTGTGTTCTCCCAAATTCTAATCTTCTGAATTCTTCATGTCCCTTTTTTCCTCTTTCCAAGTTTATTTCACTGAATTATACTCCTTGAATAACATCTTCAAACCCTAATTTTCTGATTATAGCTTATAATTTTACTACATCTAGCATTACGGGATTTAAATCGGCCACTGCATCTCTGTGCTGATGTGGTTTGGCAACTCGAACTGATGTACGTACGTACGAAGTTCTACGTTGTTACTGACTGAATTATTGTTCGTTTAATTAATTGTGCATATGAACTGAATTGATGTGCTGTTATTTTTAATGTTTGTTGTTGTAGACGTCCGGAACTGACGTAATTGTAGTTGATACTCCTGATGACAATACGAGTAATAATGATGCCAAGAGTAATAATGAAACTATATCACAGGCACCCCATGAAACAGATACACTTGTAGCAGGTCGGCTTAGTCGTTGGCAAGATCTGCAAGTATGTTGCTTTTTTATACATCAGTTTATTGTAATTATTACTACGTAACTTCATATTTACATCGGTCAATACCCTTACATTGATTAAAGTCGTCGTCATGATTTTTATTGATAGTCAAAACCATTTTATATGGATTGACTAATACGGTATTTTCCATTTGTCAACATTCTTCTATAACTTAACAAAAAGCAGAGTATGGCAGTGAACGAAGACTTGATAGGGAAAACCAACATTTTAGTGCGAAATTTCACAATACCTTAGTAAAATATGGAAATCATACATTAGATACATTCTTTGCGTTGTTCTTCGCCTACTTCATTATCCCTCAGATTGTGTTGTTACTTTGATTGCTCTCCGGTTTCCTTTCTGTTCCCTTTAATTCAATCTTCTGCTGCCAGGCATTCCACTTCGGATTGCGGATACATACTACTTTATATCTGTGAGCATAAGTAGCATACACCACATGCAGTCGTTTCGGTCTGCCTATTGATCACATCACACTGCTTAGCCTGTGCATGCTGACGCAAATAATATATCTGTATTTGTTCATTGTGTCGTATATTTTCACAAAAATTCAAAATCTTATTCAGCACAACTATTTGAGAACTTCACATAAATGTGTAATGATCCACAATGCTACACCATTCAGTATATAATATGTTGAATATTCATGATACAAATGACAGATACTTGGTCGGTTCTTACAACATGCAGATAAGAAATCCGACATAGTAGATTTGTTGTAAATCTATCCAGGTTATATCCTTGATTTTTCAATATTTCAGAAAATCCATCTTGTTAAAAGATAGAACTATAAATGATATTTAAATGACATCTTATTTTAATCTTCCCTCAAATTCTTGGTTGCTTCTTGGTGACTTAACCAACTATTCACTGTGTAATGAGTAGCTCTAATGAACAAATCAAAAACCATCTAGTATGTTTCTCTAATTAATTTTCATTATCAGATTACTATATTGTTATTTTTCCCACTATTGTTACCGGGTATGATTTGAAACATACAATCATCTCGTACTGTTTACGTATAGTCATTGCTTTAGCATTTATTAAATGACATTGAACGCAAATCTGTATTGTATTGTACTGTATCCTGTCATACGTTTTTGTTATACGACGGGTGGTTATCAAATTAAAAGTGAAAAGTCCTGGCCTTTTTGTAATCTTCAAGTTACACTTGGAAATTAATCTCCAGCCATTTTCTTTGAAGTTTTGATTTTTGCCAAAGTTTGCGAAACCATCACTTAGTAAAATAGCTCAGGGCTGTAAGAGTTCCTGACAGTCAGATTTCTAAGGTTTCGAAGGATACTAGTTAGTGCTTTTCAAATGGTCAGTTTACTGATCTGTATCCTAGTTATTAGTTCAACCAACTGCGTCTTTAGTAAAGCCATCTCAAGATTAAAGGTAATAATAAACATATCTGTAGAGATTGTTGAATTTTATGATTAACATCAACAGCGGCAGCCTCTGTATCAGTAGATCTCAACATATACAAAGGAAAAGGCAAGATCCCCAAATACATTACAGAACACCAAGCCAATCAAACCCAATGGGGAAGCTCTGAAACTGGTGGAAAGTTTCACGTACCTTGTCAACACCATTGATGAATAGAAAGGATCTGATGCAAACGTAAATGCAAGGGCAGCATTTCTACAGTTGAAGAACATATGAAACTCAAAACAATTGTCTACAAGCCAACATCAAAGTCAGAATCTTCAATACGAACGTCAAGACATTTCTACTATAAGGAGTTGAAATTTGAAAAACTACCACAACCATCATCAAAAAGGTACGAGTATTTATAAACAATTGTCTACGCAAGATACTGAATGTCCATTGGCCGGATACCATCAGCAACAGCCTACTATGGGATAGAACAAACCAGGTTCCATCTGAGGAGAAATTTAAGAAAAGACGCTGGAAGTGGATGGGACATAAATTACGGAAAACATCAAACTGCATCATGAGGCAAGCGGTGACTTGGAATCCTGAAGGGAAACAGAAAAGAGGAAGACCAAAGGTCACACTGCATCGGGGATCGGAAGGAACTGGAATAAATTGCCGAGGACAGAGTTAAATGGAGAACGCTGGTGGACGACCTATACTCTTCTGCGAGGGAACAGGCGTAAGTACGCATTGATTTAAACAAAACAACCACTAAAATTTAGGAAGCATTGGGCGAATACTTCGCCCCAGTATGGAGCTCTTTATGAGTGCACATCCCTTGCCCTACTGTGGATCGAACTCAAGAACCTCAGGCGCTCAACCTTCAAACTACTGGGGCATTATCCATATGTTTAACTCTTGTTAACTCCCCATATTGTGTAATTTGTTTTTGGGTTAGTCTAGCGCTTTTATTATTGTTATTATTTATTATTATCACTTGTCAGCATACATTATATGTTTACGAATTCATGTGAAATGTGGCTTGAAAAATTTACGTCATTGTAATTACGTAGGCCATTTAAATATTTTTCAGATTGTGTATATGTATTTATGTATTCATTGACCAGTCAGAAAATTATCATGAAATTAACTCGGTTCATAACAACTGTTGGAAAAAGGCAATAACATATTGCTAAATTATTACAATCTGTTCAGACCACAATTTGGACACATTCATCTAAATCTATTTAATTAGTTCAATAAAATACAGTTAACTGATAGAAATTCGATTATATATATATTCAAGATTTGGGAGAAAGTTATAGTATTTTTTAATTGTATGTTGTTGAATAATAGTTTGGTTATGTAAGTACTTAACTTTCGAGTACTTAGTCTCAGGTTCGAACCCTGTTTCATCTTCAATTTTAATAAATTTATGCGATGTTATTGGCTCTTTTGAATAGTATCTGGTTTGGTTCCGTTGTGAAGTAATTCACAGTAATTCTGAATTACGAACGATTGAACGATTCTACTAATAAGAAACCGAGCCAATGAGAGCTGCATAGACGGGACAATGGATACTCAAAACTTCAACAATAATCCCTTACTTTAGTGAAGAAGGGAAATTGCTTGATATTATAGTATGTTGTGACTGCAATGAAACAACTTAGTTTACGTAGCAATAGCCGTGACCTTGAAATAACAAAATAATAAACTAAGAGCGAAAACCAATCCGGTAGCAACAGAGGTTGGTGGGGTATTATGACGCGGAAAAAATTGTCAAGGTTGTTTTTGCACGTTATAATGACGATTTATTAATGAAATATAAAAAGAACTAGATAATTTTAGGTTTAAAAAATCTAAATCCGGATTTACAAATCCGTTTTTGGTTTCTCAGTTGCGTAGAAACATTTTCTAATTTACACCGGGTGAAATGGCATCTACATACTGTACAACTCATCTTTATTATTTGTGTATTCAGTCAATAAGAAAAGATTGTCTTTATGTCATTATTCATTGATTGGATTATTGGCTGATTTATTACATGTGCGTTAAAATCATTTTATGCTGGTCATATCACTATCTGTGTTGAAGTTCACAGTTACAATGTTTACTCATGAAAGTACAATAGGATCATTGAGTGACTATTGTAATCACGATCTGAACGTCGGTGAATATGATGATAGGCAATTAATTTAACTTTGTTCTGGCCTAAGGTGCGAATGATTAGAAGAAATAAGATTTATACTGGGAAGCTTACCTTATCAATATGCATTTACTTAGGTGAGTCCCAGTTAGAAATGAATACCGCTCAATAGTATGCATCATCTCTATACTTCTTTTGAAACCAAACTTAATACTTTAGGTTCCCTGGAAGACACACAAGTTACGTTTGAGCTGCTTTACTATATTTTGATTAATACTGTTCCCTAACCATAATAAATCGAAGACATTGTCAAATCAAACCATAATCCATTTATTTATTATCTTTCTTATTAAACATTGTTGAAATCATTCGTTGTAAGGATATAACGACTGGTAGGTTCAATCGTTTTTAACTATTATCAATATTCATTTCAATGTTTAATGTGCATTTGATATTTACCTCTACCCTATTCTGACTATTATTTTAACAGGCGGATTTAATTGATCGTGACTCAAAAGGTGTAAAACTTGGTTTAGGCGATTTTGTATTTTATAGTCTATTGATTGGTCGTGCAACACTTGATGGCGATGCAGTCACTGTAGTCACATGTTATGTGGCTATATTAGTTGGAATGTGTATTACTGTTATAGTATTGGGAATTACACGACAAGCATTACCAGCTTTACCAATATCCATAACATGTGGTATATTATTTTATTTTGTCAGTTCAGCAACAATATCACCGTTTCTTGAGGCAACAGCAGCTGAACGTGTGTTCTTCTGAAATGATCTATTATTATAATTATTATCGTTATTATTATTATTATTGTCACCACAGCTGTTATTATGATTGTTTTTTCTTGTTTTATACAATCTTCAATGTTACCGTTAACTTGGAATACTCATTGATGATTTATCATCTGTCATTTTTATATTTAATATTCAACTTTTAATTGTGAATTTTAGATCCAAAATTATAATAAGTTTTCAAAGAATTTTTATTCATTAATACAAGTATTTTAAGATAAAAACATGTATTGGCAATTCTACTAATATATAATCAAATTGAATAATGGAGTTGTATTCCAGCGATTTTTATGATTGATTGTGAATCAACGAATCATAAGCGAAACTAATATTTCATTTAACTTAGTTTTATTGCATAAATATAGAATATAATCAACTTATAGTAAAGTACGCGAGGATGTTGGAAAGAATTTCATATTTATTAGAACTCATCAAAGGGAACTACTGTAATCTGTTGAATAATCCGGCACTGAATTCAAGCCCAGTATAGTGCATCTTGTTAATAAGTCATTGTTTGGAAAAAGCATCATCTGTTTCCACTTTACATAATCATAATTCACATACCTAAAGAATCCATGTGATACAACAAAACACTCATTTTAAGAGAAAAATTCTCACTAATCTAAGAAAGGAATGTGTAGGTACTTTTAGGCAAGAATTAAAATTCTTCAACTCATAGATACAATAATCAAACATACTAGCTTGCTTTTTTTCACAAGGAAATTCAATTATCTTGTGATGAAGGCATTTTTCTCATAAATTATTCGTACAACATACGTGAATACTTATTTTCAGCCAGAAACAAATAACCAAACAGAAATCACAAGATTCATCAAAGAAATATTTATAAGTATAATAATAATTAGTTAATTAATCATGACTAGAATAGAAACAAACAACAATTAGGCCGTAAACATTAGGGTAAATCTCTCGTGATCAATTGGTATATATATATATTACTAGATGAGAAAAGGAAGGCAACATAAAATCACAAGGATATTAAGTTATTTATCTCAAGAAAATGATTTTTCTAATCAAGGAGAATGAATTTATCAGGACGGCTTAGTTATATGTTGCTGTCGATTCATCATTTATTCAGATGATTAATTCTTAGTTGACGTGAAGTTAGAGGAAATCTGTTTATTGGTCAGACGATTATATTATACCAGTCACTGAAGTCGTTGATTGGTAATCTAGGCTAATCACTGAATATTTAATTGACATAGCTGAAAATTGACTAAAGTGGGACACGTATATGAGCTTGTCCAAATTATTAACGTCCCATTACTTTTTATTTATTTTCACTTAACATATTACTATGTATTTCAATATATCTTTTTCAAAATTTTCTTTGATTTACTGTTTCGTATTGTTAGATTAGGTAAACGACTTGACGTTAAATGATTTTGTTTTATCAGAAGGGGTTTTGTGGAGATTATAGTAATTTCAATGGTTAAAATCATGAGTCAGCTGAAGCTAGACCACCATGGAAAACCTGGAAGCGCTGGACGGCCGTTTGTTTTCAGTATGGGGCTCCTCAGCAGTGCGCATCCATGATCCCGTCCCCCGCGAGTTTCGGACTCAGGACCTCCACAAAACCCCTTCTGATAATAATCATCTCATTAGTGACTGACTTCAAGAGGAATTTCCTGGAGCAGTTTTGCTCTATGCTTGTGAAACCTGGCCTCCGAGTTGAGGATGTTAGACTACTCTCTGTGTTCGATCATCGCTGTCTCCGAAGGATTGCTGACATTCAGTGGCAACACCATGTCAGTAATGCAGAGGTTCGGCATCGCGTGTTTGGGCACAGAGATGATAATTCAATTGGTGTCACCATCTTGAAACACCGACTTCGGTGGCTTGGACATGTTCTACGAATGTCGTCCCACGTCGTGCATTATTTGCCGACGCTGGGACTGGTTGGAAAAAGCGGAGAGGTGGTCAGTGCATGACATGGTTTCGTGGTATGAAAGAAAGCTGCAAAGGACTGGCTTCTGTCGGTCCTTCACGACTCCCTGGTTGGGGTCTGAGAGATGGTGCTACACAGTGGCTAGAGACGTTATCAGATATGGCCCAGAATAGAAGCCAGTGGCGATCCTGCTGTAACCTTCTTCTACTTTCTTCATAAAAAGTGGTTGTGTCTAGCTTACTTGAAAGATTTCTTCTGATCATACCTTTCCGTTCCATCGTTACGACCACACTACCTTACACCAATCTCTTCGTTATCGTTCTCTTTTTCTTTTGTGCTCCTTAGTTTTTTTTTTCTATCTCTCTTCGAATTTTCATTGTTTTGTGTGGCGCATATATATTGGCGCTCTCTTGTACCAATATTTATGTGCTCAAATAATAATAATAAAGAAGGGTGTCGATTTGATTTACTGATTAACAATTATTAATGTTAATCAAAGTGATATGACATTTATTTGAAGAATTTTTTCTAAACAAACGGAATCAACATCAAAATATATGTGACGAATTAAGTTATTATTATAATTTTATACATACAGAAGTAAAAGCTTCTAATAATCAATGCAATCGTTACCACTGTAATGAGTATATTGTTTGTATACAGTCGTTGTATTATGCAAATAATACAAAAGCGGTCTAAGTTTTCCTGAAAAATTGTTTAAAATGGCTAATCAAATTCAAAGTAGCTGTTCGTCGATTGTTAACCCCGTACTTCATGTGACTTTTAAGACTGGTAAGATTATCATTATGAATAATTCATTCGCAAACCAAAGTTTTGATTAGAATATCAAACAAAGTTACTTAAATCTATAGTTTCATATGTTACTTTCCTAAGATTTCCTTCACAAAGTAAGATTTTTATAACTCGAAATATTTTGATTAATTGTTACTCTAATATGACTGACTATTGAAAGTTTACATAAATTTCCAGGTTCATTACACCGATTTGAAAGTTAATTTACATGAAATCAATACATTTTTATATAAAATCATGATTTCGTGAAATAATTCTCACTAATTAACCATTAATTTTCCGTAATACAATTACTAGTTAAAACAGGATTATTACGTTTTATAAGTTGTTAGTAAGAATTTAAACCATCCTTTGTTCAGTCTTTGTCAGCATATCTACATCCTTTGGAGATTGATTTGACGTTAACATTCCATCACAAGCGTTTTTACTGAATGAATAGATTATGTTCAGCAATGGGATCCAGGATGCGTTTCTTGCTCTATTAAGAAATTGCCAAATGGATGTAGTTATATTGCTGCATAAGAAATTAGTGATCAGTTTGTTAGTTGTTTTCTTCTTGTTTTCATCTAAGATAAAAATTGGAACACAATTCCGACTATTTTATATTCATAATTAACTAGAAAGTAAATTTATTGAATGATTAATAATTTGGAATATTTTTGTGTGATGTTTTTCTTTGTATTTTCTATTCAAGTTAAGTGTTTGCTGCTGTTGTTGTTTCTTTTCTTCTTCCTCTGTTTCTTCTCTTATAATAATATAAACAATCTTGATTATAATTATGTGAAAACAATACTTACAGTTAAATTTCATTTTGTAGTTCCCCTTTAAAAGATCAGGGAAGAAAGAAATAGTGGGAATATTGAATGAAATGAAAAACACTTGTAATTGATGACTTCCTTTTTTTAAACAAATTGTTTTAACTATCAATTCAACCCATTTGAATATCTGATAGAAAAACATGAAAGTAAATAATGATGTGTATCTATATGCGTACGGGTGCTTTCACTGTTCAGTTAATTTATTGCACTGGATTTTTCATGTGAAGCTCTAACTTTCAACATATTTGTGTTTTTCATCCAGTTTTTTTGGATGTATTACATTGGCGTGTTTATAGCAGATAACTTGAGATGCTTAAAGTAAAAAATACTCCAAGGAAAATTACACTGCCATATTTACTGGAAATATTCTCAAAAGTACCGCATATTTACTGAACACGGAAAAACGGCCGCATTTGTATATATTTATTGCTTGATTTCACCACGACAAAAATTACTCATTACAGGGTAATCGTGTTAGCATTAGCAACACGCACTTTGGGACCTACATGACGTAATCGCTTGCATTGAAAAAGCAAATCGTAACCCTACTTTGATGCAATTATTTGAAGTTGGAAAGTAGACAACTATATCTTTATACGGATTTTTGATGGCGAATGTTTTCCCCCTGATACTTGAAAGTCGTACTTTTGATTAAATTGATAATGGTATGCATGATTGAGGAACAAAGTTTAAGCCCTCCTTGATACTGTCAATATGTTAGGAGTCAACAAAATCCTCACAAACTGGTTCTTAGACAAAATTTTGTAGACTTCCAAAGCAAATGTGTCACGAATCGGTATTCAAGAATTTATGATTGAGGAAAATGAAATGCTCTAAACTTTATTACTGACACAAGCAACTATATAAATGTCTTTTTTAAGAATAATGTTCGAAATACTAAAATATGTGAATATTTTACCTACTTTTATCATACATGTCGTTATTATTATTATAAGCTTTATTCAATATTATATTTTTGGTACAATATAAAATTCTCAGCGTAAAGTATCTCAACAAGTTTCCTTTTCTTATTTCTTGATCGATTCTGACAATAAATATTGAGTGATAACCAGTTAGATGTTAGGAGTTAGGTAATCGACATCTAAATAATGTTCATTAGTTTCAATGCATATTGCCAGCCAACTTAATGTCTCTGGTTGTACCTTTTTGTAACCTGTACAGCGAAAGATTGTAAATTTTTCATAAACGCACCTGAATAGGTTGTGCGCTCAATAGACTTAGTGATGTGTTGAAACAAACAAGAAAACAGATAACGTGTCGAAATATTTAGATGGGAGGAACAGGTAGCTCAGACATTCAAGCAGGCCGCTGATTATTCGTTTGAAATGGAATTAACCTATGATAAATATAATTTTCAAATATGTAAAAAGCATGTATATATAAATTACTTGTCATATAATATAATCTCCATCAAAAACTTAACAACAACTTCAGGACTATCGAAACTAAGAATTTAATTACTAACATATCTAGTTCGTGATTTTTCTGTATTGCTTACCTGTGACTCAACACTGAATTAAAATCACCATCTTCACGTCGCATGATAAAAATGATACTTTTAAAAGTGAGTAAATGAAAATTCAACGGCACATATCTTCATGTTCAGTTAGTTTTTGTTATATATCAAAATACCTATTCGATGTCAACTTAACCATCTTAGTATGTACTGACTTATTCCTATTAACCATTTATGAATTTTAGACAGGCATTTATCTGAATAAAGCTTAAAAACATCTGTTTAATGAATCCTGTTTCTTGTCAGAAAGTAAAGGTTCAACTGTCACTTCTAGTCTGATGTTAGGAAATGTTCATTTTAATTCTGGTCCTATTAAATGATTACTACACAATAATAAACAACTTTGAAATATTTTTGCTTAGTTTACGTCTATTCTATGAATGCATGTTTTTATTTAACTGGTATTTGTAGGATATAGATATCATCCTCTCTATCATATTCATCTAGTTGACTTTCTATTAACGTCATTATTATTATTATTTGATTATTTAAAGATTTGTAACTTGTATGTATATAAGATCTTATTTAAACAATCTTACATACTTTTAGTCGACAAAATAATGTGAACAAAATGATTATGTATAATAATCATAACAATAAGCACTGAAAATAGATTTTTATTTGATGCCAAACCAACAAAAATTTTTGCGTACATTCAATGGATAATATAAGTATTTAGCTGAAAAACCCGACTTTTTGTGATTGATTAACAATATCTTTGTTTTTTTGAATTTAGCCAAGAGTGAAATGGTTTGGAATTCTGTGGTGAATAATGGCTTAAATTTTAGACAAATATCTTGTTGACAGGTGATTACAATTAAATTTAACTAACTAATCAAATGCTATCAGTATATGAAGTTTGTGAAGGTTGTTACATTTTATAGTTTACATCTTGGACTCATACTAGTTAGGTAATCATTGAAAACCAGGAAAAACAAGTCAATTCCGTCCTAGTATCGAACCCATAAGTAGTGTGCACTGACGACCTTTGTCGGGATCATCAGATCTCCCAGTTAAGCACGAAACCTTGAGGGCATTAGTAGTATACATGTTAAACACCAATCACTGTGATGTTCAGGAACCATCTTACAATGTCATTGATGCTTTACAAATGTAAACCATTGTGTACCAGACACATGGTCTAAAGGTTAAGTGCTCTCTGGGAGAACTGAAGTTATCGGGTTCGATCCACAGTGGTATTATGGATATATACTCCTGAGATTGCTTTTATTAAGACCCAAAGGCTATTTAGCGCTTCCTGTTTTTCGATAGTTGTCTAGGTAAAGTTAGCTTATTGTAAACTACAAAGAAACATTACCAGTATACTACTAGCATGAGGGGTTTCGAAAAGACTACTTGATTTTTGTAGTTTTTAGCAAGATTTGACTTCGGCTATTTAGTTACTGAAAACCAGTTAATTATGGATAATCGTACTATCAAAAGCTTGCATCCATCAGTGTTTATATCTTAGCATGATGGAATCCAGAAGAAAATTACACTATGACATGATATGACATAAGGAAGAACAATGTATTATTAAATTACTGATTTTCCATGAAGAACATGTTTTTATAAGTCATTTTACAAACACTGCATGATTATACGTTAATTCATTCATACTGCTTTGCAGTATTTTCTTTCTGCAGTTGTGAATCGATTCACTTAATTCTAGCATAACTATCACTGAAGCTTCCTAATATAAAAATGTTAACTTCGCTTACAGTTTACTCTAAGCATACAAGAACCACAATAAATGTTGTGTGTTTTACAAGACTTTAAATTGGATAACAATATTAGTAGCCGTTTCAAATTACATAAATCAATTCCATATATGATAATATTTATGCAACATTTATAGATAATCGCTTATGATTAATTGAATACATGTGAACACTTTTTTTCGATTATTGTGTTTGGATTTGATCAGTGCTTCCATATAAGCATACAAAACAGTTAATCCCTTTGATAAATTTGGATAGTGTGATAAGGAAACGAAGATTATCAGAATTATATGATATATTAGCACAATACATTTTGAACAGTCTGATCACACATATACTTGTTAAGAACATTTAAATATGAAAATAAAAGGTCAATTAGACAAATGAAGGGTAAAAGGAAATAAAGATAATAGAGAAAGGATTATGAGAAATAATGTGAAAACTCATCAGTCTGGGTAACAAGCTAATATTACTATGGCAGATTCAAGGTGGGAACAAACTGTTTTTGAATACATAAAAGAGATTTGAATATTTGTATGGAGAAGGCTTCAATAAATCTGAGTATATACCATTTAACACTTTTGTACAACACCACTGAAAGGTAACTGAACATGTACCTAAATATTTGCAAAAATACATAAGACCAAATAACTCTATTGCCAAACATAATGTTGAAACATCATAAGATTGATCGTAACACGGCTTTTTTGTGTTGTACAAAACCCATTCTGATAATAATTGTACAAAAGTGTTAAATGGTATATACTCAGGTTCATTGAAGCCTTCTCCATACAAATATTCAAATCTCTTTTATGTATTCAAAAACAGTTTGTTCCCACCTTGAATCTGCCATAGTAATATTAGCTTGTTACCCAGACTGATGAGTTTTCACATTATTTCTCATAATCCTTTCTCTATTATCTTTATTTCCTTTTACCCTTCATTTGTCTAATTGACCTTTTATTTTCATATTTAAATGTTCTTAAGCTTTAAATGATTGGTGTCAATCAGGAAGTCAAGTAACATTGTATATTTTTAGACTGTCGTAGCATTTCTTATTATACCGCCGTTTAAATCTATCCTCTCTTTAGCAAATATAAGTCCAGACAGATTATATGACCGAGGCGTCATTCTTAGCTTATTAGATACTTCGTTAATCATGTATTTATCCTTGTCTATTTCATTAGGCATAATGTTTGTTTTAAGTGTGCCCTTTGCTTGTGTGTATGTGGGTCCTTACTTACCTATCTTATTCATAATCTAATTAAGATACAAACTGAATTACACTCAACTAAACAGTTTTGGCTTAGGTCAATATTCTAAATCACATACATTCATTTTTCTATCTGTAAGATTGATTTTATGAATGTATAAAATCTAAGTATCCTAAACACAACCGTATTTCGACTTCTGGTATAGCATTGTTACAAGCATATTAACTGAAAGAATGTATGAGAAGTTAATTAGGACCCATATTTCATCTTTAATAATAAAATAAAAGCGTAGTTATTCAGTCAGTTAAACAACATATGTTAAAGTGAAGTTGTAACTTTTATTCGGTTATTACATTTATCGTCAAGTCTCTGATAAATTAGTCCTCCTCTGATAACATTATTATCAGCTTTCGCTTGTTTTCTTCATATATTCCATCATACGTATTAAGTTTAACAGGTTCTGTTTATGCTTGAATTCCGTAAAAGCCAAATAAAAATTGTTACATCTGTGTGGCATTAATTGAGTTTCGTTACTCAAGCATTACAATTTTTTAAGAACATGTGCATTGTCCACCAAAATAACCTATTACTCACTGTTCTAGGTATTTCATCTAGATCCTAATCAAAATTGTTGTGTTTAAAAGACTGATATATCGAATTTTAGATTCTTAATGTGCATATATAGTGAACTACACAATGATTTCAGATTACTATGCCCAAGAATCTTCAGTCAGATGAGTATGTTTAGCGAAATGTAATGATTATGATAAGTATGGACAACTAACGATTAACCGTTTGCATTAAAACGTATCAATTACGAAGTTATAGAGAACCCAGTGACCTTGAATGCGCACTAACATCATCATCATCATCATCATCATCATCATCATCATCATCATCATCATCATCATCATCATCATCATCATCATCATCATCATCATCATCATCATCATCATCATCATCATCATCATCATCATCATCATCATCATCATCATCATCATCATCATCATCATCATCATCATCATCATCATCATCATCATCATCATCATCATCATCATCATCATCATCATCATCATCATCATCATCATCATCATCATCATCATCATCATCATCATCATCATCATCATCATCATCATCATCATCATCATCATCATCATCTCATCATCATCATCATCATCATCATTTTCAGTTTTCCTGTGACAATTATCAAAGTAACAAAGATAAAATATTGACAACATTGTTTGATTCGATCAAAATTAATGTAACCATGGAACTTTTACTAAATGTTTTCAAGAAAACAACATTGATATTTTATGTTTGTTTGTTTCTTTGTTATCCTTATTATTATTATTATTATTATTATTATTATTATTATTTAAGTCATAATTTATTTTTTGTTGTTATTTCTAACATATTTATTTTATTATGTTGTTTACATGTCATGTTATGGTATTGCTAAAATGTTAATTTCAAAGTGTTTTCGACTAAATTTTTCGACTTTTTATTGGTTACATACTTGTGATATTCTGTTGATCTGATATTTTTTTTCCAAAAAACTTCATTTTGATGATCTATTAATTAATAACCATAGATATATATATAAATGTATATGTAAATATACTGTCAGCAGTTTTCATCAACATCGCAGTTTGACAACTTTGTTTTCTCTATATAAAGTGTTAGGAAACAAAAGTATGAAAGAAACAAAGCATACAGTCTGCATAAATGAATGATAGAGGCAAATAATGAATTATTAGACATAACATTATTTCAAAATATATTTTTTTTATTTAAAGATGAGACTGAGTTTTTTTAAAACATTTCACTGAATAAAAACATTGAAATCATGAAAATATTTTATAAATGAATAATTTTTTTATTTCTATACTTCAATGAAACCGTCTAGTTCAGACGGGACATACAGACAACATAGAGTAATCTTTCGCAATAATATATCGTGTTCACAGCAGTCTACTTAATTGCGTCAAACTGCGAACCCTACAGACGGCTGAAGCAATTGCTATTCGGATCAAAAAGCCAAAGCTTTGCATCCAAAAAAAATATGTTCAGCCACTCCTTTTACCCTGGCCAACTAATTATAATAATCAATCTTATACTGTGGTGACGTAATTTGATTAATGTTCATTTTATGTCCTAAACTTATTATTATTATCTTTACCATTGTTATTATCATCTTTATCATTTTTATTATTATTATCATTACACCTGATAACGTTTTTGAGGAATTCATTCTGTATCCACTCCGATCTACTATATCTGACCTAATTCATATTATCTTACATATTACGTAATTTTTGATTTTTATTCCATTATTCTCTCTCCCACTCCATGTTGACCATATTTATTCTGATCATTTATCGCACAATTTCAACTGATTCATGTTAACACTTTATATTAATCAGCCCCAACATAAACGATCAGAGTTGATTTTATATAACAAACAACAATTCTTGATTCACATATTACAATTTCCAAATGATGTACTCTGCCTTAAATCTTGGCCAATTTCATGGATTATTAATTTGAATTTATAATTATAGAAGCTGATGAGAAATTATTGAAAAAAATAATCTTCGTTCATATAATTGTGTTCTTGATAACAATGAGAATTTTTCAGAGATAAACGTTGATTGAAAATTTTAGTTTCTATTACTGATAAAGATGGTTAGATGGAAATGATTCACTTCAAATATTCTATAAATTTCAATTTGAATTAAACTGTAATAGAAATTTTCATTAGAATCATTGTTTTACATAATTGAATGTTTCAATTAAAATTCTTATGGAAAAGAAAAATCTATCTGAGTTAGAAGGAAAATGATTATTACTTTGTTAACATTCAAAGTTAACCATAAAATTATAAAATTTAGAAATATTGAATGGGTTGAATCTTTACATTTTTCTCCTATTTGTCAAATGCTGCCCTCGATGATATATATATATATATATATATATATATATATATATATATATATATATATATATATATATATATATATATATAGTTTCTAGAGGATATTTCAAAGCAGAAAATTCTAGAATAAACTTCCACAACAGTTTGAAGCTCTCTACTTTATTTTAAACTATAAAGTTTTATTTTAAAATGATTTAATAATACTTCAAACGTTACATAGTAGATTGTTCATGTAGCGATTATAACATCGCTTTAAATAATTGAAATTATTAGACTATCCAAAACATATGACACGAGAAATAACTGAAATTCAATGTCCCTTTATGCATTTATTCATATTTATTTATTTGAACACAAAAATATTGGTACAACGGGGCACCAAGTACATATGCGCAACTCAAGTCACTTGATTTGTGTGTGGTTTGTGATACTGTCCGAGTGCTCAGAACGAAGCAGGTGGTTTTCTTAAGGAGTCACACTCGGAGCCTTCAACCTAGAGGTCTGATTCACAAGGCAGTGGAGCAACGTTAAGAAATGCAGTTCCATGGTAGCCGGTGGCTAGCGATTGGTCCATACGCTATTTGTTCCCTCATGGTACTGGAGCCCATATACACCATTGGTTTGGAGTCAGGGTTTTCCAACTCCTCTAGATGGATCTTCCGCATCCACCGACCCATTCAAAGCTTTGGACTTTCGGTTTTCGTTCTCTCAAGTCCATAAACAACACCCATGGTGCGAGAAGTCAGTGAGTAGGACTTCCCTGGCTGTGGTTATATACGCGTGGCCATGTGAGAGCGTTTGAAAAAGGAGAGATAACTCTCCTGACCCTCGTTCATACCAGGGTGTTTGAAGGCTAAAGCTGTGGCGATTGATGAGGGGGTCTTATTATACTGAATTGTGATCAAAAACTGACTACTTAATATTCATGAATAACGATAGTAACGGACATTTATAAGTAGTTGGAAATTTAAATTATCATCAACATGAACAGAGTGTATATAAATATAATTTAATAAAAAAGTTGAAATAAAATGCGTATAATATAGCTGTAACGATTATTCTTACCTAAAATTGTTCAATGAGGTTGTTAAGAATTCAGTCATAGGTTAAATCACTTTCGTTTAGACAATGTTTGATTCGACTGAATTGTTAGTCATCAAACATTTTTCATTATAACTTTGATTGTTCTGATATATCGATAATATGAGGTTTAAGTGGTGTCTCAGATACTGTTAATTCTTTGTACTATTAATACTTTTTATACGCATTCATTTAATGTTAGGCCTAAAAGAAAATATTTGGTCTCCTCTTCCTCCATATTTCACATTCGTCATTTCGTATCATTTTAACTTGCTAGTAAAAAATGCTTAGCGCTTTTGATAATTCAGTATGGATTCGAGTCCCGTATTCAGGATCGTGGATGCACATTATTGAGGAGTTTCATAACAGGATGAAACGATCGTCCAGTGCTTTCAGATTTTCAATGATGGTCTAGCTTAAATCGACTCATAAATTCAACTATTATAATGTTCAATTATTGTTGTGTATTATGTTTTAAGTTTCCTGATTTTCATATTTTAATGCTAAATTGTTAAAGTTCTTGTTTATATTTTGGTTATAAATTGCTTTTAAATATTATCGCATTCATTTCAGATAACTTATAGTTTATTATTTTATATTTTCATACTGATAATCTCTATCAATAATTAACTTCATACAGTAATTTACTTTCTGAAAACGTTTGATTTTCGTCAATAATGAGTATATTTATCTTCCAAGTTAGAAAAAAATAAGACGCACTTTCTCTCTTCAAAGGTAACAAAAATAATTGAAGATTTTCATGTAGGTCTTTTTGATTTGTATAATTTGAGGTTGTTTTTTTTATTACAAGGCTATCTAACTCGTCTTTTTTTTTCTTCAAAAAAGAATTAAGTTTTCTGATCTGATAGTTCTATGTATTTATATATACAGATACATGTGGTGTTGTATGGACTGTTGATCTTTTGTACTTTATTTACCTTGTTTTTGAATGTAAAACACAAAAAAAATATTCTTTTAGTCTATATAACCGAACCAATCCGAATACATTAAAGTACTTATACTTAATATAACATAATATATATACATATACATAACATACAAGATATATGTATGTATAAACAATCGTAGTAAATAAGTAACATTCATATACATACATATTTTACAAACAACTAACAACCATCTGGTATACAATAATATATACTTATGATGAAAAACTTTCAATCTTATTTCATTTATTTTTTTCTACCTCCGAATAATCATCCGAAAGAGAAAATATGTCCCAATTGTATTTATAGTTAGATACTGTAAAATAACACATATATACATGTAAATAACTAGACAGTTATATATCATCTATATACATATATATATTTAGTTGAAAATTGAAGACAAATTTAGCTTCTTCAAGAAAAGTACATTTTTAAAAAGTTAGTTATCACAATTGTCATTTGACAACGATTCAATCATCAATTTTTTTTAAATTCTACTCTTTATCTATTAAAAGCTTCTCACAGTTTACATATATTTTTCCCAAACATTACCATTATCAATATTATTATCATTTAATTGTATTTCTTCTTCTTCTTCTTCATTACACCATTTCTATTCGATATATTTCATTTAAAAAAAATTTATCATTAATATAAATTCATTTATTCAAATAATTAAGTCATTAATTCAATTAATAAATGAAATATAATTATTATTTTAATTAATTTCATTCAATATTTTTTTAAAAAAAAACACATTTCAAAATTAAATAATCAATAAACAATTAATTTTAAAAGATAAAAAAAAACATATTTACAAAACTATCATAAATTATTTGATTGAAATTGATCATTTTGAAAAATAAAATATAAAAAAAAACAAAACAAAATAAAATCAATTGAGAAGATATAGACATATTGATGTTTTTATCTTTTATCTTATTTGATCATTCAATAAATCAATAATTATTGATCGATTTATTGATATTAATTCATAAATTAACTAAAATAATCAAATCTATTCAATAACTGGAATCAAATTGAATCATTCAAGTAAGTGATGTTTAATGTTTATATGATTTTATTGATTTTTTTCCCTGTTGAAAAAAAAAGAATCATGATCATAGTTATTTCTTATTATTGTCAAGTCTAATTAAGTTTCTTATTAATTTTTTGTATATTTTCATTATTTAATTCATTTATGATAATTTATTCTTTGAAATATGTCTACTGTTATAGATATCTATATAGATATGTATTGTTGTATATTATTCAAAACCTTAGGTATATACTTTAGTGTATTGATATACATGATATTAGAATATGACACCAATAAAAGTATCTTATCCAACCATAATTCTTTATTATTATTATTATCATTCTGACTGGAATATTGAGTAATAATTAATTTGTTGTTTGTATAAAATAAAAATTAAGCTTAGTAACAAAAATTGTTATGAAGTCATGTTTCAATATGACTTAGTGTGAACTGCATTGTATCATTACTCAAATAAGACGACACTTTTTAAAATCTATTATTATTATTATTATTGTTATGAACACTATGAATTAATTTTTCGGAAGTGATTTTTATGCTTTTGTATTTGTGAAATTGATAAATATTAACATATGACTGACTTTGTCACTTATATTTTTATTACAATTTTATATGGGATAAATGCCAATTAATATGATAGTACACTTATATGTACTTATTCCATGTAGAATTATGTTAGTGTATTTTGTTGAACATAATAATTTACAGTTTTTATCATTTCGTTTTCAGGATAGTTTGTAATGTAGTTTAAGTAAATCATATAGTTGAAAGTAATAGAAATAAGGTTCTTGACTTAGATTAGAATTTAATCGGCACTCTTCATTAAATGTATCTAGAAACTTGTAGAAACCGATCAACTATACAGTGTCTAAACTTGCATCATTCACTGTCATAGTGAGAGATATAGCCATTGTGCTATTCATATATCAACTGATCTTCTGTTGGTTAGAGTAATTTACACCAAGTAGTTTCTCGTTATCAACCATTATCGATAATAAAATGGTATTCATAGTTAACGAGTGAGAAATCAACTTACTATAAATGCGTCTGTTACTAAATCATAATTTCTTAGGGTTATTTTCACAATGTATCTGTTTACTTGTAAATGGGTAAATATCATCACTTAACAATTCGTTATTTACGATTTGTTTAAACTATATTTTATGTACTTTAATAGAAGTTTTCAGCCCATTATTTAAGCACTAAACATCTTGTTGAATTATTGCATTATGTCCAACAAGTTTGATTTTTTTGATAAACATTATTTTCCCTAGATTTTAATGTTTTTATACAACAAGAGTGTCAGTACTATATCGATGAAATAATCTGCCAATTTAATATCAATAAACATTTTGATGAAAGATTTATATATCTGTAATATCGTTTCGTCTCTTACTAGTTCCCTTATTCGTATGGCTTTAGTGTAAGAGAGTAGAGAAATGCCAAATCTTTGTTAATATTTTAAAATTATATACAGTTATTTTTGTAAAATCTTAATCTTCTGAATATATAGCATAGTCAATGCTTTATTAAGAGAACATAGAGAGAGAGGATGAGTAAAAGGTTTATTTCTTGAGATATACATTATGAGTGATCAACATTGGGATTTCAAAGTACTTTCTATCTTTAATCAGTTGAAACAATACTGAAATGCAAAAATTATTGAACAACTGATTCATTCTGATGGAAAACTGTTCAATATTGTTTCTCTTATCAATGAAATCATCTGAGATTAGTGTGGCAGGTAAGTATACACAAATCACCGGAATAATCTTATAACAGATCACAATTTTAATTTATTATTATTAGTGAAAGACTTGAGTTTTCAGGTCACAATATCATACACAACTCTTAATTATATAGCCTATCACTAATAAATCATAAGTTTAGCAGAAAATAATTGAACATTATTTTCTAATAAACCAGAGCCTTCAATTTATTTAATAACATATTTACATACATGCTTAAAGAATTTAGTTAAATGGATTCATTTGATACCTATGTGAAGATCACGCTGAAACTGATAAGTAATATCATATACACCATTTTTTAAAATGAAACTGTTAGCCAAATATAGTTTAGATTAAAGCATGTTCCGCGCAGAATTGTGTTGAGACACACTGATTGACCATTTCTTAGCCAATCAGCTCTAGTGGATACATGAAGAAGCCTCTGGAAATTTTTTGTGCAAAAGTTATGAATATACTAATGTTTTTCTGATTGTGATTCCTGTATCCATTTAGCCTTGTTTATTTGGAATATAATTACATTCCTGTTCAACTGTGTTCTGATTTGTAGACTTGTTGAGTGAGTGTCCAAGAATACTAAGCAACTGGGTCGTACATAGCAAAACATTTCAGTATGAATTTCACACGATCATTTTATCTGTTTTAATCAAATGAGATTCATATTTTTAATCCTCTCCTTTATTTGTTTTGTTGTTAAGATACCAAATTATTAATAGTAGTGTTTCATCAATCTGTTTGTCGAAAATGAACATTCAGGCTAATTATTCCATTTTAATCCCATCGGTCAGTTTACATTGATTGTTGAATTGTGCATCATTCAAGTGCCTGAATAAAATTTACGAATATAAGTAAATAATTCTCAGTAAATATCTTCAAGTTTTCTTGTAAAGTCCATTTTTATCGACCATATGTGGTAGATTTTAAGAATTTAGAACTCTACAAATATATCAACGGTAAAAACAATGAATTTTCAAAATGTGGCCGAACTTTATATTTTAGTCAAAATACAAACATTTTTGTGTCAAATCAAATAAGGATTTAAAAAGGTTGTTCGTTTTGAACTTGATTTTTATAGTGAACTAATATTGGCACAGAGGGTAGTAGACCTATGTTCCACCTCAGTTAAAAGTTCTTAAGCAATTTAAATGCATCAACTTATATGGAGTCATATATAAAGCCTTAGCTAACTGTGGTAAAACCCAAAACACTTAAAAGTAAATTGTTTTCCACTGCTTCCTTATTCGCAGTCATTTCCTTACTGATGTAACTTTATGAATAAAAGGTGACTTTATTGCAATTAGTTCATCAGAATATAGACTATATGTAAGCATCATTTTCAGTCAAAAGTTCTTGTAATTAAAAGCTTGTATTTAAATTAAGCATATTTTGCTGAGATAAAATGCAAGCAGGTATTCAGAGAAAAAACTGAATGAATTTTATCTTACATGACCTTGTAGACTGAATCAACAATGTGTATACTGTAAAACCTTAGACATATTGAACATTCTCAACAGAAAATAATTTTAACCACGATACAAATAAGATATGGGAAACTTAGTTTTATTTACCCAACAACTGGATTAATCGAATTGAGAGTGAAAAAAAATGCGTAAAAAGTGTGTGAACAAATAAACAGATCAATGAGATAAAAGAATGTTTACAACAAATTCTAAAAAGTTATTTTGATATTAGAAACGTTAATATTAAGCTATACATGGTATCTGAACGATCGCTTTGAAAGATAGCTCACCAATATAGAAATACACCTGCGAACTCTTTTTTTTATTATTGAATCATACTAGTTGGAACTAGACACGAAGTTTAAAAAAATATTAACTGAATTACTTACGCTTATTAGATATTTTGTTAGGTATTTGTGAAGATTAACATAAGTTGAATCTGATTTTTGTCAATTATTAATATCAATCGGGGTATCAGTGAAAACTGTACAACATAAAACAGCTGTTTTGTTTTAAATTAAGCTTACTCAATAGCATACAACTACCAATTCATAATAAAATAAATGAAATCACAACAAATATCTTTCCAATTACAAAAAAAACATTGAACTACTGAATAAAAATCTTCATGATTTGTACTTTCCAAGTGTAATACAACTTCACCTTCATCTAGTGTTTTTGTTATTGTTAAGTTGTTATCTTGCTTACATATTATTTACTCAACTGAATAGTTAAAGTTTTAAATCAAACTCTAGAGGTATATTTTTTTTTCAAAAAGAAAATGACCTTCAAGTAATTTGACAAAACACACTAAGTAAACAAACTATGAACTTGTGTGATGTTAATGTAATTGAAAATTGAAATGACAAATTTTTACAACCACATAATAATCGTTTAAAAAGGAATGTTACTTTATTTATTTTTTAAATTTTATTTTGCACATTAAATCACATTAAAAGTTAACGTAAACAGTCATTTATAATGTAAATTGTAAATAGTTTGTCATTCCGTTTTTGTTTTTTTTTCATAAAAAGACTTTTATTAGGTGCTATATATTTTGAATAGTTTATTCTAAGATAAAACAACAATTCAACCATGAAAATGAATTATATACTAATAGGGATTTTCATAGTAAATGACACTATATCTAAGACCATTCATATATAAAGTAAAGTTTGTTGTCAAGTGTAACTATTGTTAGTTACAAAACACGATCTTTCTGAATAAAGCATCTTTATTTATTCTGGTATTATGTCTTTATAAATTTAATTAGTGTTGTGACTGATAACAGAGAATAGGAATGATTTGAAAGTAAATAAAATTTAGTTATATTCATCAGAAGCATACTCTAACTTAGATCGTTTAATGTAAATGATTTTTCATTTGCTGATTCTAACTAAACAGATGAACAATGTTATCAGTCAAGGTGTAGACTGATAAATTAATGTTTGAAACAAGATTATATTAATTATAAGCAATAATGGATGGCAATATAGAAGCAATACGCATAACATATACATACGTATAACATATGAGAGACGGATCGATAGTAGTCCTAATCATCAATGAGAAGATTCAAGTAAACAATACGAAGAATATTTAAGATTATATTCAGTTTTTATTTTAAAGCTACTGTTTATCAATAGTGACCCTTGCCACAACACTTGAAGGTCCTTGGTTTGATCCCAGGTGGAGTCATGAATATGGACTACTTTAGAGTTTCATATAAGGATGAAACGGCTGTCTAATACTTTTTGACTTTCAGTGATTGTTTAACTAATTCTAGTTCGTAAATTTAGTTGCCAACAAATTCTTGCATTAGGCGAACTCCGTTCTAGTTGTTAAAAGTGTATTGAGACCTGTCAGGTGTTGTATGATAACTATTTTCCAACTGAAATCACTCCTTACAATAGAGTAACTGATTTGAAGCATATGCATAAATAATCTAGTAATATTTATTTGTAAACAACACATTTATGACTTTGTGTGGGAAAATTCCTGAAGCATTAGATAGTAGGTTGACCTATTGTCTATTTGAAATATCGATGTCTTCATAAATTGTTTAATCATTTACATCTTTACCATCACTCAGTGTTATTCTTATCAAATATTTCTTATCCTCAAAAACTTTTAAATCCCACAATGTTTGGAAAACCTGATACACTGAATCTTAAATTTAAATATTTTCCATTCATGATCATTGCCTTTCTAAATTAATCAGAATTCATTCCCCCTAGTTTTCTATTCATTTTGACGGAAGATATTATGCATCTGTCACGCGCGAAAATAAGGGATTTAATATTTACAGAAACGCCTACACAATTCGGCAAAAACTATGTATTTATGTAGAACACTTACAATTAATCCATCAACAGGTTTATGTTTACAAACGTCACCAGTTTAATGAACAATGAAAACTTTTACATACTGTCAATATCTGTTAAGACCAGTTAGTATTTACTTTAAGCGTTTTATCCATAAGGAATCTAGTCATCTCATTTATCACTGCACATCTTGATGTAGAGCTCTATCTCTCTCTCAGGGATTATTTACAACTTTGACAGAAATTGTCTTACATCGAGGCCTATACTTTAAACCGTTCATCGATCGAATAGCCAATCTTTTATTGAATCCGTTTTATGTCATATTTTAGTATATCTTTAATCATATTTGTATTAGATGCTAACAACAGACCGAAATAAAAGCTATGAACCGTGATCTAATGAATTAGAAATCTACCAGTTTCCATGAGGGAAGTGGTCTTTATTTTTATTCTGCGAATGAGCCATTGCTGGTTAATATCAAGGTAGAATCTTAAGTCTTTTTAGTAAGTTTTATTCTGTTTTAATAAACATTCAATGTTTGTCAGTTTTTGACTGGTACTTTTTATCCGTCACTTTATAAATCGATAACAGGTCTGTTGAGCCTGTTGTCATAACTTTATTTGTATTCTAAATTAGTGTTTGGATGAAAATAAACAATTTCTTTTTAATATATAAATTTATTATGTTTACCATCTTCATTATGTTTAAATAGGTTTAATTTCGAAATTCTTTAGACACAGACACAATGTAAGTCAACCATATTATATGTGTTAACATATTGTGTAATTCAAATAAGATATAATTAGAAAAATCTTAGAAAGACATGTTCTTTGAAAGGGATGCGCACTGTTGAGAAGTCCAACAATAGGACGAAACGGCCGTCCAGTGAATCCAGGTTTTTACTAGTTGTCTATCGGTTCATGATCTCAATTATTTTTATTTGTACGGCTATATTCTTCAACTTATAGCTTACAACAATTATTAGATTCAGTGTATTGTTGAAATTTATTCTGAACATACACTGATTATGAGCTGATCAATTGCGTTATCTTATTTACTTACGGTTTCTAAAAATGTATTTTATTGAAATTTTTAAAAAAATATAGTGACTTATTCATGAGACTGGCAGCTTTCAATTTTAATTAGATTCGGAAAATGTGTTTTTATCATCTGTAAAACGTAAAATCATAAACGTTCACTTAAAAATCAAATAGTTCTTATTGTTTTATTTTAACGAATCATTTCACCAGAGAAGAAATAGAAAATATTCAACGAAGAATTTCTTTTCAAACTATGTCATTTACTGATGCAGTGCAAACATATTTATAATTAAGTAGTATAAACAAATTTGTAATAAACTATCAAATATTAAATTGTATAAAAAGTGATTAAAAATGTTTTTTTAGAATCACAAAACAATTACGTAATAGACCAAGATTGACAAAAAGGTACTAAGAAACTGTGAATATTGAGTATTATTACATAATATGTTTGTATATATCAAAAGTTGAAAAGAATTTTTTGAAATAATCTAATGGCTATTGAAAAATTATTAAGATGAAGATATTTGATTAATCAAAGATAATTACTCATTTACACAGATTGAAATCATGAGTCATTTGAAGCTAGACTAGCTTGACACGAGACTAATAGGTCTTGGGTTCGAATCTCGCGGGGTGGGGGATCGTGGATGCTTACTGCTGAGGAGTCCCATACTAAGACGAAACGGTCGTTCAGTGCTTCCAGGTTTTCCATGGTGATCTAGCTTCAATTGACTCATGGTTTCAATCTGTGAAATTTCTAAAATCTCCACAAACCCCTTCTGATGATTATTCATTTAATCAATATGAAGAACAGAACAATTAAATGTTATAATAATTAATTAATTAATCAGTAATTATGAGGAAATAATAAACAATAATAATAATAGATTTTTCAATATGGAAAATGAGTAAAGGAAGTAAGATCACAGTAAATTCAGAGGATGAACATGTTACTTATATGTTTTTAGATTAGGTTAGAATTGGTGAAATTTAAACGATTCTACAGTACATAATTTTTTAGTTTGTAGTCTCTTTGAACCAATACTCTATTAGTTCTAGTTATGTATAGCTTTAATTGATGTGGTATAGTTATCAGAAAAATATTTCACTTTACCTATCAATTATGAAATCAGTCTTTTAGTAATTTTCACGCTGATTAATAAACTATAAAAATTCATCTAAGAGTAAATGAAATTTACATGTTACTATTTCAACACTTAATAAGACTTGCTGTTGTCCCGATAAATAATTGAAAACGATTGGTTTATACTGGTACTATGACCGATTTGCACTAAATAGGCCAATATCGAACTGTTCACTTTCTTCACCGAACCTTTGCTTCGCGAGCACGAAAATGTAAATTCCTAGAACTTCGACCAATATTACTTGCTGCACAAGAGCAGTCGAGCTGATAAATACAAAATAAGTTAGTCATTCTAGATAATTCATCTTTTAGTCTCGATATCAACATTGGGCGCATAGAAAACACTAAACGTAATTCTTCGGCGTTGAAAAATATCTGAGTCTTTGAGTCAATATCTTTGAGTCAGTATTTCGCTAGCCGCATGCCCTTTGAATTTTAGGTACTTAAACACGGATTTCTTATTCACCTGATGAAAACTCGTAGTTACCAAATACATACTATATGTTCTACGAATATAGTTGATGAGCTAAACAACCTACGGTTGTGTTTTTCCAATTAATATTTCCTGATGCTTTATTTTACCTTAATATTTTATCTAATTTACCATGATAAATAAATGTGTAATTAGTTTATTATTAAACATTTTAACCACATGTACCAAATGTTTCTTTTTTTAAAATATTGAATTCACTTTTTAAATGTATAATTCTAGATTTATATTAAAGAAACCAGATACCTTTTTTTATTCAACTCATCCCTATTGATAAGACTAAATACATTATGAGTTTATTTATCCCTTAGAAACTATTTTGTTACTGTTTATATATTAATTATTTACTTAATGATAGGACAATTTTTTTTAAAAAGATATATAGAAAGTAACTAGAAAAATTGTCAATTCACATTGAATGTTTACTTTAGTCATTTACTATAAACAAAAGAATAATTCACAACTATAGATTACTGAAATTTTAATTCAATGAAATGTAAGGATTGTCTGATAATTATGAAATACCTAATTTCAATAGCTGAGATCATGAGTCAATTGAAGCTAGACTATCATGGAAAACCTGAAAGCACTGGATCATAATTTCGTCTTATTGTGGGACTCCTCATCAGTGTGCATGCACGATCCCGCCTCGCGAGATTGGAACCCAGGACCTGTCGGTCTCGCTCACGACTGCTTAATCTCTAAACCATTGAGCCGACATCCAACGGTATTAATGTCTGACTTCAACTAATCCAGGAAATTGAGCGACACATCCACTATTGTCATCAGTAAGTTACTATCTCACAACTCCACTGGTCACTTAATTATCAGATTGATAAAAAGCATGATGCAATTGAGCACATGATATTTCGTATAATAACGCAATATATAATAACCAGTTATATGATACACAAATTTGTATGGATTTATTTATTTTAACTGTAACCATTTTACTATTTGAGCCTGATGTGATTAAAAACAAAAAGTATAAATTATATTATTGTGGATGTTTTGATAAACTGACCTCAAAAACTTAGTACAAACAATCAAGAACTGTCCAATTATTTGTCGCTCTTTGAAGAAATGTGAATATTTCAGTAAAAGCATTTATTTGTAATAGTTGCAGTTTTGTAAGATAAGCTGCATTACTCACATGTACAAAACAAATGTTACTTAGAAAACTATAGATACGTTTATAATACTCTTATTTTATTAATTACTCTCACAATCATCAAACTGATGAGCTTTCAAGTCGATTCGATTTAATAAACCATATTTATTCGTTTTGATCATAATAAATGCGTATTTAAACTTCACAAATTTCAGTTTTAAAATTGACAGGATGATATAGACAATTATATTTAGGTAGGAATCTTATTGCAGTTTACATTTACTTACAAATTTAACAAATATTTCAATGAAAGTTAAGCTAAATCCACAGAACATATCTATTACAACTGTTACAGAAATTGGATTTGGCAATTCTTCTTTACCTCGTAGATGTCAATTTTGGTATTCACTTCAAAACTCTTCCAAATTTAAAACAAAAACAAAACAATATCTATTGTTCGATAGATGTAAATCCCATTTATATCAATGAATAAAAATCCTTAAAGTAGATTATAGTTTATATTTCAATGGTTGAGATCATGAGTCAATTGGAGCTAGACCACTATGGAAAACCTGGAACCACTGGACCTCCATTTCGTCCTACTGTGGGACTCCTCAGTAGTGCGGATCCATAATCCCACCTCGCGAGATTCGAACCCAAGACTTATCAGTCTTGCACGCGAGCACCTAACCTCTAAACCTTTGAGCTAACAAACAGTAAACCAAACAACACATTCGGAAAACTGTTTTTCTCTAAAAAAAAAACTGAATGACTTGCTTTTCATTAAATTCCTTTTAAAAAATTAATTTTCTTATCTACAAAACGTTGTATTTAATTTGCATAAAATTATACTTTTGAAAAATTCTTTAGAAAAATAAATATGAAACTATATATTAAAACAATATGCATAAAATAAGATTCCAGTTAGGTAACTAGCGAACTTCACCTACATATTTGTTTAATAGCAGTGATGCTTTATATAAATAAATTTACCGAAATGTTTTTTTAGTCAAAACAAACAAACATAAATTACGCACATCATTTTGATAAGAATGAAAAGAGAGAAAAAGAATATTTATACCTCAATGATTATCCATATCAATTTATTAAATATAAGAATATCTATAGACAATATTTGTTTCATAGATAAGATTGAAAATTGAATGATCAAAAAGTCAATATGATTTCTTCTATTTAATGAAAAATTTAATCAGTATAATATTTTAAGTATCTGTTCTAAGGAGAAAAATAGTTTTCGTTTTAAACAACATATAAATGCTAAGTGACATAATTTTGACTGAATATACATATAGATAGATATATCAAATAGGAAATATTCCTCGAGAAATTTTGAATACATACATATTATGTTTTTGCATAGTTATTATGTCAATGAATAAATAAGCTTAGATTTTTAGTTAAATGATTCATAAAAAATCAATATAGCTTTATCAACTGTATTCAGAATAGATGAATGTCATAAAATTCCTATTTTATAAAGAATTTATAATATAGTCTACAAAATAATGTTAACATATCTTTATGTATAAATAGAAAGAATGAGGATTTGGTTGAAATTAATTAACATTGTTAGATGCCGACTCAGTAGCCTAGTGGTTAAGCGCTCGTAAGCGAGAGTGATAGGTCGTGGATTCGAATCTTGCGGGGTGGGATCGTGGATGCGCACTGCTGAGAAGTCTCATAGTAGGACGAAAATGCGATTTAGTGGTTCCACGTTTTCCGTGGTAGTTTAGCTTCAGATGACTCATGAATACAACTATTAAATTAATTGTTGGTTAGGAAAATGAAAACAATACAATTTTAAAATAATCCTTATATTAATTAAACTTATCCATACATCTTTCTTGAATATAAGAATGACTGAACTAATGTAGATCAGAACAATCGATTAAGTTTCAATTCTATTAATCGTAAAAGTTTTTTAGTCAGTGTTTTTTAGCGAGTTAGTTTTCTATGGGATAGGGTCGCTAACCCCATGCCTAACCCCCTATTTATCTGGGCATGGGACTGGCGGTATCCCCAGAGGGTCTCCAGGCTGTTATCCGTAATATTTTGTTGCATTTATTTACATATGTTTAAGGAAAAAAACAGCAACCCACGTAAATTTGTTTGAATTTTACAATTTTTATTGAATTTCATTTTAAAACGTTTTATTGGGAAATTAGTTTACATTCAGTTACACTGATTCAGATTCATTTAACTTGTCATATTTTCTATTTAGCTTTAACTGTTATTTTGAGTTTTTTAGTCTTGAATTTCATTTCATTTGAAACCAAATTGTTTATGTTTCGTTTAATGTATCAATAATATTATTGTCTGTTACTTATGTCGACATAAGTAGTATATAATGACAATGAGAAATGAATACCTGACAGCAGAAGGTTGAAAAGATTGAATAAAAGAGAACGGTAACAGCGAATAACTGATATGGAGTGAAGGAACAATGAAGTTTGAGATAACCAAAGGACATTTTACAAATGAAGGTTTGAACATATAGTTATCACAATTGACCGGATAACTCTGTTATGTCATGTCAAAATAAACACCGGTCATCCCCACCTCTGTATTCGTTCACTACAATATATTCTTACTTTGACACCTATAATAAATCATGTTATTCATCGGAAAACTTCATCACAGACATTTTAAGATTGCACTCTCTAAACGAGATTAGTTAAAATGTTGCACATAATGTTATGAGACCTAGATTTCAATGAAGTCCACCTTTTCGACTTAATTTTGTAAATATCCTATTTTTATTGTGTTAATGTTTAGTGTAATAACGTGAACTGGTGCACACTAAATTGACTTTTCTCGTATTACTTATAACCAATTAACTCAGCGAAATAAGATAAACAAAGTAAAATTCATTATTGGAAAAGATCCAGACTTCCGTTGTTGATAATCTTGACTGAATTTCGATCAATCTTTTTTGGCCTTACCTGTCCAAGTCGAGGTGTTAACATCAACACTAAGTTGCAAATACATTCAACTGAACAATCCGGAAAGAAACGATATAGGCTTCCTGGATCTCACTGTTAACTACGAATACATCTATTTTAGTAACTGTTGACAGTTTGTTTAACTTCAGAATAATTTATTTACTTTGAAGATATAATGTATATAGAAATTAATGATATAACCAAAGTGGAACTTGTTAAAGTGAAAATTTTAGGTGGGTATCTTTCAAATATTAAACGAAATAAGGATGGATTCACACAGTCTGTCCGATAAAGTATCTGTTTCCCATGTAAATCATGAAAATAAACATGCTGTAAAACAAAGATTTTAAATACTTTGAGGAATGTTTTCAAGTTCATTTGTCATATCAACTGTATTACCAGCAAGGCATGCGTGTGATTGGATATAAATTCCATTATTTCCACATTTTTTGATAATAAGGACTGTTGGGCACATGTTCATCTTGAGCAGATTGCAATTTTATTTTCTTTTATTTCTATAATTTTGATCTATGAGGATTGTGTGTGGCAATCGAATTAGGAGGGCAGATTTCATTTTATAAACTTTTATCTATAACTTCATGCTTATTAAATAGTTTAGTGCCTATCTAGATATAGTAGCTTATCAAATAGTGCGTTGGGTTTGACCGTCAGTATGGATATCAACACTGAAACGTAAGTGAATCCTTCTAATAGGTTCAAAGTATGATAAAACCCACTTTATTAATTCCACTACTGGATACAATCCTAAAGTACTAAAGTTCATTTATAATTGATTTGTTTTATTTTCTCTGATATATAAAAATAAAAAATAAGGTTCTACCTGATGACATGAAGACTAACTAAGCACATTATTGATTTTTACTTGTTATAGTAAATTATCAATTAATACTTCATTGCATTGTCTTTAAATTATGAACTCTTATGTCTTACATAACTCACAAGTTAGAACTTTATGGCTCCATAATCAAGTGGTGAATAGTTTTATTTGATCATAAATACTATTAATAAGTGAATCGTTTATGTACTTAAATATTCAATCATTTGTGACTTTCGTTGACTATAATTTATCTGAGTTACGTATCTTTTCATTCTGTTCTATCACAAATCGGCAGAAGTTATACATACACCCCACTGGATTCCGACCAGTGATCTTGATCTTAAGAGTTAAAACCTAAGACCTGGATGTCTTAAGTCCAATCGCAGGCTGAATAGTAGATGAACACTAGTGACGAGTCCAATACTTACACCAAAATGCTACCCAGTTTTTCCCGGTATTCAATAAATGCCTAATATTGGTCAGTTCATGATATCAGTGACATTCATTAATCTTCACAAACCCCTATATTATTTATTCTCTATTAAAATTTTCTATCTTTTGAAATAATATTGAATAGTTCGTTACTAAAACTATAATGTATATGTATATTCAGTTCAAGTGTTTTTGGCAATGCCATATAGTTTGTTTTAAAACCTAAAATCTGTGTTTGCAACAACTACAAAATACTTTTTATATTAAGTGCCTTCAACAAGGAATTAATATACAATCAACCGTGTATACAATTTAAATTAATTACATTCTTCAACTTCAATTCAAAGAAATAGTTTGACTCACTAATCATCATTTCATCAGAATACTGTTAGATTATAATCGATATGAAGATTTTCAAGTGTGAAAAACGGATTACTTCCTCTAGTCATTCAATAACTTTTCAAACTTCACTTCTTACAAATGAATCATTTCTAACTATTCACAGTAAAGATTCAGAATTTTCATAATACATCAAATACTAAAAGTAATTTATTGATTGAACAAAAAAATGTACTTCACTCTCCTTACTTTGAACTGAAAAATCAGTGCTATTATATGTTATATATATATCCATACATATTCAGTTGTTAGACAATTTGTACTTTAAAATGCAATGCTTGCCTTGTACACATTAGAATGTATTGACCAGTGATTCATATTTTCTGTTATTTTCAGTTTACTTATTCATAATTATTTATTATGTTATTTTTTTCCCACCATACTACTATAATCAATGATTAGTTCATTATATGTATTATTGATAATATAATCAGTTAGAATAATAGTCTGTTATTGTTATGAAGTATAGAAATGGTGCATTAATGATTATTTCTATGACCTTTATTCTACTCCTTGACATATCAAATAATAATCTTAGTTCAATATTCTATATTTCAAGAATACATTTTTGATGAACAAACAGTTAAAAGACTTACTAAACTGATTTAATATGAGAATTTGTGGTTAAACCACTAAAACTAATTTTAATATTTTCCAAGTCAACTATCAAATAAATATAGGATAAGATCATGAGTTAGTTGAAGCTAGACCAGCATGGAAAACCTGGAAGCACTGGACGGCCGTTTCGTCCTAATATGGGACTCAACCAGGTTTGTTGTGAGATAGGAACTCACTGAAGACAATGATGTACGGTGGCGCAATTTCGTGGATTGCTGATCTAGCTTCAACTGACTCATAATGTTAACCATTGAAATTACTATAATTTCCACAAAACCCATCTGAAATATAAGATATTTAAATCTTATGTAGAAAGTTAAAAACAATGTTAAATTCTTGTTAAGTAACAAGGTTTTTTGAAAATGATAAATTGAATAATCAATGGAAACTTAGTTGAGACTCTATTCGAACAATCACTTTGTGCTTGATACCCTATCACAGAACATTCAACAGTTTTTTTTATTCACTGTATATTATATTATGTTTTTTTTAGAAAAATGAAACTAAAGAATCTGTCAAACAATCAGGGATTCAGACATGAAAAATTATAAATAACTAAAGAATTTTTTTGTCAATATGTCAATGTTTCTTTTTTTGAAAAAAAAGAAAGAGAAAACCTTTGTGTAACTGTTATCTAAATTAGAGCTATTTAAAAATTATGTAAATAACAGATTTCATAAGTTTAAACTTTTAATTTCAAGTGTTACATTAAACTAAACATCGTAAATACTTATCATATCAAGTAAAACTTAGTTTATTTTTAATCAAACTAATTTAGATCTTTTTCTGAAAATCTATCTATTTTCAATGGAAATCTTAATAATGATTGAAAACTGTTGATGATTTACAAAGTTGTATGATATTCATCAGCAGTTTATAGTGATAATTTTACACTGGATTAAACTCAGAAACTACAAGAATATATACTGAAAAGTTTAAGATTAAATGGATTAAAAGCATCCAGCAGTGCCATCGCAAGACATCTCCTTGACACAGGACATGAAGTTGATATACTGAAGTCCTTCAAGGTGATTAACAAACAATCAAACTCCAACCTTTTGAAATTTGCCGAAGCAATAGCAATCAAACGTCTAAAACCAGATCTATGTATACAAAAAAAGACAGTAATAAATCGTTCTTTACCCTGGTAACAATAACCTCCTTTTTTTATTTGTTTATTTCTCTATTTATTTATTGCGTCATTACTCTAACTCTTTTAAATTACATCATACATAACTGACTGATTTCAATTCATATTTTCTTTATTACCATTAATCTATTTTCATGAGTTCTAATCACTACTTCAATGTTCTGGAACTTTCCCTCTCAAACTCTATTTATTCGAGACGAAAATTTTATGACCTCATTAACTCTATCGGAATCTTCGCTACACCATGATACATTTATTCATCTTTAATCACCCTCTTATGTATAAATATGTCAATATCTGTAATAATGTTTAATTTCAAATATTTTAGGTTGTAAGCAGCTGATGAAAACCTAACGATATAAAATGAATTCGTATTATTCTGCACCAATCTTTGTTCTTGCTCTATTTAAGATAATAAAGGGAACCATGTGCATGATAAATTTACAACACAAAGATGGTACACGAAGGTTCATTTTTTAATGTCAAACATTTCAAAGCCATATAAAACGGATTATTTTAATAATTTATATTAAGGTCATCAGTAGTTGAATAAACAGTTTTACAGAAATAAGGAACCAAGTATTTGACAAAAATTAGACATTTTGGTTGAGATCATGAATCAATTGATGTTAGACCACCGTTGGAAACCTGGAAGCACTGGACGGCCGTTTCGTCCTAGTATGGGACTCCTCAGCAGGACGAAACGGCCGTCCAGTGCTTCCAGGTTTCCAACGGTGGTCTAACATCAATTGATTCATGATCTCAACCAAAATCTTAACAATCTCCACAACCCTCACTGAAAAAAAATTAGACACAAAAATTAAATTTAAAACAGTCTTAGTGATTGATATTTAAGTAATTCTAATGTTTCTCTTGAAAAACGAGTTCAGGCTTTTCAGGGAAATGATAAGAATTTTAACTATGTTTTGATTGAAAAATACATTTAAGAACATTTTCCATTGCCAAAATAGATTCATTTGTTCTAACTGAAGGCATAACAACATGGTATATCGGAATTAAAGTGAAAATATCAAGTTGAATATATAGTTCAAACTGTTCGATAAGGATTTACATGAATCACTAGACCAAAGAAACTAAACTAAACTATGATAACAAAGAAACTACTGGTTTGACATTGTTAAAATTCTCTAAAATTCTGAAAATAAAACTATTTTGATTGAATATTGGCTTTCAACACTTTCCTATCTACATCACATAGTCATCAGGTATGCACATCTCTTCCAAATGACGGTATACATTAATAACTGTCATTTTTAATGGGATATATTATATTTAAATGTTTATGTCAACTATTGGGAAAAATGACAATATATTGTTGGAATTCATGGATAAATGTTCAACTGTGTTTTATTATTCCTGATATCGCTTTGACTTTTAAAGTTACACATATAGGTTCTAATTACTTTTATGATAAGTGGGCAACATGATAAATGTAAATTTTGTCATTTTTATTTATTAAACATAATCGAATATACCTACCACATTTTAATTCATAAAAAATAATTATTATCCCTATTTTTTTCTGTTGAAGAATATGGAATAGTGAATTCTTCATTCTTTTTGTATTGCCAGGGATAAAACATAAATGAGGTATTTTCATAGTTTAGTGTTAAACAAAATTACGTGTTGATGTTGTTCAGAAAGATATTGAAAACTCCACAACTAAACCATCCAACTGGGAGAACAAAACCCTTAAAGAAGTAAATAAAGTACAAAATAAAAGCAAACTTTTTAAAGATGTAATCAACTTTATTTTTGACAAGATTTGTATGACACGAATGGAAAAAATGTAATAGAATCGAAACCCGTCGGATTCTATGACTTATAACTTCTCTCAAAAGCTTAAAGTTGATTTACGGAATGGCATTGCTTCTGCTCATCTTAGTGTGATAACGTTGTTTCAGTGAACAGAGGTTATTTTGACTGATGTTGAGGCGAGAGTAAAATTTATGGAGGACCTTTAAATAAATTCTTAGCGACCTTGAGAGGATTTCAGCCAATCAGAAAACACTTGGTTTATAGTAAGAAATTATTAGATAAAACCAAAATATCAGAAAGGATATGCTTCTTTAACGTGGTTTCAACATTTTCCAGGTTTAAAAGAGGATCTGTAGTCGTGAAAATTCTTTTGGTCTCGTCCAAATTGTTTTTATTAGTGGTGTGAACGATGATACGATGCATGTAACTACGTGTAGATAGGCATAGGTGTGCTCCCCAATCATCCATGTATGTTGTGATGTCAAAGATAAAGGAACGTCTCATTCATGTCATTTGTTGTAATCGCTCAGCTAGAATGTCCTACTTGAAATATTCTGTAAATCGATCGTACGTGAATACTGGGTATTGAGATAGGTGTCGTAACCTTGAAATAACTCACTCGCTTTTGATTGGCTCGTCCATAAATTATAGTCTTACCGTCTTGCCGAAGTTAGTTGACAATAGAATCACTTTAATAGTTTCAATTTATTTGAAAGGTAAAAAGAATGGTGGTATCTCTGTATCACACATTGAGTAAAGTTCAAAAAATTTGTCCCACTGACCTTCGACTGTAAATTTGAGTAACTCGCTGATGAAGAAAATATAATTTTCAAGATTCTGAATTACTGTTTAGCTTTAAATGGATAATTCTGATCAAATCCACAGTTTTGTAGATATACTGAACTGTAACTAATTTAATTTTTATCCAAAATGAAACTAATAATAACACATAATAAAAATTGTTATATTAAAGGGATTATCAGTTATCAACATGAAGTGATATCCATCAAAAATGTACTGAAAATAACAGAACGCTAAACATTTGTTTCATTCTAATTTTGGGCTTCACAAGGAATCTAAGTTTCAGTGTTTATATCTCAATATGATACAGTTTGTTTCCCAAATCAATGACTCGGAATCTTATAGTTCACATATTCTAGCACTATTCAAGTCTTAATATAATACAAGTTACATCCATTGCTGTTCACTGATAATCATCACAATTTCTATTTATTTGATTCTATAAATTAAATTTTTTTCATTTTTATTATTTACTCAAGCATTAATTGATAAGTTTATTATAGTCTATGATGATTATATTAATTATGAATGATTTCATTCAGAGTAAGAAAGTAGTCACCTACAAAAGGTTAGATCAATAGTCCAATGCTTCTAGGTTGGTGATCTAGCTTCAACTGACTCATGATCTCAATAAATAAATAATCAAATTGAATAACAAAATGTTTATGAGATAGAAAAAGGTTTTATCAAAGTTATCCACAAAGCATATAAAAATGCTAACAAAGATTAATAAAAAAGATTCAATGAAGATCAAAAGACTAGTATTTGAACGAAGAATATTCTTTTTGATAATTTCTCTTCAGATTCTATAATTATATATAAAAATTAATAATCCGAAAAATGACCAGGTTAAGGGCAAAGTACATCGTTTAAAGCATGTGAATTTAGGATTGTGATTAACAAAATACAATAAAATTGTTAATGTTAATATGACTCATATAGAATGTAAACTTGAATCAGCTTATATGTTAAGTAAAATTTTAAGATCCATGATCAGAATAAATATGGGTTAAATAGGGTGAGAGAGAAATAATCGTGCAATTACAATTCGATCAAATCAGTAAGACGTAATTACTGACCCGATAAATATTTGAAAAGTATTGGTTTATACTAGCACTATGACCGGTCTGTACTAAATGGGCCAATATTGAACTGTTCACTTTCATCAAACCTTTGTTTAACCATGCTGGAAGGTGTTCACGAGCACGAAAATGTAAATTCCTAAAACTTCGACTAATATAACTCGCCCTAAAGGAGCAGTCGAACTGATAAATACAAAATGAGGTGGTCATTCTAGGTAATTCATCTTTTATCCTCAGTGTAACCATTGGGCGCGTAGGAAATACTAATCACAGTTCTCCAGTGTTAAAAGATTTTTGTATTGTCCTACATAATCTCTGAGTTAATATTTCACTAGCCGCATCCCCTCTGAAGATTATTAACAACTGAATAATTCAGAACTATTTTAATAGTTATATAATCTTAACAAAGTATACCTTCTAATATGAAATATTTCATGATTAACAAATAAAATGGTAATGATTATTTCTAATGGTAAGTAATAAAAATTTCAATTTACTTAAATTTATTATGTTTCACATTCCTATTTATTTTTTAACGTTGACACGAAATACTTCGTTCTTCAAGGTAAAATTATTAAGTGTATAACTTATATTGAATAACCAAGAAAATTGTTTTAAATAAACGGTTATCATTATAAAGAATGAATTGATTAAGAATTGGTGAATACCATTGAATACTTAATTTGACATTTCTTATTAGCGAATATCTATATTTGTCTATTAGAATACAAAATATATTACTACCAAAAATAACACTTCATTCCATTCATCATTAATCAATTCAGACATAGATATTAAATAGAAGTTTATGATTTTCACTTATTACAATTACAATGAACGTCTACTAATATTTGTATGGGTATACTATTTTAATTTAAAATCTGCTTTTTTTGAAAGAATTTACTAAATCTCACATATCCATTATGATCATATAATAAAGTCGTATGATAATATTTTTCTCAGATTTTAACTAAATTCAATAGGCAATTGATTCATTGTAAAAGTTGAGATCAACTAATTATTACACAATAACTAATTCTTATAGAATTAAACGTGTGTGATTATCAAATTTTGTGATCATTATTAGTTATAGTAATTATTTTCTGTGAATTCTTCAATTTACTTAAGTTCTTGTTTTGATTATCGATAAAAAGCTTCCATTCATTCAAAGATGTAAAAGAGAATGATATGAATGAAATGAAATCGTTGTTTGTCTGAATGTATGTTCATCATTTTACAGCTGTTAATGATAGAAAATTATGTAATAATTAGTAACCATAATCATTATATAATTGATCGAATTCCTAAGCTTGTTTTCAGGGTCTTGAAATTAATCAATAAAAACAAAGACATTTCAACTTATTGTTAACATCAGTCACATATTCATTGTTTTACTCAATTAAAGTACTTTTATTGGAAAGAAAATAAGGGTTATTTAGATGTGCAAGTACATAATACACAGTGGAATTTTCATTCAGTTATGAAGTATGTATGGTACATCTAGAACATAGATAAATACAAGTTGTTTTAGTAACAGTAAAAGAGAATATTTAGCGAATAATGTATGCTGTCGTTATCAAACAAATTCCCACATTCAAATAACTTAATAATGTTTACATTTTTGATATCTTAACGGTAAAAATAAAACACTGTTTATCATGTCATAATTTGTGAATACTTTTACAGTTGTATACAAATTTAAATGACATTTGGAAATTAACGGTTTGACAAGTAATTTGGTAAAAATAATGACATTTAGCTAATGGATAGGTAAAAGTAAATCTTGGAAGATGGAAATGTTAATTACTTGATAATTTCATGAATATGAGTAATGTAAAATAATGCGATATCAAGAATATTCAAGCGTAAATCATTCAAAATGAATGAACATAAGATTATTTAAATATGTTAGTGTCTTTAAATATTACAGATAAACTCATGGAATCGGTTGACATAAAGTATACTTTTAATTCAATAATATAATCAGTTGGATGCCCAAAAGGTCAATCATATTAATATTTGATTGTGATAATGAATTGATCAGTGTTAGACCACGATTAAAAAACCTGGAAGCACAAGACAACCGTTTTGGCTCAGTAAGGAACTCCTCGCAGTGCACACCCACGATCCCGCGCGCGGAATTCGAACACAATACCTTCGGCTTCATGTGCGTTTGCTCAACTACTATACCAGTGATAAGCTATGACCGGTAGAGCTAATTCATGTCGAGTGTTAGGCGAAATATCTGTCAAAGATAATAGAAAATGGTTGTATTATATCGCGAATTGGTTGTCGTTCGTTATTAACACCTCAGTGGTCTAGAGGTTAAACAATCGCATATGAGACCAAACGTCCTGCGTTTGAATTCGTGGATTTGCACTGCTGAGAAGATTTTAATGGTGATCTAACATTGATCGATTCATGATCCCAATCAAAACTCAACAATTTTCACAACTATATACTGATATTAATATTCATCAGATATTCAATATTTTCAATGTTTTAAAAATGTCCAATATATGAGTTAAATAGTATCATAATAGTTGTTTAACTAAGTTAATTTTAAATATTTGATTCTCATAATAATTTTAAACAAATTCAAGACAATGGGGAATTGCAGAATAAAATGATAACATCTTTATCTCATGATTTCTCGTTAATTGTAACCAGTTTAAATATATGGAAAGAAAAATAATAAGACTAAGTAACAAAGATTTCCCATTAAAATGATTATTCGAAACGGAATAAAATATTAAACCAACATGTAAAAGGCATTCTTCGCATACAGTTTTCTAACTTTTGAATTGGGAAAACAAACATTTTCATATCAGCTAACATGTGAGAAAGTAACTAAATAAATTTTAATTAATTTTAATATACTGTAAGCTAACTTATAGATGAATTAACTTGGTGTTGTTTTCCATTTATCTTTCTATTGTTATTTAGGACTGTAATTGATTAGTCTCATGTTGTTATATGTGCATCCTGTACGGATCGTTTCGATATAGCCTTAAGTTACAAGCTTTTATATATGATGAAAAAAAGTAACTGTGAATTATATAGTCAACCAGTCTATTCATGTGAATTATGTAATGTGAGTTTTTTTCTCCATTCAATTAATATGAAAGACCGACATTAAACAGTCTACACACTAAATCTAACCATTTGGTAGCAAAAAAAATTAAATAAAAATATTACTTTCCATTTTTTTTTAAAAGAAAAACTAAGTTAATTAATCAGAGATTTCGACAAATGTGAAAAGATTATGTCAAACAACATAAAGTGAATAACTTCAATGATAAAAGTAACAATAATAGTATTGAAGAAAATTTAGTTTATTGGTGAAAAGATTTAGAAAAAGAGATTAACTTCAGTCGAAGTCATGTTGAAGTGTATTTATGTAGCTTGATTTATTTAAAATTGGTTGATTATTAGGTAGTGACCAAAGTCATGTGTGTCAGATCCTTCTTAGTGTTGTATAAATTTTGTCCACCATGTGGCAATGTGATCAATCAATTGTAAATACATTTCCCTTCTATAGGAGCTTATTCGTGATTTGGATAGTCCAGTTGAAAGTTGGGTGATATAGGTTTGAGTCCTTCAGGCATTTTCGTTAAGATTACAGGTACAATTTACTGATGAGAGTTAGGTAGCACAAAACCCAGGTACAGGGTTTCCTGTCGATTATCTCAAACCATTACCTTACGACTTGAATAATGTTTATGATTATTGCCAAATTAGTTTGTTATTTGCGTTTAACACTGGAAACTATACACCCTTTATTTAAATAAATCAACAGAGGAATTCCATCAGGATTTTTTTTCTGAACATTTCTTGTATGGAAAGGATATTGACAATTGTTATATATATTAATAACTTTGGAGTACATTATGTTTTATCACACAGAATACAAATTACCCACCATTAAAAATATCCCAGTTACAGGAAAATTTTTAAATCGATTGGAATAAAACGACGTTTTGCTTAATTTCCCACACATACTATGTCAGAATCAGGATATTTAGTTTAACGGAAAGCAAAATACTTTTACACCATGGATTTGTCAATTCAGCTGTGCCTAGTTTCATCCTTGGATAATTTGAAATATAATGTGGATAGTTGCTAAACAAGTGAATATTTTAACCACATAGATAATGGCTTATCTTTTTGCTGACTCTTAGTTTCGTTTACTATGTGAAGTGATAGAATTATTTGTGTGTTTTCATACTGCTGAGCTACGATATATTTTTAACAATAGTTGAATTTTGTTCTCCGCATTTTACAATAACTTCGTTACGGTCACCAATTGTAACTGTACACTGCCTAGAATCAGGATGTTAAGATTTTCACAAATATAGTCTATATTTTGATGCAGTTTTGTTCTCTGAGCTGGATGGTTTGGTCATGAAGCTTTCATCGTTCTTCTGAACGACATCATCTGAAGTTTGTGCTGATGATGATGCATTACTCCCGGTTTCATAGTGTATACAAGTCTGTTTTTGATGTAAATATTCTTTAAATTAAGTTTTGAATTCAGACAGTATCTGTTATAAAAATAATATTTTCTATTTTCAAAATATATTGGTGGTTTTTCAAAAGGTTATATTGTTTATTGTTTATGAACTATATAATTCCATAAAGATTCTATTAATTATTAACAGTTAGAATTGTAATCATAAAGCAACTATCAATAGAATGTCAACATGCCAAATGAATCTTGTTTATTCTAATAAGTAATCATTTAACACTAAATTATTCAATATTTTGTTGTCAGGATAGAGAAGATCAGAAAAACAATTAGTTAATCATTTAACAATATACATAGATATAATTTATAATTAAATATTGAATGTAGTTGGGAACAAGACTGTTATTTGCTGAATGTCTGAATTCCTAACTCTTTAATCAATAGTTTATTCATTTGAATCATTTTGTAAAGGAAAGACAAAAATTGAAAACATTGTTAGATAAAGTGAATTTATATCATTTCGTTTGCTTAAAATATTTCACAGATGAACTGATTTATCTAAATGAATAACACTGAGACTAATTAAATGTAGTTTAGATCACTTATAGATAATGTATATACTAATAATTAGATACAATAAGTAATTATTTAAGAATAAAATTTCAGTTATACCCTTTTTCATTAAATAAAACAAAGAGATGTGATTTTTTATTTTTATTTGAAAGCATAAATATTGGTACAAGAAGGCATCAGATACATATGGGCCACACTAATCTCATTTAGTTTATGTGAGGGTTGTGATACTGTCCGGGTGCCCAAACTGAAGCACGTGGTTTTTTTAGGAGGCCACACCCTGAGCCTTCGACCTGAATGTCTGATCCACAAGGCAGTGGAGCAACGTTAAGAAATGCAGTTCCATGGTAGCCGGAGGCTAGCGATTGGTTCATACTCCATTTGTTCCCATGTACACCATTGGTTTGAAGTCAGGGTTTTCCAACTCCCCTAGATGGGTCTTCCGCATCCACCAACCTTGTTAAAGCGCCGGACATTCGCTTTTCGTCCTCTCAGTTCCGTAAACAACATCCGTGGTGCGAGAAGTCAGTGAGTAGGACTTCCCTGGCAGTGGTTGTATACGCGTGGCCATGTAAGAAAGTTTGGAAAGGGAGAGCTAACTCTCCTCACTCTCAGTCGTACCAGGGCATTTGAGAATCAGGAGTTAATTTTATTTAGGAAACTTATAAATATCGAACAATACTACACGAATGCTTCATTTGAATTTAAGATATTCTGGTAGAATGTGCATGTAAACAGTGATGGGAAAACTAATATGTGTAGTTAATATTTAATTCATTGACTATCAAAGTAAGCTGTGTTTACTTTCATTAAGACCTTTTGTTTTAAAATTGTCTGGTACTTTGTAACCCAAAATGAATTCTTTCTTCTTAATTCATATCGTCTGAGCTTTTGGTTTTTCATTACTCATGATATTATTATCATTTCTACTACTCTGATATTCAAATTGATAATTTTTGTGCCGATATGGTGTGGGAACTTGAATTGAAGTACATATATACCAAGCTCTATGTTAGTTATGGTTGATTGACTGAGTGCGAATGTATAAACTGACACATAAAGCATAACCAAAAACAGATTTATATAAATCTAAACCATACCCGATAAATAAGCCTCATTATATGAGATGAATTTTTCGAGTTTTTTTCCAAACCAGAAATCAGTCATTCAGGTGTAATAAAATCAATTCATTAACCAATCAAGGACTACTTTGTGCAACATTCTAATTTCTGAGATATTCTGTCTAACCTTTGAAGTCTTAATGTTAACAATTTACCTTAGTGTTATCCATATAATTCTATATTTTTCATCATTATAATTATAAGTAATGCATACGAATCAGTTATATTGTAAAGTATTGGAATAGGATTTGACAGACTACTCAATCACAATTCACATTAATAAAATATTCATTATGAACTTGATGTTTACAAAATTTATGATTATTACCTTTCTGAATGACAAAATAACTTCCATACTCTGTATAATAATAAGTGTATTATCAGGATTTCAATTTATAAGTGGCTACAAATCATGTCTTGTTTGAGAAAAAAACAACCTAAGATACTACAAAATTATTAATCCTATAAATTTGCAGAACTGAAACTGATGAAATATTTAAAATTGAAACAAAAATTATGATGATATCACATTATCTCAGTTGAATGATCCAATCACGAGCTTTGCATTATCATTCTAGATAACATCAATAATAAATAGCTATCAAAAGTACTGAACAATGAATATATCGATAATGCAACAATTGGGATGACTCTTCCAGTCTCCTACATTGTACGAGCATTCCATGTATCTAAATTAATGGTTGCTCTGGTTGTCAGAAGGGGCATCAGCCTCATGACTTCTGAAGCAACTCGGCTTTCACCATGAGGCATCATAACTCTTCTAAATAAAGACCTTTTACCTCCCAAAATAGAGTTCAAATAGTTTCAATTATTTTTTCTGGTTAGCGTTTTTTCTCGTGTCTGTTTTCTACGGGATTGGGTTGCTAACCACATGCTCAACCCTCCCCCTTTATCCGGACTTGAAACCGGCAGTAGCCCAAGAAGGGCTCCAGACTGAGTTATATCGATTATAACAGCAACATTACATGTGTTAATTAATAAAACTTCAATATTGACAAAACAATCTGTTATTCATTTATAATGAAAAAAGTCGATTATATTATCCAGAAATGCAATAAAAGCACCATACATAAATCAACTAACCAATTCATAAAACACAAAATAATCAACATTATAAGTTGTCATAATTATTCCTTTTATTTAATTATTAAGGATATTCCATTTACATATTGATTGTCAAGTATCAATATTCTAATCTAATTCATTTTACTCCCCCTTACTGATATAAACCCTATCTGTTTAAATGTTTAACGTTTAATGATAGAAAAAAAAGTATTTTTTATAGAAAAAACATAAGATTGACTGTTTATTATAAAGACTAATGTGTTTCCTGTCATTTGTCCAGTGATCAGATCAGATTTTTTTTAAAAACTACACAGTAACTAACTTCTGCCTTTTTTAATCATCATTATGATTAGATCTTTTTTTCTTCTTTTTGATATCAGTATTACTGATGTAATAAAGCAAATTAATTATCTAGAATATTGTTTTAATTTCTAATCTATTAAACATTCAATTATTTATGAAATTGAATGTTTTCAAAAGTAGTTTGTATGTAATTTTGTCCAATTAACAACTATTTAGTATTAAAACAGTAATGTAATGATAATTTTTTATGATATTCAATATTAATTTGATCAATCAATATATTGATCTGGATACCTTTTATATTTTTTGGAGAGTCAATAATTATTCTTAACAAAATAACAGAAATATCGAAGTAATGCTAAAAATAAGTTATGCTGATCAGTATTGTTTTTTGTTGTTGTTGATGTAGATACTTGTAAGGGGGTAACTACAACTTGAATAAAGTTTTATCTATAAAATTAGTCTCACTTTACTAATACGAATAGTGAAGTGTACAATAACAATAATTTATCTTATTGAGTAATGCTCTCACGTCATTATAATCAACAAAAGAAGTTAAAATATCAGCTAATGAATTTAATACAAAGAAAAATGTACAAGAAAATAACTAGATATGCAATTAATATTTACTTCCGATAGAATTTGGATACTGAATGGTAAACTTGTCTTTTTTTAGTATGGAATATATCCAAATGGTAAAAAATCAGTAGTTAGAAAGTTCAATATAGTGAAACATTAATACTAAATTATAAAACATTTCTCTCTTTGTCTTGACAAAAATGTTTTGAAAATAAATTTTATTAGTGATTAGCATTAGCAAAAAACATCATTATTGAATAGATTTAGTTCACCAGTTACCTGCTTTCTGGTTTATGATTCTTCAGAAGTACACAATCGTGACGTCACAGGTGAAGAACTTATTATACGTCTTGCCTTTTAAAGAATATAATATTATCCAGTAGTCACTATGTTTATTTCAAGTTAAAGAATATGAAGTGAACCTCATACAATAACAAAATCATTTTCGTTTGTTTTAATCCTCTTATTATATCTAACAAATAGAAATCATGATTAGATCATACAAGTTTATATATTACAATCTGGTTGTATAATAAATATTTCGATCTGCTGTACTTAATTAACATTAATGATTTTACAGGAAAGTAATAAACGATATCTCTTTGACCAATAAAATGGTATAAGTCATGTATAAGTTTCATTTGATAGTAAGTTCAAGAAAATAGACGTAGTGAAAATCTCAATACTGTTGAAGTTGATTATAACTATCATTGGAAAGAACACAATTTACTACTGAATTAATTAACAAAACGATGATATCAAAGTATTATATAAAATTTCAGGCAATAAATTTCCGAACGATTCCAGAATCCATCTGAATGGATTTTTACTTCACAATTAATAAAATCCAGGAAACATTGAATAGCTATTTTAAGTGCTGAGTCGACCATGTTCACATATAAACTCAACAGTTATGGAATCTAAGATATTTAAATAAAGGCTCTTATATCATACTTTACCAATAATAAGTTTGAGGAATTTGAGTTAGAATAATTAACAAGATGTTCATAAATATAACATGAAAATTCAAAAATTACATCTGAATGTCCATAAGTGCAGAAAATTTCTTTATAAAATAATGCTGATGCTTTTCAACTGGATACAAATCGACTACAAACTAACGTAAATAATTAGCTTTTCAATGTTTAGACTACTATAGTCGTCAATACCATCATCACCACCATCATCATCATCATTGTCGTCGCTGTCATCAACTGCAATATTCACAGTAGTGACAATAAAATGTATCTTAGATTCTAACTAACTGATTTGAATAATAATAATAATCTGATCAGTTGTTCAGATGATGAAACTATTTGTTTTTCTTCTTGTTAAAGAAAGTTTTCTTTTTTTTCCTACTTCATTTCATTTAATCTTTTCCATAATATACAGGTGATTTTGACTAACTGACATTTGTCATAATATGTGCTTTTTGTTTACTAACTATTTCTTACCAAACAAATTTGTTATTATTTCAAGACTGATTAGAGTAAATTATGTTTAATGACGTTTTATCTCTAAATAACTATATAAACATATAAAAAGTAACCTACTTTGTTTTAGAAAAATAAAAATACGAAAACAGTGTTTTTAAATATTGTTTTTAACATATTCTTGATGTTCACTTTTTCTTAATTTCAAATTTTGCACAAAAATAGTAAGGAAAGCAACTTGAATATTTACTCTTATTGAATACCATGATAGATTTAAAGAAACATATATTCACATACAACAGTACAAGGAAGATTAAACATAGTGATCTTATATAGTGACAAACATATTAATCTATTACTCATGAAATCTTAGTATGTACCTTTGCATACTGGTAAAACTTTCAAACTGATGGTAACTAATCACTAGAGATCAATCAACTATTCGTTTTTTTATGACATGGATAATCTTCAAGAGTAAGCCTATTTTAATAAGAATATTCAGAAAGTAAAAACCTTTATCTTTTTTTTCAAAAATAATTAGTTAATGTTGATTTATTTTTAGATCCAAGGTAAATAGTTGGTGTTGAGAAATCAGATGAGAAATTACCATTATGAATTGTATGGATTAAATTACAGTTTTAGTTTAGATACTGTTAAGCACAAAAACTCAAGATGCTAAATGAAACAGGGAACAATTAATACCATTCAGTAGAATACTGAACAGAGTATAGGTATCTGAAATGACAATCACTACTGAGTTAAAGTCTATGAGAAAAAACCTATAATAGTCCATTGATACATCTTGATTACTAGTAATTAATGAAACGGAGCTTATTATCTGGATTCAGTTTCTAGCTATCACTTTATATTCAGTGATTAAATTTCTTCAAATTTCGATTAATGTAATTTATTGATCACGTTTGTTTAGTCTGCTTTCAAGTATAATCCTTTTTATGAATGCTGACTTAATAGAGTTTTAATCCGAAACCAAATGATTAATAGCTTTGTGTACATCTAATGAAACAGAAAATTTTTGAAGTCGATTAAAAACCGCAATGGTACTTTTTTATCATGATTTTCAAGCACAGATTAAAATCAGTATAGGTAATAACAAAAAACAAAGCTAGACATTGTTTAATAATAATATTGTTTTATTCAGACTGTAAAATAGTATATGTAATTACGTAATTCAATGTTATCTTGATTGGGTTTTTTATTTTAGATATTTTGTTATGCAAATAACCATAATTAATTCTCATTCTGATCAAAAGAAGAAAGAAACACGATAACAAATAAATATGCCTATACCAAGTATTCATGTAAATTCGATTGAAGACAATGAAAATGACGACAGACGAAAAAAGAAACCTTCCATACCGATACTACAAGTAGTCGGTGAAAATATCGATGGACGTGAAAATGATGTTAACAGTGGTGATGATGATGACGACGATGTAATGACAGCTGAAGAAGAAGCCGCTATCGCGCGTCGATTTCTTAGTGGAAACGATCAAACAGAACAACGCAGGTAAAATAAATAACGAACATTTGTATTATCTAGTTAATATTCCGAAGATATCTATAAATCGTTTGTATTTACTTTAAATTATTCTATGATATATAGTATTCAACACTCGATTTTAAAGATTATTTATTCATAAAAATCAGCTTTGCTACAGCCATGATTATGAAAATTTACAGTGTTTTGTCTAGTTTTCATAAATGACCAATAAAATTCAAGAAATTGAGGATCATTAATGGGCTGTTAGACATTTACTTCATTCTAGAATCGGGTACCTCAATGGTGTATATCCATAAACGTGTACGAGATCAAACGATAGTTCTTCATCTTTTACAGAAACCACCGCGTCTAAATACTTATCTGAAACGTCTAGGTTTACAGAGTCACTGAGGCTCATGCTTACTAGTACTGTAGTTATAAGTGATTACATTTAGGAACAAAGTCATTAGGATAGAACTGATGCACTAAGTAACTGCTAAAGAATCCACCAATCATTGGAACTTTGTAGTGCTTAACATCCTTTTACAACATTTACTGTCATTACGGTAGAGAGAAAAATTCACCACATTTTTTCTGTATACAAAAGCAGCTGAAGGCTACGGCTCATGTAAAACAAAGTGGATTTGATGCTTTATGTTTGATCATTACTGTTAAAAGGCTTAAATGTATCATTTATTGTTAACTATCCATCAAGTGTCTAGCAAGTACTTTTGTAAAATCTTCACGTAGGTTTTTGCAACAATGTTCAAGGAAATTTTTTACATCAAATATCTGCAAATTTTGAACGAAATAGAAAAATGATATCAAGCATTGAATCGATCACTGTTGGTTGATATGAAAGCAAACTATTTAGACAGTGTAAAAACTTAGTTTCAAGTGATTTATTTATATGAATTAACTGTTCAAAATGCATGGATTCATTTGACTAGTTGACTTGAAGACACTTGAAGAATGTAACTGTAGAATCTCCAAAAATATTTGATAAAATTGACACCGTTAGAATGAATTTATTTAAATCATTTTAATATTTACACATTGCTCATGATCATTTTTTTGTTCCTGATATTATAACTTTGCCTTATTGACTTTAGTTTTTGATTGGTTTATATTGATTTTTGATTTTTTTTGATTTTTTTTAATATTTCAAAGAATGTCTTCATTGGACATGTATCTCTCGCAGCCTGAAGTAGTAAGTTAACTTCATTGGTTATTCTTATTTATTAAATTAATCCGTAATAAGAAGTTATAACTTGAAAATAGCTAACTAGTCTCTCACTATCTTTTACAGTTACTTGTGTGAATGAAAAGAGAAGTTTTAAACAACATGAATAAAAATAAAGATTCGAAGGAATTTTTGAAGTTTGTTTTAACAAAAATAATAAACAAAAATGTTGACTATATTCCAAGATAAGCAAATAGATGATAGAAAGCTTGGAATAATTTACAATAAACACACACCAAATGATGTTTGTAATCAATAGGGGAAAAGGATGAACTCCCAAATCAGAACACTTTCATGTATATTCGCTAATTAAACTGTCATTATAGGAGCAACTATTTGTACAAACGACCTAGACAATTTATAGTTTCCCTGTCAAATACTTTCTACCATGACTGTAAATAATTAAGTCCATTTAAAATACTTTGCTTTTTCATTTAGTGGACTAAGAATGGAAATGACAAACTCTCAACATATTCTTCAACATAAAGATTGTCAGTTAATAGTTAAGTTTGAGTATATCCCTTTGTACAAGGCAGTAAAAGCAATATTGGCCAGTATTTTCCATCCAAGTTAGTGGATACGGAAATCATTGATTACATCTACTAGTTCTTCATGGCTTTCATTTACCATTAGATTACAATAATAATTATTACGTCGGATAAATCATTTTATCGTATATCTAATTTTTATTTCTATTCTCATTAATCTTATTGTCTTAACATTAGATTAACGATTTTGTTAATTATTTATTTAATTTACTAATGACATAACTATTTTGTTATCAATTCAGTAAAACTATTTTTTAAATCCATGTTCCGTAAATTCATACAATTGTTCATAAGCTCTCTTAATACTAGTGCAAATATTTTTTTATTTTCTATATCTGTTATCAACACTATGATCCACTACCCCATATATATATATATATATATATATATATATATATATATATATATATATATTCTCATTTTATGAACAATAATGGTCAAATGTTCTAAATTATCAGTTTTCTGATAACTATTATAATCTGATAATAGATTATTTAAAATGGAAATTGGTTTAAAATACATTTTCTGACTATCTAAAATATCAGTAGGGGTTTTGTGGAGATTGTAGTATTTTCAGTTTCATGCAAGAGACTGATAGGTCCTGGATTTGAATCTCGTGAAGAGGGATCGTGGATGCTCACAGCTGAGGAATCTCACAGTAGGATGAGGCGGCCGTCCAGTGCTTCCATGTTTTTCATAGTGGTCTGGCTTCAATCGACTCATGATCTCAACTATCTGAAATATATTTAAATTACATAATAATAATTACAGGAAATCAACTGAAGCTTAAAAATAATTCACTATACAACTAGCTAATCTCTGTCGAATTTTGAGTCCATATGAACTACGATAATATCTGACTGAGCAGTTATGAATTTTTTTAAAAAAAAATTATGTTTGTAAATCATTTAAGTAAGGAAAATCAAGTAGCATGTCTCAGTGATTGAGGAGCATTTTTAAACATTTGTTATGTTTTAGTCTTCATGCGTTACTGGATAAATAACTTAGTCACCTATAAGTAACGTTGAACCTGGAACTTATGTGAATCAGTCCAAGTGCCACATCATGTCAGCACAGGAAGATAAAATTATTAGAATTAATATCTAGGTAGTAGAAAAAATAGTAAGTTAGGGATACAGAATATGATTTGAGAAAAACGAATTTGTATAATAAAAGGCAATAAATAATTTCGAGACTCTGGATCTATAGGGAGACAATGACTTAGTGTATCTACATCACTGTGATTTATTCTGAGAAGTAATGTGATATCTCGAACCAATTGGTATGATAATCATGGGGATCCCAATCAGTTAGCCTAGATCTACCAACATGACTAAGACCAAATGTCTGTAACTTCATGGACTGATGCTACGTTTTATTCGACCGTTTCTGGCTTTCTTTCAGCATACTCCCATGCGATCCAGCATCGTTCGTCACGCTAGTTAGTTGTTGGGCATACTAAATGAATCATGATGTAGAATTACTTAGGACATGGATCAAAATGAAGTTTTCTTAAAAGAAGTCAGTCATCACTGAAGACTATATTCACTGGCCAACTAATCAGTCAGTGATTAGCATGACTGTATAGTACGTCCGGGAATTATCACATACATATAGTAACATTTCGAATATTCAATCATCATGATGTACTTTATGGATTTAAGTTGACAACGAAGTCTCTGTAGGATACCGGCCAATTTATTTGTATTACCTTGTTTTTCCTCAAGTGGTCTACAATGAACCTTCCATTAGTTAGGTTCCTGTTCTGTAATGATCCCGATGGTATTTAGTGACTAACAGATGACTGAGAATTGATTCTCGTGTATATTTAAGTCATGGCTTTTGTTAAGCTTTTATTTGTGATGAAATCTGTCTAAATTTATAATATTTAATTTTACTTTTCTTGATTAATTTAGAAACAAGAACCCATGATAATTAATCGTCATATAAGTTTGAAAGAAGAAGAAAAAGGTGTAAGTTGTTTTAAGAGATTTTGCTGAGTAGAGTTATTGGATCATTTACTTGACTTTTTTATCATTATCCAATGTTACTTGTTAAACTAAAGATTAATAGTTTGTTCATTTTACATGAAAATCGAAATTGAAATTTCCTATATTAAATAATAGAAAGTTATACTTCCAATCTAATGAAGAACTGTATCTATGGCTCGTGTCAACAGTAATAAACAATTATTACTTTATGGTCATGCTCAAATTTTCAATGTAATGAAGAAAAAAATCCGAAATATGGTGAAACAATCCTACTGCACTTAGTAACTTCTAATATTTTTGCGAACAATTAGTTCTTTGTGCTACTAAATAGAAAGGCATTGAGAACGCTGGATTACAACATTTAGTTTTCTAAGGGAAATGCCAGTTATTTTAGACAACGTACTTAATAGGTGTGTACCATAATCATGACGAATCTTATCCAGTTTATAACTAATTAAAAAGCAGTTTTGTAAATGAATAGTTTGTGGAAAGTAAATAATAATGTTACAACTAGGTAAACAGACTTTGTGAAATTAATTAATCCGAAAAGATGGATGGTGGTTAGTAGAAGAATCCGGGACGCGCGTTTCGTCCTGTTTGAGACTCGTCAGCTGAGTGTACCTGCACCCCACAGTTGGTGTTCATTCCGGGACTCGAACTCATCACCATCTACTTCAAACGCCATCGCGTTATCTACTCCGCTACTGAGCCTTGATAGCCAAATGCTTGTGCAGGTGGATCAATTGCATTCCTAAGCAACAATGGGAAGATACAAGCAAACAATACAAAGTGAGTTAATTAATTTGTTCGATCCTTCTACAGGCTGTGAATTGAGAAAACGACATATAAATTCGTCTACATAATTATGAATGAACTGTCTTATCGAATAGATTCTCAGGAAGAAACATACTGTTCCTGGCTATGGTTGGAGATTTAGAGTTATAATTAGGGGTTGTGCACCTAGGATTAAGACTAAAGGCTTAAGATTAGGGATATAAGAAATAGATTAGGACTTAGGGATAAAGGTAATTCAAGTGTTATATACAATCTACATGGAAAAAATCGTTTGCTATGTTTTGCATAATCGTTTCTACACTATGATAGCAAATAATAGTTTATCGTTGTTGTTTTAGATGTTCTCATGTCTACTTACTGAGTACCTGTAAAATACGTTTGCTGTTTATTCTGCATGAGTCTTAATAGATGACAATTCACAACATCTTGGTTGTCCAAAAACTGTATCATAAAAATTAGAAGATTTTACACCTTCATTAGACGTTTTCCCTGGTTGGATATTGGAACATTTCAACCAATTGCTCTATTTTCTTTAGCACTTACTACTAAATTCGTATTAAGTTAAACAAGAAAGCAACTTCAGACGCTTGTGTGGAAGAAGCGCTATATATATGAGGACTTATACTAATGTATACTACTCTGTGAATTATGTTGAAACGTCCAACACCAAGTACTCTCTTAATTGAATAGTATACTGACATAATATTTAATGATATTCAGATTCTTTTCCACAGATTTTGAAAAATACTTAGTCTTATCTATTTATTGAAAAACACATTCATTTTTCATATTCTAGTTTGAGGCAGAGCAAATGCGTCTTCGTCAGAAAGAACGTGAGGTAAGTTAATGTATACAATAACGTTTCTAATAATAATAATAACATCCTGTCGATGTACGAACTGTGCATTTAACGTCATTTCCTGAGCTATGACGAACTGATTATAATCATCTACAACTAGGGAAAATAAAACTGAAACAGAGAGCACAGAACAATAAAAGTGATAATTACTACACTAGATCAGCCAAGTCTATTATAATACATAGGCCATGTTATCTTGTGATGAAGTGTTGTGCTAAAAATTATCCAGGTTAGCTAGTTACCAGGGACGGTGTTAGTGTAGGGAGGTTTACTTAATAGGCTCAGTAATAAAACCGTTAAACATCCAAAGTTCTTATAATCTTACTCGTGGAATGGGATATACTTACAAGTTCAAGCACATTCCAGTCATTTTTGTAGAGGTAAGCATCAATACAGAAAACAAAGGATGATGTATTATTAGTCAACTATGCAATTTACAAACTTACAGTTAATCATTAACTATTAAGAGACGAAGGATTGACGAGACTATAATTTATGGACGAACCAATCAGATTTAGGATAACAGGTCTTGATTTTAGCACGAAATTCATTCATCCAGTTAACTAAATAGCGTTTCAGTATTTTAGCTGATGTCATTTCATGATGAAAGCCCTAAATCTAATTCCTTACCCTAACCATCAACCTTAAATCATAATCTTTACTCTTCACACAGGTTTATAACCCTGATTTAGCCCAATCAAGTAGGTGGGGATTTTGAAGGTCGATTTGGCGTTGCTCAAAAGATATCCATAAATTACAGTCCCACCAAATGATTACTAAGATGGGTTCATTTTTCACCGTTTTCAAAGTCTTAAGATTAGTATTACTCCACACACTATTATTTTAATCTCATCCTTTTCTTATGAACTGCATCTCCTGATGTTGCTCCAATTCCTTGTAGATCAGACCTTAAGGTCGAAAGATTCGGGTGTGCCCCCCTAAGAAAACCACCTGCTTCGATATGGGCACAGGGGCACTATCACATTCGACACACAAATCAAGTGACTTGTGTCGTGCATATGTATTCGGTGACTCTTTGTACCAATATTTATGTGTTCAAATAAATAGTAAATAAATAAAATACATCCTCATTTTGTAACTACCACTGATATCAATTATTTGACGCTCCACATCTTGTCAGTTTTCCCTTACTGTTTTGATTAGAATCATGACAATTTCAACCAACCTCTATTATTAATGCCAAGTTAGACTTTGTTTATAATTGACTCATGGGTCGTAAAGCAATATTATTCAGTGATTTTTTATAGTAAGAACATGAAAAAGTCAATCGATCACGAAATAGTTACATTACCAATAAGGATTCGACTAAACTAACTAATGACGAAGCTGGCAATTCAAGTACAGTTTTGTTACAGTTTATTAGAAGTGTCAAAGAATATTGACTAATTAGGCATCATGTGGCGTAAAGTCCTTCAGTATCTATGTCGTACGATTAACAGCCTGATCCTTTTGTTATGTTATGCCGTTTTCTGGAAGATTAATCAATAACTAGCTGGTTCTTGATTAAAGTTATTCTAAAGCATAATATTTCAAAATATATTCTCTTGTCAAAAAATAACTATTGTTAATTATGACTAATAATTGTTTTATTCTTCATCAATCTAGTCTTTTACATTCATCATTAGTTGTAATATTAGATAGGTTAATTAGATGATCAATTCTCATTGTAAAACATGGTTCTTTTCATTCCTTATCAGAAAGTATCTTATTACATATAAACCAAGATCAAGAAATCAATCTGTAAATTTGTACATATATACGTCTAGAGATAATGTAAATGGCAAAACAGTTGTTTAAACATTTTTAGCTATTATTCGTTTATTATCGATTAGGTGCGTATGAAAAGTATACTGAGTGTTTCATCCGAATTATATATTTTTTTCTCCTATCACAGTGTCATCTGAATTCGAATAAGTCATCATTATGCAGACAGTAATGGAAATACTAGCATTTAGTTAATATATATATATAACACAATTGACTAAATCGTTGTGATCGATCATGGCAGTCGAAAGAAACATACGAATAATAGGGTACAATGTAGTAATGTTTTCTGTCAATCGGTGTTTATGTATGCTAATAATATTTAACAAAGACTACTTAAAGTTTTTTGTGTTTTCAGAACACTACTTTCATTTGTTTTTCTTTTCTTTTCTTCATGTCACTGTGTAACATACATGTTCTACCATTGTTTTGTTGTCTCTGTAAAATAAATTTGAAAAGTATAAGAGATAGCAACTTAAGAAAATGTCATGCATCTTGATCTGAGTGTGAAAAAATTAAAGATTTTTTGCTGAAATTTATACAGTTTTTTTATTCACAATGCAGACTTTTTTACACACAAAATTATTTGAAGAGAAACGAGTGAAAAATAAAAAGCGAGATAGGTGCAAGACGATGATGAATATAAATAAACTATGTTATCATTATGGAAATATAACAAATGCTGCTGTAAAAACTGATTTGTGAGTATGTTAGATGTTGGTAGAGTTTTTTCCTCTGAGCTGTATGGTTTGGCAGTGGAGCTTTCATCGTTATTCTGAACAACATCATCAGCACAAACCGCAGGTGATGATGTCGTTCAGAATAACGATGAAAGCTAAAGGGCCAAACCATCCAGCTTAGAGAACAAAAATTCATCAGAATCATGCACCTGAGCTAGAAATCTTCTGCACCATCTCAAATATTAGTTAGTTGTAGGCGATTGGCAAGACAATATACATCATTTGTCCATGATCTACTAAAATCTTGGGTCACTTAGTATATTGACCACCATAATTGAGAGTATTTAATCGGCACTAATGAATCGATGTGAAGTCGACTACTAATCAATAAGCAGTTAGAATTAAACTTGATACAACACTTTATGCAGCAATGACTGTGTTTGACTGAATTAATTGGAAGAAAACAGGTTATATATATATATATATAAGAATACGAGTTCTTACCCATTTGTTTCGTTTAATAGTTTATGTAAATAAGTTTAGTTTGGTGATATCATGTATCACACAACTGCGCCAACTAGCAAAATGGTGAAAACAAAGAAGACACTGTACAGTTAATTGATCATAGTTTAAGGCTTCTTAAACGTCTACTGTCATGACTGTGCTAGAGATATAGGTCCATAACGTAAACCTAACTTGAATTGAGCTCACCTCCACAAATTAATTGAATCAGTAATGTGCTCAGTAGTGACATGCTTTGAAATTATCTCATGAACCTTCAATGAAAAATTATACATGACATATAATCAAGTTGGGAATGAGACAGTTATCTACTGAATGTGACAAATAGGTATCGTTTGGTTGAACATTAAAATGAACAATAATGGATTCCAACTTAGTAACCTAAAAGTAATATACCTGAACTGAAATCTAAAACTTCATCGTTGATGCTAATGAATATGCAATCAAGTAATAATACATAACAGTTATTCAGCGTTTCTTTTTGAATCATTCTCTAGCTGATAATGTTCCTCGTCATAATCTACTGTTTTGGTACATTATTCTTTATTAAAAAGATTTAGTTCAAAACGTAAATCTTCAAATATTTTTCTTGTATTTACATCATTCATTACTTACCGATTTTTCTATGTAACACTATGTCCGATCATCTTGTTGAATAAAAAACAAGAAGCAAACCAACTATTTATTCCTTTTATTAGTTTACTAATCTATAAAAGCTGACATTTAAAATGGTTATTTGTTTATGCAAATACAGTTGGAAATATTCTTTCTATACTGTTTTCTCTTTTTTTTTCCTATTTGGCACCATTTACTATTTGGTATGTAAATAACATATCATTTGTTTTGAATTTGAAAAATATTGTTTTTATATATTCTAAAGAGGAAAGTTTACTTGTCTTTGATAAATAAAAGAAAACACTATCAATTTGTGTAAAATATCTATTAACTTCTTCATGAATTTAAGGTATAGTGGTTTCATTACTTTTTTATTGTTAATAACATCTGTTGTTTTAGTATTTGTTATGTTATCATATGAAGGTTGGTGTATTTTATTATAATTAATACTTGGAAGAAACGGCCGTCCAGTGCTTCCAGGTTTTCCATGGTGGTCTAACTTCAATTGACTCATGATTTCAACTATTGAAATTAATAATGTTGTAACTATGGTAGTGATGCGTGTGAATGACTGTACTCTTGGATTAGAGTGATGAACAAAATAATCCTTATGAGAATCTCGATAGATTTCTATTTTTCTTAATATTGATTTGTTATATCAGTAAAACGTTCTGTTCATCGTGAAGTGTAAATCTTAATCATTTTAGGATTATACATGTGATGAACAGTAACATTGAATAGACATTTGTTTTAATATTTTGTTATTTATATTAATTTTTTAAAATATTGTTGAAATTTCTCTAGGAAATGGAAAAACATCAGGAAAAATTAAGATTAGAACGTGAAGAGGTAAGAGCATGCATTTTATTGATTTTCGAATTTGACGAATTATAATCAAGAGTTGTTGTATTGTTTCTTATCAGTTTGCTTATGTTTTCTAATTGAATGAGAAATTATTATTATGATTAATAAACCAAGGCTATATTTCTCATAATGAGTGAAAGATGAACCAGTGTACCATTTGCTTACATAAGTATATACTTTTTTCGTCATTACTTAATGAAACAGTGAAGGGCGGGGTCAAATATCATGACATATTGCACATCTATTTTAGTTGGAAATACTGATAAATACTAGATTCAAATTATTAGTAAACTTACTCTACTATATCTGACTCGTAATCTAAAAACTTTGGAGATGACCCTGCATTGGCTCGTCAATTTTTATTGTCGAAGACTCTGGAACGACGATCAAACAACAGTTCACCACTTGTTATTATTTAATAGTTCGTAGAATGACGTCATTTCACAATGAAATTTATTTCCAATTCATTTCATGTTTTGAAAAATCCTTTGAAAATGTATCTTGTGAACCATTTTAAGTACTCGAAGTTTATTCATGATCTTGGTTTAAGTAAAATTTGCTGCTTACTAAATGATTAAGTGGCAGAATCCAACGTGATAAAACAATCATTCACTTGAAGTAGCATGGCTAATTTCATACTTATTTATCTAAATGTTAATAGAGACACTTTCACAGAGCTATCGGTCATAATCACATTGTGTGTAGAAAAATATATCAAATGTCCAATGTTACTTGATTATATTATGAGTATAGCCATGATCTTTCATACATTCATTTATAATTCTTATAGATTTATTAATAATTATATACATATCTGGATCAGATTCCTAAATATGGGGTAACAGGTTAGTGATCAAGGAGTTCATCTCTCAGCCAATAGGTAACTTGTACAAACCTTGCTCCACTAACTCCGGTTCGAGCAACCAATTAGTATCATTAGTTATCACATTTAAAAGCTGGTTCATACCCAAGCACCTGGTAAATGAATAAACTTAAATCTAAAATTTAGATTATTAAGTAAAGACATACAAATTAAGTGAATGAATAACTCAATTATAAAGTCATTGTTTATACATATCCTGCATGATCATAATCTTCAGTATAGATAACGAACGACGGTCTTCCACCAGTAGATTCAAGGTCCGAATTCTCCACCATCTGTCTCGTTCTAGAAAGCCGGACACCATAAGTCTCCATAATAGTGTGGTTCGAAGCTAAGCGTATATACATTTACTTGTTAAGTGAGTTGCATAGAGCACATATACTGAAGAAGGACAATAAAATATGGTTATCTTTCATAACGTGCTACTGATCACGGTGTAGACAGATATTTTACATATAGACCTGTTTTGTTTTCCCTTTAAGTGGAAAACATTCATTTGTACAATAATTAGTTTTTTTTCTTTTTTCCTTTCTAAAAGGTTAAAAAAGCCAGAGCGTCCAAAAGACATGTGAGTATTGAATGAATGTCTTCTCTAAAATTAATTCTCATTTAATATTTCAATAATAATGAGATAGCAATCTTTACAATTAGTACAAATTTCCCTACTAAGGGACTTTGAATTCAGTGAACTACTTGTTTCTGATAAACGTATTATTTTTTGATCAGTTATGTAAACAGGTTAATCGTACTATTAGGTGTAAATTCATTCAGATAACCGACTTTAAACGGCATTTTTCTCATAAATATACTTTTGATACAGTCTAGATAGTGTAACTAAAATAGAACGAAAATGATATGAACTGGACAGTAACATTGGTCAATGCAAAATGATTGAAAACTAGATTTCGTATTTACTGGAATTGGTCAGTAGAACACATCTCTAATTTTGAATCGAAATGATATATTATGGGAAATTTTAGAAAAGCATGCGCTTGTCAGCATGGTAATCGAACGTACTGCCAGTGAGTAAGTATAAAAAATGTACTAATTCAAAAAAAAACTGTAGATACTGGTATAACATAATTAAAGACAATAGAATAAACACTTTCACTTTGATCATTACTCTTTGGAATCAATGATGAAAGGGTCTCAAGAATTAAGATCATATCCAAAAGAATTAATTATGTCACAATTAAGTCATATTACAAAGATAAGAAAAGGAAAATTACACAAAAAGCTAGAAAAACCAATAATAACCATCTGAATAGATTTTCAAATCTAATCAGTCAATACATTAATTACGTCAAATGAATATTTTATGGAGAGTTTCCAAGAATACCTTAATTATTAGTGATCAATCAACACAGATTTCACCTAAATAGAAAGATTTTTAAAATTAGTTACTATCCATTTGTATTGTATAACTTTTGAATGTCATTGAAAATGTCGAAATTAATTTCCGACTTTCTAAGCTCTTTTACATACAGATTTTATGAAATGATCAATTTTTACATTCCAGTTAAACAGAATACAGAAATATATAATCAGATCTTTTATCACAATTGAATGTAGAATTATAAATTTCTGTATGAATTATCATTTACTTTAATTTTTTTTTTCATTATTACTAGTACCAGTAATTTAATACACAAGATATTGATTATCTTTAAGGGAATTGTTTGAACTTGGAATTTTATTACCGTTTTATGATAATAACTACCTTTATAAATTTATGTTGTTAAAATAAATTATTCATTTTACCTGTGTACAGATGACTTACACTTTGTATGAGATTATTTAATATTTGACAGTTTATGAGGAGGGAAATCTAATATCGAAATATTATAAACAAAAATGAATAGTGGCTAGCAGTGAAATCCAGGACGAGCGTTTCGTCCCATTTGGGACTCGTCAGCTGGATGTATTTGAATCGCAGAACTGACGTTCGCTCCGGGACTCGAACCCAGTGCCGTTCGCTTCAAACACCATCAAGTTATCCACTTAGCTGCTGAGTCCTGATAGCCACCTGCTTGTGCAATTGGGTGAAGTTTAAATTCAATTGGTGTTGTTTTACTCGTATCTTCCCGTTGTTAGGACTGCGATTGATCAGGTGACTTGAAGGAGCTCAGTAGCTAAGTGGATAACCTGATAGCGTTTGAAGCGAAAGGTTCTGGGTTTGAGCGCCACAATGTGCGTCAACTCTGTGATGCAGGTACATCAAGCTGACGAGTCCAAAATAGAACGAAGCGCGCGTCCTGGACTCTATTGCTAGCCACTATCCATCTTTGCTTAAAAAGATTGTGAATTAAGGCATCCACATAAAATACACATATGCTAACATGAAACTAATCAATTGTAGTCCTAAGTAACAATCAGAAGATACAAGTAAATCAACATCAAGTGAATTCGAATTATTATTCTTACCGAAGTTTAACTTGATGATTTTAAGTAAATTAAGTATTAGGTAAATTGATGATGTCCTAGTGTGTATCAATTAGAATGTCTGATGTTCTATGACGTAAGTCAATTATTCAAAGAGTAACCGATGATTATTTTAAAATAGGAAAAAGGAGACTTAAAGTATGTCATTACAAGTTAGAACCCTTAATTTCCACTCATTAGAATATCACAAATAGATCATTGCTTTTATTATTAAAATATTTAGCACGGTGATATTTATAAACGAGAATAAACTGGGTTCATTTTGAAAAGGAAAATTAATGTCGTAAAGATCATCTTTTCATGATTATTGAAAAGATAATGTAGAAAGATTACACATCATAGTTACCAGTATCAAATTCTATTGGAGGAAGAAAACTTCACTTTACTTAAAATTGTGGTTTAATTTTTCAGTTCCATTATTTTCCAAACTAAAAAACAGCAGGTTTTTTTCTTCTCGTTACATTTAAAAACCTACACACCATAAAATATGAATTCTATGCGATAAAAATATGATAAAGAGATAAATGACTTTAATCGTTTCCTTTTTTTCTTTTTCAATGATCCAAGTCAAAAGTTGCTGAAGAACAAGAGTCCAGTAAAAATAATCAAGTAAGACGAATGGATTATCATAAACAAGGTCTTGGAGGCTTAAGTAAAGAGCGTAGAAAAAAATTGAAGGTTAGTCGATAAAAAGAAGTTTTATTAACTTAGTTTAAAGAAAATTACTATTATGGATGTATAAAAATCGTTTCAACGGTTATTTTTACCTGGAAAATAAAGCAATATAAAATAGTGATAAATTTTGAACTACTTACACAAATTAAAAGTAGCTGATATTCATATACAAAATAAATGAAACTACATATACTGGGATTATTTCAACATTAAATTACAATAGACTTCAAACAATGACAAAGTTTGTAATAGATTTGAATGTAGCTATGTGTTTTTAAAAAAGTGAAAATAGCATATTTGAAATAGTCAAAAGAATAAGTTCAAATCATCTTAAATTTAGAAATTATATACATTATCAAAATCTCATAACGAGAATTCGTACCAGTAAGTAATTTCAATGTAATGAACGAAGACATAGGTAGAATAAACTAATTTGGTTTATTAAGCAAGAGTACACACTACATTTGTAAAATATAAAAACAATACATTCAATACACCATTTGCACATCTTCAATGAATTGCCGCTTACAAGCTCCATGGTTCTTAAGTTCCTGTTGCTACTTAGACTGCTTTTGCTTTTATTTCTCTTTTCATATTCCTCTTTTGTTACAAAGAAACCTATTTCCAAATCTTGACGTTATTATTTTTACCATATGAGTTTATGAAATCACTTTAAAAGAGTAAAATCATTTATTTATTTAACTTAACAACAATATTTCCGATTTATCCGAATAATTCCATAATATAATCATTACATTTTGGAGATTTAAGCAACTATCCAATTGAGATTTGCAAAAAAGAAATTTGTTTCCCATGGTTTTCTGTTTATTAGATAAAAGAGATAATCTGGAAATTGTAATGAAATATAAATTAAGGAAATGTATAGATAGTATAAAATAGTTGTACCACATTACTTATCAAAAAATACATCTGCTTTATTAATGATTAACCCAATTGACTATACTTTTGCCACTGAATAAAAATAGAGAGAATTCAGTGAAATGTATTGCTTAAGTAAATGATTTCATTGAAAAGAAAATTTTCACCGTTCAAATTTCTTAGTTTCAAATACTTTTTTATTTATTTTTAAGGAAATGATCTTGCAAAAGGCAAAAAATGAACTTCTTGAAGAAAGAAGAAAAGAACTTCGTAACCGTGAAGATCACATCAAGAAACAAGCTCCTCCATTCGACATTGATGGTTTAAATCAGAGTGAGAAAGTTTTTCAAGTAACATTACGGTTATTTAATGTAGTCAGAAACATGATTACTTTAATTTGAACAAAATGAAAGTTATAATTAGACTACAGAAATTAAATTTGATTAAGAGGAAGATGTTGGTTGAATTTGGAAAGGGGCTTGTGAGTTACTAATCAGTCTCGTCTTATGTATGAACCACAAGCTTTGATTGTTGATGAAGTTTAAATTTTGATTCAGTTCCTGAGCGTCATCGTTAAATCGTTTTTAATTTTTTAGTTAAAAAATTATGACATAAAGCAATAATTATAGTGTTAAAAGAGGGCTTAAACAAAATAACAGATACACAATGTAATTTCTTATTTTGTGAGGTAGTTAATGAATGACTGAAAAAGCTGTTAAACTCCTTTCAGTATACCATCACGATCAAATCACACCAAGTCTCTAAGTAATGGATGGAAAAATCGGATCACTAATGAGACAGAAAGCAGAGCACGTAAATTACTAGTATATCTAATAATGATCTGAATTGTGACATGGAGAGCACTAATTTAGATTTCTATTTAAAACCATACCAGGAAGTTGATTTATCCAGAATAGGAAACGCTGGAAGAGAACATATCATGTATTAATGCTATCAACTTCTGTCGGAGAGCCCATAGTTACTGCACGTGTATTTGCAATATTTATCAAATCACAAATCCAAGAGAGTGATAGCAATAATATCAGGTGTAGAACAGTGTGGAAGTGGCTAAAAGACTGATGAGGTTGTGGATTACATCGACTGACATGAGTTAAATATCCTCATCCACTCACCACCCTAGTTCGAAAAGTTAAATTTTTATTAAAAAGGTTGAAGAAAAACTACACGTGAGCAGAGTAAGATATGGAATCGATTAGTCATGTTCCTGATTGGTATCAACCATGATGAAAAATTTAAGTTTCCCAATCCAAATTATCAAGGTAAATTTGATCTGCGGATGAAAATTCCTACATAACTCAAGAATTACTTTCAGTATCATAGATGAAATCATCCTTAATGACTCCTTTTATCATTGTCTGCTCTCCACTTTTTCTCCTTATTTCCTGATCACTTTTAATGTTGTTGTTTACATAGTTATACGTTCCTCTATATTCACTTCTTGTAGTGGTGATATAAAAAGCAATGGCCCGTACAGATATATATTTGCGCTATCAGTATGGGATTATGTATGCCTTTACATATTATCGAGATGCAGAATTAAACTAAGTTTTATTACCATTGGTAATCTGGAGGCACTGAATAGCTGTTTCGTTCCAGTATATGACCACCAAGAAGCGCAAACACATGACCCCATCTATAGAGACTAAACACAGAACCTCTAGACCATTTAGCCGAGGTCCAATGGTGTAAAAGCTTAGTTGTCAACTAATTCACGATATTGTGCAACTATCCTCCACTGCCTTGAGCATCTTTCTCACACTCCATATAGTTGAATTTCTCTTAAGATTTCCGTTCAAAGTGTTCGCTAACGTTGATTAGACAAATAATAAAATGGATTGCTTCCTAAGTCAAAAGATTTTACATATGTAGGCTCCATCTTGCATAAACTATTCTCCACAGAGTTATATTTGAAGCTTAAAAGACTTTTAAGTCGTAAATTCCTTAAGAACCCCGTCCGAATAAGAAGCTTTCAAGTTATCCAGTGGTTATCTAGACGATATTAACTTTCAATAAAAGCTTACCAAAGTTATCACGATCTTATTTTATCAGAAATGTAGTGAACTAAAACATATAATAATCCACTTAAATGTCTCTTCTACTGAATTCACCAATGTACTGAATATGTGAATATATTTTTTTACATTAAGTGCAACTTGAAGAAAAGGTGAAGTTGTGGTACGAACACGCTAAACAATTGGAATCACAAAAATACGAATGGGAACAAAGATTACGCAAACAAGATGAAGAAGTAAGTCAATGGATGGGATTTTAAGTCATTTTCAAAAGTATATTATATATGTATATATATCAAAGTGAGCGCTTTAACTTTTCGAAGGGAGATCAAGATCATACAAACTAGAGCATTTTGTGGATACCTTCCCTTGTGATTTGACGTCATCCGGTATATTATCGAATCCTTCGATGAATTTACCGACGAATACAAACTGTGAGTAAACTGTGTCCACAACTTACCAATGAGTGGTCCAAAGTATCTAACGTAGATTTTAACAAAGATATACTGAGAGGCGGAAAAATACTCGTTGATGACTTCGTAGACTAATAGTCTTTGAATAATCATGAGAGGGATTCATATCCATACCTATAAAGCAAATGGCACGTTTAAAACATGGATTGATCGTATAGTTAAATCCATATTCATTAAATATTTTACAAGAGTTCTGATGAATTTATAATCATGTAAACCAAAAAGAAATTTTACGTCTTGAAAAATATTTCTATGAAGACATTTATGCTCCAATCGGTATAGACTAACTTGATGGGAATGATAATAACGAGATGCTGAAGTTAGTCATATTAAAATGACGGAGTAGAAAAAAATCAACATATTCTACAGATCATATCGATTGATTTTAAAACAGTTAAACACATTTTCATAAGAACGTTTCAGTACGAGAAAGTAGGCTCTTTGAAAGCTTCCAGTTCAAATGGAATGAGATTTTGAAAAATTGATGTTGTTTACATCTAAATTACAATGAATAAGAGCGTTTATCGACTGAGTGGAAAGCTCATTTAAATCGGATAATTTTAATGGATAAGCAGAAGGAGTTGCATTATGCTCAGTCGTAGTTGAATTGATAATACTTACATCACAAGAGTGTAGTACTATAAATTATTATGATTTTTATACCTATTTTTGAGGAAATCACTTTTTGAATTAACTTAAAAATTCAGCATTACTTAAAAAAGTTATACTGATTCCCCATATAAATTAGTGTATAAAATCAAGTTACTCAAATGGCTTTTCTTTTCCTTATTTATGCAGATTAATGAACTGACAGCTCAGTTATGCTCAATTAAAGGACACTTGTAAGTAAATATTTGGTTAATCATAAGTTCCAAATATACAGAGTATCAGGTAAATTTCCGGGAATGTTGCTGAATTACAATTTGATTAAATAAGAATTTATTACTACCTAGTACATATTGAAAACACGATTGATTACATTAAAGTGCAGATATTTGGAACCAAACTATAAATATCCTGTGGTTGAATCAAAATTATCGTCAGAACATCAAATAAACTTATTGGATGAACAGGTTAATACTCCAAAAATATGCCTCTTAATTTGTCCATACCTGCCAGGAAATGAAAACTAGGATAACTTACTTATTTATGCCTGTTACTTCTCGAGGAGGAGCACAGACCACCCACCGGCATTCTCCACCCAACTGTCCTCGGCAATTCTTTTCAGTTGCTATTTATTCTTTTGATGTCTGCTCCCAATTTCAACGCAGTGTATTCCTTGACCTTCCTCTTTTTCGTTTCCCTTCGGGATTCCAATTTAGCGTTTGCATCATGATGCAGTTGGATGATTTCCGCAGTGCACGTCCTATTCACTTCCATCGTCTTTTCTTAGTTACCTCCTTAGCTGAAAAATAGTTTGTTCGCTCCCACAATAGGCTGTTGCTGATGGTATCCAGCCAATGGGCATTCAGCATCTTACGTAGACAATTGTTTGTAAATACTTTTTCCTTTTCAATAATAGTATTGAAGATTCCCACTTAGATATCAGTCGATAGTTGATTTGAGTTCTATTTCTTCTTCAACTGTAGAAATGCTGTCTTTGCTATGCCACTTCTCTCCCTTACATTTGCATCGGATCCTCCACGTTCATCAATGCCATCCAGATACGTGGAACTTTCCACCTCTTCCATAGTTTCTACATCAAGTGTGTTGTATTCGAGGATCTCATTTTTTCCCTTGTATATGTTGAAGCCTACTGCAGCTACACTGCCTATCTCCATTTGCATTTGTTGCTATGTATAGGACAAAAGAGCTACGTTATCTGCGAAGTCCGAATCGTCCATCTGCATCCAATTTGTTCAGTGCTTTTCCTGAAATGTCGAGGTCTTCATGATCCAATTGATCACCAGAGAAAAGACAAACAGCGAGGGTGAACAAACTTATCCGACTCCAGTCCTCACTTGGAATGCATCTGCCTCAATGCACAACTTTGCACTGTAGTCCGTTGTATGAACTCCGAGAGGTGTTGACGATCATTTCAGATACACCGTGATGTCGAAGCTTCAGTAAGGTTCTCCAATCCACGCTGTCGAACTCCATCTCACAGGCAAGGAGTTTGGTGTATAATGATCAGTTCCATTCAATTGATTGTCTAACAATAAACTGTGGTGTCATGATTTTGTCAGTACACAGTCGATGCTTACGGAATCCGGACTGTTGATCTCGAAGGTACTGAATCTTTCATCGGGTTCGGTAACACTCTGTTGAAAAATTTTCCTAGCACTGATAGTAGTGTGATGCTTCTGTAGTTTTCACATTCGCTCATATCTCTTTTCTTTGGTATCTTGGTGCGATATCATTCTTTCCAGCTTACCGGCACTTGTTCTTCTCCACAAATCTTCCTGAATAAAGTTTGAAGCGTTTGCAGTTTCTTCTATATCTGACTTCAAAGCTTCGACTAGGTCCTGCTGCTTTCCCACTCTTGACTCGTCTTATGGCCATGCTAAATGTTTTATCGTTGGTGAAGCGACATTCATAGGGAGGTCTGCGCGTGCCGCATCGATGTCCGGTATGTTCAGTTAGGCTGGTTTATTCAAGTGTTCTTCATAGTGCTCTACACACCTTTTCCGTTGTTCATGAATCCCAGCGATTGACCTGCCTTGTTTTCTCTTGACTAGTTGCTCTGGTTTACCATATTTCCTTCCTAGTTTATTCGTGGTATTATTTAGCTACTTCACATTTCCTTCTCCTGCAGTTTTTTTTCCGCCGTCATTGTTAGATCTTCTAAGCATTTATGCATGTCGGCTTGTACCTCTGTGTATTCGGTCTTTGCCTTGGCTTTCTCTACTCTTGTTCAACTGTTGCGAATTTCTGTTTTATTGTTCTTCCTTTCTTGAATTCTATCTAGGGTCTCGATAAAGATTTAATCCTCATGATGATGCTTCTTAAGGCCCAGAGCTTCCTGATACTTCTTCGATCTCTTTCCGGTCGTTTTCTATAGTAATTTCCTCTACTTTGAGTAGATCTTGTAAGGCTTAGAACCAGCTATTCAAAGCTATCTTGTATTCGTTGATTTTTTCAGTATTTTGAACGAAGGCTGTATCAAACTGTTTTTTATCATGTTTCTCCAGTGCTTCTTTAGCTTTAGTTTCATCTTGGCAACCACCAGGAGGCTATCTGAATCGATGTCAGCCCTTCTCCTAGTTCTCACGTCTTCCACTGACCTCCTGAATTTTTTACTGATGCAAATATGAAAGATCTGGTTCTCTGTAGTGTGATTCGGTGAAAAGCATGTAGCTATGTGGTTGCGTTTGGTGAAGAATATAGTGCTACCTATAACCATTTTGTTGAATGCATATAAATTTGCAAATATGTCATTCTCGTTTCTTTCTCCCAGTCAGTTCATATCGTTCCATGATATCTTCACATTCGGGCCTTGGCATCTAAGTTTCCCATCAGAATGGTCACATCGTTTCGTGGGCACTTCACTAAGGTCGATTGCAGCCTCTCCTAAAGCTGGTCTTTATCTTCATCGCGATCGCTGGTGGGTGCACGGCACTGGACAAGTTTATTGTGATTCCCTCCTTTGTTTTGAAGAATGCTTTCATGATCCTGGATGCATGAGATTCCCATCCTATAAGTGCTTTTCGTGCTTTTTTGGAGAAGCATCAGTGCAACTCCTTCTGTGTATGACGCGTTTGTCATGATCAGAGTGCAACGCCAACTCCTCCGATGCTAATTTTTTTCTGTTCAGCTTGGATTTAATGTGTTTCACGTGTTCGGATTACCGACAAATTGTATCTCCTCATTTCCGTAGCTATTCGACTGGTCCTCCCGGTCTATCACATTATCCGGATATTTCATGTACCTATGTTAATCGTTGCTCTGGTTGATAGAAAGAGCATAGGCCTCATGGCTTCCGAAGAATCTCAGTATTCACAATAAGGCATCATAATTCTTCTAAATGAAGATCCTTTAACTCTCAGATCAGAATTTAAATCACTTATTCTGGATAGCATTTTTTTCTATGTGATGGATTCGTTAACCCTATGCCCAACTCTCCTCCTTTACCCAGGTTTGGGATCAGCAGTGACTCTAGGATGTTTGTTAACATTAAGTGTATTCTGAATCGAATAATATTAATTGTGCTTCATTAACAACACTAGTACTTGGAGATAGTCACTACTGAAAACTGAAATTAGTTGGAGGACCACTGAGAACCACAAGGTACTGAAGAACTTCGTAATTTTTATCGCATCATGTACTCACGAAGAAAAAATAACAGCGAGCTATTTTGGGAGGTTTTATAGAGAAAAGAATGACTCAAGAACTAATAAACCGGTAACCAACGGTCTACATTGCTAATTTCAATCAATTTATGATATACTAATATCCTTATTGAACCTTATTATTCTTCAACTTCGTTGATGACTCTACAGACTAAGGGTTTTTCCTAAGACTTCAGATGTTCCATGAGGCTAGTTGATAGTAAGTACAAGATTAATAATAAGCCAGGTAGATTTGTAAAGATTTTGTATAGTTTGAAGACAATAATTATCAAGAACTGATATCAGCTAAATAATTCATTAGTCTTTTCAAAAGTATATCAGTAAAGTCTTAAAACGTAAACCATAGATACAGCGCACTAAATGTTGGTTTTCAAACATAAATAAATTTCCAATGCTTACTAAATAAATCAGGTTATCTCTCTACGCAGTAACACGTAATTTTATTTATTTGTTCTTATCAACTACCGTTTTTAGTAAAAATTAGTAGCTAGCTATTATTTTCCTCTCTTATTTCTATTTCATCTTATCAATTTACAAAATAATAAACTTCTATTTAATGTATCAAGTCAAAAACCAATTCTTCGTAAAGTTGCTAAACCAATGTCAACGGATAGATTACGCGCGATGAGTGCCGCACCAAATTTCATGCCCAAAACTGGGCATAAAAATCCCGTAGAAATGAAGAGAAAACTGTCGGATGATAGTAATCAGGGTGTAGTAAGTTATATTTTTCACACATGTATGTATAAACAACTAGGGTGAATTGAATTTCCAGTCGCTTAGCACACAGCAATAGTAATATTTCTTGGTAAAAAGGCTGAACACTATGGTTTTTTTAGAATGTTTAACTGTATAACCTTGCATTGTTAAGTTATTGATATGTTTCATACTAACGGCAATAAATCCTGTTTCGATATTAGGATACTACAGCTGTCCTCTTTTATTGCTAGCCTTGGATATTCTAAAATATTTATTGTCAATGATTAGAGATTATTGGCCATTCGAATCCATTCATTTATGCACATCGTATGAAAAGAGATAGTTACATAGAACTGAGACAGTTGGATGTTATAATAAACAAAATACACTGAATTAATTAATACAATGGAAATTTGACTGCAAGTCAAATGAACGAAGAACACACTACACCAATATATGATCTTACGTTGTATTTCTTCCTAATAAATTGTGTTTGGAGGTATAACGTTTCAAATAGCTGTAAGTGATCATCCGAATAATACTGAATCGTAAAAGACAAGTGCATTGGACTTCCTCATAGAGTAGTTGAAAATGTGCTTTTGAAAACTGCGCTAAGCTTGAAAGGACGAATTAATAATTAAAATATAGTGGAAAGTAATACGAAAATGCATTCAACTACTAGTAGTGGAAAAGTTCAGATATAGACGACACAATTCTAAATGAAAGAATGAATAAATGGAATAAAAAATGTATAAGACAATTTTAGAAAGACTAAGAGTGAATGTATCTAAGTTGTGTCACTCAAGATTTCCAAAATATAGAATATTACATAGTCGAAACTAGTTTAATTTCTTAATTTATTAGATTCTTTCTTTTTATGACAATAGAAATCAAATTTGAATGGGACCGGTGGTGTATTCGCGAAAAGTTGATGAGAAATTAATGCAAGAAGAACTATTTCAAAATAGTGATGAATGAAAACCGATATATATATATATATATATATATATATATATCTTATCTGCTATTCGTTTACCTTATTGTAAGTCAGACAAAAGTAACAACCATAAAAACAACAATAATATTGCACTCATTTCTCTATCTTCCCTTTATTATACATTTTTCTCCAGAGCAGAAAAAACACCTACAAATTATTCACATGAGCATGTATTGTAACTTTTAAATTGTAGAAATTATAGAGAATCCATCATATAAGGCTACCTATATACCAGAGAAAATGATTGTAATTTTAACTTTCCTTTTTCTATTTTATAATTTCCATTCAAATGTTGTGATTGAATAACTACATAAACACTTATTTTTTGTCATTTTAGAGACTATCAACATCATTTACTTTATTCTTTACTCACATACTTTGTGAAATACTTCAATTATTTTACCAACAACCCTTTGATTAACTTTATTCACGCTTTCGATTAATTAAATGAATCTATAAGTATTTGTTGGTGCGATTTTAAATGATCAGTTATTTCTCAGGTGGGCTATATAATTTTAAAGTGTATATCCTTTCGTTCCTGTACCACACCTATAAACTCATAAATTCAGATTACAAGATTGTTATTAGTCCAATAGTTTTCTCCTCACCAAATGTACACTCAGTTGTTTTCCGTTTAAAAGTAAATTTAACCTTCCAACTAACAAAAGTGGTATCATTTAAAAACCAGATTATGGGAAAACAAAGATCAAATTTTAATAAATACTGCTGTAGTGTGTTACTAATTTAGTTATCGCATAAAAGTATGAATGAATATCTCAGACAGTAGTGTATCTCACTTTTTTTTAAAAAGGTCTGAATTATTTTCACAATGTAGTCGGAGTGTTAAATGGATCTCTACGAGATAGACGAATGCATAGATACATTACCGGTACGAATAATTACTGAATTGCTAAAAAACGAAAACATAGAAAACTATGGTGAACATAAATAGTTGTCTGTTAGTCATCAATGTAATGTTCTGATTTTAATACTCATCCAACTCGCACCGCTCGTAAAAGCGGTCGGAAACTTTACTCAGCATTTATTCGTCATAGTCTTATTGTCAGTCGTAAGTTGATAAAACAGAATGAACGATGGCGCAAACTCGAGTTCCCAACTTGAGTAAATACACCACTCTAACTACTGGACCTAGCGTAACTGTGTCGATCCAATTAGCAAAAGCCTACATCAGCAATACAAGAAGAAACAAATACGAAGAAAATTACAGTAACAGAAACAGCAACACTAAAAGCAATTAGAAGTGCGAACAGAATAGAAAGCACAGAGTGCTGAAATTTCTAAGATGAAGGATAATTTCATTCATAATGGAACGAGTAATTCTTGAGTTATACACCTCAATTTCCAACCACAGGTCACAGTCACTTTTTCGCAGCTTACTTCTGCAATAAATCGATGTGAGTAGTCGCCAAAAATGCGTAACATACAAATAGTGAATTTATTAGCCTATCTGAACTAGAATCTAAACAGCCTAAAAATATAAATAATGTACAGATCTACAAAATAAAACAAGTAAATTTCCCTTGTTGTGAATTATGTTGTATATGGATAGTAAGTGGTAATTTTCAACAGCCTTGACTTGATTTTGGAAATTTGTGTAGCTACTGTTCCTACATATAAGCACCAAAATTTAAACTCATCACTTTAGAGCTTTATCCGTTATATATTCCTGCTTTAACAAACACGGTAAGTTGAGGTAAACAACTAGTGATTTAAAACATGTGTAGATATAAAATCAGCCCGTCAACCAATCAGCTACAACGTAGGACCAGGCACATATATTCATCGGTCCAAGTTGCCATACCTCATTAACACAACAAGATGGACACCGGATTCATAAAAGTAGTTAATTCAGAGGTGGTAATATATAAAAGATTGCAATAAGGATATAGTACAGGAAGAAAGAATTAGTTCGTAGAAAGAAAGATATGAAGCAATTTTAATCTCTTAGTTTAAGGGAAGACAGAGAGTGTATACACCGACGCCATTGTAATCGATTCTGAGCCATGTCACCGAGTTTTCAACCATTGGTTACGATAGTCACGCGGACCCCAACCAAGTAGTCTGCATCTACCAACATGGCTCAGACTAGAAGTTAGTGACTTCAAGCACTGATGCCACGTTTTGGTTTGGCCGCCACTAACTTTCTCCCAAACATCACGAACACTGGTTAGCATTGCACGTCGTGGTAATCGGTGTTCGGACATACGTAACACGTGGCCCAACCATCTCAGTTGATGAAGATTCATAACCTCATCAACTGATTTACCATCATTCCCTAATACCCTGCGTCTAACCTCACTATTACTTACCCGGTTATCCCAGCAGACGCCAGCAATATTTCTTAGGCATCTGTGGTCAAATACTAATAGCTTACGAGTGTTTTCTACTCTTATTGGCCATGCTTCGCTGCCATGAATTAAAACACAACGAACTGCCGCGCAATATACTCATCCTTTTATTGATAGACGGATATCTCGCCTTCGCCAAAGGTGACGTAAGTTGGCAAAAGCCAAACGAGCTTTTCGAATCCGTGCTGAGATTTCGTCAGACACCAACCCATTAGAGCTGATCAGACTTCCAAGATAAGTGAAGTTGTCAACGCGTTCGACTACTTCACTCCCTATCCTTAGTTCAGGTGTTGACGCAGACCAGTCCTGTAGCAGCAGCTTGAATTTAGAGGGAGAGAGGCGCATTCCAAACATCCTGGCATTGTTGCTTAGTACTACCAAAAGACTGCATTTTATCAGCGACTTCACCAAACAGGACTATATCATCTGCGTATTCTAAGTCGATAAGTGGACCTCCTGGAAGGAGATCAATACCCGAGAACTCAGTCGACGAGAATGTTATTCCCATCAATAGGTCTATGATGAAGTTAAACAAAAATGAAGAAAGTGGACAGCCTTGACGGACACCACTTGAGGTTACAAAAGCAGATGACAGTCTGCCATAAGCTCTGACTCGACTAGTAGTGTTCGAGTAAAGAGCCTCTACGAGGTTTATGTACTTCTGAGGTGCGCCTTTCGATGACAGACACTGCCACAGAATGTCGCGGCCTACTGAGTCACATGCTGCTTTTAAGTCAAGAGAGACCACCATTGTCGGACGCCGATAAGTATGCCTATGTTCTAGAACCTGACGAATGGTGAATATGTTGTCGATGCAGCCACGACCAGGTCTGAAGCCAGCTTGGTTCTCTCGTATTTGCAGTTCACGAGTCTTAGTTAGGCGTTTGATAATTATCGAGGCTAGTATTTTAGATACCATATCTGTTAAACTAATCCCTCTGTGGTTATCACAGGATGATTTTGACCCACTCTTATATATTGGGACGATAAGTGATTGCGACCAGTCAGATAAGATAACGTCTAACTCCCAGATCTTAGCTAAAATATTAGTCAACCTAATCGTTAAACTTGGACCACCATCCTTAAAGACTTCTGGAGCCAATCCATGTGGACCAGCTGCCCTTCCTCGTTTCAGATTAGCTATAGCCTTTCGAACTTCAGCAAGAGTTGGGGGACCTACTTCAATATTCCATTCACACTGTCTGTGAATCGAGGGTAGTTGTAGAGTAGCTAAAAGCCAGCTGAAATGTTCCGCACATCGTTCTAAACGTCTGGACTGAGAGCAGATGAGGGTGTCGTCTTTTTCCGAAATAGTCTGACTTACACTTGACTTATTAATTCCAGTTTCTTTTATTAGTCTGTAGAGCTGTCTTGTGTTCCCTATAGCCGCCGCCTTTTCCATCGCTTTTGCTTTCGTTGCCCACCACTGCTCACGGTCGTCTCTTAGACTTTTGGTTCACCTAGGTCTGATTTGTTTTCGCTCTTCATCGTGTTCAGAGCCTGATGGGATGAGTTTACGAGAATCCATCACTGCAATAGACCTTGAGGAAATCCATTGGTTCTTTGTAACCCTGTGGTTTGAATCACTGATAGATGTCACTGATGTTTCCACAGCTGTTTGTATGGCTTTCCAAGCAACATATGGGTCAACCTCGTTATCCGAACTACCAAAGTGTGACCTCAGTTGTTCCTGGAACCTATTTTTGGTTTTCTCGTTACTCAATTCAGTTCTAATGGGTTTTTTACTGTGGCTTTTTTGCGTCTAGTGAGGTGCAAGCAGATGTGTGCCCGTATTAGGGCATGGTCGGAGTCCAAGCAGGTACACCAGAATGAGCGACAATCTTCTACCGACCCTCTCCAACGATGACTGATGGCAATATGGTCTATTTGAGTCCATCGTTGGTTTGGTGTAGGGGGTCGCCATGTTAGACGATGTCTCTCCTTATGCTTAAAATTTGTTTGCTAAAAATAAACGATTGTCTGAGCACAGTTGCAGCAGACGATCACCATTATCTGTTCGCTGTGCTGGAATACTAAAACACTCACCTAAATACCTTACTGTTTGGTTTAAACTACCTATCTGGGCATTAAAGTCATCTGCTACGAGTACTATGTCTGGGCGTTTAGCTTTCTGAAGAAGTTCAGATAGCTTTCTGTAAAATTCATCTTTCACTTCATCTGAGCTGCAGTCGGTGGAATAAAGCAAGGTGTGAATTTTTAGGGTCGACCTTTTCTAACCCCACCCCTCCTTGTGGGAAGGCAGCATCGCTGTCATGCTGGTTATCTGAAGGAAACACCTTACTGCAGTTACACCTCTGTACAGTCGGCATTACGACATCGCCTTCGGACCTCAGGTTTGTTGCTTTTAGTCTTACTGCTCTTCAACTGACTTGTCTGACATGGTAGGACCTTGAGGAACGGTTGATCCAGCCAGTATAGCTCGGTTGCTTCATCACAATAGGCAAGCCCGACCACCACGTCAAGGTAGCAACAACAGTCGGAGTAGATATAAAGTAGGACTATGAGATACACCACATATCAAAAAAGAAATTTTATTTCTCATTTATACCTACATATTATCAAGTGGTATCTGTAGTTGTTGAATATTGGCATTATATGTTGCAGATTTCGGCAAGCAATCACCTGTAAGACTAGAATTATTTGAATATGTTAGAGTTTCCAACACATATTGTAGGGTAATTCTTGGATACCAACAAGGATATTTTCTTAAGAGAGATTTGATATTAATATGGAAAATTTGTGCTCACTAGTGACTAGCTTCAAGATGAAACTTCTGGAGTCCTAGTGAGATGCCGTGACCGATGGAGTTCAACACGTGTCCACCGTATCCACATCAGGCGATGAATGAAGGACTGCACAAAACCATGGATTGATTGGAGTTAGGGACTTACACCGTTGGATACCGGTTCAGCGGTCTTGAGCTCAAGAGTCCACACGCGAGACCAGACGTCCGAAGTTTGAGTCTCGTGCACAGGATCATGGATCCGTGTTGATGAACCCCATACTAGGACGAAACGGCCTCCCATTACTTTCAGGTTTTCAAGGGTGGTATAGCTTAGATTGATTCGTGATTTAATATCAATTTATCTAATTACAAAGTTATCGGATTAAAAAAGGAATCTGTGAGGAACAAATGGTAGAGATAAATACTTTAAACAGAATGTCTGTGGTGTAATAGAACGAAAATGAATATGTATATGTTCCACGGACACCACTGTTCACTACCAGGCCAAATGATAACTATCTACAACAGCCAATTAAAGTTGGAATTTGAGTGTTAAATGAGAGAAACTTGCTCTGTGCTTCTTTTAGCAGTAAACATAGGCACAGCAAATACCAGTTAACAAAGGCCAGTGGTACTTACATAACCATAAATGAGAACCTAATGTATTCCTCTAAACAAATGTCGTCCACTCTGTAAACAGCGCACAGCTTGGTACTTACGACATCTCGAGAGAATTCAAAGATGAACAAACACAAGGAGTAGGAACTGTCTATACCAAATTTTCACTTTCTATTTTCGTTGAACAAAAATCACTTAGACTGATATTCAGTGAACGATGACAGATGAGTGACGAAAAAATTCTTAGAAACTATTATTTACCTCCCATAAGTGATAAGCTAAAAACGGGGAAGTTCATACTTCAGTAAGATGAAAGATATAATAGTAATTCAAATAAGTACAAAATCAATATATTTCAATCAGCTAGCTTCCAGAGCAATTTTTTGTTTCTTGCCACGAGTTTTTGACTTATCAACTGCTTTTCTTTTACTTGTCTCCTTCTCTAGTTCAGTAAATGAAAGGTCCATTGTTTCCTCTTCCGACAAATCTGTTTCAGAATCAATATCCATTAGTTCACGTTTTCTTTTGGCTATAAAATAGGATTTTAAATCATTATTGATTAAACTCCCAAATCTACCTCCTGGGGCTTCAATAAGATGCATTTGTGTGTTAACAAGTTTAATATCTTCTTCTCTACGCAACTGTACTCCTTTCGAAAGTCGTTTTTTGATAAATGCGGATTCTCGTTTATGCTTGATCTGATCAATTTTTGGAACAGCATCAACTGGAAATTTTTTTATCAAATTAGCTTATGATATGTACCGATTTTTTGAACTGCTGCTCGTTCATACTTCAGTAATGAATTTCGCTTCCTCTCAAATGTTTGAGAGAGGTCATCAGTTAGTTCTTTCCCGCGAACTCTTCTGGAAACTTTAGTCCATCTTACTTTTCGAGGATTTTTATGCTTTTTAAAAGCTTTATGACACTTTCCTCTACAGAAACGGAATTCCTAGATAAACGATGAGCAAGTAATACGAAAGTTAAAGACTAATGTATGGAAACCAAAATAACCCTGAAAACCTGGTTCATAGTAAAGGGATTAAGAGGTCATTCATATGAAAAAGATTTGGAATTCGGGTCGTTTAGAGCAATTTCTGTATATATAACTGAAAAGTATTTGTTATGACGAGAGACCTCAAATTTATTTGTTAAACTACTTGGAAGGATAATTTGGTTAATCACTATAAATTAAGGTGTCTCATCATTGCTTTGTCTCTGTCCACAATATAATTGTAAAATATTATTTTAATGTGACTGAGAAACATTATATCTTCGTTTCTAATTAGTTTATATTATGATCTGTCTCAAAATTTTTGTTGGAAACTTATTCTACATTTCATTGACCACTAGGTATTATTATTATTTTTAGGGTCGACCTTTTCTAACCCCTTCCTTCCTTGTGAGAAGGCAGCATCACTGCAGATGCTGGTTGTCCGAGGGAAACAACTTACTCCTGTCACACCCCTCTACAGTCAACAGTACGACTTCGCCCTCAGACCTTGAGTTGCTGCTTTTAGTCTTACCGTTCTCCAATCAACCTGCCTAGAATGGTAGAACCCACAGGAACATATGTTCCAGCCAATATAGCTCGGTTGGGTCATCACGATAGGCAAGCCCGACCACCGCGTCAAGGTAGCAGCTACGGTCAGAACTTTGAAAAAATGAGTCTACTTAAAAATGTAAACTCAACGAACAGTCTACTTTCGGAAAGCACGGTAATTTTTGAACCCAGTAATGATACTCTTATTAACCCATTCATCTATTTGGAACGGGGAGGCTGAGAACTTAGTCAACCTGCTTGATAATTAATATGAATTTCTACGGAAGTGAGGTTTAAATAAAGGTAACTTTTCGGTGTTGGGTATCATTTCGACGAATTCTCAACATGATTACTTTAAAGAATTAGCCTATATCTATCAGTAAGTACGAATTATGTGATCATACAGACTGTTAGAATTATGTTAACCATTTCTAATATATTTTCATGCTAACATTTATAATTACGAAAGCTATTAAACGTTTATAACAGTATTTTATTAGGAATAGAACAATAGTGACATTAATTTGGAAATAATCGTAGAATATCTGGAAATCGTCTAAAATACGCATATACTCGACTGATAATTTCATATTAAATGGAAAATTCGAACTACCAAATACGTTTAACAATACAAAAATTGCATTGTTGTATTTTAACCTTGAAAATCGTATTTTTTTGTCTGTAATACACCCATGTTAAAAGTACCAAGATCAACATTTGTTCTAAATGTTATTTATTTGAACACATAAATATTGGTACAAAGGGGCACCAAATATATATGCGCAACAAAAGTTACTTGATTCGTATGTGGGCTGTAATACTTCCCGGGTGCCCATACCAAAGCAGGTGGTTTTCTTAGGGGGCTACACCCAGAGCCTTCAGTTTAAGGGTCTGATCCACAAGACAGTGGAGCAACGTAAGGAGACGTAGTCCCATGGTAGCCGGTAACCAATAATTGGTTCATATGCCACTTGTTCCCCTAAAAACAATGCATCTTCCAAACTTTTTGTCAAATGGGATTATTTTGTTGTGCGAAATAAGTATTGACTAAAAACCATTATAATAATGAACTTTCCTACTCCGGAATTAATTATCACTGATGAAACAAGAGAGCTATTCGAAGAAACTAACTTAGATAACAGACCCAATCTGGTTAAATAGTTGTGTTTACCCATTCCTGCAGTAGCATTTATCTTCGTGGAACACACAGAATGTCATCCGAAAGAATTTTAAAACATATACCAAAGAAATGGAAAATTAATGACTCTAAATCCACCAACAAAGCCATAACTTGATTTGTTTCAAAAATGACAGGAATGGTTGGTGAACTTCACGTTGGATGAGTCTTTAATGCTGACGACATACTTTATTTTATAATGGAAAATGCCACATAATTCATTTGTCATTGGATGTACTCATAAAGGCATTGTCTTTTATGCTTTTCAGTAAAACTAAACTTTTATTCAATAGATTATTAACGTCCGTGATAATAAGTCGTTCAATATTATTTAGATAAGCAGGTAGAACCGATTAAACAAACAGGGTGAAATTCCTATAAATTAAGTAAAGTGCGGTTATCGAGTATTCATACAAGTTGAACTACGATTGATCACAGTTCAGACAATATGTAGATTTATGTTTGAGAAGCAAAAACGGCGAGACTCTAATTTAGCGACGAGCCAATCAGAAGACAATATAAAGTAAAAATATATTACAAAAAAGTAATGAATTACAGTGGATATTCTTCTTTTACCTGATTTAAAAACTTGTTAAGGTTTCATAAAGGCTCAGAAGTTCTGAATTCATAATGCATATGGTATAGAAACTCGTCCATAGGATTAGGGTTAGAGGCTAGGGTTTAGGGTTAGGTTAAGGTTAGGTTAGGGCTTAGAGTTAAGGTTAGGGTTTAGGTTAGGTTAGGGTGCTAACATGCGATCGGTTTACATCGGATTTTACAGAAGAGGTGTTTATTGAGAGGCTACAACCCCAACCCTAATCCTATGGACGAGTTTCTATACCATATGCTTTATGAATTCAGAACCTCTGAACCTTTATGAAACCTTAACAAATTTTTAAATCATGTAAAAGAAGAATATCCACTGTAATTCATTACTTACAATAGTTTTTCACTTTATACTTACTGTCTCCTGATTGGCCAGTAATTCTCAAGGTCATTGAAGATTCGTTCAAATGTTGTCGATAAATTAGTCTCGCCGCAAAAACATTTAGTTTATTTGAATCGGTATAAACCACAGGTCTAAATAGATCTAAAATTGGGTTCAGATTAATAATCCTTTCAAGGGTCTTCGTCTAATTACAAGGAAGATAATCCTTGGTTACATTCCAGTCTAACTGCAACTCTCACCAGTTTCTTTTAAATGGACATAAATAGGTACTTTACTAAATTGGTCGAGTTGCAGGTAAGTACGAACTTAATAGTAGCCCTAATATAATAGTAAAATTCCTCTGTTTGTACCTTACAAAACATCACCTTGAAATCTCATTAACACCAACTTACAAATAACATTTATATAATTTGAGACATGCACAAATTATTGAACGTATATCATTTTCCACCTCACTTGGGAGTGATCAAGACTTTAAGTGCTTAACTTATTTCACTAACAATAGATGAACAAATGATAAATTTGCGGTGACCCGATGAACAGAAATTATAACTATTGTTTCGTGACCTGACTATGCTTGCACCGGTGCAAGCTACTTCTCCAAAGCGATTCAGTCTTCAGTCTTCAGTAATAAGGATAGGAGGTCTGTCGACCTAGGTTGCTGAATCCCACTGAATTCGATACAAAAACTAACGCTCCTAAATGACGAGCCTGCAAAGCAGATTATTTGTCAACTATGTAACGTTGCTAAAGGTATGCTGATAGCTCGTTTTATCCATATACATTCATTGAGATATAACGAGCAGCTTGCACGAAAAAATTGATTCACAAAGACGAAAAAAAATTGAACCTTACTTTACAGTCATTTCTGACAAATAGAATCCCGTGACCAGGGTATATTGGACTTGAACAAAACCAGCACCTGTATATTCTCATGCCTGTGTAGTAACGCACACCTTGAAGTTGCCGCTATTCAATAGACACTGTCGTTTTGGCAAGCACGTATAAACTGGTTGACTTCTTTAGGCTCGTTTGGTTTTTCGCAGTACTATAACAGCTCACAGGTAGCGTTTAATAAGTAGTGGCTTAGCAACTCCAACGCGCTATTTCTAGTCGGTTTTTCTATGTGTCAACATATTTTATAATCTGAGTGCGTTTACTTCATAGTTGTATGCTTTCTGGAACCAGAAGCTTTCATATTACCAGGCGTTAGGTTGGTTGGTTATGATACAGAAAGTAATAAGAAGATTCGAATACTAAGGGAAAGTTATTGTTTTAAGAGGTAAATGAAAAAATACGTTGATTAACTAGTAATGCAAACACTACAGACATTTTGGGGGTTTTAGAATCTGTGTAGGACGTTTTATACGAGTTTTTGAGGCTTATTCCAACTAAGTGGAGCGAATTCGGTGGTTTGACGTGAATTTTTGTTATTATACGCCTAATATTCACATTTGGTCATAGTCACTGTGGTGATTTCATGCTTATGGCGCAACATTCGATGTCTTTGAATCTCTTTTTTCTCAGCCATCAGGTTAGCCAAACACAAAGTAATGAAATACATTGTTAATAAAACTCATTTGTGAGTATTTTTGGTATATTAACTAAATTATTACATCTTAACACTGAGCAACTCGTAAACACAATTTATAATGAGAATGGATATTGATGCTTACTGGTGAATTACCCAATGCAAATCAATTCATTTCATGGCCAAACTGTTGTTATGCTGCGTATACTTCTCTTATATATATTCCTTCTAAGTATACTGTTCAGTAATAGAAACTCCACGTGTTTCCAAAGCAGACTTATGGGAGATGATGATCATCTGCTATATCCCGACTATCTGTTCAGCTAATTTTCATTTGTGAGGCCTTTGTTAAAGGCATAAATTATAAAATTTGACAATTGCTTCGCATTCACTTTATTACAACATTATTTCTTCCAGATAACGTTTCATTCATCTGAATGTTTTCAGTAGTTGACAACAGTCAGCTTAATATGCAATTCCCCATTAAAGGAAGATCGGACCATGAAAGATCAAAGTGTTTGTTGCTAGCATCTTCTGGTACAAATCCAAATGACAGGATGTTTATGAATCGTCGCAACTTGATGTTAAATAAGAGATATTGTTCACTTTCAGGCAGTCAATTTTAAGTACATACTGTTTATTTTTCTGTCGTTTGAGTATTTAAATACCTTATAAATTTTAGTTAGTTTTCCTGAATACATCTGTAGGTTCATTTGTAAAATATTAAGTGGACTAAGAAGTCTAATTTTCGAATATTGAGCAGTCACAACACGGGAATATACTTTAGACTTTCTAGTATACTTAACCACAAATGACGCTTCTATTCGACAGGATTTGTATTTGTAGTAGATAATCTATATGTACGATACAACGTTCAATGAAAATCGTTGCACTGGTAACTTTTAAAAGAAATGGGCCCGAATTAGTGTTTTTATATAAGTAGTGTTGATTTGATGCAACGAAATTGTTATCAAAAGTTATTGCAATCGTGAGTAATCAACAAAGCACATTTCCAAGCGCAATCTACCTAAATGGTTCTGATAGTGGTCGTAAGCACCGTCCTTAAGCAGATCCATAATTTATTTGGTCATTTAGCCTGAATGAATGCCAGGAAATAGATGTTGCAGAAACAGTAACTTAATCAATGAAAGTGAAGATGACTTTCATCTGTGTTTCGTCTTAAAAATTGCTGTAGTTGGAATGCAGTTTCACAACCAGTTACAATGCTTACCGGTAATTGAAACCTCTTTGTCAACATACAAACAGACCCCTTGCTCATTTTGCTACAATTATAATGAGGTTGAAATCAAATACTGTAATTATACATACCGATTGTTGACTGTGAAGAAAAACTGTCACTTTTGGAAGTACAATACAACACGAAGTCATAATTGATAATTAGTTTGAAAATGGATGTAATAAAAATAAGCCATACTACAGAAATATGAAATGGCGTTTTACATAAACCAGATAGAGTGAGGAAGTTGCACGACAGAATTAAAAGACCAAGTAACAAACAAATAGCATTGTCAAATTGTGGTGTTTGAATGAACTAATGATACTTTTGCACTTGCTGATTGCACGATTTCGAATTTCAAATACAGTACATTAACTTGTGCTTGTGTTATACTTCTTAATTCAATTGCGTTAATTCTGTGACTCATAGTTCATACAACAATTCAAATAATTTCAAATATTATACACATTCAGCATGACAAAACAATGATCACTATATTATATGGTATTGTTTAACTATATTGCTAAATGATATTATCAAATGGGTGGCAAATGTAATAGTAATGCCTCGTTACAAAAGAGTCACTCCTTAGTAGTAACGATATGGGGTTAATCGAACTATATTAGTTCTTGCAATTTGTAGTACAGTGAAAATCAAATATGGTAGAGATTTTCACTCATTCGCCACTGGGTGCGAGAGATTGAACTACAAATATGGCCTTTTTGTTCTCGGTTGTTTGAGTTTTCAAGGGATATACTCTCACGTAATCAGTCCGTGGTGGAAAGATAAGGTAACAAATATACCAAGATAATCGTTCGGTATAACGTAACCCGTCAAGAATGAAAGGACATTCCGAAAACCATTCTGTTCCTTGGCTTAAGATAATTTCCTTCCACAAAGTTTAGAATAGCCATACGAATAATCTTTTCCATCGGTACGATGACTACACCGGTTAAATTAACTGATCGATGACTACGAATTCTCTAATCCCGGCTTTATAAACCGGAGTGGTGATTGTGCCTCTCTAGTCTGTTGGCGGTTTACACTGATTCCAAGACCTATCAGAACGTTTCGCTAGAGTTTCAACTTTCATAGTTCGAGCATACATATTGTCAGGACCAATAGACTTGTCTGGTTTGAGATGCTGAGGTAATCATGAAATAGCTGCCCTGATAACCACAGGTTCTATCGATAAAACAACTAATATCGTGATCAATTGTTGATTTCACCATCACCGGTAGAAAACACCTTACCAATATACTCTAATTGAGCGTCCCCAAGTTCGCCCCTATATATATGAGAACAAGCTTTTATGACTAATTTCACAGTTCGTTTCCAACTGCCTTTCATGTGAAAGTGAACCTTTACTTACCGTCGCATTGAATATCGTTTCAACGTTACAATAAGTGGATTCGCGCTGTTTAGAGACTGTAGAGTTTGTGTTGGTCGGTATTCTGTATAATTCTTAAGCGTCGTATACAGTTCGTCTTGATAACCGTCACTAGATAACGCCTAATGATGTATTAATCAGAAGGAGAATACGAAGTGTTAATTACGTTTATTATGGGACCACACACAGATATCCAATTTACAGGTACGTTAAGCAAACAAGAAAGAGTAGTACCGAAAAGCTGGCAGGCAAGCGAGTGATCGGGTCATTGAATACGAGTCCGAGTAAACGAGTAAAATGAACATAAATAAAATGCACATATATATACATAGCAAAATGAATGAATCATCGAATCAATTAAACAGCTAATAGTTAGGCCAGAAGAATGAATACTTGCGTAGGCAGTAAGCAGTGCTCAGGCATACATATTCATACAAGTGTAACAATAAAAAATGTGCATTGATATAGATAAGCTGTTATTTTACGAGTGACTCTGCCCGTTAAATGAGTTAACAAAAGGGCTTAACCAAATAAAATGTGAACAAACTCAATTGAACGCGAGTTGCTTTAAGTTAAATACTTCAATCATATTTCTAATACCTGAGAAGTTTGTTGGACTCCTTCGTTATTTGTGGTCGGAAGTTATTTGGTCTACGTGGTGATAAGTATGATATAAACGCAGAGGTTTGTTATAATACACTTTTTACTATTAATTCGGATCGATGTTATGAGGTGGTCTGGATCTTCATATTATTAGAGAAACTTATTTCTTACCTGTCGATGACATGCTCGCAATAATCTCATGTCTCTTCACTTGCATATAGTGAGTGTGTATAGTGTACAAAGCAACAGAAGTATGTCCATCTACTGCATTAAAATTCATTATATATCTTCTGAAAATCACTCAGAAACAGGAATGACTTGCTTAGCATCAACCGTTTAAACCATCTTTTGATATTGATGGGAGTATTTTGAGAACTGGAAGCCTAACCAGTAATCTTAGACATTTTTCTGCTGACACAAATAAAAAATTTTAGGGTCGCATTTTATTGTATTTACTGATATGACACTATTTTCGGAATCCAATTTGACATTAAAGGAAGCGACTAAAACGACATTTCGTCAAAAACGAACGCAATTTTCCCACTAAAAGGGAATAGTAGCACACTTTAAATTACTTTTAGTGACTTAGGCTTTTGGTAGCAGGTAGACTACTTGGCGATGTAAACACTACGAACTCATACAAGCTAAAACACCACCTAACGACTCCATGCATCTTAAATAGGAAATGCCCACTTGGAAAAAGTAACCCAAAGTCGTGAATTTGCTAAAAACCTAGATTTTTATCCATCACATCTAGTCAAAGATGTCCATCAATAAATCTGCCTACTGAACAAGCCAATCCCTTTCTGTGCTTAATATTTTTGTAAGTTCCAATAAATCAATACTTATTTTCGTCTTATTTTTGGCCGAAATTTACAAACGTTCTGTTCTAACAGAAATCAGACATGCTGCAAGATTATCACTAGTTGCTCCCTAAACTCACAGGTTACCTCTCGCAACGGATGAGTAAGCATATATTTTCCTCTACAGATGTAGCTGAGTGGACAAAAACCCAATCATTGACTTCAAGTGCACTAACCTTATAATACCAGACCTTACATATGGTAATCGAAGCGTGTAATTTCATTGACAAATCATTTAACTTGACACATCTGTATTCATAATAGTTACTATTAAAGACAACCAAAAAATCCCAAAATGGTAACGCCGGCAAACTTCTTGTTGTTGAGAGAGAAACATATTGTGCCTCAACGTAACTCTATCACACGAGAGATATTCTATAGGGCGAGGACAGGGAAGCCATATGACGAAATTTCTAAAGCCATGATCCAAAAAATGTTTTTCCCGTTACAACACACATCTAAAGAACTCGGGTGGATAGGAATACAACAAATGATGAATTAGTAATGATATAATTTGACTAATCGAAAGGGAGTAAGCGGTCTTTAGACCCACTTCAGTTTGTTGCACCTGGCACGAGTGAATCAGTGGGACGGACGAAGTAGCATATAAATAGGGTATTTTAGTAAGAGAGGACGGGAAATTGTCTCTTAAAAGTTGTAGAAGATGGGTAGTCACATATATATCTCTAAATGTTTTATTGCAAGTCCTGAGGATCATGAAGTTGGTTGTCACTGGAGGAGTAATTCAGTAAGCTCTAATGTCAGTTTACTTTTCTGTTTATAGAGACATCAGTGAACTGGTTATCCTGTGTCAAATAACGTGATGAGAGTACTTTAAAAATTGATCGTTTAAGATAAAATTTAAGGAACGCTTTGTGGGAATGGGGAGACTTAGTTTGATTTGTAGTTTTTGTCACTTCAACATATTTCCAGGAATACAAATTGTCAAAGTACTAAAACGTCGTTAATTATGAAAAAAGAAATATGTTGTCGATAAACTAGGGAAAAATTTTATTGGGTAACAATCAAACAACTGAACTTCTCAATGGTGAACAGCTAAAAACGTTGTACAACTACTGTGAAATTAGGATGTGGAGAAATTAGTCAATCAAACCTTTAAATGATAAAAATTGATAACATTCCAAATTAAAGAAGCTACGTCCAACAATGTGATTAGGCTACCTTCAAAAAGTAGTTCGATTGAAGCAGCAAAAGATAAAACATAGAGGAGCGATATGGTAGCCTTGAACTGAAGACAGCAAATGAAATAAAATTAGCATAGTTCTTAAAGGTCTGCAAATAAAGTGGAACACTAGGTACAAGCCAAATGAACAACTACAGTCAATATGAAGTCAAAAAATGGGAACAAGACTGCCGAAAATTGTAAGTTTATATTCTAAAGATAAAATAATGCACCACCGTTCAGAAAAATACTCACCTACATATTTGGCAGATCATTCTAAAAGCATTTTACGCACGTGAAAACTTTAATTTACGAACGTGCTTTGACTACGTGCACTTTTGGAAATTGTGGAGATATTTATAAATGAAGCAGATCGGAAATATCAGCTCTAAAACTCTATGCTCTCCTTATTCTACCGAAAAGAGGAACAGTATAATTGAGTCCGATTTATAACCAGGTCCTGAAGCAAACGCAATATATATGCTTCTACTCAGAACTTTAGGCCGCACGAATTTTTAACTATTCGAATCAATTTTATTTACTGACCCAAGACTTCGCCAGAAGAAATTTTCTAAATTTCGTTCCATTACCCCAAGAGGAACGACGTTCTTCTTAAGCAATTCTAAAGAACAACGAGTGAAAGTTATTGGAACAGCGTAATAAACTCTGCCAAGCTTCCATCTACAACACAGAAGAATAGTGATGATGTATAATATATAACAGTCCTCCACAACTTAATAAATCATTTTCACGGATCACAATTAACCTAAGATTAAGTAGACATCGACAAAATATAGTTTACAAACGAGGACAATTTCGTCGTTAGAATCTGTAGATCTAATATTTCCATTGGTTTAAACGATAGCATGCAGGATTACTTTGAGTTTCATCCCATCAAAATCCTTATTTCTTGGTACATGTAACTGGCGAAATTCCATATTTCATTTTAACTCAGAGCTGAAAAAAACGTTTTTTCAATTGAACTGGACAAAGGTTTCCTGGACAAACACTAACTCTATTCTTAATTTGGCCGGTAGTAATGAAAAAGAAAACGAATTATATGAGAAACACTAAAAAACCCAAATTGTACATCATAAGCTATATATTCGGGAGTTTTCACAGCTCAAAAGTGTGCTTAGTGGCAAAATTAAAGGTTACTAAATAAGGCTACACACCTGAGAACCAATAAGCGTGCTTCAGAAGCAATAAGATAAACCATCTGCCACCAAATGTTCGATTAACCGACTCTGAGAGTCAGAGAACAATCACCAACCGCTCCACACCGTAACCTTTAGTTCTGCGAAACATGAACTACGCATCAATACTCTGACAAAATACAACAAAAAACCGAATGTTAAATGTAAATCTCAACTGATAAAAAAATTAAGGCCAAGAAAACGAACATTGAGAACTATAAAATGTGATCAAAAAAATCCTGAAGGTTGAAATTTGAGAAGCGATGAAATAACAACGAAGCTACTACATTGTTCAACAGATTACTTCAGAGGGATTTGCAAAGTATTTCTACTGTTAGTTTCAGTTCGGTAAAGAGAGGAGTCTGGGCAAGTTATCATGGTCATGACGATAGTGGTCTCTCAGTTGATCCAACGTTGTTTGAATGAGTCAATGAATGGAGCTTCAACTACGTGTTGAGTTGACGAGTTTCATTAGTTGGTGATTCGATAGGAAAGTCTATGGTCACCTGACAAGTAGTTTGTTCTAGGCTTGTCAACGCTTTTAGTATTCTCATAAATTGTCTAATTTGGGAGACAAGAAAAGTGAAAGTACATCAGAGGCGAATTTATAGTTAAATAATTTGGAAATAGAGATCGAATCAATTCAGCTCCTTTTATACAAAATGGGGAATATGTCTATTCTAGCCAGTATCTCGTCATATGGCAGCCTCAACATTCCAAATGTCAACTCAGTGGCCATTCTTTGAACCTTTTACAACACCTCAGTTCATTTTCAGGCAGAGGCTGGCTGTTTGTACGCAGTACTCGAGTTTAGGACGAACAAACATCGAATACAAAGTCAAGAAGGTCCTAGCATATACATGGTTAAATACTCTATGCATTGACAAGATAGTTCTGAAACTCTTAGCAGCTACTGCACAGCAGTGTGCAGTGCTTTACGGATCTTAGCTGAAGATAACTCTTATGTCAATGGGTGTCGGTTCAAAAGGTAACTCAATGTTGTTCATTATATGTGTCTCTGTAATCTGGTGACCAATGTGCATCCTAATGCACTCGAAAGCAATTATCGGAAACTGTCGAATTCTAGACCATTCAGATAGTCTCTCCAGGTCATTCTGCAGCTCTTCCTTTGTCATCGCTCTCTACATCTTGCCAGTGTTGGCATAAACGAAGCCAATGATAGAATAGGAAAGTTATATACAAATGGGAAGAATGACATAGTTCATCAGACAGATAACCTGGAGTTGACGCCCAACTGGGAAGTCCTCTACCCACACAAGTAATTTACCTCCAATCTTGATACCACTTAACTCAGGTAACAGTATTGTGTAAATGATAACTACATTTATAGGTAGCCTTAAGTCCCTTTGAGAACGACTTTCATGGACTAATAATACGTTTCTGAGACATGAATAACCCGACTTGAGACGGTGCCATCTTTCGGAAAAGATTGAGATTTTGTTTAGATACTTAAACAGCTTCCAAATAATCTTCCATAAATTTATAATAACCACTCTATTTAGGCTTATGAATTGATTGTTTTCAGGTTTGTCTCGCACTTATTTTGAAAACAGGATTTACTATTATGGTTCGCCAGTATTTTGAAAACATTACTTGGGTCACATATATATATTAAAGGATTTGCTTAAAAGCCTGGGAATAAAGTTTGCCCGTTCGTTCATCAAGTCTCGTAGACTTGAAAACAGTTTTCTTCGTACAATTTTCTAGACTTGCCTAAGGTCGAGGTACAAATATTTCGGGTTTCTCGATATTGAGATTTTGTCACGTTATTATGTAGTAGCCTAAATCTCTACCAATTTTTCTAGACTGCAGTATACCGATCTAATCATTTGCTCTTGTCGTTGCATTTCAAGAGCTTTGTTATCGTTAACAATAGAGTGGATATTATTTCTAGTGAATAAATCTTCTAGTTTTAGCTTTTAAATTTTGTCGGCTCTTACTAACGTAGAGTCAAGTTCTCTATTGTCTACAGACTACGTCAGCATATTCCTGAGGCTGCAGTTACATCTGGTCTAGTAGAATTCGCCAGCACACCTAGGTCAGATAATTTGTTGACAAGCTTTGGATAATTTCATAACAGATTGAAAAACAATATAAATCGTTTTGCTATGCATTCAAAATTTCCAAGGTATCGTTCTCACTTGAAGTTTCATTACTCTAAAATTTATCATTTTGAGGACTATTCACAGTCAATTAATCTTAGTTTTCGTACTTTACGGCTACTCATTTTTATATGGTCACAGAGAGATAATCCTTTGAGGGCGAAAACCTTGACGCATATAGTTAACAGTCATTTTATGGTATTGATTCCCTTAATCAGTTTGGTTTACAACTATTGTTTTAATAATTCAAGTTACTAAGTTATACGAATGAGAATTATATCCTTCCGTAACCATTGTCCTTCTACTACAAGTGGAACACATGTCGAGAAAGTTTTCTATCCAATTGTTGGAGGCATGATCCTTAGGCGCACTAATTTAAATCGACGCTACTGCAGTTAGTGATGATTGTTCTGTTGAGGCTGGTAAGTTCTTATATTTTAAGTTACTCATCATAAACATGCTAGAAAGCCTCTAACATCCAAATTTATAAATATGTGAAGTGTCCTATTCCAACAAGACTCTGCAAAAACAGTCCTTTTTTCTCCACTTTTTCGACGAGGTGAGTAGTTTGCATCATATGGATACTGTCCTTATATTTCCTAATTATAGACATTGTGTGTAATATTCCTCACGTTATGAAAGAAGCTGGTTTAACAGATCCGTTAATCGCTTGATTAACATATACGTTTATATATGAGGCTCTAATTGTTTCGAGCTGAAATTTTTTTGATGAATTTAAAGTCTCGTCACCTATCAACTTTCAAGGGGTTTTTAAAACACATTGATATGCCTCAAAGATCAACTGGCCAGTCTTACATCATCAGCACATAAACGTTTTGATGTTGATTACACGTGATTCTTTTGTAGGTGATAGCTATTGTAGTTTCATTTAATCTTTAGGATACGTTACAAAGTCACTAAATTTCTTAGCAAGGCGAAATAAAAGTTTTTATTTCCGATTTCATCATAATCTACTATCTGTGGGTAGTGTTAAAGGGACATAGATTTCGGGGAAATGCCTCCTTATTGCCATATTCCTGTATATTTTACTGTGTGATTATACTGTCAGACTTCGATTACGAAACAAATCAATTGCATAACCATAATGCTTACTTTCATTCCCATTCTCAGATGACTTTTGCAAAGACTGGTTACACCAGAAGCACTATGTCATACGGGTCACTTGAATTATCAAGATAAACTATCATATCAAGGTAATAAATGACATCTAAGTGTCAACTTTGTAAAGTGATGATCGATAACTACCCACTACTTGGTTTTCAGTTTTCATATTAAGACAGCGTCCTTACTTTGGTACGGCACCTATTTTTCATATTTCTAGTCATCATTTCTCACCTATTAGTGGAAGTAATACTTTATCATATTTTTCTGTCACACACATAAATCTCAGAGCTACCAGTTCATATTCTGAAAATGCTATTCCTCCAACCAAACCCCGAAGAATGTTCCGGAAGTTCCTGTTTTTGAGTCTGATATCAATCAGTTCATTTATTGGCTTAGTTTACGTGTCTGAAACCATTCGAAATGAATTGATTTCATACTATCCACCTTCTAAGGATATACTACATGTGGTCGAAAATTCAATTGGAGGTTGGTATACTGGTCAAAAAGCTGAAGAACCGGTTCCTGTTGGTGATTTTCCACTTCCACCTAAGTAAGTATATCGTCTTTCGTATTTTAAGGGTGTAGTATTTTGTTCTACAGGGTTTAGGTTCTTTACGCTTGTAAATTTAGTGAATATAATAAGATGATTAAAATGTTTTTGTTATAATAATGAAAAATCATAGGGGTGTAAAAATAAATAAGGTTATATGATGAGTATTCACAAATAAATTTGCTTGTCTGACTCGTCATTTAGATCTTTTCAGGGGATTATTGAGATAGATTTATTTCCTTTAGGTTTGAAAGTGGCTTCATAACTAGTAATATTTGAAATACTTTCTCCATAATTAATAACAATGAAAGTAAAACATCTTCAGAATTCGCCATTGCTCGCACACTGTAAATAATTGGTGATGAACTGAATGTATTTCTTTTAGGAAATTCGTATCAACCATGTGTGCATTTTAGAATAATTTTTAAATACTGTTTATCATCTGAGGAAGTCGAGCTGTGGTATCAGTTCTTAAAGTCATTAACTGTTGGATCGAGGCGTAAGGAAAAGTGTGTTTCCTTGTTCGAGCCCGTGCAACAACTAATTCATATCGAGAGATGTTGGTTGATGTGGGCTTAAATGGGTCACTGCGACGGTTGTTTTGACTTTCTGTCTTTGTCATAATCTTGAGTTAAGTTTCATCTCTTTTTATCATTCAATCTCTTTTTTTTCTTTTGAGCTATATTTCCCACTCTCGACTTTTTATTGTAATCTATATTATTTCACGTCTTACGCTCATCTTGTTGATTTCTTTCGCTGTTCTGATGCAGTGTTAAAAGCCGGCTCGATCAAACCTTTCGCTTAGTAACTCCGAAATCTTAACTTTAATATTGTTTGATATGAGTTTCTTCAATATGCTTTTCATATTTGTGTAGTTGTATCTTGGTTGGATCAATTAGAGAACCTGGAAATATGCAGTGTTGTTTTGCCCCACTACTTACTCATGCGAGGAAAAACCTAGAATACAACAACCGATTAATGATAGCTAAACAGGGAAAAAAAGATCAATGATATTCAACTGCATACGTTTTAGGACCTCATAACCCATTGTGTCTGTTCGGAAACTTTTGCCAACTTGAGGACTACATACTCGTGAACTGATCTTATCGCTTTTCCGTGCGTTTTAACTGATGGTATTCAGCAACTAACTAAATGTTACTATACTCAACTTCCAGTCACAATTTGTATGTATATATCATGCTACTCAGATGCCCAAGTCAAGTTAGGTTAGCCAGAGTGTGAACATGGGATCCTGTGGTTGAAATTATTTATTTATTTAATTGCTGAGACACATAAGCATTGGTACAAGGAGGCACCAAACAGATATGCGCCATACTTCATCATTCGATTTATGTGGGGGCTGGGATACTGCCCGGGTTCCCAAACCAAACTAGGTGGTTTCTTAAGAGGGCCACATTCCGAGCCATTGACCTAAAGGTCTAATCCACAAGGTAGTAGAGCGACGCAGAGATGCTGTCCCTTAGTAGTCGGTGACCAACAATAGATTCGTACACCATTTGTTTTCTTAAGATCCTGAAACCCATTTGCACCAATAGTTTGGAATCAGAGTGGATCCTCCGTGTTCACCAACCCGAGTAAAGCGCAGGACATTCGCCTTTCGTCCTCTCACTTTTATAAACAACACCCCCGTCGCGAGAAGGCAGTGAGTAGGACTTCACTGGCAGTGGTTGTATGTACATGGCGATGTCAGAGCATTTCAAGAGGGTGAGCTGACTTCCTACTCTCGGTTGACCTGGGTATTCTGGGCATTTGGCTGAAAGTATTAATTTGTATTGATGTCGACAATTCACTTTATTCTCAGTGATTGGTCTCTTATTTTTACTACTGGCGAAGTGAATAGCAGTGTTCATAAATCGTAATATTATAAGTGGTCATTTGTTCGAAGTATTTCTATCAACAATACAAATTAAATATAATAATGTTCATGGTTTTATTGTCCACTATTCTGAAAATTTCGGTTCTCATGGATTATCTATGACGTGCCGCACTATGTCCCTAAACAACACGAATTCGAATCCTCAAGTTATCACAAATTATTTTTATTTATTATATTTGAACACATAAATATTGGTACAACAGAGAACCAAATATATATGCGCCACACAAAACAATCAGAATTCGATGATAAAATGAAAAGGAGGTAAGGGGCGTAAAAAAATGAACAATAACGAACAGATTAGTGTAAGGTAGTGTAACAGTAATAAAAATAATAATGATAGTAATAATGGGGGAAACGGAAAGGTACAATCAGAAGGAATCTTTCAGTTCAGGAAGATACAACCACTGTTTATAAAGAAAGTAAAAGGTTACAGCAGGATCGCCACTGGCTCCTATTCTGAACCATATCTGATAACGTCTCCAGCCGTTGTGTTGCACCATCTCTCGGACCCCAGCTAGGGAGTCGTGAAGGGCCAACAGAAGCCAGCCATTTGCAGCTTTCTTTCATACCACGACACCATGTCATACACTGACCACCTCTCCGCTTTTTCCAATCAGTCCCAGCGTCGGCAAATAATGCACGACGTGGAATTCTCTGCGACGACATTCGTTCTAACATTTGGCAGAGGGTGAGAATATGGTCAATACATCTTCGACCGGAACGAAAACCAGCCTGCTCCTCGCGAGTCAATCTTTCTGGGGTTTTGAACAACCTACGAAGTATGACGGAAGCCAATAGCTTGGACGCAACCGGAAGTAGACTTATCCCCCGATAGTTGTTACAGGTACGATATGAACCCTTTTTAAAGATAGGGACAGCTATCGACTCATTCCATGACGTTGGTACACTCTCTAGTTGCCAAACAACGTCGTCAATTCCTTAGTCAGAAAGTCACCACCATCTTTAAAAAGAGCCGGAGGTAAGTCATCTGGGCTCGGTGATTTGTAGTGCTTCAAGAGTTGTTCCTTGCGGTAGCATACAATTTTCAACCAGGCAGTGACTCGAGAACGTTTAGATAGAACTGAATTTATACCATAGCGAGCTGCTGTATAAGTCGAAAAATAAGGATATATAAAATGAGAATAAAAGAGAGTGAATAAATGACGTAAAAAATAATAATAAAAATAATAGTAACAATAATAATAATAATAATAATAATAATAATAATAATAATAATAATAATATGAATCGCTTGATCGCTAATCGAAGCAAGACAAGTATTTTCCATAAATATCGACATTTCATCATATTTGTGTGTGCGCTGTGATACTGCCCGGGTGCCCAGACCGAAGCAGGTGGTTTGCTTAGGGGGCCACACCGCGAGCCTTTAACCTAAACGTCCGAGCCACAAGGCAGTGGAGCATCGTGAGGAGATGTTGTCCCGTGGTAGCCAGTGGCCAACGACTGGTTCATACGCCATTTTTCTCCGCAGGATACTGGAACCCATGTGCACCATTGGTTTGTGGTCTGATTAAAGCGACGGGCATTAGCTTTTCTTCCTCTCATTTTCGTAAACAACACCCCCGCCACGAGAAGGTAATGAGTAGGACTTCCCTGGCAGAGGCTGTATACTTGTGGCCGTGTGAGAGCATTTCGAGAGGAAGGGCGGACCCACCTCACTCTCGGCCAAACCAGGGCATTTGGGGGCATCATGATAACGAATCGGATAATGTCAATGGCGTTTAAAGCGAACGGTACTGGGTTCGAGTCCTAGAGTGAGCACCAACTCTGGGATGCAGGTACATTCAACTGACGAGTCTCAAATAGGACAAAATGTGCGTACTGGATTCCACTTATCATGAATTAAATGATGAAGGTATGAACTTTAGTCACAAGCATCAAGGAACATAAGACCTGAGTTTACGGCTTTCAATCAACTATACCTAAAAGCAGCTTGCATTAAATATAACAAATAAATGTGGTACTAGGTAATCATCGTAATACACTTTTATTAAAATTTGTTGTCACTCGAATAGTAATTTGTACATATATAGTTTATTCCAGGTGTTTAGTTCATACTTTATTGGTCTTTATTACTATTTACTCTTTTTTCAAGACGAACTTCTGAGTCAATCAGTCAGGTGAACTCTGTGGCCACTTCAGAACCTGTTATTGTAAGTTACTGTAACAAATATTACGAAACTTTTTATATTCATCACTTCGTTCTACCACCTATATTGTAGTTTTGATCGAAAAAAATAACAAGTTAATGTTAGCATAAAAATGTTGTACTTTAACATTTACCGGCTCATTAAATTGTTTAAAAAGTATGAAATGATTTTTGTATATGCAGTGTTTGGCTATTGTTATGCAAGTTTTTACTAATTATAACTTTATGGAGTTAACTTGTGTATTCATCGGTGAAGCGTTGATGTGGGTTTAAATTTTCCCTCACTGATTATTTTTTGTAACAGTTGTAAAATACCCATGGTTTTCACGAATCTACGTATATTTTCAGCATCATTCGTTAGAATTATTTGATCAATTCATTTATTTCTTCAATTTCGAAGAGATACAATTTAAGCACTGTTTTTAGTGGGAAACGAAGGGAAACAAAATTAAACTCTAACGTCATGATCTTACTTTACAAGTTCAATCTAAAATCTTGGCGTTAGGGATATGTTTAGTTCAAGCTGTACAGGCGAGTATAGGCTTTCAGCGTACGCTCCTCAAAGTTGCTGTAATAAGTTTTTATACCTCAAAACCGATTACAATTGTTTCGAAGTCATTCACTATTTATCTCTTGTTTAATCTTGAGCATAGTTTCATTTTAGGGTTTTCATCATTCACTCTAATTTTTTGTTCTTAAACCATATGCTTATATTCATTTGCTTACTTTCATTGATCTGATTATTACAACTCATTTGCCTTTAATATTTCTAATCTATTCTCGCTTTGAGCGCATTCATTTGTGAACAAGAATCAATACACATTTGTACCAGATCCTAACAATTTAGTGTAATGCAACTCACTCACCAATTAGGTTTGTCTGATCGTTATTGAACTACAGTTTTTGTGTGTGCTAATTATACTGTTCAGAACTAAAGTAGATAAGTCGGGTTTCAAATGCATTTGTTGATCATTTTGTAATTATTTGGACTTTTAGAAATACTATAATAAATTCTTCTCAAGCCTCAAACCATTGTTATTTAGTCATTCTATGAACTATTTTTCTGGTAATATTATTATTTTCTAACTGATTTGCGTGTTGTCATCGCGTGTTTTTTATAAAATATCGGTGTTTGTTAATTTTAGATTGAGAAAAAAAAGCATTCACTACCTACTGTGGAAGAAGTCAAAGATATGATAGAGAAACGTGATCATGTGCCGGTGATGAACGTAGACTTCTGTAAGTTTCTCAGATGTTTAGCTTCTTTTTCTGCTTTCAAGTATTATTGTTAGTCATGTCTTTTATTGCTGAAACTGTGCTGTTTTGTACTAGACTGACTAGATTGATTATTCTCAATAGAGTTGTCCACCATAATCTTTTGTTAATACTGGCTTAGTTTAGGTTATTTATTTTATTTATTTATTTGAACACATAAATATTGGTACAAGAGAGCGCCAATATATATGCGCTCCGATCAACATTCAATCGAACTCTATAACTAGTTTAGGTTAATTATATATCCATCGTATTTGCTTTTTAAGATTATCCCCAACATTAAGAGAATACCTTATTTTTTAACATTGTCTTCTCACTCCATGTAAAGTTTTCAGAGGGACTAATTTTTTAAATGATCACATTGGTTAAGTTAAGAATAGGCTTTTTACGTAGGAGGCTCTTAAAGCACAGAATTTTGTAATAGTTTGATAAAACTAGTTTCAAGAAATATTATGCCCGATCTCTTTCGTTACTCTCTCTAATTTCTCCTATTACTGTCACTACCTCTACTATTCTATTCAGGGATTTGGCCTGACAACTTCATCTGTATGCTAATGGGGTATGGTAAATTGAACCGATGTACATACGTACAGGTTCTGTGTTGTGGCTGACTGACTGATTATGAGTATTTGCAACAAGATTTAACACCGATGTTGGTTAGTATCACTTTGTATGTATGGTATGGAAAAGGTTACTTGTTATGGTTCAGGCGACTGCCATAGTAAGTGATGATCTTGAGTACTCAGTATCAATCTCTGTTTCCCTTCCAGCATTAATCTATGTTTCATTCTATATCATTCATTTTCTATACTCACTTATTTTTTATTCTTCTACTCTAGATTTCTATCACTGTTGAAATTATTTGTGTTTGTCACTTTTTTAACGGTTTCTTGATTTCTCACCGCTGTAATTATACGAACTTTGGCAGTTTGACTTAACACATACTAAGTGGTTAGTTTCTAATCGTTTCTGTTATGAATCTATCACTCGTCGCCATCGACAAGTTTACCGAACATGATCTTTTCCTGTTTATCGATTTTGGAGGATCTCGATTGCTTTTAATGTGTAATCTTTTTACCATCAGGCAATATACTACGATTATTGTTGTTCAGATTTATCGAACACTAAATCGAGCCTGTATCATAGCTATACACTCCCTGTCTTCCCTTAAACTAAGAGATTAAAATCGCTTCATATCTTTCTTTCTACGAACCAATTCTTTCTTCTTGTAATATATATCTCTATATGCAATCTTTCTCTTATATATTACCACCTTTTACCTAACCACTGTTATGAATCTGGTGTTCATCTTGTTGTGCTGATGCGGTATGGCAACCTGGACCGATGCATATATGTGCCTGGTCCTACGTTGTAGCTGACTGACTGACATACACACTCTGTGGAGTGGTGGTTTAGTAGTTAAGACTCAAGTGTCAACCACAAAGTCCTAGTTTTTAAACCTCTACGTACTTCAATTCGGGCAACCGGGTAGCATCATCAACCCTCGAACTTAATGTAACTGTTCAAGCAGCAGTTCAAATCGTGTTTTACATAAACCTTGATTTGGGTAGTATGATAATACCATAATCCACTGTGAAGTGGTAATTTCCAACTAACAGTGGAATAAATGTAACTATCTTGAATAGCACAACTCAATTTTTTCCTACAACTTATTGTTTTATTTCATTTATTTTTGCGGTTTCATTTATTCAGATGAACTACCTAACGTTGTGAGGGATGTAGAAAGTAGAGTGGAGAGTGCCAAAACTAAATTGAAAGAATTTGAACATGTTATTGAGAAATGTCGCGATGCACTGCTTATTGCTGTACAAGATAATAATGTAAAAAACTTTTTATCTATAACTTATACTCTTATGAGTTAAATATTTCATTGATATTTTCATTTTTCTTCCCCCATATAAATACATAGTAAATACAATAGTCTTGTAGAATTAAATAGTTTGACTGAATCATGATTGTTTGTTAGCATTGTAAGTCTTTGCACGAAGCAAATTTGGCTTGTAATTTGAAGGGGCCACATATTTTGACCATAGTATAATAATAATACTGCCATTTCTTCTACTATTAGTAATGATGTTATTTTCAGTAATGAAGTGCATATTCATTTACTTGAAACATAAATATTTTACATACAGCTATCTGGCTTCTCCCACTGAAGTAGATCAATTGGAGTTTAAACCAATCACTCAGTAGTTGAAAGTCAATTGTACTAATCAAAAAACGTAATAAAACTCAGTATCCGAATGATGTACATGAAGTGGCTACTCGTTCTTATTGTACTCATCTACTGAATTTCAAATTAGAATATCGTCCCACCTACGTAAATTCAAGTCACTAAGTAGTATCACTAGCTTTCACGAAAAGAGAGGTATGGCTCAATACTGAGTATATAATCCTGCATTTAGTTACTAGCTTTGATGTGTTAGAGCCTTATATAACATTCAGCAATTAAGAACTCGTCATTAATATGTAGTAATGTAATTTGCTACCGAAATTCCAAGTTAAAACTTGTTACAACACCCAGCCTACTACCTGGAAAAGAAATTGCATATCGATTGGGGAGTTGATCGTCCGCATTGAATTCAATAAAAACTACAAGAATACTGCGAAATTCCTAACGCATCTTCCATAACACCACCTGGTATTACTTTATCCTTTAGAGTAATTCGATTAGCTGATAATAAGGGTACATTATATGGGTATTCCAATGTCTAACACCAATTAAAAGCTTAAAATAGCTTCAATAATAAGATTACTTCATCGGTTGTACGAAATATATGATACGAGTTTTTCATAAACAGATGATTCAATTACAGATAGTTAACTCTTATAGTAGAACAAGCTCTTGTCACATGAATTTTTAAAATGTATGGAGTTATTATGAAAAGCAACTGTAAGTAGTCCAAAACACCGGTATCTTTGATCACATTCTTAAGTTAAATGAGATCATCAATGCTATTCCGTTTTCTTTTTTGAGTCTCATCAGGAAATATCGTTTCGCTCTGCAAATAACTGAAAAGTATTAATTGTTCATGTGCACTTTTTCAGTGTTCAAATTACTCTCGATTCCATCAAGACTGTTATTGTTATTAATTTCACATTTTCTATTGTCTGTTTTACTGTTTGCTCTATAATTCTATATTTCCACTATAAAAGCAACAATCAAACCATCCTTATTTGATTTTAGAACCTTTTCCTATTTTATTTTAGTTAATTTCGAAAGAGAAAAACTGGGATTTTGTTGGAAAACTAGAACTGAAAAAAGACATGTTGGAAGAACAAGTGGAAAAAATCGTCCAAGAAGCTTCGTAAGTGTTATGTATTTTGAATGTGGGGGACTATCATTTAAATATAAATTCACATGATGTGGATAAATGAATAAAATGTGAATTTTATTGTTTTCATCACGAACTGACCTTAGTTAGACAACCATCGAAAGCACTGGACAGTTGTTGCATCCTAGTATGGGATTTTTCAGCAGTGCACAAATACAACTCTCCCAGGGACCGAACTCAGAACCATAATGTCTTGCTGTGAACATTTAACCTTTAGACCTGTTAGGATGTGCAGAAAAATATACCAATAGTTATCATGTTAAGTCTAATGTTGACCTTGGACGCTAAATGGACATTTCCTATTGGTCGATATCTGTTCACTTGTTAAATATTGTACGAAATGTTGTTTCCTATTTTTATGGTACGATGTAGTATGTTTGGTTAGTATATAAATAGAGCATGTCTGAAATACAATGATTCATATCTCAGAGGCTGTGACTTTCGTTCTGAACTCAACTGGCTGGGATAGACAGGGAAGCAGGGCCAATCAGGGCACTAGGTCGTTCGTACGTGTTGTTTACGTGTTGCAGAGGCGGTCGATATAAACGCTGCTTATCATAACCTGCAGTCACTCACCCTTTACAACAGGACCATTGAGTCGATATCTAATTGTTTACATTTATAACTTCAGTTAATTCTTCCAATACTATCAGTAGGAGACGTCTTCACATTTAACATGATCAAACTCCATTGACCGTGAGGTCATGGGTTCGTACTCCCGAGGAGTTTTATATTAGGACGAAACAGCTGCCTAGTACTTCCTGGCTTCTAATGATTGTTTAACTAAGGTCAGTACGTAATGCAAACTACGAAACTCAACGATTCCCACTAACCCTTTGAATCGATGAAAATTTAAATTTTAAGAGGATCATCAGGATTTCATTTATCATTCAATGAATAATTCATTAAACAAAATGATAACATTAAGCTATATATATAACAGAGGGAAAGCTGATAAGGTCTAAGTTGCGAAATTATTAAAACAATTTAGTGAACCGGGGGATCTTGTCGTAAATCTTTCATTGTCATACTCGATAATTTGAGCCTGCATAGTTGCTGTGTTTGAATAGATTACGATATCACCTAAAATCGGCAAACGGAACGAAGGATCAGCAACCCAACGACAAGTTAAACTATTCTAATGTGTCCCAGCCCTGCTAATTAGAGAGAGAAGCCCAGATTCAGAAGAGGTAGAAGTATGTTCTATAAGCAGTCAGAATCACGAACAAATCAAGTATACAACTCTAGCGTGTACATACAGTATAAAGGTCCTTGGGAAACGTCACAAAATAACGTATTAAAAGAGGTAATCAACCAATGACGTTTAAGGTCTTTCCAAGTAGGAAATACAATTTGAAGGTAAAAATGAACTCGCGAATTCAAATTTCCAAAATAAAATTACAACGAATTCTGTAACATTTTCTTTATGAGAGGAATAGGATATTTGTGTCAAGATTTGTCCTTTCATATTCTTCTTTCTCTGTTACCGTCTTTACAACATCAGTCAGGAATTTCCGCACATTGATGTTCTAGTCGATAATCACTTTCCTCTTAATGCACATTTGTTATTATGGAGGGTTAGTTCGGTAGTCAACTCATTTGATCGTCAACCATTAGGTCACATGTTTTAGTCCCTCTCCAGCCACGTTGACCTTGTGAAAATCGGGTACGTTCACTGACCAAGTACATAATTTTATTCCTGCTTATTATTGAGTGGGTCGTAACGGTGTATGCTACTTCCTCTTGCTTCCCGTACCTCTAGAAGACAACTGAGAACAACTTTTTATTCAGTATTCAATTTTTATGTTTAAAATAACTTACCATCTGGTTACATACTTTTTAGGAATATTTATGCTATACCTTGATCAATTTACTAAAAAATGCTCTATGATATCACTTTACAATATGAATATCTATGAAATATAACTTCTATATTTTCTGATTATTTTATGGATATTTTCGCTTGTTAATATTTAAACAAAAGTAAATTAAGCTACAATTTTCTTCGGAATCCTTAGTTTGTTTTAATGTTTTCTGGGGTTTGTGGTAGTTGAATTCGGTTTTTTATTGAGGTATTTCAGTTTTGTGTTGTTAGTAGATTTCTAAATCGAGAAAATATATCCCATGTTTTTCATTTTAGCTAGTAGCTCGGCTGTTTAGATCATTGATCTTCAAGTACATCGCTACGGGTTTCTGAAGGTTACTTCTATTTTCCTTTGAATATTAGCATTATAAAAGCTACCAGTCAGTCAATCATGTGCAACTTAGGACCTAGCACTTATGTGCATCGGTTCAGGTCACCACACCATTCAACACAGCGAGATCCCTTAGTGGTAGAAGTAGTAACATTATCAATTGTAGTACACAGATTAGGTATAAACTCCGTAATTCAAGGAGAAGAAATGAATTCGTGAAATAAAAGAAAAAGTATTGGATCGTTTTAGAACTCAGGACCTAAGCGAAACTGAAGAGTGAATTTACCAGCCTTACTGTAAACGATTCTGGCCCATATCACTCAAAGTCTCAAACCATTGGTTACGATAATCGCGCAAACCCCGACTAGGTAGTCTGCATCTATCAACATACTCAAGTCGACACTCGACTTCATGGATCGATGACACGTTTTAGTTTGATCGCCTTTATGCTATGGATTCAACTTTTAATCTCTGATGGGTTTATACCTAAATTTTGTTTCTTGTATTGTGATGTTTTGAATAATTATGTTTATTTATTTTCCATCTTTAATAATTAGACAACAACTTGACGAACTTCATCATATCATTGAGCAACATAAGAATTCGGAACAAGCAATCGACAGTAATATTATCCCTGATTCTATTGAATCTTATGGAAAATTACAATATGACTTAACTGGATCAATCAATAAGGTAGGCATGCACTTCACGATTTTTTTTGTGATTCTAAACTTCAGAATACGTTACTTTGTAGATTTTATTCTGTGAATCTCCCCCAAGTTTATGGGACAGAGAAAAGGTTGATAAATAACGACGACGTTAGTGGTCTAGGTGTTTGACTTTCAGGGAGTATGTCCAAGATTCTAGTTCTTCACCTACTTTGGTTTGGATAACCGTTTAGTTAGTACCAGTCATATTCAACTACACATATTTGTACTCGGTAAATGAGTTACACCATTTGATGAGTAACAGTTCATTATCTTGTGCTACTTAAAACTTTTTCCCTGTATTACTCCTAAACGAGTGGATTTCTGTTGAACAATGTTTGATCCATGTTAAAATCATAGGTACATACTTTTGAGAAGTTCGATACTAAGACAAAACGGTTGTTGAGTGCTCTTTTTTCTCTTGAGTTCATCAGTTAATATCAGTCCATGACGAAAACTAACTTTGAAATATCCAGATTTTTTACTGGTTTATGAAACATTAAGCTGAGTGAACTAGTCATGACATAAAAAAGCTGTTTGATTTGTTAATAAGAACTTCTGAATACATAGTGAGCTCGTATACTGTATATGGCTTCACATGTTAGCACATAAAATATTGAATTCCTAATATTCCCGGGATAAATACGTGTTATATTTAATTGGTCTTGTGAAACATATAGTCGATTGCTTTGTATTCCAATCAGTATTAACCGCTTTTAACGATTTTCCTAACATGCTCAAGCTACTATAATATAAATATGATCAAAACCAATCCAGCGTATTCATAGGATGTAACCAGTCGTTTAGTTTTTTTTTAAGAAGCTGTCTTAAAATGCGACTTCCTGTGAGATTACCACCGTGCCAAATCTTGCAACATGAATAGTATTTTAATTAAGCAATAAATTCAAATTTTTATTTTGACTACATAATTATGAGTAGAGATGAATGGTGGTTAGCAGTGGGATCCAGGACGCGCGTTTTGTCCACCTTAGAACTCGATAGCTCATAATACTTGTGACTTGAGGCAATATCGAGGCAATCCCCACAAGATGCACGTATGCCAATAAGAGGTTGATCAATTTCAGTACTAAATGTTAATGAGAAGATACAAACAACCAATACAAGATGGATTTATAATGTTTACCGTTTGTTAACCGTTTCATTTACCAAGATATTTCTAGATAATCATACTACAAATTGAAAATAAATTGACAATTTTCACGGACCAAATTAAATTAATACATTATAGTTGGTCTCTAAATATTACTTTGCTTTCTGGTTAGTTTCTTCATGTTTTGAATCCCCCCCCTGGAATTGAAGTGCTTTTATGATTTTCTCAATGATTTCATTGGTTTTTAGGTAGTAAAACTTCAGAACGATATTAATATGCTTAAACGTTATCGTGATTTAGCTTCTTCATCGCATACGAACTTACAAAATGATTTAGAAGCTTTGTCGAAACATATTGAAGGGAAAAGGCAGGGCAAAGGTGAATAATTGTAATTGCTATTATAACATTGTTCTATTTTTTATATTCTTATTTGGATTGTTAATCCACCCACATTGAAAATATACTTGATAAAATTGAATTACAATTTTATTGTGTACGTTTAATAAGATTTGTGCTTAAAACTAATCCGTACTGTAAATTCTTTCTCGATCATGCTATCCTGAGATCATTTTCAGAATATGTTATCGCTTAGTATTCTTGGACACTACTTCATTCGATATATCCCCAAATTTAGAACAGGAATGTGATTATACTCCAAATAAACAAGGAATCGCAATGAGAAAAACGTCAGTATAAATTCACTTGGTGTTGTTTGCTTGTATCTTCCAATTGTTGTTTAGGACTGTAGTTGATCAGTCTCTTGTTGGCATATAAACATCCTGTGCGAATCGCCTTGATAGTGTCTTATGTCGCAAGCTTTATGAACTAAGATGGATGGTGGCTAGCAGTGGAATCCAGGACGCACGTTTCGTTCTATTTGGGACTCGTCAGCTAGATGTACCTGCACCCCACAGTTGATGTTCACTCCACGACTCGAACCCTGAAACTTACCAGTTGTTTATCATGGAGTATTTATGTTTAAACCTTTAATCTTTATTGGGGGAACATTTATTGAATTAGTCAAAAGAATTTTGAGTGATCACCAATAGCAGATTATGCTATTGTACTTGGTTGAATGTAGTTTATAGTGAAGAATTTTACTGCTCATTTCCATCTTGTAACTTTCTAATAAGAACCCTGATCATGTCATATAATTTAAATACTCATGTCGAATTTCATAATGAAGTACTCTTTTCATTTAATATGATTAGGGTTTGGAATCGATTAAATATTACTACATGCAATAACTATATATACGTATTAATAGTGATCTGTTGACTTTTGTATGTATATACATCCAAGGATTTCCTCTCACTCATCTTTAACAGATTAGACGATTAAGCAACCTTAGTGTTATGTCTTATGGCTTGTCAATCCCCACGTGATAAGATCACCAATCAGAACACGACTTATACAATTTCAGTACCGTGCCAAACCGATGACGTGTTGACTAGGTACGAGCAGTCTAGAATCCTTATTGGTCTTTCTCGTCTAGCTCTGCCTATTAAGTTCAGAAAGAAATGTCAGCTTCCACTATATGAATCATATATCTCAGACATACTTGGTTTATGTACAAGTAAACTGGACCATATCGTACCATAAAGTAAAAAATAACAATTATACGGGATCAAGTCAAAAAGTTACTGTGGTTGTGAGAGATTCTAACTAATAAATTGGGATAACTTAAGACTAGTAAATCGTATGATAGTAGTCGATAGGTTAAATTAAAGCTTATGGTAAAAGTTATATGTATATATATAATCTAGTAACACTTAACAGTTATACGATAGGAATATATTTATCATAACAGTCTATAGATAAGTCCCGGAATTTATTTATGATTTAATCTTCTTCGGATGTAACAAATGGAGCCCATGTTTTTCACTGAGTAGTAGTAATTAATGTTATGTTGTTTATTCCTCAGTATTGATTGGATTTTGTCGATAAAGTTAGATTGTATCAACTAGAGTAAATAGCTTGGAATTTCGTTCAGTATTAGTTGATTGAAGGCACTCGGTAGGAAGCTGTAGACCTAGGTTTTCATGTTAACATTTGTCAGCATGATTTATATACAATAATAAAGGCCTTCCGGAATGCTAATACATTTCGTTGATTTGTGTTAGTTGGCATGAAATGAAATTTCATTGTTTCCTTGTAATATTCTTCATTTGTTCAATGATTCCTGCTTGAAAATAGTCACTGATTATTGTATTTTATTTGTGTTGTTATACTGATTTTATTGGTTATTTTAGGCACTTCCAAAACAATGAATGTGGACGAGTTGAATGATTTGATTTCAGTGGCACATGCTCGTATCTCTTCCTTACAAGATAAATTAGATCATTTAGAACATAGTGAAAGAGAACGAATGAAATCAGCTTTAGAAGCACAACGTCAAGCAGATGATAGTCTTCGAGAAGAATATATCAAACAAGAATTAAATCGAGAACGCACGAGACATGAAATTGAAAGACATAAATGGGTGTGTGACTATTTAGTTTCCTATTTACCTAATTATTATATTCTTTTTTCAACAACACTTCTGGTTGCATAAGAAACCTTTGGGTAGGTGAAATAATTTAACTTCAATTCAAAGATCATAACATTGTCGCTTGTATTTACTGAATGATAGACCGATGGAACTGCGACATTGATTGATAACGATTTTAATTTTCGAGTTATTATCACTTATCATTAGATTAAAGATCTGCTTAACTAATAAGTATCAAACAGTATAACATATAGATAAAGGGCTTCTTGTGTGTTGCTTTATTCTTCTAGAACTTAATGGTCTACGTACTCAGGTGATAATCATCAGGTCACAAATTCGAATCTCAACTCAATTTTAGATAGTCCTGTTCTTACACGGCTTTATACTTAGTTGCTGAGTTGAAAACTTTATTAAAATTAAAACTTAACGTTGTCGAAATATAGATATTTTAGTAATTTAGATACGAATCACTAACTGAATGCTCAGGAGCGTTGTATGAATTAGCTAGATTATCCTAACACAGGTAAACTGAGGTAGATTTTTAATTTCACTATTAATTGTTTTAAACACCTCATGGCTATATTTGTGTTCATGTGATAGTATATATAAGATTATAATATGTCAAGAAACTGCAGAGGATTTTTGTACGCACTCAAAATTCCATCGATCCGACCTTATTTATTCGTATAATGAAATACTATTTGTTAAATAACTGAATTCCATCGAGTTTCTATCTCTGTTTGATCAATCAATCAGTCAAAAGCAACGTCATATCCGGTGCGTATGTCTATTGACCTATGTTTCCACATTACATTCACATAGATTGATGGATAACAAAGTAACGATGTTAGCAGTAGTAACAGTTGTAGTCGTAGTAAATAGTACTAGTAGTAGTAGTATCGGTAATAGTAGGAACAATTACGGATTGTGTATTGTAATTGAAGGCGGGAGAATTAATTCACAGACTAAAAGGCATAAAGTAATTTTAATGCACACTAACTATTGTTGATACATTTTTTCTTATGGCTTGGTCAGGATATTGTACACTGTTTTATGTCTTTTTTCAAAAGCCTGCTTATTTTATATGGTTTCATCACAAAAAGTATTTTGTTGCATGAATAATTATTATTCATCTGTACAATATTATTTAAATTAGTTACGGGAAGCACGTGATGCTAGAGAACATGAATTGAGATTAGCACTGGCGAGACATAGTGAACATCTTTCACATATGTTACAATTACAGAAAGAGAAAATGGAGCATCAGTTTGCACGTCAACTACGTGAAGAGCTGGCAAAAGAAAGAGTCGCTTTTGAAGCTGCACTTATCGGTTGGACTAAGCGTATGGAAGCCATAGAAGATGTTATAGACGGTTAGTTAACCGTTGATTTTTATTTCTGCAGTATTTATTTGACTCGTATTATTAGTTTTTTTATTTCATGCAGTAATAACCTACAAAGCCCTCTTAAGAAAAAAAGATATGTTCAGTATTTAATATGCATGTTATCTGTGGCTTGTTGCTCTATGCATTCGACTCTCAACCAGCGGGTCACAAGTTAAAACTTCGCTTCATGTTTGGCAATCAGATTTTAAACTTTATTTTCTGTTGCTTTACAATTCTGACTCCTTAATCCAGTAAACGGGATCGTGCGTGGATATCAACTTGTATGTTGTGTCGTTCCCATTATGTATCAGCACAGCTAAAAATTCAATACTTGGCACGTAGTTCATTCCTTACATCTTTCTCTTTTCTCTTCATCATGTGCTTTATTAGCAACTCATCACACATATTAATTTTCCTATTTCAGGAAGAGCGGATCTAGATCGGTTAGCTAAAGAAGCACAATCATTATGGCTTTCATGTGAAGCTTTAGCCTGTCGATTGCATTCAGTTAGCCCGTCAACGAAATCTCACCATGAAACGAAAAGCGATTCGGTCCTACTGAGTCAAACTGGATCTTTAAAAGATTTTGTCAATTCCATTCGTGAATGCGCTGCTTCCGGAAATTACCCTTTTGTCAATATAATTCTAGACAGTCTATCTTCCGATATAGTGGAAAATGGAGTTTGGACAGAAAATGGATTGAAGAAGAGGTTTGAAAAGGTGAATTTCTATCTTTATTCTACAGTTTTTTAAATAATTCAAATGGACTTTTCGTGTTTGATTCCTTGAATTTGGTTATCACTTAAGACTGAATAGATATGCATATGACTTAAGTGATGCTCATTAACTTGTATTTTAATAATTGAAACATCATTTCCATCATACCGCCTTTTGAATCCACTATTCCCCAAAATACTGTTGATGCGAACCCAAAACGTTTTTTTAGTAAATATTACATAACGTTTTACAATCGTCTGTCATGTGTGCAGACCGAACCATGTGTTACCATTGCCTAATAACCAGTTTTGACACATTGAAGGACCGGCTTCAAGACAAATATGCCACTTCAAGATTATGTCATTACTTTTTGTCATATCTTATGACATCTATAAATATTATGGCTATAGAGGGATTTAACAATTAAGTTTTTGTAATTCAGCAGCCAAGTACCAATTTGCGTGTTTAGTCTTTTACTGTGTTTTACATATATATGTGTGAATTAGTGCTGTTACCTAGGTGCCTAGATCGATTTTGTTTTAGCGGGGTTCGAATTTGCGGTTTCATGGTTGAATATTGTGTTTAAGCCCCTACGCCACTGCTTGTACATTAAAGTAAATTGTTTGTAACAATGGTTTCATTATCAATAAGTAATTGCGAGTGAATTTTAAATTATCTCTCATTGTTCTACAGAGCTGGTTTCCGTGACTACTTATCTCCTTGAACGTTTTTAGGAAAATATCATTGTATATCTTAAACTGACCATTGTAAAGCAACATTCATGTACTTATAACATAGCTCACTTAAAAAAAAACAACTTTTCCAAAATGTCGCATTCATTTGTTTTTGCGTGTTCGGATTAAACGGTATCAAAGCAACTTTATTGAGAAATCGACTTAGTCATTTGCTTTATGGAAATGTTATTATATATTTTGAATGTTAATTACAGTCTTCATTGTAGAGTTATATGGTACCTTGTGCATACTAATAATATATATTGTACAGGGTTGAATGTGTTTCATCTCCATCTGTCACGTCTATTTGAAAATCAAAAACCACTTACTATTGTTTGTTTTTAAATCTTTATCAAAGCGATTGCTAAAAATCTCGACTTGCCATATTCCATATGTGTTATGTCGGACACTGTTATGTCTACTGAATGCTTAACTAACTGGCTTGTACTGTGTACTGAGGTCCTGAATTTGGAGACGCATAGTGAGAAAACGAAGACTGGTGATAAGGATTTATTTGACCTGGGAAATAAATCGAAATGGTGCATGAAGAAACTCATTTACATATTGATTTTACTCGAATCTTATGATTGGTTAATAATTACTAAACAGAGGAAATACACAGAAATATTACAATCACTCAGACTACATACCATACTGAAACGAATTTCTTACCGAATTAATTCAAAAAATATAATATTGAATAAATCAGTATTATACTGAACAAAATATCACATTGAAATCAAAACAAATATTACTTTGTATAGTCAGAATGTTAAGTCAAAAATAAGAGTAATGTTGAATGAAAAGCACAGTGAGTTAAGAACGTAATTTTAGCAGTTAATAGATTGGAGTAAGATTTTGTGAATAATCAGTTTTCTAAATACTGAAAACTGAACTAACCACCGCCCATCTCGAGAAGGTGTGTTACTTGGATAAAAGCGAACTGGAATAAATTGACCAAATCAATACATGAGATCAGTCCTTGAAGTCATTGACTACTGATCTAAACCATCCTGAGAGATGCAGATTACCTAGTTGAAGTTCATGCAATGACGGCGATCTGAGATTGGAGATTGTATGATGTGGTTTAAAGTAGTTTACAGGTACATTCACTCTTTATCTTCTTGTTGATTCGCAATCCCATATTTTCCTCATATATATATCCTTCAACTGTATGTTCTCAATCCATATTTCAAAAATTCGGTTCTTCTCACTGTCACTGATACTACATTATTTCTATCTCTTTAGCAATTCATCTTGTTAATTTCATATCATCGCGCTAATGTGGTGTGGGAACTTGAACCAACGCAAATCTTTGCAAGGCTCTATGTCGATAATCAGTGACTGGCTGGCAAGTCTAACTGGGTCAATTATTTCTTTTATTAAATTGCTTTTTTGTCCGATTGGACATAGTCTTGACTTTTTAGATGCTTTGTTACTTTAGACCTTTTCAAGGCAACTGATATATTCTAATTTTATTATTCATAACTGAGCCTATCATGGACTAGTCACACACGTATATCATTAGATTTGTAGGCTATATTTCAAAGGCGAATTTCGTTTGTAAAATATTAAAAATTCGCGTTCATTCATTTCGCATTTGTAATGATTACATATTAGATTATTCGTAAAGATTTTACATTTGTTTTGTACCATTTGCTGTTTTTTGTTTTCTAAGGTATATAACGTCTGCAGAAATGTCGCATTAATTGATGAAACAAGTGGTTCACTATGGGAATATGCTTTATCATGGCTACAGTCTATATTAATCGTAGATGTGAAATATAAATGTTTGGAAGCGATTTCACGTATTAAACCAAATATTAGTAGTCCTTATGTTCAATACATTAAAGATTATGATACAACGAAACAAACGGACTCAAGACCAGATTCATTTCAGTTGTTATCTAGTGCCAAATTCGCTATGGCTAGCGACCACAATATCTTTTCAGGTGACGAAAATACATCTGGTGATGAAGCACTTGAAACAGCTGTACGATTGTTAGGTCAGTTGCGTGGTCAATCTCGTGTTGTTGCAAATGATTGGTTAGTTGATGCTCGACACTATTTAGAAGCTAAACAAACTGCTAGAACGTTATTAGCTTATGTTGCAGCTCGTGATATTTCTACTTTCCAAAAACGTCTATAATTATTTTCGGAAAGAACCATTTAAAAGGGCTATTTCATTATTTATCATTCTTATTGTCGTTCTTGAGTACTGTTTGAATCTTTTCATGAAGCGTCTTTTGTGAAATTAGTATTTAATTTTTGTATGAAAGGAAATTCTGATTTGTATTTAGCCTTATTTAAATGTACATGAATATAACTAGACAGAAATACAGTAGTACACTTTTCCTATCAAGATTTTCTTTGGTGTTGTTGTTGTTGAAAATCTTTCCACTATTTAGATTACACAATATCTTGTTGTCTAGCAAATTCCATTTAGTCGGGTGCTTGTAGTAATTCTATATTTGTATCTTTATGGTAGTAATAATATTTACGGGTAAATAAATAGCATATATCACCCACTACGCCAAATCTTAGGATATTAGCATTGAATATACTCTACGATTTATATGTTTGTAGTTAAATTCCATTAACTCTGGGACAACCAGTTTGTTTGGTTTTAATCAGACCTTTCATCGGCCCTCGGTGGCGTAGATCCGTTAAATCCAATCTATCTGTATGTCATTGTCATTGAGTTGTTGAAGCATGATATTTCAGCTTTAAATACTATCTATTTAAGTTCGAAAATTGTGACTGCTTATGCAATCAATATGCGTATTACTATCAGTGTCTTGTTTTTTTTGCAACAATATATTGACTGTATATGTTTGCAGTAGTTCAGTAAATACATACGGCGATACGTATTCATTCTTCAAATCAATTTCACATCCATACCTAACTCGGCAAGATGATGCAAAAGATCACTAAATTGTTGTTATAATAAGTATTTGGGACTCCTTAATAATCGAAGTGGGTTTGACAAAGGACAACTCAATAATTCCCAACGATTAGGTACTATAAATCAGGATGATTGTCGACAAGGTTACCCAGATAAAATGTATCTACAAAATATGATTCCACGTAGATCGGAGAATAATTAATCAAGTAGTTTATTTGAAGATGTATTTCACCAACTAGTGCATATAATTTTGCTGCTGGTTCATTGGCCAGATTGCTAACCATCCTAAGCATACTTCACCATCAAAACTAATAAGATTCTAAGTTTAAGACGGTGAACTATAATGCTTTTATCCACAGGTTTTGATACTGAATACGTGGTTATTGTACGCCATAGACTAGAATAAAATATTACATGTCTAGTTTTTCGCTTGAAAACAATGTAGTCTCACCTGTCGAATGATTGTTAGTGAACTCTGTCACACATTACTAGTAATTGATTTGAGCAACAGATGGCTCGGGGACTTCGTGAAAGTTATCTGCCCTGTATACTTCGAAATGAGAAAATAAAGATCTCTGGTAAGTCGAAATAAATTTTCCATTTCACTGGAGCTTAGAATTTTTCTGGTCGCCATGTTTATTAGCTAAATGTTCTTAACACTTCGGACAGTTCTTGGAGATTTCAAAGTATTTATTTGTTTTTGGGTTCCAAAAAGTGCTCAACTTATATAATCCTCGATGTAAATAGATGTCTTGATACTCAGAAATCAGTTTCCATATGCTGAGTTCGTAAAGTAGGAACGTTTTAGTTTATTTTTTATGTAATGAAAGAATATGTTCAATATCTTTGTGACGAGTTAGTGTTAACAAATTGTTTTCTTTGGATTCGTACCTCAGAATCAAGGTGTGTTCCAGGTCTTGTGTAGATTCTAATGTTAATGACCTGGTCGAATTGCTGCATTAGTCTTATTACTTTCGAATTATTTGGTTGTTGATATACCTTGAGTGTGTGTACATCCCCCAGACCAGTGGAATTACCAAGACCAGCAGTAATCACGTTTATGGGTTGAATTGTTGGTTGTTATATAAAATATTTAGAATCACAAGTTGTAGAGAAAGTGCAACGGTTAAGGGTAAATTAATTGACTAACCAGGCAAATAAATATATGAGCTAATAAAATATAACATATACAAGCGAACAATATTGTTTTCAATTAGTTCCTCATCAGGCGTTAACACGCGGTAGTATATGGATTTAACATTGTGGGATCAGTCGGCAGTTGTTTCTCTATGTAAGAAGGGCTTACTTTCTACAACTAACGGGGGATAAGTCTACTTCAGATTGTGTCCAAGCCATTGGCTTCCGTCATACTTCGTAGGTTGTTCAAAACCCCAGAAAGATTGACTCGCGAGGAGCAGGCTGGTTTTCGTTCCGGTCGAGGATGTATTGATCATATCTTCACCCTTCGCCAACTGCTAGAACACCGTCATACTTATCACAGGCCAACAATCGTAGTGTTTATTGACATCAGAGTTGCCTTCGATTCGTTGTACAGGAATGTTCTCTGGGATTGTCTATTGAAGAAGGATGTGCCTGGGAAGTTTATTAACATCTTAAAGGCCCTATATACAAACATCTCAGGTAGAGTGAGGGCATACAACCACCTTCCTCTATTGTTCTATTCAAGTAATGTGGTTAGACAGGGTTGCCCAATCTCATTATTTCCCTTCAATTTTGCCAATGATGACATTCTGGAAACAGCTCTGATGGATGTAAGTAGTAGCAGTGTGGATCTATTGCCTGGAGAAAAACTTCTTGACCTTGAGCATGCGGATGATATTATCTTACTGTGCGACAATGCCCAAGCCATGTAATCCGCACTTAATCAGTTGGCAATCGGTGTCTGTAGGTATGTTATGTGCTTTGCACCTTTGAAGTGCAAAGTACTTCTAAAAGACTGGCAGGATTCCAATCCTGTACTCACCCTGGATGGTGAGCAGATAGACGTAGTCGAGAAGTTCGTGTATCTGGGTAGCTGCATAAGTGCTGGTGGTGGCGTGAGTGACGAGATCAATTCATGTAAAGTGAAAGCCAGAGCGGCTTATGCCAATCTGGGCCACCTTTGGCGCCTTCGTGATGTTAGTCTGGCTGTAAAAGGTCGGATCTACAACGCGTCGGTGAGAGCAGTTTTGCTCTATGCTTGTGAAGCCTGGCCTTTCCGAGTCGGGGATGTTAGACGACTCTTTGTGTTCGATCATCGCTGTCTCCGAAGGATTGCTGACATCCAGTGACAACACCATGTTAGTAATGCAGAGGTTCGGCATCGTGTGTTTGGGCACAGAGATGATAATGCAATCGATGTGTAGCGTGGCGTGGAGTCGAGATTGACTATGTACACCGCTACCAAGAAGCTCGTTCCAAATGACTCCATAAAAACCCCGAGAAGCCAAATATCAGAAGACGGAAAATGGACCAAGTCAAGATTTATTCACTGGCGATCTCGTGGTATCGAAAGGATACCGAGATCGTGCCAGGATACAAGCTTGGTTACAGAAGGTAACCGAATTCGCGCGAAAGTACAATCGAAGTGTAAGAACAAGAATGGAAGCCCAATATAGCTGTCATTAGCACAGTCAAACAAAAGCACTTTAAAACAAACACTGGTACAACTGTTTATAATAATAATTGTTTTTATTAAATCAGTCGTGTTATCGTGACAAATGTAAGCCACTACAAGAGCCCCCCGCTAGAAAGGGTTTACACTTTCGATAAATAGCGGTTTAAATCGTGGGACTAATCGGCTGACGAGCGATTGTAAGACGAACGGATTGGCGAACAGGAAAGCGATCGTTGATCGTCGAGTTGCCAACGAAGGTCGTTTTCGGAGAACGGTACCAGGAGCGATGTGCTGTACTTGTTGCTTGAGTTGGCATGCTACACGAGTGGTTTGTATCCAGAATCTGAAGATGGCGTTCGTAGGGAATGCGGACCAGAAACGCTGCAGACGTAGGACGAAACCACGTTGAGCCAAAAAACCAAAAGCGACCGCAACGACCAAGTTCGAGACCAAACGTATGCCAAACATTCGAAACCAATATATCGACTGAGTGCGTTGACAAGAGCGTGGGTGGCCAGTCCAGCTTTCGCCAAAGTTGACTGAAGTCGACGGAACCAAACGGAGATGGTCGAAGGCGTGGGCTCAGGAAACAAAAAGAAAATCAAAAAAGAGAAGTGTAGCATGCGTGTAGTATAGGAATTGTCGGTTGACTGTGCGGCTAGTTGCGGAAGCGTACGGGCAACCGTACTCGGCGACCGGAACGTGAGACAGTAGTCTCGTTCGCGTCGCGTGAGCCTGCAATCTCATCCGAAGTCCAAGGTGGCGTGGTCTGCTGATCTGGACGTGAGACTGTTGTCTCGTCCGTAGACGGTGCAGATGACGCATGCTGTTGACTGGGACGTGAGAATGAGGTCTCAGGTGTATCTAGCGTGGGACCTGAAGATGGTTTGAGGATCCCGCTAGTAGGTTTGATAGGTCTAGCATTGAATCTCAGGTTATCAGATAGGGCACTGTCATCGACGTGTGCTGGTTTGAGACGATCAATGTTGACGATCTCGACGCGTCCATATCGATCAACCTTGAAGATCTTTTCGTGACGAGCGATCACGTGAAAAGAGCCTTCGTAAGGTTGTTGCCAAGGTTTGCGTACCGAATCTACTCGTAAGAAAACATGTGAACAGGCAGATAACTCTCGAGGGAGAGCGACCTGTCGATGTTGTATTCGAGTTGACACCGGAGACAGCGTTCGCATAAATGGACGTAGTCTGATTTACAGAAATCAGGTCTGCTCCGTGGTGTAAAGGATTCTCCGGGCAGACGCAATGTCGTGCCGTATACAAGTTCAGCGGCGGAACATTGGATATCTGCCTTTAAGCTCGTTCCGATCCCTAAAATAACGAGCGGTAAGGTTTCGTGCCAGTTGCTGTTTTCGTGTGCTCGTAGAGCACTTTTAAGTTGGCAGTGAAACCGTTCAACTTAACCATTTGGTGCTGGGTGGTAGACGGATATGCTTATGCGTATGCATTCCGTACCAAGCAGCCGGGTCAGCGAGGAGAATCGAATAAAGCGTGGGATTTACCGTCACGCGAATAAAAAGTGACAAGGATTCGGTACACATACGTGGGAGTCTATTATATTAATACTATTCTTATCGTTATCCGTCATGTCGAGTATATTATGTATTAAAAGATAATATGAAAATATACGACAGACGTGGATAGATAAATAACAGACTCACCAAATTGGCTTCTTTGGTAGATTTTACCAGAGGTTGCGGCGTGTTCCAAACTTTGGGATCACCAATTGTAGCGTGGCGTGGAGTCGAGATTGACTATGTACACCGCTACCAAGAAGCTCGTTCCAAATGACTCCATAAAAACCCCGAGAAGCCAAATATCAGAAGACGGAAAATGGACCAAGTCAAGATTTATTCACTGGCGATCTCGTGGTATCGAAAGGATACCGAGATCGTGCCAGGATACAAGCTTGGTTACAGAAGGTAACCGAATTCGCGCGAAAGTACAATCGAAGTGTAAGAACAAGAATGGAAGCCCAATATAGCTGTCATTAGCACAATCAAACAAAAGCACTTTAAAACAAACACTGGTACAACTGTTTATAATAATAATTGTTTTTATTAAATCAGTCGTGTTCTCGTGACAAATGTAAGCCACTACATATGTCATCATCTTGAAGCATCGACTCCGGTGGCTTGGACATGTTCTACGAATGTCTTCTCAGAGAATTCCACGTCGTGCATTATTTGCCGACGCTAGGACTGATTGAAAAAAGCAGAGAGGTGGTCAGTGTATGACATGGTGTCGTGGTATGAAAGAAAGCTGCAAAGGGCTTAGTTCTGTTGGCCGTTCACGACTCCCTATCTGTGGTCCGAGAGATGGTGCAACAAAATGGCTGGAGACGTTATCAGATATGATTCACAATAGGAGCCAGTGGTCATACTGCTCTATCTTAACTTCATAAAAATTGACGTAAGTTCTTTAACTGGATAAATTCATTCTGGTTGTATTTGAATTGTTTCACTCTCACACACTAACTTCTGTTCACTGTTCTTATTTTTATCATACGCATTTTATATTCTCTTTCTCCCTACTTTCCCATTATTATTAAATAGTGCATATGTATCGATGTTTATGTGCTCATATATATATCATTTTTATTCACAAAATGTGAATTTTTAATAAAAAAAACAAACGGACGTTCTGAGAGATGAGGTTGGATAGATGAAATTACTGTTACTAAGAAACTATGGTGGGTAAAACAGGATTTTTAGTGTTGTAGGACAAGTGATTGAAAAAAGATAGCCGTCAGGACATTCAGTCTTCAAGCACTCTCATGGGTAGGACGGCAGATCGAATATGTTTTTTGAGCCTCACTTGTACATGGCGTTTTTGATGTCATCCGGTAGTGGTTTCCATATAAAACTGGTTCATATTAAATAGGCGATGACAATTCATCTGTATGTTATCTTTTTGGTCTACGACTCATCGAGCATTATATCATGCGTTAGAATGGTGGGTTTCAGGGAGGTGTGGTACGGGCTTGTAGGGAGTCATGTTCTGGGAACAATTGAAATTCAAAAAATTGTAGAGAATTGTTTTACTGAAGGCTGTTTACACCACATGAGACACCCTGGCATTTGACATACAACCAAGTTTTGGGGATTAGAAATAATATATTCAACTTTCCGGTTGAAAATAGCACAATTCTTTATTCAGAATAAGAACTTACGAACATCAATAGTAATTTGCTTTAGCTTCTATTGGAAGATAATAATTAACCGATACAGATGAATAAAAAAATCTACAGGTATTGCCAACAGTAAGTAATATTGAGATCTTTGGTTGATATTTCTTTCAAATATACACCAGCTACGTTATACATAACGTACGACAGGGTGCTTGGATTAAAAAACTCCGAACAAAATTATAATAAATTGTAAACCATAGTTTCTGGTCTGAAGCATTTGATTACAACACAAACAAGCGAAATTTCAACACTGCAAATAAGTTGAAAACTGTGGTTTTGCTTTGGAGTCATTTAATCTAAACTTCATAACATGAAGTCATTTAGCACATGATTTAATAAGACCTAGTCATGCTGATATATTCAACTACTGAAATTCCAGAAGTAAAATATGTAACATAATTCCCAACCTAAAGAGACGTATTTTTAATCTGAGTAGGATTTTTTCATAAAAGTCACCGTTTTTGAACGTCACTCAAACTCATTAATTTCTTCAAATGATCATTTATGTAGGATCACGAATTGTAGTTCTATTTAAAATAATTTAATACTGGTTAATGACAGAATTCTTGGCGAGTAATTTTTTAACATTTGTTTGATGGCCATTTATTAATTTCATTGAAAAGCAAAGTGTACATTAAGTATAATTAAATAACAAGAATGCTTCGACGGCACTCATGATTATAAAAAGAAGTGGTTTTTTCGCCTTTATAAAACAGTTGTCATGGTTAAAATGTTTGACTGTTTCTCAAGACACTCAGGAAACTGCATTTTGTCAACTAAATAAGAACCATGTTATCTATGTTCTCAAAATCGATTACCAAGTTCCCAGGCAGGCCAGTTTCAGAATAGGCAGTTTCGATGTGTTATTTCTCTGAGAGTATCTGTGACGAAAATTTAACTGCATCTCAGTGTTAATGTTCACACTGGAGCTAAGCGAATTCCGTATTCATTCGGAACGTAACATGCTATTTCCAGCTTTATGGAACCAAAAATATGATCATAAGTTACTATAGATTGTTCGAATTATCCTTCGAAGTGGACTCCATGACCGATATTATGTGGGGCCTGACAGAGAATTCACGGAGATTATCATGATCAATTTCTTGACAAATACTATGCACTTGTGGTCATTGGTTCTTTTATGAAGTGACTTTAAGTTCTTTTTACGACGTCACGAAGTCCTGACCTCACAATCCAAAGGTGCTTAGTCGAGAGGGGGTTCTCAAGATGTTAGTGACTGATAAGGACTCCCATTTTACTGCGGATTCAGCCACTACATGGTTGAATGGTATACGGTGCATACATCTGTTCACTGTTCCCAGGCGCCCTTGTTTTAATGATAAAGCAGAAAATTTCGTTAGGACATTGAAAACCGCTATTAATTCCATTGCTGTCTCAATATTTGATGAACTGGAGAGGAGAGTAGACACATTTCCACTGCAATATAGAAATGCAGACACAATTGTTCGCGCTGCTAGGCATCAATCACCTTTCAGAATATCTAATAACAACATCTAAGTCCGCCTTAAGTGAGTATGAGTTTTTGTCTCATATTGTTTCTCATCAAATAGTATATGGTTTAATATGTCTACATCATCGGCGTAAAGTACCGTCGGAGCCTCGAATTTACTTGGAGATAATTTACACGCAGTTTAAGAAGGAAAAAAAAGATGTGACCTTACGAACTCCAATAAATACTGAATCCAAAGGAGGGCATCTCGATTTTTTTTTCTGTATGAAGCAATCCTTGATCCACTTTAGGAGAGGTACGAAAACTCCTGAACATTCTCGCTAAAATAGAAGTCTGCTTTTCAGCACCTTGTCAAATGCTTTACTATAGCTTATGTAGATAATATCCACTGATGTCTAATTATTCAGATCCTCTGTCTATTGCTCTCTTGCTATAAGGAACCTTTTTGTACAATGATTATCCTTTCCTGAAATCATATTGTTTGGTGTTTGACAAGTTTTTGGATTTCACGAATGTCATCGTGAACTATTTGTTTATTTAACAAAGTGTTATATTTCCGACACTGATGGGACTAACAGGTATGTAGTTTGATGATAGTTGTTTTGATTATCATTATTATTATCCTGTCCCATGTATTGGAGTGACAATTTCCAGACTGTTATTAACACACTCTAATCAGGTGACATTTTGAATATCGAAGTCAGTTGGCTAGCAATACATTGCGCAATTTGTCCCGGAATTCCAGAGTGTAGTTCACATAGCGGCGTTGATTTGTCCGTGTCCAAAGTGCTAAAGGTCATTGGTTCACCATCTTTATTGAAGTGCATTATGAGAAGCCGATTTCGCGACTGTATATTTGAGTCTTGTTTTTCGTCTTAAAGAGTCTTCTGAATGAAAACTGTCTCAAAATGATTTGCCATGGTTTCCGTTTTGTCCCGATCTTTCCCTATCATTTCACATCCACGCCTTCCCACAGTTATATTGAGAATAAAATGATAAGTTCTTGTTCCGGAATTTATGCACGAAAACAGTCCCTTCGATCGCTTTATCATAAACTGCGTCTACTGATTTTCATATTTTCACTGAGGTGCTCGGATTTCACTCACACATTTGTTTTGTACTGAGCTGTAGCGTTCCATCGTGTTTGCTGTACCGAGGCTTATGGAGACGTTCCAACATTTCTTTTTTTGTCTTAGTAGACATCAAAAATCACAGTTTGTTATGTCTTATTCGAGACTATCCAGGGTGTGCGAAGTTTCAGGCATCAGGTTTCTCTTCTCAACGGATGCTAAAGCTGCTTTTAAGACATGGCTTGTCTGAATACCTTAAGAATCCAGTTTTTGTTCTATTGTGTAAAACTTATGGATGTAACTCCTGATACTGTTTCTGGAAGCCACTTGCTTATTAAGGAATTAAAGTAACTTAGGTCGTGTTCAAAGCTAGCTCTGTTAAGTAAGATCACATGGGGAGCAATGAATTAATGTTTTTATTTGTTGAAAAAATGACTGAAATACAGAAATGTGTTCTGTAGAATGTTTTCAGGGCTCTACAAGTTATGAACACTGCTTACAAATGGCTTATACTTCTATTTGACTGCAGCTCAAAATTCAACGTAAGTAAGTATGAAGGAAGCTTCCATACCTTGGGAACAATTAAATCTAAAATATTTACCTGGCGAGATCACATACTCCTATCCTTATTGTATTGAGCGCGATGGAAGGTTTGACATTGTTCTTGAATTGATCACTTGTTTAGATATTGTTTATGATTTTCTCATTCTTCTTAAAAAAATTCAGCACCTAATTACAGACATGTACATTAAACTAGAAAGTTTGTTTTATGTATGTATTTTCAAGGTTGTTCCATCATAGCGCTCACATTGCGTGACCTCAAAATCAGCTGCTCGTTCGGTGTCTTCGCGGTCGTGTAGCCGTTGGTAGGTCAGTGCAGTTTCTTATGGTTTTTGTTTCTTCAAAAAGTATGTCAGCAGTTCATCACATACTTTACAAATGTGATATGTCTTAGTCATAAGGGCGAAATCAAATTGTTTGTTCCTCAGTAATTGTTAAGTAAATTTTGGTTCCGGTTGCAGCCACATTCTGTTTTTGCACCTCAAATTTTATGTGAACACCTTTTCTGCTTCAGTCCAACAACGTTTTAATATAGGTTACTAGAGTTAAAAGCATATTACGAATTTTACATTTATAAATGTTATGAGTGTTAAATTCAATCATTCGTCATTTATTTGAATACAAAAATTTTCACTTTAAACGTCTGACAACTTACTGAACAATAATAGCCGTTTTCTTTGCTTTTGTCAGAGACTTCCGTTTAACTTCGAAACTTATTATTCAGTCTTAGACCATTACATAGTTCACATATCCTCAGTTGAGTTTGGTTTAATCAAAGTAGTATGTGTGCTTTAATATGTTTGAATTCTGTAACGAATCTTCTGTACTCTATATTTCTTAAGAGATAGTTCAATGCGTATATCAGTGGTATCAATCACATATGGTAAATAATTTGAATGCATATATATTTCATCTCCATGATTTCTTATCCGAAATCATCACTTCATTGAACTTTGGTAAAGTTTAATTTAAAAGCTCAGTAGAAAATATCGTTTGAGAACAACCCGGAATTTCACACTATTATTGGGTCAGTAATGTTGGCTTGTTTCCCATTCATTCAACTTCAAAAGTAGGTATACCAACAAGAATGCAAAATAGCTAAAGACGTTTTTTTCTTACTTATGCACTTTGTGAGCACTCTAACTTTGGCAGACTTACAAAAGTTAAGCATTGGGTATGAATGATGTAGTTGGAATTTTGAGATAGTCTTTAGAAGTGCTAACCTTTTCGTTCTATGGATTAATAGATATTGGATGTAGTATTGACTAAACAATTGCTTTATTTTAGCCAATTACTGTTGAGAATGTCTGTTATTACAAGCTTATGGATTGTTCAATAGTAATTTATTGCTCACTCTAAATGTCTTTGGTTTTTGATTTGGAAATAAAGTGGTATTTTTGTAGTGTCACATCATAAAAAGAAACGTAAGGACTTAATAACGCAAATGTCTTCTCTGCCACAGTTTTCTCAGCTCTCCGAACCACTTGCTACTAGTGTGCCGTATAATTTATTTATTGAGATTTTGAATTTTAATGCTAATTATAGGAATGTCAACCTGTTAACCTATTTAACTTCCGTATGAGTTTCTTATAGTTATATATTTACGCACATAACATTAGTAAGTCACAAGGCTTAAACAATGCCCTCACACTTCAGTGTTGAAATATCGTCTTGACTGTGTAATATGTACATTTTTTTCAGATCAAACTTAAAAATTCAAGAAACGCGAGTTTAATTTTTGGTAAAGGCTTTAAATAATTCTACAAACGTTCGAAGTTGTTGCGGCATTCATTTGATATATGGAGTTATTCGAATATTGTTGTTTAACTAGTATACAATACACGACTTAGAGATTGTTAAGGATTTCGTCGCATCTGGCAATAGCCTGGAGTTTCACGAAAACATGTTTCTTAAATACTCCAAACAGACATAGTATATTTATTTCGTAATAATAAATAATGTTGTTATTTTGTTTGTTTAACAAACTTGTGGTTTGAGTGGCTTCATTTTTGATTCACCTTACTCTCAGACCCTAGAAGAGCAGTGCTAAGACGAAAAATGTTAATAATAGTATTATAAAAAAACAGATAAACCATTGTCTATTCTACCTTGTTAAACTTATAAGCTCCCAGTTGTTGGTTATTTCTAAAAATATTTGAAAATAAAGGTTAAACAAACCAGAATGCTCCTGTCAGTTGAGTACATACTCAGCATAGTAGATCTTCAGAAGCAATAACTTGTTTTGCAGGAGTCGGTAAAAATTGTTTTAAATTGTATTTAGGAGGTAGAGCCACTTATCAATTTTATTGAATATCAACATTAAACTTTAAGGTTTATCCTCGAGTGTTTGAACTTAGCTTCCCTAGAACAGTTTGCAAGAAATGCTTTTAATACATGTCTGAAATCACTATTGCTTAGTTATGGTCTCGAATATGTTCTTAAAAACCTATTGTTTTTGGTATTGTAGTCAAAATTTTCTTGAACAGACTGTAATTTGTGAAATAGTTTATTTCCTATCTATGAGTTTGAAATAAGCTAGCGAACGTTCCCTATTTGTCAGTTTTGCTCAAAACGTCATAAAGTAAAACATTTTGTAGAGAAAGTTTGTTAACATCTAGCTGAACGTCTTCTCTAGTGAGTGCTTCTCGATGTATCTTTTAATATCTTTTCGGATCAATTTTTCTGAGTACTCTACATTTTTGTAACTTAAAAATCGTATGCGGTTTTCTCTTAACAGAAGTCATAGTTTTTTTTATCTTAGGTTTAGTTTATTTAATTTTGCTGCATACCTAACATGCCCAAAATTTTCAACCCAATGTTTCTTAAATCATATTTTACACTTCACTCTGAAGAAAAATGGCATTATCTCGTTAACTCTGTGTCTCGAAAATTAGAAAGGAACCCTAGGAAGTGGAGACTGACAAGTTTTGTCATTTATAGCAAACATATTTTCGATTAGTTAGGTAGGTTCGGTTGAACTTATAATACAGATAAGCTTTTGCTCATAAATTCGCCAAAATATGGTACTATTACCGAGATCCCATATTCAAAGTGTTGTAATATTTGATTACTACATGATAGTCATATCTTGGGTCTGAAGAAACTATATATTATTTTTGGTTCAATCAAGAAAACTAGGATGAAGATCACCAGTAACTGGAAAACTTCATGTTCATTTAAAATGAAGATCTAGGTAAAAATTCAATCTGCCTTTAAACATATTTAGCTTACAAAATTATAGAGCTTATAGTTCTGTGGTTGTTTATAAAGTCTATAGAATAACCAAAGTAAACATTGAATCGCATTTGAATGAAATCATTTGTATTTAGTCAATTATCTTCAGGAGTTTGATATATAGTATTTCAACTTGTATATACATCTGCTTAGTTACATCGATATACTATTGGGTAGTTTTCAAATGGTGAATGGATTCTGACTATAAGTTACTGAACAGAAGTCATCACTACGTGGGTAAAACAATGATATAATTTGGAGTATTCGCCTAACAACTAGTGCCATTGTTTAATTCTTGGTTCATACTTTACCTTCAATCACCATAGAGGTTAATAAGCTGACAACCAAAACAGTCAAGGACTATGAGATGATTTTAGTGGGCAAAGAGAGTAGCATCCTCTAATTTTGTAACCTAATACATACGGTGGAACACTATGGACATAGATGCTAATATAAAAGCACGTTTCTTGTGAACATCTATATACTTAAATGGATGAATGAATTTCTGTAAGTAAATAGAATGAGAATATAATAAGATATTTTTGTACACAAAATATAGCCAGTAATATTTCTAACAATTTCGGTTCACTGCTCAAAAAATGCATAAAGTTTTGCATCTTTGTATTATGCACAAATTCTTATCCCATTTCCAACATCATTTTAAATGTTTAAATTGTAAAATTTGAGGAATTTTTTAACTAACGTTAAATGTTCATGTATAACTTATAAACGTATTCAGCAGTGACTTTATTTCAAAATAAATATCTTGATTATTAAATTGCAAACCCTGATAGATTTATTTTTGTAGTAATGTGCAAATACATAAGTCTGTGCGGTATTATCAACATTATCAATAAATCAAACAACAGGAACAAATATTTTCAGTATGTGAGAAGGATATAGGCGTATTGTACTATATAGCATGACAGACTAACTTGAATCATCATTATCTTCAACAATTTATAGGGAAATAACCAGTACTCTTATAACTTAATGAAAAACTACAAGCTTATTTATTAGACTGTTAATTGTACGAACTGCTTTATTTTAAAATATATCACATGAATTTTCAAAGTATGTAGTATTATTGTGTTAGAAGTATTAATGAAAGGCAAAATGTAAGTGTCTTTGCATCAGTTTGATCAATATTGAATTATATTACAAACGATTGCCCAAAACTGATGTGCTTTCTATATGTCACGACCTTTTGGCATGACGTTCTCACTTTTTCCAGATACAGATATCTGTGTTTGACAGACGGTGATAAATTTTCACTTTTTCTAAAAATAGAGACTTGAAATTTGGTACTTTTTGTTATAGTCTGCGTCTAGTTTATTAAAGTGTACTGCTTATTTTAAATATGTATATCGTTATTCTCTACTCCTTTTTCTCACTTGCATTGATTTCATTTATCAAAGTGAAATTCTTTTCCCAGGAGAATAAAAAGCATTCGGTATGCATAAACGTATACACAACATCGGTGTGTTTGTTTCGACACTATGTACTAGTTAATTACAATGGGACTAAAATATAAATGTATGTTGTATATCCTATGCATACTGTTTTTCCAAGTTTTTGCAATTTTTTAAAATCGAATACTTGTTTTATTTATGGTTAATAGACAGAGTCTATTGGGTTATGTGAATTTAGATTTCATTCTCTACATATATATGAGGAATTTTCGCAAAGTGTGAATGTAAAATTTATTCTTGTAAACATTTCACTTTTCTTTTTATCTTCCCACAATAGCCATGGCTATTCAGTATTCATGTCTATTGGATCATTCACGTGATACGTTGTCCTTTGAAAATCTAAATTCAGGTATCAGGCTTAAAATAAGGACGTAGTAACTATTACTATTCAAGAGCCCTGTTGTGGACTACTCTGGACAATTCGGCGAGGATCTACAGATTAATTTATAAATTATTCTCCTTTGTTCTACTGGCAAAAAATAGATCGGAGCGCCACCTATTCTTAGAATTAAAATGGGAAATTTATATCACTTGAAATTTATTCAACTATTATAAGGTTCATCATGGAAAATGATCACATCATTTATATGGCTTGGTAATTGCTTGATATTTTTTTCTTTATTTTTCAAATATCCAGGTTCTCTTTCTCTTCCTCTATTTTCAATCAAGTTTACTCTATGTCTATGACTCAGGCGAGTTAGTCTTGGTAGATATTTATTGACCAAATTGTTTGTTCTGGTAAGTTTGAGACGTTTGATTAGCTGAAAGTGACCAAAATATGACATGAAGCTCCTTTAACGACTGTCTTCCCAAATCGGGTCATGTAAAGTTCTTGAGAGGTCTTTTAAAATCTTACACAAATTTTGATCAAGCCACTTAAAGAACCGAGAATAGAACATTTATGCACAACCGACCCATTAGGAATCCCAAAGTCGAACCTTTTTGTACAGAAAAGGGATGTTAAAATTTTTTGTGCAGTATCACCACAATTCCACTATGACTCACTTCATTATTTAATGAAACTTTACTTCTAATAGGGAAATTTTTCATACTTTCTATTATTTATTCACAAAATTGTTTTAGTAAAAAATGACTTTGGGAAAAACAACACTTTCTAAGGTGTAACAATCTGTTAAATATTGTTTCAAGTATTTTTGACCAAATGTAAAATAAACTTTCGTCTTAATAAAAGTAGGTCAATAAAGTTTTGCTTTACTGACCTACACAAAAGCTCTTAAAAGAAATAATAAAATGTTTTTCTTTGACTGGTCACCTGCTCTAACCTAGTTAAAAATGGTACACCTTCGGACTGATGAGTCGATGAAATCATGAGGAAGAAATGAAAATAATTCTAATAACAGAGTATACTAACTCTGGATAAGTAAAAGTGAAACGATTTCGCCATAATTTATTTATATATTAGTATTTACAATGTGTTTCGAAATTTTATAATATTGTTTTCTTAGTGACTTTTCACAAAATTCAGATAAATAAAAGATGAACTGGGTGATAAGTGATGTTTATAGTTTTATTATATAAAACGACACATTATTACTATAAGGACTAAAACCGATCACTACAATTTGCATTGTCCTGTGGTGCATTACCTGAAAGAGTATGTATTACTCCGAACACATGAAACATGTTTTTATTTTTCAGTCTGTTCTTTTAGTAAGACTATTTTCTTCAGGACGGAGTTGCTGACCCTATCGCTAACCTCCTGTTTTACTCAGGCTTAGAACCGGCAGCAATAGCCTACTGGAGGAGTTACGAAAAATATAGTCATTTTAATAAGATACTTACAAGTACATAATTCACAAATTATTATAAATTAACACTGGACGTCCAGTGATTTATGTCTTTCAATGATGTTCTAGCTTAGATTGACTCATGAATTCCATTATGAAAATGCTACAATCTCTACAAATCCCCATACTGAAAATAATTATTTATTTAACCTTTTTGTTCGGACATATACAGACAATCAAACAGAATCGATAATCATTTAGTATTTGTATTTATATTAATTATAATAACACTATAATAATATGATTAACATGTATACATGTGCATATATAAGAATATTAATGGAATACATATGATAATTGTTGAAAAATGTATTTGATGATTGAATATAAATGCATGTATATAATCTTTATTATCTGAGTTAAATAAAATTATACATGGATTGTCCTGGTATTAATTAGTTCCTTTTTTTCAAGTTTCAATTAGTTAGTATCATAGTGATTAACATTGAAAAGTGTAATAATTTAAGAAAACTAAATGCTACCCAATATTTGATAGGTTAGACTGATATTACAAACCATTGAAATACAATTCTCTACTGATTGAAGTATCACATTTATATATATATATATATCATATTGTTATTGTCGAGTTATAGAATGGAATATGACAATTGTACACTGATAATTTGTATTGAATTATCTTTTATGTTTATACTTTGTTTTGTTCATTTAAGATGTAATTGTTTATCGACTATTATTAAATTAAAATGAAAGAACTTTTATTTCAAGTATGTTGAATATAACGATGAAAATCAGCGTTTTTATAATCTATCGTAGGATAAATTGTCGGTTCGTTTATACCTGTTTTTCAATTGATTAATTAATATAACACCGTTCACCATTTGCGACTTGTTCTAAGTATTTAATAATGTTTATTTATTATTATTATCATTGTTATTGTAACAAAGTTTGTTATATTATAGTAAACCTATCACTATCAGACATTCCTATCTACCTTGTTAAACATTAGCTATGTGAACTATAACTTCAAACTAGTGTCGGTAGAATTTTGATGAATGATTATTAGTGAAATATCTATTGTTGTAGATAATCATTTCTAATTGCATTAGAATAGAAGACAATATTCTCTGGGTTTTTTTTCACGAAGTGACCACTTTAGTAATCCAAGTGATTGAAATTATATTGGAAAATGAGTGGTTAATATTTATAATAACAAGTTTCTAAATTAACTAATGACCTATAGTATGTAGTATGATTTTATTGTGATCTAAACAGAAGGATTTTAGTTGTTTTTCTAATATTAAATGCCTTTTTTATTTTGGTCATTTATTTACTCTGACGAAGTGACTTGCAGTAATTCACGAAATGTCAGAAATACTATTTTCTATTTATTGGGATAGCTTAAATTGTATCAGTGATACAGCATAATTAAAGAACACTGCAATTCATTTGTTAAATATGTTTGAGTTGACTAAACTATAAATAATTGATTTTCGATAAGAATTAAAAATAGCAGTTATCTTGTTGTGAAGAAGAAGATAACCCGTGACTTATTAGTTATGAATCGATTGAGATAACCGTTAAACTAGAGTCACCTCGTTTTAACTTCTGAATATATACGACCCTCAGATATTAATTATATAATGAATGTAAGTGTATTTTGGAATGGACGAAGATAAATTATTTTAGTTGTTTAAGCAAATAATAAATTTAGCCTGTTTACATAAACTCTTGTGTATATAGATATATTGTTGCCCAGAGTATGTATGACACGTTACTCTGTGAAGTACACCACTGATTATTCATCAGATTCTCGACAATTGAAGACGTTAATATTTCAATTTGGTTTTTTTAACTACGATATAGCTTATTTTATGGATAAACATAAGTACATTTGTGGAGTTGTTACTCTTTTTTCTAACCTCATCCTATCTACTTTGTTTGGATCAATATTGTAATATTTCTGGCTCTTGAAAAAAGTGACTTAGAAATTTGCAAATAGAAATGAATACTGTCAATACGTTTATTCAGTTCTACTTTACCACTAGAAGTTGGTATTTGAGTAATGTTGCTCTCCACTACTTACCAGAAACGCTGATACACAATAGCCCATACGACAGCTAACTGTTTATGGTACTTTCTAATTGCTTTTCTTATAAACAATCGAATTTAAAAATTGTTATACGATTTGTACTATCGAAGTTGTTATTTGTTTGTTAGTTTTAAAAACGAATAATTCCAGGAACTCACCTCTATAGTTATCGTGATTACTGATGATGATTAATGCCTCCAAATGTCCTGGTACGGCCGACGGTTGATATAGTCTACTTTTCCTCTCAAAATACTCTCACATGGCGACGAGTATACAGTCACTGTCAGGGAAGTCCCACTTACTTCCTTCTCGTGGCGGAGGGTGTTGTTTACGAAATTAAGAGCGCAAAAAGCGAATATCCGTGCTTTAACCGGATTGGTGGGTACGGAGGATCCACCTGGCGGAGTTTACAAACCCTGATTACAAACTATTGGTGTATATGGGCTCCAGGATTCTAAGGGAACCAAAGGCGACAGAACCTATTGTTGGTCATTGGCTTCCTTGGAATTTCATCTTCTGACGTTAATCCACTGCCTTGTAGATTAAACCTTCAGGTCAAAGGCTCGGGATGTGACCCACTGAGAAAACCATTTGCTCAGGTTTGGGCACCCGAAAGTATCACAGCATTCATACTAATCAACGATAACTGCTACTGGACTCATTTTTATTTTGTGGCGCATTTGTATTTGATTCCCCCTTATACCAATGTTTATGTGTTCAAATAAATAAATAATCATGATTACTTTCGGTATGAAATGCTAGAATTTCGACAGTTATCCAGAAACATTTCAAACCAAAATATTATTAAACACTATTCTAAAGGCTTTATTCAACAACTGGTTTATACATCAAAGTGTAGTTTATCTTTGATATTTTTAATGACATGAAAATCTGTTTTATTCTTTGTATACAACTGGATGTGAATAACGTAAAGAAACCTGAAATAAGTTTTTCTATCGACTTAAAACTATCTTCAAATATTTAAAAAGTTATAGCATAATTTATTCTTGAGTTAAAATGGAATAGATTAGATTGTTTTGAAGGTTGCATCAATCAGATGTTTCCTTACATTTTGTTACCAAATGTTTGGAGTTTTATATTTTAGACTTTAGCCTGAAGTGAGTTACACAGTAGTTGTATAATATCAATGTTATTAGGTTGTAATTTAATAGTTTCTGAATTCTATTTCCAGCTTAACAATAACAAGTGTAATTTTCTTGTCCAAGTAAGCCTGTGCACTAAGTTTCATAATTTGTAGCAATCGATGATAATTATTTCAATATTATGAAAATTCCCTTGAGACAAACTGAAGTACCAACTTATGTGATTTACAGTTTTGGAATATTGTTTAAATTATTTGATAGATATTTGACTTTTTGAATTGAAATCGAATAAAATAAGTGCTGAGAAAAGTTTAGTCGATCATCCAACGTTTTATCCTTTACAAGTGAACTTATAAAATGAAGGATGTATATAATTCCCTATTTTCTCCATATACATTGGTTTATTCCTTACTAAGTAAACACTTATACTGATTCGACAACAACATGATAAAAGAAAGTGATTACGCAGTAATTTATATTTTGGTATATGTTATATTCAATGTTGTTATCAGAAACTTTTACTGAGGTCAAAGAAATATGTATTCCTCTAACGTTGACTTGTTCTTTTTCACATTGCTTCATTGTTAATGAATATATCATCCAGCTGTAGCGACCAATTCATATAATGTACACATATATGTTGAGCGTATTTGTTCTGTAGCGTCTCACACAACTTAGTTGACGCAAACTACTATCTAAAGGACCCATTTGGCAAAATAATTCTCAAAGTGGCTAAATAATAATTTAATAGTGATTTGTTGAACTATGTACGTCCACAAATGACTATTTCCAGATGTCTAAATGGGCGTAGAAATCTCTGCGGTTGTTGACATTATTTGACAGGGCTAACAATGCGAAATATTGATACTGATGTACACAAACGTGTTCCCATTTAAAACTTATGCTGAAGATATAAGATTGGATCTATAGAATACTAATTTAAACTAAGATGTAAATGTTGATAAATAGTTTTACTCTAATTGATGATTTGACACTATATTAAAAGACTCTTTGCAAAAAGAAACAAATATTAAATTTGAATTTCGGTGTTTTCAAACATTTATCATTTGGATGTATTAGATGAATCTTTCGCTGACTATTTCATATACCAAATGAATATCAATTGTACTTTCCTGATGTTGACCCATGAGAGTGAAGTGAATACTGTCTGTTGACATATGGGCTAATTAAATGAATTACCTTATTACTTTTTCAAAATTAATGACATATTTTTAATTCCGAAGTAGTGTAATATTTTTCTATTTTATATTAAATTTGAGTTTATATTCATTCTATGTTATCTTTGTTTTTCGCTTACTGTAACCAAAAAACATTAACATCCCTTGAGAGATACTTTTTTATACATATATCTCTAAGCGGTGTCTATTCCGTTATTGTTCGTATGATATTTCAATGGCGAGACAAGTCGAATTATGAATAAAGTGTAAATAATCGAGTATATTATATATATATATATATATATATATATATATATATATATATATATATATATATCCTGTTTGTCATCGATGATATGCCTTATTTTCACTAACCATAGTTGGTCAAATTTAGGGATTAGTTAGTATATGACTGTTGTTTAGCTTGGTTGGTTTTTGACAAAATCTATCTTACGTATCAGTACATTTTTTAGTTTGATTAGTTTTAGTGCAAGCTCTCTCGACTTATTATTTTCTTCATTGTTTCTAAAGGATTTGACATTCACTGTTTTAATACCAAAGTATCGGCTCAGAAAACAAAATGAGAAATAGAAAATCATTACGTCACTACTAAATGATTGAATTCATCTACCAATCTATTAAATTACGGATCAAAATATTTAATCAGTTTATGATGATCATGCATAATCGTTGAAAAAAACTCTAGGTAAGTGATATTTACTGTAGTTTCACAGGATTAACACGTTAGTATATTTGTCTTTTAATTTTTAATGAATTTTTACTTGTTTTCCATTCATGTAGATAACATATGGTTAACGAATTTAATTTACACTTTACAATTTACTCCTTCTGTTTAACTATTTAGTATCAAAATAATGACACATTTTCTACTTCAGGTTTTTCATTGTCATTCATTTCAAAATTGAGACATTTCCCCGTAGATTTCATAGGTCTTCAACAAACGGATCAGTTGAAGTTAGATGTTAACGCCATTGCATGGCGGCTCAGTGGTCTAGAGGTTAAGGGTTCGCGCCGAATGTTTTTTTAACACAGTACTTTTGTACATGTGTACACTACTAGTGCTTGAACTTATCACAGTTTTTATATCGTTGTAACAAAACGTGTTATCGCTGACTGAAAACTTTGAAACAGATTGTGACAGTACTTCTAAAATACCCATTAGTGAATAATGTCCAATATTACTATAACTGTTCATATATTTTTCATAGTTACCATATATTTGAGTGTTGTCAGTCTACTTAAATTTTTCAGTTGGTTAAATGAGGTCATGAAGTCATAAATCCCCAAAAAAACCAGGAAGTTTGTTTATAAGGCTTCGTTTGTTAATGTTAAAGACTACAATTGATCTGTGCGGATTATCCCTATAAAACCATTTACCCACAAGGTTTCATTAAAGTTGAGTAGTGCCTAACAGTGAAGTGAGTCGCGTTCGAGGTGAAATATTGAGTCTCAGAACGAACATCGCTACTGGGATGAAGTTGATTCTGGTTCTTGAGCCCCATATAGAGTGAAACGCACATCTTGGATTCCACTGCTAGCCACTATTCAGCTTCATTAAACACATGGAAATTTGTGTAGACCAATATGATCAATGTGTACCACTGCTTTATAAGTTCCCTGTTCTGTTTTTTCCAACATTCGTATGTAAATCGCTTTCAAGTGGAGTACAAATTGATGTTGACAAAGTAAACTAGTTTAATCATGTGTACCACTCAGGTAGGTTCAAAATTTTTTAGTCTAAACTCAACGATTTAATTAGTGAAAATTCTCTATTTCTTGTAGATTATTTACAGGTTGATTTTCTTTTCTTGATTACTATGACTTGTTCAGTCTGTTTTCCCTTTATGACTGAAACAAAGTGTTATTAATTTTTAATATTAAAGATTACTATGCAACGAAGACTGAATGATTAATTAATACATTTATTTTTGAATTGGTATATCATAGTTTCTAAACTCGATCCAAGGTCCAAAAAGCCGTCTCGTATAACTAACCCTCTAACATGATCTACTTTTGGTTCCAGCCCGATTATATAGACCTGTAATAAATAAATAATTCACGTTGTTCTAGATGACATTGCTTAGAAATGGATTTTATCATTTTTAAACAATTTTTATTACGAACTAACATTATTCGGAGAGTGATTAGATCGGCTTACATTACTGATAATTTGGAACAAACCAAATGTCCGGCGTTCTCTTCTTTAAACGTTTTAAAATTGACAAGTATTCCAGTTAAATAATAGAAATTATGTCGGTTAAACGGTTTATAATCCATTGAAATTCAGTAAATTATTTTCTTTGATAACGTTTGACGGCTTGTTCATATCTGTCGGTCGCTTGTATTCATACAGAAGATAAGATGAACATATTTTGCAAGAAATTACTAAAAATGATTACCTAATTGGATACATACTACCTACACCAGACGTAGCAATAATAATGATAATAAATATGTAGTTTTTCTTCATAATTATTTAAACCGTCATTGTTTGTCATGGAAGATGATTAAGAAGTTTTAGTACGATTATTTTATGCCAGAATACAAAAACCTGTCTTAATGTAGGATCATCTAGTAGGATACACGTACGTTGAGGATCTACATTAAATAACTAATCAGTGAACTCACAAGTCGGTAAATAAAATTCTTGTACTCATTAAGTGGGTTTTATGCTGAATATGAAAAAATTAATTATTTTTACTCATAAAGTAAATTTTTCTCTAAGATTCAGCGTAAAAATAAATTGGTATCATTAGGAGTAGCCATCGGATTCAATATTTATTACAAAAACTGTCTTGAAGTTATCATGAAATACCCATAAATTTGAAGTCAAACCCACCTAACGACTAAGTTTCATTATAAAAACTGATGAAATCACTATTAACCTTAGAATAAAGTCTTCTACCATGTAGAAAGTTTCCTTGTAATTTTTCTCATCAGCAATTTAATCATTATTAATGTACAAATGGAGTACAATTAAGCCTACATATCTGATCTTCTTTAGATAATTAATCAAATTTTACCAGTCATTATATGAACTATGACTTGAAGTTTATATTTTTCTCCTTGTCAAATTAAATAGTATTAACATTTAAATCACCTCCTACCTCAACGCGGTGTGATGGCTGGTATCAGAGTAGATTGGAAAGAAAACTAGAGGTGGCAAAATCAACACATTGCATTTGTTCATAAAGTCACTAATTACTGAACTGTAGGTGTAAATGGTGACTACCTAATTGGGGTCCGCACTATGATTGCAATTAGTGCTTAAGAAAATTTAATAAAATAGCCCAGAATCACTTTGAATGGCACAGGTGTATTCACTCCTTATTTTTCCTTGGAATGGATATTAATGATGGAAAGTTTTTTTTAACGCTAACGATTATCAATATTATATGTAGGGATATATATGTGAATTATCATATGTAGAGTCATTTGTTGATAAAAATCTCTAACATACAGGGGCGAGGCAGTAATTATATCACGTTCAAAAAACTGACATGACAGACTGCATAACGATTGATGCAGATGTTTTACGTTTATAAAAGTATAGAAAGTTAAGCCAGTGGAAATAACAGAACAATAAACAGATAATTTTAAAGTAGATAAAGTAACAATCGACTTAGAGAAGATTGCACAAAAAGATACCCATAATAATACTAATAACAGTAGAAACGATACTGGTAATAATAACAATAATATTAGTAATTAGAGAAAATAATTTATCATGTTAGTGATAAACTGACAACCATTTCTTTCTAAACACATATTCACTTTGAGCTTCTTAATCGCTATTGACAGGCCTCGATTACTGTTTTTGGCTTTATTCAATAATAATGTATTCTTAACTTAAACGTTTTATTATACAAGTGTAATTCCATCAAATTATCTTACTTATTCGACGTTTTTAGTGGGAAATATATATTTCTTTTTAAGGTTTAATATGTTCAAAATACAATACTAGGAAAATATATATCTAGACAAGTTCATGTAAGATCCTGCTTATTTTCCTTTCAGCAAAATATAACCAAAGTAAGAGATTATTTTGTTCTATGTTTAGGAAAAATTCATCATCATCATCATCATCATTAGGGTCATCTTTGTAGACGCGGTTAATTTTCGTTCTGTTTTTCAAGAGAAATTATTCTTTATAAATTACTTTACTTGTCTGTTATTCTATTACATTGAATAGTAAAGAATTTTGTCTATAATAATATTGGAAAGAAATTGTGCATGTATTTATGTACTTTTATTATTGTTACCATCATTACACAAGACTGAATAATATAAATACATTAATAAATATTATTAATGTCTGTATTTATGATTTTGATGAAGACGATGGTGAGAATATTGTTAGAAGTTTTATTACTTATGCTCAGTTCATTTTTGATGTATACAGGTATGATGTTTGTGTGTATGCATGTATGTATAAATACATGGGTGCGTGTGTGTGTGGGTACACTCACCTACATGTGTGCTTTAATTTATGTATGATACTAATAAACTGAAAAAGTGCACTTGAACACTTAAAAGTTGAATGTATTGACGAAATACATACAGAAAGAACGAGGAATTGCTAATATTGACCGTTGGTAATGTATCCATATTTATCTTGTGTAAATGTAAGAATTTATATACACAGTGGGAACAAAGAAAGAGTGACTATTACTTTTTCTTTTTCTCATTAACACTTTTCCAGTATCAGTTTTACATACCTACATACAAACACAAGAAAAGTTAGATTGAATAGAATTCTTTTCTGAAAGAAAAAGAATTTAATATCACCCTTTCAATATGTCGGTCTAGTGTGTATGTAATACTGGTTAACTAATTGACTTGTTAAAATTTTGATTGATAATAACAATCATTAATCGACTAGTTCACTAATTGTTAAATTGACATGATTGATTAACACAATAATCGGTTAATTGTAGCACTCATTAGCAGAAAATTCGGCGAGACTATAATTTATGAACGAACCAATCAGGTATAAGATAACTGGTCTCGGATTTTGCCGCGAAATTCACTCACCCATTTAGTTAAATAGAGTCTTGGCATTATGGCTGATGTCAGTTCATGATAAAATCTGTAAATCTAATTCCTAACCTTAACCATCAACTGTAAATCATAATTCGAATTCCTCACACTAATTTATAACCCTCATTTGGTCTTAGTTATCAGTTAGACACTCTCAAGATCAGTCTAGCGTCACTCAAAGGTCGCCCATAAATTAAAGTCTCACAGAAAATTCAAAACTACACTTTTTTCCCAGGTTATTCTACTGTTTTCCTTTTGAGAATTTTTTAATTTATAAATAACGTATCTTGTAAAAGTATTTACCGAATTTCTGAAATAAAAATAGTTTCAACCATTAGCTGACATTTAATGAATAGCATTATCAAAGTACTTTACAAATAGTAGAAGCATATTGATTCACTGTACAAAACGAACAAAGTACTTTACCAGATAAATAAATACTTCCATAGTCTATTTGTTAGCAGTATTGTTTTTCAATGTCTTGGTTACAAGTTTAAACGATATACCATATACTTCGTTTTAAACAGTTAAGTTGTATATTATTATCTGTCAAAAAAATGTGTAATTCAAAGCTATTTTGATAAGCCTATTATGAGTTAAAGTATTTATCACGTATAACATGTAGAGCACTGGCTGTTAAACAATCTATTGTTTGAATTAAATTTTTCCTAATGTAAATTTCTGTTGGGGACGTTAGATCCCCAAAACTCACTTGAGAAAGGACCTAACTTTGTAATTTTATTCAGAAAATTTGAATTTCTTTGTTTTCGCGCCAAAGGCGCTCTTGCCACCTTCATATCAGATTTCCCACTGGGAAATATCTTAAATGCTATTGATCCGTTGCGTCTTTTAGTATGCTATTTGATAACTCTCCCCAAGGACGGTTTTGCACTGTATATATACGTTTTGAATTGTATTTGTTGTTATCGCTCGTTTCTGGCTGTTTTTCAGAATATACTTCCCATTTCAAGCTTGGACGTCTCCCTCTAGTTAGCCGGGCTGAGACACATCGATAGCTAGCTTACTGGTGTTTGATCACCGAGTCTTGTTCTCGTTCACAGATTAAGTGAACTCGTGATAGCTTCAAACTTAGCAATTTCATTTAAAACATTCAATGAAAAGTAACATATATCTCATTGATTTAGACAAAAACTAACTGAAACACATATTTTGCACATTACATTTAATTATTATTGCTAAATGATTATGTCAACATCTATTTTTCATTACCAAATAAATCTTGAATCAACATAACAATTAATTGATAATTAGTTTAAGAAACCTTCCGTTTAAATTAGTTAAATATAAATATTGAAATAAAAGTATTTGTTAATTAGGTTTCACAGTTTCTTTACATTTATCAATCTTTCTCTTGTTAAGTATATATACATATATATACATATATGCATGACCCAGTCTATGTTTTCAACACAGAATCACATAGAGTTAATCTAAATAAAGATAGTATAAAGGGAAATATTCAGTTGTGTTACTTAGGTTAAAATAAAAATTTTGGTATGTTAAAAAGAATAAATAATCCATTTATTCTAACAATTTAGTTAATTTAATATACCGTTTCCCAGTTTTCTGATCATACTTTTAAAATGTATATAAATATATGAAGATATGTGCGCGACATGTAAATTCGTCTACTTCTTATTATGATGATATAAGCTGGATTATAATTTCTTTCTTGAAATATACGTAAGAATGTAAATGCAAAAGAAAAAAAAAACGTAACAAAGCAAAGTATGTGCTAAAAATACTCTTTCCAATATCGTTAATTTTCGGCGTTTTTTCTGTTTATTTTATCATTTGCATGTGTGCGTGTGTGTGTGTGTGTGTTTGTATTCAGTGCGAAGACATTAATCGACAGTTTAACAGATTCTTTCAAAGTATTTTCTTTTTGTTCCAATGAGCTACAAAAATAACTAACTATTCTGTTAATCTATATTTTACAATTTTTATAAACACAATATTTATGCGAGTATGCATATGTGCGTGCGTGTGTGTGTATGTGTATGTAGATATGTGTATATAAATATTTCAGTGTATGCTATTCATTGTCATTCAAAGTATACCTGCATTTCATGTCAAAAGTACCTTAATCTTTTCTTTCAATCGGTTACTCTTCATATGAAATTGATTTTACAACAACAACAACAAAAAAACAACACAACTCTGTTCACTTTTTTGTGGTAAGTATAGAAATATTTTTTTTCTTTTATTTTCTCGATTAAAATTCTCTTTTCATAATATTGTGTAATTTATACTTGGTTATATACAGTTCATCAACTAAAGAGTAATAGTAATAATAATTGAATACCATAGTAAAAAGAATCCAAAGTATGAGTTTATACCATTGAGATCATTTATAATAAGAAAATAAATTGTTATTTAACTGTTTTAATATTTTGAAAAACAAAACAATAAGAGCTATTGCATAACTTTATTTATAATTTTAGATTTATGTTATATTGAATCCTTTCTTTAATCCAATCATTTCACGAATATGGTCGTTAATGGATTAAACAATAATCAAACTGTAAATTGGATCATTTTTTACGTTTCAATAACAGGTGTTTATTAGTGTACTATTAGCATGGGAAAGTAGTAGATTAATTTATAAATCATGCTGATATGTATATTAAAACCATTGACGGTTCCTTAGTTAATAAGATATCATGTCATATTTTATTATTGAAAATTGTTACTTACTTAGTTAATTACGCCTGTTACTCCTCGTGAAGGAGCATAGGCCACTCACCAGCATTCTCTATCCAAACCTGTCCTGGGCAATCCTTTCCAGCTCCTTCTAGTTGTTATTTATCTTTTTCATATCTGCTTCTATTTCCCGACGTAATATGTTCTTTGGCCTTCCTCTTTTCCGGTTCCCTTCAGGATTCCAAGTCAGGGCTTGCTTCGTGATGCAGTTTGCTGATTTGCGTAATATATGTCTTATCCATTTTCATTGCTCACTAGGATATCCAGCGAATTCAGCTACTTTTTAAGTTCCTTTAAATTCTGTGGAAATTAGTAATATTTTGTTATAGATTTCTCGTTTCCCAACAGTTAAGATGGGTAATGTTTTTTTTTAAAAATTGTATGTCATGAGATCACTTGATTAAAATGATCAAAAGACATGATCATTTCATAGTGAACTGTTGTTAGAAATGTTTTTGAGTTTTTGTCTAGTTTAGCAATAATGACAGCGTAAACTTCGAATTTCAACTGTTCTAGATATACAGTGAAGGGGGTAAACGTAAATTTCCCGCTTATTTATTTATGCTTGTTACTTCTCATAGAGCATAAATCGCCGACCTGAGATCACCAACAAACTCTGTCATGAGTTATTCTTTCCAGCTGTTCTAATGTGCCACTCATCCTTTTGATGTCTGTCTCCAATTCTCGAGGCAATGTATTCTTTGGTCTTCCAATTTTTCTTTTGCCTTGAGGATTTCAAGGTTGGACTTGCTTTGAGATGCAGCTTGGTGAGTCATTTCTCCCCCCCCCATAGGTCCCTTCTAGATTTATTACAGGTCCCAGGCTTGAATAAAGTAGGGTCGGGTATGGGATTAGCAAACTCATCCCGTAGATAAAATCTCAACCAGGAAAAAGTCCTCTAAATATAAGTTTCAGTTACATATAGCTATTGACTATTTTTAAGTAAGAATGAAATAAAGTATCAGTTGCAAAGTATTGAATACCTTAGTTGAGCGTAATAATAATATCCGTATTATTTCCACGTGCTATCTACTCTAATGTTTTAAGTAGCTTACCCTTCATCAAATCGTGAAAATAATGTTTCTAGTACTATTTTTTGCTTCATTTTGACATATCACATGTTTTATCATCACCTTTGACCTAAAATGACAAACATTTTTACTGTCTACAATCGGTTGTTAAAACTTCACTATTTAAAGTTTATGATTGACATTCCACTTAGAATAAACGACGATATATAATTAAGTACAGGTACATTACCAACGTAATATCGTCATGCTTTCACTTAATCACCTTGATTGATAGTAGTGATATTCCATTGTAATTAATCTACCATTTGGATTTAGGGACTTTTGAATAATATCGTTTATGTTTTACTGAAATTTATTCGAATTGTGAATAAATGAAGTCAGTTTGCTCATCTTTGATGAAATTGACCACAGATACATAGACTGTTTCTTACAAGTAATAAAGGGAATTATAGAATTTCAAAATTTTCATAGCATTTTACTCAATGAAAATAATAACAAAAATAGAGTTCCGTGATGTAATTTTTCAATTATATGAAACGAAGATACTAAATTTTTTTGGGTGGTCCATGCTAAATGCACACTTTAGTATCAATAATTGTTATCCATTTATTTCGACTAAATCTTCAAATCACAAAATATTCTGTATACTAAACTGACATATTTACATTGAATAGCGTGATCACATTGTATTAGAATATGATTTATTGTCCTTGCATATTTGTGTTTCAAATATGCTCTCAATTTTCATCCTCACATTGTTTACCACCATCAATTCTGAAGTGTTTTCCATATATGTCCTTGTTAAGTACTACGAAATTCTAGGAGGATAAATAACTCTAGTTAATGTATTTTCTCTTTATAAATCAAGGTGAGAGTATATTAACATACATCTATTCTTAAGAAAATCTCATTGCTATACAGTACTTTATGGTGGACATTATAAAATGAAGAATGTAGTAAAGCCAATAGATGCTATTGTTCACTGCTCTAAATACATTTTTTCAATGGATTTTCAAATACTTGATAATTGAAATGTACATTAGCAGTTATCCATTTTAATCTCTTTCTGGTATTTCATGCTTTGAACTTCTTCATGAACTAAACATATCATGCTGCACACACCGATTTCTATATTTAGATTCATCTGCCACTTTATTTATCTAGGTCTCTATTAGTAAGTGGTCAATGATTGGTTGTTTAAATGTTTCTTTCATTCAAACGAGAATCGCAGTTCACTCTCACTTTTAACTATTTCAAAGCGTTTTTCTTCTCTAATTTAAAGCTTTTCAATATAATGTATATTACATTGCTTTAAGACTTAACGTAACTTTTTTTTATCAAATACAGATCTGTGAACTAGGCTATGAACTGCAATTTAGGTTAGAAAGTTGATAATAACAGGTTGACTAAACTTAATTAGATGGATCTGAGTGGGCATATGAACCATACATAGTTTGTATAATCCTTTTTATGAATACTGAACAATTTAAATACAAGATTTAAATTGTTAGAAGTATTTATTTGACTCTCGAGTGACTTGAATTAAATATTGAGTTAAATATTTCGACGAAATAACATTGTAATATACCCAGTAAAACGTTAGTTTCAGGATTATATACATCTAAATTTAATCATAACATTTAATGACAACAGATTCATAAAAATTTCAGTATGTGGTCGATCTATTCGTTTATATAAATAAAACTGTGTATGCTGTCTATTTCTAAGATTCACAACTATATGTTTCAGTACTTGACTGTTCACTCTGATAGCTATTACTTGCAAAATTGAATAAAATATGATTATTGAGTATGTGGTTAGTAATCGATGGCATACTCCGTTTATCTATTCATTGGTATTGGTCTGAAGTTCTTTGGGGATTAGATATTACTGATGCTCATCACATTAAAAGGGAGGTTGGTGGGTTAATTTTTCATGATTAGCTTGTATAAAATCATATTATGATATCTCCTACAGTTTTACCCTCTGATAATTCTTTTTTTAGCAGTCTATGTAGTGGTTACTGTTCCCATTAGTAAAAAATATTCTAGTTTAAACGTTTAGTGATTCAATGGAAAAAACTTTATATTTGTTGAAATAAATTAACAGGATCCTAATCGATAGATAGACGCGATAATACTCTGTAGTTGAGTAATGGCTACTCATGAGAACGAACTATTGACTCGAATTCCTGAACTAGTACAAAAGATAAAACCGTTATCCATAAAAATGAATATCTTTTAATCTAATTGAAATATGTTTGTATAAAATTTTTTTACATTATTAGGTGTTACAGACGACTTTAGAAAATCAGTTTTGTATGTTATCCACTTAGTCGTGAATGATAACTTCACTGTTAAGCCTAATTCTCGGTCCCGTCATATCGAATACAAATCGATTAGTTTGCTAAATTTATACCGGCAAAAAAAAGAAATTTATTTTTTTGCTAGTTTTTCTTTTATCTTCATCAGTAAATATTAACAAAATATTTCAATCAAACGATGACTAAAATGGTATAATGTTTTATCCATTATTCTATTTAATTTTTCGGCTAGTTGACAAATATATGTCCATATAGGGATTCTTATTTTCCCATCTTCAACTATACTCTTGCAAAAAATAATGTTTCTGTGCATTCGTTTTGTATTTTTCTGACATGGTCCTAAGTTTTTTTTTCAAGATGAATTCATTGAATCATTCTTCTGGTTAGAAAAGGGTTAAATTCAGTTTCTTTTCCCTACTTCCTTCTTCTTATTAAAGTTGTTGTATTTTTTTAAACTGAATATTTTAAAATGAAAACAGAAACAACTAGTTGGTAAACTATTAGTCACTGTGTTGTTTTAGTAGTTATAGTCATCTTTCATTCTTATGTTCCATTATGGTGAAGAGCGATAGAGAGAGTGAGAGAGAGGATTGGTTCAAGGACCACTTTTTTCTTGTCCACCACTTAGTATTATCTTAATTTATTTTCCGCATTTCCTTTCTTTATTATATACACAAGATTCATGTAAATATTCGGAAATTTTTATAAAAACTATATACAATTTAATATATATTTCGAAAAGTAAAACTAATATTGTAGTGAATTGGGAGTGGAGATGTACAAAACAAGAGAAAAAAATGGAGTTTGAGTTATCCCGAATTCTTTTGATGATGAGCTATCCTCTTGTTGTTTAAGTAAATCAACAAATACATTAGCCTTGCATGTACTTATATCTGATCAGTGTACCAGCAACGACAATAATAATATATGGGGGGGAGGATGGACGAAGAATGTATTCTTTTTACTCATAAAATCGTTTATTCATTTTTAAATTGAGAGTAAATCAAATTCCGAATAGAGTCGGTATGATCAATAGTTGTTTGAAGTGTAAATTGACCTAAAGAATATTGTTTACATTGAACTATACAAACGATCGTATGCATACATTACCATTATTATTATTGTTTGTATTTGTTAACCTTGACTTATGAATTAAAATCTTCCGTTTTGTTTTATTTACGACTATTTATTTTAAAGAATTGTCTTTGAATGTTAATCTGTATATTTCTTTCTATAAGTTGTGTTTGTATTCTCTGACTAATTATTTGTTTGTAACAAAACAATTGTATACCTCTCTAACATTATCGATATATATATCTCTGTATGTAAATCCATTGGCTATTTAACATTAAACCTCATTATTATATTCATACTTATGAGTAACTAATAAAAGACATTGTGGATTTTGTTTCAAAGTAAAAAATAAAATTGAATAAGTAATTTTTGGCTGATAAACACTTGATTGTTTTTTATTTAAAATTTACCATATAGGGATAAAACAGATGTTGGTTAATTATTTTATCAATAACTAACTTAATGGTGTTTTGTTCTGTAAGTTAGTTGGCTTATTTATAGAGGTTTAATTGTCTTCCTCAATAACTTCATTAACACTTACGTCATGTGAATATGTGCTTTTCAATCATTTCTTAAGTATTTTATTTTGTTCGCTCTAATGGCTTTGTTTATAATTGAATGTTTTTGAGGAGTTTCTTATCTTCATTTATTTATGTATTCATGTTAAGTTTCGTTTTTCATTGATCTCTGGCCTAGTGGTTGATTGGTCTTTTCTGTATTGGTTAACAGATTAAGTCTATGTTGATGTGCCATGTTGATTTCTAATTGTCCTAAACACTGTACTTCAAAAACTTTTATGGAATATTTAGTTTTCTAGGTCCCAAATTTCAGTGTTACTCCAATACAATTCATGTCTGTGGTTGTTCAGTTGCATTGATGCGTATTATATCCCCTCATTGTTGTTCTATGTTCATATGTGGATATATGAAAGCAGTATCCACTTTGTCAGACGAAATATTTCTCACTGTCGAGCAACTTATTTTTCGGATGATGTTACATCTATCTTTTTCTCTTGTAATTTTAATGTCGTTGAGAGTGTTACTAATCATTTTACTGACTACTATGAAGTTGCATTCATTAGTACAATACTAAACTTTTCATTATTCATTCACGAGTTATTTTGTTCACGTATGAATCCCGTGTTGCTACTGTACTTTATATATATATTGTTTAGCATTTCTCATTATTGATAGTAGTCTCTCATAATATTTTGTTTTAGAAAAACATGTGTTTGTCTTCACTCCAGCAAATATTTGAACAAACTTGGATTACCTTTGTTTCTCTTAATTGACTGGCTTGATTTAATTGTTAATAGCTAATATTAATAATTTTCATTTTGATTTACAAAAGTAAATATAGTATTTTTCTTTTGCTAACGGTTTACTTATTTACATATATACATATATATATCCGTTTGAAGTACCAGTGTTAGTTAGGTCAAAATCGTAAACGTCACAATCGGTTTTTGGTAAACTTATTTCTAACTTAGAGGTAGGTTTGATATTTGACAAGTGTGCAGAATATTGTGTTTTTGAAAAGTTAAAAGACAAAGTAATGACAAAAAATGTGTTGATGACGCAGGAAACGCACAAGATTCACAATGTTTAATTCATGAAAATAATTGACATGTGTGAAATTAAGACAATCTGATAATTAAAATAACCCATAGTGTGATTGAATAACAGAAAGAGAATTCAGCGAAGAAAATTTTCTTTTCAATGAAATCATTTACTTAAGCTGTACATTCGTATATATAGGCATATAGAAAATGTATGTCTATAGGAGGATAGAAAAAATTGCATCACCAAAATGGATTCGAGAATAAATAACAAATGAGGTTACGTACTAATCAAGGGGTAAGGAAGAACAGAATTTATGGGTCAGCTAATCTCACAATCTGATAATCTAAATTGGAAGGTCATTTATTGGGTTCGCGCTTGTGTTATAAATAAAACGTAACTCATTTCTCAAATACATATTTTTATATTTTTTTCTAAGCTATATTTGGATTTTTTTCAGTGTCAATATACTATCCGATTATAAAAATCATATTTAAGTTGAAAGAGTTTCAACTTGGAATCTACTTGTTAATGCAACGTTCCTTAAACCAATAAGTGATCAATTAAAAAGTAACAAATTTTCTATTACTATCTCTCATTTTTAACTATGCTTAAATGATTTGTTGTATTTTAACTGTTACAATTCCTAATCTGATTGATTTCATTATGTTTCTAAACATTCCTTTCAACAAATCTCACTCAATATCTCAATATTTCTGTTAGATTAAAATTACACTCTTTTTTTTTGTTTTACCGACTATGTCGATTAATTGATATAAAATTTAAATTATTAACAACTGTCAATAAATTGCACCATAAGAAACGTAACACACTTCATGATTTGGTCTACTATATTTTAAATTTTAACAAATAACAATATTGTTAGTATTCATGAACTAAAACTTTGATTTATTTTGAATATTTTCGGCATAGTTATTACATTACGATTTCAATTCTTTGTATGTCAAATTTTCAACTAGACTTCTGATTACTTTTGGTCTTTTAAGGTATTGGAGTTTTAGTGCTAAACTGGTGTGTGGCAGTTATCCAGTTTATCGATACAGTTACATCACAGAAGAATATTTTGATTGTTTTTAATTAAAGAATTGTTTCACAGATTGAAATCATGAGTCAGTTGAAGCTAGACCACCATTGAAAACCTGGAAGCACTGGACGGCCGTTTCGTCCTAGTATGGGACTCCTCAGCTGTGCGCATCCACGATCCCGCACCACGCGGGGCTCGAACCCAGGACCTACTGGCTCCGCGCGCGAGCACTTAACCATTAGACCACTGAGCCGGCATCCAATGGTGTTAATGTCTAACTTCAACCAATCCACGAAGTTGCGCCACCGTACACCATTGTCTTCAGTGAGTTCCTATCTCACAACAGACCTGGTTGAACTCCACTGGTAACGGCTTCTCACTAGAACTGAGGAGTCCCATACTAGGATGAAACGGCCGTTCAGTGCTTCCAGGTTTTCAGTGGTGGTCTAGTTTCAACTGACTCATGATTTCAATCTGTGAAATTTCTAAAATCTCCACAAAACCCATTCTGATAAAGAATTATTGCAGTTCACAACAAAATTTAACAAATCGACTTATTTGTTTAAGATTTTGTTTGTAATTTAAGTAAGTGACATTATCGTGTGACACTGCCACATTATACGTCATCAAAAATCTCACACGAAATTGATTATTTGAAATTAAGTAGTAAATTAAGTTGAGCAATATTAAATATTCGACATATATAAGGTTAGTTACCTTTCAATAAATATACTTCAGTCGTTCAGTTCTGTAAGGAGTGACATAAATAGTCAAATGGTGATATTGGGCTACATTGATCTCAATTCTATGGGGTGCATTTGTTTCTCTGAACACTTCAAACACACCTCATCGATGAGTGTAAAACAGCATGTAACCTAGGTCGAGGGATTTTTTACCAATTGGTTCCATTCACCTAAAAGTACTTGATCCATTTTGTTCATAGGTCTTAATTAATTTCGTTCTCTTGAAACTAAATGTATATGCTTTTTTTTCTTTTTACTAGATATGGTCTACGAACAAATAGGAATCGTACATGAATATACGGTGATGATGGTGACGATGATTTTGGCAATGGTCTACCAAACTTCTATTCATTTCAGTAATGTAAGTGGGATGGGGCGAAACTTAACGAACTAGGAAAGCCATCATCCAGAAGATACAAGTGTTTATTAACAGCTGTCTACGCGAAATACTTCAAATCCGTTGACCGGACACTATCAACAACAACCTACTGTAGGAGAAAACAAACCAGATCTCAGCAGAGGAAGAAGCGCTGGAAGTGGATTGGACACAGAATGAAGAAAGCACCCAACTATATCACACGGCAACGCCAAACATGGAATCCTCAATGCCAAAGGAGAAGAGGAAAACACATTACACCGAGAAATGGAGACAGACATGAGAAAATGAACAAAAATTGAATAGAACTGGGAAGGAAGTCCCAGGACAGAGTGGGTTGGAGAATGTTGGTTGGCGGCCTATGCTCCATTTGGAGTAACAGGCGTAAGTAAGTAAGTAAGTAATGTAAGTGGGATGTAACGTTTCCATTTTTTATAGTTCCAGTTATTTTCTAGATAACTATTGTTAGATTAATTGAACTCGTACAAGTGAATGAATATTTTCAAAGTTTCATCATTTACTTCTCGGTTCTTACCAGGCAAGATATGTTTATCTAATTTTTTGTATTAAAAAAAAATACATGCTGCCTGATAAGAGCTGTGAACAAGTATGATTGATCATCAACCTGAATATGATTATTATAATTTTTATCTGTTTTTATTTTTTATTTATCGAAAAATACCAAAATAATTTTCTTTATTTTTAAGATTTTTCTTGGTGCCATTCCCTTGGCTGCATTCCAAATAATATATAAAATAAATAAAACTTTCTAACAGTCAGGAAGCTGCCAAGTGAAGGGCCAAGATTTCTTATCAATCGTCGTATAAAAGTACTTTCGATATGATATACTATTTGTGTATAATTTATTTATTTATTTTTTAATATACTAAACGTTATCATATTAAATACAATAAAACTAAATTATAAGTATTTTTAGGACATAATAAAAATAAAAAAATACGTCCAATACCTTCTTATCTCACAACATCATCAATATACATTTACGCACTTTACTCTTAGTTAGTATTAGCTTAAAATGTATGCAGAGCTAAGATAACGAATGAATTCTGTCCTTCTTTTGTTTGTTCGTTTATCAATAAATACTGGGTTTTTTTCGTTTGTTCCTTTTTATTTGTGCTATAAATTATCGTTTTTAATACTGATTATATATATATATCGAACTGCCTAAAAATGAACAGATTTGTATGTACAAAACTTGAAACAATAATTTTACTTCAAGCCATAATTCTTATCTACTTATTTTGTTTTAGTTTACAAATCGTTTACGAAATACGAGATGAAATAATCGCCAGTGAATAGAATACTTCTGATATATTTCTTAATTTTCCCAATATCTGATGAAATTTCATCCTTCAGATATTCGATTAAGTCTATAGATCTTTAATTTTCGATGTTTTGTGTCCTTTGATTTTCATTGGCGGGTTTGTAGTATTTTTTTACAAGAAGTTTGATTATTACCCTGATCAATTCTAGACAAGTTAGATGGACAAAACGTTGGAATTATTTCAATTTCAATCGCTGAGATTATTTGAAATATAATTTTCATATATAATGACTTCTCTTTACTCGGCGCCCAATTTCTATCAAACTATTCGTATAACTTTACACAGTTTCTACTGAAAGGTTATGTTACTCATGTTAACTTTGATAAATGTAATTACATTTGCTAATCATTTCATTTGACGTGTTGTAATAAATCTAATGGCTATGAATATAATCTTAGGTCATTATGCATTTGGATAAATATTACCATGTCGTTATTTCTAGCTAGTCATTGTAATGAAATTTATTCAGAGGCTAAACTATTTACTTATGTATCATTTATTTTGTTTTTTACAATTTTAATCTGCTTGGAGGTGATGAGGAGTCTTGATAAAAGGAAACTGAATTGATTTCCTTCTGAAAATAATGTTAATGCTGTCTCATTTAGGACTTCCAGAGAAACCAGACGTCTAAAAGCGAAGAATTCAAACTTTTCAATGAAATGTTTATTTATTTGAACATATAAATTCTACCAGCTCTCGGTCGTACCAGGGCATTCGGGGGCATACCTTCTTTGTTAATAAAAATGAGTAGAACACCAGTGGAACCTTGAATATTATAAACAATTGACATCAGTCAAATCGATAACTAATGCTCACTAAGTATCTTGTAAAGTACTTGTCCACACTTGTACAATTTGTTAAAGTATATCAGTTGCCTGACTGATGCATCTCTTACTTCAGTAGATTAGCTTAATATTTCTTAATCGTTTATGGTACTCTAATGAATTTATCTACCTGCCCATATAATGCTAAGCATTTTTGATGATTTTGAGTTCCCTGATCCGGATTATTTAATTGAGAAGCTTTTTTTGTCATTTCGGACAAAGTCATTAGCTTTCACTTCAGGTACTTCAGTACTCAATAGTTAAGCCAGTCTTTCTTGATGATCTTGCATGTGATATTTTGTCTTAATGTGTTTTATTAATCTTATGTGTACTTTTAATCCTGCTGGCCGTCTTATTCAGTTGACCTCTGATCATGTAGTTTGTTGACCTCCCAGCATCGATTGATAAGTTGGGTCTATGTCGATATATCTGATGATTGGAGAGTGGCGCAAATGTTATGATTTTAGGAATTCTCTGAAACTTTTCACAAGCCTTGTAATTAAACCTTTGAATTCAGATAACTCGAAACTATTTTTGGTAGAGTTTTGTTTTGTGAGCTGGATGGTTTGGTCGTGAACTTTTCATCGTTATCTGAACTATATCATCAACACAAACTTTAGGTATAAGTGAAGTGTTCGAATTCGGAACTATCAAAAACATACATTTGAACTTCAAATTTTTTCTGTCATTTCACAATACTGACAGTTTGTGTTATCTAAAATCTTCCAATACATAAGATTTCGAAGAGATAAAGAATAGCAGTTTATGATCTAAGTTAACGTATATTGTTATCGAATTTAATGTAGATCTTAATTTTAATGTCATAATTACCTTCAAATTGTTATTAGATTAGAAAATTTGATCTGTTCAAGAGTGTTTATTGAAAAGACAGACTATTCATTACATTAGGTTTTGTAGTTAGCTGAGATGAAACTTATATTAAAACCGGTTTCTCTGTAAATCTGTGTAAAAACCAAGATCATGCTTTAGTTACTAAAGGTCATAATACTAGGTCGACTGCGTCTATGGTTCACATGGAGCGGCTACAAACTTTAATAAAATACAGTTTTAACATCTGTCATCTTAATAAAGAAATAAATATATGAAATTTGTAGTGGTCTTACTTTTACTCCAAACATCGTAATACATTTAAGCTGTTGATTATCTGATACGTTTTGGTTATGTGACAGGGACTAATGGAAAACACGAAACCTAGGTATACCATCAGTAATCTTTTGTGCTAAAATACTTTAGCAATAATACAAAAATAAACCCTTATATAAAATATGTTTTATCTTTCATTGAAGTACAACACCAAAGATTTTAAACTCCTATATATTTTTGTACTGAAATGTCTTGAACTCCCAATAACCAACTATTTGTCATGATATAGAGATCCTTATTATAAACACTGTTTTTGGTTTATAACACACTTCTACTTCTTTTCATTTTGCACCACAAAGCTTCTCTTTACAGTAAAATTACTTAAATAACTAATTAGAATTTTTTTTCGTTTAATAACTTGTTAACTTACGGTATAGAAACAACATAGGATCTGATACGAAGCTATTTTAGTTCGAAAATATGATGATGTATATTAACATAACGAATTATGGACAAAGGAGAAAAATGGTGACACTAAGAGTAATCAAAAATTAACTGAAGAAGTATGTTGAATAAAAGCCGGCTTGTTGATTAATACGGTGACTATGTCTAGAAGAAACTAAGTCACGCATTGAGTATCACACTGGTGATATAAGATCATTTAGTATTCCCGATACCCTGAGTGAGTGCCAACTATTGAAAAACGTAAGTTCAGGGTTTCGTACTAATTGTTTATAAATAACAGTAAATAAAACTAATGGATGTATTTAATCGATTAAGATTGATAGTTAAAAAATGTCAATGGAAACATTCATATCATCCATTATAGTTCTCCTATAAAACTATGGTTGAATGTGAAGTTTTCAAACAATTACATATTACTGGACATGAATACCTAATTAACTGATTAAAATCATTTTAAACAGCAATATAACATAATATTGCTTATTTTAAGCCAACTAAACTGTTATAATTGTTTATTGAGATAATTAATTATGATATCTTTATATTTCATCGAGTATTCTGGTAGGAATTAAATTGAATATAAATTACAACAATTGTTTTTCGTTCTTCATTCTATATCCTTTCAGAAAGGGGTTTTTGTGAATATTATAGTAATTTTAATAGTTGTGATCATGAGCCAATTGAAGCTAGACCACCATGGAAAACCTGGAAGCACTGGACGGTCGTTTCGTCCTATTGTAGGACTCCTCAATGGTACGCATCCACGATCCCAGGACCTACCTACCTTTTAAACCACTGAACCGACATCCAACGGTATTAATTTCTAACTTTAACTAATCCAGGAAATCAAGTGACACATCCACCAATGTCATCAATGAGTTACTATCTCACAACAGATTCGGTTGAACTCCACTGGCCTTCTTATGCTCCCAGTTTTTCCATGTTGATCTAGCCTCAATTGATTCATGATCTCAACTATTAAAATATACCTTTTTGTTTGTCATATTTTTACAACATTATGAAGATATTTCAGTTGAAATGAAATCTACCACATTAGATTTTTCTCTCTTTACAATGTATATCTATAAATCTAATTTTTGTTGGCGTTAATTTCCTTAAAAGAGATTTTCATTAATACAATCTACATTTTATAATGTTTTTAGTATAGACAATCATCACATTGGTTAAATGAAATAGTTACAAGGTAAAATATAAAAATTATTAAAAGAAATAATAAAAAAAAGAAACTATCCAATCATTAGTGTTTATGAATTTAGTTTAAAATTGTTGACTGTATCCAATAGATCATAGGCTAATTAATTGAGTAGTTCTATTGGATAATTAGTAGTTAGTCATAAAAAAAATGAAGTTGATATGAAAACTAGCTAAATTGTTGTGATTGTTTCTTTTGTTTAAAACTATTGTTAAGTTCACCCCTTTGTTTTATTTCTTACCTTATTAGCATAAAATGTCACATAATCCAAAAATATATATTTATGTATGATGAAAGTGTAAAGGGGTTTGTATCTTATATGAATAACATTTTGTTCTAAAAGTGTTTGAATTTTTACTTGGAGGAAGTTTGTTTCATCAACTTTTCACCGATTGGTACTTGAAATTTTGAAAAACTTAGTGTTGATTACCATTAAGAGATTGAGCAACGAAAATCTATGCAAAATGTAAAAAATTTATTATTAACATAAAGATTAAATAACAGCCACGGCATATTGTTTTAGAATGGATAAATCAAGCTTAAAAAGGATAAATTAGCGAGTACTTCTGATTCATATTTTTGTGAACAAGACTGTCCACCCCTGTGGATAACTTTAAAATCTATTACTGTTGTTGTTACATGACAGGGTTTACTAAGTGTTCAGGAAAAGAGCTATTAATGTTTTAGCATTTGTGCTTTGAAAGTTATACAGTGAATAGAAAATTCCTTTCGCTGAATAATCTTAATTTTTTTCCACTTGGACATTCATTCAAAAGTGGTCAAAAGCTTTGGTTAATTTTTTAAATCCTAATTAGGAATGTATTTTTTCGATAGTGAACCAAATATGTTATTTTATTCCTCTTAATGATTAAGGCTCTTTCTGATAAACAGATTTTCTAATAAAAAAATATCAGAATATAATATATGGTAACACTCCACTGATTACTCACAAGAAGTGATGACCCGGAGCGTGAATAACAGATAATGTCAGTATTAAACATTAGTGGAACATGATACAAACTATGAAAATCATAAATTGACAAAGGTTCCTATGATAATGTTTTGAAGCTTATTAAATATCCGACTGAATACGAATGCATTCATAATCAAGCTGACTTTCGTGCATGCTATTGCGTATTTTAATGAAGTAGCTGAATAACTTATACTTGAACAAGATTGTTAAAGAATATTGTATGATCAAAAGCAAGATTTGGATTTAAATGTAGACTGTAAATGAGAAGTGAATTCTAATGGTATGTATTACGTTCCTGTTTTATTTTCCATTTTGTCTATTAGAATGCATATTTAAGTTGTAAAAGTTTTCAGGCCATATATTGAGTCACTTTCCATTGTCATATTTGGTTACAGGTTAAGTTGAGTGTCTCATTAACATATAAATACGAGATTACTATCAGAAGAAGGATTTTGTGGGAATCGTAGTAATTTTATAGTTGAATTCAAAAGTCGATTAGAGCTAGACTACCATGGGAAACCCGGAAGCACTAGATGTCCGTTTCGACCTAGTATGGGACTCCTGAACAGTGCACACCCACTATCCCACTCGCGGGATTCGAACCCACGCGCGAACTATTAACCTCTAGACTAATACACTGACATCCGACGATGTTAATGTCTAACTTCAACTAATTCACGAAACTGCGCCACCGTGCACTGCTTCCAGGTTTTCCATGGTGTTGTAGCTTTAATTGACCCATGAATTCAACTATTAAAAAGACTAAATTGTTAGAAAAAGACAATTTAATTACTTGTATTGAATCTTTATCAAATACAACATTCAGATTGTTAAAATATTTTTTGACAATTATCTAAAATTCGTTTTTATTATTATAATAAAAGCTAATTAAATGTGACAATTTTCAAGAATTATTAACATGTTAAGCAAATATAATAGGACTACATAGAAGGTTCTGAACACGGTTGTACTGGATAAACAAATATTCAGAAGTTTCAATTTCGTTGGTTACGTCAACAGTGATGGCTGCAGTACCATGATTATAAATACAACTTATGCATTAAAATTTCTGTAAGAGAAGCAGATGAGCTTACACGTATACAGGATTGTTAACCGATATGAAACTTGCTATCTGGTTAATAAATCATGTTTTAAGTTATGAAGATTTACCGCAAACTACATTCGGCATGGTGAAATCGAGATTAATTCGAACATTTTAGTATATTATAATGTAAACCAATACTCTATGAGCACGCTCTAGGATTGGACGTTTCCTTCACTTTCCAGTAAGAAGATGAATACTGTGATATTAGTAGATAGCTCTAGAAAGGATGAAACACTAGTCAATAAACCCATTACTGTCACATCCCTTTTAAACAGAAATATTTATGTTTCGTAGTTGATTAACCAATGATGTAGTTTTAAACGATTCTCAGTAGTCATGTATCAATCTGCAACGTGTAATGTTTTTTTTTGCATAATTAATTAATAAACTGGAGGGTTAACAGACGCTATATGTTGAAGAAAGAAAATCATATTGAAATTGTTATTCTAGTTTTAAGACAGTGTTAAGTTCAGTTGGGAGCGAGTATATTTATTATATAATGAATCTAATTAAGATATCCATAGAATGTACGATTTATGACTAAGGCACTTTTGAAAAGAAAGCTATTTGGAAACTTTCAAAGAAAACGTTTTTTACTAAGAATAAATATTTCACAATAGTTTGTCATAGTAATTCATGTAAAATTGGATGGCTTTTTTCCATCACTTTAAAATTTTTGAAAATGGAGCAGAAAAACACTTTGGGAATAGTGACTGAGCTGTCACTCAAACTTTTTTCCACTAATGTTTCTTGTATTTCAATCACTTCGTCTGCTTCTGAATTTAATACAGCCTGGAATGTTTAGTGAACACTAACTTTAAAAACCATTTCTTTTATCTTTTATCACCATTAGTTGAAAGTATCGCTACATGAGAATCGTAAAATCCGTATGTTTAGAAAAATTACACTCGTTAGTGGTTGGTTGCCATGTCTAGTCCTTAAGCCTAATAAAATACTTTTCGTTGATTTTATAATGTTATCATTGAGTTATGTTACACAGTGTTGTAAGGCGATAGCTGAAAGTGGTTATCAGGAGACCATGAATGAAAGTGCTTGTGTTGGTTCATGTGCATCAACACTGCAGATCTATAATCCAAAGTCAACTGATGCTTTTCTATCGAAGTATATCACGCAGTTTTACAGTCACAGAAATTCCCAACGAGATGTCGGTAATTCAAGAAGAAAACCTAACCGATTTCTCACATTGATCGCATCATCTCAAAAACGTTTTACATAATATATCATCCTGCCTTATTTCCCTCCATTCAAACTTTAAAATTGAAGTAGAATTTAAAACATTTGGATTTCAGTTACTATTGAGTCTTATTAGGGTTTTGATTTATCATTGTTTTAAGCGCAAAAATAATCAGATTTTCGTGTTTGTGGATACGGATTTTAATTACAATCAAACATTATACATCAAACCTATTTAGCGTTCTTTTCTCTCCATCAATTATTATTAAAGAACATTTGTATTATTCTTTCATCAATCAATTTCATTCCATTATGTATAGAATTTATTTTTTGTCACATCAATTATATTGTATACCAGACCAAATGATCACTTTTTTACGTACATAAGCAGAGATGGATAGTGGCTAACAGTGGAATACATGACGCGCGTGTCACCCTATTTTAGACTCGTCACTCAGATGAACATGTATTCCAGAGTTGGTGCTCCTCGGAATCGAACCCAGTATCATTCGCTTCAGACATCATCATATTGTCCATTTAACTACTGGGTTGAAGTCCAAGGGTGAACATAAACTTTGGAATGCAAGCACATCCAGCTGACGAGTTCAAGATAAAACGAAACGTTCGTACTGGATTCCAATGCTAACCATCAAACATCTGCCTCCTCTAATGCTTGTGACCTAGGACAATATCGAGGCGATCTGGACAAGATGCACGTATGCAAGAAGAGGCCGATCAATCGCAGTTCTAAACATCAATGACAGGATTCAAACAACCGATCGTTTATTTATCACATATCAAGTCATTTCTGCAATACACCTTGACTCATTCATTAACTTCAACTTGATTAAGAACATTTATAAAAAGAATTCTTTGAAATGCTTGCCGTTTATGACAAGTTGATGGGTTTCTCTTTCGAAATTATTTCAGATCTTACATTTGGTGACTTGTTTCCTAAAAGTGAAAATGTTTTAATTTAACTGAGTTACTGAATCTATCTAAAATAATAACCAATAGTTTAATACAGATTTAAAATTAGATGAAAACCAAAAACTATAAACATATCGCACTTATATGTAATGTGATTATGACCTCAAATGTTGAATAATAGTCATTCCATTGTCAATCACTGAAAATGATCATAATCATTGTTAAAATTATCGTGGATATTTAAAAAATAATTCAGTTGAACAAATATTTATCTAAGTCGAAAAAAAAGTTAGAAGAAGGTTTGGATATAAGCCGTTCAACTTACGGTAACAGTGCTCATATTCTTTTGTACATATTGTTCACATATCCCACAAAACATAGCTTACACTTCTTGTGATGTATTTATTAATTTTCGTCAATATTACTGAAAAGTAATCCATCTACATTGTAATTTTCATAAAGATTTTAAGGGAGAGAATATAATCAATGATAGGAGTTTTTGTGCCATTGAATCCTTGGAGTTGGATGATTAAATCGTGAGCTGAACAATTTTCTAAACTATTTTAGACGAAGTCACTCATACGAAATTTCATACGACTCAACGCAAGGTACTTTGTTTGTGTTGTTTTTTCGGTGACAAAATTAGTGAATTACAACTCAAACGAGTTTCAATAAAGTGCTGAGAAGATCGTCAATATCATGCAGAATTCATACGATGGATTACAGTGCAAAATCGTGTATGGAGAACAGCTGACAGATGCATTCCGAGTGAGTACCGGTATCAGACAAGGCCGCTTACTTTCTCCTTTCCTCTTTCTTCTGGTCGCTGATTGGATTATGAAAACTTCCACATCCGAGAAAAAACATGGAATACAATGGGCAATCTATATGCAACTAAACGATTTGGACTTTGCAGATGACCTAACCTTTCTATCCTATATACACCAACGAATGCAGAGGAAGATAGTGCAGCGTCAGCCTCTGGATCAGTAGGCCTCAACATACACAAGAGGAAAAGCAAGATCTTCAAATACAACATATAGAACACCAACTCACTCACACTTGATGGAAAAACTCTGAATGATGTGGAATCTTTCATGTACCTGGATAGCATCATCGATGAACAAGGAGGATTTGATGCAGCCGTAGAGGCAAAAAATTGGCAAATCAAGGATAGCATTCCTACAGTTGGAGAACATATGCAACTAAAAACAACTGTCAACCAATATCGAAGTGAGAATCTTTAATACGAACCTCAAGCCTGTTCTACTGCATGGAGCTGAAACTTGGAGAACTACCACATCCATCATAAAAAAATACAGGTATTTATAAACACTTGTCTACAAAGGGTACTGAATATCCGTTGGTCGGATAATATCAGCAACAGCCTACTATGGGATAGAACAAACCAGCTTCCAGATGAAGAGGAAATTAGAAAAAGACGTTATAGGTGGATAAGACATATGTTACGGAGATCACCAAACTACGTCACGAGGAAAGTCCGAACTTGTAATCCTGAATAGAAACAGAAAGTGGAAGACCAAGGAACACACTGAATCGGGATTAGGAAGTAGATATGAAGAGAATGAATAGCAACTGGAAAGAACTGTAAAGGATTGCCTCTGATAGAGTTGGATGGAGGATGGTTGTAAGCTGTTTCTGTTCCTCCACGAGGGGTGACAGGGGTAAGTATGTAAGTACTCTTTTTGTTCAAGCCCATTATTATTATAACCAACTAGGAAGGACAAAAGTTTTAGTCAATTAATACTCTCAAGTTTCTCATGATACTAAAGATTTTTCAGATGAACCAATGTAAATTTCGTTAAATGGTAATTAATTTTGTATTAGCACAGTCATGATATATTCTGTATTTTGCTCTGATTATTTAATTGTTCCCACTATGAACTAACCACATCCGGGAAATAATTGAAACTATGGAACTTTGGGCAATCGTTCCATATTATTCAGACACTTTTATCAGTTGAAAATCACTACATACATTTAGACTTAATCTATGAGTTCGGTGTCCTACAGATGGCACTCTACTACTCAGCCACTGTAGATCACTGTTTTTGTAGAAACAGTAACAGGTGCTTGAATATTAGTATCCTACAATTTGAATGTACAAGTTCAGTTCGGTGATCTGGAACAAGTTGAAGTCATCCGAGATACGATTATAATGTCCTGTTACCATCAGTATATGTCGTCTCGTGAATATTATGATGAAAACCGATTTTCGTAAATGCTTTTTATGTAACGTTGAATAGTGGTTAGGAGTGGAAGCAGAGACGAGAGTTACGAATTATTTTGGACTCATCACTTGTACCTGCCTCTCTGCCTCCGACTATCTGAACTAATAAATCATGTAAATGACCTGAAAGGTACTGGTCTCAAGCTCCGGCGTGAACGTCAGTATTGGAATCACTGTACATCTGTCTGATGAGTCCTCGATAGGAAGAAACACAAATCTTGGATTCGACTGATGGCCACTATTAAACTTTACTAGAAACCCTTTATATGTTATCTTAATGACTTTTAACCAAGAAAGAAAATTTTTGTGTACTGGGTTCCCAAATATGATCAATTCAGTTGTCCATGATTAGTAAGTTAAACTATAACGTAGATTTAATGAATGTTTAAATTAGTTGCGTGTGCGCATATTGACACAATTGTTGGACAGCATATAGTAGGGTAATTGTTCAGGTAAACTGAAGTTTATTTCTATCAAATATATTTTAAGCTAAATGTTTAGAGCAGTTGACTAGTTTATGTGAAACTTATACCAGTCCTGCTGGATTAAAGCCTACTTACCTACTCAACTTCATCTCTTTGAGTTGTATTCTTATAAAATTTTAAGGACCTTTATCTTTTCTTACTGACTGTATTATTTGGGAGGGATGGATCGACTTTATTTGACAGCATCATTGACTTTTCTGATGGTGACTGTAAAGTATCGACAACTATATTAATTTAAATCAATTAACAATCTTAGTTAGACAATCAATAAACATCAGGATATACCAGATAGCTGTTTCGGTCTGGTGCAAGACTCCTTAGCAGTGCGTATCCGCGACCCAACTAAGTATTGGATGCAGGAATTCTTTCCTCCAGTCTACTGCTTAACTTTTAAACCATTTGTTATCACTCAAGTGTTTACATATCTGACTTTGCACAAATAGAAATAATGCGTGACTACCATACATTGTCACCAGTAATTAAACTCTATTGGTCACAGATTATCACAAGAACTCCAAGAACTACGTCGTGCGGTCAGTCGCTAGTAGGCTCACTGTTAAGAGTTCTCATACTAGGACGAAACAACTGTATAATGTTTGCTGTTTTTCAATGGTTACTTAACAAAAATTCAGCTCGTGACATATAACCACAAATCCAATAATCGTCGAAAATCCATGTAACTATAACTGATGATTAATTACTTATCAATGATATAGTAGTATTGATTCAGTAACTAGAATACAATTTTTAATGACATGAATATACTAGTTTGTTTAGTAGAGACTCAAACTGAGGTCAGAGAAATTTTACTTTACAGACTGAACTGGAAATCAGTTTTATTCTCCTGTAAATACTGAGATTTGCGATGGCATAAATTTTCAATCTTCATTTTGCAAGCGACTCTCAAAAGTTTTCAATTGTCATATTGTTTGAGTGTATCTTAGTCTAATTTGTTCTCGAATGGACATTTTATCTGTGATAGAATCGTTAAACCAAAGAATTATTGATACGATACAAAGGTTTATTTTATGAAAAGGTTTCCTTCCAACTAAAATGGCATTTTAATTATATTTTTTAGCCGATTTGTGAATAGGCATTTAGATTGCGATACTAGACAGCTCAAGATTTTCTGTAACTACAACGTCGTTAAAATAAATTGCATCTACAGTGACCACCAGGAGGTATGTAATATTCCATAGATGATCTGCGTGAATCGTCATTGATTATTCACTGGATGGCTTATACTTTTTACCATCAACTTTGTTCGCTCGAATTTGTCAAGTTTAACGGAGTACAGTATATGGCTTGAAAGTACTTACATAAAGAAAGCACACTTTTGACAGTATATTTTAACATGAGCTGCAAAAACATACACACACACAATATACAGTTTTGTTTTGTTGACCGTTTAAGTTAATATACAAATTTAAAATTATTAAAGTTTTCAAGAATTTCGGAGTATTCATTTAGTTCATCATCTGATAATGAACAAATAATGGCGTATTATTCTTTTATCTTTGAATAAATTTTCAGTAAAACCTTCATTGGTTTTCAATAAATAAGCCTGAAACGATAGAAGGTAATAGATAGTTTTAATTTTTAGTTAAAGATAATATATTTACTATTTATTTAAGGACATAAATCTTGGTACACTAAGTAAATAAAAAGTGCGTCACATGAACGTAGCGATAATATAATGACGAGATAAAAGCGAGAAAAATAGTAAAACTAGTAAGTAAAAGGATAGTAATAGTATCTTTTATTTACTTCTTCATTTGATTACAGTTACTGGCAGGCATGATCATTAAAATGAATATGCACTAGACAAAAATGTGAATGAAATGGTGGAGATACTGAAAGGAAAATGAGTGTAATCGAGAGCGAATAAACGCATAAAAATAAGTGGATAAGAGTAGTGTATAACTGGAGGAAAACTTAAGTTAAGAAAGAATATTAACAGAACGAATTCTCAATCAAATTGGTTTCTCTCATCTTTATATAGAATGAAAAAATAAAAACAGGACCACCATTGATTTTTTAGTTAATTTTTCTGGTTAGCGTTTTTTTAGCGAGTTAACTTTCTACGGGATAGGGTCGCTAACTCCATGCCCAGCCCTCCTCATTTACCCGGTCTTGGGACCGGCAGTAACCCTAGAAGAGCTGCAGGTGGAGTTGTTTACTCTCCTCCTTCCTTTTTCTTCTGATGATCGACGGGTTCATGATGACCTCAACATATGAGTGAAAACATGAAATACAATGGACAGCTTAGAACCAATTAGACGATTTGGACTTCGCAGATGACTTAGCCCTCCTACACAATACATACTAACAAATGCAGATAAAAACAGCCAGTAAAGCAGCAGTCCCTGCATCAATAAGCCTCAACATACACAAAGGAAAAACCAAGGACCTCAAATAAAACACAGAGAATACTAACTCAATCACACTTAATGGCAAAACTCTGGAAGATGTGGAACCCTTCACATACCTGGGAAGCATCATTGATGAACAAAGAGGATCGGATGTAGGCGTAAAGGCGAGTATTAGCAGAGCAAGGGCCTCATTCCTACAATTCGAGAACATTTGGAATTCCAAAACTATCAACCAATATCAAAGTCACAATCCTCAATACAAACATCAAAACAGTCCTACTTTACGGGGCTAAAACTTCGAGAACTATCACAATCATCATCAAGAAGATACAGGTATTTATAAATAGTTGTCTTCGCAAGATATTCAACATCCATTGGCCTGATACCATCAGTAACAGCCTACTGTGGGAGAGAACAAATCGGCTTCCAGATGAAGAGAAAATTAGAAAAAGACGATGTAAAAATGGATAGGACATACATTACGCAAATCACCAAACTGCATCACGAGACAAGCGCTAACTTGGAATCCTGAAGGGAAGCGGAAAAGAGGAAGGCCAAAGAACACACTACGTCGGGGAATAGAGGTCGATATGAAAAGAATGAATAACAACTGGAAAGATCCGGAAAGGATTGACTAGGACAGGGTTAGATGGGAAATGCTGGTGAGCCGTCTATGCTCCTCTACGAGGACCAACAGGCGTAAGTAAGTAAGTAACCATTGATTTATTTTCTTAGCCATTCATGATAGTGTCATAAGCCAATGGGCTGCACCATCTCTAGTGCATTAACGAAAGAGTAATGCTGGACCTATAGATGCCAGTCCCGTACAGCTTTTTTTATACACAATGGCGTGCGATAAACTAACCACCGATCCACTTTTTTAAGTCAGTCCTATTGCCGACAATCGGAGCATGATGTAGAAGTAGCCGGGTCGACATTCGTAATATGTCTAAGTCAATGAAGTCGTTGTTTCAAGATGGTTACATTAATTTAGTTATCTTCATTGAGTTCGAAAACAAATTCCTAGACCTCCTCGTTACTAACACTGCGTTAGCACTAAATTTTAGCAATCTTTCGGAGACAAAAGTGATCGGACACAATAACCCAATAACCTTAATTCGAAAAGGTCAGATTTCGTAAGTACAGATCAAAACTGCTTTTACTCATGAGTTGCAAACCCGACATTTTACACACGGACTAACATCAACCGGTACCAAAGATGGCACAGACTGACATAGGTCTTTTCGGTATCAGTGTACGTGAAATGATCTCACCACTCACAAAACTGCCCAGATAAACAAACTTTATGACAGTATTTAACTGCTCATCACAAAGAGTACTCTTGTGGGAGTACTTTGCAGTTAGAAGATACGAAGCTCAAGTCACACCTACAAACACTGACGATTAAGTTATTAAGTGTGGATTTCATGATTTAAGTATCATGGCACAGTTAAACTATATTATATGCATAGTCAAGGTTGTCTTTCTCCAGTTAACAGATTCACTCAGCCACTACATACTTTTATCGGATCTGTTTCCAGTATGTTTTGGATGGCAAATTTGAAAAGGGATGGCGAGACTGAGAAACCCTACCTAATACCCTTTACTTTAATGAAACAATGGAGAAAGGTGGCTACATTCTCTCATTATGCCTGAGTTGTTTGTATACAAGGCCTTCAAGATGTCAATACATTTTTCAGGTACACTTTTTCAACAGATCATCTTATAGAACACTTCCGTCCAATGAATCAAATATGGCTCTGATATCAAGAAGTTCAACAATTGTTTTGGCCAGCAATAAGTGTTTCGATGCTGTAATATTTAGCGCAGTGTAAAGATATGGTCAATACATTTAAGACAAGAAAAAGCCCAGCCTATTCTTCGCGAGTTAGCCTTTGACGGGTATGAATAATTTATGAACTATAACGGTAGCCAATAGTTTGAAAGCGACTGGAAGTATATTTATACTCTCATACTTATTGCGTAGATGACTTAGGCCTTTTTAAAAGGGGGAATGATCACTTCATTTCACTGAAGATACACCGGTTTTCTGACATTTTTTCAGATATGTATTACATACTTTGGGTTACTGTTTTAGACTCGCGTCACTTAAGCATGCAAAAACGATATGATGTAGTTACCCTTTTATTTTATGGCTCTTTAATTCTATTTTAGATATTCTTCCTTTTCTTCAGTCATTATTTTACACTACGAAGGTGTGCGCCATATCCCAATAATCAAGTTGTGATCTCATATCAATGTGGAACAGCTTTCTGTCAGATAAGAATTGTTGAGGAAGGAACAATTATCACCGATATTATTAGTTGATCATGGTGATTATTTCGTGAATGAACTAAAAATGTGAATTTAAGCAATGATTAATTCATTAAGCTTTGTTAACCAAGTTAGATGGAGTTGCTGCTTTCAGCTTGTTAGCACACTTAAACCACTAAACTCCTTGGTCCCCTATGCAAACTTTGCACAACTTGATTACATTATTTATTATCTATTATTGTAAACAGACTATAGGTGATAAAAATTACATTCAACAGCATTTATCTTAATCATGCTTTTTAAAATCACTTTTAGTATTTTCGTTCTGCAAGTTTATTTTTTTTTTTAGAACAATGTTTACCATGTTCAATTTTCTTTTGATTTAAGTTGATTTTCATATGGTGTTTATCAAATAAGTCACAACATGAGCCGATGTATATTTATGACAGATTTTATCCTGATGTGTATGATTGAGTGACATCTTAGAAATAAACAATTATAAGTGATTAAATTATTAATTTTTTTTTTAATTTCATCATTTTAACTTCAAAATTATATGGGATTTTAATTTGTTTTTATGTACCGCCTACCTTTTCTTTCAAACAAACTCTTTCTCCTCAATTATTTTTCTCTTTTTTTTATTGAAAATTGAATAAACCAAACAAAATTATAGAAATTATTAATAATCCAATGATAAAGTTATTAACAGCAATTAGGGTGGTGGCTGTGGTAGTGACTAGTGAAAAAAAATGTCAACAATTTATAATTGCCCACCCTGTGTTTACAGAAAGCATAATTAAAGTGAAAAACAATGACTGAATAATCAACTAACTTTCTTTAAAAAAAAACCAAAGAGTGATTTCTTTTTTCTCTCTTAACAAATGCAAAATAGCATATTTGTCAATAATTGTCAATTATATGTATGTATACACTTGGTTACTTAAATATACATAGATACTACATACATATATACCTATATATATACACACACAGATAAACAAAACCACCTTAGTACATATGTCAAAACACTATTTTACATATTTGTTTACAATTCTTTTGTAAATAAGTTTCGGCGGTTCTTTGTTTTTTTTTTTGCTTGTTTTTTTTTTTAAAAAAAAGACTCTTTGTGATGTTCACTTGAATATACATCCACAACAAATGGTATGCAAAAAATTCATTTATTTTACATTTTCGTTCGATAAAAACATAGAAAAAATATTGTTAAAATATCATCCGAACAAAACATCATAGTGAACGAATTATACATGGGGCTATTCATTAAACAAAAGATATAACTACAGAACGTATGGAATGCTATAATTCACAAAAAAGGTTGTTGTTTAGAGATTTAGTCAAAAATATTCAGGATGGATCTATAAGTTTACTTGATTTTATGGAATGGACTATACTCACTGTTAATCATGAGCTCTTTTAGAATGGATCTGCAAGTGTTATCCTGCCTGATCATCAAAAGAACTACTGAAGTCTATCATTAATTTGATCAAAAAGTACCCCATAAATTCTGATCAATATATTTCACTAGGATTCTCTTTTAAATTAAATCATACAATAAAACAAATTGGTACAAATAGGGTACAAAAAATAATAATTCATGTACTCCAGAGGTTTTATTGATCGCTAAATCCATTTCCAATCTTCATATACAAAAGCAACTTGTTCAGTCCCTTAATTTACCACGGTTTTAATGCTTTTTTCTATCTACCATATTCATTAATTTCCTTCCGAATTTTTCATAATAATTGACTGACTATTGTTACAACATTTACCTATTCTTTTCTTTGTATTCATCAAACAGACAATTATCACTCACTCATAAATGCTAATTATGTTAGATTATTTATTACATAACTTCATATGGTTATTTGATATTTCTAAATAATCAACGTACTTTAACGCATTGTATTTATGATAACTCTATCGAATTGCAAAATACATCAATTGTAAAGCTTAATTAAATGATATAGTCGTAAAGAAAGTTTTCTTCACTGATTTGTTTTAAATGCTTCCCTAATAAATCAGTTAGTTTTACTTGTTTCAAAAAAGTCATAATTAAATGTGGAATGTTATGATAAAAATAGCCTGAAATGATGTTATGGGAAATGTTTTATATTCTTCAGCTAAATTTTATCATTCTACTAAATGAAATGTTGTAAAAGGTGTATACCTCCGATTAGATATTTTCGTTAAGTTACCGTTCAGAAATGATGTGATTGCTAAACTGTTACCTTTACAAACTAAATACTTTCAACATCATTTAATTTTATTGTAGTCATGCGTTGATTTGTTGTTAATTTTAAAGTGATGTCCCAGTGAAAAACCATGAAAAATTAAGCAAATTGCGTTGAAAATGACACAGCAAATCAAGTAACACAATAGATAAACATAATGCCAATATAAGAACGTTACCAAAATTTATAGTTAATTCTCAAATTCGCGGCTAATGAATTAATGAGATAGCACTTGTTTTGAGACTTATCTGTTCCCGAGCTCATACAGATATGGTATTGTAATTGCTCAATGGTACAGAGTCGTGAATTTAATAGAACTACTTATTTCGTCATTACTGTTTTCCAATAGTTTATGACACGTATTGCTTTCGATGTTTGAATTGTCAAGCATAATTATCGATTAAATCAACTTTATTATTTTATTTTACTAGTCTAATACTTAGTTCCATATAAACCTACTTTGTTTCAGTACCTTGAATAATGTTTTAGTCCAAAAATGTGTGGTACTATCTGAAAGCGTAATGAAAGCTTAAGATTAAAACCCTTGTGAGTAGAAAACATTGGAAATCTATTTTCTCACTCAGATCTCAATACCAAAAGTATAATGATTCATCGAAACTTTTTAAAAGGGAATTAATACACAAATATCATTGCTAAACATTCCAAGTAAGTAAGTAGTTACTTTTTTAACTGTAGCTAATATCATATTATGCTTTCCAAAAGCCTTTATCAGATATTTTTCGTTATCAAAACGGAAAAATCAAAAAAACCAATATTTGAAAGTTTATTTATCATATAAAGAGAATATGTGATTTGTAAATTCTTTAATTTTGTAATACAAATATTTCGCTTATCTGTTGATCAGCTAAATGATATCGATAATCGCTATAGGTTGTCTCAGAAGTCTCTCAGTTCTAACTTCATACATAAACTTAACCGAAACTACTACATGGCAATAATTGAAAATATGTCATCTTCAAACTAACGAAGTTAGATATCCATAACTTGTGTACTGGACAAAGATTAATTCATAGAGTTATAAGCTTTTATGTATCCTACCATACAGTTACACTAATTTCACATTAATTCCTTTAATTCATTTACAAAATACAGGGTTAGTTTATCGAATTCCAATCAATTTTATATAATATCTAGAGATCTTTATTAGATTGTCAAAATGAAATCATCTGATAAATATGCTTATATACTTACTTAACAGTTCTAGTTGAATATGTTCTGGTCATTAAGTCACATTCATGATAATCTTATATCAGTTTTCAATTGTAACTATCATCTCAACATTCAAATAATGAAAAAAGAAAACAATATCAGGTTAGGTATGAGACATTTCAATATAACTAATCATATAATTGAAAGTATCACTAATTTTATTTAACTAAAAACAACAAATTAATTGTTTATTAAAGAAAAAAAGGTAGACGTAATAAATCAACATTTTGAAATATCGAAATATAAAAATTCTTTTGAATATTTTTTTTGTTGAAAAAAATTGTTTTCTTAGTCAAAAAAAATATTTGGTAATATTGATTTTTGTAAAAAAGAAAAAAAAGGAAAAAAAGGAAGCGAAAAGAAACCAAATTTAGAAGATGGATACTGAACAAAGTGAAGTTACATTAAAAGTTTAAATGTACGTAATTAAATATTGCCAAGTTATGTACGAGTGTACATAAATATATGTCAGAAGGAGTTTCGTGGAGATTTTAGAAATTTCATTGATTGAAATCATAAATCAATTGAAGCTAGACCACCATGGAAAACCTGGAAGCATTGGACGGCCGTATCGTCCTAGTATGGGACTCCTCAGCAATGCACATCCACGATCCCGCAGCCCGCGAGATTCGAACCCAGAAACTGTCGGTCTCGCGCGCGAGCGCTTTACCGTTAGACCGCTGAGCTGGCATCCGACGGTGTTAATGTCTAACTTCAACTAATCCACGAAGTTGCGCCACCGTATACCTTTGTCTTCAGTGAGTTGATATCTCACAACAGACCTAGTTGAACTCCACTGGTAACGACTTCTCACTAGAACTCCAGGAGTATCTCTTGAAGCCAGTCACTGGTGAGCAGATGATTATTATCAGAAAGGATTTTGTGGAGATTTTAGGAATTTCATTGATTGAAATCATGAGTCCCGTACTAGGACGAAATGACAGTCCAGTGCTTTCAGGTTTTCCATGGTGGTCTAGCTTCAATTGACTCATGATTTCAATCAGTGATATATATAGACGATGGGATGGATAATCACCCGATCAGTTGTGGCTTTTAATTGACATTTTGTAGTTGAACAAAATGAAGAGGTCAAAATTTGAAACTAATATGGAGTATTCTGTTCTTTTTAATTTCACATACTTTTTGCTAATGTCGACCATTAATCATAGGTTTTTAGTATTACGAACAGCAGTTGTAGTGGTAGTAAGAAAGATGACGAAAATGTCAGTGAATAGGTAATTATGCTTTATAAACAGTAGTAAATTATTAAATCACCATAATATTTTGAAATATTAGTATTGACTAATTGAAAAAAAAGACATTATTATGGTAAAATTAGTGACTTGAGAAATTTGCTGTTACATTGTTCAAAACAGTTAATGCTGTGTTTGACTTTTAAATGAAATTGATTCTTCCTGAAAAAAAGAAGAAGAAATTTAAACATCATCCAGTACTTCTAAATAAGAACTTTCGTCTAAATTTGAACGAATAGTTTCATAATATTTGGGCACTGAGTTCATTTGAGACATTAAAAAGAAGAATATATTTGTAAAATCTCAGCGAATGAATTTTAAGCAAATCCAACGTTTCGCCTGGCAATCTGGTCCAAGCTTTTTCAAGGAAAATATAATCAAACAACAAAATTATCGAATATAAATAGGTACAAGGTTTTTCGGTTTACTGTATACAAATATGTTCTTCTTTTTAATGATTCAGTACTTCTGTTCACCACATTTCAAAAGTTTAATCGTAATTTTCATCAATCACTTGTAACCTATGTTTTGTGATTGCCTTTTCAGTCTTGTTTAAAGTTTGACAAATCAGTTCTCGTCAAATGGTCAGTAACGTAAAGTGTTATACTCCGTTATGGTATATATTTACACCTGAATGATTATTTCTAGTTATCGAAAAGGGAAATAACCATTTTTCAATATTAAACCTTTTGATCAGAAAGAATGTAAGGAATGAACAATGAATTTGAGTATCTTTCTAACATGAATTATAAATGTATATTTACATTTTACATTGAATGTATGTGTGGAAACACGTACATAGGGAGGAGCAATCGTGATTTGCAATTAAGGGTGGGTGAACATATACCAAAATGGTTGCAGAATCAGATGAATTCCAATGGTCAAATAAGATCACAGGATAGACGGACATCATCATCCATTGCGAAACATTTGATTGAGAGGGGTCATAAGGTTAATCAGATCAACTCCGTCTTCTCCTTGTTCTATCGAAATTTATAAAAGGGACTAATTATTTTAAATTCTTGATATCAAATCAGCATTTGTTGTGTTGTACAAAAGCCTTCAAGGACGTATACTAAGGTTTATTGAAGCCTTGGCTATACGAAAATTGAAACCGCCTTCATGTGTTCAAAAACAATTTGTGCTTACACTTAACCTACCCTGGTAGTACTGATTTACTATTCCAAGTGGTAATCACGTTTGTTTTTGTGTACTTTAATATTTTTCTTTTGTTATGACTTACCCCTTGCGCAAATATATCACGTAATTCTGATAAATTACGTCTTCTTATTGCATTATGGAAATTTATCAATGGGACTAATTGTTTTAAACATTGAATAATCTTAATTTAGAAGAAATCTTCTTCGTAAATGTGATTCAAAACTTCATGTTTCTCATAAACTACAAATGAGTAACTTTTTGATCACTTTCATGCTGTGACAATCTTAAAAGTCGATTAATTTTCTGAATATTTTTCTTATTTGGAAAAATTCATATAAGTTTGTTTAGGCAATAGGTAATTTCATCTAAGTTCATTTACAGTATTTTAATTAGTTGGATTAGTAAAATAGCAGTAAACAAATGACAAATGTCTTGTTATAAGATTTCGATTAATAAATATAAAAAATTTAGATTCATGAAGAAATTGGATATCAAATTAGGGAATAATTTAGTGGTTTATAGAATATTGAATGTTTTCAACAATGAACTCATAATCTATAGATACGTTTAACATGTTTATGTAATACATGATAACTTCTCTACAACAACAATTTTTTTTGTAAACTATTAATTAAACCAGTGCTTACAGGTTTCCAACAATGGTCTAATATCAATCGATTCATGATCTCAATCATAAACTAACATTTACTGGATAGTATATGAAAGTAGTATTAATCATTTACTATGATTCTTTGTCTTTTATTACCACGTATAAAAAAAATCAACAGTTTAGGTTATTTTTTATAATTAACTAAAAGAATAAAATGAAATATTTAAGTTAATTAATTATTCGATCAATCAATCAATTAATTAATTAATCATTTCACCAATCGATCGATCAAACTGTCAAAATTCACTTATGTAACTTAAAGTAATAATAAAATACAAACATTAAACAATAATAATAGTAATAATAATAATAATAATGACAAAATAAATGAGTTGTCAGTTTGTTAACTTATTTATCGATCGCTTCATTTCTTCCAAAAAAAATATTTTCCTACCAACTCCCCCCTCTTATTTTCAACATACCATATCCTTGTTCTTTTTTTATTACTTATAGTTACTTATGTTATTCCTTTATTACTGAAATTTGTATTGATTTTTTTTTCTGTTATAGAATGAGTGATTAGCTAATAATATTTAATAAATAAGTAGATAAAAATAGAAAAGGGGAAAATTAGTTTATTGACAAGGTACAAATTTTTAATTTAATTAATTAATATTAGTATCAGTGTTAATGAATTAATCATTAAACATTAGTGTATAGTTAGAAGAAAGACTAACATTGAAAATATGACTAATAATATTTACTGTATTTATATAAATAATATAAAAGAGATTATTTCAATCATGCAATGACAAGATGAAGTTTATCAGAATTATGTGATGTATTTGCACAATACATTTCGAACATCAGTATGGGGGTTGTGGAGATTGTTAAGTTTTTGGTTGAGATCATGAATCAATTGATGTTAGACCACCGTTGATTCATGATCTCAACCAAAAACTTAACAATCTCCATAACTCCCATACTGATAATCAACATGTGCTCACTAGTGACTAGCTTCGTGAGGGAATTCTCGGAGTTCTAGTGAGAAGTCGTGACCAGTGAAGCTAATCCGTGTCGGGTAGAGACAGGTATCGACCTCAGTACAATGGAAGTTGGTCGCGCAATTTCGTGGATTGGTTGATGTTAGACACTAACACCATTGGATGCCGGCTCAGTGGTCTAATGGTTAAGTGCTCAGGCGCGAAGCCAGTAGGTCCTGGGTTCGAATCCCGCCCGCGGGATCGTGGATGCGCACTGCTGAGGAGTCCCATACTAGGACGAAATGGCCGTCCAGTGCTTCCAGGTTTCCAACGGTGGTCTAACATCAATTGATTCATGATCTCAACCAAAAACATTTCGAACAGTTGGATCACACATATACTTGTTCTTACACTTAATCTACTTTGGTAGTACTGATTTATTATCCTGAATGGTAATCACATTGCTTTTGTGTACTTTATTTTTCTTTGTTACGGTTTGCATTTAACCTGTCTAATTAACCTTTTAATTTTTTTATAAAAGTATCTTAACAAGTATATGTGTGATCAGATTGTTCGAAATGTATTGTGCAAATATATCACATAATTCTGATAAACTTCTTCTCCTCATTATTGAAATTTATCAAAGGGACTAATTGTTTTAAAGAGATAATTATTGAAAATAAATAAGTAGTATTATTATAATCAAAGATGGATAGTGGCTAGCAGTGGAATCCAGGACGTGCGTTTCGTCCTATTTGGGACTCGTCAGCCGGATGTACTTGCATCTCAGAGTTGATGTTCACCCTGGGAATCGAACTCGGTACCATTCACCTCAAACGTCATCGTGTTATCCACTTAGCTACTGAATCCTGTTAACCACTTGCTTGTGCAATGAGGTGAAGTTTAATTCACTTGGTATTGTTTTACTTGAATCTTCCGATTGATGTTTAGGACTACATATTTGCCAATAAGAGATTAGGACTGCAAGTGCAGTCCTAAACATCAATGAGAAGATTCAAGTAAAACAGTACCAAATAAATTAAGTAGTATTATTGTTTATTCCAATGATTATTTATATACAATTAGCCAAGAAATCAATGCAAATTGAAATTAAAATATATACAAAACTAAATTATTATTGAATATATGAGAAAGAAATAAACTACATGTTAATCAGGATGTATTAGTAAGAATGATCTATGATTTTCTTTTGAAAAATAAAATTAATGATTCTATAGAAAATTGAGTTTATTTAATTTGAGATTATCACGGTCCAGCGTAGAACCGCCAAGGGATTAGATTTTTTAAGAAAATTTCTTGCCATAGATTATCTAAGAAAAGTTTATGTGATTGATTTTGAAGTAACACTTTGCTATTTAGTAAAACAGTATTGAATAATACGTCGCATTATGTAGAATCATTCGTGTTGAACTCTTCCCATTCTCATTTGTTCAATTATAAATAGAGTTTTGAGAACAGTTATGTGATATTATGTTTGACCTCAATATAAATCAAATCTTTTAAAATATAATACTGACTAATTAATCATTTGTGATCAATATCATAAAGTCAGGTCTTTGATCGATAGAGTTATGTCACAAGCTACTATTTACTAACAGATTTGTGCAAGTATTCCAGTCATATAAGCCAGTAGGGGATCAAAATAACCTGTGATGTGATATCTGAACACTGAGTGACATGGGCTTCATTTTCATAAAACGTACAAGTCCCCTATAGAGTACAAATGAAATGAGTCAAAATCCAGTGTACTACGTTTTGATGGTAGTGGCTGGAGGTAGTTGGGAGTAAACCCTAGAACCTACGTTTCATGCTAGTTGACACTTAAGTGAATACTTGGAGGAACTGTAGATTTTAACACGAATCACACAGTTTCACAATCTGAGACTCTACCACTGAACAGTTATTACCTATTTTCAAACACTTAACATCAGTCCTAAATATATCTTTTATTTGTTGACGATTTCAGGGAAGAGACTAGATTTTCCGTCTATCTTTCAAGCACCACCGCTCAATGTTATGTCAGTTAAAACAGTAATTACAATATAGATTTGAAACGATCAGTCTTGATAATAATTGACCACTTATGTATTCATAGATGAGAAAGTCATGTAAGAAAACGTATAAACTGTGGAAAATCTTCATTGACAAAATCCTTGTAAAATCGATGTGCGGATTTGTTGAGATTGCAATGTTTTTATGGTTGAATTCACGGGTCGATCTAAGCTAGAACACCATCGAGGACCTGGTAGAACTGGACGACCGTTTCGACTTAGTATGGAACTCCCCAACAATGGACTTCCACCATTCCGCACGCGGGTTTCGAACCCAAGGCCTTCTGTCTCGCATGCGAACGCCTGAACTTCAGACAAGTGAGTCGACGTCCAATGGTGTTAATATCTAACTTCGATCAAACCATGATCTTGTGCAACTCTTCATCCACTGAATGTTAGAACCTCCTTTGTCATGAACAACTGCCTGCTGGCACTTCACTATAATCAGTCAATTCCTTTCTAATGTTTTTCTTAACAAGTTTTAGTTACCTAAACTAAAATCATGAATAGTAGTATTTCTCTTTAATTGCGACCCTGAGTAATAAGCTAAATTGATGGTTCAAGTTGTAGAAGGGGCTAAATATTGTTTAAATCGATGATATAAAGAGATTAGTTTAGTTTGAAAAGTTTTCCTTACGAACTGACATCATCTGGAGCATAGTTAAAATGGCACTACTCAAAAACCACTAACTACCTCAGTAATAGTGATGCTAGTCAAAAATAAAACATTAACTTTCCAGTGACATTAGATAATTTTTGCATTATATTGTAATTTAATTAAAGTTGTGGTTCATAGGATTACAACTAAGTCACACGCTTTACATCCTTAGTTCTGACCCTAATTACTGTGACTACCTAGATTATTATTAATATCAATATAAATAACAACTCTACCTGTAGCTCTTCTAGGTTTACCACCGGTCCCAAGTCCGGATAAAAGAGGAGGAGTTGGCATAGGATCAGCAACCACACCCCGTAGAAAACAGCCTTACTTAAAAAACATTAACCAGTATAAACGAATTAAACCATTTAAACTCTATCCTGGGAGTTGAAGGAAGAATTATGACGCCTCATCATGGAAGCCGATATTTTTCGGAAGTCACGATGCCAATGCCTCTTCTAATCTAAATAATAGTAGTGACTATGTAGGTGGAGCGACTGCAATGTAAGATGCAAGGTTTTAACAGACACAACGAATGTTATAATATTACCTTACTTTTACACAATAAATGATACATGTCATATAAACTAGCATGTGGATTCAATATATACAAATAATAATACTTAAATGATTACATGTCTTTGATCATAACCTTATGTAAAATCGTAAATTAGTCACCAGATTTTGTGGGTCATGACTTTTTAAAAAGAAATATATGAGTTAACTAAATAACACATATCATTGAGTGGTTGATTGGAAAAAAAGGAATATCAATCGATCAATAAACAAAATAACCATTTATATACATAATAGATTTTAGCTTCATATTACAAATATCTATTTATATGTCAACATATTTCACATATACACTCAGCTGTATAAATCGTGTAATATAAATAAACGCGACTTATTACTGTAATCTAAAATGTTTATTTTTAAATCTAAAGTTGAATAAACAAAACGATATACATCAGTTGGCAAATATTCTAATTACCATATATCAATTTATTTCTTGTTAATTTTCCAATTACTTGAAATGATAACTAAGTGCTTCTCAACAGATGTTAACAGTGAGTAACCTGAACAACAACAAAGATGGTTAAACATTAACACTGTTGGCTCAGTGTTCTAATGGTTAAGCGCTCGCACGAGAGACTGATAGGTCCTGGGTTCGAATCTCGCGGGGGATGGGAGGAGTCCTATACTAGGACGAAACGGCCGTCCAATGCTTCCAGGTTTTCCATGATGGTATAGCTTCGATTGACTCATGACTTCAACTACTGAAATTACTAAAATCTCCACAAAGCCTCTTCTGACAAAAATAATTATTGTTACGGTAGCCATTCATACAAATAACTGATTTTTTTGGCTGATAATGATTTTCATAATAAACAAATGATTACGGGATTAAATAAGTTTATCCGAATTCACTTACAAGAAATGTGGTGAATTGTTCAGATATTTATCTATTTGTCATGAAGTTATGGTCTTAAAAAAATTATCACGACGCGACAACTGTGATGTGGTAAAGAGCATAATGAAACGGTTACCTTTATTTGTGACTTAAACTAGAAAAACAAAAAAATATCACCAAAATGTTGTTAGTTTTCTTACATGACTTAAAACCTCGAATGTAATATTCAGATGTTTACATAAAGAATGTCCTAGACGTATATAAAAAAAAGTCAACAAAATATGTTTATTATCCAGTTCATCAAATAGTACTATACAGAACAAAACGAGGAACATATCAGTCAAAGTTGAGTAGCTATTTTGTTTTGGAATATTTATAATTTCAAGTGTGATGAATTTCGACGTATTATTTAAGTACATTAAAAGAAATTATTCAAGCTTTGAATGTATTTCATTATCGAAATTTGTTAAATCATAGTCATACAATTGATCAGTACTTCTTTCTTTCTAATAATTTCTAACTTGCTATTTAATTATAAATATTTCATCACTAGGCTAAAGAACTCTATCATTATTGGGATCATTTTATTATATATTCTTATTCGGCACACTGATATCAGCTCAAATGTTATAAAAAAGCGAAAGGCATGGGACAGCTGCTTTAACCTCGTGTTTCATTCCTCATCAGTATATCACAGTCTAAGAATTATTTCAGGGTGATATTAACTTTCCACGAATTCATTAATATTAGATCATCATGAACGTAATGAAAATTTAAAGTATCCAAGAAATGATTATGTTATGAATTTTGATTTAAGTCTAACTTTGAAGTTAGTTAACAATTCACTTTATTGGGGAATATGAACAATTGAATAGTATTCATACTGACGACATGGATCATAACCGTTTTCTGTCAGGATACTAGAGTTATTCTTCGTGATGAATTCATAGCAGGCAGTTAATTTGTTCCAATTAAGCAAAAGTGTTCACAAAATTAGTTCATTAACAGACTTCTGTTTGAATAATTCTAATTTTTAACCAGACAGTGAACAAGAAATGTTTCTTTCTTAACCAAATCATGTATGATTAATTTTGTCTACAGTGAAAATGCCAACTAATGGAATATATTTTAATATTTTTGAACGATATTTGTAAAACACTCATACTCCCATACAAAAGCGTCTTCCATGTTTTCGTTTAAAGACAGAAAATGGAGATTTAAAACAAATGGTAAATCAAATTTATCCTACGTAAATATTCATTAATTGTTTACGTCATTGTTTTGGTTAATTATAAATTGTCAAATGGGATTTTTACTAGGATTTTCAAATTAGTAACTTAATTAGAATACCAGTGATCGATATTGGCTAGCGGTGGAATCCAGGATGCACGTTTCTTCCTAGTTGGGACTCGTCAGCTGGATGTACCTGCATCTCAGAGTCGATACAAGCCAAATAATACCAAAAAGAATTTAATTAGAATAGGTTTAAAGAGTAAATAGTATTAATTTTACCAATCACAATTAAGAATATATATATGTGCATATCAAGCACTCTAAGATCTATATTGTTTTCTAATTGATACTGAAGGAATGAATTATCTCCTATAAATATTTTTGTTATTCACTTAATGTAAATGGTTTAATCCGTATTTACAATTCATATAATGATGATTATTACTATGGAATAAATAAAATGACTTGAAAAGTAATACCAAAGAAACTAAATTACAAAATAACTATCTTGTTTATGCTTACATTACAAACAATAAACTTATTATCTATTTACTTGTATTTGTCAAACGATAAACAAGTTACATAAATTCTTATCTTACAATTAAAATAATAGAAATCCAGATGATAAATTAAAAACATCTCACGTTATTTTAACACAGTCCACATGGTAATATAAATACTAATTTCCAAGACTATAGTGTATCATAATTTATTAAAAAATTTATAACAAGTACATAATTGGAACAAACCAGCTTCCAGCTGAAGAAGAAATTAGGAAAAGACGATGGAAATGGATAGGACATACATTACGCAAATCACCAAACTGCATCACGAGGCAAGCCCTGACTTGAAATCCTGAAAGGAAGCGAAAAAGAGAAAGGCCAAAGAACATAATACGTCGGGAAATAGAAGCAGATATGAAAAGGATGAATAGGAACTGGAAGGAGCTGGAAAGGATTGCCTAGGACAGGGTTGGATGAAAAATACTGGTGAGCGGCCTATGCTACTTCACGAGGAGTAACAGGCGTAAGTAAGTAACATAATTGGAACATATAGAACAAAACGTTTGACAAAAAGTTACAATTTAATAAAATGTAATTTATGAGGATTAATAAGAAATAATCATAATTAATAAATCAATATTTATTAGATAGTTAGGATTAGTTTCAAAATGTTAGACAATAAGTTATCAATCAAAATAGATATGGAAATGTAATATGTTTGCTCAATTCAGTCTAACAACAATCAATAAATCAATATTTCCAATTACAATTCGTCAACTACAGTATGTTGTTTGATTAAATGAACACACATTTCAATCATAAGTATTTATTTATTACACTAAAGAAATGTAATCATAAAATTAATAAGAAAATCATTTTGTTTTCATTTATATACTTTTATTACTATTCTGAATTTCATTATTCTCTGAATACATCTGATTTTTTGTTGATAAATTTAATAGGAAGTGTGAAGATGAACAACAACGACACCATCACCACTACCACCACCGACAACAACAACATCAAAAAATCGAATCTTAACTTTCAGAGGTATCCTAGTATTATCAGATACCAATAACTATTTGAGAATAACAGTGAATCATCATCAAAGAAAACGATGTACAATTGAATGCAACTATCGAAAAATGGATTTCTGAAGAGCTAGTAGGTAAAATATTTCGTGTTAAATTGAGAGAAAGATTAAAATCCATGATGAAATAGAAGGACTTCCGGAAAATCGATGGTTCAGTTATGAAAACATCTTCGTTTAGGTTTTTGTATTGTTTGTGGACATGGAATAAAAAGCTTTCAGTTCAATTTAGTCTAATGGGAAATTACTCATATCAAATATTACTGAACAGTAACCAATGTTTTTTTTATTTAGTCCTTTGAATCGGATGTCATTCTACGGATCAAGTTGCAGTATAGTTACGAGCCTAAGCAAACTGATGTTACCCAAATCATGTTTCGAGGTTATGTGTTTCTAAACAGTTGTCATCAATCCTTGAACGTACAGTTCCTGTTAATCAACATTCGTCAACAAGAAATACTAGACAAACTAAACAAAATAGACAATGGTGGCTGTTTGCAAACAATCAGCGTAAATAAATTATTCCTACAGGGAATTAATCGCAATCCGAGTTGTACAATGGAGAAGTTTAAAAATGTGAAACTGAGTAATGAGTATTCGATTTCATAGAAGGTATTAGTCCTCCTAATATCTCAAATACTCCCACTAAAAAGCACAGCCATCACGAAAACCATATCGTCTTTTTTCAATGTCTTCTAATTCTTCTTTTTAGTTTACCCAGTGTTTAGCTTTACTATCCATTAATTTCCAGTCTCCTCTATTACTCTTGCATTATTCTTCCGTGATAATTTCAGAAGTGGATATCTATTCAAGTTTGTGAGTAAGTTTAGTCGCTACATTTTAGCTCATTCACAATGAGTGTAATTAAAAATAAGGATATAATAAAATTCAAAGTCAGTGAGATGTTCACGGTTACAATAATACATACAATTAAATGAGCGAAATAACGAAAGGGTATCTGCTTACATCACTTCTAAACAAGTTGACCATTAATTATATAAATACATAAATAAACACTAGAACAAAAACAAATAAAGACCAGTGTAAGATTTATTACACCACATTTCAAAAAATTTGTCTGTTACACATCATCTAGTAATCATGAAGTATGCTATAAATAATAAAAATATGCACCTAAAAAACCCTAATGATCATTGATAAATATCAGTCATATAAGTTTTGTTAGTTGATAGTATCACAATCAAGAATCAGTAAAGTAACCTTTATAACATGAACAAATGTCAGTCATTATTCTCTTTGTTGAGAATATTTCTCTTTACTATTTCAAGTATGATTACAATCTAAAGAATTTAACTTGAATACATTTGTTATAAACTTATTCCCATATAGATAACTATTTATCTTTAGTTAATTTATTGTCGAATTAGAGTATTCTAGGGTAATTGTTTCGGTTGGTTTTGCAAACATTCTTTCTTTACAAAATATTAATTGGTAATATATTACATTTTGATTTTCTTTCTTTATCTATGAATTAAGTTAATTTTTAGTTGGTGAATTATCAATTTCAATTTGTGTATTCAACTGTGTCGAAGACATTGGATTCACATAAAACTAATTCACAGTGTATTGCTTCTTCTTGGATTCTTTCTTTAAGCTTAAGTTAGATCACTTTTCAGCACTATAGACAAAACCACACGGATTACTGTTTAATGAACAATCAGTGAAAATATTATAAAATATCAGTCACTTTCCGAATACTTCATCGATGATATCTGTGAATGTAATACAATGTAACATGAATTAAAGTCAAATGGTTATATCAGTATATCATATAGTTTCAGTGTATTACATAGTGCCCGTGATATTAAAAATAGATGTGCTGGACTGGAATCTATCAGTCCATCAAGATTCCCTGCTTACGATTACAACAGAGAGTGGATAACTGACTTGAGATCTTATCAGAAATCCTTCAGAATAAAAGCCAATAGAGATTCTACTGAAATTTTATTTTATTTTTAAGGTGAGAGGAAACTATTTGATCAAAAATCCTATCTGGTTTCATTTTTCTTCAGTGAATTGATTCTCCTACTATCTATCAATTTCTCTCATTTGTATTAATTTATTACCTTTGTCATTATGCTCACTTTCCTTCCACCATCTCTTCACAATTTCATTTACTTAATTATGTGGTGCATATTGATGATGGTGACTTTATTCTTACCAAGATTTATGTGCTTAAATAATAATAATAATAAATCAGTTCCCGCATAAATTCAAAAAAATACCTTTGTAAAAAGCTATTAAACAAAAATTTCATCACTATTGGCTGACTGCCTTGTTCCATATTAGATCCAAATAAAGTATACTGTATTATCAAATAGTCTAATTGAGTACCTATATTTAAATGTTCAAAGTAGAATTTGATCAATACTCAATATGAAACAATAGGATATTAGTAATTATTTTAGTAACTGGTTAATATAACTTAAAAACCATAAAATGATCCATTTAGCTTATCACAAAAAGATATTGATAAGTTAATCTCGAGTTGTTGTTTATTTGACTCAGATAGAACAAGACATAAACTAAATAATTGATGAAAGTTATATCATTGTTGATAAGATGTTTCACCATACTACTGAGATAATATTTTATAATTATATATATAGAAAATATATATTGAAGTTGATTCAAAATGCCCTATGTTCAACTGAAGTTTGATAAAGATAAAGAATGTAGGATAATGATAATTTAAAAAATGGGTAGAAACTTATGAAAAAGAAGTACCAATAAATTCACAGTACAAAAATAAACAACGAATTATTCACTTGAATGTCTACATTTCTTTTTAATGTATAATACTTCTTTTGTTGAATTCAAATTCAAAATATACTACTTATCAATGGCATAATCTTTAAATAGTATTCCTTTTAAAAATGATTAAGCATATATTAAATGAATGATCAACCAACCAAGTAAACATGATTATGATGGGAAAAATTTAAAGCTTTAAATTGTAAACCATGTAAAACATGAAAACTTTGTCATTCCAATCATTTAATGTTTACATTTTTTTGTTTTAATCCTACCAATTCACAGAGTTTGAGTGAATTGCTGAAGGCGAAAGAGAGAGAGTAAAAAGGATGGAGAGTATCACATGTAACTAACGGAATTATATAATCATCTAATCATTGTACACATGCAAAGGAAAAAAAAATTCAATGTATGTAATCTATCATTTTATTTCGAATGACAAAAGATATTAGAGACAACCAAAAATTATTTACACATAGAAAATCATTTTATTGATGCCAAAAACTTTTTAAAAATAAACTAAAAGGATGTTCTTTGAAGTTTTGGCATTTTACAATAAAATGATATTTATGTAAGAAGTATTAATTGATGCATCCAACTATGAATACTCTTCATATATAAGCAGTAATTTAATTACTAGTTATTTAAATCAACTGGTTATACTGATTGAAGTATAGCATTTTCATCTTCAATCTAACATGATAAAAAGAAAGCCAGTTTCTAATCATCATCGTCATTATAAGCTATTGACTTTGAACAAACATACAGATACATGCGTTATTGAAAAATTCCAATGTTATTTATTAACAAGCGTCAGCAATAGAATCTGATGTGTTTGTGTATGATTCTTAAAATAAACTGAATATAATTGAATGTGTTAATTTAAACTAATTACTAAATATGAATAAAGGACAATAAATTTGATTTCATTAGCATTTTTTAAATGAAAACCATAATTATACAAGCTTAGACATTTTAATTGTTTCAAATGGTATTGAGATAATTGAAAATATTTTCATAAGTTATGTACTATGTGTATGATAGTGTTATATTGCATGCAACTGTTGTTAGTATGATATGAGAAATTGATTGTTCTTAAGCTATATGATGGTTACATAGAGTCTTCAAAATTTATTTATTGGAATTATTGTATTTGATTGCATGCCTAAATAAGGTTGGTTTACGTTATGATATAGGCAGAGACTGTGAAGCATTTGGATAAACCTTAGAATATTTAATTCTTTTTATTTAAGCTTTGACATGTACAATAGACGAACAAATGGTAAGTCGTGAAGCATGAATTAAAGAAATGTTCTGACTGAAATCAGCGGAGAGATAATCGTTGTGAACTTATAATTGAAAAGCAAATAAAATGGGTGTTAACTATATATATAAAGATTGACTTTCTTGCATGAATGCTCCTTTTTTCTTTATTATTATTATTATTATTATTATTATTATTATTATTATTATTATTATTATTATTATTATTATGAGCCAACATAGATCGATAAACTTGTTAACGTTATAATAAATCATTTTATACCTTGTTTATTATTTTTCAATGTTCACAATGTGATAAATGTACATTAACGGATGTTTAAAAAACAAGCAAGATTATGTCGATATTACGTCTGATTAATTCTGGAATTCGCTTTGATTATTTGTTCTGTTATTGATTTATTTTAATTTAAAAGTAAATCTCTATGGTTTTTCCATTAGAAAATTTCTGTACAAAGTATCTAGTGTAACTGATATTTCTCTCTGTATAGTATTTAATGATTAATTCATGTATTCTAATTCTTTGGAACAAACGTTTCTAGGTTGTATAAGTCATTTACATATATGCAAGCTGATTCTTTGTTTTTATTTTGAATAAGAGTGAGACTTACAGAAGATCAAAAACATCTGAAAAGTTTCAGTTTGATTGAAAATTGTGGGTTACTTCAATGAAACAAGAATATGTTGCGTTTCATGATGTAGATTTTGGAAAATCTTATTCTTTTAATCGAAAGTACTTGTCAGATTGTATATTGCCATAGATAATTCTAGGTACTTCATTCAATCCACATGATGCTAACTTGACTTTTTTTTCAGAAATCCACTCCCTAGTGTTTTAGAAAAACGTTCTGAGAAAATAAATTTTCCCCATTTTAGAAATTATCTGTATGGCTCAGCGTAATAATGAATATTTTAGTGAATAATACCACTGACAGAAAACTATACATGACAAGAGAGTCAACTATTATTCTAAGCAAATATATTTCTGTGTTTTCAATCTTGATGACTTTTAAAACTAAAAGACTGACTGCATGTAGATCAGACACAAATGTACTTGTATTTTTTTAGATATACTTTTCCTGATTCATTGCTGTCAAAAATTGAGCACAGCTTTACAACATCTCTGCAATAATATCATTTAACACTTTGAGTAACTAATTGTATGATTTTTCAATTATTATAAAGTGCTCTAAATGCTAGAGCTTACTTACTGATTCGTTAGTTGACTTATGATTACTTTGTCAAAACAATTTCACCCCAATTAGCTGAGTTTTCTAAATTACAATAAAAAGTACAATCAAATGTTCGTTGAAACAAAGAGTATGACATATTGCATGGTTCGATAATATTTAAATCAGTTTTTAGCAATTGTGTTCAAAGTTCCGAATTTACCTCTCTGTCGTTACCAGGTACTTCAAAAAGAGCCCTGTATATCTTTGAATATGTCGGAGTAAGACACAATGACTAAGATGACTATTATAACCATTCCAAGGCTTATTCCACTGTGCTTTTATTACAATCGGCATAATACATGTTTCAGAGAAAGAAGAGTGTTAATAGTAATATCTAACTTATTTTTGTTTGTGGTATTACTAACCGACCTAAGTTAGATATCCATTGTAATCCATGAGGTACGACGCAGCTATTTAGTCCCATCCATGACCTCACCTCCAGAGATCGAGTTCAGAACTTTCATACTCACATGTAAACGCTTAGTCTCTAGACCAGTGAACCGCAAGACAATAGTCTACATGTCTAACTTCAATCAATTCAGTAAATTGAGCGACTATCTTCTATGGTTTTCGACATGTAACTGCCGCACCCCCGACGTGTCTAAAATCAACTAGTCACGGCCTCTCATTGGAATGCTAAAATTACCTTTCAAAATCAGTCACTAGTAGGTACATGGTAGTTATGAGTATGGAGGTCCATCGATATTATTTCACATTATATTTACCAATAAACTGTACGTTATGATGTTTTTTGATAGAAATAAAACGTACATAAAAAAAACTGACAATTTGCGAGCTCAATAGAAGATGATTTCTCATTCAATAAAAAACACACACGAGATAATATAACCTTAGGTAGTGAAATGAACATATTAGATTGCATTGCTAATAAATAAACATAGACGTCAATTTAAATACTCTAAATTGACGTCATTCAGGTCAAAGATTATAGTGTACGTTTATAATGTACTTTTAGTATGATTAACCTTGTATCTAGAAGCGTGTGACTTCACATTTTATTCAACAATCCAAGGATTTATGCCCACAGTTATTACCATAGGTAGAACCGAAGTGTATATTGGAGAGATAGTAACACTTTCCTTTTTAAAAAGAGGATCACTCAGTCCTCATTAGTTAATTTTCTTTAATTACTTGAATATTTTTAATATGAATAGAACTTTTAGGTGTTTAAGCTTCACCGCATTGTAAGGAAGAATAAAACACAAACGCGAGACTTTATTCTTAATTAGATACTCATCATACTTTGATATACAGTAATATTAGATCAACATAAGCAACTTTCGAGTCAATTACAATACACCAGACTATATAACTACTCATTATAAATAGAAAGCATAAACTAATGTTAAAATGATAGGTATGGTTATAATAATGAGGTTAATAAATAGAGTGGTAATATAAACAAATATTTTCATTATAATTATTAGTTTTGTAATCGGTTACATTTCTATTATTAACTCATGGCTTACTATTTTTTATATACGCACGTGACTGTTACTGCATATCGGGTCAAAGTCTTAGGAAGATTTGAGAGAAAACAATTATATTCTCTTGTATATTGTTTTAATTTACACAACGATAAGCTAGATCTGTTGATACTTCTTGAATTTCTAAGAAGTGTATGTCAAACTGTCAGTAAACCATGTTAGCTCTTGCATCATGAAACAAGAAAGGTAATTTCGTTCTAAATTGACAATTTTCTAATATATTATCCTAACTTAATCAATGTATTTGAAAGTTTTGGGTACAAGGTTACAGGGTATTACATCTAGAAGCATAATTTTACTTCGAAACACATATTCGTATTAAGTTCATTCACATTCCACAAATAACTTTTTTTTATTTCCTGTCTCTCTTCTATGTTGTCTAACATGTTAGGCTCCTAAGGGTACAATTATTCCAACTAACAGATCTACACAGAACAATAAAAATAAATAAGTCAAACTACTAGAATCAGATAATTCCGGTCTTTTAAGTTACTATTTCACGTCAAACATAGCTACTATGAAGTGATTTTTTGTAGTTTGGCTGGCTGGCAGATCATTATCCATTGTTTCTCACTTCACTACAATGTTCATATATTGTATGATATGTATGTATAATATACACGATGTGTAATATATATATAACTAGTAATGATGAACTGAATAAATGGTATTTTAATGATTTTCATTTCAAAATAAATCTAATGACGTCATCAGTCTGGCATGATCATTCAAATTAGAATAGAAATATATACATGACAAAAATGCCGGAAGTTTGGCATATATGTATAAAATCTAAGCGTCTAATCAAACAAACGATGTCATTGAATTCATTAAATATGAATATTTTATACTTTGTCGCAGCAATAAATTAAAGATCTCGCATAACGTCACAATTGACTTTTGGCTTACGCTATATTTTCAATTTTCAGTTTGATTATTATGTTACACTAAAAATATAAATGACTTCAAATGATAGAGAATGGTTATATTCAACACTGAAAAACAAATCTATCTGGTACATTGAAATATACCTATCTATTAATTTATAGTTACCTTAAGATGTCTATATACACTGACATTTGATTTAAAGTTTTGTGAAAGAAATTTTCTTTTTATCAGTTTAAAAAACAAATCAGTAAAATTACTAATGTCCAACATTCATACTTATTTATGTTGTTAAATGAAGAATATGAAACTGATATCTTTCTTATAATGCTCAAGTAGTTTATAATGTTCTTACATTGTTCTGTCTACCTTAGATGGTTCTTATTTTATTCTGTCCAATGTATCGGAATATTAAGTAAATCGTTTGTTATTGAATTTATCGTTAAGTAAGTATTTATTGGTCATTGTAATTCTAATCTACACATCTAGACACTACTAACCTATAACCCATTATTAACGCATTAATTTTTGCATACTCAATTCAGCACTTTTCAATTGTTAAAACGTTTTACTTTAACATTTTATTTAGAGGTTATTTCAAGTTATATGGTTTGTATTGTACAACGAGGGATAAAACACATTATATTGATATTTAAATTAATTGCCAATATCTTTTTTATCAGAAGGGGTTTTGTGGAGATTTTAGAAATTTTCTCAGATTTAAATCATGAGTCAGTTGAAGCTAGACCACCATTGAAAACCTGGAAGCACTGGACGGCCGTTTCGTCCTAGTATGGGAAGCCGTTACCAGTGGAGTTCAACCAGGTCTGTTGTGAGATATCAGCTCACTGAAGACAATGGTGCACGGTGGCGCGACTTCGTGAATTGGTTGAAGTTAGACATTAACACCGTTGGATGCCGGCTCAGTGGTCTAATGGTTAAGTGCTCGCGCGCGAAGCCAGTAAGTCCTGGGTTCGAGCCCTGCGTGGTGCGGGATCGTGGATGCGCACTGCTGGGGAGTCCCATATTAGGACGAAACGGCCGTCCAGTGCTTCCAGGTTTCCAATGGTGGTCTAGCTTCAATTGACTCATGATTTAAATATCTTTTTTGTTTGATATTTAATAATTCTGTCATTCCGTATTAGCTTAGTTATCTATTGTTTGTATTTTCTTTCAAATGTTAACTCGTCTTTTATCACACCTTGACATACGCCGTCTGTTGAACCTTCTAGATTTAGTTAAATTCAAACAGAAGATGATTGAATGAATGTAAATGTTTATTTATATTATTCATTTTAAGCTTAACCTTATTATTGATCTAAATTAATTAACCATATATAAATCATAATGTGTCTAGTAATCAGTAATAATATTTAATAGTGAAATATATTTACAAATCACGTTTAAGCTTAAAAACGTGTAGTGTATATAGGTTTTTTCAAAGTAAATTCAATTCACTATAGTCTAGAACAAACATATAAATTATAAAAACTGAAATATACTGTAATTGTGAGAAAAAAAAATAGTTTTAAACTTTATAAACCATACTCATGAATAACCTGGACATATGAGCCTAGAGTTTACAAATCATTAAATAACTATTCTTGTTACTTTTAAATCATTTCAAAATTGACTAATTAATTGGCATCGAACAATCAATAGTTCGGATAGTAAAAACAAAATAGTGTATATTTTTCATGAATTTAAATAGACATTATTCAAATAATAGAAAACTATCAATGATTAACTTTTTTGAACCAAATAAATACACTGCCATGGAATATTTTTACGTTGAAGCAATGTAAATAATCTCATGTTTATTGAATACGTAGTCCTAATGTAAGTAAAGTTACAATATGTGCTAAATGTTTTAGTGTTAAGAAGTTTGAAATAAACTTCGAAACGAGCATCAATTCCCTGATAATTAAATCTGAGCCTTGTTGGAGAACGCGAAGCTTAAATTTAGAAGCAGTTATCGATTACTTTTAACCACTTAACATGTTAATTAAACTGTAAAGTTCTTGAAATGTGAATTTAGACTATAAAATATCAGAAATATGAAAGTTAAAAGAACATTTTGTGCACTGCAGACAATAATTTTATTGACATTATTATTTTTTGATGGGGTGTTTAGCAGCTAAATATAGGATGAGCGTATTTTGTCCAATCGGTAAGGGTCACGAAAACTAGAAAATTGACCGACTGTGTGTTATACTCTGAGTAAGTGATTAATTACTCTGTTTCTAAATTTAGTACCGTTTCAGGGGTCAAATTTTACTGATAGACAATATTATTCTCTGTATATTGATCAATTCTGAAGTAAGGTTTCTATTTTTAATTCTATCGTTCCTAACTTGAGTGTAGGAAAGTTCTATGGATCTAAATGGTTATTATGAAGTCAGTATCAAGTATTCAAGAAACAGGCATATCAGTTGCAAGTAATGGTAAAACAAACTTGATGAATAGACCTGAAATTATTACTGACTCGTAGTCGGTCATGAAAATTCTGCAACTTCAAGCTCAAGACATCAAATTATAGTTATATGATAATTAATTACGTCTATGGCATGTGCACCAAACAAACCCTTATAATGTACATATGAAACGATCCCATAAAAAGGATTTACGCTTTTAGTCACGGAAAAAATAGCTTGGGGTATTTGCTTTGTTATGGTTCATTCAGTGAGACAAACATTTAGTTTAAATAGAGTAGAGGAAGTGTTAGTATGAATTTACTCCCCTTCAGTAATTTAACAATCATAGCGTAGTGTAACATTCTTTATTTCGATAATCTGGCTGTAATCTATGGATGTTGCAGAAATGTGTTTTTCATAAAAACGGGAAAAAAATTATACAAAGTTCAAAAACTATCCTTTTTATTAATATTACCATTGAAGAATTTCACTTCATTCCATATGAATGATGACGCGATCGTTATGATCTTCATATATCAAAATACAACAGACTTAAAAATATGACATTATCTAATCATCTACAACATTCAATTGCTGAGTAGTCCCATACTAAGACGAAACGACCATCTAGTGCTTCCAGGTTTTCCATAGTGGTCTAACATCAGTTGACTCATGATTTCAACTATTGAAATTACTAAAACCTCCACAAAACCCCTTCTGACATTCAGTTACGTTTATTTTCCTGTTAATATTTTATATTTAAATATGATGTTTTATCATATAATTTATTCTTGTGGTTAATGTATTTGTCTTTAATCTTAAACCATTCAAGGGCTTACATCAATCATTTAGTCTTGGTAACAGTTATTATCGATTTGCCACATTGTATCACTACATATGATCTATCGATTTGTCTAGTTATTTAATTATTTGAACAATTGAAATTATATATATATATAATTACAAAATCATATTTCATAACGAATTTATTGTTGTTTTTTGGCATATAGTTTTGTATACTAATTTTAAAATATTATAAATAACAGAAATTTAGTGGGGTATAATATTTTCTTTTTGTATCTAAATAACTTTATATTGATGTGGAATACCTTTTTATAAATAATCAGTAAAACAAAATAGTGTAAATTTTTTGGCACCTTCTATGTATTGTACTTTAAATATTGACATTGAAAATAACATTCATTTCATAGATCATATTTAATAATGAATGTATAATTATTTCATGAATTGAAATCATGAGTCAGTTGAAGCTAGACCACCATGGAAAACCTGGAAGCACTGGACGGCCGTTTCGTCATAGTATGGGACACCTCAGCAGTACGCATTCATGGTCCCACACCCCGTGGGATCCGAACCCAGGACTTATTAGTCTCGTGCCAAGCGCTTAACCAACTAGACCACTGAGCCAGCATCCAACTGTGTTAATGTCTAACTTCAACTAATCCACGAAGTTGCGCCACCGCATACCATTGTCTTCAGTGATCGTGGATGCGCACTGCTGAGTCCCATACTAAGACGAAACGGCCGTCCAGTGCTTCCAGGTTTTCCATGATGGTCTACCTTCAATTGACCCATGACTTCAATCTGTGAAATTTCTAAAATCTCCACAAACCCCTTCTGGTATAATTATTTATCAAACTTGAATAAGAAGATGATGAAAATTTAACTAAACTTAATAAGGATATATATACAGACTGATCAAAAAATAAATCATTTCGATTAGACTACATTTAAACATAATACTCACACATCTAATGGTATGATCTGAAGTTAAATGAGCATAATGTTATGTAAGATTAATGATAAAAACGTCCTTCAGTTGCAGTTATTCTTTGTTATCGAAACTATGAAGTAAATTTTAAGCTGACGACATCCAAATATGACGAAGTGAACATCCTGGATGATATTGCTAGTCATTATTAAATTGTATTTGAAATGCCTATGATTTAATAGCGATATCAAGGTTATCCACTTAAGATTCATGTATGTGAGGACTGAAGAATTAAATAATCCTTACAAATGAAATATAGACCAGATTTTGGCTTTTTGCCTTTTATTAAATATATGTAAAACGATTCTTTCTTTTGTACATGAACTTCATTTCATGATACATCACTCAGAATGTTACTGTTATTTGGGTTGTTATTAGAGAGAATTCCTTATTTCATTACGTCTGTTACTCCTGGTGGAGCAACAGAAACAGCACACAATCATCCTCCATCCAGCTCTATCAGAGGAAATCCTTTACAGTTCTTTCCAGTTGCTATTCATTCTCTTCATATCTACTTCCAATTCACGACGCAGTGTGTTCCTTGGTCTTCTACTTTCTGTTTCTATTCAGGATTACAAGTTGTGGCTTGCCTTGTGATGTAATTTGGTGATTTCCGTAACATATGACTTATCCACCTATAACGTCGTTTCCTAATTTCCTCTTCAGTAGGAAGCTGGTTTGTTCTATCTCACAGTAGGTTGTTGCTGATGGTATCCGACCAACGGACATTCAGTATCTTGTGTAGACAAGTGTTTATAATAGGTATAATAGAATCAATACAAATGTGGTTATTATTATGAATTTTTTCTCTAAAGTAATTTTCGGCAGTATTTGGGAAAAAAAGCAAAAACAAAAACCTTTTCATATTCTCATGACATCCCAAAATTAAATATTTTTTTGTTTTTTATTATGAGTAATTGGAAATGATTAGTTTACATTGTTACACAAAAATGAGTAGAAAATCAATATTTTGTGAAATAAGTAATTGGTTTGTATAAAAGTAGACCTACGAGTGATTAATTTGAACTTGTATAATGACTTTAAGTTCATGTTATCCCTGTAAATTAAATCATTCTTATTTATGTGAAATTAATAGTTAGTTGGCAAACTATATGGCCTCAACATATACAAAGGAAAATGAAAGATCCTCAAATACAACACGGAAAACACCAACCCAATCACACTTGATGTAAATTCTATGTAATTGGTGGAATTTTTCATGTACCTAGTCAGCATCATCAGTGAACAAGAATGATCTGATAGAGACGTAAATGCAAGGATTGGCAAATCAAGGATAGTATTCCTATAGTTGGAGAACATATGCAACTAAAAACAACTGTCAGCCAACATCAAATCCAAAAAATCCCAGTCAAGATAGTCCTACTGTATGGAGCTGAAACTTCGAGAACTACCACATGCATCATCAAAAAATACAGGTATTTATAAACACTTGTCTACACAAGGTACTGAATGTCCGTTGGTCGGATACCATCAGCAACAACCTACTGTAAGATAGAACAAACCAGCTTCCTACTGAAGAGGAAATTAGGAAACGACGTTATAGGTGGATAAGTCATATGTTACGGAAATCACCAAACTACATCACGAGGCAAGCCACAACTTGTAATCCGAAATAGAAACAGAAAGTGGAAGACCAAGGAACACACTGCGTCGTGAATTGGAAGTAGATATGATGAGAATGAGTAGCAACTGGAAAGAACTGTAAAGGATTTCCTCTGATAGAGCTGGATGGAGGATGATTGTGTGCTGTTTCTGTTCCTCCACCAGGAGTAACAGGCATAAGTAAGTAATAAATTATATATTAACATTTAATGTTATGTTTGATAAATTTGCATTTTATGAGCGTAACAATAAATGAAACTTTAAATTGATCATCAAACAAATGTATAAATTGTATTGAGCTAATGTGTAACTGAAAAGAAGCAATTCGATTTCAGTGCAGTTATATATTACTTGGAGAATTGTAGTGTTTCACTTCAAGATCAATTAGTTACATATTTGCCTGTATGGTAAGCAATTAAAATATATTGAAAATTCTTGTACAATTTGAAATGTATTTGTTTTTGGAAAGCTCTTAAAAGCTTTCTACATTCATTTTGTGTACTGATGAATTTGAGTATGGTTTCTGAATGCCCACTCAGTGGTCTAGATTTTAAGTGTTCGTGAGCGAGACCGAAGGTCTCGGGTTTGAGTCCCGGATCGTGGATGCACACTACTGAGTAGTTCAAACTCGGACAAAACAGTCTTTCAGTTGTTATCTAACATTGATCTATTCACGATATCAATCTAAACTCAACTAATTCCATTTCCCTGTACTGATAGTTCTATATCTGTTGGTTGGTTGATCAAATTTTATATATGATTCACCTCACAAAGTCCACCGATATGTGTCATGTCTTAAACTTTGATAAAAGTTTTTGTTTCTGAAATTTCTGAAACACGTTTCCTGTAGATCACTGATTTTTCATCTATATGAGATTTAAAAGAGATAATAATTAATTTATATTCTGAAAAATAATAATTACAGAATTCACTGTTGGGAAAATCTCGAAAAACTGAATTACAAAATCTCTGTAAAGAAAACTCTATACACAGTAAAACTACGTATTATCTTCTCCAGATGACCTCTCACTTGTGAATTTATTATAATCTTCCTCTTTCAAATATAACAACAGAGATCAATGCTTACATGGTCTTGTGAGAAAGGTTATTTTTGGTCACAAGAAGCTAATACTTTACAAACATATTAGTCATCGTGGGTTTCAAAATGGAAATACAATAGAATTTATCATTTCTGATCACACCACTCCACCATAACCATCATTTAAAACAGTCTACTCAGTCAACTGAATAAGATCAGAGGGAGCTCGGGTAAAAAATCTATGCACTTCAGCGACTCTGGCAATTCAACAGTATAAGTGTGAATCCTAGGTACTAAAGTAATAATAACATCCTCTTATTCTTCCATGGCCTTAACAATTTGTCTAGTTTTCATTTTGTTTGTTTGCTGTATATTTTTTTTTAAAAATTTCAATCAATAATCAGTTATCATTACATCCTAACAGTTTTTCAGAACTCTTATTCAAATACTAATATCATCGCTTTTTTATTGATTCTTCATACCTGTCAAGTGAATAGTTATCTCTCATATTTCTGATCTATAAATTATTTTAATCTTACCATTTTCATTTGATCCTCAGATCACTAATAAACTTCTTATGATCAAAATCAAGAACTTCCAAATCTTATCACTTTCTATTCTTTTATAAACTTGTATAAGTTTAAAATTACTACAAATACGATTGTACAGCTTTGATAACTGGAATAATCTGGAAAAAAGAAGTACATTTTACTCTCTAAATTAATCTGATTTCTTCTTAAAGGATTATTTTATTTGGAATCTTTAATATCTGATTAAATTTTAATGAATTGAGATATTAGTTACATTTTAGTGAAGTATATTTACATGACAGATTTTCATTAGAGTTTTAGTTAACGACTATTAATTGTAACAAACAAATATGTGTCTATTGATTTTTATTAATAATTTATAATCAGCTGATTATTGATTTTCACGTTTTTCTCACCATTTTTGTAATTACTAAATTCAATATTCTACTTAAATGTGCTACTTTGTTCATCGAAATTGTTTAATATCTAAATATTTTATCATATGACTAGTATATTACTTTGTTCATATACTGCAGTTCATTCATCTGGTACGATTATTTATCTTGTAATATCACTTTCGAATAGATAAGTGTGATCTAAGATTGGTATATTGTCTAACTTAATAAGCAATACATTAATTGTCATCGATGATGTAAAACATGTTAAGTAACTGTTATAGTTGTACAATATACCCTTGTGGGCCAGGGTAAATTTACATTGGTTTTTTAAGTAGAACCAGACACCATCTAGTCTTTCATGTGACAACCCAAACAGTACAGCTCAATCTCGTTTAACAGAAGATCCAGAAACCGCCATGGCCTAAATTTTATAACCTAGGCAGTACAACACAATCCCGCTTCACAGGAGAACCAGACACCGTATAGGCTTTAACACTACAATCTGAATAATACAACTCAATCCTGCGGGACAACCGCACAGGTACCAAGTACCCTGGTGGACCATTCACACCATTCATATACATATTCAAGTCACATATATACTTATTCCGATCAATGATCGCGTGAATCAATTATCCACAGCACGAACAGACCAAAGTTGACTTATTCCGCTTACACGACAGTCAAACTCATTAATGTTAGCAATGGCGACATGCTTTATAATGTCCCAATGATAATGGCCTTTGAGAAAATTGTTTTACTAGGAGACAAGAAAACACTCAGGATGGTTGCAAGGTTTTTTAAAATAATCCATTCTTTGAAATAGTAAGTAGTGTCTGACTAATGGGAGTGATTTTGGATTATTATATATCTATTTGTAAGATATAAATATTTTTTTAGTTAAAATGTACTTGTTATGAAGATGTAACCGATTGATAAATGGCGTGGTTAAAATACTAATTTTCTGATGATACATGGTCCCAAATCTGAAAAAAACAGAAACTTTGGTTAAATGAATATGAATATACTGAACAATGTAATCTATTTTATACCATCACTAGTATAGTTTGAATTATTGTGTTTTTAACATTGGATAATGAATTCTGATCAGCCTTTGTTAGCACATGTACACACTTTGCTGATTATCTTAGCATAGCTATTTTGTCACATGTTTAACCAATGGATAACGTTAAGTTAAACATTTTAAACGAGAGTCACTAGGTTTGAGTCCTGGTGTGAATAATAACACGGATGTGGCAGATATATTTATCTGACGAGTTTTAAATAGGAATTAAACGTGTATTTCTGATTTCATTGCTAGCTGTTATCCAGCTATTCTAATAAAAGCTCTTATTGACATTCGAATTAAACAATTAAGTTTATAAAACTGAGTTATTCATCATATATGAAATCATTAACGATGGATTAGAAAATGTTCACGAACCAACCAGTGACATTTCGTTTGTCTTATCTAAATGACTGCTGATTTCACTTAAACCATAAAAATTGTCTTGTAAAGTTTCTCCAAAGAATTTGATTGATTTAATCTGAAATGTCTTATCACTTTTTCATTTGATAAAGAATTACAGATAAGAGAAATAATAATAAGCCATTTACCTGTTGACTATTGTCATTCTCTAAAACTATTAAATACATTTCTACCTTTTCACATGATAAATCTATCTATCACAACTTGGTACTTGAACTGGTTAAAATTTACTTTAGTTTGAATTGCCTATTGATTCAAATATAACAAAATAGAAAATAAATAGTGTTATTATTCTTTCGATGTTGATTAGTATTTTATTGGATACAATGTTTTTTCATATGGTACTCTTCAATTATCAATGTTGATAGTTTAATAAAACAACATGCTTAGATAAAATTAGTGCTTAACTCAATGGCAATTCATCGTGTAATTTTTTTTTAGTGAAAAGTAAACATTTTATTAACTACTTAAGACTTTCAATTAGCTTCTATCCACTTTATAGCTCATATAGATATAACTCTTGATAATTTAACTAATTCTAGTGACAATTTATTACTTTAAAAATCATACCATTTTCTTTAGTAAACAACACACACACACATTTGATTATGTGACCTCTTTAATAGTAATTATTATCTCTATTGATAAGAATTTCAATTATACTATTATACAACAAATAAATTTAGGTTGATATAATCAATGGAACAATGTTAGACGAACACTGAAAATCTGAAAGCAATGGACGGTCGTTTCCTCCTAGTATGTGACTCCACAGCAGTGCGAATTCACGATCCCACACGTTGGACTTGAACCCATAACCTTCAGTATCGTTCACTAACCCTTTACCTCTAGACCACTGAGGCGACACCCAGGAGTGTTAATATCTAACTTCGACCAAATCCAAGATATTACTGTCCATCACTGTCTTCAGTGAGTAACTACCTGACAATAGATACATTTGAATTTCACTAGTCACAGCTCAGTGATCTACACGTTAAGGGTTGGCGTGAGAGAACAAAGGTTATAAGTTCGAGCCCAGTGTGTGGGATCGTGAATGCGCACCGCTGAGGAGTTCCAGTGTTTCAAAGTTTTTGTTGTGGTCTAACATTTATCTATTCATGATCTCCATCAAAACTCAACAATCTACACAATTCTATACTGACAATACATAAATTGTTTGAAATCTACTACTTGTCATGGTGTGTAAAATCAATAATCATAGGTGAAAATTTACACAGAACAAATATTCAGATGTACATAAAATAGGACACGTTTACTGTACATATGTATAACTAAATAGTTAAAAATTTTGTCCGTACAAAATTTAAGGAACGTAGTAATCCTATTAAAAGATGATATAGAATTTTCACTGATCCAACTAATTGAATCGGTAGCAATAGATTTATGAACCAACGATTTTTTTACTACAAAAGTATTCCCATAACATACTGAACAGTTTATCTTTTCCATTTCTACTTTAGATTAATAGATTACAGTATATTTCTAATTTTATATGGTTACTTATTATAAATTATTGTTTCTCCTTGTTTTATTGTTGCTTCACATATTCTCTTATTCTACTATTTATTAAAGTTTCATGATAGATAAAGGTAATAGATAGGAACATTTCATTTTCACTTTATATAATCTGATAATGAATATTTGAATAGATCAAATCAAATCACCTATTAAGTGAAATTTCAGCAAATTAATGATCAAATTATATTTAATTTGAAGTGGTGAACTAAAACACCTTTTTTTAAAAAATAATTTTCATCTAATAGTATGAAACTGGATGGTTGTCTATTTTAAAGTTCCTAGAAATTGAAGATTCAATTTAATGAAGTTCTAGAGCACGAAACATTTGAAGAACTTCGCAATTATATAAGAAAAATACTCATCTATAACAGATAGGTAAAGTAGTTTTTAATATTACAACAAAGTAGTGCACCACTCACTCACGTTTACTTGCCCTAACCTTATTTAAAAAGAGATATTACACACTGTTCAACTTTACACACATCAAGTTATCTATTTTGCTGTTATATGTCATTGACGTTTCTATATAATTAACTATAATGTATGGATCTGTATTGAAAAAGAAGAGATATGAGGAACATCTTTGATCATGTACAGAACTTTTACAATTCAGATCACCGCATCCCTCAAATATTTTAAATTTTCTCCTTGGATCCTTACTTATAGCATTATTCGGATTGAAAAATACTCTTACAAGTTACTGTCAAAACTGACTAATATAATTTAATCTTCATGTTTTATTTATGTTAAAGGAATGTGAAAACAATTAATGATTTCCACTTTTCTCCACTGTAGTAACAAAATAAAAATTTTATATTCCTAATGTAAATTATTTCACGCATTTCTTTTAAGATTTTGTCTAATTATATTAAGCACATACAAATATACAGGGCACAAGTACAAAGTTAGTTATTAATGAATACTGCTAATTTCAGTATTACTGTTATCAAACAGTACTAATACTATTACTGCTAGCAGTAGTGATAACAATCATAGTAAAAATAAATTCTACTAGTTTCATACCGAATGGTGGATACATGACCAGTATCTACTATTATCATTGGTTGTTATAAAATCATTGGATTAAGATGCAAATATATAGTTTAATACAGTACAATGAACTGCTTATCAACTTGCAGTGATTTCCTTTACAATGTTATTATTCTAATTTAAAATTTCTTGATTATCACACATGAATCCATTATTAAATCTTACATTTCGTCCCCCTTGTTTCTCTTCTTCTACTACTGGCCCTACTACTACTACCCCCTTGTAATAATTTGGAGGGAATTTTTCATAATTTCACACTGAAACAAATGTTTGGTTATTGGTATTTATAATGTAATGTATAAGCTACTTGTTCACTTTTAGATTATACTTGTATGTATACAAACATACAAATGTATGATAATTATAAATTTTAGATAATATAGAAAAGTTCAAATATATACAAACTAATTCCAAATAATTTTCTGTTGTATAAAAGGTTATTGTATGAAAAAAATATTTTTCATTATTTTTTATTACTATGATACTTATTATTATCGTTAATATTACAAGTTGCTAAGAGATAAATATGTAACTATTTTCATAAACACTTCTGTTGTGTTTGTATGTAATTTATGATTTAAAAATATGTAAAAGGTTAAACAAAGAAAAATTAACACTAGAAAACTGCTTTCTTTTATTTTGTTGTTGTTGTTGTTGTGAATTTAATTAGCTAATTAAAACTAATAAAATTAATAAAATGACTGAAATGAGAAACTTTCACAAAAGTAATTTGTTATTAGGTGATAGATATATAGTGGTTAATTGAATGAGGATCAGAGGAATCAAATGTGTCATTTATGTACAAACTATGTTTTAAAGCACAATGTGACGAATTTTTTTTTTAAAACTAACAATGAAAATCACATAACTAACGGTTCACTTACACATCAGCAAGATGTTGTTCAATGAACTAGAGAACTATCAGAAAGCATACAGAGACAAATAAGCTTACTGTTAAATTATAATTAAAAATCTCTTTAAATGTATTTGTATTCAGTTTAAAAGAATCATGAAATTGATAACTGAATGCTACCGTTTCATAATATCATGGCTAATCTGTATCATTCACTAATCTGATTTATGTCATATAAAACGTATGACATTTTGACATGGATTTTAAGACCTACTAATTTGTAGATTAATGAATAAATTGATTCCAAACATTGTGGTGTTATATTTTTCAATGTTGAATGAAAGTTATCAACAAGTAAATTCGGATAAGACTGGTAATGTAGATTGGTCGATGTCATATGTTATAATTTCTATTATTTTACATAAACTTTAAGCTTTTCTTTTGAGTTCCATTGAGCAGAGAAAACTGTTGTCAAAATTTGCCCTGCAATTTCTTACTTCAAACAGAAATCATTGTTGTATTGGTTATTTGTGTTGAATTGGCTTTCGGAGAACTTCAACAGAGCCTCCAGAGGCCCAAAAGGAGCCAAAGCGTCCTAGCCAATCAGAGCATGATGGATCATTTTAGAATTCTAACGTGGCGTGCTGCTATTGGTCAATAGCATAATATATCGTTAACGGATTGGCCGAAATATGATGTTGATTTAACAAACGTTAAAATCTATAAATACCCATATTTTCTGTACAAAACGAAACCTTGGAGTAAAGTGTCCCTCATACTTTGCGTCTTCTTTCTGGTGTTCAGGTCGCTGTATAGTTCTAGCGTGCGGGTTATCAGAATAGTTTAGGAACGAATATAGCGTCCAATCAGCGAGACTTAACAATTTGTTAACTTATTATGTTTCACAATTATTAAAATTTATAAGGTGACTTCCATTATGTGTGTTCTACTTATTTATGAAAACTTTTAATCTGAACTAGTATTCATGATTATTTCAACACAGAAAGTTAATTTGACAAATGAAAGGATTCTCATTGGAGAAAAAAACTATTAGGAGAGTGTAAATTATAACCTTTATGTGTTGTTAAAAATGTACACTCACATTTCTTAAATTAGAAGAATACACAAAGTAATTCAGTTTTGTATTGGTTGTTTGAATTTTCCTATTGATGTTTAGGATTGCAATTGATAAGCTTCTTATTAACATATTTGTATCCTGTGCTGGTCGCCTTGATATTTCCTTCAGTCACATGCATATAAGCAAAGATGGATAGTGGCTAGCAATGGAATCCTGGACGCGCGTTTCGTCAGATGGATGTATCTGCATGCCAGAATTGATGTTCACTCCATGACATAAGATAGCTAATTAGTAAACTTACTAAATATTAACAATAATACATACTAATGAAATCTGTTGTGTAAAACATAGACTTTATACTAATGAGTAAAAATAAACTTTACGTTTCATTAATTGTATATCACTAGTTTAAAACCCCACCAATCATTCGACAATTTCAAAGTAACGAGTAAATTTTCAATGAATTTGAAAACAATCTTATGTTTTATTCAGTATCCATGAATTAAATAACTACGTATATATTAATTCCAAATAAACTATATTTATAATGATCATTGTAGAAGTAAACATTGATAACTTCAATAATAGCAAAAAGAATATTCTAGAAAGCTAAACATTTTAACAAGTTATCATTATTTAAGAATAAATAAATAAGAAAAAGAGAATTCAGCGAAGAAAATTTTCTTTTCGACGAAATCATTTACTTTAGCTGTACATTCGTATATATAGTTATATGGAAAATGTATGTCTATAGAAGGATAGAATGGATTGTATCAAAAAGTGGATTCGACAATAAATAACAAATGAGGTTAACGTACTAACCAAGGGGTAATGAAGAACAAAATTTAAGGGTCAGATAATAGTCCAATTGGCAGATATGAAGAAAAACGACAAAACAACAAAGGTCATAATAATAAACTGAATGATAATCAAGAAAACTTGTAAAAAGTAATAATAATAATAATAAATGATAAGAGTTTAAAGTGCAAAATAGTAATTTAAAAATATGGATAATAATAAAAGTGCATTAAAAAAAAAGAAAAAAACACACCTAGAAACATACCCATTAAGGTTAGGGAAGGATCAGAGGTTGGACAAATCGTTTCTGCACGCAAAGTTCAGGCTTTAGTTTGTGGATTGCCAATGCCTCTGCGGTGCATAAAATATTGATTCGAACCCTCTTCGATCCAGTTCCTTTGACTCTGTAAACTACTTTGAAAACAAGACAATCAACAGATCTTTAATATAAATACCGATTAAATGTTCAGTCATAGTCCTGACTTGTTCGGGAGAATAGAAAGCCTTTTAAGTTTTAATATGTATTTAACTCAAATATAAATTAATTAAAATGAAAAGACCAAATAGCTTCCAATGACTAATGATTGTCAATTTTTGAGTAAATAAACACTCAAAATAAATATAAATAACTAGTCATTTTAAACCTGTTTCTTTTCTAGAATTTTATCCTTTTAAAACATGTAAACATACAAATAAAGTGGGTAACTAGTAAACAAGTCAACAATAAATAAATACATCAATACACATGTATACATACACAAACCTTTAATTAAAAAATAAAACTTGAAGAAATCAAATCAACAATTCATTGTTCAAAATTTCTTGGATTTTAATATTAAGGGGTGAAGAAGGGAAAGCGAGAGAGAGAGAGAGATGGAGCAAAAGAGCAAAACATAATGGAAATGGTTTAAAACGAATATTCATAATAATAATAATGTCTATAATTGGTAATTATTCAGTAAAAATGTTATTATTTTTATTAAAAAAAATGTCGAAATTTAATTTTCCCACTTAGAAAATGGTTTCTTCTATCTGTAAATCTCTTTCATTACTGGTTATTTTACTTATTTAGTCCTTCATTCTTTCTTTATATGTTATGTCATTTGTCTATCTGTTAAACAAAAAAAAATTGAATAAATTATTTTCTAAAACTATATGTTTGAGTAAACTTAATTAAATATTATATTTCTTCTATTTTTTGGGGGGGGGAGGAGAGGAGGAGAGGGAGGGGGAGGGGGAGGATATTAAGAAATGTTTATTTCTAACTTCATCTGGATTTATTTATTTATTTACTCAGTTTGTTGTTATGATTTTTTTTCTCTTTCTTAATGTTACATGGGTAAAATGTGTATGTGATGAATCATTTGTTTTTACGAATTATTTTTCATTCCCATGATGCTAATTATATTTTTTTTGTTGTTGTTGTCTTGTTTATGATAGGGATGTTGATGATGATGATGATAATGATAATTGTTTTGATTAGTAAGATTATTATTATCATGGCATGATTGAAATTGAAATTTTAAAATGTTATTAATAGTTGAATGTTTCATCTGATTATTCATTATATTTAATTCATATACCAACCTAAAGTATCTCCATTATTTATTATTTTCAAATTGGTTTATTTTACTTCATTGATAAATAATTCGAATAAACCATTGTATACTAGTAGAAACTTTCATTCATAATAACAGACTATTTCAGTATAATTCAGCATGAAATAACTTGAAGATTACGGGTATTTACAACAGTAAAACTACGATTTACAAAACGTATAGTATTACAGAAGACTGATTTATTCGATTAATAAATACATGATGATAACATTAATTAAGCAAATTCATTTATTGTTAGATTTAACTGTCCTTTAATAATTATTGAATAAATACCATATAAAACAGGCGGCCTGCTTGAATGTCTGGGCTACCTGTTCCTACCATCTGGATATTTCAATAAGTTATTTGTTTTGATGTTTGTTTTAACACATCAATATGCCTATTGATTGTAGTACCTATTCAGGTGCGTTTGTGAAAAACGTACTACATTTCGCTGTACTAATTACAATAGAGCCTAATCAGAGACATCATAGTTGGTGGTAATATGCATCGAAAAGAATATACATTATTCAGTTGTTGATTCCTGAACTGTTAACATCTAACTGGCGATCACTTAATGTTTATCGTCAGGACAGATCAAGAAATAAGAAAAGGAAACTTGTTGAAATACTCTATACTGAGAATCCTATATTGTACCAAAAATTATAAAATCGAATAGAGTCACTAATAATAATAAGAAAAATAAAGATCAGTGAAAGACAATATTTGAGTTTTGTTTTTTGTGAAGTTAGTATTCACTATACACTATTATTACTTAAAACTGTAATTTAAGTGAATTTGCCTTCCAAGAGTTTCGAGAAATTTACCGTTGGTTACCATTACCAAAATGGTATAAGTTTTTTCACAAGATCTAGTGTTTTAGAAAACTGCGATTCCATGCCTATGAGCACGTTTCGTTATAGCCAGGCAAAGATGAAGCAAAAACTGAAAGATTTTGTCCCAACCGGTATAAAATATGATCACAAAGCCACAATTAAAAAGAAAATTTTGAAAGTCTACTTAATCAACAATTTTCCGCTTAGAGTACTTAGGTCCTAAGGCGTTAGAAACAACTGGTATTAATATAAAATATCAATTTTTTGTATTCAGTAAAATCGTCGCTTAATTACTTTAATTAAATAGATGATGTTTCTTATGAATATTGAGGAACATACTCAGTCTCTTATTTTAAATTACTTTACCTGGATACATATTATTTCAGGTAACCCTATAGCCAATGATTCGATAGGATTACTATTATTTCTTTCATTAAACTTTAAAATATTTATTTCGATTACTGAACTGAAAATTCTTTTAAATATTCATAACATACAAACCATTTCACTAAATAGAAATTTCAATGGAATTATCTAATTAACAATCCTAAATTCGTAATATACATCATGAAAGATTTATACAGTTATTGATTTGGACATTTAACAATAAAACCGGGACAAAAAAAACTCCATTGAATAAGATACTTTAGTTCATATGTCGGTATTGAAAAAGAAAACACGTTAAATTACCACTTTTAACTAAGTTAAAAAAAATAGAAATTTAATGTTTTGATGGTAATTTAAGAAAAGCCACTGTTCTACATTTTGACGGAATAAAATGCCATTTAATAAAACCACACAATAAATATCCCCAAATATAATAATTAATATTAGAAATTATATAAACCTTTAACTATTTACAAAATTTACAGCTAGTAGTTATGATGTCAATCTTTTTAGTTCAGTTCTTAATATGTTCTAGGGTGAGTACTGACGACAAACTTATACAAGGGTAAAATAGTGTTTCATGTTTTCAACTATAACCGAATTATCAGTATATAGTGGTAGAGATTATTAATTTTTAGATTGAAATCATGAATCGATTGATGTTGGACCACCACTTAGAACGTGATAGCACAGGACCACCATTCTGTCCTATAGATAATGGCCATGTGCTCACTAGTGACTTACTTCGTGAGGGAATTCTCGAAGTTCTGGTGAGAAACCAGTGGAGCAAATCCGTGTTGGGTAGAGACAAGTGTCTAACTTAGTACAATGGTAGATGGTTGCTCATTTTCCTGGATTGGTTGAGTTTAGATATTATTACCGTTGGCTCAGTGATCTAAAGGCGAAGCGTTCGCAAACTGAAAGCGCTGGGTTCGAATCTCACGAGCAAGATGGTGGATGCTCACTGCCGAGAAGTTCCACAATAGAACGAAATGGCGATCCAGTGCTACCAGGCTTTTATTTGTGGTCTAACATCAGTCGGTTCATGATCTCAATCTGTTACCAAATTGTTGTGATTTTGTAATGGATATCACCTATAAAGTCATTACAACTTGATTTATTTTAAAATTGAAATTTGGAAACCTATTTCGTCGAATCATTCAAATATAATATACTTTCTGACATGTGGATATATTACTTGAAGGGAAAGAAAGTGTGTGTATAATATAATATTTATGATAATATAGGTATCGTTTTATATCCTTAGTGATGTTAATGCTCTATCAATTACCATATAGGTAATAATATTACTAGTAAAGGATTATTTTGTTTATTTAAACAAAATATTGGAAAAAAAAGATGATGAGACATTTGTATATGATGAAATATACTAGAAATTTATTCATTAGTCAATCTAACTAACAAGTGATTACTATACAATGAGAAGAGGTTGTATTGTCTAAGATATCTAAACTACTCATGCTAACATATATAATTGACATTAAAATTCATTAATCCATGTACTCATCTATGATTATGTATTCACAAATTATTTTCTTCTCATCTCTATTCATTTGAATTATGATTTAATGAAAGAAATTATGAGAAAAATGTGTCTTTATATAGATGTATAGTGGTCACTATCAGTTTTAATGCATTGTCATTATTTATTCAAGTGTAATGTTTTTGATAAAAACTATGCGATATCACTCATTGTATGTTTGTATAAAGTTGGATAGTTTATAAATTCTTATATTTAATTTTTATCTAAAATTATTATTAGCTAGTATATAAATAAAGATCAATAAGCAGGAATTTTGTTCACATTTCAAGCTCACTAATATAGAACACTTCTTCATGTTAAAATAAGCCCAAGAGTACAAATTGAACATGATACTACTTTTAAGTATCGATGCCAAGGTTAAACATAATAGTTTCAAGTAAATTGAGCATTGGGCAAAAAGTTAATAATAAATACATTTTTTGTTAAATTCCAATTTATTTGCTATAATACTATTCGAACTTATGTAAATTTTATTTCGGTTATTTCTTTACTGTGAAGAAGTGGTTGAAATTAAGTCACGAAACATCAGAAATACAATTTTTCTATTCATTGAGTTATAAAAACATATATGTTAATTAAGACGATACTTAGATCTTGGAGTGGAACCTTATTTTTTTAATGCTCGTCAATCTCTGATAAATAACCATCCTCTTGAAATATGATCATTTAAGTTCCCGTCTGATTCACAATTAAGATGACTGGAATCATAAAGGCTCTCCACTAGAAGTTTATGTATTACACCAAGGACTTATTCATTAGGCAGTAACTGATGGCTTTGTAAATGAGGTTTTATATTTTAAACATTCCTGAAACATCTCAAGTGAACTGATGGTAAAAGTCACATTGTTCAAAGTTCCATGTATTTTCATGGTCCACAGTTTGGACGAAACTTTACCTGTAAATATATGTATATTTATGAATGTCTATCACAAATCGATATTTGCCCAACAATCATTTACATATTGAACACATTTCACATTTAATTTGCTCATGTTTGAAATTGCAATGAACCAAAGACTCTAAAGCGATTTCTAAACAACATACTTTTATGATATCCTAAATTACCACTGTCTATTTATTTTAACAGAAGGGGTTTGTGGAGATTTTTAGAAATTTTCACAGATTTAAATCATGAGTCAGTTGAAGCTAGACCACCATTGAAAACCTGGAAGCACTGGACGGCCGTTTCATCCTAGTATGGGACTCCTCAGCAGTGCGCATCCACGATCCCGCACCACGCGGGGCTCGAACCCAGGACCTACTGGCTTCGCGCGCGAGCACTTAACCATTAGACCACTGAGCCGGCATCCAACGGTGTTAATGTCTAACTTCAACCAATCCACGAAGTCGCGCCACCGTACACCATTGTCTTCAGTGAGCTGATATCTCACAACAGACCTGGTTGAACTCCACTGGTAACGGCTTCCCACTAGAACTCCAGGAGTATCTCTTGAAGTCAGTCACTAGTGAGCAGATGATTATTATCAGAAGGGGTTTGTGGAGATTTTTAGAAATTTTCACAGATTTAAATCATGAGTCAGTTGAAGCTAGACCACCATTGAAAACCTGGAAGCACTGGACGGCCGTTTCATCCTAGTATGGGACTCCTCAGCAGTGCGCATCCACGATCCCGCACCACGCGGGGCTCGAACCCAGGACCTACTGGCTTCGCGCGCGAGCACTTAACCATTAGACCACTGAGCCGGCATCCAACGGTGTTAATGTCTAACTTCAACCAATCCACGAAATTGCGCGACCAACTTCCATTGTACTGAGGTCGATACCTGTCTCTACCCGACACGGATTAGCTTCACTGGTCACGACTTCTCACTAGAACTCCGAGAATTCCCTCACGAAGCTAGTCACTAGTGAGCACATGTTGATTATCAGTATGGGAGTTATGGAGATTGTTAAGTTTTTGGTTGAGATCATGAATCAACGGTGGTCTAACATCAATTGATTCATGATCTCAACCAAAAACTTAACAATCTCCATAACGGGATCGTGGATGCGCACTGCTGAGGAGTCCCATACTAGGATGAAACGGCCGTCCAGTGCTTCCAGGTTTTCAATGGTGGTCTAGCTTCAACTGACTCATGATTTAAATCTGTGAATATTTATTTTAAGTTTCTTAGTATTCGAATTGAGCATTTAATAACTTTTCACCGATTATCATTCGTGTAAAATAGTATAATTAGTCTTTATTTTTATAAGCATATGGTGGTCTCATTGAATTCAGTAAGTTTTAATGGTAACGCTAGTTAATCGTCAATGTCAATGATCATCACTTTATATATAAAGTTCATTTATTCTAAAATCAATTATTATAATTACTATGTGACTCAGAGTTTTAGTTTAGAAAAATAAATTAAAACTTTATAAATAGTGTTAATATAAATTTTATTTTCAACATGTTAACCTTCTGTTTTCGGTAAATATATGATTATTATGTACATAAAATTTATTTACATATAGAGGTTTATACCATTAATCGTCATTAATAATATGATTATCAATACTATTATATATTATTATTATTATTTGTAATGGAAGGGGTAATTAACTATCGAAATTATTTAGTCATCATTATATATAACTTTTGTTTACTCATTTTGTCTCATTCAATGGAACACTTTTTTTCGGCTAAAATAGTTGCTTATGAATTCAATGAATTATTGTAACAATTCTAATATAGTCTAATATAAAAACCTAATTTTTAATAAATTCAAACGAATGATAAGTCATTCATATATATAAGTCATTTCTGTATTTGATTTACATAACTTGATTACGGGTTAGATACAACTTTCTATCGGCTTATTTATTCAGACTATATAAGGTTCCAAATTGTATTCACATTATTATTATTAGTATCCTTGTCTCCTCTTACTCCATTTCCAGTCTAGTTCATCTTTTATTTTTATATATAAAAGTTCTTAACAAGTATATGTGTGATCAGATTGTTCCTAATGTATATCACATAGTTCGTCTTCTTATTACACTAACGAAATTTCTCAAACGGACTAATTGTTTCAAACGTTCCATTTAATCAGAAAATTCTGTTATAAAATGATGTTGTTGAATTTAAGGTCTCATATTACCATTAAGCAACCAATGAAAATTCATGAGCGTGGAGAAGATTTGTAGCTCAGGTGGATGATTTTGGTGGAGTTTTGTTCTCTGAACTGGATGGTTTGGTCGTGGAGCTTTCATCGTTCTTCTGAACGACATCATGATGATAAAGCGATCTGTTCCAGTACGAAACTCCTTATGTCAAAGGTGAGAAAATGTTGAATTCACTGAATTTTCAAGTGTAGACTATTGGATGACAACTCAGAATTTTAATAATTATGTGCTTGCTCCATTGACTGAATGTTGTACGTTTGATTCCTGATGAAATTGTGGATATTACACTACTGAGTAACTCCATAATAGGTCAAAAATTGTTGAATGCTTGCTGGTTTCTAATGGTTTTTCAACAAAATCAGTCGGCTGTACGGAAAGTTTTAGCTCAAATTTATTTATGAACATAAACCGATTTATTACCTAATTTTTATATTTTATTCACATTACTATTAAATGGACTAGAGAAACATGAAAGATTGTCATCAATGTCCCTGTCTGTTAGTCTCTGCGTGCCAATCAAACTGAATGTTTTCTATCCATAGACATATCTTATTTAAAATCGTCTTTCGACAGATGACTATGAAGATAGTTTTTGATTACATTTATATATGAATGTACAACATACCAAGGCATTCTCAGCCATCATTTGAAAATAGTTCCCACAATGTAGTAATTTCTATCATAACCTTCACTTTCCTGCGCAATCAGAAAAATATCAAGTCAATGGTAAACGAAATAAGCGAACAGAATTATTGATTACCCATAATTTCTCTCTAGGAATGACCTTTCCCCTAAATATCTTCGACCCAACCCAACAATTAATAGGACAAAAGGTAGCTTTCAAAGAATATGTTTATTTTATGAAAAAATCTCACTCCTTATGTACAGTTTTATTTTTCAGTGATTGTTAGTTACATTTAAATAATTGTAACGTAAAACAAGTTTATTGCTGAATAAATGTCAAGACTAAGCGAAGGTATTATATAACTTATCAGAATGTAATAAAGAACCACATATTAAAATAATAGCCAAACTCATCAAAACTCAATCGGATATTCGTTTTATTGAGTTATTCAGTATTCTTTATCTCATTTTATCATGTTCAGTTAAAGAACCGCCAAAAAACACGAAACATTGAGAAGCCATATAAATAGATTTGTGAACTGTTTTCAATTTGCCATTACAATCATACCAGAAAACAAAGACAATCCTTAAAAGTTTCAAGATCAATTGAGTTGGAACTCACCAATACACAATTTTTGCATTATTCAGACGGTATTATATAGTAAGAATGCTGTTAAATGCTGTATAGAGACTTCTATCTGACTTCTGACTTGGACAATCCCGTAAATAGCAATCATCATTACTTGTTGCATTCACGTGAAGAAAGCCATCAGAAATTATTCTGTAAGGACAGTTCGAGTTTTGAATTCCCATTATAAATAAATTATTATGGAGATCATGAATGGATCAATGTTAGACTAACATTGAAAACCTAAAGGCACTGGACATCCGTTTCGTTTTAATATGGAACGCATCAGCAGTGCACATCTACGATCTCACACGTGGAACCCGAACACATGACCTTTAGTTTCATTCGCGAATCCTTAACCTCTAGACCACTGAGCCAGCAGGCATACTAGAAAGAAACAACTGGAAAGTGCTTCCGGGTTCTCAATGGTTCTGTAACAATGATCGATTCATGATCTCCACAACCCTATACTGAAAATAAATTATTCATTATGTTAATATTAGAAATTAAATTGGTCAATTATTTTTATCAGATTATTTTCACCATAATTTTTTATGACTTCAAATAAGTTGCACAACTAATTTAAAATATTAATAAATGAACAACATATTTCGTTTTATTGTATTATTTCTACAAATGATTCTTGAGTTGATGTCAATTTAAAATGAAAAATTGTTCCCAAATAGATGGCAACTTTTGTAACACACAATTTTGATTACCAATAAAATTGATTTACGCTTAAAGTAAAAACAAAATGGAATTGATCTTCATAGTATTTTAGCAAACTTACATTCATGTAGAAGTTTTATTCCTCTAATGAAATACTGCTTCAATTTGATATCAATACTAAATTGTTATTATTTATAATGACAAACATTAAATTATCTATCTTTGATTGCTGATTCCCAGTAACGTATTATGATCATTGATCATAATTTTCAAGTACTCACTTAACATTAACACCAGTATTTTACAACTCTAAAATCAATGTTTATATCAAAGACTGTTGAACTAATGAAGTATAAAGGACAAATTGATCAGTGGTGGAAACGAAAGTCATCAATTAATTATTCAAAGAGAGGTTTTGTGGATATTGTAGTAATTTGAATAAGTGATTGTGGATGCGCACCGCTGAGAAGTCCCACACTAGGATGAAACGGCCGTCCAGTGCTTCTAGGTTTTCTATGGTAGTCAAGCTTCAATTAACTTATGAATTCAAGAACTAAAATTAATTATTCATCCTTGAACTGTTAAATAAGCTATAGATAAACTAATCTCTAGTTTAATATACAAATGATTATTGATATTCACTTTAGGTCACAATAAAATACTGTATAATTTATAGGTTCTGTTTAGTTTCATTTAAATAAAAAAATTATTCTGATCATGTTGAGTTGATTATATGGAACTATATCAAATGGATATATCTAAAGACATTAAAGTATATTCTATATTGTTTATTCATTACACTAACTAAACAACTTTCAATTTATTATTATTTTTATGATAAAGCATAAATCAACATAAACAAATGACCATTCTAAGCATTACTTGATGACATTTATTATGGTTTCTTAGTTTAAAAGGGTTTAATAAAACACTTCTTTTTCCTATTCGAAATTAATTAGAAATGTAAAACATTTATCAATCCACACAACACAAATTTCATCAACACATCAACTAACTACTTTAATGATCTTATTTCTGAAAACTGGAACTTCAAATTTTATTCAGACAATACTTCATTTATTTCTCAATTTGAATATTTGAATGTCATATTATTCATGAATCAGATTCTTATGTGGGATTTTTGTTTGATTAGATTAGTATTGATTGCCTGGTGTTGTACTTTTTTCCCCATCAACCCACAGTATTATACTTTACATCCCATGTAAACAGTGTAGGTATGAATTATTTGCTTTATCTCAAACTAATTTGACACTTTTATGGAGAACATGGTAACTAATTAGTTTGTATTTTAAAATATGTATATAAAAATTATCTTTGTTATTTGCAATAGTAAAAGCATTTTGTTTTTCTGATAACGTTTCTCAGTAATGTAAACCATTATGTTTAATAATAAAAGCCATGTATAGGTGCAGCGATTCCAACTTTCTGGATCTTGGATATATTAATTGGACATTTACATGTAGTAGACGTGGTTTTTGAGCATTAGTAAAATACATAATGTTTTTTATGGAAGATAGTAGGCGAGAAACTACGGCGTAAGAAAAGAAATTGCGAAATGTTTTAGAAATACTTAGAGGCAATTGTTATAAGCTTATTTTTGTGAATAGCTATGCTAATAAAAGACCTACAGCACAAACTTCAGGTAGACTTCTACCTAAATTTTGTGCTGAGGATGTCGTTCAAAAGAACGATGAAAACTCTACGACCAAACCATATAGCGCAGAGAACAAACCTCCATGAGAAGCCATCTACCTAGGTTACAAATCTACTCCACCGTTTCAAAAGACCTACAGGAAGGTAAGTCAATCTGCATCTATTAATGAAATTTTATCAACATTTCCTACTGAAACCATTCAGTACATTTCATTTCATTCAATATACATTTGTACTGCATTAGTCAGTTACTGTTTTTACTGAATTTCATACTTCCCAGTGCAATATTTTATTGTCGACTTGAAAAATATATTTATAGTTTCTCGTTTTGCTATAAATGGTAAGTAAATGAAAATAAATAAGATCATATTATTTGTTGTGTTGTATTCATTGTTTTACATCATTGCAAAACAATAACGTATTTCTTAGAATATACTGTCTCTGGGATATCCATTTTTTATTCTTTCAATAAAACAAGAATATGCGTTAAAGTTGTATGTATTATGAAATAATTTAAGATTTATTTATTACTACAGTGTTATTAAATATATATATATATATATATATATATATATATATATATATATATATATATATATATATATATATATATATATACATATATATATTGAAGAATCTGTAGAAGTATTGAGAAGAAAAATCTACTCAATTTCCTAAACTGTAAAATGCGTGAGGATATCATTCTTCCTGTGAGTCTCAAATATCATTAAGCTAGTTATATGTATAAACAAGTGCAGTAAACGATAATTCAGTAAACCGTAACCGATGGAGCTAATCTGTATGGGATAGAGACAGGTATCTACTTCATGCAGCGGAAAATAGTCGCATAATTTCGTGGTTTGTTTAAAGTTAAACATTAACACCGTTGAATATCGGCTCAGTAGTCTACAGGTCAAGGGTTCTCACCCAAGACTAATGGTCATGGATTCGAGTTCCGCGGGTGGCATCGTTGATGCACACTACTGAGGAGTCCTATACTAAGACCAAACGACCGTCTAGTATTTCCTGGTTTTCAGTGTTAGTCAACCATTGATCCATTCATGATCTCAATCAAACAACCAACAATCTCTTCAATCCCATACTGACAAATCTGTAAAGTTGAATTTCCTCTCATGTAATTACAATTTATTAGATTAAAATAAGTTCTTGGTCACTTGAACGACTTCAGATATATGTGTATGTATGATAATAAATTATTCTTTCTTACCAAACGTTCCAATTAATTTAATATTTTGGTTTAAATAAAATTTAAGAAGAATGAACCTGTAAACTATTCTGTCTTTATTTGGTAAAACGGTCCAATTAAAAGTTTTAAATATATAATTTATGTTTATTTAAGGTTGATGCATAAATCAACATGGATGTGCCTTTTCAATTATTTTCTTTCCAAGAAAGTTAATTCATCATTAAATTAATTATTTTAATTTTTTTCCAAAAAGTATTTTTAAAAATTCTGAATTTGTGAAAGAGAATCATTAGCTTTTAGATGAAATATGGATTCTAACGAATAAACATCATAATAGTTGGATTCACGAGTCGATTAAAGCTAGACTACCATGAAAAACTAAAAGCACTAGAAAACCATTTCGTCCTAGTACGGGACTCTTCAGCAGTGCGTATTCATGATTCCGCTCGCGGGATTCGAACCCATGACCCTTGGTCTTGCGTGCGAACGCTTGACCTCTAGACCACTGAGCCGATATCTAATAGTGTTAATGTTTGACTTGAATCACGAAATCAAAAAAAACTTTTTCTGATCATCAATATCTATTTTTCTGTCGGTAAATTTGTGATACAATTCATTAGTTTGTTTGGGCATTTTGTTGTTGTCACTGATTATAATAACAATGATAGTAGTAGCTAGCCACTATTTTTGTAGATAAAGCGATTTTTTAAAATAATTAGACAATAATTTCGAATTTGCTTACAGTTTGTATTTAAAATGTTTTATTTTCTCAAATGGTATCAAAATCGAATCCAGTTTGTTGGCATTTTATAGTACTTTGATGTTAGTCAGTTGATACTAGATAAAAGAACACAAGGATTAATAAGTTGAGACTGCAGTATGATTAAAAATACAGAAATAAAATATAAAACAAGAAGAAGAATCTAAGCTGAAGTGTTGCTATTTACATTCCGTAAGATATATTACTATTATTCTGATGTAGGTGTTTCTTGATTATATTCTAAAATACGTTGAAAAAATCACTGAATTTCATTTCTCAATCAGCGTTGTTAACCCACAACTACACATGGGATTGCGCTTAAAATCTTTAGATTTTAGAACAACCAGGATCATTTGGGAGATCTCAGTTTAAATATAATGATCCAAATGTCCATATTCAGTTGAGTATGAACTGTGCTAACATGTTTGAAACAAAAAAAACAGTTTCTTACTGTTTCTGTGGTTAGTTTCTCATGATAAATAGTAAATGCATCGTATACTTCATCAGTTATTCGGCTACTAAGTAAATTATGCAACTATCTCTTAATAAGGAAAAATGTATTTGTAAAATCTTAGCGAAAGAATTTGAAGTAATTTGAACGTTCCGCTTGGCAATCTGGTCCAAGCTTTTTCAAGGAAAATATAATCAAACAACAAAATTATCGAATATAAATAGGTATTCGATAATTTTTTTATTTGATTATATTTTCCTTGAAAAAGCTTGGACCAGATTGCCAAGCGAAACGTTGGAATTACTTCAAATTCTTTCGCTGAAACTTTACAAATACATTCTTCCTTTTTAATGTCTCATATTAAATCGGCGCCCAAATATTGTAAAACTATTCGTTCAAATTTAGACGAAAGTTCTTATTTATCTCTTAATAGTATATTTAAAGGAAAATGAGTAATATTTAAACAGTTCTTAAAATGCATACTTTATTGAAAACAAGATACTTTATTAGGAAAAAATTATGACTTTGGAAATGAATTTAGTAATATCTAAATTCTTTGCAAAGGTTTGTGTTTTTCGGTTGTTAAAATAAAGAACTGAGACTAATCATTCTTTATTGGCAAATGCACATTTTAAACAGACTACTCAGATATTGCCATTTAATCAAGGGTTTATGTTTGGTACTGAATAATTGCGTGTAACTGTACCCCAATCTTGATGTTCACTCTGAAACTTAAACATAATACTTTCTATTTCAAGTGCTAAGCGACAAGTTTAAAAATAAGATGAAAAAAATCATTTTGGGTTTTATATTTATTATTGATTAATGTACAACTTTAATTAAACAATTTTGATTATGATCATGATCATGTTGGAGAAATCAGATTAGAATGTACAGATGTCAACACAGACTGATTAGTTACAATCTATAACATTTTCATTAGTTTTTATATATATTTTTTTTCTTCATACAATGTGGTAGGTAAATTCATCAAACAAATCATCTGGTTTTATGTGCTTTTTTAGTGTAGATATGCCTATATTTATATTTAATGTACACCTTAGTGTAATAATAATAATGATAACACTCTATTTCTAAAGTCATTTTTCTTTCAAACAATTTTGTATCATAAAAAGAAAACTTTGATTTATTTAGTCTGTTTTAGATGCTTCAGGAATAAAAGAAACAAAAAAGAAAATATATAGAAAGATAATGAAAACATAAATTGAACTGAAACTTTTCAGTAATTTTCTTCTTTTTTTTCGTGGATAATATTAGCTGTTGTGTGTTTCTCTATGAAATTTTTTCTCTCTCTCACAAAATGTCCACAATGTAATGAACCATCTTCTTCTTCTTTTTTTTTCTTTTTCTTCTTCCCCTTTCAATTTTTTTTCTCTTTCGTTAGATCATAAATGTAAAAGAAAAGAATGATCGTATATGATTAATTGATTTATCTATCAGATTTCAGTGATTATCTTGACTTTTCAGTTCATTGTTTAATTGATGTGTGAAAAAAAACTAGTAAGTTGCTTTCTTTTTATTTCAGTATATATTCAATGAAATGAATAGTTGCATTGAATTGTAAAAATCTGCTAGTTGTATAGTATAAATAAATAACTTTAGTATAACATCTGAAAAAAAGATTATATTATTATAAGGACTACAACTATGTATACAAAAGAACAACTCATAGATTTTTATAGATGCTGGATTTAGCTGATAAGGAGAAAATGTTTTTCTCTTGTGAATGAAGTAAAATACTTGACTATATGCAAAGATGGATAGTGGTTAGCAGTGGAATCTAAGACGTGCGTTTCATCTAACTGACGAGTCCCAAATAGGACGAAACGCACGTCTTGGATTTCACTGCTAACCAACATCCATCTTTGTACATAATACTTGTGAATTAAGGTTATATAGAGGTAATACGCACAGTATGCGCATATGTCAGTAAGAGTCTGATCAATTGCAATCCTAAACATCAATAGGAAGATTCAAACAAACAATACCAAAGGAATAAAATACTTCACTGTTCTTGTTATATGTTGAATATATGCTTAGGTGGTATACACCGACTAATGAAATAAGACCTCATCAGCGCTTTAGCAAACATTTCAGTTCATTTACCATTCGTAAGGGTTTTTAATTTCCCATTTTTGATATTCAGGGCTATAACTGGTCAGTCTCTGTCGCTATGCTTGAATTCTGAGTGAAATACGTATATACAGCTCCTGTAATAAATTTGGTTATATTTGGATTATGGTTGGTAATAAATTTCTGCGTAATCTGTTTGGAACTCAACTGTAAAATACACTTGAACATGCCATCATAGAATTATAAGTTAGATTACTGAATATCAACAACAGAAAATCACATAGTCATAAGAATATCTTTATACCTATTGAACATGTTAGTAGTCTTCTGGATGTTATAACTTAATGAAAAACACGTTCAAAACATAGTGCGATTATCAACACTTGTATACAGATGTGTTAGCTGATTTGTCCCAAATAAGATGCGTTCTCTTGTTACACTGTTTTTATGCTTAATTTGCCACCCTTTGACACTAATAATTACTGATGATACGCTTTGTGTCATCAATGAGCAAACACTTTATACAGTTTAAGTGCAGATTACGTTACCATTTTGTAATGAAGTCTCCTTTTAATTTCACAACGTTCGTATTATACAAATACATGTGGTAGATCTTGTTCCTTTATTTAAATTTCTGTTCATAACTACATAAATTAATATTGCATTTTAGTCGCATTATTAGAATTCTTTCCAGTAGGTTCAGTACCTTTCTATGTTTGACAATCTATCGTTTTTATTTTATCATTTCTACCTCTTTCCAATTGTTTTCACATTTATGTATTAGCAATTATTACAACTTTTAATTATTCTATCCCTAACAGCTATTAAGTAGATAATTATTTTCATCTTACCACTTTTTCACTAGCTAATTATTACATAACTTCCATTCAACATCTGATATTCAATTCTTGACAGCATACCTTTTGAAGTTTTTTTAATTATTAAACATCATTCTATATTAGTATAGATCACTTTTTAGCAAATAAAATTAACTATAAATAAGATTGTATAGCTTAAGAAAATGAAATCATCGGGAAGAAAAGTTTCAATGCTAAATTGCCTTCTTCATTAAGTTATATTATTTGTTAGGCATCTGATTGATCAAAACAAACACATTAAGTTATTTTGATGGCTGATTGTGAAGATAGAATGGGTTTGGAAAATGTTTCTATGAAATAGATTTTTAACATTCTGCTCACGTTCATATACAGATACATCATATTATTTCTAACAGCCTCGTTTCCTAATCATAACATATCGATATATTAAACGTAACTAACTGCCGATTTTTGTAAACAGTATTAAGAGGGAAACTACATTTGTCGTAAGATTAAAGATGAAAATTTACTCTACAATGGGATACAAGCTTATTCATGTAAATAAACAAACATTCAAGCTACTGAATTCGAATGTATAATTCCCAAATTAAGTGATAACTAAACAAATCGTCTAATCATGTTAATAATATTGAAACTGGCCTTTGTTATGGTTGTAATACGAGTCATTTGATGTGAATTATTGAGAAATCGTGATAAGAAGTATAAATATGCTGATACGATATGAACAAAAATCACTGATTACATTTGGCCTCTGGTGATTTGCAATTACGACATTAGATAATTTGATCACTGACATAAATTAAACGCGTCACAGAATACAATAAATAAGAACAAATAAATAAATAAACCTTTTATTGTTATCAAAAACCAGCTGGTTGTTCATAATGTATCCAAGCAAAGTAACTGATTAGAACACGTAGAAGTACATCCGTAAAACATGATACAAATTAGATGTAATGAAGTAAGAATGAGATCTAACTATTAATTATTAGTAATTATGGTGCAGCACTTCTCCTTTAACATCGTTTGAGTTTGCCCATATATATATAGGGCTTTAGCTATTAATATTTTATTGAACATACAGAACTGTTTTAAAAGATTTTTATTGTAATAATTAAGTAATGAACTTTTGTGGAACTATTTGTTCAGATTTGGATTTTAAAAAATCCTGTAATAATATAGAAAACATCATCTATTCCTTGTTGATAGCCATGAGCAAAGTTTTTTTATGAAAATTTCATGAAATTCAACTCTGTAATTGAGTAATGATTAGGTATAAAACTTTCTAAGAAAATGGCGAGTGGTTGTGGGCGGCCTATGCTCCTTCACAAGGAGTAACAAGCGTAAGTAAGTAAGTAATAAAGCTTTCTATGGTTCCCTGTAAGTAATCATAACTTACATATAGTATATGAAATATTTTACGAGCTATAATTATGTTGATCGATTAAATGGATACAAACTACACCCCTTTTGTCGCAAGTAAAAAAAAATTTCCCTTCCCTCTATTTAATCGTTAATTTAATACAGTATATTCAAATAAAAACGATTAATGTTTTTTTTCACAGAAAAAGTTAATTTTCTGCAAACATTATCCTTTGGAATACAATTTTATTATGAAAATTAACTCCAAATAGTTTCATCTACAAAAATAAACGTTAGTGTATCAAATGCGTGACCATGAAAATGGAAAACTAATCCTTCCTCTTTGTTGACTATTTTTTTTAAAGTATCGAAAGAAATACATTAAACATTTTATTTTCGATTTCGGCATCTATGAAGTTATAATTGAGGTAATGGATAAATAATGATCTTTATTGGTATCTTTATTATTATTATTATTATTATTATTATTATTATTATTATTATTATTAATAGTAGTAGTAGTAGTAGTAGTAGTAGTAGTGGTAATATCCTACGGGAAAGTTTATTATTTTCCCACTATATAAACGCTACTCTTTTTCCCCGATATCTTACTTGATTTTCTAAAGAGCTGTAAAATATTTTTTAAAAAAAACTAAACAGTATGTTTATTATTCGATTAATTGCTAAGGTAAACGCATTAATACAATAAATTTGAAATGGTCCACAAATAAATACCATTGTTACTAGTGACAAATTTCTTTTTAAATTGGAACAAAAAAATTGTTTATTTTATAGTTAGAGAAAACAATAATAAATAATGGTGAATTGAAAGAGCTACTATAGAGTGAAAGGAAAAGCGGGAAAGTCAGTTAATCAACAACTATGTACTCACTATACTGACGAAGTGAAGATGTACATAAAAAATATTTTAAAAAAAGTTTTGTAAACAGATGGCGCTATTTTTTATATTATGTAGCTTTAATAATAGAGGTAATATATAGAAACATAATTTATTACTGATTAGTAAATTAGAATTCTATCTTTATTTTTTTTCTTAATTTACTATATGACAGATAATTTATGTGGTTTAAATCAACCTTAGGAAAACATCAAATTCAAAGATACATTAAATAGTCAATTGTTTACAAAAGAGAATTATTCCAAGATGCATGTAGCATTTCTAATCAATAACTATTTAAAGTTGAGTATTAATCTTTGTCATGTTAATCTAGTCATTTTAAGTGTTGTCGGAACTTCATCAATCAAACTAGGCTAAATAAATAAACATAGAGTACATTATATTCAGATATAATGTGGTTGAAGATAGTCGACAGGAAAACATGAACCTAAGTTTCATGTTATTCGGCACTAATCAGTAAGGTGTACCTGTAGTAGTAAGGAAACTGGTACCCTCTTGTGGATTCGATTTTATGCCATTCAGTTTCAAAATTAAAGACATTGCCACCGATCTATTTTTATCCACGACATTTTGTAGGACCGATTAATAACTGAATGACATAGAGTGAATTGACTTTTATCCTCATAATAAAATAAATAATAATAAAACATTTTAAAATAGGTTTGTCTTTTATTTGGATAATGTACTAATAATTCCAAATGTTAGCATTAAATTGACATAAATAATTTTATTTAAAAGTTACATTTCATGGAAAGGCTCCAAAAATCTGAGTCACAATGAAATAAAATCGTATGTAATTGGTTCCATTTCATTAACCTTGTAAACAGTATTTAATAATAAATATTGGTCATGTATACAGTAGTTTCTTTAATTGTTTTAGTGATATCTTATGACTATTTGCTTACAAACAAATCAAATAATAATTTAGACAAAATTCATATTTATGGACCAAAACGTGTAGGAGCACAAGTGATCGGTAAAACGGATTTCTTTCAATCACCTGCGATATCTGATAATCGTTGGTTACTATGATGAATTTGTCAATAGTCATATCATTTTATTAAATTAAAAATCTATCCTTCTGGCTTGTAATGTTATTCTTAATATCTGTTCATTAGAAGGACAAAATTAGTTATAGTGTCTTATGGACAGCCACCTCTTAATTACATCATATGATTGCATTCATGTATCACTATAGATTCTAACCAAGCATTGAAAATATGAGATTATTAAATCCTCTTCTACAACACCCACATAAATTGTTTTTAAATATTATATAAGTATTTGTAGTAACCAGCAAGTAATAGAATTTATCATACCATAATAAGTTCATAAACAATGAACCGATAATCGTCGATGCACGAACCACGTTACTTTTCTAAATGAAGAAGTCATGAGGCTTACCTCTACCATACGTACGTCAGTAATGATGATACTTTAATTTGTAAGCAGTAAATAGTTATAAATATTACTTTTAGGTAAAAGCTAATAAACAAACTTTAGCTTCAGTTAAAATATAAGTCAAGTACGAAATTTGTCGATATTTCTAGAATGAACAAAAATGAATTATAAATCACTAAATCTCTTAATAAATAAAATATAATTGTATTTTAGACGATTGAACGTAATCGACAAGAACCTATGCATTTAGTTTTCATGCTAGCTACAAATCATTATTAAGCTGTACATACAATCTTGAATAAACTGAATTATTCAGTTTATTAGTCTATATAGTTGTTAATAATCTTCTTAGGCAACGGCCGGTCTTTCATTAATCAATCACTATTAGTAAATAGAAATATATTTCATCATCCTGTCAATTCTATTACTCTATTCTGTTCAATATCAATGATTTATAACCAAAAATGTATGCGTCTTGTATAAAGTGATCTCCAAAGATTTTGTTATGATTATATATATGATTAACTTTTTCAAAGAAAAAAATATGAAACACTACCGTATTATTTCATAAATCTAATTAAGTTCAAACGCATATTTGGTTAAGTTTAAATATGATATTGCCAAATATAAATGATACTTTATACAGTTGAAATAATAATAATAAATAATTACTTAATTATAGATATAAATATGAAATAAATAAACTTCACATTTTTCTCATTCACATTTCAACATTTGATTTTGGCACACAAAATAAATAATTTAAAAAATTTATTTAAACAAAAATGAACTTTTTTTAAAAAAATAAAAATAAACCTTATTATAATCTCATTCGTTAGTAATATACACTATTGTGAATAAATTTACGTAGGAGTATGTAGGCGAATTACAATTATTTGTTTACAATAAAAAGAAACGAGAGAAAAAAAAACACACACACACATCAACAATCATTTCATTCATTAATAAGATAAATAAATTTTTTTCTTCTTCTTGGTTTTTGGAAATAAAATACATTTGTAAATTAATGACATTTGTACAATAAGATTGAATAATTGTGTATAAAAATTGATTTATATTTGAAAAATATACAGTAGTTTGTTTTGTTTTTCGATGTGATTTGCCATGGAGTCATAACCATGTTCGATAATTCACATAGATTGTTTTTGACCTTCTGATGTTTGTTTTTTTTTAAATTTATTTAGCAAAACCGCTTTCTGCATTTTAACTAGTAGACATTAGATCACAGAAAGTGACTTGTTTTCAAAATGAGAAATAGGATAATCTAACTAATTAACGAGTTTTTTTTTAATGATATACCATGAAGATCAGATTATTAGTATAAATTTATTTTGAATTTGATTCCATATTCAAATCTATATTGACCAGATATACAATTAAGTAATTTAATTGAACAAACTGTTTGAATTTTTTACACCCCTAGTCGAAAACGTTATGATTTCTTGAGATGGGGTTAAAAATTCCAATATTTATTTCTAGAAATGAAATGTTTTCAAAATGTTGTCGCGTGGTCATTTTGTTATTGTTAACTTTATGGAGTGCACTGTATATACTGCTAAGTAATACAACTCAGTGGAGGGATTCTTCTTGAATATTCACATCACTTTGATGAAATAACTGACAAAAATTCATTACATTCTCTATCAATTTAATCACGCAACATAATATCTGATCATTAGGTTATACTTTCTTTTGAAAATATTTTTAATCACTGATCAACATAGTTGTCAGACATTAACATCGTTGGATACCGACTCAGCGGTCTAGTGGTTAAGCATTTACGCGGAGAGACAGATAGGTATGGGTTTGAATCTTGCAAGGCGGGATGCGCACTTCTGAGGAGTCCCATACTAGGACTAAACAGCCGTCCAGTGCTTCCAGTTTTTCCATTGTGGTCTAGCCTCAATTCACTCATGAATTCAGCTATTACAGTAGTTGATACTGACTGAAGTAACTTCATATATCGTCTATTTTAAACAATATGAAGTATGGTTAATTTAGAAGTAGTTTGTCATAAAGGATGGAGATCAATTTAAAAATTTAATAATTTATCTTAAAATATCATTTAGTAATTTTAAAAAGCATCAGTTATGTACAGAATAATGAGATAATCATCAGTCAACTCATACCTCAACAGCAGTAGGTCTGAACATACACAAAGAGAAAAGAAAGAGTCTCCGATACAACATGGCATGCGCCAATCCAATCACAATTGATGGAGAGGATTTGGAAGATGAGAAAACCTTTACATATCTGGACAGCATCATTGATGAACACGATGGATCCGATGCAGATGTGAAAGCGCGGATCGGCAAAGCAAGAGCAGCTTATTTACAACTGAGGAACATCTGGAACTCAAAACAACTGTCAACCAACACCAATGTCACAATTTTCAATACAAATATCAAGACGGTTCTACTGTATGGGGCGGAAACTTGGAGAACTACGAAAGCAATCATCCAGAAGATACAAGTGTTTATTAACAGTTGTCTACGCAAAATATCTCAGACACTATCAGCAACAACCTACTACGGGAGAGAACAAACCAGATCTCAGTGGAGGAAGAAATTAGGAAGAAGCGCTGGAAGTGGATAGGCCACACATTGAGGAAAGCACCCAACTGCATCACATGGCAAGGCCTCACATGGAATCCTCAATGCCAAAGGAGAAGAGGAAGACCAAAGAACACACTACTCTGAGAAATGGATATAGACATGAGAAGAATGAACAACAATTGGATAGAACTAGAAAGGAAGGCTTAGGACAGAATGGGTTGGAGAATGCTGATCGGTGGTAAATTCTAAATTGGGGGGAGGCAAAAGTCATAAGTAAGCAATTACTTTGAAAAAGTTAAGCAATAATTTACAATTATTATTATTACTATAGAAAAGGTGCAGAAATGGTAAATTAAAATCAACAATGCAAATTCTAAAAACATTTTAATCGTCTTTTGAATTTTGGTAAAAATCTTCATAATATATTAAATGTATTCGGAACTACAGATATTCTGTTTTTTTTCCAAAAACGATATCAAACAGATGAGATAAATAGAAATAAACATCATTATAGTTATTACTTAGAGCAGGAGAAATTCGACAATGTTGTTGTTATCATACAGTCCTGGATACAGTAATAAAAAAATGATAAGAATATTTTAACAAATCGACAAACAAACACATTGAATTGTCATAATGAAGTTAATAATAACAATATAATAGCAGTTAAATGAAGAAAGAGACAAAGACTAAACATGGATAAACTTTACAGGAAACTGAAATAGATGATAAATCAAGTCAAGTCTTTACACTAGTTAGTCAACTTTATAGTAATGGTAAACAATATAAATGGTAATAAGTTTAACTATTGTTAATAATATTATTGTAACAAATAAAAATGTGGAAACGTACCAAATAGTTTGATGTGAGGTAGTGTTTACAAGTAGTTGACAGGAAACCCTGGGCCTAGATTTTGTGCTATTTGGCACTCATCGACAAAGTATACATGTAATCCTGCAGGAACTGATGATCCCTGGCTGATTTGATGTTGTATCACCCAGCTTCACAGCCAGAATCGTTACCAATAAGCTATCCAACTAGTGATTACATTGCCACGAACGATAGAAATCGATCTACACTATGAGGGACTCGATGCACATTGCACATTGCACTATCTAGTGATCAATCAAATTTAAATAATGTGGAGTGAAATAAAATATGGCAGAACAAGTGTGAGCATTTGTAAATTATTTTTTATGAGTGAGTGAAATAGCTTTGTTAAATCTACGGTTTCCTGAATAAATGTGGAGGATGTGGTTTTAGAAAGTTACTTGTGCTAAAATCTTTTAAAAAATATGTTCTAAAATAGACCTGGAAGGTCTTATGTATGTAATGATTTCCGTGGATAAATCAATTTTTATTCAGATTATTTTAGAATCCATACTCTTTTCGAACTATCAGATTATATTCAAGTATCTTATTGTTATTATTAGCATCAAGTTATAGAATATCTTTCTGTGCTAATGTGGTGTGGCAATTAGGGCTGATTCATAGATGTGCGTGATCCTACGTTGTAGCTGATTGACTGACTATAGAATAATTTGATGATGACGGAAGTTTTTAATTTTGATAGTTAATAAATTCCGTTTGCCTTCATATTGAAAAATAATTGTGTATTATGTTTTAAAATATAACTCATTTGTTTATTTTAAGTTGCTTAGACTGTTTGTTTAAAAATCCCCAACGTATTAAAACATATTACTGTTGTGAATAGGGAAATAAGAAGCCCAGACTAACTACGAAAGCTATTTCTTGGGACGTTATTTCATTTTAATCAAACCTTGTATAACACTTGTATTTATTTTTGTCCCTATTTTATTCTACAAAACATAAGCTTTCGTTAGATGTATCATTCACTGCCATACCCTTTTTTGTTCCGAAAATATTGTAATTTAAACATAATATTTTGCATCTTATTTTCTACCCTAATTCCCAGTTTCGGGCATAATTGTATTTTTCCAAATTATCGTACGTTGTGGTCAGGATATTCACTTATTTATTCATGTACATTTTTGCACTGATCCGAATTCAGAGTGTTCCAGCTGTCTTGTCTTCTCTCACTTGAGTGCTTGCCAACCAATCAGGTTCTAGAATAGTTCTCTCTCTACCCCATCTCGAACTCACGCAGATTAGCCTCAACGTTAAACCGAAGGGGTAAAAGCGATTCAAGGTCATAACAATTACTTACGCCTTTTACTCCTCATAGAGAAGCGGAGGCCACCCACAGTCATTCTTCAACCAACGTTTTCCTGAACATTCCTTTCCAGTTTTTTCCAGTCGCTATTCATTCTTTTCATATCCGCTACCAATTTACGACACAGTGTTGTTTGGTCTTCCTCTTTTCCGCTTCTGTTCACGATTCCAAGTAAGCGCTTGCCTCATGATGCAGTGTGGTGATTTTTGAAGCGTATGTTCTATCCACTCCCAACGTCTTTCCTTGATTTCCTTTTCAGCTGGAAGCTGGTATGTTCTATCCCAGAGTAGGTTCTTGCTGATGGCATCCTGTCAACGGACATGGAGTATCATTTGTAGACAGTTGTGCATAAATACTTGTACATTTTTGATTATGGTTATGGTAGTTCTCCAAGTTTCAGTTTCATACAGTAGAAATGTAACGACGTTCTTATCGAAGATTATCACTATGGTAATAAATGACAGATGTTTTGAGTTTCATATGTTTTTCAACTGTAGTAATGCTGCTCCTGCTTTGCCAATCCTTGCCTTTACATCCGCATCAGATCTTCCCTGTTCATCGACGGTGCTGTCCAGGTACATGAAAGTTTCCACCTCTTCCAGATTTTCTCCATCAACTGTGATTGAGTTGGTGATCTCTGGGTTGTATTTCAGTATCTTGCTTTTCCTCAAAAAACACTAATATATGTGCGAAGAATATTCTTTTTAACAAATTCTCTTCAGGTTCTACAATTATATATTTTAATTAATAATCATAAAATTGGTTAGGTTTAAGGTAAGGTACATCGTTCAAAGTTATAGCACGTAAATTTAGGATTGCTAAATAAAATAAAATTGTTAGTGTTTAAATGATTATTACACGATGTTAACTTGAATAAGTTTATACATTAAATGAAATTGTGAGATAAATCATCAGAATATGGGTCAGATAAGGTGAGAGAAATATCAATGCAATTACAAATTATATCAAATGTTTAACGGAAGACTAAACTGTGTTGAACTTCATATTAAATAAGTAAGAAATAATAAAGTGAGGTGAGTGCTAAGTAGATTAGTCATGTATTCGAGAAATTAACTGTGATTGTAAACCAATAATAATACAAAGATATGTGGTTAAGGATAATAAAGACTAAGAAAGATTGTGAGTACTTTAGCTAAATTAAATCATTCAATAGTTAAAATTACTATTAATTAATTGGCTCTGATGTTGCTCAAGATATGAGAAGCGAATATATTTGTTTTGAACACGTAGCTCCGGTTTTTTAACCTAAGGGCTACTGCTTGTGTCGTTTAAAGGAGTTAGGGTCTAAAAAACTTTAGCTAAAATTTACTGACCCGATAATTAATTGAGAAAAATTGGTTTATATTGGCACTATGACCAATTAGCACTAAATGGGCCAATATCGAACTGTTCACTTTCTTCATTAAACCTCTGCTTAACCATACCAAAAGGTGGCCGAGTGCGCGAAAATGTAAATCCCTAGAACATTCCCAATAAAACTTGCTCCACAAGAGCAGTAGAATTGATAAATACAAAACTAGGTGGTCATTTATCTAATCAATGTTTGTATTATCCGGTTGTTTATATTCAGAGCTGAATTTAGACTAACTTTTGCTGAGACATGGCTGTTCCTGTCATCATTCATTCCATAATATTAAAGCCATGATTATTAAAAGACTTCATATTCGTTTAGTAGTTTAGCACCTTTCCGAACTCGAATTAGCGTTCGAGGCGAAGTAGCCTTATTCCCCATCCTAGTAAGATAATTAAAACTGCCATTCATGAGGACATAGTTGACGAGTCTTTTATGTTTAGAAACTTTCACTGCCAAATATTCGAAAATGCCGTCGTTATTATTTGTTAGGATTAATAATTCTCCTACTGCTAATACTTAAAATATAATTAAGAAGTCACTATCGAATACCTCCATTGTGTTTGAAGTGAATAATTTTTGGGATTTTTTTGTCTCAATGTAAAATTTAAATAATCGGATAGAGGAGAATTCGTTTACAAAGAAATATATAGAAAAAAGCGAGAGTTAACATTAAAATAATCAATTCGTTTATTAGTTTTGATTTGTTTCATTGCATAAGCCGTATGAAGTTAGACAGAAAATATTGCAAACGGAAGCAAAATAAAGACAGAAAAGGTATAGATGTGTATTTCCCGTTTAAACATTGAAAACACAAAGTTCAACGAATTCGTTATCAAGCTGTGAGGAGACATGAACAATGAATAAACACGTGATGTAATAGGATGGTTGTAATATTATATTACGTAATGTAAATAATTACAGTAAATATAGGTATCATTACCAAGGTTTGACTTGATAATTTCAAATAAATTGAGCATTGAGTAGATTGTTATTTATAAAATATAGTATATTTGTAATATCCTAATAAGTAGAAAAATTAGATTTTCTGACGTTTCGTGGCTCAATGTAATATTACAAGAATATTACAAATATTGTGTCTGTCAATAGCAAGCCTTTTAAAATTAATGAGTTAACTATGGATTGTAATGTGAATAGAGTAAGATAATTAGAATGTTTTTGACATAATATTTATAAACAATAGTGGGGTTAAAAATGGAATGAAATGATGTCAAAGACAATTATGAATAAAATCATGGGGGACATTAGAAATAATTAAAGAGAGAGTGATAGTTTAGAATGCAAAATGAAAATGAAATCATAATAATAATGGTTTAAGGCCATAGTACAGATAAGGAAAACGTGTACCATGTTTCTGGTGTTATTTCATGGATAAAAAGAGAATCAATGGAGTGATTATAATAGATCAAATGTTCAATAATAAAACTCATAGCCGCCTTCCTCTTGCTCTTGTAAAACTACACTGGTATATCTGAGGTTCCAAAAATCTATTATATGTACTAGACAAAAATTGATGCTAAATAAAAATTCATGGTGTTTCTTGGGTCCTCTTTAAAGTGCATACACTTTCATTTTTACTGAAAGATATCACGGTCTTAAACATTGTTTAAGTGAGATGTATGATTAAAAACGGTTAGAAAATTGGCAACTTCAAGTAGTTTAAAATAATCAATAAATAACTTCTGAATGGTTTACTGAAGCATCTGTTATAATTCCGCCTGTAGCTCTTCCAGAGTTACTGCCTGTCCCAAGCCCGGGTAAAGGAGGAGGGTTGGGCATGGGGTTAGCGTCCCCATCCCGTAGAAAACTAACTCGCTAAAAAAAGCTTACCAGAAAAAATTACTCAAACCATTTAAACTTTGCCCTGAAAGTTAGAAGGTCTTCATTTAGAAGAATTATGACGCTTCATGGTGAAAGCCGAGTTCCTTCGGAAGCCACGAAGCCAATGCCACTTCTAACAACCAGAGCAAGAAGTTTTATAGATACATGGAACGTCCGAACAATGTGGGAGACCGAGAAGACCAGTCAAATAGCAACGGAAATGAGGAGATACAACTTGGCAGTACTGGGAATCAGCGAAACCCATTGGACCAAAGCTGAACAACAAAGGCTAAATACGGGAGAGATGCTACTATACTCCGGTCATGAAGAGAAAAATGCTACACACACTCAGGGAGTCGCTCTAATGCTGTCCAAAGTAGCACGAAATGCACTTGTAGGATGGGAATCTCACGGATCTAGAATCAACAAAGCATCATTCAAAACAAAGAAGGAGTGGGTCACAATGAATATTATCCAATGTTATGCACCCACAAATGATAGCAACGACGACATTCAATCATAGAGAAATGCCCAATAAAGGACCTCACCATCCTGATGGGAGATCTAAATGCCAAAGTTCGGATAGACAACACCGGATATGAAGATATCATGGGACGACATGGACTGAGAGAGAGAAACGAAAATGTAGAAAGATTTGCAAATCTGTGTGCAGTCAACAAATTGGTCATAGGAGGCACAATATTTCCACACAAGCGTATACACAAGGCTACATGGATCTCGCTGGACCACACTACAGAGAACCAGATAGATCATATCTGCATCAATAAAAAATTCCGAAGGACGATGGAAGACGTGAGAACCAGGAGAGGAGCTGATATTAGCTTCAGATCACCACTTAGTTGTAGCCAATTTAAAACTGAAGCTAAAGAAGAACTGGACAACTGGACAAACAGCCTTCCTTCGAAATACTAACAAAATCAACGAATTCAAAATAGCTCTCAACAACAGGTTCCAAGCCTTACAGGATCTACTGAAGGAAGAAGAAACTAGTATGGAGGACAACTGGGAAAATATCAAAGAAGCATTAACTTCAACGTGTCAAGAGGTTCTGGGTCTAAAGAAACACCATCATAAGTAATGGATCTCGATAGAAACACTGGACAAGATCAAAGAAAGGAAGAACAAGAAGGCAGCAATTAACAATAGCCGAACACGAACAGAGACTGTCCAAGCACAAGCTGAATACACAGAAGCAAACAAGCAAGTGAAGAGAAGCATTAGAGCCGACAAGAAGAAATACGTGGAAGAACTAGCAACGACGGCGAAAAAAGCTGCAAGAGAAGAAAATATGAAACAGCTTTACGATACAACCAAGAAACTAGCAGGGAAATATAGCAAACCAGAGAGACCGGTCAAAGACAAAGAAGGCAAGCCAATCACTGGACCTCAACAACAGCGGAACAGATGGGTAGAATACTTTGAGGAACTCCTGAATAGGCCGTCTTTAACAAATTCATCGGATATCGAAGCGCACACAGATCTTCCCATAGATATCAATCCACCAACGACGGAAGAAATCAGAATGGAGATCAGACAAATCAAGAACGAGGAAGCGGCAGGATCCGACAACATATCAGCTGAAGCACCGAAGTCAGACATCAAAGTAACTACAAACATGCTTTACCTTCTGTTCAAAAAGATTTGAGAGGAGGAACAAGTGCCGATGGACTGGAAAGAAGGACACCTCATCAAGATTCCAAAGAAAAGTGATCTGAGCAAATGTGAAAACTACAGATGCATCACACTACTGTCAGTACCAGAAAAAGTCTTTAACAGAGTTTTGCTGAAGCGGATAAAAGATGCAGTAGACGCACAACTTCAAAATCAACAAGCTGGATTCCGTAAGGATCGATCATGCACAGACCAAATTGCAACACTACGGATCATCGTCGAACAATCAGTTGAGTGCAACTCGTCACTATACATCAACTTCATTGATTATGAAAAAGCATTTGACAGTGTGGATAGGAGGACGTTATGGTAACTTCTTCGGCACTACGGAGTTCCTGAGAAGATTGTCAATATTATCCGGAACTCATATGACAGACTACAGTGTAAGGTCGTGCATAGAGGACATCTGACAGATGCATTCCAGGTAATAACCGGAGTCAGACATGGTTGTCTAGTCTCTCTCTTCCTCTTTCTTCTGGTGGTCGACCGGATTATGAAGACTTCGACATCTGAAGGAAACCGCGGAATACAATGAACAACTCAGAATCAATTAGACGATTTGAACTTCGCAGATGACCTGGCCCTCCTATCGCATACACATGAACAAACGCAGATAAACAAAGATGGATAGTGGCTAGCAGTGGAATCCAGGACGCGCGTTTCGTCCTGTTTGGGACTCGTCAGTTGGATGTACCTGCATCTCAGAGTTGATGTTCACTCTGGAACTCGAACTCAGTACCGTTCGCTTCAAACGCCACCGCGTTATCCACTTAGATGATAGCCACTTGCTTGTGCAATGGGGTGAAGTTTAATTCACTTGATATTGTTTTTACTTGAATCTTCCCATTGATGTTTTAGGACTGAAATTGATCAGTCTCTTATTGGCATATTCGAGGCATACGCACAGTATGCACATATGCCAATAAGAGACTGATCAACTTCAGTCCTAAAACATCAATGGGAAGATTCAAGTAAAAACAATATCAAGTGAATTAAAATGCAGATAAAGACAGCCAGTGTAGCTGCAGTCTCTGCATCAGTAGGCCTCAAAATACACAAGGGGAAAACCTAGGTCCTCAAATTTAAAACGAAGAACAGCAATCCAATCACTCTTGATGGCGAAACTCTGGAAGATTTAGAGTCCTTCACATACCTAGGAAGCATCATCGATGAACAAGGAGGTTCAGATGCAGACGTAAAGGTGAGGATTGGCAAAGTAAAAACAGCATTCCTTCAGTTAAAAAACATATGGAACTCAAAACAACTTCCAACTAATATCAAAGTGAGAATCTTCATTACCAACATCAAGGCAGTTCTACTGTATGGAGCTGAAACTTGGAGAACTACAACAACCACCATCAAGAAGGTACAAGTATTTATAAATAGTTGTCTTCACAAGATACTCAACATTCATTGGCCGGATACCATCAGCAACAGCTTTTTGTTGTAGAGAACAAACCAGCTTCCAGTCGAGGAGGAAATTAGGAAAAGACGATGGAAATGGATAGTACCTACACTACGCAAATCACCAAACTGCATCATGAGACGAGCCCTAACTTGGAATCCTGAAGGAAGGCGGAAAAGAGGAAGGCCAAACAACACATTACGTCGGGAAATAATAGTAGATATGGAAAGGATGAATAGAAATTGGAAGAAGCTCAAAAGGATTGCCCAGGACAGGATTGGATGGCGAACGCTGATGAGCGGCCTATGCTTCTTCACGAGGAGTAACAGGCGTAAGTAAGTAAGTAAGTAAGCTGTTATAAAAACGTTCAAATAAAACTTAAGGATTCACAGGTGAAAGGCTGTAAACTCATCATAACTATGTTTATTGGATGTTATTATGTGTTACAATTAACTAGTTTGTAATCATTTGGAAAGGAGCCATTAAAAAATTATTTCAATTCACTTATAGATCTTACTTCATTCCGATTAATGAATTGAACTAATTATATGAAATTAACTCTCCAATAGTTTAAAACTGTATTATTCATTGCTATAAACCAGGTGTTTACTGTGATCTGCCAATGAATTTCAAGTATCGAAAGTAGTCCAATATACTACTATTCTAACTACTTTAAGCATATATTACAAATACAATAACTAGGGTGGATTTAATACCATAAGTTAAATAATATTATCTCAATTATTCAATGATTATTTGATTTAAAATCATATATTGCGCTCAAAGTTTATTGGATGATAATTTCGGAGGGTAATAACACATAGCAACTATTGATAAATTGAATTGTGTAAAAATATTTTATTTAAATTCGTGTTAAATAAGTAAATTATCAGAAGAGGTTTTGTGGAGATGCCTACTGCTGAGTCCCATACTAGGACAAAACGGCCGTCCACTGCTTCCAGGTTTTTCATGGTGGTCTAGCTTCAATTGATTCATGATTTCAACTCTAGAAATAAGTAAATTATCGAACTAAAGTATATTCGGTAATCTATTAGAGAAGAACTATTTCAATTTTATACAACTCTATGTTTATCTATTCTTTATATGTTGTATTAGATTGAAAATTATTCACATTTGAAATGTATAATGTAAAGTAAATGCTTATAATGTATTGGAATAGAAAAATACACATTTACACTGGAACAACAAAAGTAATCAGTAATTTGTAATTATTTATTAGTAGATTAGAAGAGATAGATAGAAATTGAAATTGAAATTTATATCGCTATTTCTATGGTGGTGTTACTTTCTTTAGTTGTCTTAGTAATATGGATTTATACATTCTACATATAAATGCTAAAGCCGGCTATTTAAATAAGAAATTCAAAAGTAGGTAGAATGCTTTTACTGGTTAACTGAGCTGAAATATATGAACAACTTAGTTATAAATATACAACAAACGCTATAGTTCTAGAATTCCTAATAGAATATTATTGATTCTTATTTTAGTTATATCGTTGCAAATTGATCTACAGTTATATAATCATCATGCATTAAACAGAATTGACACCGATTACTACTCAATGATTACTGAATGTAAATATTTCAGTCCTAAAGCAGGTCAGTCACGATCCGAATGCTTCAGTGATAACACCACAAATTATGAAACTGAGAGACGCGGATCAGGTACCCACTGTTGAAATTAAAGATAGGTGTTTCCTAAATAGCAATAAAACATAGATTCGGAATGTTCTAACAATTCTCTCTAACCAATTGATGTAACTATATCAGTTCACACTAGTTTTCCTTGAAATAAACCCTTTTACATCAAATTCTAAAAATTTACTGACTAAGCTCATGACTACACTTCACCATATATCACATACCATTGTTATTATATCAATGATTCGTTGTTTTTAGTCTCTTTTCCATACTATTAACCTTAAGTTATTATTATCATTTATGAAATTACAAAACAGGACCTCTGAGACACTACTGTCTAAATTTTACTGAATAAGCATAACTCGAGGTTCAATTCTTAAATCTACCTCGGTGTTCTTTTTATAATAATAACTATGATTAATAGTATAGGGTTTCGGAGATTGTTAATTTTTCATTGAAATCATGAACAGATCACTGTTAGACTATCATTAGATCTCGATTACGTGATTTAGAGGTTAAATGTCCACCTCAGGCCGAAGACCCTGGGCTGGAATCCCACGTAAGGGATAGTGGATGCGCACTGCTGTGGGACGAACTGACCATCCAGTGCTTCCAGGTTTTAAACGGTGATCTAACATAGATCGGTTCATTATATTATTAATCATAATCATGATAATTACTAACATTATTTAAATATTTACATTCTACTAAAAGTCCTGTCCATATTTTTTTTACCAGTTAAACAAATCGTTTGTTTTCGGTTTATAGATCTTTTTTTCTCTTTCTATACAGTTGTTTGTTTATTTGTAAATAGTTTGTTTTTAGTATGAACACAGTGTCATTGATTGTTATTTACTTTTAGGAGCGGGCGGGAGAAACTACTATGATTGTTTCTTCTTTTACGTTTGTTGTTATTTTTGTTACAGTGTGATTTGTTTGTTTGTTATTGTTATTATTATTATTCTGACGATAAATAAATGTTTGAAATGTGTTTGTCTCATGGTTTACTCATTCAGTGTATATTTCTATGTATAGTTCATAAATGTATGTTAATATAAGAATAGTGCTAGTAAACTATTTATTCATTCACTTAGTATACTTACACACTAGCGCAGCTGTGCTAGTGAAGTATTAATATAATAAATAATAGTAGTCATTATAATAGTGGTAATGATAGTAACAGTAATAAAAGCATATAAGACAGATATGCCAAAACACTTTTCCTTTTTCAATTCTGGTAAACATTAGGCTGTTTCTGTGTTCAGAATAAAAAAAATGTTTTAGTCTATTTATTAGTCACAGTTGTGCTTACTCATATTTACGTAAATATATACGTATATAAATGAATGAATAAATATTCATATCTTTGTATAGTATACTTGCAGTACATTGTTTCGTATTTTACTGTCAGGATTTTCGAAGTACATTGTTTTGCTAGGTAAAATATACACAATGATTTTGGGCATTGAATTTTGAAATTCATGGAATTTATTATCATGCATTTAATTCACTTGCTAAAGTAACCAATTCATAGCTTCGTCGACCTGCCGGGCCATCAAAATCTGAAGTGCACCTAGTACCTGCGACCTTCAATACATGCGCTCCAGCAACCTGCTTAGCCATCCACATCCGATGCTCGCCCTGCAGACCCACGTCTCTCCCTTTGAATTACTGAACCCAACTCCTATTTTCATTTGATAGATTATACTGATTATTAAAATATTGAATGAGGATTGTAGAATTGAGTTTGTTTATGTATGTAATACTGAAACGGTTTACATGTAACATATAAAAGTATGAATAAACCTTAGTTAAAAAATCTTTTCTCATTCAAGATTATTTTGTCTATACTCATTCATTGTTTGATAAGATAGACATCTATAGGGTTATTGGTATTTAGGTATTGTATTTACACAACGCTCTATTGTAATTGTAAATCTGTATTTAAACACGTAAAATGAACTCAAGTTATTCATTCGAAAAGAATATTATGAATTGAAAAATGATGCGATTGAAAGAAAAAGTGGATGGAATAAAAGATAATATGATCACGTAAGGACTGAAAGATTTCAAAATATCAAGCTGATATCTCCTATTGTAAAAAATATCTTGAAATAACACTACAGAAAAACTTTGTTCAAAATGAATAAAGATTATGAAGTAGTTTGATTATTGATGTTAACTTTTTTCTATGTCTTCTAATCCATCGATTTATACATTTATGATTGGATTTGTGCATATTACGTAAAATAAGACCGATATGTCTGTCACTTCTAAAGATGTTATATACGATACTATGAAGATGTTCATTTCAACCTTAGTATTTTCCTGTAATACTGTAGTGAACGAGAACACAAGTAGGGAAAATCGGATGGTTCTACTCGGCGTACCACTTTCTTCTTTTCTGTAGTCTATGCCACGCTCTCCATCAAAATGTTTAGTCTGCTGTGCGTTGACTTTCATAACTTCGTCGACCTGCCGGGCCATCAAAATCTGACGTACACCTAGTACCTGGGACTTTCAACACCTGTGCTCCAGCGGCCTGCAGAGCCATCCACATCCGATGCTCACCCAGCAGCCGCACGTCTCACTGCTCCTCTCCGTTGATAGCATTCACCACACCTAATGACACCCTGCCAGAACACTCCACACGACGTTACCTCTTTGCATCAGACCGCTCCAACGAGCACCTCAGCTCCAGATCTGCAACAGCGTCTGCAGAACAGCACGCCCCTCTCCTGGTTGGCAGCGACACCAAATGTAATGAAGGAGAACACAAGTTGGAAAAATCGAATATATATGAACACTATTGGTAATTGATATTAAATGTTACTGAAACATTGGCAGGAAACGTTTGAATTTTTGGCAAAAATAGTTGACTGGAAATTTTAGTCCTGAAGATAACCATTCATCATCTGAAGTTTAAGTGTTTTAAAGGATAGTCGAAGATCAAATCAGTTAAAAAAATATCGAAATGCATATATTTCATGTACAAGATTTTTTTCCTAATAATTACTTAAATGTAATGAATATAACTTATTCAATACATTTATACTGTTATTCCATTATAATAAAATAAATGGAAACCTATTCGCATACAGTTTCATTCATAATATGTATTTGATGCTAATCTATAAATACTAATTGTTGAATATTAGATAATAATAACTGAAAAGCATAAGTATTTAACTGTATAACAGGTAATTGGGAATTCCCATTAAAATGGATCATGATCTTATTTAATTGATGGAATGAATTCGGTCATATTTGTGATAATTAATTTTTATCAGAAAGGAGTTTTGTGGATATTATAGTAATTTAATAGTTGAGTTCAGGAGTCGATTGAAGCTAGGTCACCATTGGAAACCTGGAACCACTGAGACTTCTCATCCCACGGATTCGAACCCAGGACATATCGGTCTCGTGCGAACATCTAATTCCTAGACCACAGATCCGGCATCTAATGGTGTTGATGTCTGTTGATAAAAGTAATTTACTACATTTAAAAAAGTTGATTCATTCTCATTGGTCACTTAAAAGTGACTGATATTATGTTGTTTAGTTTTTAATGATTATTTCTAAAATACATTCAGTCAATTTACAATGTGTCCACTATATTTTACAAATTGACATACAGGTACATTTTATTTGATGCTTAAAATAACTATGATACCAGATAAAACAAATTTCAATCTTATCTATAAAAAAACACTATATGATAAAGAATTCAACTAGCCTTTATTGATGTTTGACAATGAACATAAAGTGTAATTTTCATGACTGTCTGAAAAATTCTCTACCTCCTACTTAATTTTATGATCATGTAAACTGTGAATAATCATAGACAGTTATGTTGATATCCCACTTCTATATCATTTTATAAACATGCATGAGAATAATGATCATAGAAACTATTTATTTCTACAACTTATATCATCATCATCATCATATCGTTTGTTTAACACACAGTTGCTAAAATTATATTACTTTTATATATCATAAATTTATAGGATAAAATAAATGACAAATTATCTGTCTAGATAACAGGTTCTTAGTTTATTGAGAAAAAAAAACGTATTTAGCTGTTTCTTCCCTTTTTTTGTGATCGGTTCTTCATCTTTCTCTTGGTATATTTTTATTTTTAAATACTGTGTCATATTGACATTATGAATATTAAAAAAAAGAAAGGAAAACCTGGGGAAGCTGAAAATTGTTTTTAGACGGAATGGAAACTTCGGAGGAGACAAACGCTAGTAAGCAGATAAAAAAAATTCAAACTGTTACTGACAGTTTATTGATGTCTTTAAATAGTTCATATGAACTGTGTTTTTTTAAAAAAATAATTTTACATTCATCCAAGTATACATACAGATCTAGATATATGTATGTTTGTGTACCTATATTCACGTTGGCCTTACATGTATACCTATTTACATCATATATATAGTATAGTATAGCTGTGTACATGTGTGGTTTATTTTCAATGTCGGAAATGTAACAGACAGAAAGTTTGTGTAATATTTGGCATTGTTCGATATTACATTGTGTTTACATCTATTTAAGAATGAAGAATTTTCATATACATATATATGTATATAAGGAAAGAAATAGTTAATTAACTGACAATTTTATAGAATATATACAAAATACTTTCCAATTGATAGTATAACTGAGATTTTTAGCTAAGTAGTGTAGACCCAATTTATAAGTATAAACACATGGAAATAGTATTTCAGGTTAAATGTAAGTGAAAATCCACTCTTCTATTTGTCAGTTATTGAGATATAATATTTGATTATTATCCAGTTTGTGACTTAATTTAGTCATCTGTAAGGACCAGAATTGTTGAATAACTAACCTGCAAGAATAAAGACAAAAACGTAACGATATTCACTCATTATGAAATGTTGTGCCAGAACTAGACCCTTCAGATGTAATTTCCACGGTTCTTGAAACATTCCGATCCAGAGAAATTAACATCACTTAAGAATGTAAGTTCAATTTTCAATTAAATAAAACACATTACCTAGTTGGATGTAACATTTATTGACAGACGAGCATGGATAAATAAAACATTCATTATATATATATATATATATATATATATATATATATATATATATATATATATATATATATATATATATATATATATATATATATATATATATATATCATTATTGCATAAAATTATACTTTTCCTTCTAATCCTAATCATTTTCAGTGTCAAGATAATACATAAAACCATTTTCATAGAAAAGCACTATATGTAGATATAGATGGTGCTTAGTAGTTGGATCCAGGATACGCTTTTCTTCGTTTTCAGGACTCGTCAGCTGACTTTACCTGTAACCCACAGTTTATGTTGACTGTGAGAGTTGAACTCAATACTGTTCTCTTCAAACGCCAGCAAGTTGTCCACTTCACTACTGAATTCTGATAACTAGTTGCTTGTGCACAGGATGCACACATGCTAATAGGAGACTGGTCAATAGCAGTCTTAAACACCAATGGGAATATTCAAACAACCAATATAAAATAAATTAAATGTTCCCAAGAGTTTCCACCATGAATCGATCTCGGTAAAACAACTGTTGAAGACCATGTGGAACTTAACAGTTCCATGGAACTCCTCAGTCTGTGATGTCGACAATAAATTCAACAGTCTTCAAAAAATCCTTATAACAGTAATAATATCTTCATTAACTGCGAGATGTTCGAATTGAAGCTATAGTCAGATGTCAAGGTAAGCATAATATACTCTTTTCGCTATGAAACACTTTACTCTGAAGAAGTGACTTACAACAAGTCACGAAACGTCAGAAGCACATTTCTTCTATTCATTGGGATATGACAAAAAATATATTTATTATTGAATTTCTACTTAGTGCCCAATTTATTTGAAACTATCAACTCAAACCTTGGCATTGATACCTATAAAAATACATATATTTTCAACTGATGAGTAATGAGTATACTCACACAATTGCTGTTAAATCATTGATTTACAGTATAGAGTTGTGGAGATTTTTGAGCTGCGATTAATATCATGTTTGGATCAATGTTAGATCACCATTGAAAACCTGGAAGTACTTGACGGCCATTTCGTCCTAGTATGGGACTCCTCGGCAGTGTACATCCTTGATTGAAATTTGACTCGATGACATATATTATCTCAACAACAATATTGACATTATGTAACACAAAATATTATAACAGTCACATGTAATTTCTAAAAACAGTATTGTTATTGCAAAGACATCAAATTTACTACAGTAAAAAAAAATAAAGAAAACTACTTTCGACATGTGAAAACTGTTTATAATATAACAACTCAAAAACATAAAATTCTCAAGGTTTTCAAGATTAGTTATTTAATTTGAAGAAACCAACTGACTATTAAGGAAACCAAAAAAAATCACTACTGACTATTCAATTTTTCTTAAATCCTTTGACTGTTTCTTCTTTTTTAGAATAATTGCAAACTTTATCTTGAAAAAAAAACAGTTAACACTAGACAAGTATTCTCTTTGAGACATATAAAGTAGAAATAAACATATTTAAGTCATGTGTTTAACATGAATTGCATTGTGACTTGAGTAGTTTCAACTATTAAGAAACGATTCATTTAAAATCTAATGAAAATGTCTGCTATTTCTCATAGGTCTATATGTCATCACCCGCCTTAACACTAGCATTGATGTTTGTAGTAGTAGTATTAGTAGTAGTAAGGTCGGAGATTTTCACTAAAGCAATCAGCACTCTAGAAGTTTGAATCCTGCTCCAACGACTTCTGCAGTCAGATAGAACCTCTAGACCTTGTTTAAAAATTGTGTAGTTTTAAGTCAATTTAATACGTCTGTTTTTGTTAAATGAGTTACCATATTGGAAATACTATACACATAAAGTCCGACAAAACTCTGACCAATTATTAGTAGTGATATATTTGGAAAACATCATCACTATGCTCAAAATCAGGTATGTTTATTACCCTTATGTATCAATCTTAACATAATTGAAAGTAATATACTATACCTTACATAATACAACTGCTTTTATATCGTTTTCCTAAATTGAAGCAAATAAAGATCACCAATAATAAATATAGGATACTTTCGAAAATAGTAAGAACTTGTACAGTCGTTGTGTTTTACATGAAATTATAGAAATAGAAGTGATGTTAACTTTAACAATCTTATTTACAAACTGTATACTAGATTTTCAACTTAGCTTAACACTGGAATTTCTCTTTTTCCTCTAAAGTTACAAAGTTACAATTACAGATAAATTAAACAGAATGATTATCATAATAGAACTATTGGTCATCATGAAAGGATGAGGATGGTAATAAAAAAATTGTTTCCGTATTCAGATAAAAACCATATGAAATTCTAGAAAGTAAATAAGCAGTTAAGATGAAAGCTTTTGTTTCAATTCTAAGAGAACTAATAAGACTAACTCTGAACCGAATATGACCAATCAAAGATATAAACATTTGTTTTTCAATGAGTTGCTTAAATAAACTGAAAGGTCATTTAAAAAGAATCTATCCATATTTTATAATGCATAGAGGTGTAAGACAAGAAAGCGGAGAGTCCACTCTTCTTTAATTATTTTATCCGGAAGATACTAAAATATAAGATTGATCAAATAAATGTGAGGATTCACTTAATACATAGAATTTGCAAATGAACTCGGTTCAGTAACAAAAACTGAAACGGTAAGCGAAATCTAAGGCATTTGAGAAAGTTTGATGTGAACATATTACATGAAAAGCCTAAAACATTAGTCGCAAACGAAAAAAGCGAAAATGAAAGGGTGTCAATCAGTAATCGAAATAACTGAGGAAGTGAACTCATACAGATATTTGGGTTCAATAATCAGAAATGTTAGTTCACCTAATGACTCTTTCCCAGACAATATAATAAATGGCATTACATGGGATCATTGAAACCCGTCCTGTATTAAGATCAGGTAACATAAGCCTGTAAAAAACAATCAAGATGAGTTAATCGATAATAATTTGCATTCTGATATATGAAGTGAAAATCATCATAATGAGAAAAAAATGACCTTCCGCCTAGCTGATTGAAACGTCCATACAACACAAAAATCAATAGATACGATAACTGGCAACCAGAGATAAGTTGCAAAGGAGGCCAAAAATACGAATGCATGAAACAAAGCTGTAACAGAATGTTTGCAACCACAAACAGAATGAACAAGCATTATAGAAACATTCACGCGTCAGGTTAAATGATAATAACAAATCTGAATCAATAGAAATGCTCACTCATTGACTGTTTTGAAACGCTTAAAACGAAATGGTAACTATATAGTCACGTACATAATCCCATCGCCAATACGAACAAAACATAACGACTCGAACGACAGATACAACTCCAAAGAACAAAACAGAGAAACAATCAAAGAAATCACACTACAAGTATAGACATCAATGCACATTCAAAGACTGTAAATAAGTTCTAACATGGAAAAAAAATAAACAGTCACTGTTGTACCGGATTAAAAATAAAACTAAAAATGCCTGAGATAAGACAATTATTGTGCCCCAGTATTAGTGCTGTGTCATCAGTGATCGTATTTAGAAAATCTGGTAACATTCAATGACCCCTAGAGGGATGGGGGGAGCACTATGGGAGGAAAAGTATGTAACTTCTTGAAATGAACAAAACCTAAATATAAAAGTGTTTGCTGATTATAATGGTTTAAATCTATTCATTGTTATAATCTTTGCTAAGTGTGTTCGTATAACATATTATTGTTTACTAAGTAGCTAGTACTATTCAATTAAATTTCTGCAAAATATGACCAGTAATTAATGTTGTTTATCTAGTTTTGATGTACATAGTTATTCCTCATTTGTCTTTTGACTCACCTTTTTAATCATTTGTACTGGACCACATTTGTTAGGCGATGAGATCACTAACACAGTCCTACCAAGCAGAAAAAGCATAGGATAATTTTCCATAAAAAAACTAATTCTGGAGTTGAAAAATCGGAAATACTGAAGTGCATAGAAAGAAAATATTGATAAATGATAAGACACTTTTTTTCTATTCAACTATATATTTATACTTGAAAATATTTCAGATTCATCTACAACACTTAAATAAAAATTTCGTTGTTCTACTCTTAGTATGTAAAATAAATTATTGTGAATTCATTCGGATAAGCTGTCAAAAATGACTGCTACGTAAATGTGATATCACAGTCTTACAGGATATCATTGGCAGTCTGAATAGCTTAATAGTCATGGTTCAGATTTTGAAGATGAGTGACTGTTTGAATCCCACAGGAAAGGTTAATTCTCTTGATGAGTGTCAAGTTGAATGGAACCTAGGTTTGAGCTTTGTTGATGACTACTTGTAATCACCTAATACAGATTTCTCTGCACTGTGTAGTTTTAGCAATGAAGATAACTGGATTTTTTCTCACATTGTTTTAGTCACTTTACTTCCTATCAGACATCTATTGAACGACTAATTCATTTTATGAATGGTTGGAGTAATCGTACCCTAATGCTTCAATTCTATAAGCGAAGTAGTCAATAGTTTATCTGCTTTCATATTTACATCCATAAGGTCACTGGTAATAAAATCATGTTTTATGAACTATCTCGAAAAAGTATCGAAAATAGATTTGAGAAATTAAGCATAACATTAATGAAATCTGTTAAAAGTCAAAATCCAGGAAAAATGTTCTTCATTGACCCATAACGATACATTCATAATTTCTCCGGCGTTGAACTGGATAGAGTAAATTTAGCTAAATCGCTTGACCATACATTTTACGATTATGTACACAGAACTAATCAACAAAATACATAGGTGAAGTTTGAGAAATTATTTTCACAAACAATGTAGTTGTTCTTGATGTAAATCAAGGAACTAACTAAACTTAAGATCATGTCAGTTGAGAGTCGGAAACAATACAAAAATCGTTAAGACGACGTGAAATCACCACTGATCAAACAATACGGAAATGTTAGAAAAGATAACACCTTGAACATATGCAACTCAGACAAAAGTGGAAGACGTATTTTAACGAACAAATCAGATAAATCGAATTTTTCTTAATCCTGGTGATCGACTGGATCATGAAGACGTCAATGTCTGAGGGGAAGCATGGGATAAAGTGGACAGATAGGATGAAGTTGGGCGATCTAGACTTCGCAGATGATGTAGCTCTTTTATTGCACACGCAAAAACAAATGCAGGAGAAGACCACCAGTGTAGCAGCAGCCTCAACAACAGTAGATCTAAACATACACAAAGGGAAAAGCAACATTGTCCGATGCAACACAATATACATCAGCCAAATCACAATTGACGGAGAAGATTTGGAGGACATAAGAACCTTCACATATCTGTGCAGTATCGTTGAGGAACACGATGGATCTGATGCAGATGTGAAAGCGCGGATCGGCAAAGCAAGAGAAGCATATCTATAATCGAAGAACTTTTGGAACTCAAAACAACTATCAACTAACACCAAAGTCACAATTTTCAATACAAATATGAAGACAGTTCTACTGCACGGGGCGGAAACTTGGAGAACTACGAGAGCAATCATCCAGAAGATACAAGTGTTTATTAACAGTTGTCTACGCAAAATATCTCGAATCTTTGGTCAGACACTATCAGCAACAACCTACTACGGGAGAGAACAAACCAGATCTCAGTGGAGGAAGAAATTAGGAAGAAGCGCTGGAAGTGGATGGGCCACACATTGAGGAAAGCACCGAACTTGCCTCACATGGCAAGGCCTCACATGGAATCCTCAATGCCAAAGGAGTAGAGGAAGACCAAAGAACACACTACTCTGAGAAATGGAAATAGACATGAAAAGAATGAACAACAATTGGATAGAACTAGAAAGGAAGGCTTAGGACAGAATGAGTTGGAGAATGCTAATCAGCGGTAAATTATAAATCGAAGGGGGGAGTGAAGGGCGTAAGTAAGTAAATAATTAAGATTGATAAAACGAATTCACTAGTAAATGGTCTTACTAAATTCCAAAAAAAAATTAATGACATTATGAATATAAGTAAGATGAGAAAGAAAATATTGACTTATTCACTAAAACAATTCATTTTGTTCATATGCTTTTTTCTATAAGGAACAAATCATCAATATAATCATGATGAAAACAATCTAGGTAACTCATGTGAACAAGTCTTTCAGTCTATTCAAAATACCTTTTAAACTGTTATCAGTTTATATAGGTTAGTGTATATAATCAAACAAGTGAAATTCTTAATTTATTAAATAAATTTTCTATGTAGTCAATTTCAATATTATGAAGTAGTCATTAATAATATACATTTTTTTCCTTGTTTATTGTTATATTGACAATTGAAATTATTCCATTAGTTGAATTGAAGCTAGACCACTATAAAAAACCTGGAAGTATTGGACGGCCATTTCGTCCTATTTTGAAACTCCTCAACAGCGCATATCTATGATCCTTTCTCACAAGATTCGAACCATGGTGGTTTAGCTTTAATTAATTCATCATCTCAACTATTGAAATTACTATAATATCCACAGTAATTTCTTTCCGAAATTGAAATTGTTATTGAAAAAGTAAAAAATTAACATTTAATTTCATATATACAAATAATCTTATTATCAATCGTTTTGTTATAATTTTTGTAATGAAATTTATATTATTGTGTAATATATATTCAATATAATTTGAAGAATGTTATTTAAATAAATATTTTATTTCACTGGTTGAAATCATGATTCAATTGTAGCTAGACCACTATAGAAAACCTGGAAGCACTGGAGAAGCCATTACCAGTGGAGTTCAACTAGGTCTGTTGTAAGATATCAACTCACTGAAGACAATGGTGTACGGTGGCACAACTTCGTGGATTGGTTGAATTTAGACATTAACACCGTTGGATGCCGGCTAAGTGGTCTAGTTGGTTAAGCGCCTGGCACGAGACTGATAGGTCCTGGGTCCGAATCCCGCGGGGTGTGGAATCGTGGATGCGCACTACTGGGGAGTCCCATACTAGGACGAAACGGTCGTCCAGCGGTTCCAGGTTTTCCATGGTGGTCTAGCTTCAATTGACTCATGATTTCAACCAGTGAAATTACTAAAATCTCCACAAAACCCCTTATGAAAATATTTTATTATTTATTTAATTTATTTTTAAAGAAAAATTGTGTATCGATTATTTTTATTCAGTTTGAACATGTAGCTATTCTTTTATTATCAGTTTTTTTCATTCATTGAAAATTGAACAAAGATATTTTACCCTGGATTATTATATAATTTATTTTTTATAATGTTTATTATCATAAAATCAATTCAGTTATATATTTATTTTAATGTACTTAGTTTTAATGAAGAAGAAAAAAAATTTTTCATTTTGCAGATAAGCTAAATTTTGTGTATCTATGGGAAAAGAACATTTCTTAAAGTACACATTAGCAAAGTGCAAAATGTACTAACAAGTTGTTATGATTATGAAATAATCCAGTAAGTTTGTTATATTTTTCTCAATATTTTTCTAAATAGAAATTTTAATATTACTTATATGCTAAGAAAACAAAATTTTAATATTATTTATACGAATATTCGTCAAGATTAGAACGAATAGTTTGACAGAAATTGGGCGCCAAGTTTAAAGAAGTCATTATATGTGAAAATTATATTTGAAATAATCTCAGTAATTGAAATTTGAAATAATTCCAACGTTTCGTCCAGCTAATTTGTATGGACTTCTTCAGGATCATAATCGAAATCAAAATTATGCAGACAAGTTAGGTGGACGAAACTTTGGAATTATTTAAATTTCAATCGCTGAGATTAGTTCAAACATAATTTTCACATATAATGAATTAATATTATTGTTTTTATAAATAGAAGTCATTATACTCGTGAAAATTAATGTGTATTCAATATTTCCCTTTGTCATAATTTAAGATTCTTTATCAATATGTACCGAAAACCTTGTGAGGCAGTGAACCTCAAGTCTTCAAAGTATATCTCTATTTAGTATCAGTATTGAAATAGTCTAACTAAATTTTCTAATATTACCGTATTATTTATTGAGTACAGTGATCGTACATTAAGAGTGATGAAAATCCACTCACATTGTATTTTATAATTCTATTAGAGTAACTTTGTCATTCTATGAAATGATTTTATGTATCATGAATAGTTTATTCATCTGAAAAACAAAGTATTGCAAATAAATAAAAACAATAAATTTGCAACATCCTAATGAGTAGTCAAAAACTAGATTTCTTAACGTTTCATGACTCAGTGTAAGCCACTTCTTGGATTAAATTTTAATTTGGTTATTTATTCTCTGAAGAAGTGGCTTACAATGAGTCACGAAACGTTCGAAAATCAGATTTTATTATTCATTGGGATATTACAACTATATTAGTTTTATTTATAACGATCTACCTAATGCTCAATTTATTTGAAATTATCAACTCAAACTTTGGTAAGGATACCTACAAACTCTTGAAAAGTTTATGACTCAGTCCTCAGCTGACATCGTATGCGCATACCTCTAAGAAGTCTCATTACTAAGATTACAAAATTTGCAATTTAACAGGTTTTAGCAAATTAATTCATTCATGCTTTATATTATGAGGTAACGTTTAATCAATGACCTCTGAAACAGAACTCTTGGGATTCCTGGTTTCCATTGACTGTTTAATCAAAGTTCCCCTGTAGTGTAAACTTCAAATTGGTAGATGTTCAACATTCTACTACGCTAATAGTAATTTGCCCAGTATTCGCTAACTTCTAGAGGTATTTTCAAAGTTTCAGCGGAAAACCAAGACCAAAAGAATTGATCACTGTTAGATATGAGGCGAATAAATAATAAATTTGAACCGCTTAGTATTGGGAGCTGACTGAAGTAGAAAGTTTAGTCTATCTAATGAGCGTCTAATGTAAAATAGAAATTAATCGATTCTCTTTGCACTTTCTATGCAATTAAATAAGATGTGTCAAACAAATTTTTTCGTATTTAAACTACCACATATTCAATTACATCAAAACTTTATCGGTTTATCTAAGATATGAAAAATTTACTCAGAGAATCAAACACCATAAATACCTTCAGTAAACTGAATAACAGTGGATGAAAGTTATTGATTACAATTTTGTAATACTGAAAGTTATTCAAGGAAGACTGATATACTGTATATGATACACCTGCTCGGTTGAAATTTATTTCCCAGGATCCCCCAATTTAAGACTGAGATGGAAAACTGAAAGCTGATAGCATGAACATAAGTTCTTTCTCCAGCTTAGTTTATATGAAGAAAAAAATGTTATCATGTGCTCGTAGGTGACTGTGCTATCCTTGAAGTTTCTAGAACCAACAAAAATTCAGTAAAAAATGGGTAATCAATCCAGTCTGAGTGTGAAACTTAACCTGGTTTGCTGGAAATTTATGAGAAGTTTTTATTAATAGCTGATTTCGGTCTTTTCCAGTCTTTAAAGGCTTGTTTGAAGAATTCTCAAGGGTTTTCATCAGTAAATTAAAAGAAGGATATATTTTTCTACGTTCAACAGAATATGATGTTCATCACTTATAGAATCATTATTTGAACCCTAAAATAAACGATAGAACAGGTTTATGTAACTCAAATTACTTAGATAAATAAATTGTCTAGGTAACTGTGAAAATCATTGTACGTCTAACTCTTGCGTTAAAAAAACGTATGACTTTAGACCACGTAATTATTATACATTACTTGTATTTATAAATGAGTTATCATTGAAGTAATAGCATATTATATACACAAACACATACACCTCAGGATCAATAAATCCAAACCACCAGAAAAAAACGCTGAATATTACATACATGTGAACAAATTACTTGACTTTTTTCCGATTAATATTGAAATACTTCAATATACAAATACATCTGTCAAGCGATTCTACTAATTTAAAAGCTACAACATATTTGTTTACATTATCAATTTAGCACAATTTATTTTATGATTATTTCGGCGAGATTATAATTTATGGACAAACCAATCACGTATAAGATAACAGGTCTTGGATTTTGGAGTGAAATTCACTCATCTGTTTGGATAAATAGAATTTCAACATTATAGTTAATATCAGTTCGTGATGAAAACCTTAAATTTAATTTCTATCCTTAACCATCAACTGTAAATCATAAATCTAATTCCACACACTGGTTTATAAACTCCATTCGATTCTAGTTATTAGGTGGACATTCTCAAGGTCAGTCTAGCGTCACTCGAAGGTTGTCCATAAATTATAGTTTCATCGTAATTAGAATCATTTAAAGAAACATTGAAATGTTCCAATTCAGAAATCATCGCACCGACGTTTGTTTATTTAATCTGTCTAAGGCATTAATTTGAGTTTAAAATAATCAAACACTTTCATATGTGATGTTTCCTAAAAATATTCTATTATATATTATTGATAGATATGTGTAAGATATGATCTTATCGACTAGAGAGTAACAAATTACTGTTCAATTAGTAATTTCTCCAATGGTAAAGACAAATGCACGTGCACAGACAACATTCAGTGAAGAACTGACATTACAAACATTATAGTAGAAGAATGTATTTGTGAAATCTCAGGAAAACAATTTGAAGTAAATCCAACGTTTCACCTGGCAATCTAGTCCAAGATTTTTCAAGGAAATATAATCAAACAACAAAATTATCGAATATCAATTTTTGATGTTTGATTATATTTCCTTGAAAAAGCTTGGACCAGATTGCCAGGCGAAACGTTGGATTTACTTCAAATTCTTTCGCTGAGATTTTACAAATACATTCTTCCTCTTTAATGTTTCACATTAACTCGGTGCCTAAATACTGTGAAACTATTCAATCAAATCTAGACGAAAGTTCTTATTTAAATATTAAAGTAGCTAAATATTAACTCAGTGATTAAATGGTATAATTCTTAATTATAAATTTGATAAGTTTGTATAGTTATTGGTATGAGATTCTGAAAAGAGGAATGAAATAGTTGCTTAGTGATTTTTTTTTGACATTTTAAAAGAAAAAAAAACAATTTTTCAAGTTTTAGGAATATTTATTTATGGAAAATAATTTGTAATGAATCAAATCAAATCAATCATTATTACAAATAAAACAAAAATAGATTAATTAAACATTTCTCATTGATCAAGGTGCATAATTCATAATTAGTTGGACTTGTTCTCAAATTTCAAATTATCATTGTGCGCTACTTGGAAACAAAAAAAGATCAATTAGTTAAACAAATATAATTGTAAATTATTACATGAAACAAAATAAATTATTAGTTGTCTACTGATTACTAACCACCGCCACCAACAACAACGGCAACAACAACAAAAAATGTAATTTCAGTTTTCATCAATACAGATAGCGAATATTGTTTTTTTTCTATAAAAAGTACTTTTTAAAATAGAACTTGATAAACAAGCGATAAATATATCGTTCAATAAAGAAAATGATAATAAATAACAAAATGACAAATAATAATGTGAAAATAAACCATGAATTAATATTCCAATCTAGTCTAACTTATCTGTATAGAGGTTGTGAAGATTGTTAAGTTTTCAATCGAGATCATGAACCGACTAATGTTAGACCACCTTTGGAAACTTTAGAAGCACTAGACGACAGTTTTGTCTTGTTGTGGGACTCCTCAAAAGTGCGAATCCACGATCCCGCTCTCGGGATTCGAACACAGGGCCTTCAGTTTCACTATCAAAAGCCTAACCTACTTAACCACTGAGCCGGCATCTAATGGTGTTAGTCTCTAACATTAACCAATTCACGAAATGTCGCGACCATCTCCCATTGTATTGAGGTAGATACTTGTCTCTACCCAACACGGATTAGCTCCACTAGTCATGGCTTCTGACTAGAACTCCGAGAATTCCCTCACGAAGTCAGTCACATCAATTGGTCCATGATCTCAATCAAAAACTAGTCTAACTTAGGTTGATTCAGCATTTCAACAAAATTTAACAATCTTTACGATTCTTTATTGAAAATTAGTATGTCTTCACTAGTGAATAGCTTTGAGAAGAGATTTCTGGAGTTCTAGCGAAAAGCTGTGACCATTGTAGGTAATCCGTGAGGCGGTTACTCATTGAAGACAATAATGCGTCATATGTGATCGTTTGAAGTATTGCATTTCAAAAATTGTTTTCGTAGTACAATTTTCATATGGATCATAACATTGTAAGGCATAGGTTAGGAATCATTCGTACATTGCAAAGAGACTAGGTCATTCTATTGATATATGAACAGCGTATTTAATGTTATTCCCAATGTCATGATGGGGTGATTTTATTCATCTACAAATAGAGAGAATAAAAGGGGAACAGTGTGTACAGAACAAAAATACTAATAATTACTATGATTGTTCTGCTGCCTTACATCTCCTAGGTTGTTTCATGATCTACAGTTTGGGTTAAAAATTAATTCTAGTTAACATTTCCAGGGACGGAGTAAGTGTGAAATATTTGCCGAAGGGGAAGTTTAATAAGTTGGCCCAGAAACAGGAAAAGTTATTTAGTGATTAAACATTTATTAACAAATTTACTCTTAAGATTGATTTACGTTAAGTTACAAAACATCTGAAATACAAAATCCTAATCATTAGTATATCACAAAAGATAGAACTATTAAAAAAAGTTAAGCATTTGCTATACCTCTAATTTTATCAGTGAAATACAATATGCTTAAAAGCTTAAATAAATTTAAGGCATTTTCAGAGGCGGAGTATTCACTGATACAGTGGACAAAGAACGTCAATGATTTTATTTGACAGATAGATTGAGTCAAATTATTCCAGACCCTCAATGATCTACTCACTTACTTATGTCTGTAACCACTCACAGAGGAGCATAGGACAACCACCAGCAATCCTTTCCAGTTATTTCCAGTTGTTAATCATTATTTTCCTGTCTACATTCAATTTCCTACCCAATGGGTTCTTTGATTTACCTCCTCTCATTTTTCATTCATGATTCCGAATCAAGGATTGCCTCGTGATGTAGTTTGATGGTTTCCTCGATACACGTTCTACCCAAAAGAAAGAATTGCACAGAACAGATCTTAATGGAAAATCCTGATGGGCGGCCTATGTTCTTCCGGGAGGGTAATAAGAGTAAGTGCCTACCCACCTCCAGAGTCTTCCCTTGATTTCCTCTTCATTTGAGAGCTTGTTTGTTCTCTCCCAAAGTAGGCTGTTACTAATGGTATCCGGTCAATGGATGTTGAGTATCTTGCGAAGACAACCATTTATAAATATTTGCATTTACGCCTGCATCCGATCCTCCTTGCTTATCGACGACGCTCACCACATACGTGAAAAGTTCCACTAATTACAGAGTTTCTCCATCAAGTGTGATTGAGCTGGTGTTCTCCGTATTGTATTTAAAGATCTCGGTTTTTCCATTGTGTATGTTGAGGCCTACCATGTAGAGGCTGCTGCCACACTAGCTGTCTTCACCTGCATTTGTCGCTGCATATAGTGTAGAAGAGCTAAACCAATCTGAGAAGTCAAAATCGTCTAGTTTTTCACAATATTCCGTGTCTCCCCTCAGATGTGAAGGTCTACATAATCCAGTTGAACACCAGAAAAAGCGAAAAGATGAGGGTGGACAGTTTGGCTTGTTCTCATTCGGAATGCATCTGTTAGCTGTTCTCTATGCAACACTTTGCAGTGTAGTCCGTCATAATAATCTCGTATGATGGTGAAAAATTTTTCAGATAGGCTATGGTGTTGTAAAGGTTCTTTAAGATTTTCTCATCTACTCTGTCAAACGTTTTCTCATAGTCAATGAAGTTGACGTGTAGTGATGAATTGTATTCAATGGATTGCTCAACAGAGATCCATAGTGTTGCGATTTGGTCTGTACACGACCGATCCATACGGAATCCAGTCTGTTGATGTCGAAGTTGAGAGTCTACTGAGTCTTTCATCCGGTTTAGTAACACTCCGTTGAAAACTTGTCGTGGTACAGATAGTAGTGTGATGCCTCTGTAGTTCTCACATTTTCTCAGATCTTCTTTCTTTGTTATCTTGATGAGGTTTCCTTCTTTCCAGTTTGTAGGCTCTTGTCATTTCTACCGAATCTTTCTAAATAGAATGTGGAACATGCTTGCAGTTACTTCTATGTCTGACTTGAGTGCTTCATGTGGTATACCGTCAGGTCCTGCTGATTTCCTACTCTTGTTTCGTCTGACGGCTATCCTGATTACTTTGGTCGTTTTCACCATAAAAGTTCCCTCTTCTTTGAGTAGATCTCATAAGGTTTGTAACCTGTTGTTGCGAGCTATCTTGAATTTGCCGAGTTTGTCAGTATCTCGAAGGAAGGATGTATTAAAACTTTTTAAGACTATTTCTCCAGTTGTCCTGTATTTCTTGGTTTGAATTTCACCATGGCCATAACCAGTATTCTAGGAGTAGTAGAACACCCCTTCTTACATGAAGATACGTAACTTGGATGTCTGTTTGGACGCCTGATCTAAAAAAGATAAATTGTGGAAATCCCAAACTCGTAAGTCGACTACTGTAGAGAACTTGGATATCACCTTACCATGTATTCATAAGTAAGTAAGAAGCACTGCTTCACTATTGTTCATCGGTAATTGACTTTGAGAAGTATTTCTAGAAGTTATGGTGAGACATGACCAGAGAAATTCATTTTTATTGCCCGTGAAACAAATATCATCAATCCTACTGGATGATGGTCGAAATTCTATCCATGATATTTTCGAATCACTAGTGAATACGTTAAACCCATTAAAATTACGCAATTAAGAAGGAAGGAAATTCTCCTAATTTAAATTTATTACCTTTACTAAGTTTACCTATTAATTTGAGAATGTGTGTTTCTTAATAAAAATTTTATTATTGAGTTAGTAATGATAATATGCATACATTTCATTTCCCTAATAAAATGTATACACAATGAACCTCAGTGATTCAGAAGTAAACTGCATATTTTAATAATCAATCTTCCGTATAACTACAGAACATTTTTTTCTAGTATGAATGTACTTTCTAGAATAAAGAAGTATTTCACTGGAGTTTAGATGGTAACAATGAAACTAACAAAACATTGAACCTATAATTTCCAACTCATTGATCATAGAATATAGCGTACATTACAATACCTCAATTTGATGGGTTCGATCTCTGTTATCCAAGTAAATAAACACTACTGAATGTCCTCTAATGAGGACTGATTTTTAATAATATTAGGGAGGAAATTATGTTTGTGAAGATCTCAGTGATTGAACTTAAAATAAATTTAACGTTTCACACTGCAATCTGGTCCAACCAATGTGAAAAAATTCGTTAAAATTTAAATGAAGATTCTTATAAATGTTTTTTCAATGATTTTCTATGTCATTGACGAGAACGAACCACAAACATAAACATTTTACAATTCCACCCCCACTTTTGTCTTAAAGCTTATATTTCTGACCCATTACTATCTTTTTATAAATAACAATATCGGTAAGTACAAGGTTTATTTATGGACAACCCTACAGTAATAACTCTTTTTAGCTCATCAGGAAACACCAAATTAGAGTGAATTGTTATGGTAGGGCTAGAAATTCAGGTATGGATTTTAGGAAGGTTACATCGTATTCAACAGAGATGGACGGTCCACATAATATCAAGGTAATCCATGAGAGTTAGATGTACGCTGATCGAGACTGATTAATTGTAGTCCTAAACATCTATGGGAAATTCTAAACAACCAATATGTATAGATTAAAATTGAAAAAGCTTAAATCATATTTGATGTCAATTCGTGATGAAAGCTTCACTGCCAACTCCCGACCACCATGAGATTAAAGTCACTTTCTCTATTCTGTTTTTATAAATATACAGTAGAAAAAACATGTCCTTGTATTCATCACAAGCTGTTGTGGGTTAATCAACTTTTTTTTTTAAAGTTGAACACAATTGAATACGGAAATGAGTGTGTTGTGCACAAAAGGTGTTTACAAAATCAGCTGGCCTAAAACCAGTTCAATATTATCAAAGTCAGACAGAAAATTGTCAATGTGAGTCTGGTGTTTTCTTCTTTTTTTTTCCTTTTTCATATAAATTTTCCTCATAAATACATGTACCTTAATAGTTTGTAGAGCATAGAATAATTGTTTCATTTCATCTATACAACTGTAATCATTATCAATGCAGCTGTAAGCTTATATCGGTCTGTCTGTCGTACAAGCGTATAATCAGACTTGATTAGTAAGTATATATATCATATGTTTGTATGTGTGTGTGTACTTTAGTGTCTGGGTGATGTCCGTTTATCACTATAACAACAGTAATAATAATAATATTCACACTAAAAAAATGATTTCAAAATACATTTTCAGTAGGACTGACTGTAATAAAAAATGATACCAAAATTATTTGACACATATTAGGGACATAAAGTTGTTGTTACAATAGTGGAGTATATGTGCACACTTATGTGTGTCTGTGTATAGAGTAGTTTCATAACATACTATTTAATTCGAGTAAGACAAACAGGTTAATTTATTCGATTTAGCTGGTTAGATTTTAGGCAAAACTTTGGCTCAATGCCAAACCTCTTGCTAAGTTTTACCATATGTTCTGATCTACATCAAAATTCACACTGTACACTTAGAATGTGGGCAAGTAATAAAGTGAGTGAGACAGTGAAGACAAGGGTCAAGCTTACAGTGCTGTTAATTAGCAACTATGTAGATCAATGTAGACCGTATTGATTGTAATACTGTGTAATTAAGACTAGACAACGTAAGGACGATAGTATCACAATCAATAGTCTGTGATCAGGGTCTGCAATAACATCTCTTATAAAAGTGATTTTATGTGGTATTTCAACAAAATTTGCAAAACACTATAAAATTCTAGCGTTAAGGCTTAACAGTTATTTCTCCAATTTAGTCGCGAGTATACATTAAAGCCTGTTTGTGATAGACAGTATGCTTGCAACGTCTGAGAATAACCTTTTCTTTCAAAGTCTGTTTTTTAATAAATTAATGCTAAAAATATCATAAGACAGGTAATCTCGAGGTAAAATCACTGTTTAAATGTAAGCGTCATGGTTCATAATAAAAAAATCTGGGTGGTGTTTCAAGGGGTGACGGGAATAAGCAACAAGTAATTCCATCATTCCTCATAACTATCAGTATACAAAAAGTAAATCATTAGATGCAAATGAAGCGGTAGATATTTCATAGGAATGACGAGTTATCACTCTGTCAAAATCTCGACTTCCAGACAAATCATATTTCGTTCCCATAGTATTTTTAAATTCATTTAAAATTTTGAGGCGAAAGTTATTTTTACAGTAATCATAAGTTTGTTCTAAAATCTTGGAGTTTTTGGTTGTCAGTCTAAGAAACTGAATTGTTCATCCTCTGTTATCAGTCAAATATGATTAATTCATGCCTATTTCACGACGGTAATAAAGTATGAGAAGATATGAGTGTTATGTTGATCTCGTAGAGGAAACAATAGCAATGAGGTGTAGGTAATTTCAGGTAATGTTTTCCAACTGAGACAATATTAATAGCTTTTATTCATTATTATTGAAAACTTTATATTATTCAAATGACTGAATCTAACTATTTCAAACTAAAGCACAATTATATGAACGAAAAATATTTTTTTCAATAGTTTCTCATCAGGTCCTACAATTATATAACCAAATTAATAATCCATTAAATTGTCCAGATTTAAGGCAGATTACATAATTTAAAAACGTAATTACATTATTCTCTCACTCTCACACACCTCATATTGACCATATTTATTCTGATCATTATTTATTTCACAAAAACTTAATAATCTCCACAACCCCTATACTGATAATTAACATGTGCTCACTGGTGACTAACTTCGTGAGGAAATTCTCGGAGTTCTAGTCAGAAGCCATGACTAGTGGAGCTAATCCGTGTTGGGTAGAGACAAGTATCTACCTCAATACAATAGGAGGTGGTCGCGACATTTCGTGGTTTGGTTAATGTTAGAGACTAACATCATTGGATGCCGGCTCAGTGGTTAAGTAAGTTAGGATTTTGCTCGTGAAACTGAAGGCCCTGTGTTCGAATCCCGAGAGTGGGGTCGTGGATTCGCACTTTTGAGGAGACCCACAACACGACAAAACTGCCGTCTAGTGCTTCTAAGGTTTCCAAAGGTGGTCTAACATTAGTCGGTTCATGATCTCAATGGAAAACTTAATAATTTCGACAACCCCTATACTGATAATTTTATTTCACTTATAAACTGATTCAAGTTAACACTTTATATCAGTCACCCAAACATTAATGATTTGATTTGATATGACAAACAATGCTTGATTCACATGTTTCAATTTTAAATGATGTACTCTGCCGTAAATCTATAGAATTTTATGGATTATTAATTTGGATATATAACTATAAACCCTGAGGAGAAACTATTGAAAAGAATATTCTTCGTTCGTATAATTGTGTTTTAAAATAAAGGGGATTTTTCAGCGACTAAAATCTTAATTCAAATTAATAATACATGGAATGTCACTCAACGATCCATTGAATTGTCATACCATCTTTTTTTTTTATTTTTCTAAATTCACTAAATCCTAAAGACATAATACCATTCAGAATGTTTCAGTTCAATGCAAATGATACCCTACTGTTTATTAAAAACTACTGTAGACTAATCTTTTTTATACATTGATTTTCCTATGATTGTTAATGACAGACAACTGATTTACCCTTTAACGGCTAACTAAATTTCTGTCATATTCTCCCTCCAATGCATATATATATATATATATATATATATATATATATATATATATATATATATATATATATATATATATATATATATATATATATATATATTATATGTTTTATTAGTCTGACTATGCATAACCTCCGTGGGACCTACTGATGGATTTTTATGCTCTCATTGATCATGTGTGCATTTGTGAAATAACATGAAAACAAGCATGTGTAGCCTTATTAAAATGGTTATTTTCACCTTTTGTACATATAAATAATACAATTATAGGAATGAGAAGACGAAGGTTATCAGAACCATATGATATATTTTCTCAATACATTTCAAACAATCTGATCACACATATACTTGTTAAGACTCGTTTAAGCAAATGAATTACAATAGTCAAATAAGATCACAGGATACACAGACATCTTCCTCCATTGCGCAGCATTTGGTTGAGACTGATCATAAGGTTAATATCAAGTCAGCATTTGTAGTGTTGTACAAAAGCCTTCAAGGGTGTATTCTAAGGTTTATTGAACCCTTGGCTTTACGGAAATTGAAACCCTCCTTTATGTGTTCAAAATCAATTTATTCTTATCCTTTACCTACCCTGGTAATACTGATTTTTTATCGAGAGTGGTTATCACAATGTTTTTTTGTACTTTATTTTTCTTTGTTACGGCTTACCTTTAACCTGTCTAATTGACCTTTTAGTTTTCATATATAAATGTCTTAACAAGTATATGTGTGATCAGATTGTTCGAAATGTATTGTGTAAATGTATCACATAATTCTGCTAACCTTCGTCTTCTCATTGCATTATCGAAATTTATCAAGGGGATTAATTGTTTTTAACAATTATAGTAGAAAATAAGCTCCTACTCCACACACACTATCCATTTCGCGATATTTAATGAACAATTGATATAATTTATCAAACTTTTGAAAAAAAAAAGCCCAGTGATCAGATTGAATTTGCTAATGTGAATGATTAAATTATCTATTGTTTCACTTCCTGTAGTCAAACTAAAAACAGATGAAAATTGTTATTGATGAAGCATCGTATTATATATTTTATGTGTGTGTGTGTGTGTGTAAAACTCGCACTAACATGTATAATATTGCCCAGTAATATTATAGGGAATATTCTGTTGACCATGAAATGCAAAACATCTCACTTTTTTCGATAGAAATAAGTGACTACTGATTGAATAACGGTACGATAGTAATTAAATATTACAATTAATGTAAAATTAATTTGATGTAGCAAATTAAGTTGACTGTGTATGTATATAAGTTCCTTGAAAATGTTTGAACCAAATTGCCAGACAAAACGGTGGATTTACTTTGAATTCATTCGCTAAGATTTTACAAATACATTCTTCTTCTTTAATATATACTTTAATGTTAAAATTGCGTGTCAGATAACATTTCAGTATAGAAATTATAACGAAAATGCATGTTTAAATTTAACAGAGTAGTTGGCAAGTATTCTCAATTACAATTACATGTTATTTGTTTGATCACACTCGATAAGAAACTCGTTCACTTCAATTTATCTCTTTCTCTCTCTTAATTAAGATTAATGGGTTTTTCCTTTCTTGAAGCCTTTTGCTTTTAATACTAAACGGTGAGAATTTATGCTGGTACAATAATTTACAGAACGTAGTAATTAAATAAGCAGCTTATATGTATATATTCAATTAGTCATTTTATATCACATTATATCGTTTCCATATCTTTACATTATTTTCCATTTCAGTTACATATACTTATTGCGCTATGAATGTTCAGAAAATTATACTATGCTACCAACTTTGGGCGAAAAATATGATAACATTGAGCATTCTTATCGTCCTTAATACGCAGTATACAAAAAGTTAAATTATGCTCAAATCAGTCATCAAAGTGTTATGCAAAGATCTCTTAAACAGACATATAAAATAACACCACAGTTTATTCAATTCACTGATTACTAGTCATATAGGCAGAAGTTTTATACACTAACTACATAATTACAAAAGTTAGTGTAAATCAAAACCATGATGGGACCAAACAAAATATATTACTTTTTTATTGAAAATACCTTCTAGCCAGAAACTAACATGTGATTATTAAAATATCATTCTTACATTATATGAAGTTATTTCACTTAATATTGCCACGTATGAAATATTTTATATCTTTGATGTATAGTATATTTTAGTCAAGAAGTACCATAGAAATAAGGTGTTAGCATTAGAAAAAGTCATCAATCTGATATGTTGTTATGTGTCCTTAGTTTGTCATCTCTCTATTTTTGCGTTGATGTATACAGTTAACTAGTACATCCAGAATTTATATTAATACACTTTTATTGATTCAGATCATCATCATTATCATGATTAACGTCATCGTATTTATTATTGTTTCTTATTCTCTGACTCATTATCTCGTCTTAATGAACATTAAGGTATTATAATCAGGAGTATAATAGTAAAGTTAATAAAAAAGAATCGACGTCATTTCATGAATACGTTTACTACGATATTGTAACCCCTAGTGAAAATTGATCTAACTTTACATTATTATCATTATTATCACAATGCCTTTATCGATAAAATAAAAAAAATAAATTTCCTGGCACATAGCCAAAAATGTGTTTAATATTTAATTTGGCTGACACTACTTAAAATTCATTAAAACAGTAATAACAAATTTACTAAAATATGGATTTTCATGAATGCAATTAACTCATATATTTATGTATGATTTACACGTGGGTGTATGTGAACAATATTATCAACAATGTTCATGTATTCTCAATTATTTATCAGAGATAAGATGTGCAATACTCTTCATGCTTGATTTATCTTATTATCTAGATAACAAATTCTTGCCAACACAGATACAAACTTTGTTAGTAGCTCATTTGATTGTTTTTTCAAGATGATCAAAAAAACGTTGTAAAAAAACTTTCAATTTATTTTTACTTAGTAAATATGAAAATACCATTATGATGTAAAGCCTTTGTTCTATGAAGTAGCTATGTCAGTGGTGATATTCATCAACGAAAGCCTTGCTATATTTTAGATAAAAAAAACGCTAAAAATCTTTATCATTCGTATTTCAATTACTTTAAGTGTTCTCTATGAGACCTACAAACCATGTGAAGACCTGATTTTCAGTAGTTATTCGAGTGATATCACCATAAGATGGAATTTCCTACGAATATGGACAACATTCAACAGAAAGTTAGGTGCTATCTTGTTTCTTAATCTTATCAAAATTCTAGTGACTAAACAATAATCATGTTATAATTTATCATTATAAAAGTCTTCTTGATACATTTGTTAGAATAAGCTTTACCTTACTATTAAAAGACTAAATTAATTGTAAAATGTTCAAACTGTTATTCTAGTAGTTATCTATCCTGTTTTTCATTATTCATCCAGTCGTCTTCAATGTCTATTGAGTTTCTTTTTACACAAATAATGCATTTCTATGAGTTAGACAAAGTGATCACTGTTTTGTTATTACGTTTGCAAAATAGAAAGATTTATCTAACTTTCAGAGAAATTTTACAAAATACTCAGTTTAGCTTGCCAATTATCATAGTATACCCAAAGAAGACTACAGAAGTTTTAAATAAAAGTTGAAATATACAAAACATGAGGATAAAAAACCAAGTAGGACTACTGTTGTCGGATTGAACACTTTGAAGAGGTTTTCAGATTATTCATTGACTAAAATATCTTGATATGATGATTTGAGTTAATGGGTCAATCTATAACATAATGCTAGTTAGTATTTATAGACTTAGTTATTTATTCTTCAGAATGAGGATTTTACTTGTCCCACAAATTATTCTGGTAATATATGTATATTGTCGTATGTAATAAACACCCGGGCGGCCTTCTTGAATATCTAGGCTACCTTTCCTTGCCATGTAGATATTTCAACAAGTTATCTGTTTCCTTGTTTGCTTTAACAAATCATTATGTTGATTAATTCCATGACCTATTCAGTTGAGTTTGTGAAAAGTTTACGACAATCGGAGACATCGTGATGGCTGGCAATGTGCATTGAAAAGAATGAATATTATTCAAATGTCGACTTCTGAAAAGCTAATATCTAACTGGTGAGTACTCAGTATTTGTCGTCAATATCAATCAAGATATAAAGAACGGAAACTCGCTGAAATAATTTGTGCTGAGAACTCTATATTGTACCAAAAATATAAAAGTGAATAAAGCTAATACTGATAAAGCTATTTTTTATGCTTAAATCTGCTTAAATCATTGTTATTACCTTCAAAATATGTAATCAAATGACAAATTTGATTACCTTATTATTCTCTTTTATTTTTTATTAGTCTTCTCAATATTTATTAACTTACTACTGTATCATTGTCACTGAATAATTTACTACTAATAAGAAATAGTTAGCTAACTTTTGACAATTCTATTATTTCTACTATTTTTACACGCATTACTAATTAAATTAATTTGGTTTTGTTTGCTTGCATCTTCTCATTATTATTCAGGACTACAATTGATAAGTCTCTTGTTGGCATATGTGCATCCTGTACGGATTGACTTAAGTCATAAGTTTTATAAGTAAAGATGAACGGTGGCTAGCATTGGAATTCAGGAAGCGCGTTCTGTTCTGTTTGGGACTCGTCAGCTGGATGTACCTGTATCTCAGAGTTGTTGATCACTCCAGGACTCGAATCCAGTACCGTTTATTTCAAACGCCATCGCGATATCCATTTAGCTTGTTAAGTTATGTGCTTTATTTAAACAACTGATTAGTAAAACTTAAGCCTAATCGTAAAAATTGGTTAAAAAATCTATAATTGTTACGTATATTGTTAATTATAAACCACTAATTAATATAACCATAAAAATATACTTAGATCATTGTACTTTAACAAATTTTGATGGATAAATATCAGATAATACTTTATTTCAATCAAAACATTAGTTTCCATTTTATAAATAAAAAACGAAATATCACTTTGTTCATTGAGCATCAAGTTTGAAACTGGTAGGCGGTTTATCAAAACTTTATCGCTATAGATGATTTATTGGAAACTTTAATAATTGTCTTTTTATACAAAATATCGTTTCATAAAAATTAGTACATTAGGACTGTTGAAATTTAATGACATGAAATACGCTTCATTTCAAATGTTTCGGCATTTATTTTCTAGCTTACCTAAATGTACATTATAGGTACTAGGAATAGAATATTTTCTTTTCTATAATTATTAGATCTCCTAATGATTTCTATTACTAACTAAAAATGAAAAAAAACATTTTTATAGGTTATTGGTCGATTTTCCTTAGCATTAGCGATAGTTTGTTTAACTCTCAGAAGTAGTAACTATGTCAACGAGTTGATTTTCGTTTTCAATGAATAATTTTGTGCGAAACCAAAATGAGACCAACATCTAGTTCAATAATAAAAAGTTCATTTATCTTAACTCGAACCAAGAAGACATCTTGAGCTGAATTCATCATTCTACACATTACGTAATGCAAGATATAAATTTATTTAAAATTTTGTGTTATGTAAAAGTATAATGAGTTAAAATACTTATATTTTGACCGGAAAGTTCTACGTAATTGATTGACTGATTGGCTTAGGTATACCAATTTAGAATTCTTTATGATTTCTATAGGTTACAACATATTATCAGGCATTTGACTTAGAATATACTTCACTAACTTGATTTGTCCATTTTTATTTTGGTAAAACTTGAAAACTGTTAGTTATTGAATAAAAGTTAATATGTTACATTATAAAGTGATTCGAATTAATTTATTATGAAATTGTATTACGAATGATTAAACATTGTTTATATTATGTTATATTCTGATAGTTGATAGATGGATAGAACACCATATATATAAATAACATTAACAACCTAGTAATATTGATTGATAATTTGAAATGTTTGATATTTTTCATGCTGAGTGACTGAATTCTTTCTAACAACAGAAATTTATGTTTAAATATCTAAGGTGACATAAAAATCAATTTCATTAGTATAAACAAAAGTGTTTCCTATTAGATCAAGTTTCAATTATATTACTCATACTGTTTAGAATTTTTATTTATTATGCTCCAATTTTAGAGTGATTTTCATGTATTATCAATGAGGAGTCCCATACTAGGACGAAACGGCAATTCAGTGCTTCCAGGATTTCCATGGTGGTCTAGCTTCAACTGACTCATGATCTTAACCATTGAAATTACTATAATATCCACAAAAACCCATCTGATATTAATCAACATAAACTCACTAGTGACTGGCTTCAAGAGGTATATCCTGGAGTTCTAGTGAGAAGTAGTGACCAGTGGAGTTCAACCAGGTCTGTTGTGAGATAGTAACTCACTGAAGACAATGGTGGATATGTCACTCAATTTCGTGGATTAGTTGAAGTTAGACATTAACACCATTGAATGCCAGCCTGCTCAGTGGTCTAGTGGTTAAGTGCCCGCGCGCGAAACCAGTAGGTCCTGGGTTCGAATCTCGCGGGGGGCGAGGTCGTGGATGCGCACTGCTGAAGAGTCCCACAATAGGGCGAAACGGCCGCCCAGTGCTTCCAGGTTTTCCATGGTGATCAAGCTTCAACTCACTCATGATCTTAATCATTGAAATTACTATAATATCCACAAAAACCCATCTGATAATAATGATTTTGTTATTTCATTATCTTAACCTAAAATGTTAGAACTGAGTCTTATTTTACAAAGTTACAGTTATTTGATTATTTAAATCCACATTTATTTACCATACACTGAAATTCTGTGATACTTAACACAAAATGTAGTCTACTAGGATGATCTCTTTGTTGGTTGAAGAATATAAGCTAACTTGTGAATAGATTTAACAGGCTCTTCTTATCTAGTAATAAATAATTAGTGATTAATGACTGATTCATTATCAGAATTTTGGTTAATCTAAAAAAACTGAATATTTCTAAATGCTTTAAATAATTAACACTTGTGAAAACGCATATCAACTATTCAGGGTGGGTCACTGACAAAACCGAGTGAACCTACTAGACGTACACAAATTATTATGTCGGGTAGATTTCTGATATCCGAATAAAAAAAGGACTAGGAAGTGAATTTTATTTTTATTTATATCAATAAACAACTGTCACTAATGATAAATAATATGAATTTGAAAATATCTTAATAAGTATGTCTTGAGAGCATTTCTACCGTTCAGCGGTAAAATAAAGATCAGAAGTTCACTTGCAAGCAGTCAATTTATTTAGAATTTCTGTATCTGATAAACTAACCGTACAATAGATAGCCAAACTACAGATTACCTTTTTATCCATTTTCTCTGTTAAAACGAAACGTACGTGCTCTGAAAGTAGTTAAGGGAAACAAAAACATCAATTAATGCTAACCTCTAGGAACATGTACTGTTAAGGAAAATACTTCTCAGAAGAATAACCTTCTTACCTAGTTTTCTCAGATCGTGAAAAATTAGAGATGTGTCATCAAAGTCAATGTGGCTTATAGTGATGTTGACATGCTCTGTCTTCATCTGTCTAGGTAAAAATGTTGTGTTTGAAAAAGCTAATAGTTGGAATACGTACATATTAGTTCAGGATTTTAAATTTTCCTACTGCCTTTCTGTTTGCATGTTAATCTTATATCAAGTTTAATGACGGAATATTTAGTCTACCCACTGAAAGCAAGAAACAGACAAATACGACATGCATATTAAGTGAATGGAAATATCTATAGATAGAAGGTGTCGACATAAAGTGTAAACAGAGCGACCTCCATTCATCCTAATCCATTCATATGCGTTTTATTTCTTGAAGCAGTTGATACAGAACTCTAAATCATGGTCGCGAAATATCGTAAAATTATTGAAGTTAGAATTTTACACAAATTGATATCCGCTTAGTGGTCTATAGGTTAGATGTTTGCACGTGGGAGCAAACGCCTTGAGTAAGACCTGCTCTTGTAGGATTGTAGAGGCACACTGTTGAAGAGTTTCACACTGTAACGAAACGGTAATTTAGGGCTCCTAAGTTTTTGATGGTTTTCTAACTAAGCTCAGTTTGTGATTTCAATGAAACTCTACGTGAAGGTTTTTCATTTGTTGTCACTTACCACTAAAGTACTTTTATAATGTCATGGAGAAGTATACTTGCACCTTTTGCCTGTTCTACTCAAGTATTTACATGTAAGTTATTGAAATTCTCATCTATGCAAAATACTGTATAGAAATCTGAGGTAGTATTTCACAATGTGAATATGATGACTGAAGTAATGATGGAACGTAGATTATAAAAAAAGAACAGACTAAAATTTTTTATAGATTTATTTCTTCTATACACTCGAAAATGTTCCCCGAATAGGTTAAAAGCCACCCACTGTTTAAAATTACTCTTATTCAGTTTATCCAAGTTTTGGCGGACATTCTGTATTTGAATAGCACGAAATGTTCGGCTAGATTTTATGCTACCTTGGTTTTCTAGTATATGTGAATCTGTAACTACTGGATGGTTTTACAATCTTCTTATCGATAACTCACTTCAATTATCTTATGTTGCTTTTTATTCAGTAGCAAAACAAAACTTCTCCAATATTTTAGTGTTCCTACCTATGGCTTATAATAGTGCTATTGCATCAACTAGTTCCAGTACATCTTGAATAGACCTGGAAGCTATTTTTGAACAGTGAATCCTCAACCAAAGATTCCTCAGCTGGACAGAATTCGAACGTGGCTTTAAAAACTGTTAACGAGTAGGTGAAGCAGGAATCTCACTAATGCTGATGACTTATTACATATATCAGCAAAGTAAAGGAAACGTAGTAAACTTTTGAAATATTTATATTTTGTTTTTAAATGTGTGCTCGGTGTTGTTACAGATGAGTACTGTAGTTATTGCTAGTTAGTCAGTTAATTAGGCATTGCAGAAGATGGCAGTAGAAATCACGTGTCTATCGGCAGGACAGCTTATTTTCCTAGACGTTCGGAGCAGTTTCTGTTCAATATTCAATGTGTTCGTGTAAACGGTGCAGAATGTTTTGTACATTTGAAGGTCGTTACACCACCGAAGTTCTCCAAAAAATTAGTAGCTATATGTCAGGTGAAGAGGAATTCTGTTTTCCTGTAATATGCCCTATTTTTGACAAGTTCCATGACAATTCACTCAACAAACAATATATTTTTATTTTTATGGATTAATTTTATTAGAAACATTATTTCACTATTTATACAAGTGCTCAGATATCACAGTTGTATACAGATTGGAAATCCTAAGTTCTTGATCTACACGAGTACCTTCGTTACAGTCATAATTTATGATGACACTTAACGACTTTAGGCATCGCGATGAAGATTATGTGTAAGAAACTATTCATCGACTGTTGACTGATTTTTTCGCATTTCCAGCAATACAGAAGGATATACTGGTATTACTGAAGCGCGTAAATGTTAATAACAGTTTTATCTCCAGCCATCCGGAGCTTCAAAATGAAATTGTAGGATGCTGTTCTTCTTTCATCAATGGTATGTTCACGGAACTCCACTTTAGAGTTTAGTCACTCGTGTATAAATTTATCTTAAGTGATAAGCTGTAGTGTATCCTAAAGATACTACCTTAGTGCGGTCTTGATAATTTTACTTAAAATTTAGCTTATTTGGATATCTTTTGGCGATGGGATTTGATAATTGGTCCACCATCCACGTAATACTTAATACTAATATGTTCACCACCTAGACACCGTTAAAACATAAAATACACCTGACTTATGTACTTAAAATATTTCATTAGTGCCTACACTCTGAGGTTAAATTCATGGGACTGTTTTAAAATATTACAAGCCATCTTTCGAGAAGTATTTCTTTTTGACTAACTTTCAAAGTCATTAGGTGTTTAGTATTCCATCTAATGTGGAGCTAGTCTATGTACTAATTATTATTATTACTATTATTATTATTATTATTGTTATTATTATTACCAGCTTTATTCAATATTATATTTTTGGTACAATACAGAATTCTCAGCGTAAAGTATTTCAACAAGTTTCCGTTTCTTTCTTCTTGGTCGGTCATGGCGATAAATATTGAGTGATCATCAGTTAGATGTTAGCAGTTCAGTAAATGAACATCTGAATAATGTGCATTCATTTCGCTGTATATTGACAGCAACCACATTGTCTCTTATTGAATTTTTAGTAACTTTGACAACGAAAGATTGTACAGTTTTCAGAAACGCAGCAGAATAGGTTATGCGATTAATGAACATAATGATATATTAAAACAAACAAAAATAGATGACTTGTTGAAATATCTAGATGACAGGAACAGGTAGCCCAGATGCTCAAGCAGGCCGCTCTTTATGAAGCTTAGTATAGGAAACCAGAAGTTGTGTATTTCATTAATAAAGATTAGCTTTCTACTTTTAAATTACCTTGTAGGACAATACATTTAGTTTCGGCAATAAGTCAAGTTTTCCATCTGGAAAACTAATTAGTGTGGCAGATGACTCCATGCCATCTCTTGATCAGACATTCAAATTACTCTACACCAAATGTTTAAACGTCTCAGTTACAAAGCTGACCTCGTCTCTTATTTTAAATGATTGGTAACATCATGATACGTTTGTGCCTTGTGCTAATAATTCGCTACTCAAACTTTAGAACTGTTAACCATACTTTTATTTCTGGTAGTTGATGATTTATTAATTTCGAACTCAGTATCATCGATAAAAAATAATTTTTGTCATCGATTATATATTGATTTAAAATGATTAGAATTAGTGAACTGACTTTTTTTGCGAACACACATCATTGAAAAATGTATTACGATATGTGCATTAATACTTAACTCTGAGTACAATGATGTACATGTATCGACAATAGTAGCCATCACAGGTTTCTAGTTGTGAACTAAACTTTGAATGTGTTCTCATTAACAGCTTGCGTACTGAAAAACGTAAATTCTGCATCCTCGGGCCTCACTAAGTCTGAAGTTTATTTAACTGAATGCTATGCATTTGACTGAAGCAAAAGAACCATTATTTATGACTCAACGTCAGCTATCAAGTAGTTGTTTCACAGCATGAAAAGTGTTGGTGATAATGTAGGTTTACCGTTGCTACAGATAGCAAAAACACAGTCATATTCATTTGACATTCTATGTTATCCATCAACTGCTTCATTACTCTGAGTTCTAGATCAACGATGAAATCATGTTTCAAATAGTAAATTTATGATAAATTAGGTTATCAGAAATAATGCAGTTCAAACTTAACCTGTAACGAGACTTCAAAAGCAATAAATTTCCACATAAAATCTGGGTCCCAGTGGTTATTCATCAAGAAATTATTCCACTGATAACACCGTCATCCCAACTCCGCCTGGAGCCCCTCTGGGGCTACTACTGGTCCCAAGCCCGGATAAAGAAGGAGGGTGAGGCATGGGGTTAGCGACCCCATCCCTTAGAAAACTAATTCGCTAAAAAAGCTAAAACAACGTTAAACACTGTCATCTCACTATTTAGTCCAGTTATTGCCAAAGAAAGGGTTTTAACTGACGTTTTGACAAAAAAATAAATTTCTGGTAAGAAAAGTAACGTTACTGCTTGTTTTTATTGTATTTCAAAAATACCACGTTAACACCTGAAATTCATGGAAACACCAAGAGGTGACTTGCAACGCACGCCAGTTTTCCTATTTCACTACTTTTCTGTCTTAGAGACAGACTATTAAATAATAAATATGTATGATTAGTGTTACTCTAATAGCTACTATTTTATTTATTTATTGAATTCAAAGATCTATTGATGGGCTCTTTACTAACAAATGAATTTTAAGTCTTCTTTGAATAACAAAATACTCTTCGCTAACAAAAGGCTCAAACTCTCCAACTTTAGATAAAACTTTTGTTCACTTACGAGTAAACAACTGTATTTATCTAGCCATATAATGAGCAACAAGAATAGATTCCAGCTTTACATGTATCTAATCAGTTAGACATGACTTGATAGAATGAGTAAGTACAATCGCATTTCACCATAGAAAATACCTATCTAATAAAATTCATTGACAGTATGATGATGACTATGACTAAGGATCTTTTATTTATTATGATCCTAGAACGTTTAGAAATATCACACCACAACAGTCTCTTATAAACTCATCAGATTAATGTGCACTAGTGATCGATTACTCATAACCTTCTTAGAGCAATGAAAAAAATCAATTTTATAAAGGAAATATTTCGTTTTATATTGAACTTTAGAAAGAATTTAATGTTTCAAGCTATATTAATACTACTAACAAAATACTAGTAGTTTTATTAATTATGAATATTACCTTTATTTCCATACACGTTCATTTCTTTACATTCTCATTTATCACAAAAAGTCTTCGATTCTTACTTCTATTTTCAATTAATCATTTAAATATTATTAAAGTTTCTACTTCATGTTGATTACTACACATTAAATTGTTATATCTGTTCAGCACTGATATTAACTAATAATTTCATAGATGATTAGGTAATTTCTTAGGAAATTATGTAAACATTGTTTATCAAAAGAATCAATTAGTGTGTTTACTTTTGACAGTCTAGTTCTTAACATTACTTTGAACATGTAATGCTTTTCTTTGTCTACTATTTCATATTAATTATTAATTAATGTACAATGAAGTGTTATATAACTATGAGTAGACATCTCATCTTATCTGTTCTTCATAGTTGCTTCAAATTTTACCAATTTATCTTATGTATTCTTACTTAGTCAACCTGTCTATATTGTGTTACCTGTTTAGTTGTATTTATTTTGTCAGAAATGGATTTGCCCCGTAAAATCACAATATAATTCTAGACTGTTGTTTTTATTTTTATTTTTTTTGCTAACCGGTAATTTGCCCTAGTTAGTTTACTAGTAAACACATGTGGTATTATAAGCACCTACTAGTGAATAAGCTAAATCAATTTGAAGTTCATAAAACAACCTATGCAAAAAGCGATTTGTAGTTAACAAAATATTCATTGAAAATTCTTAAAATAATCATCTAAATTTTCATATTTATCTGTCTCATAGTGATTACCTATTGCTTATATTAATTTGTTTTAGGTCAGTTTAGTGTAAGTTTTTCAGTTTAATGAATGTACATTAGGGCCAAAAAACATTTGATTTTATCAATGATAAACAAAACAGTAGAATTATTCAAACTTTATGGGTCTGTGAGAAGGCAACTTAGTTGTATGGTAGGGTAAATTACATAGTATCAGTATGAGGTTGTGGAGATTGTTGAGTTTTTGATAGAGACTATGAATCGATCAATGTTAGATCAACATTAAAAACATGAAAGCACTAGACGGCCGTTTCTTTCTAGTATATTACACATTATTTGGAGTCATTCTACCACCTGGTTTGTTCAGTTGATAATACTTAATTTACGTTATTTATACACAAATAGAGTAAACATATCTATGTCGTAGACGTGATGTGGATTTCTTCTAGGCAATATTTCCGTGACTAATTGCCAATAAAAAAAAGAGAAAATTAACCAAGAATGAAGTGACTTCCTGCGGAAATCTTTCGAATAAAAGCTGAAGACAAAATTTAAAAGTCTTATTTTTCTTACGTTGTTGTACTATGCCAAAATGTAGACAATGGATCATAAAAAACAGACGGCCAAATGCTTTACATAATATTTAGGAAAGTGTTTTTGATATTTGGGAGTGAGTTTTATCATGCAATCCTAAACTTCTGATAAACATTGAAAAAATCACTAGTAGCTTTATTTCTCTAAGATGTTCCAGGTTTTTCATGGTAGTCTAGCTTCAATTTACTCATGATTTCAACTACTGAAATTCTTAAAATCTTCACAAAACCCCTTCTGATAATAATCATCTGCTCACTAGTGATTGATTTCAGGAGATACTCCTGAAGTTCTAGTCAGAAGCCGTTACCAGTGGAGTTCAACCAGGTCTGTTGTGAGAAATCAACTCACTGAAGACAATGGTGTACGGTGGTGCAACTTCGTGGATTGGTTGAAGTTCGACATTAACACCGTTGGATGCCGGCCAGCTCAGTGGTCTAGTTTGTTTTTATATAAAAACGTGGGTTTAGTATACACTAAAAAAAAGGTTTTGGAAACACAAAGTTATAATCTCAGTGATTTAATCTGTGATTAATTTCCTAGTTAACTATATCAGATATTAATGAAAAAAATTGGTGGGAAACAAACTTCTGGCGTATAAGATTATGAACTTAAATAAAGTAAATTTATTAGTCTGGTAGGTCTTAAAATTGTCTCATTCTTACTATGATTTATGCATATTCTTTATTCTTAATTTATTATAGCTTGAGAATAAGTAAGATTCTGTTAAATGCATATGATTTCCGTTTAGTCTATATATAGGTTATTACACAATAATTAAATCATATTGATAATGAACTTAATGTAGAACACTCCCGTTTATATAAAATTTACCTTAACCTTCGTCAGTGTTAATATTCTCTATGAAAATCATCTTAATTTTTCCACGTTGTAAAGGTTGTACATAAAATGTAAATTATATAAGAATTTTTACTGAGATTTATGCTTATGGTTGAATACATTTAAGTCACAGAGTTTTATTAATACCTTATCTGATATTTTTAACTCCATCTGTAGGTCTTCTAGAATTATTGCCGGTTCCAAGCGCACACAAAGGAGGAGGTTTGGACATGAGGTCGGTAACCCCATCCCGTAAAAAAATCTTGCTAAAAAACGCTAACCAGATTGAACAAATAAAAAATATTTAAACTCTTTCCTACGAGTTGAAGGAAGAATAACGACGCCGAGATTCTTCGGAGGTCATGAGGCCAGTGCAATTTTAACAGTCAGAGCAACAATTTTTCTAAGTACATGGAACGTCTGGACAGTGTGGGAGACCGGAAAAACGAGTCAAATAGCAACGGAAATGAGAAGACACAACTTGGCGGTTCTGAGAATCAGCTAAACCCAGTGGACTCAAGCTGGACAGAAAAGGCTTGATACTGTAGTGATGCTGTTGTACTCTGGTCATCAAGAAGGAAATGCTCCACACACTCAAAGAGTTGCACTGATGCTGTCCAAATAAGCATGAAATGCACTTGTAGGATGAGAATCTCACGAATCCGGGATCATCAAAGCATCCTTCAAAACAAAGAAGGAGGGAATCCCGATTAATGTTATCAAGTGTTATGCACCCATCAATGATGACAATGGTGACAGTAAGAATCAGTCCTATAAGAGGCTTCAATCAATCATAGCGGAGTACTCAAGAAAGGATCTCACCATCCTGATGGCAGATCTAAACGACAAAGTCGAAATAGACAACACCGGATATGAAGATATCATGGGACGATATTGACTGGAAGCGGAAACGAAAATAAGGGAAATTCGCAAACCTATGTGCATTCAACAAATTGGTTATAGGCGGCACAATATTCCCACGCAAATGCATACACAAAGCTACATGGGTTTCACTGGATTACACTACGGAGAACCAGATAGATCATATATGCATCAATAAAAACTTCCGAAGGACAATGGAAGACGTGAGAAGTAGGAGAGGAACTAAATTAGCTTCAGATAACCACCGGATTGTGACCAAGATGAAACTGAAGCTTAAGAAGAACCGGAAAACTGGACAAAAAGCACAACAAAGGTTCAATACAGACTTCCTTTGAGATACTGACAAATTCAATGAATTTAAGATACCTTTCAACAATAGGTTCCAAACCTTACAGGACCTACTGAAAGAAGAAGAAACTACTATGGAGGACAATTGGAAAGGTATCAAAAAAGCATTAACTTCAATGTGTCAGGAGGCTCCGGGCCTCAAGAGGCATCATCATAAGGATTGGATCTCTATAGAAACACTGGACAAGATTCAAGAAAGGAAGAAAATGTCAACAACTAATGACAGCCGAACAAGATTAGAGAAAGTCAAGGAACAAGCTGAATATACTGGAGCAAACAAGCAAGTGAGGAAGAGCATTAGAGGTGACAAGCAGGAATACGTGGAAGGACTATCGATGACAGCGGAAAAAGCCTCAAGTGAAGGAAATATGTGATAGCTATATGACAACAAAGAAATCAGCAGGGAAATATGGTAAACCAGAGCAACCAGTCAAGGACAAGGAAGGCAAGCTAATCACTTAGATCCGACAAAAGAGGAACAAGTGTGAAGAACAATCTGAGGAACTCTTTAATAAACCAGCTAAACTGAATCCACCGGACATAAAAGTAGCACACACAGACATACCTATAGATGTCACTCCACCAACGATCGAAGAAATCAGGATGGCCATCAAACAAATCACAGGTGATAAATTAGTAGGACCTGACAGTATACCAACTGAAGCACTCAAGTGAGGTATAAAAAAAACTGCAAGTATGGTTCATGTTCTATTCAGGAAGATTTGGGAGGAATAACAAGTGCCTACAAACTGGAAAGAAGAACATCTCATTAAAATACCAAAGAAAGGAGATCTGAGAAAATACGATAAATACAGGGGCACTACACTACTATTGGTACCAGGAAAAGTTTGCAACAGAATGTTTATGAACCATATGAGAGATTCCTTAGGTGCCGAGCTTTGAGATCAACAGGCTGGATTCCGTAAGGATCGGTCGTGCACAGACCAAACCGCGACACTACGGATCATTGTTGAACAATTTGTTAAGTGGAACTTGTCACTGTGCATAAACTCCATTGACTGATATAAGGTGTTTGACAGAGTGGATAGGAGGACCTTATGAAAATTTCTTCGACACTACGATGTACCTGTAAAAATCTTCAAAATCATTCGGAATTCATGCGACGGACTACACTACAAAGAACAGATGATAGATGCATTTTAAGTGAGGGCCGCAGTCAGACAAGGCCACCAACTCTCCCACTTTCTCTTACTTCTGATGGTTGGTTGGATTATGAAGACCTTTACATATGAGGGGAAGCACATAATACACTGGGCGTCTTGGATGCAACTAGACGATTTTGACTTGTCAGATTGGTATAGCTCTTCCATACTGAATGCAGGTCAGACAGCTAGTGTTGTGAGTTACTTATATTGATATAAGTAGTATATAACGTGCGTTAAAAGAACGTAATGTCTGGCAGCAGAAGATGGCGAAGATCAAGAAAGGTAGAGCGAAAACACAATGGAATTTGTAAAAAAAACTCATCAACAATGGAATGAGAGACAATAGATTGGTGTTTGCAACAGAAACAGTCCAGTTTGATTTGATGCATGAATATTTTGCAAATTGACGATTTAATATATGGTATTCAGATTTTGTTGAGTCAGTCTGTAATTATCTTGGGAAGTGGATTCGGTTGTCCGTATCAGTAAACCTCAACACATACAAAAGGACAAAGAGGATCCCGAGATAAAACACAGAGAACACTAGCCCAGCCACACTTGATGGAGAAGCCCTGAAATATGTGGAATCTTCCACATACCTCTGAAGTATCATCGATGAACTAGGAGGATTTGGTGCAGACGTAAAGGCGAGGATTGGCAAAGCAACAGCCGTAGAACATCTGCGACTCAAAAAACTGTCAACAAATATCAAAGTCACAATCTTCAATACGAACGTCAAGACAGTCCTACTGTATGGAATTGAAACTTGGAGAACTACCACAAGCATCATCAAAAATGTACGGGTATTCATAATGAATTGTCTATACAAGATACTTAATGTCCGTTGGTAGAACACCATCAGCAACAGCCTACTGTGGGAGAGAACAAACCAGCTTCTAGTTAAGAGGGAAATTAGGAAACGACGTTGAAAGTGGATAGGACATACATTTCGGAAATCACCAAATGGCATCAAGAGGCATGCGTTAACTTAGAATCCCCAAGGCGAACGGGAAAGTAAGAGGTCTACGAACACACTGTGTTGGGAATCGGAAGCATTTATGAAAAGGATGAATAGCAATTGGAAAGAACTAGAAAGAATTGCCCATGAGAGGGTTAGATGGAGAGTGACGGTGGGTGGCCCATGCTCCTCCGCGAGGGGTAATTGGCGTAAGTAAATAATCTGATATTTAATGCTTTTGGTTAGTTATATCGAGGTTGAATTACTTTTTAAACATGACCAATGAATGAAAATTGTTCCGCTACTCAAAGAAGGATATGGAAAATAAATTTGACAATTTATAAAGGATTATTTCAGTGAGACTATAATTTATGGACGAACAGGTCTTGGATTTTAGTGCGAAGTTTATTCATCCATTTGGTTAAATAGAATTTGGCATTTTAGCTGATGACAGTTCGTGATGAAAACCATAAATCTAATTTCCAGCCTTAGCCATCAACAGTAGATCATAATTATTATTCTTCGAACTGCTCTCATTTAAACCTGATAAGTAGGTGGATATTCTCAAGGCCATTTTAGCGTCGCTCAAAGGTCATCCATAAATTATAGTCTCACTGTTTTTTTCACTAAAAATTGTTTTCATAATATTTAATTAGATTTATTTATTAGACAGTGATTATATCAATCTACTTTTGAGTAAATGAAAGATTGAAACGCAGTGGTTCATTTATAGTAAACTCTTAACAAATAAAATGGTTTGTAAATTGTCAGTAATATTGTCGCATTGTAAAGTTTGTATAGTTCTAACATAATATACAGATCCTTATTGGAGCTAACGATAAGTCCCCAAATGCCCTGGTACGGCCCAGGATGAGAATAGTCAGCTTTCCCTCTGAAAATGCTCTTACATGACCACGTGCGTACAACCATTGACAGAAAAGTCCTACTCTTTACCTTCTTGAGGTAGAGGTGTTGTTTACGAAATTGAAACGACGAAAAGTGAGTGTCCGGTGTCTTAACCAGGTTGGTGGATACAGAGGATTCACATAAGGGAGTTGGAAAACCGTGATTCCAAACCATTAGTACACATGCGCTCTAGGATCATGAGGAAACAAATGGTGTATGAAACTGTTGTTACTCACTGGCTACTATGGGACTGCATCTCGTAAAGTTGCTTCACTGCCTTGTGGGTCAGACTTTAGGTTGAAGGCTTCAGGTGTGGCCTTTTAAGAAAACCACCTGCTTCTGTTTGTCATGTAGGTAGTATCCCAGCCCTCACACAAATGGAATGATTTATATGGCAGTTATGTCTTTGATGCCTCTTTGTATCAATGTTTATGTGGAAGATAAATTTACTATTTCACCATCCTATGATATTCAAATGAGTATTCTAAAAGTTTTTGATTTGAAAAGTTCTATCGCTGTTAAATAAAATGCTAATATGGACTATTTATTAGTAATCTATATCCAATGGTGTACACTGTTCTAGTCTATTCCGTTCATGAAATCTAACTGAACTAATTCCAAAAATAGCTCTTTTTTTATAGTGCTCACTTGTTATATGTCTTTGTAATTAATTTGAATAGAATTTAGTTTATTCACTGTAAGATATACGGAGATTTAAGGTGTATTGAACATTTAACATATATATTTATCTCATCTGTCAGATATTGTATTCATGAAAATGGACAAATATGAAGTGAGTTTATCATTTCCACATTAATACATTTAGAAATGAAAAGAGACAATCAAATTTATTTACTCTAAATTGTTAAAGATTTTAAGATTTCTCTTGAAATGACAAAATTAATCGTATTAAAATGAAAGTGAACTGTGAAATAGATGATAAATAATTCATCTAATTTTACTATACTACTTACTTCTACACACATAGACCCCCCCCTCCACCTTCATTTTATTCTATCATATATTTTATTACTGAAACTTTTTTTGAAAAAAAAGAAGTGTTACAAAACATACTACTTAAGGCTCATGACCAATAAAGGTGTCAGTTAATAGTTCCTTACAAATTATCTAGTTAAATGAAATGTAAAGAACAAACAAAAGAAAAAGAATAAGAATTAATTCTAATGTGTGAAATTTTTTAATTTATTGTAACATTGTATTAAAACAATTTTTATTAACAATTATACTACTACTAATACTACTCGTGACACTACTACTAATATTAATACTATACTAATACTAAGATATATTGTTTACTTAATTCATGAATAAGTATCAGATTGCTATGTGGATTTTTTTTCTTCTTCATCATACTAAAATGCATTAGTTTTTATTATTTATTGTTACAAAAAATAAATTTTTTTTTGTTTAAATGTTTAATTTGTTAAAACATTTTAAGTTTACTACTAATTGAAAAGTAAATAAAAGTAGACATAAACAATCATTGAATAGAATAACTTAACAAAATTTGTGTTATAATGTTATGATATACATGATAATGAAATAGAAAAAAAATAAATAAAAGTTTTCTTTTCGGTTGTGTTTTTTGTTTTTCTCCATTTTCATAGAATTCATAAGGTCTATTACAATCAACTTAAGCAATGTCTTCAATATGAATAGAATAGGCGTCTAAGTCTGAGTTTTTGCGGAGAAACCTTATTCAACTGTATATATATATATATATATATATATATATATATATATATATATATATATATATATATATATATATATATATACAATTCAAATTGTCTGTGTCCAAATTTTAGTTGAGTAATAAATTCCAATTTATTCAAATAATTTGGTAACATATTGTTCAGTCTCGAAAATAATGTCTAGAATAAATGTTTCCATTATTATTTATTTATTTTTTTTTTGTTTTGTTTAACTATTATATTTCTATTTAATTAATAACCATATGGTTAAATTATTCTTAAAGTATCCAATGAAAGTTAACTTTGAATTGTATAGTGATATAATATAAATAATTTGTTTCTATGCCGTTTTCATAATTTTTAATGACAATTTGTGTTTTGTTTTTTCAAACAAACAAAAATAATCAGAACAACAATAACGACAACAACAACAACGTTTATGAAACATTTCATATAATTTATAATCCTAAACAAAGTGTAGTGTCGATTTTGGTAAAGCCATATACCTTATTCTAGCTTTCGGACAGCCCATTCTATTCACTTTACTTGAGTTATATTCTGATCTTGTTTTTTATTCGCTTATCAATCTTGACTGTTTTTATATGAGCGCGTAGGTGTATGTACATTTCTTATTCCATTACTCATCACATGTCTGTAACTTACTTTTGTGTAACTATAAATATTGACCAATGCTTGGTTAAATGGGAGTTGGCTTACCCGCCATCTCCACTGCGCGTCGTTTTACTTCGCTCTATTCCATTCACTTTATATACAAAATATATATATTCAAAAGTCCATTCTTGACTTATCTAAATCCGTTATTGACTAACGCGATTTAAGTCGATGATATACGAGTACAGGCAACATATATATTTCAATAACAATCATCATTACGATCTAATTGGAGTCAGATCTCGGGCCACTAAAGTAGAGAGCCCTTTCGACAACATCGTTTGGTCTAAACAACCACAAAATTAAAGGCCCCACAAAGGTTTTCATTCTTATATTTGTGATTCAGTTTAACTTATGATAAATAAAAATATTGTTATATCTTGATGAAAATTATGAATAGTAATATTTGAGAAGTAATAATAATTATTGTATAACATGTCAGTAACTAGATTGTATTTATCTATATTCCACTTATTATAAGGTTCATTTTGATCTATACGATTTACCGTACTTGAGTTATGCCCACTCTATTAATTACAATCATCTACATTCGCAGCCACTTTTCGTTAGATCATTTACAAATTTTGTTTTCTATTTTTATGGTATGATATGGTCTGTTTGGATTGTATATAAATTAAGTATGTTTGAAATATATGATTCACATGGCCAAGGCTGAGATCGGTGTTCTGGACTCAACAAGCAGGGCTAAGCAGAAAGAAGGACTGATAAGGACTCTAGATTGCTCGTACGGGCTTTACACATCATTGGTTCAGTTGATAATTCACTGTTCTCCAACTGGTAGTATCATTACGTTATTTATTGATAGGGCACAAAGACAAAAGTTATAACAAATATTGAGAATAGTGGAGTTATTATTGATTAGAGATTGTATAAATGATTAAGATAAATGAATGCAATAATTGCATAAATTTGTGAAATTATTTCAGTCTTGGAAGAATGTTAACTATTTTCATTACAGACTCGAAGCAGCGGAAGCTTAATTTCGAGCATGTTACAATTCATACGAATATTCGTCACTATTAGAATGAATAGTTTAACAAAATTATTTATATTTCAATGGTTGAGATTATTTTAAACACAATTTACGTACATAACATTTCAGTTGACTTTCACTTTCCAATTGTAGTACTTAACTGGAATTTATACGATAAATGAGTAACATTTAATACGTTATAAAAATAGCAAAGCAAACAGTAGATGGTAGAAAGGTTTATGAATACATTTAAAACTGCATAGTATATGATTGAATGGAACATATAATCTAGTAATTTGATTTTAATTGTCGTCAATAACTAACTGAAAGATAATAATTGCTAACTTGTATAAAAGAAATAACTTCAAATCTTCAGTTTACATGAGTAAACCGTACAATAGAAATTCCAACGTGTTTGTATACTTCACGTCTCCAGAGATCTACAAGCACAGTAAGGATGAAATCGAAATAGATTCTTGAAAACGTTAGTTAATTACAATAAGATTATAAATAGGAATTTGATTTCAAAGAAAGTAAATTTTCATACATCAGTGTTTTAAGTCGTAAAGTGACTTCATCATATCTTAATTGATTCAAGTTATTGTTCAAATAACAAACTTGACTAAAAATGTTTTCAAAAAATACGAGAATGAATCCATGAGATTTGAAATTTCTAACAAATTAATCCAATAGTTTATACTAAGAAGTGACCATAGTTAGACAGTTAAGGAAAACATAGGATTTGTGACCAGTGGATTTCAGTCATTTTATATATTAGGCAGTTACCCACCAATGACATTAGATGGTAGTTCAGTATCACTAATTGTTTGAAGTTGGTTATGTAAACTATTGGGTGTCCAATCAATGTTGTAAGCAGCTGACGAGAACCAACGAAATAAAAATGAATTCATGCTATTCTGCTAAAATGTTTGTTCATGCTCTCTTCAAAATGATAAAGAGAATTATGTGTATGAAAATGTAAAGTGTTTGGTTGGGAAACTAATGGTATTGAACTCGGCCTCCGGTGAGGTTGTGGATGCACTCGAGTAAGGGGTTCTATAATAGAATTAAGCAATGATCTAGTGCTTCGAGTTCTTTAATGGTTGTCTGACTAAGATCAATTTGTGGTTTGAATTTTGAAATTCAACAGTCTCCTTAAACACCTAACATCAAAAATAAATTCATTTAGTTACCTCATCATTCTTAAGCGGTCAAATAGCCATTAATTATTACAAATTCATGGATTAACATAACTGAAGTTCACTTGTAGCTGGGGTTTTCAAGGCAGTTATGTAATAGCCATGTAATGTGAGAAATATTTGTGGCAGTTAAGCAATGTAATCAATGTATAACCGGTTGATAAGTGGAGATCATTAAATTATGTTGATGCTCACCCGCCCATATATCATGTGAACAGGATACACATAACTGTTGAAACTTCATTATTCTGAAAACTACTGATATTATTTCAAATTAAATTGATTTTATGCTCTTTATAAAATGATAAATTGTTATCGTTTTACTTATGTTAACCGATAAAATATTTAACCTGTATGTATTTAGTTTTCTGAAAAATAAATCTACGCTCAGTATACAAAATTTACTCATTGTTTAGTATGTTAGAAAACATTCGTTAAAATAGTATAAAATTTCTTGACAGCTGAATTCACGAGTCAATCTAAGCTGAGCCACCACTTAAAACTTGGAAGCAGTGGATGGCCACTTTGTCCTAGTATGGGACTCCTCAGCAGTGCGTATCCACGATACCGCACGTGAGAACCGAACCCAAGGCCTTCTGTCTCGCACACAAACGCTTAACCTCTAGACCGATGGGCTAGCATCCAGCGGTGTTGATGTTCAACTTCAATCGATCCATAATCATGCGCAACCTATAACCCATTATCTGGGGAGTGTCCGAGTCGCACATGGGGGATCGCGGATGCACACTGCTGGGGAGTCTCATACTAAGACGAAACGTCCGTTCAGTTCTTCCATGTTTTCATTGGTAGTCCAGTTTGGATGGATTAGTGAATTCAACTGCTAAAAATACTGCAACTTACACAAACCCTCTTAGTGAGTATAAAATTTGTTTATTTCGATACCATTCAATAATGCTTATATTGATAACGATAATGGTAAAAAAAGTGCAGTAAAAATCTTTAAGAAAGTAAAAGAAAACGAAATAATATTGGGGAAAATAATTCAGTTCGAGAAAAATTTACAAGAACTAACAGTTCCCCAAGGATATAACTGACATTATTGTGAATGTGAATAATTAATTCCTCAACAATATTTGTTCTAAATTGCAACTTTTCAGAGGTTTGAATGCACAACCTCACCATTAGATTTATATCACGTCTCACTGGATCATTTGTTAGTGTTTTTTTTCCTATTATTATTTAGCTTTGTTTTTTTCTCCAGCTACTTTCCATAACTTCATTATAATAGAATCTCGTTGTACTGACTGAAATATGAACCGTATAACTCCAATGATATAAACTGAACTGGAAATTCTTTCAGACAAATTAATACATTTTTAAGGCATACTTTATTGAAAACACTGTTGGAACTTTCTGTCATTCATAATCCTGAACTATCATTAACTATATAACTAAATATAAAACAATAATGAACAAAACTGAACTGAACAATTCTTAATTTTTGCTCTCAATAAAACTATGTTGGTAAATTGATAGAGAACATCATTTCAACAATTACGGTATCAAAGTATAACTAGTCAAAATTTAACAACTGGTATTTGAGTGAGTTGTACTTCAATTATTTGGTACGTCTGTAACCTGGTATTTATTTTAAAACTACAAGAACCTTGAATACCCTTTATACATAAATGTATTCTCCTTAAAATTCAGTATTGATGTAGTGAATCTGATTATGATGATAGTTACTCAATGGAGATCATACATTCTATAATCACGGTAAAATAATAATTTATCTCATTGAAAAATTGCTAATCGAACAGGTACAAAAACATCACTTTCTTTTATCGTAGTATAAAAATCAATAAAAAATACCCGTCAAACAACAGTCTATGAATCTTGAAAAGTTACTTGAAACAAAAAAAGTAATCCCATAACAAACAGTAATAAACACTAACTACTAATATAAATATTGATAACATATCATTGTTCAATTAGTAGATATTACATATGCAAATACTGTGTGTATAACATATATATATATATATATATATATATATATATATATATATATATATATATATATATATATATATATATATATATATATATATATATATATATATATATATGATTGGATATAAATGAAAAACTAAAAGATTTACATAATCTGTATTGACTTATGTTGTAGTTAGATACAAACAAAATATTTGAATATACATATTTACTACTGTCTAGGTCAGTAGCAAAATTTAATAACATAATTTTTGTATTATTGTATATTACTAGTCTGTTTTTCTATATGTTTTTCATATGAAAAAAAAGATCAGATAATGACTTTTACAATAAACTGCACTTATACTCATGTATATTTACGTACAGGTAAATTATGTGTAAATACTTTTGTTCCAATTCTAATTAGGTCTGCTTATAAATTTTTTTCCGTTCTTATTTTCATTATTTTATTGTTTCTTGTGTTCATTCTCCTCTTTTTTTAACTTTTTTTCCCACAAGGTAAGCCAAACTAGAATACGACAATAAATTAGTTTACTTTTTCACATTGAATAAATTGATATAACGTTCAAGAACCTACTAAATTGATATTATAAATACAAGTCAAAATCTACATAAATCATTATTTAGTCTTAAACATTATATTCAATTATTGATTGAGATCTAGAACCGATTGATGTTAGACTACCAGTGAAAACCTGGAACCACTGGACTGCTGTTCCGTCCGATTGTGGTACCCCTCAGCAGTGCGCATCCATAACCCCGCTCACAGGGTTCAAACCCAGGACCTTCGGTCTGGTGCGCAAACGCTTGACCTACTTGACCACTGAGCCGGCATCCAGCTGTGTTAATGTCTAACATCAACCAATCCACGAAACTACGTGACCATCTTCCACTATACTGAGGTAAATACCTTTTTCTACCCGACACGTAACAACTCCACCGGTCACGGCTTCTCACTAGAACTCCGAGACTTCCCTTACGAAGTTAGTCACTAGTAGGCACATGGTAATTATAAGTATAGGGTTTTCAATGGTGGTCTGACATCAATACGCTCAAGATCTCAATCAATAACTCAATAATCTCCACAACCCAATACAGAATACATTTAGTTATCAGGATTTAATTTTATTGAGTTATGCAAAATGTAATTTACATATAATTAAAATAACCTATAGTGTCATTGAATAAGAAAAAGAGAATTCAGCGAAGAAAATTTTCTTTTCGACGAAATCATTTACTTAAGCTGTACATTCGTATATATAGTTATATGGAAAACGTATATCTATAGGAGGATAGAAAAGATTGCGTCATAAATGGATTCGAGACTAAATAACAAATGAGGTTACGTACTAATCAAGGGGTAAGGGAGAAAATAATTTGCGTTACAGATATTGTCCAATCAACAAACATAAAGGTCACAATAATAAACTGAATCATAATCAAGAAAATTTGTATAAGGTAATAATAATAACTAATTAGAGTTTAAAATTTCAAAATAATAATTTAGAAAATTCAATAATGATCAAATAAAAGTGCAGAAAGAAAAAGCAACCCAGAAACATACCCATGAAGGGAACTAAAGCCAAGGAAGGATGAGAGGTTGGACGAATCGTTTCTGCACGCAAAGTTCAGGCTTGAGTTTGTAGATTGTCAATGCCTGAGCATTGCATAAACTATTTATTCGACACCCCTTTGATGCAATTCCTTTGACTCTGTAGATTATTTTAAAAAGAGAAATCCTTCGGAGCGATGTGTCCACAGTTTATTAAATGCTCCTTTACATATATGACAACTGTTTTCTTAATTTTTGTTTGAATTCATTGGCAACATATCTGTAAAGATTCCATAATCTACATTCCATTTGTGTACAGTAATTTGAATATAAGTCTGAAAAATATTTTATTACCTTTTTTCAGTTAAAGGTTATATATAATCATGGATTGGCAATAGCTAATAAGTCAATGAAAAGGCATCTATTTCAAAATGAACCATCTGCTGTTTTTAAATGTTAGAATTGATGTACAAATTTATTTTGTTATTAATCCCAAGAGAGATCACCAATGTGAACTACTATAGACATTCATATCAGAAAAAATCAATTGTTTTCTGTTCCCTGGTTTCTAATAGTTGTCAGGATAAGATCAGTCAGTGATGTAAACTATGAGAATTAATAAAACCATTGTTACTATTAAAATGTTCTTCCTGAATATTTCAATTAATTTAATCTGAGGACCAAGTACAGATTTACATCTAAAGCCGACAATCACCCGATTTATTTAAGATTTAATGATATTGTTCAGTTGCCAACAAATAAACTATATTGGTTAGGATACCTAATTGGTTGATAATCAAATGTTGTTACTATAAGGCCACAGCTTATTCTTTAAAAATTGGAATATAGATAAATAGATACTCAAGATTTTCGGGAAAAAACATTGATTTCATGAATGATGATAATGCTGATCGATAAAATATTACACAATAATTGATTTAATGTTTATGATAGAAACTATAGATTTTTAATAGAAGTGAGTACAAATTAAACAGAAGGTGTTTAAATGTAAAAAACAGTAGAATATAGGAATTGTTATGACTTTTAACGTGTTAGTTGTGACAATTTGTACGGAAGTTTCTTTTCCTTTCTGAAATCTCGGCACACATAAAAATATGCTAGTAGCAGTTAGAGTATCTATAATTATATTATAGAAAATGTTTAGGCGTCTTTGATAATTTACTACATGAGAATTGTACAAAATCTTAGATAATCCGTTGAGATTTATATATTTATTAACACTATACTTAGTAATTGTAATGAATGTCATGATGGCCAACAGTGAGATGAATCAATGTGAAATAGAGTGATCGATTAACTTTACACTTTCATTCCGATACACAAAGCACCTACATGCTAATATTAATCATGTTCAAACTAGTGATTAGCTTCAAGATGAAACCCTTGCAGTTCTAATGGGAAGCCGTGACCAGTAGCGTTCAAAAGTATCAGATGTCACACAGTTATCTACTGCAGACAGTGAAAGGTGGTCGTATAATATCTCGAAGGATAGTAGTTAGACATTCAAGCCACTGGATTCTGGTTCAATTCCTGGAGGTTAAGTGTTTGCGTGTAAGACCGAAAGTCCTGTAGTTGATTCTTTGTGGTGAGGCCAAAGATAACCAGTGCTGAAGTGTACCACACCTGGACGAAATGGTTGCTAAGTGCTTTCTAGTTTTCACTAATCGTTTAACTATGATCAGTCTCTGACGTATACTGTAACAATAAAAAATGATTAATTTCTACAATTCAATATTGTTTATAAGATGTTTTCTTACCTTAGAGAAAAAAACTTTTGGTTGATTTCTAACCATTTTACTACTTACAAATATTCTACTTCCAAAATAATGACCTACAAAATATATTCATTTTCCAGTTTTTTTTATGATTTAAAGTGACATATATAAATGTATACTATTACGTCATCAAATGTTTGTGTCAAAAACCCAAACGGAATCATTTCATTCAAAAAAGAGGAACAAATGAAAAACCAAACAGATTTTATCGTGAATTTATTGAATTCAACTTCTTCAATGAGTTAGAATGAAGAAAAAAGAATTGAAGTAAACAACAGCTAAAGATTATTCTATAAAAGATTGCAATAAGTCATAAAGTTTTCGTCTTTCTGTTGAATTGTATGGTTTAATTTTATTACTAAATTGAAGATATTTTGATTTTTTCACTCGTAGTTGAATGAATTTGTTTATTTTTACAGAAAAACATTTCAGTTTACACTTTACATTTATAAATGAACAGAAATGCCGAAGAGTCCGGCAATAGGACGAAACGGCCGTCTAATGCTTCCAGGTTTCTCATGGTGGTCTAGCTTCAATTGACTAATGATCTCACCTATTAATACACATTTTAATCTGTATTTATTCACATTAATCAGATTTCAGACACCTGCCTATCAAACTACAATCATTATAATATATATAAACAACATAGCATTCGGTTTTTTAGTAGAACATGCTAACAAACATTGCTGTTTATAAGTATGTGGTCTGTGGAAGTTGTTGAATTTTACTGAAATCTAAGTTAATCAACCATTCATAACTGCGAAGCACCGCCGTTAAATTCTAGTATGAAACTACTCAGCAGTACTCACCTATGACTTCGCCAACGGAGATCGAACTCATGAGCTTCAGTCTTACGCACAAACGCCTATTACCTTTATGACTTTTATTAAATCACTTAAAAGTTATCAATCATTCTGGTATTAATAACGATTGTGAACATAAAAATCTTTAGTTCGCAGATGCATTATTATGTTTTTACACACAATAAAAGTAAAATCCACCTTGAAAATAGTTCGCAAATAATTTCTGTTCCTGCGATCAGTATCTATGAATCCTAATGAAATCGATTATCAGTATGTTCATTAATATATTCATAATTATTTTCTCGAAACTTAACACAGGCACTCTTACTTTTCATTATCGTAAGACTTGGTTTTGTACTCTCAGTGTCATAGGACTGAAAATTGAGGTTATGATGAAAGCGATTGCATGAGAGTTTTTTAACAAATAACCATTACTCTTTTGCAAGAATTCTTTGCGAATTTAAACTAAAAAAATTTACATCGAAATTATGGATCGATCTAAGTTAAATCACAATTGAGAACCTTGAAGTGCTAGATAGCCAATTTGTCCTAGCACAGGACTCCCAAGCCGTGCTCATCCACGACCCTGCATATGAAAATCAAACCTAGAACCATGTATATCGCTCTTAAACACTTGGTCTATAGACCACCGAACCGGCTTCCATAGTTAATAATGTTTGACTACAATCAATCCACGACATTTCGCGACCATCTATCATTATCTTTGATGGACAACTGCCTCACATTCGACATGATTTAGTCCCACTGGTCACGACTTCTCGCATCTTGTTCTCTCACATCTAATGAAAATAAGCTCATTTTTCTTAGTTGCTTATTGATAATTCCAGTTTATGCCATCATACGACATGTGTCACAGATTTCAGTTAAAGGAGGTTTATAATAAAATATCATTCAAATGACTTAATTTTTTCTAAAATGTTGCATAGTATCAACGCATCAATATGTAATTCATCATTGTATAAATTAAGATAAACATAAAAAAAGATACGTTTCATTCATCAAGAAAGGTTAAATCGATCTTCAGCCACTTTATATGAAATAATTTGACAAAATTAAGCCAAATCATCAGAGTAAATATCTTTAACTATTATCACTATCTCCCAAATAATTTCAAAATCATATACTATGTCTTATAACTTTGTTTTCTCATATATAACAAACATTCTATGAGAAATTATAGGTCAACTTCAGAATTATGACCAAGTGAATACTGAGAGAAAAAAAAGTATCCAACTATTTGAATTGAAATAAGAAATTAATTTATCAATTTTCAGTAAATCTGATTCATACAATCATATATGATCAATGATTAAAGAAGAAGAAGAAGAAGAAGAAAGGTAGTTTCAATGCATCATCATTGTTCTGTATTTAATTCTCATGTATTCATAATTAATTAGATTATATTCATCAATTAATCATAACTATTTGTATATTTAAGTTCCATAAGAAAAAAATTTTCTTGTTATACAATGTGAAAGAGAAAATAGACAAATTTTATTGTTTAAAATTGTTTCATCAACTATACGGTGCACAAATTTGGTGAAAAACAAACAAACAAACATATTTATCATTATATCTCATAGCGTTCAAAAAGAGAGAAAAGCAAAACAACAATTGATTACTTCAGACCACCATGTCATTATTAACATAAATGATAATGAAAATTATGTTATGATAAAAAGATTATCTCAAATGTAAACATTTTATTGACTTAATAAAAAAAAACCCAATAAACGAAAGTGTTATATTTCACTGATTGAAATCATGAGTCAATTGAAGCTAGACCACCATGGAAGCATTGGACGTCCGTTTCATCCTAGTATGGGGCTCCTCAGCGGTGCGCATCCACGATCGGTAGATTTACTGATAGCATTAGCTCAGCAATCGAGTGTTTGTTTATGTAATGGGCTTTAAGCTCCAGTTTAATTGCTTATTGCTATTATATGACTATTCAATATTTAATTTGTTCAAAGTCAAAACCACTGAATGTCGGTATTATTATTATAGTAATTTTATAGTTGAATTTATGAATCAATTGAAGCTAGACCATCCTGGAAAACCTAGAAGCACTGGACAGTCGTTTCGTTCTAGTATGAAGCTGTTCAGCAGTGCGCATCCATGATCCTGCCTCGCGAGATTCGAACCCAAGACCAAGTAGTATTTCCTAGAGTATTAATGAGAAGCCATGACCAGTGGAGTTCAACCTGGTCTGTTGTGAGATAGTAACTCACTGAAGACAATGGTGGACGGTGGTGCAATTTCGTGAATTGATTGAAGTTAAACATCAAAACCGTTGGATGCTGGCTCAGTGGTCTACAGGTTAAGCGTTCATATGCGAGATCGATAGGTCCTGGGTTCGAGTTCCACGATATATTAATAATTGTTTCGCATAATTAGAATTCGTTATTTGTTACGTAATAAATATAGGAAATATAAGCTTTATATTATTATTATTACAACCACTTTTACTGTTATTATTATTATTAATGACGATAATATTAGCAATAACACCACCCACTCAACCAAATGATAATACTAACAACAAATATACAATAATAATGATAATCAGTGTTTGTACATTGATATTAATACAAATTGTACAACAATGTTTGAATGTACGTACATACATTACTTTCCACGATAGAACGAAGAAGAGTTTTATGAACTACCGATTACCCATACACATAATTTAAAAAAAACACAACTAATAATCATAACTTGATAAAATAATTAGAAAATATCACTAATATATACACTGATTTTTCTATTAATTAAGAATAGTAGAATTATGAATGTCTCATATGTATCTATATTATATTGTACTTTAATAGTTATTTATTTATATTTATATATAGTTCTGTAAATAGTAAAGTTTGTTCATGTTGGTATTTTGTTTCTTTCTTATGACATAATTTTAGCTTTTTTGATTCACTTATAAATAATCATACTTAAAATATTGTAAATAAATTGCTTCATTTTATTCTTTTATTCTATTGAGAACTTTTATTTAATCTTATAAATGTAAAACGAGTATATAAATCAGACATCGTATTTATGTTCTACTCATTTAATATTTAGTAAAAAAAATAGTGAATTGCTCTAGGTATTAATATTATTATTGTATGTCCTAATATGAATGTGTATGTATGTGTGTTTGTATGTATTAGTGTATATATGCTCTTTTTGTTTTGTTCTACTTCTTTCTTCTTTTTATTGTTATCCGTTTTTATCAGTTTTCTTGTTTGTTTGTTTGTTTCTTCCTTCTATTTCTTATGAATGCTCATTTCCTTTTCATTATGAGATGAATACTATTAATCGTTCATATATAGATAGATATATATATGCGTATAATCATAAATTTTCTCAGAAACAATAAATAGATTGGATAAATTAAAACTTCGAAATTAAGAAAACAGTAAATTACATTACATAAATAAAGACAAAATTAATATTCATTCTCTTTTGTGTATATTCAATACAAATCATATCTGGTTGCAAAAAAGAAAAGAAAATATATTTTTCTTTAATTATTATTAATTAATAAAATTTCATAATTGGGGAAAGAAAAAACTATTTCAAAAATAATTTTCCCAGTTTTTTTTGTTGTTATGGGAAAAAAAAAGTAAATAATTCATGATAATGATAAGATCCAGTGGAGAGATAGCTCATGGAAAATTATATACAAATACTTATATATATATATATATATATATATATATATATATATATATATATATATATCAATTAAATTTGATTATGCCAAATAGACAAACTGATAAGAAAATATGAAGAGAAAAAATTGGGTATTGGGACAAAGTTCTGTCATTGCATCATTGTATATGTGTATATTATTATGAAATATATGTTCATTCTATTATGAAATTATCTATATCCATATTTGTTAGTCACTGACGTAACTAATAAAATAATTTTATGGTATATATATATATATATATATATATATATATATATATATATATATATATATATATATATATATCATTTGAAAGGTGGTCTCGAGTATAAAAACAAATAGTTCAAAGATGTTGGTTTTATATAATCAGATGAATGTGTGAAAATACTAGTCTTTGAAAGTATAATGACCCAATCGATGACTGTTTAAAGAATAAAAAACCAGTGAATAAGAAATGTAACATATGAGTCCGATTAATGCCAGGTTTAAATTTTATTGAGTTACCTTTTTTTTTAATGATGTTACTACATATAACGCATCTAACTTATTTAAGTTTTAGTTTGAGTGATTTTTTTGCAATAATGAAGAGGTCAAACATTTTCTGTTTAAAGCTTTCTTAAAACAGTGTGAATTTAGTAAGTGAGAGTGAATATTTTATGTAAGAGTAAGTTAGTAACGATGAAGATGAGTTGTAGTATATGTTAATTGTAATGAACCTGTTGTGTTCTTTGATTTGCGTGTTTTTATTAAGAAACTTTCTGTTTTTCCGAATCACATTATTGACACCCTCTTTAAGTAGAAGCATAAACATAGGAAGAATATCAACCAAAAGCCTCGCATTTATCAGGTTGGTTTTCCATATTTTAATGTCACATGGTGTAGAATACTCACAGAAGAGATACAATTATATTTATAAATTACTTATTTCAATAATAAATTTTGCTCAAAATGGTTTAAACAGCACTATTTCAAATACTAGATTAAGTAATAAATACCATATCTAGGTTCACAATATCGACTATATAATTTATTTCAATTTTCAAGCGTAGTTAATGTGTGTCCTATTAAATTTACTGTCCAATGAAAATTCATTATTAAAAGACTAATATTTGAACGAAGATGGTCAGAGACCAACAGATTATTTCTTCGCGTTTACACGAAATGATAAAACCAGTGGAAACCCATCTGCCAAAATAGTATGGATTGCCAAATTTACAGAAACCAGTGATCCTACTAAGACCAATTTTAGGTATGTATAATTCTCCTTATCATATTATAACTAAATGGTTGGTAACTATATTGAAACTTCTCCATGAAAAACTTGCAAAAAATAGTGTTAAGAGTATACTCTAGTTTGTTGACAAAATCGAAAATGCAAATACTTTGGGACTACAGATAATGTTTTTGGATGTAACATCATTATTTACAAATGTTCCACTCATATAGACCGTAGAATATATATGTGAACAATTGAATAAAAATAAGATTGAAACTACAGTTCCTATTTAATGTCATGAATCAGTTATTACTGACATGCACCGTGAATGTGAATTTCAAGTTCAACAATGAAATATATAGACCAACGGATGGTGTTGCAATAAGTTCAGCAGTGAACCTTATACTATCTGACATTTTTCCAGACATACTAGAAAATGGTTCATTCAGAAAGACTATTCAAAAGTTCATGTTTTACTGTCGATGATACGTTCATTTTCTGTAAAGATAATACATCCAGCTATTGAGCTTACATCTGAAGAAGAGAGTGATGGTAAAATAGGATTTTTGTACGTTTTCTTAACTAAGAAAGCGGATGGGTCATTATAAAGAATTTAAACAGAAAATATACCTGAACACGGCAGTACACACATTTTCTTAGTTTCGTACCTCTCCAGTACAAAATTTACTTACTTTTTACTTACGTCTGTTACTCCTAATGAAGCATAGGCCGCAGACCAGCTTTCTCCAACCCACTCTGTCCTAGGCCGCCTTTTCTAGTTCCATCCAATTCTTGTTCATTTTTCTCATGTCTGTTTCCATTTCCCGGCGTAATGTGTTCTTTGGTCTTCCTCTCTTCCTTTGGCCTTGAGGATTCCATGTGAGGTCTTGTCTTGTGATGCAGTTGGGTGCTTTCCTCAGTGTGTGTCCTATCCACTTCCAGCGCTTATTCCTGATTTATTCGTCTGCTGTGATCTGGTTTGTTCTCTCCCATAGTAAGTTGTTGCTGATGGTGTCTGGCCAACGGATCTGAAGTATTTTGCGTAGACAACTGTTAATAAACACCTGTATTTTCTGGGTGATTGCTTTCGTAGTTCTCCAGGTTTCTGCCCCATACAGTAGAACTGTCTTGACATTTGTATTAAAAATCCTGACCTTGGTGTTGGTTGACAGTTGCTTTGAGTTCCAGACGTTTCTCAGTTGTGAATATGCTGCTCTTGCTTTGCCGATCCGCACCTTCACATCTGCATCAGATCCACCATTTTCATCAATGATACTGCCCAGATATGTAAAGGTTTTTACATCTTCCAAATCTTTTCCGTCAATTGTGATTGGATCGGTGTATGCTGTGTTGTACCCGGAGAACCTTGCTCTTCCCTTTGTGTATATTGAGAGCTGTTGCTGCTGAGGTTGCTGCTACACTGTTCGTCTTCTCCTGCATTTGTTGTTGCGTTTGGGATAGAAGTGCCAGATCATCTGTGAAGTCTAGATCGTCCAATTGCATCCTAGATATCTATTGTATCCCGTGTTTCTCTTCAGATGTTGACGTCTTCATGATCCAGTCGATCACCAGGAGAAAGAGGAAGGGAGAGAGTAAGCAATTTTGCCTGACACCGGTCTTTACCTCGAATGACTTTGTCAACTGTCCTCCATGCAAGATTTTGCAGTGTAATCCATCATATGAATTCTGTATGATATTGACTATCTTCTGAGGCACGCCGTAGTGTCATAGAAGCTTCCATAGTGTTGTTCTGTCTACGCTGTCAAATGCTTTTTCGTAGTCAATGAAGTTGATGTAGAGTGATGAATTCCATTCAATTGATTGTTCCACAATGTCCGTAGAGTTGCGATTTGGTCTGTACACGATCTATCCTTACGGAATCCTGCCTGTTGGTCACGAAGTTGGGCGTCTACGCAGTCCTTCATCCTGTTTAACAATACTCTGTTGAAGACTTTTCCCGGTATTGAGAGAAGAGTGATGCCCCTGTAGTTATCACAGTTGCTGAGATCGCCTTTCTTCGGCATTTTGATCAGAAGTCCTTCTCTCAGTCTTTTGGTACTTGTTCCTCATCCCAAATCTTATTAAAGAGAATGTGGAGTATCCTTGCAGTTGCCGCTACGTCTGCTTTTAGTGCCTCTGCTGGAATGTTGTCTGGTCCTGCTGCTTTGCCACTCTTGATTTGTCTGATGGCCATGCTGATTTCTTCAATTGTTGGTGGGCCAACATCGATTGGGAGGTCCGTGGGTGCTGCTTCGATGTTGGGTAAGTTCAGTGGGGCTGGTCGATTCAAGAGTTCTTTGAAGTGTTCTACCCACCTGTTTCGTTGCTCTTCAATGTTAGTGATTACCTCACCTTCCTTGCTTTTCACTGGCCGTTCTGGTTTGCGGCGATTTCCAGAGAGTTTCTTTGTTATGTCATACAGTTGTCTCATGTTTCCTTCTCTTGCAGCCCTTTCCGCCGTCGTTGCTAAATCTTCCACATATTTACGTTTGTCGGTTCTGATGCTCTTCTTCACTTGTTTATTTACTACTGTGTATTCAGCTTGTGCCTTGGTTTTTTATGCTCTTGTTTGGCTGGTATTGATTGCTGCTTTCTTGTTCATCCTTTCTTGAATCTTATCCAGTGTATCAACAGTGATCCATTCCTTGTGATGGTGCTTATTGTGACCCAGGACCTCATGACATGTTGAAGTGATTGCCTCTTTGATCCCCTTTCAGTTGCTCTCCACAGTCGCCCCTTCTCCATTGAGTAGATCATGAAAGACCTGGAACTTATTACTGAGGGCTAACTTGAATTTGTTGAGTTTGTTAGTATCCTGAAGAAAGGCCGTATTGAACTTTCGTGATATTGTCCGCCCCGTTGTCCAGTGTTTCTTGAGTTTCAATTTCATCTTGGCGACCAGAAAGTGAAGATCTGAGGCTATATCAGCTCCTCTCTTGGTTCTCACGTCCTCTATAGTCCTCCTGAACGTTTTGTTGATGCAAATATAGTCGATTTGGTTTTGCGTGGTGTGATCCGGTGAAGTCCATGTGGTTTTGTGAATGCGTTTATGTGGGAATATGGTGCCACCTATGACCAGTTTATTGAAGGCACATAGGTTTGCAAATCTCTCACCATTTTCGTTTCTTTCTCCCAGTCCGTGTCGTCCCATGATGTCTTCATACCCAGTGTTATCCGTTCCAACCTTGGCATCGAAATCTCCCATCAGAATGGTCAGGTCCTTTGTTGGGCACTTCTCAACGATTGACTGCAGCCTATTGTAGAATTGATCTTTAGCGTCTTCATTGTAGTCGTTGGTAGTCGCATAGCATTGGATGATGTTCATTGAAATGCCCTCTTTCTTTATTTTGAAGGACGCTTTAATGATCCTTGGTCCATGAGATTCCCATCCTATAAGTGCCTTTTGTGCTTGTTTGGACAGCATCAATGCAACTCCTTGTGTATGTGGAGCATTTTCTTCTTCATGGCCGGAGTATAACAGAAGCTCTCCTGAAGTTAGTCGTTGTTGTCCAACTTGCGTCCAATGTGTTTCACTGATCCCAAGTACCTCTAGGTTGTATCTTCTCAATTCTGCAGCAATTTGAAGGGCTCTGCCGGTGCCCCACATTGTACGAACATTCTATGCACCTAAATAAATGGTCGCTCTGGTTGTCAGAAGGGGCATCGGCCTCGTAACTTCCGAAGGAATTCGGCTTTCATCATGAGGCGTCATAGTTCTTCTAAATGAAGACCTTCTGACTCCCGGGGCAGAGTTTAAAAGGTTCGAATAATTTTTTCTGGTTAGCGTATTTTAAGGGAGTTAGTTTTTTACAAGATGGGGACGCTAACCCCATGCACAACCCCCTTCCTTTATCCGGGCTTGGAACCGGCAGTAGCCCCCGGAGGGACTCCAGGTGGAGTTACAGTACAAAATAGTTCTCATCAAAACTTTTAGTTACCGGATATATTTTCGTGCTCGCGAACACCTTCCAGCGTGGCTAAGTAAAGGTCTAGTGAAGAAAGTGAACAGCTCGATATTGGCTCATTTAGTATAAACTGAACATAGTGCCAGTACAAACAAATACTTTTCAAATATTTACCAGGTCAGTAATTTTTTGCCAAAGATTGTCCGACTTAAAGTCATTCAAACAGCTGAAGCAGTAGCCATTTGGATTAAGAAACTTGAGCTTTGCGTGCAGAAGAAATATCTTCAACCGCTTATTCTCCCCTGGCTAACCTCATGGCCAAATAATCAATAGTAATATTAACTATTGAATGATCTAATTGAACTATTGTACTTACGACCTTTCGCAATCAAATGTAATTGTCTCTGTTATTTTAATCCACAAATGTTTGTATTATTACTATTGGTTAAACATCATCATTAATCTCCTCAATACACGATTCATTTACTTCCCGTTTATCCTACCTTATTATGTCTTACTAATAATTTTTTACACAATATAATCTTCCATTAAACATTTGATCGAACTGTAATTACACGACTATTTCTCTCACTCTATCTGATTCATATTTATTCTGATCACGGTTCTTAAATTTTCACTTAACATATAAGCTGATTCATATTAACATTCTATATGAGTCCTATCAATATTATTTATTATTCTATTTTTTTGACAATCCTAAATTCATATGGTTTAACTTTAAAAGATGTACTTTGCCTGTTGAGTATTCTTTTTCGCAAAACCCTAGCCGCCAATTTATTATGACTTTAAACCTAGCTTATTATCACGTGATTTACTGTCCAGTCCAAATACGACTTGTACAATCTTAGTACTGTGCTAAACCAATGACGTTCGACCGGTATGAGCTGCCTAGCGTCCTTATTGGTCCTTTTTTCACCTAGCCCGTCTAGTTGAGTCCAGAATGCCAAGTACAGCTTCTACTGTGTGAATCATTTATTTCAAACATACTTGGTTTATATGCCAGCCAAACAGATCACATCATGCCATAAAATAGGAAATAAGATTTAAGAAAAATCAAGCCAAAAAGTGGCTGTGAACGTGGGAGACTGCAATAAACAAAGTGCACATAATTTAAGGACAGTAAATCGTATAATAATGATCTATAGACCAAAATGAAGCTTATAATAAGAAAAATATAGATATACACAATCTAGTTACCAAACAATTATACAATACAAATATATATGTATAATACTACTTACTTACTTCTTACTTACGCCTGTTACTCCTCGTGAAGGAGCATAGGCCGCTTACCAGCATTCTCCATCCAACCCTGTCCTGGGCAATCCTTTCTAGCTCCGTCCAGTTGTAATTCATCGTTTTCATATCTGCTTCTATTATCCGACGCAATGTGTTCTTTGGCCTTCCTCTTTTTCGCTTCCCTTCAGGATTCCAAGTTAGGGCTTGCCTCGTGATGCAGTTTGACGATTTGCGTAATGTATGTCCTATCCATTTTCATCGTCTTTTCCTAATTTTTTCTTCAGCTGGAAGTTGGTTTGTTCTCTCCCACAGAATGCTATTGCTGATGGTATCCGGCCAATGGATGTTGATTATCTGCGTAGACAGCTATTTATAAATACTTGTACCTTCTTGATTGTGGTTGTTGTAGTTCTCCAAGTTTCAGCTCCATACAGTAGAACTGCCTTGATGTTGGTATTGAAGATTCTCACTTTGATATTAGTTGGAAGTTGTTTTGAGTTCCATATGTTTTTTAACTGAAGGAAAGCTGTTTTTGCTTTGCCAATCCTCGCCTTTACGTCTGCATCTGAACCTCCTTGTTCATCGATGATGCTTCCTAGGTATGTGAAGGACTCTACATTTTCCAGAGTTTCGCCATCAAGAGTGATTGGATTGTTGTTTTCCGCTTTGAATTTGAGGACTTTGGTTTTCCCTTTGTGTATACTGAGGCCTACTGATGCAGAGACTGCTGCTACACTGGCTGTCTTCATCTGCATCTGTTCCTGTGTACATGATAGGAGGGCTAGGTCATCTGCGAAGTCCAAATCGTCTAATTGATTTCGAGCTGTCCATTGAATTCCGTGTTTTCCTTCAGATGTCGAAGTCTTCATAATCCAGTCGACCACCAGAAGAAAGAGGAAGGGAGAGAGTAAACAGCCTTGTCTGACTCCGGTCCTTATTTGGAATGCATCTGTATAATACTAGTCTATTAATAATTCTCGGCAGTTACCCGTATTTTAATCTTCACCTAGGATATAACATTGTCATTAACGTGGTCATTTTTCAGATTATTAATTTGGATATATGAATTGCAGAACGTAAAGAGAAGTTATCGAAAAGAATATTCTTCGTTCAAATATTAGTCTTCTAATATGATGGGGATATTTAAACATTATTATTATTTATTACACTCTAAAATTGTTTATTCAATTCGAAAGTGATGTAAAATACAGTTCGATCATGAATTTACCATAACGATAAAATCTTCAGTATGAATAAATATCCATTATACTGGAAGAAGTTTTCGATATAATGAAGCAACCTAAGTTAGTCATCTATCTTTAATAATAACTAAGATGAGTGCTGAAGCTTTAAAACCATTGAATTAGTAATCCCTAGATTACATCATTATTATTTCAGTATAAGCCTACCACTATAAATCTCTTACCATTATGATCAATCCAATTCTCAAGTACCAGTCCATTAAATATATGATTATAGAACCTAGATGATCAATTTTGATGAATGCTGAATGTATTTTTTCATTTTTTTAAAAATACCAATAGGTAGATTTAATATAAATGACGAGCAAAAACTGATAGATTCTCAAAAAGTAAGTACAGAAATTCTAAAATGATATTAAATAAATATAAACTAGTTTACAATTGGTTGATCATTGGGTGATGATCAATGTCACGTACTTTAGGTCCTTCTTAATGCAGGTCGAATCCTATCGATCATGTTGCAATATGACCATCAGTCTAGGTGATTCGACGTTGCGTACGTTATGTTGAGATAAGATGTTGGTTGGAGGTAGTCAACAGGAAGCCCTGGATCTACGTTTCGTTCTACTTGCTACTTGTCAGCAAGTTGTACCTGTAATCTTGAGGGAACTAATGCTCCCAGATGCGTTTGATCTCGTATCATCCAGCTTCACAGTCAGAGACGTTACCACTGGTGATCAATGTCACGTACGTTGAATCTTTATCGAATCCAATCAATATAAACTAGTTGAACATAGTAACGTATGCACTACACTTAATATTGTTTCAGGTAAAATTTAGTTACAAAATTTGAATTGCGATGCACATTCAGCTGTAACGTTAATACATCAGTTTTACATGTCCTTGCTTTTTATAATTTCTGACTTAAGCTGATCGTTGACAAAATTGTTCTGTTTAGAAATTGTTACTATCAAAGCGTTTTTTACAATTATGTGTTAAATGACAATTATTTTAAGGTCTGCATCATGAGATAACTTTATCGAGATAACTATTTAACACTAGAGTGTACTAGATAGGTTTTTCAACCTGATATGAGAACCATAAAGCTAACTCATAAATTACCCATTCTGTGGTCGTACCCAGGGTCTGACGACAAACACTCTCACATATAGAAATTTGACCAATCCGAGATACTGCATGACTATTATTCACCGATAATGCCTGTCTGACATCATACACTGTTAAAAACACATTCGCCACGACTTCTTACAAAAAATTCTGGCATTATTCTTAGAGTAGAGCATTTAAACTTCACTAAAACAGAAGACAAAAAAACATTTACCTGTTTACTTAACTAATGGTGTTCCGAAGTTTAATAATAAAATAACTATTATAGGGATATATTGTGTTAATACAATGGAAAATAATCCTATATTAGACGGATATCATGAATGGATCAATGTTAGACCAACATTAAAAACCTGGAAGCACTGGACGGCCGTTTCATCTTTTCGTGAGACTCCTCATCACTGCACATCCACGATGCCACACACTGGACTCGAACCTGAGACTTTTGGTCTCACCTAATGGTATGAAACGGCCGTCTAGTGCTTCCAGGTTTTCAGTGGTGGTCTATAGTTCATCCATTCATGATGTCGATCTAAACTCAATAACTCCACAACTTTATACTGATAATTTCATATTAGTCGAAATTGTGGTTTTTAGTTCAAATAACAATAAACGCTCTAAGATTAAAAGAATTCAATGCAGAATCTCCTGCTAATCAAGTGGAAGTGAAAGCATTAATTTAATAATTACACGATGACTAGTGTGTAAGCATAAATTACTCAAATAAAACATTCTTAACACTAAATACTTACGAATTATAACTCCCAGTCAAGTGACTTATACGTGCTTAAATTTAAATCACATTTATATGTGAGAATTATTAACATCTGGTGTGCCAATCTAAATTAGAGAATACAGGTTTCAGATATGCGACGCAATAGTCTACAGACAACTTTGCCACTTTTCCACTATACCTTGAATTAGACAACCTGAAAAGTAGTTTAAAGCTTCATGTCTTCAAAAGAGATAGTAAATGCTTCATCATTCAGTCATTTGATACAGAGAATACGATGCCCATAGAACAGTTCTGATAAGCCACAATTCCTTTAGCACTACTTCATCATTAGGTGATAATTGTTAAGACATGGAAAGACCTTTGACGCTGTGTTTTTTACATTTAATGAAGTCTAAAGTGGGTAAGTAAATATCACTTCTCAAAGTGAATATCAAAAACTGAAGTTAGCTAAGCAACCACGACTTTCTGACACCTGAGTCAACATCCAGTATTAGGGTTGTGGATTCGTATTATTAAGGAATTTCAAACTCAGATTAAATAGCTTTCCGATGCCAAGGTTTTCATTAGAATTTTAACCTAGATCAGTTTATGATGTAAACTATAAAAAATTACATATTCTCCACAAATATATTACAAAAAGATTATTTTAATGAGAAAACTATAAAGAACTTTACACTGAAATTAACAAGTTCAATAGAGTAAACAACTAATAGTCATTAATGATCTTTATTTCTATTATTATTTGAACTTAAAAATAGATCGGATTCCATTCGGTCGACTAAATTGTAATACTACGTCTTTTTAGTATTGTTAATTTAGATGTGTTTTATGAAAATATTTATATAGTTTGATGAGAATGCGTTTCATTAACTAGCATCAAACGGGTGAACTACTAGAGACCGGGAAGAACTGAACAGCTGTTTCAGTCTAATTTTTTAACTCTTTACTAATCCATAGACGTGCCACACATCCACACGAATATACACTCATAAAAGACATATGACATTTAACATCTCATAGGTCAAAATTTAACATAATACACGGTAATTGTATTGTTTTTAGTTTATCTATAAAAATTGAAAAGTTTGTATATTAAAGTAATTTTACACCAAAAGATTATTTACAAAATGAAATCAGTAGTATATTCAGTAAATAAACATAAATAAATCAGCAAGAAAAAGGAAATGTAAAAATACACTGGAAGAATAACTCAAAATAGACAAATAAATCAACTCTATCGAAACCGGAATAGGAAACCATGAGAATGTCTCATTAACTTCAATATAGGCTTCATTATGTCTACATATACATGTGTATATATGTGTGTGTGAACGAGAGAGAGAGAATGTGAGCGTGTATATATACGTGTATGTTTGAATATTGGTTTTGTTATCTCTACTGAACCATATTTTTTTTCTCGATTCTTTTCGCATTTTTCTATATTTTCTTTTTTTTTCCAGTTGCCATGTAAATCATGAAAAGCTGTTGAATGAATGTATTTTAGAAAAAAAAACTGAAACTAGAAATTTGTTTAGAAACTTGAAGAGAAAGAACAACTATGAAAACTAGAGAGAGAGAGAGTGAGAGAGATAAAGAGAAAGGAAAAGTATAAAACAAACAAAATTACACTTTAAAACAGTGAAGTTAATGATCATCATGATAATCATGAAAACTATGAATTTGGCAAGTCCCAGGCTGATAGTGTTGACAATATGGAGAAGAATGATAATAAAACTAATTTCATACGTTCTCGTTTGTTATTTAAAAAACAACAACATGTTGTCTAGCAAAAGACAAATATGACAATGTAAAAAATTTGAATGAAATGAACAAACAGCAATGGAATATGTATGGACATATATTTTGGCAAATTCTTTAGTTTACTGTCTAAATTAAACTGCTTTTCTTCGACCAAATCTTTTGTGTTTATGTTTGCGTTTACATTGAAAAGACAATGATCATTATTTCACAGGTTAAAATCATGAGTCAATTGAAGCTAGACCACCATGGAAAACCTGGAAGCACTGGACGGCCGTTTTGTCCTAGTATGGTACTCCTCAGCAGTGCGCATATACGATCCCGCACCACATGGGGCTCGAACCCATGACCTACTGGCTTCGCGCGCGAGCACTTAACCATTAGACCACTGAGCCGGCATCCAAGGGTGTTAATGTCAAACTTCAACCAATCCACGAAGTTGCGCCACCGAACACCATTGTCTTCAGTGAGCTGATATCTCACAACCGACCTGGTTTAACTCCACTGGTGACGGCTTCTCACTAGAACTCCAGGAGGTTCTCTTGACTTATGATTTCAACCTGTGAAATTTCCTAAATTCTCCACAAAACTCATTCTAATGATCATTATTATCTGTTCTTCTTTTTAGCCATGTCACCAAAGAAAGAAAATGATTGTTTCCTGTCATTTTAAACATAAAATTATATATACCATATATCTATGTTTACACATATTAATTTATTAAAATAATTTATTATTAATAGTTGAATGATTATAATGTCATAAACTAGGGTAAATCACTTCATTTTAAGTTAACCAATCAAATCAAGTTGAAGATTAAGAGGGAAGTTTGAAAATTGTTAATAATTAGACTTGAATTTAAACATATAAATATAGAAGAAGAGTTTTTTGCGAAAATTATAGTAATTTTAATGGTTGAGATCATGAGTTAATTGAAGCTAGACCACCATGGAAAATCTGGAAGCACTAAACGGCCGTTTCGTCCTATTGTGGGACCCCTCAGCAGTGTGCATCCACGATCCCGTCTCACCAGATTCGAAATATAAATGTATATCTATTCAACGGAATACTTATATATTTTCACTTTTATGAATCATTCTTTATTATAAGTTTAACTAATAATGAAAGAATGTGAAATATGTTAAAATAAGAAATTTAAAATAAAGAATAAACATCAGAGAATATAGAACTGATATGTTATTAGTATGTTTTTACATTATATCAACATTTTATTCACGTTTAAATAGAATACCGGTACATTATTTTACAGTTTTAAGCTGGGGATAAAAAAGGCGAGATAATTTTTTAAACCCAATTTAAATTTGATTCAATAATACGGCATGTTAAAAAAGTCTGATTCTCCCTAAGCCGCCCGCCGTTTCGTTTAAATGACCCTGAACAGCCCAATATGTGGCATTCATTTCGTTCCCGATATTGTTCTTATTTTCAATTCAATTTAATAAATGCCCAATATAAAATGTATTTTGATTTTCAATTTGATATTTTATATAAGAAATATAAATAGATCAGCATAGAAACTTTTCTTTTTAACGATAACATTTACTTTAGTTACTTACACATTAACACTGTTGGATGCCGGCTCACAGGTCTAGGGGTTAAGCGTCCGCGTGCTAAACCGATAGGTCATGTGTTTGGATCTCGCGAGGCAGGATCGTCGATGCGCACTGCTGAAGAGTCCCACCATAGGACGAAACGGTCGTCCTGTGATTCTAGGTTTTGTATAATGGTCTATCTTCAATGACTGATGAATTCAACTATTAAATTATTTAATTATACTTATAGTTAATTCAAATACAAAAGTTTATGTATAAGAAGTAATATTTTGTGTTAGATCCTAATGAAGATTAAATTACGAGTAACTTCTGAGACCTTTTAATAGACTAATATTATCTATATATTCTTATGGTATAACTATTCAGTGATTGAATTGTGTATATTTGTATTCATCTTATTATAATCTTCATTTTGCTCTATAGATTATTATTGTACGATTTACTGTTCATAAGTTATCCTCAGTTTATTAATACTGTTTCCCACGTTCACAGCCACTTTCTGGTTTATTTGTGTATGAATGTTATTTTTTATTTTATGGTGCGTTGCGGTCTGATTGGTTGGTATATAAACCAAGTATGTTTGAAATAAATGATTTGCATAATGGAGGCTGTTATTGGCATTCTGGACTCAGCTGGACGGGCTAAGTGAGCAACGGACCAATAAGGACGCTAAGCTGCTTATACCGGTCGAACGTCTTTGGTTTAGTACAGTATAAGAGTAGCTCACTTCAATATGAAATAAACCTTGATGATAATGCCCAGTAAAACAACAAAACGTTTATACTCATAGAACTAAATGACACCGAAAGAGTCACATAATAGAGTGATACATATATATTCTTCCTGTTTTGAATGCCATTTTCTCTGTTTCATCATCATTAGCATTAACAAGTGTTCTGTTTAAAGTTAGCATATTTTAAACATAAATATATAAATCATCTATATTAGCTAATTTAACTCAAATGTTCATTATTTATCTTGTTAATTATCTTCTGATTTAAGTGTTCACAATTCATCATTTCATTTCATACAACGTATTTGTTTATGTAATTCATATTCCCTTTGATAACTTCATGTTATTTCATATAAAATTTTGGTCAACTTATCATAATGTACCATTTTTTGGCATAATGCATAATTAAAAGATTAAGAAGAATGTATATCACAAGTTGAAATATGTTTTCTTGCTGTTATCTACTATAAAATAAGACAATAATAATTATATGTTTGTTTATTCGATTCAACTATTAAAAAAAGTATTGAAAATTCATCATTGATAATGTGAATGGCTTAAAAGATCATCGTAAACGATAATCGTGATGCTGGAAGTAGTAGTGGTAGTAGTAGCAGTAAAATTAGTAGTAGTAATAGTAAAAATATGGCTAAAATACTCAGTTTCTTTATCCCCCCCCTTACCACTATTTATCTTATTTCTAACTAATCTTATCTAATTTGTGTATGGTTGTTTAAGTTTGCACATGATTGTTTGTTGTATCTTCCGTCTTGAATATTGTCTATATATATATCAGGTAAGGATAATAAAATAGCAGATCTTTGCAAATGTATAAATTAAAAATAGGTCCAACTTATATTAATCATTCTTTATCTATTTATAGCTTGTATAATCATCAACTGACTAAGTCAACTAGTCAAATTATTCATCCAGTTATTGTTGCCTTTATATTGTCATCAGAATGAAATTATCTTTTGCAAAGATAGTTTAATTTATCAGAATCCCCCATAAGTATTATTAATATATAAGTTATGAATATTACCCATGTTAGCTTATTATTATCAATAATATTAGTCAACAAATAAAACATGTTTAGAGTCCGAAAATTTTTCTCTAGTTCCTGTTTTTAATTTTTTTTAAATGAAATATCGGTAAATTGTTATTATTTTTATATAAATAGAAATAACAATGCCATTTGTATAAGGACGAGACTATATATAAATATATAGGTTTTTATGTATGTATTGCATAACTATATGGTATCTATTTTCCGAATGAAATTTATTTTCATTCAACAATGAAAAATTCAACAACTTGAGACCAAAAAAAAACCAAGAAAAAAAAGGGAAAAATGTTGATAGAAAAAAGAGAAAGAGGAAAAAAAATTTGGCGGGATGGGAATATTTTCAAATTATTTACAAAATTTATTTTCAACTATTTTGTTTTCTCTATTTTTATAATCAACATTTTTTATTTGCCGAATAATAATCATCATTGTGTAAGCGATGAGTGAAAAAATAACTTTTTTTTTCTTTTTGGAAACAAAAATATTTTACTAAATTTATCTTTTTAGATTAATTTTCAAATGAATTTTACTGATTATCATATTAATAATTAAAATAGGTTAGAACGCAAACTAAATTTTATTTTTTTCTTCAAACTACTTCATAAACAATCGTTTACATCCAATCCCGCGATTCTATGTACAGAAACTTCTCATTATGACAATCGTAATTCCTTGACACTAGTGAAACAAACTCATTCTAAATCGTCTCTTTATATGAATTACTTCACCAGTAAATTTCCTAGACTCTGGAATAACCTACCACAATCTATCCGTACGATGAAATCACTCCCATTATTTGTTCGCTGCAAAGACAGTTCTACTGTATGGGGCGGAAACATGAAGAACTACGAAAGCCATCATCCAGAAAATACAGGTGTTTATTAACAGTTGTCTGCACAAAATATTTCGGGTCCGTTAGCCAGACACTATCAGCAACAACTTACTATGAGAGAGAACAAACCAGATCCCAGCGGAAGAAGAAATCAGGGAAAAGTGCTGGAAGTGAATAGGACACACCTTGAGGAAAGCACCCAACTGCATCACAAGACAAGACGTCACATGCAATCCACAAGGGTAAAGGAGAAGAGGAAGACCAAAGAACACATTACGCCGGGAAATGGAGATAGACATGAGAGGAATGTACAAAGATTGGATAGAACTGGGAAGGAAGGTCCAGGACAGAGTGGGTTGGAGAATGTTGGTCGGCGGCCTATGCTCCATTGAGAGTAACAGGCGTAAGTAAGTAAGTAAGTAAGTAAGTAAGTAAGTAAGTAAGTAAGTAACTGATGCATACTGCTCCTCTGAAAATGGATTGAATGGTCTAGCACCTGTATATGTATCTCATTCCACAAGTAGTATTATAGGAACTTTGAATACTTAGCCATTTTTATTAGTGCATTCCTGAAGTAAAACCACTTACTTTCTGTCACTTTATGTTAAAACCGTCCCTAGCAAGTTTAACTAATTTGAATAACATCAAGAGTATATCACTGTGTCACATGACACACGCATTTAGGTAGACCTGATTCATATATTTTGGTAATTACTGCTTTGTTGTTCCGTGCTCTCTGTTTTCTTTTAATTTCTCTAATTGTAGATAATTATCATTCATTCGATCTGGCACACGAAATGACCTTAATTACTCCGTTCATAAATCAACGGGCTGTCCATTTAAGAAATATTAAAAATTCCCGGCTGATGCATTGGATCGCTGTAATACATGTGCTACCTATACAACTACTGAACTAGTATACTTAAAACTTTCTTCTATCACATGTTTGTCTTGTACATCTAACGTTACTATTTATATCAAATTGATCATGCCTGTAAACTGGCGTGAATTCTGTAATTATTATTTTTCAGAATATAAATTATTATTATTATATTGTATATTCTATTCTGTTGTATAACTTCATTCTGCATACATTTAAACAATACAATATACATGTTACTTGTCAGGATTAAAAAGATAGATTTATTTTGGTGTTGAAATTCTGTTCGTTTATTGGTTTAGCAATGTGAAACAACAGGACCATTTTCAAATTTCAATACATTCGTTCACAGAACAGAGGAATATATGTATATTGAAGAAGTTTTGTTTGTCTACCTGATGTCGTTCAGAAGAACGATGAAAGTTCCACGATCAAATCATTCAACTCAGAGAGAAAACCATCAAAATTATCCACCTGACCTACAAATCTTCCCCATCATATATATATGAAATATCCTCACAAATTCAGGTGACAACACTGTTGTTCACCTCATTTTAATATTAAGTATTTGGAATGATTCATTGGTTACAAAATTATTAGTTTTCCAATATTGAATTCTTTTCAGAAATAGTAGTTTGTTGTTCTACAATTCAATAGAATGTCTTCGAAATCAGTAATATTCTCCTGATCCCAATCAAATTTCATACATAATAAGAACAAATAACCAGTCTTTATTCTTAGTTGTTTAAATCAAATGTTTTTTTTATAACATTACACAATAAGATTATTTTCCTCAAATATATTAAGAATTATTACTATGATTACTCAAATGACTTAGCTGGAATTTATCGTATCAACTACATTCCAGCAATGAATCCTGAACAATTTACTATTTTCTAATAAATATTTTGATCATCACCAAAAAAGTCGAGAATGTTTTATGGTATATTTTAGACTACTCATGAATAGTGTAAAATGTATAGCCCATATTTATTATTTTAGGAAACATTCTTGTTTTCCTCTGATGATACTTATCATTGTATTTGAAAAGCGCCAATCATCTGTGCAATTACGATTATTCCCACTATCCTTTTACGTAATTTACGAGTGCATATTTCAACGGACTAACAATAATAATAGTTCATTATTAAATGTCAGTAAGGGGTTGTGGATGAATATTCTGAAAATAAAACGAGAATAAAATATTATAAATCACATGTCCTTTTTAATCACTGTTCTCTAAATTGAAGTTTCATTTGGTGGAGTTTTGTTCTCTGAGACGGATGGTTTAGCCGTGGAGCTTTCATCGTTCTTCTGAACGACATCATCAGCACAAACTTCAAATAGAAGTGAAGTGTTTGAATTTCTTCAAATGTGTTTCAAAGTTTGTTTTGTGCACCTCGATGTTGACTGGTTCTTACTGACCTTAAATTTGTCATTACTTATTTCTTTGTTTTGGTTGTGTCTCCCATTGGTTTGATTTTTGTTCCTATATTTATGCATGATTTTCCTGATTGGTTGATAAATTGGATTGATTTCAATATGCTTATTGATTGATGATTGACTTGAGTGCCAGGCTTCTAAAAATTCTCTGGTGTTTTTGAAGTTTCCTCTGTCTAAGATTTCCACATTTTTCCAGTCAAATGAGTGTCCACAGTTGTCCACGTGTATTGATATAAATGAGGAGATATCATGTCGTTTGACTGCTAATTGATGTTCATGTAGGTGAAGGTGCAGGAAGCGTCCGCTTTGTCCGATGTAGTGTTTTTCGCAGTTGGCACAATTTATTTTGTAGATGATTTGTTTTCTTTTGTTATTTCGTCTTTTGGTTTGGATAGGATTGATTGTAGTGATTTTGTCGGCTTATGTGCTACACCTATTCCGAATGTTTTCAGCAGTCTTGTTGCGATTTCTGATTTTTCTTGCATATATGGTAGGGTGATCCTTTTGTTGATTTTTGTGCTTGATTTGAGTTCTAATGCTGCGTGCGGTTGGTACTTTTTGATGAAGTTGATTGGGTAGCCGTTCTTTTGAACAAAACTTCACCAAAATCATCCACCTGAGCTATAAATCTTTTCTACCATCTCAAAGTTTCATTTTAACTACTTATGAAATAACCAGTTTCTGCATAAAAATGAACTGTTGCAAGGAAACGATTCTATGAATATGTAACTATTGAATGGGTTGGATGTCAGAATAAAACGAATGAAGAATAAAATGAAAACATAGTGATTCGGTTTCATAACTGAAAATTAAAGACTTAAGTTGAAAGATTTTGTTTCATTTAATTGTTATTCATACACATTATATGCTAAACACACTTTAATATTTTATATCCTTTAGGGTACTTCATAAATGAGATATATATATATTTTTGATGGTATGATAAAGTTATGACAATGAACACTAAAATGTCTGTTAATAATCTAGATATATGATATTCAAGTAAATTAAATTAGTCACCTACCTGTATTCATCTAAAAGTCTTGCCATAAGCGATTAAAAAAAGTAATAATAATACTGTTGATTATGTTAACCATCATTAAATAGTTATTCAGTTCAATGTATCATTTTTTTAAAAAAAAGATTAAACAATATGAATATGAAATGAATAATCTGTAATACAGAAATGTAAATCTCTGAAGAAAATGAAAGATTTCATTATATATATCTACATACATCACTTGTTGTATGTGAGTTAAGTCTGAAGTTGATTGTTTTCTACAATAGTATAACTTGAAACAGACAAGATAAACAATGAAAAAAAGAGAGAAATGTAAATCGATTAAGATAAGAATTCATGATCTTATTTGAACAAAATCAATCAAGCTTATCAAGTCGGTCATAAAATATCCAATTTACACAATGATGTAACTATGTAATGAATAGTGAAAAAATTAAACTGAGTAAAAGAAATACTGTTTATAGAGAAAAAAAGGTAATAATGATAAGTAATTAATTTGACTAACAATAGAGAAGAAGAAGAAAGTTACTTGTCAATTATCTGCTAAATAATTGACATGAATTGTTTGTGTAAAAGGAGTATGAGCAATTTTAATTTTTTTTAAATGGTACAGTTACAATGACTCTTATCTTTATTAGAAGATAAAACATACGGATACTTTATTCAAAATTAACAGAAACATTGACAACTTTGACATAGAAAAAAACACTAAGAGGTGAGACTATAATTTATGGACGACCTTCGAGTGTCGCTAAACTGATATTGAGAGTGTCTACCTAACAACTAGAACCAAATGGGGATTATAAACCAGTGTGTGAAATTAGAATTATGATATATAGTTGATGGTTAAGGTTAGGAATTAGATTTAAGATTTTCATTACTAACTGACATCAACTATAATGCGAAAACTTTATTTCATCAAATGGATAAGTGAATTTCGCGCCAAAATCCGAGACCTGTTTTCTTATACCTGGTTGGTTCGTCCATAAATTATGGTCTCGTTACATTAAAAAAGTATTTAGTTAGAATTAAATTCTTGTAGAACCTATTTTCATGCAAATTATTTTTTGAGGATCAACAAAAACCAGACGATATAAATAATAATTAAGTTATACACGAATTTAGTTTTCGTTATATTCCTACAAAACTAATATTGTATTAGGTGGGTTTATTATTTATAAGCTAAAGGGATAGCCAAATATTTATTATCTAATACTGTTACCTAAATATTTGTGACCGGATTTCCCATTATACTGAACATAATACAATTCATTCATTCTAAAAAACCAAATACACACTTATACGATTTGATGTAAAAGTATAGAACAAGCTAGTAGATGACAATTTATATGTATATCAGTATTAAACAAAAACTATATCCTAGTACTTTAATTTATGTGTCGAAATTCGTTCAGTCTGGAGGCACTTAGATTTATTGGCTGAAAATCAGAACGATTATTTTTGTTCATGTGGATTCACATTATCAAAGGAATTACATCTTGTAAGGTTTTTTTTTTGGAGTGATATGTATAACCACTTGGAAAATATGAATGGTTCAATCGAAATAACGTTTTAGTACTTTTGTAATGATTGCCCAGTTAGAGTTTGTTTATGGTGTAAACAATTTTTAAATTAAATAAGAATCAACCCAACTTGTTAAATTAATGACAACACTTTAATATCGATAATTTTATACGAAATTTATGTGTACAGATGTATGTATGGCTGAAAAAAGTTATTGCAATACTTGTAAAACAGCTTAACTTGATCTCATAATGGTTTATTATCATAAGCGATACGAAGTAATTATTTGATAATCGATTCTCTGATCCTGATGGTATCCAAAACAAGTTAATTCAGCAGAGCTATGCATGCAATAAAACATCATCAACGTCTTTGATAACAGTTATCAAAATGTTAGATGATAAGAAAGCTTGCCCAGAAATTAAATCTAGGCCTAGTAAACTGTGATGAAAACAACTGATAAGATTTCTTACGAATCATTATGGGTATTTAATTCAATTAGTCAAGCTGTAAAAAATTGACTACCTGCAGTGGACCCAATAACAAGACGGTACTGGCACATTTATAATCCTAATAGTGAAGCAAATATGATACATTGTTTAGACCTTACTTAGAAGACATTAACGCAACAACAATAAGGACTTAAGTAAACGAAATATATCCATTAACAATGAAGATTCTTTCAGCAAAAAGTTTTCTTTAAGGTGAATTCATTTTCAAAGTTGTACAAGCTCAAATATTTATAATTATGATGATAATTAAAATAAGATTGATAATAAACTTCTGTTAAATATGGTAATGGTGTGGCTTGTTTATTCTGCCTCATTGTTACCATGTTTAACAGAAGTTTATTATCAATCTTATTTTAATTATCATCATAATTATAAATATTTGAGCTTGTACAACTTTGAAAATGAATTCACTGAAAAGAGAACTCTTCACTGAACGAATCTTTCTTATTTTATAATAAAACCTTACACATACATTCTTTATCATTGACAAACATAATTTGACTTTTTTTATGTTTTAAATAATTATTGTATGATGTCAAGTCCTCAACGATGTATAAATAAGCTATGTAAATCAGTATTGAGTTTTACTATACCTTTTTTTTTGATGGTTGCAAACAAATGGTAGACAGCCTTGACTTCAGATCCTATGCATATATATACAAAAAAATCTAACATGAATCACTCAACCTTGTTACTGACCCTTTCAACAAAGAAATTGCTTTGAATTACTAAACATCACATTCAATCAAGTATTTAGACAATCTGTTAGAGGAATACTATTCAGATTTTATAACACTTATGAGATACATATAAATTTAATTCTTAAATTGTTTTTTTCTCTAACTTTTATCTGTTTATAATATAATCGTTGTGCCATTTATACTATTTACAATACCTTATCATTCTTCTGTTCCAATGAACTCTAATCAACAGAATAATTTAACATATTAAGGGATAATCATTGATTAGAAACTTATGAAACCATTGATCAGTAATAAAATTACAAGTGATAAAGTAAGTATATTCTAAAGTATGATACCTTTTGACTTTCTTGTGTTTATTTCTCTATTATAACTTGATTTGTTTATGTATCACATATCTTTTGCTAAAATTGTTTATTCATTCTTATTATAATTGGCAATATATATGGAAAATGAATTTTATTTACATCCTGAATATAGTTTTGATTGAAAATATATGTAACATATCTTAATCAATTGATTATAGACTTCGAATGAAATAATTATCCCTTTTGTTGGATAGAAATAAACATACAGTGATTTCATTCATTTAGTTAAAGTGATTCTGTTTTCGTTAGTTCTTGACATTAGATTACTTTAGTGGAAAACATATATAAGTCAGTAATTTTTGTCACAAAAGTTTGTTAGTTTATTTTTTCTTTCGCTCTATTTAATTAAATGAAAAATACTACTAATTTTGTTTCTTTTAATGAATCAATGGTATACATATATATTTGGATAGAAAACTAGAGTTTTGTAAATAAAACAAAACCCCTTCTGATATTAATCAATATATGCTCACTAGTGACTGGCTTCAAGATGTATATCCTGGAGTTCTAGTGAGATAGTAACTCACTGATGACAGTGGTAGATGTGTCGCTCAATTTCGTGGATTAGTTGAAGTTAGACATTAACACCATTGGATACCGGCTCAGTGGTCTAGTGGTTGAGCGCTCAAGCTCAAGACTGATAGGTCCTGGGTTCGAATCCCGCGGGGCGAGGTCGTGGATGAACACTACTTTGGAGTCCTACAATAAGACGAAATGGCCGTCCAGTACTTCCAGGTTCTCTATGCTGATCTAGCTTCAATTGACTCATGATCCGAACTATTCAGATCATATAAATATTTAAAAAGTAAAGACTTAGTGGCATAAATTCTTAAAATCTTAATTTCTCGATTTTGTATTATTCAGCTAAACTTTTTAAATTTTTAAACATTAAAAAAGTGTAATTGGATTATTGCAAGTGAACAGTAAACAAAGTGGTTGCACTAATAATATTATCATTTTAAAATATTGCAAGCCAAGTGTTATTTTCAATATGAAAGTTATTTTGACCTCAATAAAATAACTGCGGTATTTTTATTTATTTTGCTGATTTTATTTCGTTGTATTAATGTGGTATGTTGACTTAGGACAAGCAACATCTACGTTGATGATTGATTCCAATCAATGAAAATTTATAACTTAATTAATTAATTTGTCATCTTTTTCTAGTACCCTAAACCTAGTTACAATACTATTCATTCAATTGTTTGATGTTATGCGGAAAATGGCCCGAAGATATCTATGATTAGATATCAGCAATCTACGTATGTCTATCACTTATAAAATTCATATTTTATACATATAAAGAAATATAGAGTAGATTGCTTCACTTAACAATTTTTTTTTCTATCCGAAATTCCTGTTGATACACAATAATAAAAGGTAGATGTTAAAAGAGTAAAACAAATTTTTCTTTACATGAAAATAAGGATTTCCCCATATTTATTTAATGATAATAATAATTAATAATGGTGGCGGTACAAGCAATCATTTATTAAATAAAATAAAAATTTTCATCTTTATTGCTAAAAAAAAACATTGGAATATTCATTTTAATGGTTGTGTATGTACGTGTAGGTGCTTTTTTTCTCTCGCTAAATATGTATATGCGTGTCCGTTTGAAACACTTACATATGCATTAATATGGTATGCATGGAAGAATTAAAAAGCGAACATTTTCCACACTCATGTATGTAATAACAATAATAATAATAATAACATAAAGGAGAACAATGATAATATTAATATTAGTTCCCTCTTAGTAAATCATTACGACGGGATAAGGCACTTCCCCACTTTCTCTCTTTTCAAATAACCAAACAATAGTCGAATTTTTAGTATCTTGCATTATAAATATAATCAAGTGAAATAAATTATATAGTAAATTAGCCCCCATCCTAAACAAAAAAGATAAGCAAAATGTGTCTAAGAAAACAAGACAGGAAGATTAACAGGAACAAATGAGAGTTTGGTAAATACAGAAGACTGGAGAACAAGAAAAGGTCGGCAGCAATAAACACATGGGTACAAGAAGATTTACATTTCATTTAACATATAATCATAATGTTATTCGATTAATTTTTAATATGTTTGTGTATCTGTACAATTCTCAGTTATATGATCATCAAATATACCACAATTGTCACAGTATAAACGATTTATTGTTGTTACAGATGAATTCTGTTTAGAAATTTTATGAAAGTTTTTTAAAGATGACTTTCTAGGCATTTCATCATGGATTATTGAGTTTTTAATCATACCATTAGTGGTATAATGTTGATGTGAGTGATTATTTCCATTTGTGTGTGAACAGTCTTTTGTATCATGACTATCAAATACAAGACAATTATCACACCATAGACGTGTAGGTGGTGGATTACGTGATTTCATATGTTTATTAGAAAGTAAGCTGAAAATAGAAGAGTAAAACAATAATGATTAGATAATTGAATTGAAAATATAATTTTATTTTAATAGTTAAAAACTAGATCATTCTGATTTATGTGTAATATTTGTACATACGTTGTAATGATCATGGATTGATATCTCAGTTGAAGTATTATTGAAAATCATAGAGTACCTGGTACTGGTCCCGTATAAATAACCCAACTGAAATTAATTTATGACGAGTACAAACCACAAATTTATCTATTTATTTGTCTTTGAACAAGAAAACTCCTGTAGGTATGTAACCTTACAAGAGTAATAATTTGAGTTATACATCAGAAAATTAAATACCCATTTAAAAAAAACATCTATATAATCAAAATGGGACCGAATATATTGATTGAAAGCTGACTGAAAATAACATTGTTTATTTTGATAGTCTGATTCAAGAATAAAAGTAGGTTTTCTTCCCAGTGATATTCCGTGTGTATGCATGAAGTTGTTAAATAAATATTTAATCTTATAATGTGATAACTAAGTATGCATGTGCTTAAGGATATTTATGAAGAGTTAGAATGAACAGTATATGAACTCCAATTCACACACACATATATATAATATATTTCACAAGAAAAATGCGATGTGAAACATTACTGGAAATGAAAAGAAAAAACTGAAATTGTTCAACCGGTTAAAAAATTGAAAAGAAAAACAGTTCCGTATCTTAGAACGATAAATTAATTCATATTCCACTAAGAAGTAAACAATATTACCCAGGTAATTGATCAGCTCGATATTAAAAGGGATGAAAGAAGTTTAATTCTATGATCGAATAACTTTGAGTTTCACATTCACGCGTAAGAAAAGGACTATATTTCATGATATATGAAATTTGTTTAGTAAGTGATATAACGAACAATGTTAAGCCTTTTTTCTCCGTGGTATACCACGCTACTAGGATGGATTGGATGATTGAAGTTACAATACCGCCAAATTGGATACTCGAACAAACCGATATATGCAGACTAGATGGCGTTATATCAGAGCCCAGATTTGCAACCAAAATAGAGTACCAGAATAATGGTAGGCAATGGTTCATTCAACACAATAACAAGCAGTCACTCTCAGAGATTATGGAGTAGAAGTCACTAAGAGGAAAAAGGTCACATATTTAAAATAGTAAGTTCCGTGCTTCTTTGTCCACAATCAGTAACCAATCACATTTACTTCCACTACCACACATTAGTAAGTAGTAACCATAGTAACCTTATTATTGAATGACCTCGAGATACATCCATTGTTGTCTTAACCAGAATCCGTAATCTATGGAATTTCAAGCGACTAGATTTTGACAGTAATTAATTGACAACATTGTATAAGAACAGTGTTATAACATTATGGATTAATTAATGTTGAAATTTTGAAATACTGAGATCCTTACACAGTAGGTCAATTACATCAAGCTTTATATTAAATACTATGTGTAGTTGTGAATGAGCACTACTTAGAAGCACTAATCTAGGAAAAAGTAAATATCAATAACTCAGCATGTAGATCGCTTACAAATTTTACAAAGTCTACATGAATCCATAATAATAATAATAATAATACTTCAAAAGTTGTGCAAAACAATACACATTTTGATAATGGTAATAATAGTAATTTTCCATTTGGAAAAAGTGAATTCTTTTAACATACGTACGGTTTTCTTAAGTAACTTACTCCTATGTGATTGAGTAAAATACAAAAATTTCATTGATACTTTCACAGTATATAACTTTTATTTATGTAGAACAACCATAGATTATTCAATGCTTATCGAGTTGCGTTCATTTAAATAAGCGATTTGCAAACAATGCAGAAGATCACTGCATAGTATCCAAAAAAACTTATTTACATACAATAAATAAAACAGTCGTAGAAAGCATTTGACAATAAACATGCACAAAATATTTTAAAAAATGTAAGGGATTAAGGTTTAAAAGAGAAAACTGAATAAATATTAATAAAATATTTATAATTTATAGATGATATATAATAACATTGTTTAATCCTGAGTAATTCTTCTCAATATAACTGGGAAATGTTAGGTAATATATCACATAGTTCTTTTTTCAATTTAGTCCTACTTCAGTCAGCATTTTGTAAATGAATAGACAGTAACAGCGAAATGACATATGTACAACAGTTGTATGGGTTCTAAATCTTTATTATTTCAAAATTAGTATCCTCAGAATTAATGCACAAACGTAACAAGATATCAACCAAACAACACGTCCTATAGACATACCACATTTTAATCTTATGCCTGGTTAGTACAAAAGACAAAAGAAAGTATGTGTGTGTAGCAAAACATTAGAGTATCCAGGGCTTACAAAGACATTCACCATCTTTTTGCCAACAATGAAAGTAAAAAAAATATCGGTAGTAGAAATGCTGAAGTTAAGCGATTGAACATACTGTGAACTAACTGATAAAGCATAATTGTGGATTTGTAAAGATATAGAAGAAAATATGAATGTATATTATTTAGCAACCTCTTGGAAGATTTTTCTTCAGAAAAATAAATAACTTTTATACATTAACATATGTAAAGATTGTAAAACGAACTAATCTAATTAAAATACCAATGAATGACAGACAAATATAAACATTTCAATGTCACATTTATTGACAGTAACTAAATGTGAGTGACATTTAATGTGTAGCTCTGTGTATATCACAAAGTGTAGGTGAATATGAGATTCACAGTGAAAATGTATGATTTGATTCAAAATTGCTTTGCTTTGATTACACCATATGTAATTATTTGAAATATGTGTGAGTTAGAAGAATATTCACATAATAATTATTTTGATCGTTAACATAATGAGTAAACATATCTACAGGACTTCAAAAAGCTAAAAGTTCATAGATTTTTGGAAGATATTTCTAGATGACCATTTAATACAAGATGTTACTTTCTTTATCTCTTTCATTTTACAATGTAACTGTGAAATTATTTTTTCAACGAAAAAATAACGAATATAAAACGTCAAAAATTCATTTTCCCCATCCACTAAGCACGATATTACGAATATATGTGACGTTATTGAGATACCTCAACCTATTATTCATGTCATGTACAGTAATTTTTTTCCAAAATCAATAACACTTTCAAATTATTTAACTAATAATATCAACTTACTCTAGTTGTTCATCTGTTCCGACAAGCATTGCTCTTACACGAGATTCTAGTTCAGCATTTTTAGCATGTAAATCAACAATGATAGAATTGAGAAAATCCACTTGTGATTCAGTTGAAGCCTTTTCTTCAATCAATCGGTTTATATCAGACTGTCCATATTGATTTGCTGTATAAAAAAAGGAGAAAACCAAGAGTAATGAAAACCTAGATTCGCTTTTCTTCAACACAACAATTAAGCATATTACTTGTAATGGTTTGTTGGTTTCGAAGACAATAATAAGAGACTGATTAATTGGAGTTCTTACGATTAAACAAGGAACAACTGTGATTTGTAGCCGTTATACAAACTAGCAGCTATCTGGAATCAGTAGCTCAGTAAGTAATGCGCTGAGTGTTCGAAGCAAAAAGTATTTAGTTCGAATCTAAGAGTGAACATCAATACTGGGATACAAAATATGCATCCACCTAGCTGCACAATTCGGACGTAATCAGTCATTGGAAGGTCGGGGTCTTTTACCACTAAACTACGGTCTTACATAAAAAATGCAAATCACTGGACCAGTCGCAAGAATATCAATTTGTTTCATGTATCATTTATATTTTTTAGGCGTTTCACAGTCCATTACGAATTCGCATTATGACAAAAAAGTATAAACTATCGACACAGTGTTGCAAAGGTATCCTGTTGGCTGCAATATTTGGAAATCCTGGATTTTGATCTAGTCAGATACGGCCAACGTGGATGCTTACAGTTGATGAACCACTTTAAAACTAAAAAGAAACAACTATTGAACGAAGTGTAATTCTTTAGCTGTATCCCCTTAAGAAGAAAATTACAGTATGATACTTAAATAGTCCAACATCAATTATGAATCACAAGTTTGCCAACTATATTGACATGTATGGATTCATAACTTCACTTTTAGAACAATGTTAATATCATTCAGTAACCAAGTAAACATTATTGCTACAGATAAAGTCCACCTGCCACTATTAATATAAATTGAAGGATTAATGATTCTGAAGATGAACCAAAAGATTACGTCAACACCACATAAATAATATTTTAGTAAATTTCTCATAACGAATTGAAGAATGAACTCATTATATAGACAAGTAAACTAAGTATAATGCATATGTACTCATAAGTGTAAAAGTTTATATAATAATCACAGGAATCATGTACTACATTAACGTAAAACAATGTTATCACATGATATCAGTTTGCATTTTTGTACGTTACAGTAGATGATATCCGTACCAGCATCACTATCCGCGTTTTAAAGTGATACACACATGCATACACATACACGTGTATGTATGAGTTGATAGAATAACAACAGATACAGACAAAAAGTGAGCGATAAGTATGAGAAATATCTTTGAATTAATAGACATTCAACTTGGCTATGAGCCAAAAAAACGCCAATAATGTATACGTTCACATCGATCAGTAGAAACCTAGACATACACACAATTTTTTTTCTTAACAAAAATACGGAAAGAAAAGAGACCAATTTTATATGTGCTCGTCACAAAACAATAAAGAGAAAAATAAAGGCGAGAAATTTGATGTATATTTTTAAAGAATTAAATGTTCAGTAAACATATTTCCATGCATGAAGAGATTTATACGGAAGCAATCTTAAACACACACACACATACATACATAGAATGTGGAAACAGAACGCGACGCGCACTTCTTTTTATTCTTAAACTCATGGATTAAACAGAAAGATTTAGATAAGTTAAAAAATGTTTTTTTTTGTGAAAAAAAAGAACAACTTATCGAAAAGATGAGTTTTACATATTTTTTTCATTGTCTTCATAGTCAAAGAAGATTATAAATGAATAATTCAATGAATAAATAAACTATGCCCTAAGATAAATAAATTAGTCAAGAAAGGAGAAAGATGCGAAGTTTTGACGAAAAACTAGAGGATAATAACACAACAATAAAGAATAAGGCGCACTTTCTTTTTTTTGTTCGTTGGAACCATGACTAAAATCTATTGGGAAGCATACTGTTATAGATAAAATATGGTTTAGAGAAAAGAAACATGTATGTAACAAATAATCAAAATAATAATTACTTCTAATAGTCAAAAATACCCAACTCCAATTTATGGAAAAGTGTATATATGAGAAGAAAACTCTTAAGTAACAATTTTTAAAAAAATCTTAGAAATAATGACCTTAAATTGATAATTATAGTGTAATAAATTCTACTTAAAACAAATTAAGTAGTTAACAGACAGATAAACAGTACATCAATATAATTTACGATTTTTAAAAAAAAAACTGTAACCTATTGTCTTAAACTCAATGTATCTGTACAAAAAATGAGTGAACAATTTAACATTACATTGTGACTCTTTTTCTATTTAAATCCATACACTTCATAAGTATTCCTTATAAGACACCTTCAATTGAATAGTTAAATTATATTTAACATGTTTATTCTTATAACTATCTATTTTTATTCATAATTTTATGATAAATTAAATACTACTTAATTCTTAATAATTGCCCACATTGAAATTAAACAATTTCCATAACTACAATAATCATATATATATAATAATGATTAATTTTAATAAGTAAGAAACTAATAATTATTTATAAATCTAAGCATAATCTTATGATATTGTTTCTTTTTTTTGTTCTATTTCAAAATGTATTCTTCATTTGAATATGTAACTAATTAAAATTTATTCTATTTTTTTTAATAATGAAAATAGTTAATCTCTTTGATGTTTATTAGAAGCTTTTAATTAAATTGGCGCGTAATATACACTTTTGAACAGAGAATTAATCACAACTATATATATATATATATATATATATATATATATATATATATATATATATATATATATATATATATATATATATATATAAACTAAGTAAATGAGAATATAATGAGTATAGGGATAGTCAGACTTATTCACATAACTACTGATATAAAAGTAATTAAAATTAACATTATCATGATAAGTTTCTTGTTAATTTAAAATGTTTTTGAATAAATAAATATTGGGAAATTAAAATTGTTCAATAGTAATATACTCGATAAATTATAAGCTAATCATCACAACACTATAATGGATATATTCAGATTTGGTCCTACTCAACATCGATTTAAACCCCCAAAGGCCTTGTGGATTAGACATTTAGGTTAAAGATTCGGGATGTCGCCCCCTAAAAGAACCACCTGCTTCTGTTTGGGGATCGATGTATTATTTCAAACCTCATACAAATCAATGATAACTACTACTGACCTCATTGTTATTGTGTGGCGCATATGCATTTGATAGCTTCCTTTTAGAAACGTTTATTTGATCAAATAAATATGTTTCAACTTAAGGGTGATGTAGATATCTTCTCTATGTACCAAAACTGAAAACGCTCTTGACAGTGGTAGTTATGAATCCTGATGAGTGCACTCATTTCGTATCAATATTTTATTTAACAGTTTTGTCATTTGGCCCATAGGTTTTTTATACAAGCATGATGCATTCCATTAGAAAAAACTTATCGAACTACTTCAACTTACATATTATTCTCTCTCTCCCCACGTTTTATGAAAAACTTTGTCTAATCAATGCAGTGGTTCATCTTTCGCTGTTTATTCATTTAACTTATAAACAAGCGACATCGTTTAGTAATTATGAGACAACTACTTAGTATCTATCACATATATATATCCAGTGATTGTATCATCTCATAAATGGGCATCATTTAAACGAAACTACCTTACAGTTTACAACTATCAGGTCAATATCAAGACGACACACTATTGATGGTTTGAAAAACATAACCAAAATTATTAGTAATCAACGATATTCGAACTGTTAGGTACTGGAATTTCTGTCGCAAACCAGATTTCGACGATTACGTTTATACTTCGATATATATTCAGTAAAAAAATAATCGGTTTACATTTTTTTAAATTAAAAACAATGCAAACAGAATTAATTTTGTTGGAATCAGTAATTACCGTTCATTTTTCGATTCAATAATAGATCTAGTGAAATCACTGTGAGTATATAACCACCACGTCAAACTTAGTATTTCGTTTATCTTCTGTCTTCAGTATCAGCTCATACTTTACTAACATTTCTTTGTAAATTGACGAGGTGAACTTGCGTATTGGGTTATTCCTAATATAAACGAAGTGACATGTGCCGATTAGAAACATGCCTTATGAGAAAAACATTTCCAAACTCAGAGGTTTATTACCTTATAACATTTTCTATTGATTTCAAAACTGTAGGATAACGCATTTTTTATTACCATATTTAAACTAAGCTTGACCAAAATCTGAACGAGCATCGATGATTACAATGTAAGAAATTTTATCATTTACAATCATAAAAACATTGGAAAAACCCACTTAAATAATGAAACTTTATCAATCATTCTACAAAAAACTGGTATTATGAATAGGTACGATCTTACTAAGCTCAGTTGATGAAGTTGGTTGGTGTTCAAGTAAACGATTTTCTGCCTCTTTAATTCGCTCCAACAATACTTGTTTCTCAGATTCTAAAGCTGTTATGGTATGGTTGTGTACTTTCTCAAGTTCCATTTGCTGATTATATACGAAAGGTAGAAAGCCGATAGAAAAAAAGGATGTTAGTGTATGAGTTATATAAAGAGTGAATAATGTAAAAAATTATCAGAACACTTATACACAAATTGAACGACTAATAAAATGAAACGACAGTCAAATAAAAATTAAGAGAAATACAACCACATGTCTACAAAAGGTTTGGTGATTATGGCAAGGTGTATTTTAAATGCTAATTGTTATGGAACTCCCGTTACGAAATATGACAGATATATTCCAGTACTGTAAACGTAATTTACGAATAATATTTAAATGATCTAACCGTTTTATATATATAGCTCCTTTTAATTATTTAAAAAGAGCAAAAACAAAGATTTTAACAGAACAGTGTGAACACATTTGTTATAGTTCTGTACCAAAACTATAAAATTGCGTACAGAAATAATGTTGGTCAATACGAGTCATCTTGATATGGCAAAGGCATATCAAAGAAATTTGAAAGAATCGTTAATTGAAAGTGAATTTAGTAGAAATAGGTTTAGCTTCTTATATTACTAATAAGTAGTTGATATTTTATTACAGCTTTTTCTTCACACAGTGAAAGCTGTATCCATTTTTAAGTATCATCTGTAATAACAAGCGGAAAATTATCACTACAATATGATATATTAGTACAATACATTTCGAATAACCTGATAACACATACACTTGTTAAGAACATTTATATATGGAAAATAAAAGGCCAACTACGCAAATGGAATGTGAAGGTAAGAGGAGCAAGGGTCATAAAAAATGATGTGAAAACAATGTGAAACGCCGTCCTGGATAATAATAACAGGATGAGTTTGGAGCGAGAACAAACTGTTTCTTGAATACGTAAACGTTGTTTGGATTTTCATGTTGGTGGAAAATGGCTATGCTTTGGAATTCATAACATTCACCTAAATCGCCACTAACATAAATCCAATCAAATGACCTAAGAGAAAATAATAAACATCCATCGTCATCTATTGCTAAAGAAATACTTGAAACAGTTCGTAGGATGGATCTTGATTCGACTTTTGTGGTCTTGTACAAAATCGTTCAACGGCGCATACTAAGGTTTAATGAAGCCTTGGCTATAAGAAAATTCAAACCCCGTTTACGTATTCAAAAAAACAGTTTGTTCTCACTACAAACTCATCCTGGTATATTATCCAGGACGGCGTTTCACATTGTTTTCACATAACTTTTTATGACCATTGTTCCTCTTACCTTCAAATTCCATTTGTGTACTTGACTTTTTATTTTTCCAATATAAATGTTCTTAACAAGTATATACATTATCAGATTATTCGAAATGTATTGAACTAATATATCATATTGCAGTGGTAATTTTCATCTTATTACACTATAATACGTCTCCTAATGTTTTAATTAACATTTGGAATGAAAGTGTGAAATTTGAGCTAATGACATGAAAGCGAAGAGTTCTAATTTTAATTCAAATGATATAAAAAGTAACGTCAGATGCTACATAAAAAACGAGTTAGCGTACCCATAACTTCATTGGGATAAGAAGAACACTTAAATGAAATACTAATTTGTAGTAATGGGAGAAAGAGATGTCTCGAATATTCTTCTTTAATATGCAGTATCAATCCTCCAATAGACAGAAGCCCTATGGTGTGAGATCAACATCCGACAACGTCGAAAGTTTGGAAATATCGATTTTAAGTTAAACAGAGGATTCCAAACTTTCTTGAATTATATATACGAAATAAATAACTGGAATATATATGTTTGAAAATTTAGGTCTTTCTTCTTTAGCCAGGGGTCATTATTAAAAAAATTTTGTCTGACTATCATATTCAATCCTACATACTTGATAATGACCTACATATTAGTAAGTGTATTTATTAGTTATTTGTAAATAAATAAAAATGTTTCTTCTCAAAAAGAAAAACATACAACTATACACAGAGAAATAACTTAAAATTATCCACAGATAAGAAAAATATCAAAATGGCTTACTTCATTTAAAACTTTATCCAACTGTGATTGAATAGTTTGTAATTCATTCGATTTTATTTCAAGTTGACTAAATGCATTAGAAGCACTTTTCTCTAATGAAAACATTCTATATTAAAATATAAATGAATAATAATTTGAGAAAAAAGAATATCTTTGATGTTATAGACTAAAAAAAAAGTTATACATTAGTTATTTTGTGACGAAATACTTGGTATGTGAACGAAAGTTACACTAGTTAAGTAATTGAAAAAGAAATAGCAACTAGGTTATAGAGAAAAAAAAATTTCAACAATTATTTGTCAACGAATTATTCGACTATTTAAGTAAATTCATTTTTATGGTAAATTATTTACTAAAAAACAAATTACTGTATTCAACTTTGAGTTATATTGTAGACAAGGAGTTGCGATAAACAATAGTTAACTGTCTTATGAATTTTTTCATTAATTAAAATGACACATATCACCAAGGTATTAACGTTATAAACCTAACAGACAAATACTGAGCAAACAATGTGTAGCAACAGAAAGTTACACAAAATAGAAAATATAATAATAATAATAATAGAATACCATTTAATTATTGATAGACTAACAGATACTAATGGCAATGTTCATTTAAGTGTAACGTACATATTTCTTCAGAAAACAGTTTTTCTGTTTCTTTATTATAAGATATTGTAGAGATTGTTGAATATCATAGATTATAATAAAAATTGATGTTGGCTAGACAACACCTAAAAAGCAGAAGGTACTGAATAGTTGTTTTATTTTAATATGGAACTTTATGATAGTGCTCATCCACGACCCCTTATAGGACTGATATTAAGACCTTCAGATCTTCCTATGTGTACTTAATTATTATTATATTAAAGCATGAACATATTTCACAGGCACATTCACATACAAATTAAACTTACTTTTGTCGTGCATTATCAAGTTCTTCTTTCAAGGTTGAATTATCCATTTGTATCTGGTCAAAAATGAATCAAAAAGGGTACAAATAAAACAGCTCGAATGTTGTCTGAATATCTTCGTAAACAGTTAAAAATCTATAACTTAAGATAATCAAGTCAAAAAACTGTTTTGTTCTCTGAGCTGCATGGTTTGGTCGACCAACAACAAAACTCCACCAAAATCATCCACCTGAGCTACAAATCTTCTCCACCATCTCAAAAACTGTTTTAATATCATTCCTTTAGAACTTAAATAAAAATGGTCGGCTTTGTTTTATAAATAGTATTTACTTTTTATCTCTAGAAATAACATGAGAAAGTTGTCATACATAAATTCTAGTAAAACATGGATTCTTATTGAGACATTTAGAAAAAAAGGCGAATACAGAGAAGAAACAATTCCATTCAATTAGTTTTGCATCACGGCTCTGCACTAATTTATATATATAATGTGCTGATTAGTGAGTAGCTTCAAGATGCAATTCTTAGTGTTCTACTAGGAAGCTGTGACCAGTAGAGTTTAACCGTGTTAATTGTGAGACAGTTATCCACAGAAGGCTATGGATGATAGCCGCGCAACACCGTGAAGTGACTGAAATTACACAATAATCTACAAACTGAACGTTTACATACGAGACCTGAGGTGCTGGGTTAAACTCCCGGAAGCGAACTTTTGAGGAGTCTCATATTAGGACAGAACGGCCGTCTAAAGCTTCCAGGTTTTAGCTTGTGGTCTAACAAAGATCAGTTCATGGTTTTAAAAAATCTTCATAAAACTTTATACTGGGTAACATACACGTTTAACAATAATAAGATTGACACCAATTGAATAAACACGTGTTAAATAATAATAGTATTTCAAATTCAACGGTTTGTCAAATTACCAAGAATAATGAAGTGATTAAAAGATGAGCTGGATCAAGATATTAATACTCAAAGGTGTTAATAAATAAACGAATGAAGTGGAACATGAAATTTAAGGACTGATACACTGTATAAAATAATGAAGTAAAATCGATAAAATATTGATAAGTTGAAAATTAATATCAATTATGTTTTCAGAATATTATTGCGTAACACACCACTAGATTGATACCCCTTTCACTATCACAATTAAGGATGAATATGTAGAAATCAGTGAAGAACTCCGATCGAAACCAAATCTATAAGAAATATTTTTTCGCAGTTTCTATCGTTTTTTTGAATTTCAGCTTGGCCAATCCACGTTTCTAGTAAACAGTGAGCTGTTCATTAGTGCTAAAACACTGATGTTACAGTTCATATAAACTTAATCGACATAGGACTAGACAGATGACATTGGTCACTACGACTCAGTGATCATTAATTCGTAAATACCTCAATCCTACTGGAGGTCGCTGGCTGAATAACTCAACGGTAAGATCTAAGATTGTGAGGCCGGTTAGAGCGCGTTCAAATCACAAGGAGATCAGATTCCTCAAGACTGCAAGTACGTCTTAATGATGGGTAACAACTGGCGCATCTAGATCGAGAGCTTCGTGCCGACTACCAAACATTTTAGGTGCATACAAACGGAACTAAGGTTAAAATACGAAAATCTACAGGGAAAGGGTAGCAAAAAAACACGGTTATAACATTCCAAAGTGTTGTTGTTCATTGTGTATATTAAACCACATACAAAACAAAGTTATCGGGGTTAGTGACATAACGATGAATTAACATCAAAATCATATAAACGTCTATAACCTTAAGTAACATAATTTGACAGTCATTACTTCGTCACAAATAAAAATTATCACATATTTATATAAATTAAACCAAGACCATTCCTTATTACCACAAAATTTATGACCACGTTTTTATTTATAAATATATGCTCAGCTTCTAGTATTGATATTTCTCTAAAAAACAGTATGTTTACCGTACTGTACGTCTACAAACAACTGATTTAGCTCATAAAGAAAACAGCAGAAAAACAAGGTCAGCAAAATACTAAGAAGTCATTGTCATTATACTTCGTCCTTCTATGTAAAAAATTATTCACGAAGGTAATGAATTATCAGAAATCTATTGTACTTTGTTCAGAGTAAGGATGTAGGAAAAAACCAACTGTATAGAACTAGAACACTCAATGTGACATGAAACATAATATATACAATTTAGAAGTGAAGCATATCAATTCATACATTCATGTGAATAATTGTCACAATACGTTATATATCATTCAGTCATATTCGTAATCTAAATCCTATTCACATAAACACAGATATTACAACTGATGTAAGCTATTCAATTAAAACGGCCACATCACATCATGCTTGGGGCTTGATGAACGATACGTACTTGTTGAGCCCCCAAATGCCCAGGTAGGGCCGAGAGTGGGAAGTCAGCTCTTCCTCCCAAAACGTTCTCACATGACCATGCGTATACAGCCACTGACAGGTCTGGACACCTGGGCAGTATCACCGCCCACTCATAAATCGAGTGAGTTTATTTGGTGCTCCTTTTAACCGATATTTATGTGTTCAAATAAAATAAATACATATAAACGCACTTGTTTTATCGACAAAAAGTGAAAGTTAGTGTAAATAAATTCTAGCTACTTAAAAGAAATAAGTAGTAAAAACATCATAAAAATGTAGTAGTCTATCAAAAAAATTACATACGAAAAATTACGAGAAAAACTTTTTAAAAAGACACTCACTAGATTAGAATATTAAAACTCCTTCAAGGGAGTGAAAATAAAAAACCCAAATTAATATATATATGTCAATACTCAAACATTTTTTTGTATTGGTAAAATAGAAGGGTTATTACACGTAATACTCAGAGAAACTACTACAATGTGAGATAAATTATGCATGAAAACAAAATGACAAACCTGGACGAAATATTTGTGCTGTTAGCTTGAATACATAGAACAACTTACTTCACTGGAATTTTTCAAAGTCACATTGACTCTTGTCAGCTCACTCTCAAGATCATTACGTTCACTCTCTAGTGTTTGACAATATTTTTCTAAATCTTGACGCACTTTTTCCTGTCCGGATCTGATCGAAATAAAATGAAAGAAGGAATATTACATCACTTAAATTATCATATTCTATTAAATTAGTTAATTAATGATAAATGAATCCTGAATAAGACGAATAAATCCAAGATATTTTGGTTTCATGATTAACTCAGGTACAGATTTAAGCTAGTGATACTACCTGAGTGTCCATACTAAAATCGGCGGAACGAAGTTCAAACGTGCAACTTATTAATTGAAAGTCAAACATCTTAACTACTGAGCCATCGATTCCAATAACCGGCTGTATGAGATATTTATCTACATACTCATAATATCGTTACTAGGAAGTTTAATATATTGCCCAACAATTACAGTAATCTTTTGTAGAAGCACAGTTGTACCTTATCATTTATGAGTAGTTGCAGTATAGTACTTTGACTGACTGGATCGTGAATTGGAACTATCCTAAAGTTTTGATCAAGCAAGTTTTTAATCATAGTACACAAACCTTGAGCTATCGCATAAACATTTTGATTCAGAATCGCTCTAACATATTTCACTGTTACAATAACCAGTAATTAAGAAATAATAACAAACAAATGAACACTGGATGAATTAATGTATTACTGTTAGCAAGATTGACTATGAGAAGTATATAATGAATTATTTGGTATTCTATAGAAAGTATAAATTTTGGTGAACAACCAAAACAAATCCAGTTTTTCTGGCAAGTATCTGTAGAAATTTAACTAAATAGTCCTAAAGAAGAATATTAAAGCAAATAATTGTAACTACACAAAATATATTATTTCAATATATTTCCTAAGCGACGAAAATGGACAGCTATAACTAAAGAAATACATATGACGAAAAATACGAACCGTGAAAGATTTCATTATAATTAACAAAAGTATACTTTTGGTACAATTAAGGCCAGCTTGACCTATTTGACAATACTGTATTTGAGAAACTGAAAGCCCAAGTGTTTTAAGCTTTAAACAAAATGAAAAAAAACACTAACTAACACACACAATTAGAGATTTTAGAAAAAGAATGTTGATATCGGGATTTGAAGCAATAGAAATTTTATCGAATATACGATTGCAACAGTATTCACATTGTTTAGTGCACCTTTGGCTTTAAATGGTATCTCTAATGACATTAACCCATGACTAGAGTGATACAACTTCAACTGAAATTAATCTCCTATAAACCGCTAAACTAGGATATGATCCTAACATGACAAACTGAACTTAATCAAAGAAAATTGTGATATTCCACTAACAGGTAGACTCCATCGAAGAAAACGACGAAAAATGAGGTTGGATACTCATAAAATGATCTCTTTGTAACAAAAAAAATACACACAACATTGAATTTAATAGATCAAAGTTAGATCTCAATTGAACTTACATTTGTTCTTTTAAATCAGTAATACGGTTACATAAAATTGTTGATAAATTTTCTGCATTTCCAGTTATAGATAAATCACCTAGAACTTTAGAAATATCTTCAACTAATTGATCACGTTTCGAATGGGCACTATTTAATTCAGTAAGTAATTCTTCTTGTTTTATTCTAGATTCATTCAATTCTATTTTTAATTTATTTAAATAATTTTCAACCTCATTAAGTTTATTGTTAGACTGAAATAAATAAATAAAATTTTTGACAGTTAATGGATTTACGTAAAGACGATAAACTAAATATATGTCACAACATAACTCAATCTTTCTTTCTAAGTATAAAGAGGCTTGTAAAGACTTCGGAATTTTGAAGCTTTACATCATCAACTGACTGTAGCTGGACAATCAGTGGAAACCAACATTTATTTATTTATTTTATTTTAGCACAAAGATATTGGTACAAGGAGACACCAAATACATATGCGCCACACAAATCTCATTTGATATGTGTGAGGGCTGGGATAATGCTCGGGTGCCCAAACCGAAGCAGGTGGTTTTCTTAGGGGGCCACACCCCGAGCCTTTGATATGAAGGTCTGATCCACAAGGCAGTGGAGCAACATAAAAAGATGCAGTCCCATAGTAGTCGGTGACCAACGATTGGTTCGTACGCCATTTGTTCCTTCAGGATACTGGAGCCCATGTGCACCATTGGTTTGGAATCGGAATTTTCCAACTCCCCTAGGTAGACTCTCCATGTCCACCAACCCGGTTAAAGCGCCGGACACTCGGTTTTCGTCCTCTCAATTTCGTAAACAACATCCGTGGTGCGAGAAGGCAGTGAGTAGGACTCCCCTGACAGAGGCTATATACGCGTGTCCATGTGAGAGCATTTCGAGAGAGAGAGAGAGAGAGAGAGAGAGGACTCTTCCCACTCTTGGCCGTACCAGGGCATTTGGGGGCAGTGAAGAGAACATAACGGAAACCAGATAATAATCAAAATAACAACAGAATTAGAGAAATAATAGAGTAGGTAAAGGACAAATATAAAGAAACGAACTGTGATACATAGTCACAAACCACTATTACATCGGATCAAAATGACCCCTTTAATTGGTCAAACAAAAACGCATTGTATATAGGTGAGATAAGAACTACTACATTATAGCTGAATTGCGTATAATAATAACAATAATTCTCCATCTCTTATTCTTGTGTAGATTTGTTATTAGTAACAGTTTAATGATACACAAAAAATGCAATACATATATTCGCACTACAGATAAATTCAATGCACACACCGAGCAAGCCGAGAAACTATCAACTGATTAGTACTAAATTCAAATTATTTTGACATCTAGTTTGGCTAGGACATATTCGCTAAGAAACAGTATACACATTGAGCACCAATTATTTACAACAACAAAAAATATATATTAACATATACTAAAATATAAAATTTAATTAACATACATTCTCTTTATCTTGATTCAGTGCTATAGTTTGTAGTTGAATATTAAGCAATTGATCTTTTTGTTCATTGAATAGTTCTTCTTGTACTTTAAGTTTTTCCAATAATAACTGAATAGTCTCTTGATTAGTAACAGTATCAACATCATCATTATTGATTTTGTTAATTAATTGTAAATTATTCACTTCTTCTATTTGTACAGCATGAAATGATTCAATAGCCGATAAAACATTATTCTGTAAATTATGAATTCACCAATAAATGGATAAACAGGAACAAATTAGAAAACAGAATAATTATTGCCCTTATATATAATAATAAAACAAATTGCACGCATAAAAACAATAAAAATTGAAGAGAATTATCTCAGTCAATGGAATCAATTATTTATATTTATTCAAACCAATATGCATACATATAGACATTTATTAAATATAAGCGGATTAAACTGCATGAGAGAGTGACGTGCATTTAAACAGTAACAAAAGGCAAATAAATACTTTTTTAATGGTTGTAGTGTTTGATAACAATCAAACAATTACAAGTGATTATTGAAATACTTCAAACTGTGAAAGAGAAAAAAAGCATAATCATTTTGATAATGTTAATCAATAATAAAAAGTAATATCACATTTGGTTAAACTAATAAATATCGGATAAGAATTATTTATTAAGAGTATAAGTATTCTGTCGAATCATCACAATCACAAACCATTTTATAATAGTAGTTGAGTAGAAGAATAATGCATACAATTTTCTATACAGTTATTATAACCCCAAAATATTAGAGAGAGGGCAAACAATTCAATCAATCGAATCGAAGAAAAAAGAAATAAGATGATCTATTATACCAGATCACGCATACGTACACATTTAATCATTAGAGTGCACAAGTCAAAAAATGTTCCGTACTTCACCACTATTTACGTGTGTACTTTTATAATAATAACAATAAGAAGAAATTGTCAACACACATCACACATTCACCCTGTACATAATTCACTATAGTTCATTGCAATTTATGATAATACGTAGAAAAGACAATACATCAATAGAAATGAAAGGAAATACTAATTTCACAGTAAAACAATGCAAAATTCTTAAGATCACTACCGTAAAAAAGTGAGAAATTAACAGATGTAACATAGATAATAGATCGGTTAAGATAGGTTAGAAAAAAAACAAATAGAATGAAGTTCCGTTTTAAATTCTCTTTTCTACACATTTAATTATTGTTTATATTTGTAGAATATCATACTCTTTTCTCAAATAAATATAAAAATATATGTATTAACATGAATATAGATAATATTTAAGAAAAAGATACCATGAACAAAAGTAGATAAAGTATTTGAAAGCAAGTAAAACCATATTAGTATTCAGTATTAATGATCCATTGGTGTGTATGTGCAAGTAGATGAATGCTTAAAAAAAGAATTAGTTGTCTTACTTCACATATCAAGAATGAATAATGTCATCACTACAAATAGAAAAATATTAAATAACACTCAGATATTATGGATCGGGAAATATGTGTATGTGTTATCAAATCTTGAACATATTATATATATATATATATTAGGCAACCAAAATAATAATGAAGTAAGGAAACACAGATTCGCACAACCAGGTACCAAAAATAGAATGCCCTACATAAAATTTATGTGTTGACTAGAATATTGCCGGGTGCCCGAACCAAAGTACGTGGTTTTCTTAGGGAACAACTACCTGAGCTTCTGATCTAGGGATCTAAACCACAAGGTAGAAAAGGATAGTCATGCGCTTTTGTCCTATGGTGACTGGTGACCACGAATGGTTTTATAAGTTACTCGTTATTTTAGGATTATGAAACCTATGTACATCATTGGTTCGAAATCAGTTTTCTAACTTATCCAGCTTGACTCTTCGTATACACTACATAGGTTTAAACATGGGACGTTCACTATTCGTTCTCCTATCCACTCTAGGTCAGTAGGACGTTCCTGGCAGAGGCTCTAAAAACAATACAGTATGCGAGCACTTCGAGAAAACCGTTTACACTCTCGACCATACCGGGACATTTGTGGATACTACAACTGTAAGGGACAAAACATAACTAAACGTTACGATACGAACGCGAGTAGAAATGACTAAGTGAAGTTTGAAACTATAACAATTAGATTGAAAATCAAGCACAGAGTCACTAACCCGTCACTTTACATTCAGGTAGAACTAAAAAATCTGAAAAGCTAAAATCAAGAAAACCACTGACGGGAAAGTAAAAAACAATCAATAGTGTCAAACAAGACAAAACGATATTCAATTGTGCGTAATTTAGTTTACACTGTGAATCCTCATAAATTCTCTTAGACAGCGATGTAAAAAAGATGGTACAAATTAATCAATACGACAGACTTCAATAAACAATAAATACCTTAAGAACAGATTAACAATATGTACACATAACATGGAATTTATCCGATACTGCAGATGGTGTATGGTAAAAAAAACTAGCACACCACCATATTGTAGAAACAAGATTCTGCGATAATTGAAACATCGAAAATAAACGGTTAAGTAAATCTGCCACATCATGATGATTGACAGCGGGGTGAAGATGAAAATAATTTACTTTTCATTTTAAAAAAAGATTTTGTAAACAAAATGAATCATTAGTTGGAAAATCGACAAACAGACAGTTAGTAGACAGAAAATTCATCTTTTCAATCCATTAAAAACACTCAATAAGAGAGAGGACAAAATTACATTTGATAAGACAATACTCAGCTGAAAGAAACAAATCAAAGAGTGCAATCATCAATAGAAACATGACTAGCAATGAGATAGAACTTTTTATATAGATAAACAATTTTCTACGTTACTTTTTTTCTTCAGTAACTCTGAGACAACTGCGAAAATTTGCTGACATAAAATGATCACTTGAAGTTATTATTTCGAATTGCTCCATAAAAAAATTCAGCTTTTTGTGATAAAAATAATATGTGAATCACTAATACTAGTATGATTACTTCGTTACCCAAGGAGTTCTATGAGCCAAAACACATTTAAAGTAGTAAAATTCTCAGGAAAGGCGAAACATAACAGTTTAGCTCTCGCTAATTTACACTGGCAAAGAATTAATGCCTAATATGTGCTTGCAAGACATGACGACAATATATGAAGATCACAAATATTTAATAACAGTAATAAAAAATGTGAATGAGCAGAAAGAAACAAACAAGGTAATAAAGTTAGTGAAATTATGGACATCTCGTAGATTGCAATGACGTTATACATGCTTAAACACTGACGACTTCAAATTAGTGGGGAACAGGATCAAAGAACTACATTGGTTGAAAATAAAAGTAGGTAAACTTGTAAAAATTTCTAGTTAAGGTCTGATAAGTATTACAGAAAATGATTAGTAAAAACAATTAATAAATAACATATATAGATAATGAGAAGCGATTAAATGGTTCTTATTGACTAGTTTAACAACAGAATAGATTATACAATGAGGTCGGTTCGACCACATAGTACCAGGAATCAAGATGTGGAGTATATTTTTCTGTCTCACTAACCAATGCAATAGTGTGGTTTCCTACTTTACCAGAGAATGATTGGTGTGGAAACGAAGGAACAATCAAGTCTGAGACACTGTGCAAATGAAGTATTTTTGTATGGTTCTCAGATTTTACTAAGTGATTCTGTAATTTTGTATTCAAATACATTCGATTGTGCCCACTGGTGTTCTCGCTCACTACACTGCATGCTAAACAGAAAATGTGACGTACTACAATTCTACTTCACAGTTCCACGGTATAATAACTGTTACGACAAAAAGCCATTAATTACTTCTCAGTATCCAATGCTTATTTAGATGATGTCAGTTCTCTAAGGAAATCATTTACAAATCAGTAAACCATTCTTCAGATTTGTTTTCAACAACAAAGAATAAGATCTTATCATTATTACACAAACAACCGATCCCATTACATGACAATTCTGGAACTTAGACGTTTTCACAATTATTACTGTTATTATTAGTCTGTCAGAAATATATAATAATATTAAACCAACGGATTAACAACACTTTGACGAACTTACAAGACATTCACTCACGAATAATTAAATGTTTTTGGATAAATACAAAATTTTAAAAACACTACTCTCATCACTTAAAGCTTTTTTAAAACATGGTATTTATACACATAACTAAACAGGATGGGTTTTGTGGAGAGTTTTAGAAATTTCACAGGTTGAAATCATGAGTCAGTTGAAGCTAGACCACCATTGAAAACCTGGAAGCACTGGACGGACGTTTCGTCCTGGTATGGGACTCCTCAGCAGTGCACATCCACGACCTCGCACCACGCGGGGCTCGAACCCATGACCTACTGGCTTCGCGCGCGAGCACTTAACCACTAGACCACTGAGCCGGCATCCAACGATCTTCATGTCTAACTTCAACCAATCCACGAAGTTGCGCCACCGTACACCATTGTCTTCGTGGATGTGCACTGCTGAGGAGTCCCATACCAGGACGAAACGGCCGTCCAGTGCTTCCAGGTTTTCAATGGTGGTCTAGCTTCAACTGACTCATGATTTCAACCTGTGACATAACTAAACTTTTAAACATAAAAATTACAAATAATAAGGTGATGATATATTCTTGATATTCCAATTAGTAGACATTTGAATTTCTGACATTTCCTGACTTTATCCGAGTAAATAAATAACGAAAATAAGTATTTTTCGTAAGTTTTGAAACAGGACATCAAATATCCAAGTGATGAGTTCAATATATATTTGTAACATCATCAAGATATGATTCACAATACTTTCACAGTGTATTTGTTACTTTTAAAGTCAGTAATAAAAACACGACAATTGAAGTTGAAATGATAGAGAAAAGTGAATGGTCATTGATTCAATAGTACCCTTTGTTTTCACTATTTAGGAACAATTTTCTATCAGATAGATGACACTGTAAAAAAGTGAATATTTTGTGAAGAAATGGTCATTTTAGTTCCCTAAAAAATCAATTGGATTGGCCAGAGACAGTATCTTCCGAAGAATGTTCAGCTAGAATTTAGCAAGCATATTATCAATAGTCATATCAGTCATTTTGTCAGTGAAATGAACCATTAAAACGATTATGGTACACATATAACGAAAATAAACAAATCTGCACAAATATCCCAAACATTGAAATGTAAACCAGAAAATGATCCCACTGCTAAAATTAGGAATAACTCACTTATGTTACTAAAATGTTTGATAGTACAACGTGCAGCAGAAATTTTTAAGACAGATGATAGTGATTAGCAGTGGGTTGTAGGACTTGTATTACGTTTTAGTTGGGACTTGTCATTAGGATGTATATGGAACCCAGTGATGTTCACACTGAGACTTTAATCCAGTGCTTTTCGCTTCAAACACCAAACGTGTTATCTACTTAGCTACTGAGTTCACATAAGTGGATAATGAGTTGATTTTTCGGCGTAAAATAAATGGATTTGAGTTCCAGTGCAAACATCAACACTGAGATAAACTGACATCCAGCTGATGAGTTCCAGATAAGATGAAAGGCGATTTTTAAAGTCCACGGCTAGCAACTATCAAGCTTTGCTTTAAAATGCTTGTGACTTGATAGCAATATTAAGGTAATCCATTTAGGATGGACATATGCTAAGAGAATAACCTATTCCAGTCCTTAGTATCAACAAACGGGAAGATGCGAACTCTTAAAATGACTTGAAGCAATAACTGTTTACGAAAGCACAAAGCAATATTATAGCTATGGATACGAAAGTGTTTAATGCTGAAATGTTGAGAATGAACAATATTTTAAACAAGATTTAGCCTATTCATTTTTTCACTATCCATGATGATAGCACATAACACAAATTATGGATAATTGTTATACAATCATATAAAAAAAAGGAAATGACTAAATTGAATAAAAATGTACCATATTGTTATTTTAAACACTTTCCTTTATTATATCTCGTTTTTTCTAAGTTTAAAGAGTGATTATGTGTTTAATGTGAATGGATAAATTATTAAACATAATCATAATGTCTTCGTTTCTTTAAGTTATAGAGTATTGATACATCCCAGTACTGTGATATGCACGTAAGAGTGGTTGCTGATACATAAAACTGTATATCAATATCCAGATAATCAAAAGATTTAGTCATCTGACTGATAATTATTGCAGGACATACCACTAAAATGAGTGATTATCCAGGTCGAATTAAGCAAATGTATTTACACGAGTTGCTAAGACTCTTTTCAAATGTTCATAAATCAATGTAGCAAGCATAGAAGTTGAACATTCTTTATGTCTAAAAACTATTTCAAGCCAAACCGAATACTTTGTAGTGAAACAATCTTAACATTGATGGGTTTCACTATTGTTCACTTTCCAATGTAGTATTCTTTGACGTTTATTGCTTATTAAGCAAATGTTTATGTGAAATACGTGTGTGAGTAAATGATGAGGGATGTATTATCTAAAGCTATTTCGTGCTTCTCATAAATTACAAATTCTAGTAAAGTTAGTAATTAATTATTTCAATGAAGAGTTAGGCCTATAGCAGAATAAAATTTCGATATCTATTATCATAGAGTAATCCTATTTAGATGAAAGTTTTCACATTCTTTGCTAAGCATATGTGGGTTGTGAAATAAAAGAGATAAGAGAAGAACACCATATCAACGTATATAATAACTAAAATGTCAAGAATATTTGTCGAAAACGAAACATTCTACGAATGAATATAATATGAAGGTTATTAGTGATGTTTTCGACATCATATGAATAATGGTAAACTTTAAAATATTCAAGACTGAGATGAAATTGAATTATTCTCTGTTTATATCTGTTCAATAAAAGATTCAGATGAATATCAAGAAGGAATATATGTGCACCAATATAACCTACTTTGAACAATTGTCTGAAACAGTACTCGTTTTCCTATATGATACATACCAACAATTAGTAGGTTTGTGAACTGATGTTATATCTTCGATGGACTTAGTCCTACAATAACTTAAACAGAACGCTAGAAAAAGAGGCAGTAGCTGAGTGTAAACGACATACGAAACACTAAGAAATTTTCTAAACAATGATTACAAATTTCCTTGATGTAATAAATAACAATGACAGAGGACAATGTATTCCATCAAATTAAAACTACGATTTATTAGCCCAATAAATAAGTATGCTACACTTTTTTGGTGTTATTTAGGAGTTTCAAACGACTAGTTTATACAATGGATTATAATGACCACTATTTTAGAAAAGGAAACTCAATTTAGTGATGAAATTATAATTTAATAAAAAGATCACGATAAAGTATTTCTTTTGTTTTAGAAAAAATAAAGATGTAGATATTTTAAATATCATAAAATAGTCGGTTGCACTCGTAAAATAATCACATATCTCTTCTAGGCTGAGTGATGATGATGATGATGAGAATGACAACTTTAATGATAATTTAAATTAAAAAAGCATTGCTTTCAGTTTGTTTGAATCAATTAGAAAAAAAAAGAATGTAAATGTACAAATACATTGTCAGTGTTGATTACACATGGATTATGAAGTACACAATAGAATGGAAATAATTTAGGTTAGTACAACTTATTAAGAGTAATTAAAATATCATATTGTCAGTATTCATTAATATTAAAATGATACATAAAGCACTCTGTATAATACTCTACAATAAAAATAAAAATGAATAAAATTTACCTATGAATTGTGTAGGATTTGGTCAGTGATTATAATTTATTTGATTCGGAAGAATATTCAATTATATTACTAAGCTTATTGAATCATTTACAAGCAATCTGAGGTAGGAATTAATTGATTAAAATTTAATATTCAAGTACTATAAACGACTTAACTATATACTTCATAATTTCTATGTTAATCATGAGAAAGATTCAAGTGAAAATTTCAAATAATTGACAAGGTTGAAATAGGACTGTATTCATTTTATAAATAAACAATGAAACTATTTCAATGCTAACAACTATAACAAACGATTTCATAAGTAAAAAAGCAAATAAACAACGTGTACAGTAATTTGAAAAGTATTCTACAATACATTTCATTTACCTGATAATCAGTTAACTCTTGCATAGTTTTATTTTGTTGGTCTTTTAGTTTGTTTAAATTTTCACTGGTCATCTGGGACTGATTAGAAGATGAAGTTGATTTAGTTTTCTCTGCTTCTAATAAATGATTCTATATAAATAAGTAACAAAATATATTTAACGACTTATATATATATATATAGTCAGTCAAAACGTAGAACATGGTACACATGTACATCAGTCCAAGTTGCCATACATTATTAGCAATGAGAGATTCAAAGTTTCAGGCCAAATCCCGGAATAGTAGAGCTAGTAACAGTATCAGTGGTAATATAAAAGATTAAGCATCAAAGATACAATTTTTAAGAAATTTATAAATTACGAAAATAAAAACAAAATTCATGAGGAATATAGAATCTCAGAATTTGGTAGATGACAAAAATGGACGCATTTGTTCCGTTACTGTCGATTTCGAGCCATTTTATCCAAATCAATTGACTTGTGTGACGCATATGTATTCCGTGCCCTTTTGTACCAATATTTATGTATTCAAATAAATAATAAATAAAAAGTACATAGAAAAAACCCGCCTAGACCAAAATAACATTACATTGACATGACTAGACCTATTTCAATTTTGATTGTACTAAAAATACTCTGCTTCATATCCTTTGTATAATTCAAACTTGTATTAATCTAATTCGGTTATTTTTATTATCTGAAGAAGTGGCTTACACTAAGTCACGAAACGTCAGAAATTTAACTTTCTACTCATTGAAAATTTATATATTATTTTTATTACAACTAAAATCTCTAAATAATGAACTGTTAGAGATCAAGTTAGGAGAGAAAACAAGCAATACAAACAACGACTACCTAGTTATGAACAATACTCAACCAAATCCCAGGTCAGCAGAACAAGCCGTCAGTCAATAATGACGAGATCCTGATAGCTTACTTCTATCTAAAATAAGCACCAATGATGCCAAGGATAACTGACTGACTGACGTTGGGCAAAATGTTTCAGAATTAGTCACAGTGGAATTCTATATCTTGAATTTCAATATTCCTTCAAACATACCTTCCCGTCATTTCTTTTCGAATCATATTCTCAATGTGGCCTTTCGCATGATCACTACTACAATATTATTCCAATTCATCTGCCACTCCTTTAGGTCATTTCATGTTGTTGTGCTGAATTAGTCCAGAAATCGTGCTATCGCACATTTTTCCAAGGCTCAATACTGTTTATAACTGATTAACACTGAGTCACAAGGGTTTAAATTTCATGGACAGCATCAGCTCCCTCTCAAGCATATACGCGCCTTGCTGACCAGTCTCAACTAGTATAAAACTTGGATCCCGAGCATCCTGTTGACTACATAGACAAAACCTTAAATAAATAATACTGTTAAAACATACTTACCAACTCTTTAATCCGATTTTCAAACATGGATAATTTTTCATTAGCAATTTTTTCTTGTTCTGTCAGTTGTTTATTTAATTGATCAATTTGACTCTTTAAACTTAGGACTAATTCATTATTCTGTTGTTTCAGTAAGTTATTCTCGTTTTTGAATGCTTGAATTTCACTAAAATAAGGAAACAAACCAGTTGTAAAAAGCGTGAATGAATTCTTATTATGAAACGTTATAAAATTAGATAAACGTTGAAAGTCATATATTACTGAATAACATACATAAAAGTCGAAATAACTGGTGTAGTTTAATTTATTACGTGGAATAATCAAGTTGTGTAGTGAACTGACGACGGAAAACACTAACAAATAAGTGGCAGTTTAATAATAACAATATGCATAGTTAAAAATTTTAAAAAAATAACATTCGCGTTTGATGTTTAAATCGTATTCTTTGCCCAGATGACTTCAATGGAATGGTGTGAGGTAGTTGGCTGTAGCTGAGACGAAAACCTGGACATAAGTTTTGCGATATTGAGAGTTCTTCAGTAATTTGTATTTGTAATCATGAGGGAACCGGTGTTCCCTAACGGACTTAGTCATCTAGCTTCACAGACTGAGACCTTATCATTGAACTATTCGTGCAGCGACTAACGTCCTGACAAATTTTTACAGCTGATCAGCCATTAAGTAGTTATTGATGTCATATCTGTCTAGTTCTTTAGTGTCAATCGAATTCCCAACCGTTGTTGCCACCTTGACGTTGTGGTCGTGCTTACCTATCGTGATGAAGCAACCGAGCTATATTGGTTGGAACAACCTTTCTTCAAAGTTCTACCATGTCAGACGGGTCGGTTGAAGAGCGGTAAGACTAAAAGCAATAAACCCAAAGTCCGAAGGCGAAGTCGTACTGCTGAGTGTACAGAGGTGTGACAACAGCACGGTGTTTCCTTCGGACAACCAGCATGACAGCGATGCTGCCGTCCCACAAGGAGGAATGGGGTTAGGGTAGATCCACCCTAAAAATGCGCACCTCACCTTATCCCACGAATATCTGTCTCCGGCGTTAAGGTCTCAACAAGTACGGAGCTAACACGGAAATTACTCATAAAAAGTCGTGTGTGACCGACCTCAAGCAGCTGTCCCTTGGGCACTGCGGTCACGCCTTCAGGTCACTAAGACCACCTCTAATCCAATTTCCTTTTCAAGTACCTGCAGAAGAACCCTTCCACGATGTGGGCAATCGGGAAGTGATAACCACCCTCAAGACGATCGAATTCTATCAATCGAGTTGCGACGCGGTCAATAGTTTAGGTGGCTGGACTTAACGTGCACAAGTGTCGAGAAGAAATTCAATCGAAATATCCACGGATCTCCATAAATCACAGTCAGTCAGATTGAAATTGGGATAAAGTAAAAATATGAGACAATCTAAGATGCCATACAATTTCAACATTGCAATGAAAAATTGACGAAATGAAAAGAAAGAGTCGAAACCTAATAACTAATTTTAATTTCAAATATTAATAAAGAACTATTTGTTGCGTCATGTTATATAATAATATTACGATTGAGGTTAGGGATTGAAGTTAACTAAACAGTAAGAAAGTATGATGAAAATGAGCGAGGACTACAGGTTATCACTAATTTAAAGGGAAGAGAGTAGAGAAAAACTAATCATTTAATATGTTATAGAAATAAACATTTACCTAATGGTGGCTTGGTCAAACATTCAGCCCCCTCCCTTATTTTTCAGCTGTACAAATATTTCAAGTAGACTGCCTACTTATGATTTGTTTGAACTGAAAATTTATGAAAGCTGTATGTACTTACGAGCTATTATGAAATAACTACAAATTAATGTTAGTGTAAGTACTGGAAAACTCAAACAGAAACATCAGCTATTGGCACATCTCCTTTATGATTTATTCATTGATAAAACGAGAGAAGAGAATATAAGAATTCAAGTGTCTTACATATGATAAATGGAAAAATCTATGTATCAGCTGACACTTGTAATAGAACATTGACTGTTGAAAACACTTTTAAAATATGCTTTAGATAATTGCGATTTGAATATATTATTTATTGTAATATTGTACAACTGGTGATGAGAATTCTTCGTTGTTCCAAAATTCATAGTATCAAGTCGAACGATTACTACTGCTGTTAAAATCTTTTTAAAATAACTTGATAAATCACTGGAATAAAACAAACATACTTTGAAGAGTTCTGCAACTGACAATTTAGTTTTTCAACTTGTCCATTAAACTCAACCGTTAATGACTCAATTGTTTCAGCTTGATGCTTTAGCATAATTTCTGCTTCAGCCTGACGCTCAGCCAACAAATTACGTAACCGTTCACATTCATTTTGGAAAGACTCGCCTTCGTTTTCAGTTGGAGTAATAGATGTCTCAGATACAAGCCCACTGAATTGAAGAGATGGTTTTGCCTACATGTATAAATTGAAAATATATAATATGGAGACTGGGAAACATAAGTGCGGTGGCAAAAACGAACGAAAAACAGTATTATCACAACTACAATTTATGTCAACTGGTTGACTGATAGAATGAAGATCATGAAATAATATGGAAACTCAAAATGTTGAACATTTGAGTAACGTAAGGAAAAACAACACGATCACCCAAGGAATAAAATTCTTGAGATGAACCAGTAGGAAAGAAATAACCGATCGTGAAGTAATGGGACTTATGATATGGGGTCACTCATCTTTAATAACCAAGTAAAGTACATCGTATAATCGACATCTTTTTACATGACTACATCAAAACCTACAACTTTATTGATTTATGTCATCTCTTCTGTCAATGAAACTTTACAACACTCATAGAGAAATTTTACCTCAAACAAAATAAAGTTCAACAACACACAAGCAATTTAGAGAACATGAGGAAAGGATACATATCTTTGCATCTAATCTTAAATGCTGTTACGTCCTAGAGTAAAAAAAAAGTAGGCTAATGAAATTTGAAGAGTACATGATAAATAACACACATCGTTTTCTTAAAAGTAATCCATATCTAACCGTCTCTTAAATTAATTGCAGTTCTATACCATAAGTGAAGTAGTGAATATATACATATTTAAATGTTTATGAACCTAGAGATAATCTATCTTATACATTTCGATTAATTTGTGTATTGATACGCATGAACGCAAAAACACTAATCGTCATTATCATGTTCTGTAGACTAAAAGCACAAACAATGAATATTTTGTCACAAAAATCAATGTGTTCAATTCAAAAATAAATCTCATTCCATAACTATTCTGGAAGTATCTCATCAATATGCACGACACGAAAAGATAGAGACAAAGTAAATAAAGGAGACAGGGGGAGAAAGGTGACAGACATTTTTGCTCATTTACTTTAAGGTAAGAAGAAGTTCAGCTAGATTCGTCATTATGTAATGGTACATGGATTAATGCACACACAAAAACAATACTCAGTAGTTGAGAACATAGTGAACACTCTCGAGTGAAATGCACACTCTGAACTGAGATAGGTAAAAAGATATTTTGAGAGAGTAAAAGTGAATGAAACCGTTGAATTCATAATTATTTTGACAAGAACAACCTTCACTTTCTAGCATGTGACGGTTATATCTTAATGAACGCCATGTTTGACATTTCTTTAAAATATTTGATGCTTTCAGACTCATCGGAGAAGTGACTCTTTATACTAACATGACATAACCTACTGATAAACAAAGCAATTTTGGTATTTTTATCAGAGAAAATAAGATTATACCACCAATGATATCAAGCCATAGACTATATGTCAGAACAGTACACAATGATCTGTATAACTGTTGACAGATCCTGCTTCAGTTTGGGCGCCCGGGCAGTATTCCAGCCCTTACATAAATTGAATGACAAAGTGTGGCGCATATATATTTGGTACCTCCTTGTACGAATGTTTATGTTTAAATAAATAAATAAAATGTTGACAGATAATATTTCATTAGCACTAAACTACAAACTATAAGCAATGTTGATATTATTGTAAAGCGAAATATTTAAATGAAAATGTTAATATCGATAACTATTGGGGATAAAACTGTACGACAAAAAAAGCAACTTCCAATGTTTAGTTCACTTGCCTGAATTTGAGATTTGTTCTCATCATTTTGATTTGACACACTTGTTTGCTTTTGTAAAAGATCATTTAATTCTACTCGTAATTTATTTAATTCTAATTCCATACGTTCATTCGTTTCACGAGCTGACATTAGAGCTTCTTCCAGTTCAAATATTTTCGATTCATCGTCTGCATTCTGTGATTCAATCGTGCTCTTGTCAATGTTTTCTTCTTCTATTCGAAATTGTAAATCTTCAAGATTTCTATTTAAATTTTAATGAATATATTAAAAATAAAACAATAGATAATTATACTTAGTTATGAATAGTTTTATTAAACAGCCAAGTATAACAAGATATAAACCTTTTTTGGTGTTAAAAACTCCAGATCACGGTTTCGTGTTAAATGTCTCACACCACTAAAACATACCCGTAATCTTAAACAAACTGATGTTCTTAATATGCCTTGATATCAACTGGAACAAATGAATAAACATGAAAACTTAACAGTACAGACAGGTAGAAGGCCGGGAGGGTCCAGAGAGAATACATGCTGAAGTAAATATACATGGTAAGTGAGAAATAAACGTGTAGACATGCTTATCGTGAGTGAATTGTTTTTTTTAATTCTCGTTGACCGCTAACATTTGTATCTGGATCCATTCACTGTTTTGCATGATTTATGAGTGGAGTAGCGGCTTAATGGTTAAGACGTTTAAATTTCCAGTGCTAAGTTCCAGGCTTGAGCCTCATTCCATCCACCTCGGTTTAAGGCAACTGGGCGACCCTCACTAGCTCATACCAAAGTAACTGGTGAATGAATCAATTATATTTATATTGTCACAACTTATGTGCACATTTATTCACCCTGTAGTATAAGGATTCTATGTATTTTTAGTCTTGTTTTGACTAGCTAGTTGAACAGACAGCAGGAAGCGCGTACTCTAGTTGAATAGGACCACAAAACACTTTTTCTACTCAAACACAAAATATTTGCATACGATAATTCAAATGTCCATATAAATAGAAAGTATACTAATTTAGAGGTGTGATGAAAAAGAAACATATACAGGACAACAATGAAGAGTAAAAAAATCAGATCATAAGTGAATAAATAATTGGATTATGTTGCATGAATTAGTTATACATAATAGACGTTAAGGTCAAATTGTACAATGAATATCACACTTGTTTACTGAATAAGGTTGGGCTGTATTCTGAACTTTTCAAGGACAAAGTTAATTAGGCATAGTGGAGAAAAAGGTAAATTAACTATATATATACTGAACTGCTTCAACCGATTGATCCATCTGAAGAGTGTTAACACCATGAACTGAATTCAACAGGACAATAATTGAAAACTAAGAAGCTATACCATTTTTATTTAATGTTAGTCAGTAGAGTGCACCAGTGAAGCTACCTAAAGAGGGAAGCCAGAACCTTTAAACATATTTTCCAGAGCGTTACTGTGATACCTGCAAGTTGGTATCCAATGGATCACGTGAATGCATCAGATACAAATCAAATCTAATGTCGACCACTGACTTACTAATTATGTCAAGCAAATATCAAGAGAAGAAAACGATGCTATATGAATCTATCTCTCTCGCAAAGTTATAATTTTGTTTCAATCGAATGAATTTCAATTTTAACAATCGTAATTTTCTGTTCACTTCACTACATGAACGCTTATTTCAAGCTTCGATATATTTTGTCATTTTCTTAATCGATACACCGAAACTTTGTTTTAATTATGATAACTAATCCTAGCAATTTACTAAATCTTTTTAATTTGATTTTCAGCATGCATAAACTTCCTCAAACTATCTCTACGTTTAGTGAAAGGAACTTTTGATACATTAAATTTGTATGATGTTTCTTAAATACTATCTGTTGCAAGTAGCTGATGGCAACCTATTGGGCTGAAAAGAATTCATTTCAGTTTACGTCGTTATTTTTGTAGACTGTCAACTGCATGTAGTCATAAATCCTCGGTAATAAATATAAAATATACGTTTTAAATTCAAAAATATGCATAGTCCTCGTCCAATACTACATCAATATACGTAGTGAAAAGTTAAATTGAGTGAAGAAATTTATAAACCAAGTTATTCGTACTCAGAACCCTCAATAATCCCTTGATAAAAATCTTTAAAAGTCGTAAGATTGGAGAGAATACTTTGACCAATCAGTGTTTGTTAAGAAATTCCAAGAGAATTCAGGAGAGCAGAATATTGTGTTATATCTTGAGTTTGTCACTGATTTTAGCATATTTTCGAGAAGCTTCCAGAAGCTTAGGGTTGTGAACTATATATATATATATATATATATATATATATATATATATATATACTTGTTTCTGTACATAAACAACCTTGAAAGTTAAACCGCTTTCATAGTTTTCGTTTATTGTTTTCCTGTTTGAAATTCAGAAGTAAAAGGTTTCTGGATAGCGGTTAGGAAGTCTATGTCTAAGTACTAGGCATAAAAATTTGTACACAAAATCTATACTCAAAGATGACAATTACAAAACTTTTTACGTGGATGTTAGGTATAAAATACTTATGGGAATTCATGTTTGCCAACGATGACCTGATATTTGTGAAGCTGAATGCAAGAAAACACTGATTCCAGAACACCATTTACAGTCAACAGTACTACGTCATATATCGAGTTAAAGTAACAGAAAAACGAATGAGAGATAAATAACTCAAAGAAAGAAGTTCAACTAACTACATGGTGAAAGTATGCACATATAGAACTAGAAGAACCTTACATGAAAAAAAAACAATATGCAACCGTTTATGAGTTCAACAAGGCTGCTCTGTTAATAGTAAGAATAGATGAAAATAATCGAACAGGTGATCAGATATGTAAATATTCTTATTCTAGTTCAACTTAGAAAACTATATGTTGAGTAAAAATGGAGTGTTAGGCGCAATTCGGTTAAAAAGAACATATATCATCAATTTAATAAGTCATTAATTGTTAATTTAAATTATCCAAAGGACGAATAACGTTTCTACTTAAATTTCACAAGACACCATTAATCTGTAGATAGATGACGGAAAATATTTAAAGTCTGTTCCCCAATATAAATGTTGAAAATTGAACTCAATCTTCATATTTACTTGATTTTATGCTTTCTTTTATCGTCTTTCAACTTCATCACACTATTTTTAATATCACTATTTCCATTTCATTCTCTTTATTTAAGGTAACTATGACGACGTTAATTGTAACTATTTGGATCAGTACACATCATTGTATTTTTTTCTGTTTTATTTTGAAATATGAATTTTCCATTATAACTGGATAATATCTATACCAATGTTTTGAATAAACTTGATTTTATAGAATAAATAAATAGAAATTATTAAAATATCATTAACAAAAGGACACATCTGAGAGATTTCTCACTTTCGTTCTTCATGTAGCTTAATCGTTGTTTGCTCATGTTCATCGCGTAAATGTTGAAGAACAGCTTCCATATTTTCTAATTGTTGGTTCAATTGTTGTATCACAGCTTGTTGATTCAATGTTTCAGCTTGAGCCTTTGCAAATATGATTTATCATTAAAATATGAGAAAAAAACACCGGTCAATTTAGTAAAATTAATTAAAACGATAATATATGATAAGTTCAGCGATTTATCATAGCAGTGGTGGTAGTTCTAAAAAGATTAGGAAATGTATGAATGTCGAGATCATTTTTAAATCAATACCAAATATAATGCGCAAAATTGTACAAGCAATAATGCTTGTTAAGACAAAACTTGTAGAAACAGGTACAAGTTGAGAAAAGATATTTTAAAGTATTAGTTAACCACCCGAGCAATTTGGTGAATTACCCACAATTACTTATTTCCTTAGATATGCAAAGTAAGTCATAACATTCACGCCCATTGATCACACTCGTAAAGGCTGTTATCAGTGTTACTGAGTAAATTTAAGATCACTAACTATATTATTACCGCATACTATTTGCATAGGTGCATATATGTGATAAATCTTCTACTTGAACGCTTGAATCGGTTTCCTAGGCTTTTCTGATAACCCCAGGTTAAATAGTACTAGTTAAAATAATGTTAATTTATTTCGGTCATTTATTTACTCTGAAGAATTGGCTTACATTAAGTCACAAAACGTCAGGAATACACTTCTTCCACTCATTAGGATATAACAGAAATATTCATTAATAAATACATCCTATGTTTCCATTTAAAGAAAATGTAGCTTACATACTTTACACCACAGCAGTAGTAATTGTACAAGACTAGTAGGACCTTGTGTCTGTACGTGAATTTATGACATGGTTCCACTGAATAGAATATATATATATATATATATATATATATATATATATATATATATTATATATTATATATATATATATAGCTGCCTGAATGGGATCTTAAAAATTCTGCAACTTGGTAGATTGAAACGTTATCAAACAAGGTTCCTAATAAAAGCCATTGATGATCCTAATGCAGTTTTCTGTTATAATCGGACGAAATTTACGACGATTTCTTTTTTATTTAAAAGTTGCTTTTTTTAAAACTGTTTTTCTTGTTTCTTTCCACAATATCGCCATCTTTTACTTACTGATATCATTTTCACTTTATTCTAAATGATTTACATCCTTTTTTTGTTGTACTAAGCTTATTATATGCTATAAATTACAGAAATATTATTAGTACTTCTACTGATTGTTAGTAAAGATTGACTTATCTATGAAATAATGATCTTGGGTTCAATTCCTGGAACAGTTGTGGTTGTTCACTAGTGGGAAGTCCCATATTAAGATGAAACAATTATCAAGTGTTCTATCCTTATCAATAGCGTTTCAGCTGAGATCAGTCTATGACGATACTGCCTATAAAGTAAATTAATCTATACAAAATCCATTTACTTAACTAAGAATTTTCATTTTTCTTTGAATTCATTATACAGTCTCTATTCGAAAACATAAATAAGCATACTGCATGGAGTAAATAAATTTATGCGTATATATGAGAAGTGTACTGAACGATATCAACTCTTCAGCTGGTTTTTTATGTATAAGTGAAATCAATACAACAGAATACTAACTTATTCAATGTTTGTTTCTATTGTCTTTAATAAAAAATAAGTTGCTTTTCTACCATTTAAGATGACCACTAATTTCTTAAAGTAATAACTGAATTATTACTTGGCTAAGTAGTGATACCTTATGTATAAAAACTACGGCGAGACCATAATTTATAGACTAATAAACGAAATTAAGAATATCAGATCTTGGATTTTGGAGCAAAATTCACTCATCCATATAGCTAAATAGCATTATAGCTGATGTCTGTTCATGATGAAAACCCTTGCTTTAATTCCTAACACTAAATTTTAACTCTAAATCTTAATCCTAAATCCTTATACTAATTTATAACCCTCTTTTGATCCTAATAAGCAGGTGAATTGTCTCATGGCCACTTTATCGTCGCTCAGAGGTCGACCATAGACTACAGTCTCAACAAAATTACTATTAAATATCTAGTTTGAGTACATTACGTTAATTATTGAAAAGTTTGACTAAAAAATTTGATTGATAAACTCTTTCTCTATGTGTACACATGTATGAAGAAGTTGCATTAACGATCTGTAGAGTTATTCATAATAAAATAATGGTTTAATTACTAGATACACTACATTTAACAACCAGTCGCCAACATTCTTTAATTTCTAATTCTTTTATTTTAGTGTGAATTAACCATCCGAATATTCCCATAATAATCTATATCTTCTGAATAGTTGGAAAAAATTTATGGACTAGTGCCATGTTTTGGTTTGGCCGCCTCTAACTTTCTTCCATCCATCCCCAAGGATAGTCAGCATTGCTCGTCGTGGTAATCGGTGTTTAGGCATACGTAACACAGCCAAAATTGTATTACCAATAATTATGTGCTCAAAAGTGACTAGTTTAAAAGGTCGATTCCCCAAAGTTATTCAGAAAAAAGCTATGATCTCTTTAGTCAACGAAGACACTGAATCAAGAGAGCACTATATCATTTATCTGCCAAATTTTAAAAAATAATACTGTTTGATTCGCATTTATTGACCAACTGATATCGTGCTCTGTATGAGAGCTAAAACTCCTAGGTCTGGATTTTTGTACGATGATGGATGACCATTGATATACAGGCTTAAACTGAGATTAACTTTCAATTATTTGTTGACTGATATATATTTCAATGGTTAAAATCACGAGTCAGTTGAAGCTAGACCACCATAGAAAACCTGAGGGCACTGGACGGCTGTTTCGTTCTGTTGTGGGACTCCTCAGTAGTGCGCATCCACGACCTCGCCCCCTGTGAGATTCGAACCCAGGACCTACTGGTTTCGCGCGCGAGCACTTAACCCCTAGACTACTGAGCCGGCATCCGACGGTGTTAATGTCTAACTCCAACTAATCCACGAAATTGAGCGACACATCCACCATTGTCTTCAGTGAGTTACTATCTCACAACAGACCTAGTTGAACTTCACTGGTCACTACTTCTCACTAGAACTCCAGGACATATCTCTTGAAGCCAGTCACTAATGAGCATATCTTGATTAATATCAGGTTTTTCATGGTGGTCTAGCTTTAACTGACTCATGATCTTAACCACTGATATTACTATAATACCCACAAAACCCATGTGATATATATTTGTAAGGAAAATTACTTACGAAAGTGCAGGTTATTCATAGTGTTTAAAATGAGACGGCTTAATAGTAACTTGTTTGTACTTGACATATAAAAACAATATTTTCAAAGAATAATCAAAATGTTAGAGTATTGCTTATTGTAATAAGCATATAATACTGAATAAAGCCGTTATTATTACTATTATTGTTAAATTTTCTGAAGTCTACAATAAAGTGTCGTCAATGTATTTATGAAAGTATTGACAGAAATGGAATTCAATTGATCATAGAAAGACTGACACATATAACTAAAATATAGGTGTTTACATGTTACTGTTTGCCAGTTACTTCAGATAATTATGTAAGATTAAGAGTGAAACAATGTGTTAGTCAAGTCCCCCTTACTCATTTCTCAATCGAACGCATATTGATTTCTCGACTAAATAAAATACTGCAGAAGATATTTTAACACCCTCTCTACAACATTAGTAGTTCTTAATGAATTTTAATAGGTGACTATTTTAATCAATTATGGATATCTGTCATGTGTGTAAAATTTGTCATGAATTATTGTGAACAAATGGATATATGACAAACTAAGATGGGATTTCGTCACATAGTTTCACAATGAACAGTAAATCTTGTAGACCGAAAGATTTGAATCAAGGTGTCAACCAGTCTCCTGGACTAATTGATCAAAAATCAAATGATTTAGAAAATTCCACTACCCTAGTTGAATCTAATCTAGCCTAAAAAAAAAGAGATGTATATCATCGAGTGTGTGGAGTTTAAACTGGCTATTCACATTATCATGTTATCAACCACTAATCATGGATATAAATAGCATGCAGAGTGAAAACAATAACAAACAGCTATTAGGCGTCCTTATTGTTAGCAGTGGCTTATCGATATGAATTAGATACAGAGAGGAGGAGAGAAGAAAACACAGTAGAATCAAACAAATTGTACTTGCCATTTCTCTTTCTAAAGTAACTTTAGCTAAGTCAGAACGTTCCATTTCACGTTCTTGCAAAAGTTGCTCGATATGCGCTTCTTTTTCCTTGACTAAACGCTATAGAAAACAAATAATACACAGCATTAATAGCAAAGTGATGACATCACATAATATCAACGTAAAAAAACAAAACAAACATAGAAAAAGTTAATGGTCTCCATAAACTGACATAAGCTATATGAAAGTGATTAATAATAGAAGTGTTAACTGCAACTCATTAAAAAAGTATATAATTATGTCTAACAGCTGATGCCCGAGCACCGCATAAATGGATCCATGATGTTAGCTGGTCTAAGAGGAAGTTTGAAAACGTTATAGGTGGCAAAACCAATACGTAGCCTAAGCTTACGAAGTCCCTAAGTAATGATCCGAGCAGCGTCGATAGATGAATACAACTTCGTTGAGGTTTATATGATAATCGAGACGATAGCAACCGATGTTTAGAGACCTTGAATGACATGGCTCAAAATCGTTTGCAATAGCACAGGTGCATCCACTTTTTGTGTTCTCACAAATTCTAATCTTCTGAATTCTTCATGTCCTTTTTTCTCCCCAAATTTATTTCACTGGATTACACTCCTAGAATAACATCTTCAAACCCTAATCTTTCTGATTACTGCTCATAATTTTACTACCCCTACCACTACGGGATCTGAATTGACCACTGCATCTCTGTGCTAATATGGTACGGTAACTCGAGCTGATGTACGTACGTACGAAGTTCTACGTTTTTACTGACTGACTGACTGATAATCATGATCAATGGTAGAAACACTTCAACGACATGCCTCAGGATTAATCACAGTGCAACAGTATATTCACATTTTCGTTGTGGTTTCGGACCGTATTCTCAGTATTCAGTCTTACGCAGCATTACTGCCACTACATTGTTCAGATTTCTTTGCTGTTTTTTTCTAATTCACATCATAGTGCTAATGCAGTATGGTAACGTGGGCCAACATATATGTGTCAGGCTCTACGTTGATCACAACTGGCGTACTCAACTTTGAGCTAGACTGTCTCTTTAGGGCCTGGTGATTGTATGTGGTAGCTCAAACTATGATAGTTAGAGAAATATCCAAACTTAAAACCTACTATTTGGTGTAATTGTTTGCATCACTAAAGGATCATACCAGATAGAGTTTGAACAACTGTTCTGTCACTGTGTTTCACTCAAGAGTATTGCATGTTCCAATCCAACTTTCACAAATTCTAAAACTTACACGATAGCCATTGATTAAGCAAATGCATACAAATTATACATATTCCTTGTCTATTTAAGTGTCTATTGAACGTATTTTATCAGCGAAGACGGTGTAAAAACTCAAGGTAAATTTTATGTTAAAATCAAGATATTTAGTGACAGAATCAACAAGAAATGAAAGTTTATCACTAATTGATTAAAATTTCATCGATACGCTTTGATTTCTTAGAAAATCATTTATACATAAGCCAGCTTCAGTAAGAAGATTTCTCTCCTTAAATGTACATGTCAAATCATTTACTCGGTGAAGCATCAATGATTATCCATTTCTTTTACAAGTTTAAATACGAAAATCATTGTTAAAGTGTATAATAATTTCTATCAGCTAAATCAATTATACTATACATTGGAGTTTATTTTTTTTCCGAAAGAGCATGAAATAAGGACTGAATTGTTTACAATGAATTATTATAAAATTGAAGGTATCACGTGTTTAACATGTGAAAAAAGCAACATATCCAGTCATTTATTAATTGTTATTATTATATTACTTAAAACAACTTTACTTCTGTTTTGCATAATGAAAACAATTACCCGTCACCATTTGATTTAGATTTTTTTTCCTTTAAATTCATAGTTATGGGTGAAATTATGTGAAAACCAGCATAGTGACGAGAAAATAAACTCTCATAAAAAATACTTGAAAAAGCACACACGTATAATAATAATAATAATAGGGCTTGTGTATTTCAAATAATAGGTGCTACACTGGCAAGCACGAAATATTTCACGAAAAAGTAAGAAAAAATCAACAATTGTGACAGACTGACATCAAGTTACAGATTATTTCACATTCTCTTCAAAAAACGGTATTGATTGATTAATAAATAATAAGGGATTTGTATAGTTTTTTTTGTGTTGATAATGCGATTTATCAATTACAAATTTGTGTAAGAGTACAGGATATCCGTAGGTTACTAGTATTCGATCATAGGTGTCTTCGAAATATTGCTCGTATATCCTGGGACAATCGAGTAAGTAATGAAGTTGTTAGGAAACGGGTACTAGGTAAGGATGGCAAATCAATTGATGGCGTAGTGAAACTTCATCAGTTGAGATGACTGGGACGTGTGTTACGTATGGCCAACCACCGACTACCTCGATGTGCGATGTTTTGTTGCATAAGAGTAGGTTGGAAGAAAGCTAGGGGCGGCCAGACCAAAACATGACACAAGTCCATGAAATCACTGACAAGTAGACTACCTGGTTGGGGACCGCGAGATGATAGCAACCGATGGTTAGAGACCTTGAATGACATAGCTCAAAAATCGTTTGCAATGGCACAGGTGCATCCACTTTTTGTGTTCTCACAAATTCTAATCTTCTGAATTCTTTATGTCCCTTTCTTTTTTCTCTTCCCAAATTTATTTCACTGGATTATACTCCTTGAATAACATCTTCAAATCCTAATATTTCTGATTACAGCTTATAATTTTGCTACATCTAGCACTACGGGATTTGAATCGACCGCTGCATCTCTGTGCTAATGTGGTGTGGCAACTCGAACTGATGTACGTACGTACGAAGTTCTACGTTGTTACTGACTGACTATGTAATTGGCTTTGACCCACAATTTATGAGACGGACAGCAATAATACCTAGCTCCCTAAACTGAAGTATGTAGAAGGGGACTTAAACCTGAGATCTAATGTTTGAAAGCCGAACGCCTTAGCTGCGAATCCACTATTGAAGATGACATAATAATAAATTGATCAAAGGTTAAAAACTACGGAGAATTTTAAGAATCACTCATATAGTTGGTTATTTCCCAAGACAGGTATGTAAGTATTCTGACAGAGAGGAAGCTGAAAAGCAGATGGGAACAAAACCTCCCTGAAATGGAATATTATATATATATACCTAATTTAATAAGTGCTTCCGTTGAGCAATAATAACAGTGGTTACCAAGTTCCAATAACTTTCTAACAAATAAGATCAGACTTGTGAAATTACTCCTATCAAGATAGATTATAAAAACTATAGGAAGATAATTTATAGCATGAAAACGTATCGGTGTACTATTAAATGATGAATCAAAGTATGTCTGGACTTAATACATTACTTTGATGAAGAAATTAAAATGGAAATAATGGTGGTTGGAAAACTGTAGGTCGTGATACCATTAAATAATTGCTCTGTATAATAGACAGTGAATACTGCTATTTATATACTAAACAAAATGCTTTCTACGAAGTCTGGAGAAGAAAAAAGAACACTTATAGTTAAACAACTAACCTGTAATGTTTGTAAATTAGATGTAGATTCTCGACGATTCGGAGTGTTCATTGATGATATAGGTCTTCGGTTACCAGCTACACCATTACGACTCTTGACATTGTAATCAAACAAAATATATTATTATTATCAAAAGGGGTTTTGTGGATATCATGGTAATTTTAATAGTTAAAATCGTGAGTCAACTGAAGCTAGACCACCATGGTTCGAATCCCGCGAGGCAGGGTCGTGGATGCGCACTGCGGAGGAGTCCCACAATAGGACGAAACGGCCGTCCAGTGCTTCCAGGTTTTCCATGGTGGTTCAGCGTAAATGATTATATCAATAATAGGAAATAAAATTGTTCGTTTCAATTGTTTAAATAAACAGTGGGATGAAAGAATTCGACAATGTCACAGAGAGAAGTAAGCATATAAAAGACATTATTTCCATCTCAAATCAGTTTTTAATGGTGATATATTGTTTCATTTGAATACAATAAGCCTAATGATAAAACTTTCTTTGTCATTCTGAATATTATATTAAGACAAAATATTTATTGGTATTGTGTTAGCACAACAAAATAAATATGACAAAAGTTATTTTATTTCAAATCAATTCGAGTATCTAAACAATTTGTCTGGACGTAATTCATTCAGATATCAAAGTTTTTGATGGATGAATAGTTATGAATACATGAAAACAAATAAATTTATTGTCAGTATAGGATTGTGGAGATTGTTGGGTTTCACCGAAATCATGAACCGATCAGTGTTAGACCACCATTAAAAGCCGGGAAGCACTGGACGGCCGTTTCGTCTTAGTATGTGACTTTTCAGAAGTGTACATGATGGTTTTAGTGATGGGATTTATGTTATCTAAATGATTTATCTCCATCAGTTGGTTCTTTAATTCATATTCCTTTATATTATTATTGACGACAAAGTTTGGTAAAACAATGAATCAACCTACGTTGAGATCATTTAGATTACAAATCAATAAGTAAACCAACTGATTTAAAAAATTACAATATTAACATTAGGGTAAATATTTTTATACGAAAACTCTGTTTCATTGTAGAATAATGAAACAGAATACACTTCTGTATAACATATTCCTTGTAATCAGTCAGCATGGTTAATGTACAAGCCGATATGAACATCTTCCATAAAATACCTTACTGACAGTTGAAAAACTAGAATGCTTTGGATGAGCATTTCAAGGTATGAAATCACAACATAAAGCGATCTACTGTTGGTTTTAGTTATCTTAGACTATGTAATTAGGATTTACGATGTAATATGACGGGATGAAAAGGTGATATTATTTCAAGTCAATACTTTTCTGTATGAACTCAGTATGCATTTATCCAGCACAACAGGTGTGAACTTTCGTCTAGTTTTACCACCATATTTTTTGTATTTATCTAGTATAAACTTTCTATATGTTGTTACGGTAACTTTGAATATTTTTCCTGCTTAACTAATTGTCAAATGTGTGTAAAATCAGTATATGAGTTTAATTCGGTTTTTTTGGACATGCTTTTAGAGGGTCAGTAAATCTACATCCGTATTAGTCTTCTGAGCTCTTACTTTTTAATTTAAAATCTGATAAAACCATTTTTTATTATTGCACAGGAGCATTCCCCTCACGGGAAGTTTGCGCTTCTCTAGATAATTCAGACTAAGTGTTGGTGACTTCATAAACTAGCGACTTGTCATATTTTAATTTGATGATTTTTAGTTAAAAGCACATAAAAGAGAGAGACCAACCTGTAATCCATTATTAACTTGATTTAGACGATAAGAGCGAGATACTGAACTCAAATTGGATGAATAGGATAGCAATGATTCTTGACTCCGGCTGTAAAAAACAAAATATGAAAGAAGAAATGATTTTTTGCAACCAATTAAATAAGAACTGAATTTTAACAAGGATAAACTATTTTAATTAAACTTCTGAAAACATTTGAGACTAATACAAATATCCATCGGATTTTATGAAAATTGGTTGCGAGAATGACGAGTCATTCCCGTTATTCTCAAGAAGCACATCACAAATTTAAAACAAATCGCCATCACTTGAACAAATTTTCGCTCACTAAAATATAGTTGTTAAGTCTCAAGAAGCATAAGACTTTTAGCGTGGCAGCCTTAAGATTTCTCAACTCAAAAATGATTTGCACTACAAACCGATTTAATTTACACAACTACTAAAAACTAAGGAGCGCTATATGATTGATTTCTTTCAGAATTTAACCCCTCGATAATATGTATCCATAACTCCATGATGGATTGTAATAAGGACTTTCTAGTAAAACTCGAACCCAGTGAAGTTCAACTACATTGGTTGTGAGACACGTATTGACAAAGACAATGACTGATGATCGTGCAAAATATTGAGTTAACTAGCGTTTAAAATACAGAGTATTAGGTTGAAATGCAAAGCTCTTACGCCAAGGCCTGGAAGTGCTGAGTTCGAACCCGTGAATGTGCAGTGATAAACCTCATATAGAAATAAGATACACATATAATGCTACATTACTTTTAACAGTTGAATGCCTATAACTATTCTATGATGTAAACTATTTTAAAAATGTAGGATTTCGTAGATGAAATCAAGGTTTACAGGACTAACATATTACCATTGAAACATCAAAGTTGATGTGAGCTATTTGTGACAACACTCATGAATTTTTCGTGATTAAGTGCACTGTGTTTAGCCTCAAAAGTTTAAATAAAAATAACAAAGTCGCAATTAATTGCAATAAAAGATTTACACTGTTAAAAGTAACAAGCAATGAAAAACTAGATTCTAAAAAATAAAACTGTCCATTAAACATGAAGTGTTGCAAATAAATATGTCTGTCAAGTATAACAATATTTTGGAAGAGATACACTCTACTATGAAATGATTGGTAGTTAATGTTTCATAAGGACATATTATTCACTGCATTCAACTAGAAAAACACATATTCGTATGCTTGAAAACATGCCAAACGTCATTTATTTTACGAAACAAATCGCTTCAACAGTTGTGCTAGCGAAACATTCTTCTCATTAAACGATAAAAAGTGACACGAGAACCCATCATATATAATGATATTCTCTCTTTTTTAAGGGAGATGTGATAAACAGTGTTTAACGCATTCTACGTAAAATTGATTAAAAACAACGGAAACTACTGTTTTAAAGATAATCAGGTTGGTACTATGTTAAGTCCACATAGGTTATTCTAGCCTCTGGACAGACCAATCTATTCATTCTTCTCAAGCCACATTTTTACTTTGTCACTTATTCGCTTATCAACCTTGACTTTTTATGTAAGCGAATGTGTGCGCATTTCTTATCTTACTCATCACATGTCCGTAACTCATTTTTGTTCAACTAGAAATATCAATTCACGCTTGGCTAAACTGAGTTGGCTCACTCACCTTCGCCATTGTGCGTCATTTTGTTTTGTTTCGCTATCTGATCAATGATTGTACAAAATATACATATTCAAAACTTCATTCTCGTATTTGACTTATTTAATTTCGTTATTCACTAACACGATTTAAGTCGATGATTATATACGAGAACAGTCAAGATGTATAGCGAACAGCAAACGATCTACCTGGAGTCAGATACCCGGGCCACTAAAAGCTCTATATCCAAAGTTATATTAAACATGCCTGTACTACAACGAATCAATTCTAAAAGAGAATTCATCTTATGGAGATGGGAATAAATAATTGGCCGTAGATAGCTTTTTATCAACTAAGCGACACAAGACACTAAATGAAGAGTAAATGAAAAACTTTTTTAATCAAGGAAAGTTGTGCCAAACCCGATCATCAGAGGTATATTTCTGAAAGACCCTTAAAAGGCACATGCACAAAAACTATAGCACTGATGTATATATGACTCAACTTGAAGGGCTTAATAACTATTTTAAAATCTCTAAATAAACCAATTACCAAAAAGTGATATGAAGACAGAACTTTATTGTCTTCGAATGCAAAATTACGATTAATGAATAGAGACAGTTAACTATATTTGTGGACAAGGGGAGATATGAACACCACGATTTCAGTGAACTTCATGAAACACTTATTGAGGAAATTTAACGTGTAAGTTTTACGTTTGATAGCAAAATTCATCACCACATTCTATGTTCAATGATACTTTTTTAGCTAAACCTGGAGAGGGAGAGAGGAAATTGAGATGAAAAGCGAAATAGAGATACACATGACCGATATAATTCGCAAGAAATAAAAGAATTGAAGGATGAAAAGTACGTTGCTTAACTTAGTGTTTGATGGGAGATGCAGGACTAGTGCAGCTGCTCTACTGAGATTGACTTCGGGCCATGACATATGGGCCGTGACATACAATAAATTATTATCTCAAGGGTGCCAACATGGCTCATGCCGACAATCACTGACTTGGTGAATTGATACCACATCTTCTAACTTACTTCGATCGTTTATGGTTTATAACCTTATCAAGCGAGTAGCGATTTTTGTCTAGTACTTTACGTCGAATGCCATATGCTCTGACATGGCCAAGGGTGGTGTTGTAACGTGAGATGCTGCAAATTGGAGGTTAGCGAATTATCGATCGATCCAAAGACGCGTAAAACACGTAAAAACGACCTAGAGTCCCGATTGGCCCTGCTTCCCTGTCTAGCCCAACCAGTTGAGTCCAGAACGCAAGTTTCAGCCTCAGCGATATGCATCATTATGTTTCAGACATACTCTATTTATATACCAATCAAACAGACCACATCGTACCATAAAATAGAAAACAACATATGTACAATATTTGACAAGTCAAATAAATGTTGACCAATAGGAAATGTCCATTTAAAGTCCAAGGACACCATTAGACTTAACAGGATAATTATTGGGATATTTTTCTGAATATCCCAACAGGTGGAAAGAGTCCACTCTCCATCTCGGAATCTTCTGTCCAGTTTGGCTGGTGTTAGTGTCGCACTAGGTCCCAGAGCAGAAGCATTACTAATCCATTGGATTCCCTTAACCAGTCGATTATGTGCCGTTAGACCAGAAAGCTTTATCAAAGTGATTAGAAACGACGCCCATCCGTTATCTTCGCCTAAGCCCCGACAGATTACAGCCCAGGTGTAATCAGGGATGTTCTACAATCAGTTAGATGATACTCTCAAAAAGCATCAAGCTGGAAAGACATTGTAAAGCTAGCCGGAAATATAAATGCTCTGATCGAGAGTCTAGGTACAGAGAAGCGTCGTTTAGGTAGCTAACGAGGGTAGCCCCCAAATGCCCTGGTACGGCCGAGAGTGGGGAGAGTCCTCTCTCCCTCTCGAAATACTCTCACACGGCCACGCGTATATAGCCTCTGCCAGGGAAGTCCTACTCACTGCCTTCTCGTGGCGGGGGTGTTGTTTACGAAAATGAGAGGACGAAAAGCGAATGTCCGGCGCTTTAACCGGATTCCAAACCAATGGTGCACATGGGCTCCAGTATCCTGCGGGAACAAATGGCGAATGAACCAATTGTTGGTCACCGGCTTCCATGGGACTGCATCTCCTTACGATGCTCCACTGCCTTGTGGATCAGACCTTTGGGTCGAAGGCTCGGGGTGTGGACCCCTAAGAAAACCACCTGCTTCGGTTTGGGCACCCGGGCAGTATCACAGCCCTCACACATATCGGATGAGATTTGTGTGGCGCATATGTATTTGGTGCCTCTTTGTACCATTATTTATGTGTTGAAATAAATAGAAATAAATAAATAAATAGCTAACGAGGACTCATTAGCCACAAATGGAATAACAGTAGACGCCTCCCGCAGCTTTGCACAGACCACAAGACTGCTACTCCTTTTGGAGTACTTATCTAGACCCTGATCATGCCCTCGTTTGCGTTAATCATATCTTACATCGCAGTGGTTAACAAATTTGTCGTTCTAAACCGATTGATGCAACCGAATTGATTACAGCTTACATTAAAACCAATTATTAAACCAAACTAGGTTCAAGGTTAGCTGACTTTCTATCAGCGGGATATCGATTAGATTAAAGCACATTCCGTGCAGGATTGTGTCGGGGTACACTGATTGGCTATTTCTTAACGAATCGGAGCTAGCGGATGCTTAAAGAAGACTCTAGAATCTTCTTACGTGAAAACCATAAATATATTAACGTTTTTCGTACTGTGATTCTTACTTACATTCAACCTTGTTATTTAGAATGTAATTACGTTCCTGTTCAACATCGTTCTGACTTGGAGACGTATTGTCCAAGAATGCTAAGCAATAAGAGTAGTTCGGTCGTAAAAAGAGAACATGTAACACGTCCCACCGAAAAGTATGGATGAACACTGTCTGAATTTGCCTGACGCTATGAAAAATGGCGAATAGATTCGCTAGTGGCTTAGCTAAACGTCCCTCTTGTAAGCACAGAGCTTTTACAAGCTCCTGATAATTCATTGAGGCACGTCGGTCTACTCCAGCTAACAGTGAGTTTAACGACAGACAGACGTTCTTATGTACAGAAATTGCGTAGTTTGCGTAAAAACCGAAAAGCCTGGTGATAGGAGCACGATAAAGGATTAGAAGCAGCGGCTTCATCTGGCAATCACGAAGAACTCTTCCAACTCATCTGAGACACTGATAGCAAGAAGTCTGATGTGAGAGAAGCAATCTGTGATGCCGATAGGACACCGATCAATAGCATCCAACAACGTCCTAAATGATAGGCAGAGTTCTTCGAGGAACAGTCCAGCTGATCTACTGGCTCGAAAATATCAATGAGATTGTCCTGTTCTCTACAGTTGATGAGAACGGACCCACCAAACGAGGCAGGAATGTGCAAGTAAATCCAACTCCTGAAGTGCATAGATCACCAAGCCTAGATGACTTACAACTGGTCTTTTTAAAGGAGGTGGCGAACCTCTTATCAGAAGATTGACTGAGTTGCTTACAAAAGTTTGGGAATTAGTGTTCCAATACCCTGGAATGAGGAAATAGTCGTCCCAATCTTTAAAAATGGTTCACGTTACCTATGTAACAACGATCGGGGGACAAGTTTACTTTCGATTGCATCCAAATCATTAGCTTCCGTCATCCTTCGTGGATAGTTTGAAGCCCATAAAGACCGACTCGCAAGGAGGTTGGCTTTCGATTTTGTCGTAAATGTTTTGATTACATCATCACCATCTGCCAAATATTAGAACAGCGCCATACCTAATGTAGGCCAACAATGTTTGTACTTTTGATACCAGGGCTTCCTTTGATTCGCTAGACAGGACTTTTTTCTAGGATTGTCTATTGAAGGAGAGTGTACCTTAGAGGTTTATTCACATTTTGAAGGCCCCATATATAAGCACCTCAAGGCAGAATGAAGACATACAACCATCTCTTTCCACTGTTTCGTCCAAGCAGTGGGGTTGGGTAGGGTTATCTAACCTCACTGTTTCTCTCCAACTTTGCTATTGATAGCGTTCTGGAAACAGCTCTAATGGATGTAAATAGTCGTGGTGTTGATCTGTTCCCTGGAGAAAGATTTTTCAACCTTGAGTATGCGGATGATATTATCCTTCTGTGAGAGTCTCACTTAATCAGTATTTGTGGGTACGGCATGCGCTTTTCACCTTCTAAGTGCCAAGAACATTTATAAGACTAGCAGGACCATGTGCTTGCGCTCACTCCTGATAATGAGCAGTTATAAGTAGTCCAGAGTTCTGTATATCTGGATAGTTCTGCAGGTTTTGGGTGGTTGCGTGAATGGTGAGACCAATTTACGTAAAGTAAAAGTCAGAGCAGTTTGCGTCAATCTGGAACACCTCTGGCGCTTTCGTTGTGTTAGCATGGTTGTAGAAGGCCGAGTTTACAACACTTCGATGAGAGCAGTTTTGCTTCATGCTTGCGAAACCTGACATCTCCAATTTGAAGACGTCAAGCAACTCTATGTTCCACCATTGTTTTTTTCCGAAATATTACGAACATTCAGTGCCAACATGTGCTCAAACATTGGCGACAATTAAACTGGTGTCACCAGCTCGAAGCATCAACCTCGATAGCTTGGCTGTGCTACGAATGACATGCTACAGACTTCCACGCTACGCTTTATTTGCCGACACTGGGACTGGTTAGAAAAAGTGGAGACAGTCCAGTTATAACATGATCCTGGGATACAAAGGAAAGTTGCACAGGGCTGGCATCTGTCGGTCCTTCATGACTTTCAGGTTGGGATACAAGAGATGTTGCAACTCAGTGGCATGGGATGTCATCAAATATGGCTTAGAATATAAGCCAATGTGGATCCTGCTGTAACTTTATTTTACTATATTTCAAGAGTGAGAGGAACTTCCTTAACTGGAAGGATTCCTTGTGACTGTGCTTTTTACAACTGAAAGGTTTCTCCCACCATATACCACACTTATCCACTTTTTTTTACTTATTTACTGTTTCTTATTACATTTGCCTTCCTTTCTCTATTGCTTCACAATCTCATTTTCTTATTTTGTGACATATTTATTATGGCATTTATGTCTACTAATATTCGTGTTTAAATAAATAAACAACCTCAACGGTACTCAGTTGGTGGTTTCCGTATCCGAAAGTGATGACCCTGATATAATAGGTCATAATTCGAAGTTCTACATCGTGGGCTGACTTCAATTAAACAATATAGAAAAACTGAATGAAATGGATAGATGTTTCATTCTAATATTGGGATCCTTAGTACTGAGAATCCACGACCCAACTAGGAGTCGAAACACATAAAATTTAGATCTCGCAGCAAACAATCGATCGTTAGATCAATTCTAACTGTAAGCAGTATAAGATGATGAGCAACTTTCATCCATACCTTTCTCACTCCTCACAATATGGGTCCTGACAAGGACTTTAGAAGTTCTCAAAGTCGCCAGTAAGTAAACGATTATTGTTAGGATGGAGGGCTTATGGACATTATTCAATTTAGAGTTTACATGATAACTAATATCTGGCCACGATCCATGATGATACGGTTCAGATTAAGAAGAAAGGACTGTCCAATCCCCCCTAGTTTCCAATGGATCTCCATCTAATTCAAGCTTAGAATTTAAATTGTTTTCGAACATATTTACCTTACTGACAACTACAAATTTGTGTGCAAATACTTGGCTGCTAGTGAGTACATCAAACTGCATTTCTGATCACGGAACATGTCAAAAATTTACGGCACATCTCATCCTGCATTCTTAATTATACGTTAGAAATCATTATCATGAAGTGAATATTTCAAAAAGTATGTTATGTTACCCATCAATTAATAGTTGAAGGGGCAATATACTAACAGATGCTGGAGAATTCAGCTCAGGTAATCAGTAAATATAGAATCCAATTTTAATATATAAACAGTGTACCAAAATAAAATAACACCACATAAACTTGCCGAGTTTGACTGTTTTTTGATGCATCAAAACCAGATGTGCAAAATTCATCCTTACTACCGGCAGGTACAACTTTATTAGCGGCTGCAAACAAGCCATGATTTGGTTTGCAAACAAAATATCTATGTAGAAAAAAATTTAAAAGTATAAGACTTTACAAAACTACCGGATTTATTACAAATTAATACACTAAAAATGAATAACAATATTGTTGCTGGATACAAAGTCTATATGACCGAAAAAATGACCTTCAATAGATAAATAAAAATACAGGATGACCGGGCTGTTATTAACTTTAGTGATGAAAGACAAGCACATACTCACTTAAGATCTTAACTGAATAGAAAACAGGACCAAATTAAATAAATGTTAGTGAATCATACAGAGTGACAAAGCTTACCTAAAGCAACAACCCACTGGATAGATTATGTTAAGGCTGCTTGTCATGTGAAGCCCTAACATAATTATGGACATATTAAGTAAAAACTCACCTTCACAGTGATCAGTCAATAACTATCGGTTACTTAGGCACTATAGGCACAGAAATTCTCTTTGACATCAGTTTATTTTAACACCCTAGAAAGAAATGATCGCAAAAACGGTCTTTTAGCATCATGTTTCAAAATGTTTATTGGAGGCCCAATTGCTCTTACTAAGTCTCAAATAAAAAGTCTCATTCACCAATGGAATATTGGCTAGAAAACTAAAACATTTTCGTCCCATCTAGTTCCGTTCAGGGAACCGAGTAGTATCACCAACACAATATATGTGAATTAAAGCCCAGTAAACAAACCTGAATTTGACAAATAAGTCACTTAATTGATACAGCAGAATCATGGTAAAAAGACCATTTTTAGTATTTTAGAATCAGCATTATCTACCTTTCGAATAGTGCAAATGACCTTAAGCTAGAGATAGTCAACTTTATCGTCTAACTGGAACACAAGAACAGTATGCCATCACAATATCAGTTGACTTAAAAATTGCATAGAGCACTGGGTGCATATCTCTAGCAATGATCTGCTGGTGTCAGATAAGTATATATATGCTAAAAATCAGTTTTCAAGTTCCTTCATCAGATACCAATTTTATCAAGCAATCTGAGGAAATATCAGGCAGTTTCAATATAAATCACTATATTCTCTGAAACGATACCAAAGTCCCCTGGTGCATATATAAACCATTACTTTCACACCAACGTTTTATATTATATCCATTTATAATGAAATATAATGTTTGACGGTTTGACTAATATCTTATTTTACAGAATTATCACAAAAAGAACCGAATAGCGTACCGTACGCCAGCAACTGAGCCATCATTTTTCCCAATAGGGCTATCCAACTCAACACCAGCCCATTCACCAACAGCAAACTCTGTAGGCCCAAGATATCTGAGGATACCGATTCGACCTCCAGAAACTTGAACATGATCACCGATTTGCAAAGTATTTCGCCCAGATGCACAGGCAAGAGAGTTCACTAGAGACACCTTGGATGAACAGACACTATTGACATCTAAAACGCTGTTTTGTTTTGATTGATTGTCTGGCACTTTGTCAGGAATTGTTGAACCAACCTAAAATATTGGGAGCAAAAAATACATCAACTTGACGACTTAGTAATAACTCATAACATATGTTCAATGCAACAAAACATTTGGACAAATCCAGGATACAAAAGCACTAAAAGACGGATTTATCCATATCTTAAGTTTGGTAGCTTCAAATGACTACAAATTACAGAGAACTGTAGACCTTTAACTTATAGGCTTAGTCATATCTGCATACACGGGATTAAAAAATGTACCATAGCCAGAAAGTTACATCACCTTAAGATCGGATTGCAATTATGTCATTGTAATATCCTCTAAAATAAATTGAAGGGAATTTAAACCGCTAATTATTCGCATGAATAAATCAGACGTCTAAACTGAAATTCAGATAGTTATACTAGTTTTCAAAATTCCTACAATTGAAGAACATATGGAACTCAAAACAACTTTCAACCAATATCAAAATCAGAATCTTTAATACGAACGTCATCCATTGGCCGGATACTATCAGCAACAGCTTTCTCTGAGAAAGAACAAACCAGCTTCCAGCTGGAGAAGAAGTTAGGAAAAGATGATGGAAATGGATAGGACATACGTTACGCAAATCATCAAACTGCATCACGAGGCAAGCCCTAACTTGGGATCCTGTAGGTAAACGGAGAAACAGGAAGGCCAAAGAACACATTACTTCGGGAAATAGAAGCAGATATGAAAAGGATGAATAATGACTGGAAAGAGCTAGAAAGGATTGCAAAGGACAGGGTTGGTGAGCAACCTATGCTCATTCACGAGGAGTAACAGGCGTAAGTAAGTAACTAGTTTTGAAAATACAAATTCCTATCATGACTAAAAAGTACCTTTTTGAGTCTAGCTATAAAGCTTCAGTAAATCACTTACATAAAGCTCAGCTGTGGCATTCAGGTAGTCCAACACGGTGTTCTTGTGTTTTTCAGCATAAAACTACACGTCGTCATCAGACAACCGTAGTTTCTTTATACTACTACTAATTTGTGCGACTTTAAGACAACAATTTTATCGATACAGCCAACAAAACAGACGTTCCATATTTTTTCTACCATTTTATAATGCTGCTATATCCAATAACTTCAGCTGCTTAGAGATCGGTTGCCGCGTTGTAAGTCCAAGGACCACGCCTAATTAAGATGAGTGACATCAACACAATAAGTACAGTCTAGAGTCTAGTATGTCTACTTTTTTACTACTGATACTAGTAATTTGAAAACCTTTATATTCCCAAAATTCCGTCACTTTATGATGATTTGACGGTAGCTTGAGCCTATGCGCATTTGCGTTAGGTTTTTTATCGATTATGATTGACTGACCGAGAGCCTAGTACGGAAGCCAGCACTTTTATTAGTTTTTCATGTTGTTCAAGTTCAAACACTTCAATTATGAATCACCCGTGTTTACTTATATTCAAATATGATTGTATCGACATTTCATAGCTAGTAAGATTGAGATCCATGCTTTAAACACACCCATAACTCTCACTATAAAATGATAATATAAGGATTATGTTCCGATTTGTGACTGAGCGATTACCGTCCAACAAAAGCTAACCCTTCGTTTACTACAAGCCTGGCTTTCTTGAAGACCAAACGTTGGGATTATTTGAAATCGGACAAAAAAAGCTTTATAATAAGGATTAAGAAGAAATGTATCTTTACACGATTAAAATGTGATCATATGTGAGTTGAACTAGTTTACTACAACTCAGACAAGATGATCACGGAATACAGATGCTAGACTAATTCAGGAGAGCAATGTAAACCATAGGGTCGATTGTTGCACAGCTCCCATGTTTGTTACGTTTAACCCAACGGAAATGGTAACTAAGTAACCTGATAACTAGGGCCCTTCGAAACTTGATAGCCTTATAAGTGACAGAACACTGTGAAAGTTTAACCTTAGCTCATTTAAATGTGTAGTGAGTGGCTAAATAGTATGCAGAAATGAACTAGTACTGGTTTATCGACGGATCGAAAGACGTATGGCCATAAAATATTTGACACCATGATAAACAAGTTGAACCTTAAAGCCCCATCCAGGTTTGTTAATACTCTGATTGAGTTATTGCAGGAATTTTGGCAATCTGACTTACTTTTGAGCAGGATTCCTCGGGTAGAGGGTTTGGTGCAAGTCTGACATTACCACGCTTAGAAAATATTCCGTGCAACGGACTACAAGTGAAATACGTCACACCGTCGACACAACCATCATTCTTTCCACAAGGTGAAAATAAATTTACACCAATCCACACTCCACTGGCAAACTGCGTCTCTCCGATGAATTCTATTTTACCTATCCGCTGGGTCCCGGGACCGACATATACAACATCACCAACTGTAAATTCTGTTTGTTCCACATTTGAAGTCTCTTGGTCACAGTGACTCATTCAGCAAACTAGATGAAAAATGCAAAGATCCAACATCAACGATAAACAAGAAGTGTATTAACCTTCAGGTTGATGCGTCTCTGAGGGTCGTCAGTTTCATAATAGTTCATTTCAACAAAGACCTATAGATAATTTGTCAGTCTTTTTTCTCTTCCCTTCGAAACTTGCACTTGCACTAGGACCTAAAGATCCCACAAACATTCAGAGTTTGACAACGCCTTAACCAGTAACATCTATAATCGAAATATGCTAAACCAGTCAAATCAGAAGTTAGAATCAAACAGGTTTGATGATATATTTGATAGGATATCGATATATCGAGAAGTGATCAATCTAAGCTGACTAGCGGTTGTAGGAGACGTGGAGCAAGGTGTACTCCCACAAGTTTAAACCCAAGGAGTTTGTCGTTAGTAGACACTCTTCTGATAGCTTGCTATGTTCAACGGCTTCAGGTCGTCTTCCTTTACTATTATAGGCAATGTGCTACAATATAGAAATAAAACTTTCCATCCATCGTAAACTTTGCCGCTTTTTATATCTTTTCCAGCCATCCTGGGAAAGAAAGGGAAAAGATACGTAAGTGCATGTCGAAGTATACTCGTACGTGCGTAAAGACACAAAATGGGAGGAAAAGGAAAATAAACTCATATACATGCGTTTCTTAAGCATGCAATAGTGTAAAAAACGAATTTTGCAGAATGGCTGTTTCTGTTTTTGTGAAAAAATAAAAGTATACACACATATATTAGCAACAAAACGTTTTTCGAAATGAAAATATATGAGACTATTAAAAATAGTTTGTTTTGTTTTTGAAACAATACAAAAAATATCGAAACGAAACAGTGTTATGTAATGCTTTACGTGCAGTAGTCGTTTAGGTGTTCTGGAACGCGTTCTTTTGAGTCGGTTGCCAGATACCACCGAAGTGATTGTTGATTAACGGGTGAGGTATCATAATTGTGAAACTCGTATCTTCTAGCTGAACTGAAGGATGAAATCGACATGAATAAAGTTTCCTTTCAAATACACGGCTTTGATGTAATCGATGCTGATCCTATCGTTCTTATCGATTATATAATAAGTTCACGCGAAAGTACTTTGAAGGGTCCTTTGTATGCTGATTCGAAAAGTCGTCGATGTGAGTCTCGACGAACGAAGACGTGTGTACTATATCGTAAGTCAAGTTGGACGAAAACATCAGTTGATTGCGGTCGAGTGGAAACAGGTTTAACGGAACGCATTGCGTTTGTAAGCCTGCTCGTGTAGGAGGTTAGATTCATATTCATTGAAGGAGATGAAGTATTCACGAATTCTCCTGGAAGTCTGAGTGTCGTCACACAAACGAGTTCAGCTACAGTGTATCAAATGTTAGCTTCCACTGCATTGCGAATACCTAGTAAGACGGGTGGAAGAGCGTCGATCCACTGTGAAACGTTTGCAACTGATAGAGAAGCTTTTAGTTATCGGTGAAAACGTCCTACTAACCCGTTTGCTTGTGGGTGGTAGGCAGTCGTTCGGAAGCGAGTGATTTATAAAAGTGTGGCCAGACAACGGAAACGTTCAGTTTCGACCTGACGTAGTGATAGTTGAAGGGCAGCCAAAGTTTGCTACCCATCGCTAAACGAAGGCGCGGGCCACTGTTTAAGCAGTGATATCCCTGATATGTACTGCTTCTGGCCATCGAGTGAAATGGTCAAGAGATAAGAGTATCCATTTGAATCTGGTAAAGATCCTAGCAAATCCAGACGAACATAGTTTTTAATGAGCATAAGGGATATTTGTTGTGTCTAATCACTTTAGATTTTTGGCAGCTTATACAGGAAAGTGCCCACTTCCTAACATCTTTATTCATACTAGGCCAGCAAAATCGCTCTGCTATGAGCTTGATTGTTGCACGAACACTTGGATGAGAAAGTTCGTGCGACGTATTTAAGACGTTGCGTTGATAATGTTTCGGCACGATTGGGCGATCCCTACCTGTAGATGTGTCAAAAAGTAAGGTTTCCTTACCTGTCCCCATCTGTTTGATGCTCAGTTTGAGGGATGTTGACGATAACTCGTGCTGATGATCAGTGTCTTCTTCAAGCTGGGCGAATTTAAAGAGGTCGATTCCTTGGAAACTTTTCAAGGAGGTTATTCTGGAGAAGGCGTCTGCGACTAAATTGTTTGCTCCAGAAACGTGTTGAATATCTGAAGTAAACTGCGAAATGTAGTCCAATTGTCGTCTAAATTGATGAATTTCGCATTTCCACGAAGTTGGGCGGTTAGCGGTTTCATAAGTGACTCGCAGTTTGTTGTGAACCGTCTATAGAAACTTACAAGGCCGTTAAACGTGCATAATTGCTTGATAATGGTTGGTTCTGGGTAATCCAGAGTGGCCGCCACTTCGATTCTAAGAGGTCGGATGAGTTGCGCTTCAATAATGTATCCGAGGGAATCTACAGAGTTGTTGTCAATTCGACATTTTTGAATGTTCACAGTCAAAACACGCTTTCATAGTCATTCAGAAACAAGGCCCAGATGCTGGAGATAAGATTCTCTGTTTGAACTTGCTACCAAGCACTCACCAACATACGCATGTACGAAGTTGATACCTCGAAAAACGTCATCTATAAACCTTCGGAAGGTCTGGGCAACATTTCTTAAGCCGAAAGGCTTGTGCGAAAATTCGTAGAGATCGAAAGGAGTTATGACATTAATTTTAGGAATGTCGTCAGCCACCATGGGTTCGGTTATATCATTTAGCCAAGTCGATTTTCAAAAACTGTCGGACCTTTCAGTGAACGTGAAGTAACGGTTAACGACCAGCAAAATTTTTCACATTCAATCGCCGATAGTCTCCAGTTCGACACCAGTCGTTACTGTCGTTTATGATGACCATATGCAAGAGAGATGCCCATGGGCTGTTTGATGGCCGAATGATTCCTAAATCTATCGTGTGGTTGAATTCGTTTTTAGCCAACCTCAGCGTTTCGAGAGTACAGGTTGTCCTGCAGTCGTGATGTGATGTGTAACATTGCTGGTTATACATGGCAATTTCGGTTCCGCTTGGTATATCTCGGGGTACTTATATAGTATTTATTGTTAGTATGGATCGCTCTTGTGCCTTAATGTGACTAGGGATAATCTACAACTGGAAAAAGAAGTTGTACAAACAGATAATTAGGTATTTCTTTCTACTAACCTCCATTTTCACGTGTCCATGAGCAGAGCATGGTGTTGTTGTAGGTCTATACCAATGTGTTCGTGTAACTCCATATTAGAATAAACATACCACCAACCATATGTGGCGATCTATCTGCCGTTTTCCGTCTGTAAGTTTAAGACCGGTTCGTGCAGTCGATCGTTGGGTTCCGCCAGTATCGATGAAGTAACGAACTTTCGTAATCACAGACTGCTATGATCGCCGGCTGCGGTTGCCTTTAACGCGTGCCGGCATGGAAGTTTCTCGAGGTGTTTGTCGTGTCAGTCGGTTCTCAGTTCGGGAAATCTTAGACTTTTCTGCAATTTTGAGATGATTTTCCTCACTGATCATGACACTAGTACTACTCGGGGTTATATGTCTCTCGTGATCTAGAGATGGACTGTTTTCATGAAGCACTCCTTCAGGGAATTCGGAAGCGTCTATGGTTATGACAAATACTGAGGTAACGTGTCAGAGTATGACAGAGTTCTGTAACATCATTTCTTTTTGTTCGACTTTTTTTGACTGAAAATACCTTGGCGTTAGAACTTCTGGTGGTCTCCGGAATTCGGTCGACAGATGCAGCCAGCTCGCCTACAGAGTCGTTTTGAGATGAGACAAGCACTGTCTGCACCTGTTGAGGAAGCTTATACAAGAAAAGTTGACTAAGCAAGCATTCATCGAAAGTCCTCTCTCATTCTTAACAACATGTCCGTTGCTGAGCCATGTTGCAGACCGATGTTATTGAGTTGATCTAACTTTTGTCGATAGGTAAGATCTCCACACATAAGAATAGCCTTCCTTAAACTTTCGTAAGGTTCCGAAACATCACTAGAGAACATGCTAGTTGTGACGTACCTGTTGAATTCGCGCGGTAGTATATTTACTACTGTGACGAATTGCGCACGTGGATCGGTCACGCCGTGCTCGTAGAAGTCAGCCTCTACGTGGCGGAACCAGACTTCAATGCTGTCCAGCCATAAGGGCATTAGGCGAAACGTGTGTGGTGTCATAGTCTTAAGCTTAAGAACTTTAAAAGTCTGTCATGGTGAATATGAAGTACAGGAATGAACGAGGGGAAATATTTAAAACACGAAAAAATCACATTATATAAAAATTAGAATAAAGCAATCATATATAAAATTCCAAAAAGAAACAGACTCATAGTTTACGAGTTGTCGTAACGGATTCTATATTGTACCAAAATATAATATTGAATAAAGCCATTAATAATAATAATAATAATAATAATCACGTTGGCTCACAAATGAAAATGCCACAGGTATTTGTAGTCCGACAACACCTTAACTAAAAACACCTATAATTTAATCATACCAAAGCAGTGAAATCAAATGTCAGAAGCGAGGAGCTTCGAAGATATACTTGATAGGTTATCAGTATATTGTGCAGTGACCGATTTTAACTGGCTAGCAATTGCAGGTGAAGTTGAGAACGACGTTCCATTTTGCGATCTGCTCTGGATGCGTGACCGGATAGTCAGGAGGGACTTAACCTCATTCAAACTATTCTCAATTTACCACCATAGAAGTACCTAATTAGAGTATCGGAAAATTGCACCTTAAAAGTATATATGAATCTGTAAAAGCTTTACAGGAACTAGCAACTTCATCTACTATCAGTTATAGTTCAGCAGTATTCAAAAACTTTGGAAAAGTCAAAATTATGTATGATAGAACTTCTATCCAAAGTTGAATTGCCAGAGAATCTCTGACCAACGAACCTGGCCTACACAACAGCAACGGGAAATATGATAACCATTACACGAACTCCGAAATATCTTACCTCTTTTCTTCTGAAACAAAAACAGATCGAGTATGGCTCTAAACTTAGACACCAACATTGTGGCCAAAGCAACTACAAATATTCCTTTCCCGCTCAAACATCAACCTACTTTAATGGTCGGATCAGAGATACCTTTGCAGTGCTCCTGCATCGTCCTAACGTTACTGACAAAATATTTATAGCTGAAATAAACTGAACTTAGATATCAAGACACCCTTTGATAAAAAATATCGCACAATTACCTGATTGACAAATTCCATTTCATCAGAATTACTAACTTTCTGGTGCAATGGATTAAACCTTTACCGCGAACAATCAATAAATTAATAAAATTAGCTTTGCAATAACAAGTAGTGTTGAACAAGATAGTGTCTAGGATCCACTGCTTCTCATAATTTTTATTAACAGTATATACAGTTGCTTTAACACAGACTAAACATATCTCTTATTTGATGATCATCTATAGAACTGGGAGTGTTGGAGTAGGACGAATTATGTAAGCAATCTGAAGTGAAATAATCAAAGTAAATGATCAGCGCAAATGTTGAAGTTCAGAACTCGACAGGTGGCAATAAGACTGCCTATGTATATGAGATATGTCAGTTAAATACAGCTCACAAGAAATAAAGTCGTATTGCTCAAATCAGCATATGTAAATGAATTTACACGGAGGATCAGATGTAGACGCAATGACAAAGACTGACGAATCAAGGACAGCGTTCCTACGACTGAAGAACATTTGAAACTCAGAACAATTGTCGACCAACATTTAATTCACAATCCTCAATACGAACATCAGGACAGTTAGTTCTGCTATGTGGAGCTGAAGCTTCTAGAACCACTACAACCATCATGAAGAAGGTACAAGGATTTATATTAAGGATGCTGAATGTCCGTTGACTGGGTACCGTTGGCAACAGCCTACTATAGGAGAGAACAAACCAACTTCCAGCTAGAGAGAAAATCAGGAAAAGACGTTGGAGATAGATAGGACATACACTGGGAAACTCAGTTGAGAGGCAAGCACTAACTTGGGATCGTGAAGGAAAACGGTAGTGTGAAAGACCCAAGAATACATTGCATTTGTAATTGAAAACAGTCATGAAAATTATGAATAGCGACTGGAAAGAACTGGAAAAAATTGTAGAGGACAGAGTTGAATGGAGTGTGCTGGTGGACGACCTATTATCCACAAGTGTTAGCAAGCGTGAGTAACTGAATTTAGATCTCTTTAATTACCACACTCTATACTTCTTCGAAAATCTATCCAAGAAAACAAATAAAACCTAAAACATGTACGTTTCAGTCCCTATCCACTTTTTTCAAAATGGATCTGGAATCATTCTTTGCAAAATATGTTAAAAACTAAATACTCCTCTTCCATATTTCCTAGTCTATCTCAAGCTGATACTCTAATGGAAGGAGGAGTAAAAAAGGTATTTCAATCACAAAATGGCCCAAACTGATTCACTCATTAACTATCCTTCTGGATGCACATCGACTTGAAACCCTGTCTGATAACGAAGTTCAAGGTCTAATTTGGCTTTTAACTTCAAGCTACTGAAGATGCTACAGGCATTCTAAGTTTGACAACGCCTTAACCAGTAACACCTTCTAATATGAATCTTAACCGCCAAGTGAAATCAAAAGACAGAAGCGTGGATATTCGAAGATATATATATATATATATATATATATATATATATATATATATATATATATATATATATAGGCTATCAATATATCGAGGATCGTCTGATCTAATCTGGCTAGTGATTGCAGGGGTTGTTGAGCACGGCGTCCCCACTCGTGATGTGGTGTGGATTCATGACCGAGGGCCTTCAGCTAGGTGAGTCCATTAAAACTAATGTGGTCAGCATCCAATGTCGAAGACTTACAGAGCTAATTATTTTGGGGATTTATTTGCCGCTACACTACTATAGAAACTGAATAATTCCCTATATATCACAGCCTTCACTTTAGATCCATAAATATAAGAAATTTATTATAAATTGCTTCAACTTTAGAAATATGAAACAAAACTCGGACAAGCTCATTCTTCACTGGGTATGCACTAACAAAGAATAGTCTTCTTTCAAAAACACTCATGGAGGACGGCTTTCATGCGTCTGTCAGGCAATTTAGTAGAGCCCTTATTTATACTGGCTTTTCAGTATTTGCATTAATGCCATAATATGATAATATTAATTCTGTAAACACCTAAAACTGTAGGGATATAATAGTGCCTCAAAATAAGTAAATACAGTAAAAATACATGCGAACTTGTAATTTAGTAGACGTTCGTTCAACCACAGCTACACTATTCATTCATCAAAATTTTCCATCTTATAGATATTCCAAACCTCACATTCTAAACTTTCATTGCTACATGATTTTATTCCTTCAACACTTTAATAATCATTCAAAAAAGACAGATATTTTATTGAGTGTTCACTCAAACTACACAATATACTGTTCTCTTTTTACATTTTAGATATTACAAGACTCCTTCCCCGCATTTGATCTCAGCTGTCCCTTCGTTATTCGCATAGATCCCTCTTTGTCACATTTATTAACTCATTTCCCTGTCGATACTTTAACTACAATCCATCCTAGAGAAAGCATTTAATTTGAGCTTAATCTATCGATTAAGCATGCCTTAATATCCACCATTGCTAAAAACTAGGTCCTGTCGTCCAAATATAGTCATTTTTCGTTTTGTTTGAATTTTATCGCTTTCCTTTTCCAGCACTACGTTCGCTACACTCAGCTATGAAATTTCCACTCAAGTCAGAACAGTATCCCTAACATACTCGTTCGTCAATGTCACAGCTCATATTTTTGTCACTTTATGGTGACGACAAACTTACTAAACAGCTTTGTTTCGTAAATCTATCTAATGAGTAGCTAATAAACTTCAATGAACTTTCTATCAGAATGGGTTTTGTGGAGAGTTTTAAAAGTTTCACTGGTTGAAATCACGAGTCAGTTGAAGCTAGACCACCATTGAAAACCTGGAAGCACTGGATAGCCGTTTCGTCCTGGTATGGGACTCCTCAGCAGTGCGCATCCACGATCCTGCACCACGCAGGGCTCGAACCCAGGACCTACTGGCTACGCGCGCGAGCACTTAACCACTAGACCACTGAGCCGGATCGTGGATGCGCACTGTACGTTCCTCCCTGTTTTGGACACGAAATAGTATTCGTTCCTATCATAATCGCTAACCCATACTACATCGGTACTGTAGTTGAGTAGTAAAACATTTAAAGGAAGTGTAAATATTAAAATCTCAGTGACTGCCTAGAAAACAAACACCCACTTATTATTCAACATATACACTTACTACAAAGTTTATTCCCTTCACTTTATGAAAGAATATTAGTATCACCATATTTATAGTGATAACTTCGAAAATATATGTATTCAATTTTTCGATGTATTTGAATTAGTACCTACCTTGTAAAATAACGGGGTGGTATGTTTCGACGTACATAATGAGGTGGAATAAATTTTTGACTTTATCATCTCGAAACTTTTATTTGAAACCTTCTAACTACTATTCACATTAAGGATAATTTTATTCTCCATGACAAAATGTAGTTGTGATATGGCAATTAAGAAGGTAATAAGAACAAATCTGATTAAACCGACGAAAAAAACATCTAGTTAAAGAAGTCTATTGTGTCACAAAAGAGAAATAAAGGCATTCCAATAAGGAAATATTTTTTCCCTACACATAGTTCACTATACTATCTTAAACAGAGCAAGAAGGAAGATTGGTTCGCTAATCTTCGTTTTTATTTATTTTCTATTATTTTATCTACTTCAGCTCTACAGTCGTATTTACATTTAGTTTATTTACTGAAAACAGTGGTAGAATAGAAGAATATTTTATAATTTTAAAGAACTTAGGTGATATCATGCCATAAATAGTTTATATAAATCAATTATTGAGTGGTAGTTACGTAATAATCCGAAAGCTAGTGAGAAATGCTAAGGTGAAGATGGTTTGTGAATGAGTGAATGAGTGAGTGAGTGAGTGAGTGAGTGAGTGAGTGAGTGAGTGAGTGAGTGAGTGAGTGAGTGAGTGAGTGAGTGAGTGAGTGAGTGAGTGAGTGAGTGAGTGAGTGAGTGAGTGAGTGAGTGAGTGAGTGAGTGAGTGAGTGAGTGAGTGAGTGAGTGAGTGAGTGAGTGAGTGAGTGAGTGAGTGAGTGAGTGAGTGAGTGAGTGAGTGAGTGAGTGAGTGAGTGAGTGAGTGAGTGAGTGAGTGAGTGAGTGAGTGAGTGAGTGAGTGAGTGAGTGAGTGAGTGAGTGAGTGAGTGAGTGAGTGAGTGAAAAACACATCTTTCATTAAGATGTATTTATTTCCATTTTCTAGTACAGTTTTCAAATCAGTAGGCTTTAGACACTTTTATCGATAATAGATGATAGTAATCTATTTTTTTATATAATTCACGAAAAGAGGTGTATAGTTTCATATACTGTTATGTATATACTCACAAACTTACTTGTGAAAAGTTCGCAGGTACTTGCATTGTATGACATTTAGCTGACGGATTGCAAGCATGTTCACAAACTGTGTCAAGCGATTGGTTTTTGGAAGGAAAGAACCAAAGTCTATCATCTATACAATCTATATTTTTATTGTAAATTGTTATAAAACAGAAAGAACCATGTATTAATTAACAAAGATTAAACGTTGTCATAGATAAAGTTGTAATTTCTCTATATTTTGTGGCCTATATCGGTTTATTCCTATGACTTCTCACTGGTTAGTCACAATAAATTGAGGTGGAAATAATAGTTTTCAAAGGAGTAGTGGACAGGATTGCATCAGCAAAAAAACATTTGGTTGATTCAGGAACTGAGTGAATGAATGAACTTATCTTATTCAGCAAGATTAGCTAAATTCAAGAAAAATCAATTTTCAAGTATATAGATGAAATTCTTGTTTGGACAGCACTGTTAACGTTCAAACCAATGTATATTGGCTACACATCTTGTAAGTGTGCTACAAAACTGCATCACGGCGTGTTCTAAACAAAATGTGGTTTTTTATAAGATCGTCCAATGAAAATAAATAAAACAGTATTCATAGTAAACAAATTTTTACATGATATTCATTAAATTCCAAATTACTATATTATCTCTATCAACTTACCTTCTGATTAGTATGTTTCTGTTCGATGGCTGAGAGCATTTTGTCAGAAGTCTAATGCTTTATCAACTATCTCATTCTAAAATATAGAATATGGAGATTTCATTATAATAAATAAACGTTAGTATTTCTTTTTTATTTATTCAGATTGGTGAGATTATAATTTATGGGCGAACCAATTAAATTTAAGATAGCAGATATTGGATTTTGGCTCTCAGTTCTTTCATCCACTTGGCTAAATACCATTTTGGCATTAAAGCTGATGCCAGTTGGTAATGAAAACACTAAATCTAATTCCAAACCCCAACATTCAAACGTAAATCGGAATTCTAATTCCTCACACTATTATATAACCCTTACTTAACCCTAGTAAGTAGGTGGACACCCTAAGGTCATTTTGGCGTTGACGAAAGGTTGTCCATAAATTATAGTCTAACTATTCAGACTTTTACCACCTTAGTATATTATATCGAGGAATATATTCGCTAAATTCTAACGCTAAAGAACTAATTTTTATGGCAGTTCGAAGATCTCAAGGCGTTTAATTTGCTTACCCTTCCGACTTCCTTTGATATTACGGCGAAAGATCGTAATTCTCAGTTGTGATTAACAGATTTTCAGGCTGAAATCAACCTAAATAATAATAAAAAAATTAAGCACTTTACATTGATTGCAATTCTAATCGTTTTACTTCCCGGAAGATTTTACAATTAAAATGTTTATTTTCGGGGTGAATTTGCATTTTCGAACAAGTATTTTCATGTATGAAATTCTGTGGGATAAAGTTCTGATCTCAACTTGTTGATAAAAGTGTATAGCCAGTATGGCATTACATTAAAAATGACTCTTGATTCCAACTGATTAGTGAAACATAGCACAGTTTTATTCATTTCATTAATAAGTTAACGTCAACTCTGAAGACTAGATAAATAAATGCGAATCCCACTAATACATAATATGTAATACATATTTACTTACCAATTGCATTTATTTAGCTCTTTAATCAAAATGTTTACTAACCTCTAAGTTAAGTATTAAAACAAAGAAAAAGAAAACTATACATCACAATTATCAATTAATAAGATAAGTCAGTCAGTCAGTCAGTATCAACGTAGAACTTCGTACGTACGTACATCAGTTCGAGTTGCCACACCACATTAGTACAGAGATGCAGTGGTCAATTCAAATCCCGTAGTGGTAGAGGTAATAAGAGTATAAGCAGTAATCGGAAAGATTAGTGTTTGGAGATGTTATTTAAAGAGAAGAGAAAAAAAGAGACAAGGAGGAATAAGGTGATCAAAATTTGGGAGAACACAAAGAGTGGATGCACCTGCGTCATTGCAAACGATTTCGAGCCATGTAATTTCTCTTCACCTTCAAAAAGTTAGATTTTGGAATATTGTTAAAATCGGGAACAAACAATGGTACGATATTTAAACGTTGATTATTTATTCGATGTGTTTGTATACCTTGTGTAAAACCTCCATGAGTCTAATCATTGTAAAATATTAAATGAAAAGAAATAATTTGAAAACGTACAATTTTCTCCATTGATTGTAATTTACAAATATGTTTACATTTTACTGAAATAATAAAATAGTAGAAAAATATAAAATGAATAAATGATTGAATGGGTATTCTTATTATCATTTTCAATGTTAATATTAGTTCTATTAATATGAACTCAGAAGAAAACATTTACTACTGATTGTTTATGTATATATACATGAAGATTTAAATAACCTTTGAGTTGATTGGTTAGTTTACATTAAGGAAACTTTGTCATGAATTAAGTTTATGAACTAGGAAGCACTTTTATTTTTTGTAGATTTCAAATAAATTATTATTATTATTATTATTATTATTATTATTATTACTAATACATTATATGTTATTGTTATTTAATATTAATGGTTAAGATCACGAGTCAGTTGAAGCCAGACCACCATAGAAAACTTGGAAGTACTAGACGGCTGTTTCGTTCTATTGTGGGACTCCTCAGCAATGTGCATCCACGACCTCGCCCCCTGCGAGATTCGAGCCCATGACCTACTGGTTTCGCGCGCGAGCACATGACCACTAGACCACTGAACCGGCCATCCAACGGTGTTAATGTCTAATTTCAATTAATCCACGAAATTGAGCGACACACCTACCATCGTCTTTAACAATTAATGAGATTATAAGCAAAGATGAATAGTGGTTAACAGTAGAATCCAGACTGACTCGCATTCTGTCTGATTTTTGGGACTTGTCAGTTGGATATACTTGTATGTCAGAGTTGTTTATTCTGGGACTAGAATCCAGTACTGTTTACTTCAAATGTCATCACGTCTATTGAGTTCTGATAGCCACACATATGCCAATAAGAGATTGATCAATTGCAGTCCTAAACATCAATAGGAATATTCAAGTTAACAATATAGTTATATGTTTATTTATATGTATGTTTTAGAGAATTGTGTTAGTGAAAATGTTTGTCAAGTTACTATTTCTAACTAAACCACTGGACATGTCATTTAGATTTCTTGGTTTTTTAATATATTTCCAAGTATTGTTTAGTTCGTAATAAAAAACATCTTCAAATCTAATTATCCAAATAAGTTTTCTACTTTAAGAATAGTTATCGATCAATAGGATGATCATTGTATTAACTTACAATTCACATCCACTATATGGGGATTATAAAAGTATTCATTTATTTTATGTTAGGACAAACTTTATAGACAAAACAAGAATCATTGAATGACGTAACTAAATGCTTACATTTAATTTAATGTTTAAAAACTCTAAAGGTTAGGAGCTTTGGCTAGCTAACAGATGAAGTCTGGTGTCTTTATATAGAAGAAATATGTTCTATATTTGAGTCACATTGTATTTATTATTATTATCAATTCATAATTTTTTTATTTTTACTTCTTATATGTTTTTCTCTTAAAAGTTTGGAACTCCAAGAATTAATGAAACTACTAAGATTAGTAAAATCGCAAATATGCTTATTTTTCAACTGTTTATGATTGGTAAAGAAGCTACTCAAGTCAATCCTAAAGTGGAAATTTCCAATTGGTGCCTCAAAGTAAGAAAAAAATGAATATTTAAAAATGTATATGCTTCGTTAGCATTTCCGTATATCGACAGTCTACAGAAGATAAATAAAGTTAGAGGAAAATTAAAGGGTAAAATGGTTTAGTGTATATTTGTATCGTGGTTAGCACTGTGTTACAGAACACATGTTTTATCCCGTTCTCGATTCATCAGCTGTATGTGCCGACATCACAGTGTTGATATCCACGCTGAGACTAAAACCTGGTGTGCATCGCTTCAAATATCAATGGACGATACACTGAGTTAATAAACCCGTCATCAACTTATGAAGATAATAGAACGGTATTAAGAAAAGTTTGTGATTTATTATCGCTGATATTCAGGACTGCAGATGATCAGTCTCTGTTCAACATGCACATTCTAAATAGATCTCCCTGACACATTGTTTGTCACAAGGTTTTAGTATATATTTTGGCTGTGGTTTGCAGTAAAATCTAGGACTCGGGTTTTGCCCTTGAATGTGACTTCACACCTGTTGAACGTCTGCTTTGGTTCTGTAGTTCGGTGGATCATGCATTGACATTTGAAGCGATGCACACCAGGTTATAATCTCAACGCTAATGTCAACACTGTGATGCCGGTACATACAGATGATGAATCGAGAACGGGATGAAATATGTGTTCTATACTACAGTGCTAACCACAACTCAAATGTCTGCTGAAAACTAGTGACGGAAAATTTCAGGATGCACATATTGGGACAGAAACTGATAAAACCTAGACCCGAATATGAATTGCGGGAAATTACAGACACTTGTAAAACTGATTTAAGTTTGAAATCACATCTTAGTAGTTTTCCTGACAACCGTCGAGTTGGGTATGATGTTTGAGTTACCGATCCAAAAAGCTAAGTTAAAACTTTTGAAAAGATTGGAATTCATTTGTTGTTGACTAGGTTCTATTCAGACAAATCATTAAGCAAAAAGAAAACATTCTATAAACATTATCTACCAAGTTATGAAGTTTTAACTTAATGAATCATTGGTAGAAGGCTGTGAAATCTGTGTGATAGTTTTCTTTGCCCCTTAGTTTTTAACAGTCGTTTTCTTTACAATGATGGGAGTCACAAACACTGTTTTCATGCTGACAATTCTTTTGGGTTTGTGTCTCCTCCTCGTCTTATAATGGGTAGCCCTCAGTAAGAATTGAGATTTAGACCATGTTACTGAATTCCCGAGATTATTGCTTGAATCATGCATTTAGGGAATTTTTAGACTTTGTTCCCAAAAATCCTGTATGTTTTTTGGCAGTTATCATTCCCAATTATCACACGACAGGCCTTAAATCAATAAAACTTTCAACTTCAGCTAGTCTAAACACAAGTGAATGTTGACTAAACAGACCTTATGATTTAGAGATGCTGGATTGGATCCGATATCAAGTATATTGTCACGTCATTTCTATCTAATTTACAAAGTGTAACGTGTTTCAAGTGAACTGTCCTATAAATAGCACTGTTTTGTGGAATTTTAGAAGGCTGAAAGAATATATTTTGGACCCTTAATTGCACTTTTAAAATTATTTCTTTATGTTTCAGGATTGAACTTGTATAATTTCATTCAGTTTGACCGCTTTCATCACGAGTTTTGTAAACTTTGAAAAGTTTACATTCACTTGGTGTTATTTTACTTGTATCTTCCTATCGTTATTTAAGACTGCAATTGATCAGTCTCATGTTGGCATATGTGCATCTTGTGAGGATTTCCTCGATATACCCTTAAGTCACAAGTTTTTTTAAGCAAAGATGGATAGTGGTTGGCTGTGGAGTCCAGGACGCGCGTCGTCCTATTTGGGACTTGTCAGCTGGATGTACTTGCATCCCAGAGTTGATGTCCACTCCGGGACTCGGACCCAGCACCGTTCGCTACAAACGCTATCACGTTCTTCATTTTGAAAAGTTTATTTTTTTCTTTCTAAAAATTAGAATGACTTTAAAACACGTCTGGTTGGTATCGAATCGATCCCAGTTTGATTGTCAGTTTAGAGGAAGATCTTTATTTAATTACAACCTTTAATTCTCATGATTAAAGCTATCGGTATTGCCAAATACACTGAGTCTGTTCTAAAAGCTTCAACCAAAATCAGAAATTTTAGCCTAACTATTCAGATGGTACTTAAAATCTTGGATATGTAGATTCAAAACACCAACCGGTCTTGATTTTTATGTCTTATTGTTAACTGAATTCTAGAAACGACTAAAGTTTTACATTACCCACCTACTTACGCCTGTTATCCCTCATGAAGGAGCATAGGCTGCCCACCACCACTCTCCATCCAACCTGTCCTGGGCAATCCTTTTCAGTTCTTTCAAGCTGCTATTTATCCTTTCCATGTCTGCGAAGACTATACTTTCCACCAGGTTTCACAGTTATACGTCTAAATTAATATTTCGAAGGAACAGCCATGTTAGAACGGCTTTCGAGAACTATGACAGCGTCTCCAGAGGCCCTAGAAGAGTCGAAGAGTTCCGTCTAATCATAACGCAATAGAGCTCTCTAAAATATCAATGTGGAATGCTACTACTGATCAGTAGCATTATATGCCTCTTTGTGGATTGGTTGGATTATAATGCTGATTTAACAAACGCTAATATTTATAAATACCCATGATTTTCTGTACATTTTGATACTTGTCAAACAAGCACTTTTTCCAGTCTTCTTTTGTCTTCTTATTAGCTACTTGGTGGATTCTAGCATTCGAGTGCTCAAGTTATACGAGATATATTAAGAATTGAACCTCTAAATATAACAAGCCAAGTTTAAGGCGAATAAATTTTTCTTGAAATTATAGCATATGAACCACGGAATAGTTAGTAAAATTTATAAAAAAAATTGTTATTATAAATTGTTTTATATTCATACTTCATATTACACACTTATCTCCTAATTATATTATTTTGAATACATCAAATTTTGTTTTAAAAAATTATTTTTAAGCTTAATTGTATTAACTGAGTAAAACCCAGTCGTGTTGTATTCACTTCAATAAAACTAGTTCATTATTAAAGATTTACATGACTTCCGAAAGATCTGGGTTACTTACTTTCAGAGGTTAAAATATTCAAAAAGTATTTTTGATCTTAGATTTTTTTATTTATACTTATTAATGGTATTACTGAGTCATACAAAGAGTTACAATCCTGTCTTAATATCAACTAATGCTTAATTAAGGCTAGAATGCTAAAGTGATTGGTTTATACATCTCTGTGTATTCTTTGGTTGAAACCGATATTTCATTTTAACTACGGTATTGTATGGAATAAACTTTAGAACACTGTTTACTCATTTAAAGGTTAGTGATATTATTATTATTAATTATTGGTAGCAATAATAATAATAATAATAATAATAATAATAATAATAATAATAAATGGTTTTATTTAATACTATACTTTCATTGAAATGTGAAATTCTCAGTATACAATATCTCAACAAGTTTCACACACACACAAAAACGAAACAATAGATAAATGCATACATATGTGCATCAAATAAGTAAATAAATTATCTGGAACTAAATGAAATGTTTTCAAGACGATAAGAATTTATCCAACTGTGAATTGGCAACATGTTCATAAATATAAGTTTTGATTAGGTCAGCTCTTAAAACCTATTTGTAGCATAATATATGTACTAGATACGGTATTATAGAGCTTTATACTTCTGCCTGGATGCATGGATTCTAATGTACATGCATTTCGTTCCACCTGAAGATATACGAGGGGAAAGGTGTTGACGTCGTGAATGGTTAGTATCGGATAAAATAACACTTGGCAGTAGTTTCCAAGATTTAAAATGTCTATCTACAACCATACTCATAATTACATCAAAAGATTTACTACATATATTAATAACTGGCTTCAACACCTTCTGTAACATACCAAAATCTTTGGCAAAAGCCCAGGAAAGAATAACGGGTAGAGTAAAGAATAATGGTTGATAAACAAATTATGATTCGTAAAAGAAAATGTCGAGCAATTACAAAAGCATGTAGCATCTATTTATAATAAGTCCGATAGAAAACCTTCTTCGATTTCATTCAAACATGAGAAAACCAAGACAAACAGGGAGGAAAATTAACGCCAACATAAGTGACCTTTCACACTGTTTTTATTACAGAATCTCTAATAATATAAACTCCTTATGATCCCAACAAGATGTTTAAATGCTCTTTTGTGTCACGTTGAAGTTAACAGTTTGACATATAGGAGGATCAAATGTGAGATCATTAAAAATAGACCGCCACTCAAGGAGCGACAAGAACTCGCTTATTTCAAGGGAATTCGAGAAGGGAGAAATCAACGTACATACAGTAAGGTCATCTTATACTTTAAAAAAGTATTTTTGTGGAAGACAGCAGAAAAAAAGAGGGAAAAATAGCTACCTATGTCATACGAACTTGAGTCAGTTAAAAAATAGAACATTTTTCTTCAAGGATTATGTACTGTTTCTTATCAGTGAAGTAAGAGCACAGCTAATTGGTCATCCAGCTATCGGTGTTGACGCTGGCAAACATGTTTAATAATAGTGGTCTTGTGACAGATTAAGAGGCAGACGTACGGTCTAGAAATCTGAGTTGAGCATACTTCTCAACATTTTACAGACTGAACACTTTATTATAGTTCAGAATAACAGCATCACCCAGAGTATTTTCTTTGTATTTGTAAGTGAACTGCTATGAATCAATATCCTCCTTTAATCCAGGCTGAAGTGGGAGTAGAAATACTTTCCTCATCGTTTTGAGAAAGTATGAAGTTATCTCTGTGAACTCAATATACGTTTTACAGACAAATATATCTAAGCTCCAGCCTTTAAACACTCCAACATAAACAAAAATGAATAGTACTGGGTTCGGATTTTGAAGTTAAATGAGGTTAAGGATATAGGTACATCCACTTGAAGAGTCCCTATCGGGACGAAATGCGTGTCCTTGATTCCACTGCCAAACTCATTTCATCTGTTCGGTATAACTAAATGCGTTGTTTATATTAGTTTCTGTTAATTATATCAATCTGAATGTATCAGTATATATGTATAAATTTGTTTATGTATATATGAAATGGCTGTCATAAACTTTATCATGTCATCAACTTAACAAAATAAATAGGTAGATAGATTTGGCTTCTGTACAATAAAATTTGAATATTTGATATAGTTTTGTTAGTTCTGGTGAACGACCTAGTGGAAGTAATAAAAGGATTATTTGAAGTAAAAGAACTGTTTCTTATTGAATTAATCATTTTAACCGTAAAATAATCTTTTTCTATCGGTAAGTGAGATCTTTCGTATCTATGTACCCAAATCATATTGATTATAGAAATTAAAATAATATCACTCAATAATCTAATGTTTATGTTTATGGCTATGAAATGGGATCACAGGAATTCGAATTGCACTAGAGAGCATCCAGATACACCTTTACTGACTACTGCCTATTAGTGAACGCCGTGGAGTAGTTTGAGTAAAGTATGAGCAATATCTTTAACTAAAGCTAGTCTAGCATACAGATGACAGGTAAATTATTAAACTACTTCTCTAAAGTAATTAGTTTGAGTGATGTAAGTAATCTAATATTAAAAAATAGTGGGCAAAGGGATCTCTACCCTAAACCATTCATCCTCACACATAGGTGATTAAGTCCAGAAACTATTAGATGAATTTTAGTTAGCAAGTATTCGCACCACTTTTCGTGAGTAAAATTCAGTCTTAATCTCATAAAAAAGACACAGTGATCTTTTGAAATGAGTGAAAAAAACAAGAACTTGGATAGTTTTTTCTGGTAGTATCGTTTTCTCTGGGCTGGATGATTTTACTGTGGACCTTTGATCATCATTCTGGACAACATCAGTTGCGAATTAGCGAGTCAACCAAATAAAGCTTGTACAGCTTGGAAGATTCCTATATAACCATTTATTTAACATAATTATCGTTATTTCCATCGTTTCTTTGTGAACTATCTACAGCTTTTTCACACTAAGCTTTTATAATTGTATTTACTCCGATTCCCATTTTAAGGTTCAATACAGCTGCAATTAATTATTCGTATTTTAAGTGGCATCTCAACTTATGGCTTCGTAAAAGCTTTCTTCATTTTAATTAACTTTGTTCGGTAAACAGAATTAATTCAGTTAATGTAGGCCAATACATTGGCAAAAAGCGAATATAATTTTAAGTGTAAAATTATTGTACTTATGATTTTATAAGTAGCTAAATCTGAAAAATAAATACGAATTTTATTTGTATAGTAAAGCGAAATTGAGATTTCCTTCCCATATAATCGTGTAGTCTATTTATTAGAAAAAGTAACTTCTGAAAAACCAGCAAGAACATAAAATATGATGGCAAGTAATACTGACCACCTACGTAAATAAAGGTCCACAATAATTAGTGTCTATTACAAGTTTAGAGTCCAATAGGAAAAGAAACTAACTTACTGACGCCTATTACACCTCGGGAAGGAGCATAGGCCGCCCAACAGCATTCTCCATCCAACCTTGTCTTCGACAAAGCTTTCCAGCTCTCCCTAGTTACTGTTGGTCCTTTTCATATCTGCTTCTATCTTCCAAAGTAATGTGTTCTTTGGCCTTCTGCTTATCCTCTTCTCTTCAGGATTCCAAGTTAGGTGAGATCCAAAATGTATGTCTTATCCACTGTTCTCTCCCACAGTAAGCCTTTGCTGATGATATCCGATCAACGGACATTCAGCATCCTGCATAGACAATTGTTTATAAATACTTGTACATTCTTCATCATGGTTGTAGTAGTTCTGGAAGTTTCAGCTGCATACAGTTGAACCAACTATCTTCACGTTCGTATTGGAGATTGTGAATCAGATGTTTGTTGACAGTTGTTTCCAGCATCATGTGTTCTTCGAGTGTAGGAATGGTGTTGTCGATTCGCCAATCCTTCCATTTACCACTGCGTCTGATCCTCCACATTCATCGATGACACTGTCCAGATATGTGGAAGATTCCATATCTCTCAGTGTCTCTCCATCAAGTGTGGTTGGGTTGTTCGGTGTTCTCCATATTGCATTTGAGGATGTTTCTTCTTCTTCCCTTGTGTGTATGAGTGTGAGTGTTGATGCCTACTAATGTAGAGACTGCTGCCACACTGTCTGTCTTCATGTGCATTTATTTGTGTGTATGGGATAGAAGAGTCAGATAATTTGTGAAGTGCGAATCGTCTGATTAATTCCGAGTTGTCGATTGTATTCCGTGTTCAATTAGAGTTTTGGAGCTGTCACAATGCAGTCGATGACCAGAAGGAGGAGAATGGGGAATAGTAATCAGCATAGTCTGATTCCGGTTCTCACATGAAATGCATCTATCAGCTGTCCTGCATTCACCACTTTGCACTTTAGTCCGTCGTATGAGTTTCGAATAATATTGACAATCTTCTCAGGAACTTCATAGTGTCGAAGAGGTTTCCATAATGTTCTCCTATCCACGCTGTCAAACACCTTCTCATGGTCAAGGAAGAGGAAATCAAAGTTTGTATGAAATCATATAATGAGATTAACGCGACATGTTTCAAATAAACCGACAACACAATAACTTGTTAAAATAACTTTGTAATAAACAGAAGGTTGGACTAAAGAAATGAGAATATAGTTAATAATAAGAAAACAAAGGAAATAACTACTCAAACGACCCTTGATATCAAAAAGTTAAAATTTATATCACTAGAGTAAATTGATTTTTAGTACAAAGAATTTATTAGTATATAGTAGACTATCTATATTTTCATATGACTGAAACTTCAAAAACTTCAAGTTCTTGATCACTTGTATACAAAGAGTTTCTTTTATAATATCTAAACAAATGTGAAGATATTAAACTGTAATGAATTTATAGGTACCAATGCCAGAGTTAGACTTGATAATTTCAAATAAATTGAGCAGTGGGTAGACAGATAATAATAAATGCATTTTTGTTATATACCAGTGAGTAAGGCACTTCTTCCTAGTGGCCTACATTAAGTCATGAAACGTCAGAAATACAATTTTCCTACTCATTGTGATAAAACAAAAATATATTTATTATCAAACTGCATTGTTTTTTATGAGTCCTTACCGCAATTTGTCCGTAACATAAAATCATCAACGTTATTTGTTCGCTACATAAAGGAAGACCTCTCCTCTGAAACTGCCAACACCAGTGATCATACCCGATCCCATTAGTGAAATTATAAGGACAATACATTTTTTATCACTGCTACTATTGAGCATACTTATTAAGCTTCCGTTCCTGCAGATGTCTTACACACACACTATCCCTGGTTAATTTCATTAGGTTAAATAATATCTGTCTAAATAGAGTCATAAAAATACCTAAAACATGTATAATGACAGATCTGCCACAGTTAATTTTGATATTGTTATTTCCTGCTCTCCGTTCCTATTCTCTTTTCTCTAAGTGTAGGTGATCGAAATTAATCTATTAAGGGATTGAAATAGGCCATCAATTTACTATTTATACTTCAATAGGATGTTCTATTCCTCCTACTATGAACTGCTTGTTCCCAAATGCCACTTTATATTATTACAATCCTTGTGAAAAATTTTCTCTCAAAACAACTTATGAACCATATTTGGTCAATAATTTACTATTATATCTCTGCCCTTTGTATGTAACATTATTTCTATTTCAACCTGATCATGCCCGCAAATTGAGATATATGCTGTCATTATTTTCAGGTTACAATTTATTTATTTTTTTTATAAAATCTGCTACTATGAGAAACGTTTTTATCAAGGGACTCTGGATTTTTACACACAATATTTATCTTAAACTAAATAATGACTGGCTTCGGAACATAAATATATCAATAACAAACGCTTACTTTAGCACCATATCGTTCGTACAATATAGAACGTTTTGCATAAAATAAAATGAATAATTGTACTCAAAGAGATAATAGGTCGATAGACTAAAATAAATTTAAGGGACAATTTTGTTGTTTCCAAGATGGCAACTTAACATATGTAATCCAGGTATAACAATAGCTTTTATGATCATCACTAACTCAATTGGTGTTTGAGCGAATTCACACAAAATTATTTAAAATGGATTTGACAAGCCCTATCTCAATGCTTTGATGGATGACTTTTGTAATAAAAACTCTTACATCTAAAAGAAAAGAGAAACTAATCATAAACTACGAAAATTTCATAACTCATCGAAGAACACGGTATATTTTACTTGACTTTTCAGTTAATTAATTACAATTTTTCATTTATTTGTGGCTACTAGCTAGTAAATTACATCATACTTTCAGGATCCTTTTTTTGACGTCAGCCAAGGTTAGTGAACTCCGCCTGAAGTCCCTCCGGGGGCTACTGCCGGTCCCAAGACTGGATAAAGGAGGAGGGTCGGGCATGGGGTTAGGGTCCCCATCCCGTAGAAAACTAACTCGCTAAAAAAACGCTAACCAGAAAAATTTTTCAAACCTTTTAAACTCTGCCCCGGGAGTCAGAAGGTCTTCATTTAGAAGAACTATGACGCCTCATGATGAAAGCCGAATTCCTTCGGAAGTTACGAGGCTGATGCTCCTTCTGACAACCAGAGCGACCATTTATTTAGGTACACGGAATGTTCGTTCAATGTGGATGACCGGGAGAGCCTTCAAAATCGCTGCAGAAATGAGAAGATACAACCTAGAGGTACTTGGGATCAGTGAAACACATTGGACGCAAGTTGGACAACAACGACTAGCTTCAGGAGAGCTTCTGTTATACTCCGGCCATGAAGAAGAAAATGCTCCACATACACAAGGAGTTGCATTGATGCTGTCCAAACAAGCACAAAAGGCACTTATAGGATGGGAATCTCATGGACCAAGGATCATTAAAGCCTCCTTCAAAATGAAGAAAGAGGGCATTTCAATGAACATCATCCAATGCTATGCGACTACCAACGACTACAATGAAGACGCTAAAGATCAATTCTACAATAGGCTGCAGTCAATCGTCGAGAAGTGCCCAACAAAGGACCTGACCATTCTGATGGGAGATTTCGATGCCAAGGTTGGAACGGATAACACTGGGTATGAAGACATCATGGGACGACACGGACTGGGAGAAAGAAACGAAAATGGTGAGAGAATTGCAAACCTATGTGCCTTCAATAAACTGGTCATAGGCGGCACCATATTCCCACATAAATGCATACACAAAACCACATGGACTTCACCGGATCACACCATGCAAAACCAGATCGACCGTATTTGCATCAACAAAACGTTCAGGAGGACTATAGAGGAAGTGAGAACCAAGAGAAGAGCTGATATAGCATCAGACCATCACTTGTTGATCGCCAAGATGAAAAAACCAAGGCACATAGTGAATACACAGAAGTAAACAAATAAGTGAAGAGGAGCATCAGAACCGACAAACGTAAATATGTTGAAGATTGAGCAACGACGGCGGAAAAGGATGCAAGAGAGGGAAACATGAGACAACTGTATGACACAACGAGGAAACTCTCTGGAAATCGCTGCAAACCAGAACGACCAGTGAAAAGCAAGGAAGACGAGGTAGTCACCAGCATTGAAGAGCAACAAAACAGGTGAGTAGAACACATCAAAGAACACTTGAATCGATCACCCTCACTGAACCCACCCAACATCGAAGCGCCACTCACGGACCTCCCAATCGATGTTGGTCCACCAACAATTGACGAGATCAGTATGCACATCATACAAATGAAGAGTGGCAAAGCAGCAGGAACAGACAACATTCCATCACAGGCATTGAAAGCAGACGTAGCAGTAACTGCAAGCATACTCCACATTCTCTTCAATAAGATTTGGGATGAAGAACAAGTATCAACAGACTGGAAAGAACGACTTCTGGTCAAAATACCAAAGAACGGCGATCTCAGCAAGTGTGAGATTCACAGGGGTATCACTATTATCTCAATACCGGGAAAAGTCTTCGACATGGTATTGTTAAACAGGATGAGGTACTCCGCAAACGCTCAACTTCGAGACCAACAGGCAGGATTCTGTAAGGATAGATTGTGTACAGACCAAATTGCGACACTACGGATCATTGTGGAACAATCAATTCAATGAAATTCATCACTCTACATCAACTTCATTGACTACGAGAAAGCATTTGATAACGTGGACAGAACAACACAATGGGTGCTTCTTCGACACTACGGCGTGCCTCAGAAGATAGTCAATATCATACAGAATTCATATGATGGATTACACTGCAAAATCTTGCATGGAGAACAATTGACAGACTCGTTCGAAGTAAAGACCGGTGTCAGGCAAGGTTGCTTACTCTCACCCTTTCTCTTTCTCCTGGTGATCGACTGGATCATGAAGACGTCAACATCTGAAGGGAAACACGGGATACAATGGACATCTAGGATGCAGTTGGACGATCTAGACTTCGCAGATGATCTGACCCTTCTATCCCAAACGCAACAACAAATGCAGGAGAAGACGAACAGTGTGGCAGCAGCCTCAGCAGCAGTTGGTCTCAATATACACAAAGGGAAGAGCAAGGTTCTCCGATACAACACAGCATGCATCAATCAAATCACAATTGACGGAAAAGATTTGGAAGATGTAAAAACCTTTACATATTTGGGCAGCATCATTGATGAACAGGGTGGATCTGATGCAGATGTGAAGGTGCGGATCGGCAAAGCAAGAGCAGCATATCTATAATCGAAGAACATCTACAACTCAAAACAACTATCAACCAACCCAAAGGTCGGAATTTTCAGTATAAATGACAAGACAGTTCTACTGTATTGGGTGGAAACATGAAGAACTACGAAATCCACCATCCAGAAGACACACGTGTTTATTAACAGTTGTCTACGCAAAATACTTCAGATCCGTTGGCCGGACACTATTATCAACAACCTACTGTGGGAGAGAACAAACCAGATCCAAGCGGAGGAAGAAGCGCTGGAAGTGGACAGGACACACATTGAGGAAAGCACCCAACTGCGTCACAAGACAAGCCCTCACATGGAATCCTCAAGGCCAAAGATGGAGAGGAAGACCAAAGAACACATTACGCCGGGAAATGGCGATAGACATGAGATGAATGTACAAAAGTTGGATGGAATTAGAAAAGAAGGCTCAGGACAGAGTGGGTTGGAGAATGCTGGTCGGCAGCCTATGCTCCATTGGGAGTAACAGGCGTAAGTAAGTAAATAAGTAAGTAAGTAAGTAAGTAAGTAAGTAAGTAAGTAAGTAAGTAAGTAAGTAAGTAAGTAAGTAAGTAAGTAAGTAAGTAAGTAAGTAAGTAAGTAAGTAAGTAAGTAAGTAAGTAAGCAAGTAAGTAAGTAAGTAAGTAAGTAAGCAAGGTTAGTGACATAGTCCCAACTGTTCTATTAGCATTACCATCGTTAAATCAGTTAAAAAAAAGTTGAAGGAATTCCAATCAAATAATTTCAAACAATGTACCGCTTTAGAAAATAATAATAATAGATAATTATTAGTAGGCAGTGGGATGTAAGAATAAATTGCAAAAAAATCTTTACACTCTGATTCCAGACTAGACTTTGTAAATGACTCAATCAACTATAAAGCATTGATTGAACAATAAAGAGAAGAGATGTAATGAAAGAAAAACATTTTTCTATTGTTACTGATGAGAAAAATAATTTAAAATGAAAGGGTTACCAGTCATATAATTATTATTGAAGAACGTTTCACATTTGGAGTTTGAACTTTGATAGTTTTTTTCTGAAAACTTTTTCAGTTCAGTATAACAAATTTATCGATATTTAATAGATATCAATAAACGAACAAAATTTTATTAAATATTACTGTATGTGTCTTATGATAAACATTATGCTATAAATAATACGAAAAATGTATCATATCAGAAGGGTTTTTGTGGATATTTTAGTAATTTCATTGATTGCGATCATGAGTCAGTTGAAGCTAGACCACCATAGTAAACCTAGAAGCACTGGACGTCCGTTTCGTCCCATTGTGGGACTCCTCACCAGTGAGCAGCCATGACTCTGCCTCGCAGAATTCGAACCCAGGACCTATCAGTCTTGCGTGCGAGCTCTTAACCATTAGACCACTGAGCTGGGATGCGCACTGCTGAGGAGTCCCATACCAGGACAAAACGGTTGTCCAGTGCTTCCAAGTTTTCCATAGTGGTCTAGCTTTAATTGACTGATGATTTCAACCACTGAAATTTGTCATTGTTAAACAGGGGATTTGAAATGAAACAATAAGAACTGGAACAGTAATAACACAATATGAAGTTTGGTGAAAGATTATCTTGAAAAACTTCTATTTGTTTCTCAGATATTTGTTAATAGTATAAAGTTGGCAATTCATAGGTTCATGATGTTTTAAAGTATTAAATAGCCTAGTTTTAAAATAATTGAAAATATCATAAGAACTTCTGATCTAATCCATGTCATTTAGTCTCTTTAATAGAAGAAAGTTTATCATTGAATTAATATATAATGAGAACGACAATGAATATCACTAAACAGTTTTGAAAAATGATAATACACTTTTTTTCAACTGATTTTAACCACCTTTTGTAACTAAACTAACGTTAATCTTTGTATAAATTCTAATGTTATGTAAAGTTGTAAATGTTGTGACTAAATGTTTTTACACAATCGTTTACATCAATAAATGTGAAAGATAGTTTGTTGAATACTTCTAAGAAGAAAAAAACGATTGAGTTTAAGTATATTACATTATTCTAATTAATAAGAAATGTAAATAACCACTGAATAGATTGTAACCTAAATTTATCCTTTACGTAACATACTACTTAAATAATATGTAATAATTTTATAATAGATATTACCAATCATCAATATTAATTCTAGATTATCGACATAAGTTTTATATTTAATTATATCCATACAATTTGATTTGATTTAATTAAATTATTTCGTTATGTATAAATACTTGTAAATTATATATATAAATTTCACTGATTGAAATCATGAGTTAATTGAAGCTAGACCACCATGGAAAACCTGGAAGCAATGTACGGCCATTTCGTCTTAGTATGGGACTTATCAGTAGTGTGCATCCACGATCCGTCCACCTGGAATGAGTGAAGTTAGACATTAATACAGTTGGATTCCGGCTCAGTGGTTTAATGGTTAAGCGTTCGTGTGAGAGACTGATAAGTCCTGAGTTCGAATCTCGCGGGGAGCGATATCGTGGATGCGCACTGCTGAGGGGTCCTACAATAAGACGAAACGTCTGTCCAGTGCTTCCAAAATTTCCATAGTGGTCTAGCTTCAATTGCCTAATGATTTCAATTAATGAAATTTCTAAAATCTCCAATAAAACCCATTTTCATAATTATATATAATACAAATGTTATCATAAATATTGATTCATTGACCTAAATAAATGAATCATAAATATATATAATTTGTTATTGTTTTATTTAATAATGAACGTTTTTATTTTATATTGACTTTTAATCAATATATAATTTACCAAAAATGTTAAATGAATTAATTAAAAGTATTTTATATCAATTATAACACGTAATATAATTTTTAATCTAATAAATGTGGAACGTTTTTTTTTTTTTTGGTGGTTGGATCATGAATCTTTCAAATATCAGATCTAAAAAGAATGAGACATTTAAACTTTTTTTATAGAAATAATAATCTATTGATAAATTTGTTAATTTTATATAATTTTGTTATACAAATTAAACTTTCAAAATAAGTTTGTGAATGATTAGATTTATAAAATGAATGCTTATTTGAAATAATTACCATTTAGTCAAATGATGTGAAAGATAGTTGATACATTAAAAAAATGATAGTTATAAATTTATTCGGGAATAACACTCATTTTCGATGTTCATCTAGGGAATGCATTAGAAGAACTTTCTAAATAACTTCGTTACGGATGTTACCCTCGTGGATGAGAATAAGACGTTTACAACCATTCTCAGCACAACTGTGACATCGACAATCCTTTCAAGCTCCATCCTTTCCATTACTGCTTCCAATTAAAAATCCGATGTGTTCTTAAATCTTCATCAATTCCGTTCCCCTTCATCATTTCAAGTGAACGATTGTCTCATGATGCAGTTCGATGATTTCCACAATGTATGTATCACTCACCTCCAGCATCTCCTCCTAATTTCCTCGTCAACTGGAAGCTCGTTTATTCTCTCCCACAATAAGTTGTTGCTGATCGTATCCGATCAACGGACATTCAGCATCCTGCATAGACAATTGTTTATGAATACTTGTACATTCTTCATCATGGTTGTAGTAGTTCTGGAAGTTTCAGCTGCATACAGTTGAACCAACTATCTTCACGTTCGTATTGGAGATTGTGAATCAGATGTTTGTTGACAGTTGTTTTCAGCATCATGTGTTCTTCGAGTGTAGGAATGGTGTCCTCGATTCGCCAATCCTTCCATTTACCACTGCGTCTGATCCTCCACATTCATCGATGACACTGTCCAGATATGTGGAAGATTCCATATATCTCAGTGTCTCTCCATCAATTGTGGTTGGGTTGTTCGGTGTTCTCCATATTGCATTTGAGAATGTTTCTTCCTCTTCCCTTGTGTGTGTGAGTGTGAGTGTTGATGCCTACTAATGTAGAGACTGCTGCCACACTGTCTGTCTTCATGTGCATTTATTTGTGTGTATGGGATAGAAGAGTCAGATAATTTGTGAAGTCCGGATTGTCTGATTAATTCCGAGTTGTCCATTGTATTCCGTGTTCAATTAGAGTTTTGGGGCTGTCACTATGCAGTCGATGACCAGAAGGAGGAGAATGGGGAATAGTAAGCAGCATAGTCTGATTCCGGTTCTCACTTGAACTGCATCTATCAGCTGTCCTGCACTCACCACTTTGCATTGTAGTCCTTATTAATAATCGCGTATGATGGCATTCCAGAGTGTCGAAGAGGTTTCCATAATGTTCTCGTCTCCACACTGTCATACGCCTTCTCATAGTGAAGGAAGTTGACGTGTGTGATGTCTCTGTATTTCTCACACTGGCCTAAATCTCCTTTCCTTGGTATCTTGATGAAGTATCCTTCTTTCCAGTCTGTTGATGCCAATTCTTCAACCTCCTGAAATCTTTAGTAGGACATGAAGCACACATTGTTACTTCCTTATTTGACTTGAGTGCATCATCTGGTATAATTTCAGGTCCTAATGCTTTTCCACACATCATTTGTTTCATACCCATCCTAATTTCTTCCACTGTTTGTGGAGTGACATCTATAGGATGGTGTGTGTGCGTGTGTGTGTGATGCCTCGAAGTCTGGTGGATTCAATTCAGCTGGTTTGTTCAACAGTTTCTCGAAGTGTTCCACCCACCTCTTCCTCTGTTCTTGGATTTCAGTGATTGACTTACCTTCTTTGTCCTTCATTGGTCAATCGGGTTTACTACATCTATCTATGAGCTTCTTCGTCCTGTCATATAGTTGTTTTGCTTTTCTTGTTCTTGCACAATGGAGTTAGTGCTTCCTTGATCTCTTCACAGTTGTCCTCCATAGTAGTTTCTTCTTCTTTGATTAGATCTTGTCATAATTCTTCCTTCAACTCGGAGGGCAGAGTTTAAATGGTTTGAATTATTTATTCTGATTAGCATGGTGTTTATAAGGAATGAGGTTGCTGACCCGACACCCGACCCTCCTCATTACCCAGACTTGGGACCGGCAGCAACTCTGGATATGCTACAGAAGTTCTATGGAGCAATTGCCTCTTTGAAAATGATGTTATTACGCTTACGCTACTTATAAGTAAGTAACATTTTATGATAACAATAACCAGTTAATCGTAATCACTGTTAAGTACCTCCATATTGCACATTATGAAATAGCTTCTAGTTAACACGTTAGGAAAAGGATTTGACTTCACTAGAAACAGTTATCTTGATAATTAAACTAAGAATTTTTTGTCGAAATTAAACTTTTGAAACAAGTTGAATTTCATCCAAATTTTCAAAAAAATCATTTTAAAAAGTACTTTTATATGTATCAAAACACGAAATTTAATTGCATTATTTATAAAACAGAATAAAGAGATAGTATTTAAAGTCACATGGAAGATTTATCATCATCATATCAAAACATTATACTAGGCTTTTGTGAGTCATTACTGCTCCTAATTTGTTTATTTCAAAAGTTCATGCTACTTTTCTGGGCTTTTTGGTTGAAAATTCCTATGAATCATTATCACAAACTCAACATTGATTGTTTCATTACCAGTTGTTCTTTGTCTGCACCGTAGATATTTTTAGATAAATCTTTGGTAGACTGATGTTTACTACCTTAATTAATTTTTATCGGTGACATAGATGATGCTGATGGATAAATGAAATGTTTGTTAATATGCGAAGAGCCCTATTAACAATAACCTGTAATATGTTGTTAGTTGATCAATCTGAACTTACTTTATAACTGATAAGTTATAAGATTGAAACCCATCCTACATATTTCATTTTGAGCAGCCAAACATTATCCCTAGGCCTTGAGCACTGTGACAATAAACAGATTACTGAGGTACATTCTGCTGCCAAGAATTTAACATAAATTTAGGAAATAGAAAGTGCCAAACTACAGAAAGTTTTAGTATACAAAATGCATCAAATTTAATATATGTTAATAAATAACTTCAAATGATATGCCTAGATGATATATAACTAGACAGTAAAAGTTTGTGATAATTAGATTGTAGCTGAAGTATAGAGCTAATTTCGGTTGATTTATATAGTTTTGATCGCAGTTCATTATATGAAGGTAAAAGATGGTTATTCTGTTTCAGATAATGACATACTTCTGTTTCTAATCCAGTGATTGGATAGAATATTAAAATCATCTAGTGTTAGTGCCTTCTAGTTTGATCTTCATTGGAATATTATTTTGTAACAGCACTGAAAGATGAAAGTACATTTTTTTACATTATCATCATCTCTAACAATAGTCAAATAAATAAGTGATTAATATGTAAGCCCCAACATTTCTCGATTTCTTGTAATCTTTGATGTGATGAAGTTTTTGAAACAGGAAATATCATGGTCCACAATGTTCAGATTTTGCTCAAATTATAAAATAATGTGACTTTTTCAAAGGTCATGACTTTCAGCAAAATAACGTAATTCAGAGATGGATACATTTTACTAATTCTTTATGTAGATAGGAAAACACGTGCTTCCACCAAATACAAACATACTTTCACTGAACTAAAGATAATTATTGACTCGTTTCATTATCTTATAAATTTTTTTTTTATTATCTACCATTAAATCGACCTAATAGTTCACTAAAAGAATATGGAAGAAAGAAAACCAGTTTCTACTAGAAATACAAGTAGATGGGTTATTTATTTGCTTTGTATCTTTAATAAAATAAAGGTGTCTTTTTGGGCCAAAGTTCACAATTCCAAATAACTAGGTCATTTGTCTTTGTTCTCCTATTCTTTATTTATCATTATGATATTTAACAGTCATTGTTTATGTATATATGTATATAAACTGAATGAAACAGTCTATTCTATTGTTTTTTAAGTTTTAAACAATCCAGACTCATAATTTAATTATTGATGCACATACATGTAAAATAAATAACCACTGCAATTCTGGCATACAAATAATCAATATTAACAGTCAAACCACGATTATCAGTATGGGGGTTGTGAAGATTGCTAAGTTTTGATTAAAACCACGAATCGATCAATATTAGGCTACTATTAGAAACCTGAAAGCACTGGACAACTGTTTCGTCCTAGTGCGGGATTCCTCAGCAGTGCGCATCCACGATCCTGTACACGGTACTCGAACCCGCGACCTTCGATCTTGCACACGAATGCCTAACATCGAGACCACTGAGACAGCATCCAACAGCGTTAGTGTCTAACTCCAACTAATCCATGATGTTACGCGACCATCTTTCATTACCCTCAGTGATTATTTGCTTCCTACCCGATATAGATTAGATCCACTTGTAACGGCTTCTCACTAGATCTCCGACCAGTGCTCTCATGTTTTCAATGATAGTCTAACATTAATCGATTCTTGATCTCAAACAAATCAAGACTAACCATACTAATTAGTATTTCAAATTTTGGTACACTGATTAGTTTTTAATGAATAACCTTGAACAGACTATATGATGAATACTTATAATCATATAAAATGCATTAAACGACTAATGTCTTTATGAAATATTTCAAATTTTGTTGGTCAATGTGTGAATTGTGATTATATTATTAAGAGAATAGGATTTCTAAAAATTAAAGACACATTCACCTTTTAGTTAATTTTACACAATAACAAACAATTTACTGGATTAATGGTGCAAATGATGTTACACATAATTCATGAGCTGTAAACTTTTATCTACTAATAATTATGAAGGTTCGGATTTAACAATATAAATCAAATGAAAAGTACTATTATGGTAATGATAGATTATGATGACCGTTGATAACCCACTACAAGAAATCATTCGTTAATTGCCTATGCTCTATAAATTAGGACACTACTACGAAAATGTTTGGTATAGGGTATTGTAGAATTTGTTGAACTTTGTAGTTATACATCACACTGTTTCAATGTAACATGGGGATCCTTAACAATAAGCATCCACGACTCAACTAGGGATCAAACCCAGGAAGTCCAGAACTTAACTCTCATACCACTGAGTTATCATCCAGAGATTCACGTCTCTAACTTCAGTCAATTAGCAACGTTGTGTGACTACAATCTATGGCTTTCGGTGATACCTGTCTCACTGCCCGAAAAGTTTAACCCCAGGACCCTAGGATCCTTGAAGATATCTCTCGAAGTTAGTCGCATGTAAGAGATGTGCATAGTGATAAAATATCCCATATTAGATTGAAGCAACTGATCAATACTTCCTGGTTTTCAGTGGTTATTCAAGTCAGTCAGTAACGAATTCCTGTTGTATTTATTCTTATTGTTTTTATCCGTTTCTCTGGAAAATCAAAATTTTCAAGAAACCAGCGAAATTAACACTAAAGTCTATTAGTTGAATAGACTCATTTAATTTCTTTAGTTTATTTCTCTATCAATAATTACCTGTTAAGAGCAAGCCTCTATCTTAAAATTGGTTGAAATACTAAGAGATAAATGTGTCAGTGTGTAATTGTATCAATGTTTGAGCATGCGAGCAGTATAACTAAGGACATTTCGTTAATAGTTTTATTTTTTATTTTTAAATCTATTTATTCTGTCTCCTACTTGGTTGTATGGAATGTGCTCAGTTTTGATTTAAAATTCCATTTACTTTGCTTATTCATCCGCTCAGTTTTTAGAAAACTACTTTCTATATGACTTACCTTCAATGCACTATATATCCGTTTCTGTATTTAAGACATCGCAAAGCTTCATATAAATAATAACAATGATGTCCGTGAAGATACATGTACTGTATGGTTAGTCATATTTTTAGCCGAATCTCCTTATTATTCACTTAGACCTTTTTGTGGAGATCGTTTAATTAAAAGACAACGTGTATCATGCAACTGTGTTAGATGGAGAAACAGAGAAATGAACACCAGATGGTTACTCTGTTCAATTATGAGACTGTCCGGAGGCTGAGAGAAGTTTTGAATATTCTAGTGGTAAATCATGACAAGCGGAATTCATCCACATCATGAGTTAGACATTCATCTCTAATGACCTCACATAATCTTTGAACTACATCAAAAATTGACCAAGGTTGGAAATATGGACCACTGGGTCCCAGTGGTCCCATAGTTGTCCACTGATACCTAGTTTTCGGTAGTACCTCAACTAATACCAGACCATGATGAACATCACGTATATGATGAAAAAATGACAGAAGTTTGAATTCTAGATTGTTAAATCCAGACTGAGTGGTCCGTACCCGGTCGTAGTTTCAACATCGACCTGGTGGTCGGGCCTGCATATCGTGTTGACCTAATCGAGTTATATTGGCTGTAATACTTGTTCCGTGGGGTTCTACCATGATAGAGAGGTTAGTTAGAAAGCAGCAATACCAAAAGCATTAATTTAAGGTCTGAAAGAAAAATTGCATTGCTATGTGTACGAGGGTGAGACGATAAAAAATGCTTCCCTTAGATAACCAGCCTTTTTACAACGGAAAAAGGGAGAAAGAAAAGGTTGATCCTATTAATGTCGCGACTAACCTTTTCTCACTGGTCTTCTCCTTCAACAGTCAGATCTTTAGAGTATGAAGCTAACGCATCAAAATTTTGCCACAAAAAGACCAAGTATGACGGAACTCAAGTGATTTTCTCTTGAACTTCGATGTTGCTACGACAACTGCTAATCCAGTTTTTTTCAGGTCCTTCAAGAGGATAACGTTTTCTGAAGCATAGACAATCAGGAAGTTACAATGACCCTTAATTCTGTGACAGAACCCAAGATCCTGATATTTACGATCGAATCTCTATATCAGTTCTTAGTACTTCTCCTATTTCTACCAATAACCCTTTTTTATGATCTAATTGCCATATATCACCAATGCTAACAATTCGAGTTCACGAAATGTTATGTTTGGTTTCCTGGAACCGTTCTCTAAATTACATCTTGGAGCTCTTACTGTTCGGACCTTTTGTCGAATAGGATAATATGCTTCCCTAACCACAACTCTAGAATCTTGTGCTCCAGATCTATAGTGTGTCTCGGAAGCACGTATACGGGGTCCAAATGTGGTTGTTCACTTGATTTTACCTAGCCAGTATAGATAACTCGTGCGATTCACGCTTCATTTATCTGGAGTTTTGACTGATACTTCTTGTGGCACTAATTTCAAAATTATGACAGGCTTTCCTAAACTAGATTAGCAGAGACAGTCACTTATACACTAAGCAGGACAGTAAAAGCTCGGAAAGAAAGGAACATATGTCGTCGTTTCTTATTTACCTCTGCCTACTTTTCCACTGATTTAAGTAAGAGTGAATTTTATATAAATTTTTCCATCTTTTTCAAAACGTTAGACTCTCTGATGTACCAACAGAAGCAGGTTATGATCCCCAAGAGAGAAGTCTAGACAAAAGTGAAGGACACCCCTGTGGGTCTTCCAAAGCCTGTCAGACTTAAAGCGGTAGCCATCCGGATGAAGAAACCTGAGCTATGTGTACAAAAGAAATATCTTCAACCGCTTCTCCTCCCCTGGCCAATCAATAGTAATCTTATCTATTGTGTTTACGCCCTTTCGCAGTCAAATGTAATTTCCTCTGTTATTTTTATTCACAAATCTTTGTATTTTTGTTTTTATTATTACCATTATTATTATTATTATTATTATTATTATTATTATTATTATTATTATTATTATTATTATTATTATTATTATTATTACTGTTGGTTAAACATCATCATTAATCTCCTCAATACACGATTCATTTACTTCCCGTTTATCCTACCTTATTATGTCTTACTAATAATTTTTTACATAATACAATCTTCCATTAAACACTTGATCGAACTGTAATTGCACGATTATTTCTCTCACCCTATCTCATCCATATTTATTCTGATCATGAATCACAAACTTTCATTTAACATAAAAGCTGATTCAAATTAACATTCTATATGAGTCCTATCAATATTAACAATTTTATTCTATTTTTTTGACAATCGTAAATTCAAATGTTTTAAACGATGCATTTTATCCCTAACCTGACCATTTTTCGGATTATTAGTTTGGATGTAAAATTGTAGAATCTGAAGAGAATTTATCGAAAAGAATATCTTTCGTTCTTCATTATTAATAAATAAATCAAGGAATTCTAACTAAATCAGAGAGGTTTATTTATCTTAAAACACTGAATTCACAAAAGTCTTGTGTAATCTATTTATCTCTCTTATATCTGTCAATAATAAATAATAAAGGCAGACCATAATATCAATATTAAATTAAGTAGTCACTTTCCATAATATAAAATCCTTGAACCGTCTGTAAGGAATCAATCAACACAAATTAAACTTCTACTAGGTTAATAAAATGGATATTCAAATGTAGATAGCATTGAGTCAATAAAGTCATATTTTTGCTCTAGTTTTCAGTCAAGTATAAAAAAAGCAGTCAGAATTTAGTAAGAACAAGTTCGTACAAGTGCAAAGTCAGAAATAATTTACTGTAACTCAGTGTTCTCCAATAAAATTTGATAGGGTGCAAACAACCCTGGATGCGAATTGTATTTTATAAGATAATTGTGTAAAAGAAGCTAGATGCGATTATTGATGATCAAAATTGCTACACCATATCACCACGACGAGATGAACTTAAAACAATGAATAGTAAATGAATCAAAATCATAAAACAGTAATGATAGTCAGAATGACCAAACACTGAGAATATGGCTCAAAAAGACAGAATAAAAAGGTGCATCGAATAAATAAAGTACTATATAAAAAAAACCTATCTGCACCACTGACACTGATTCTGAACCATGTTACCTAACACCAAATACTGTTCGTGATTATCATGTGGACTTCAAACAGGCATAGTGAATTTCAACTATTCGTAATCGAAATCATTATTCCAATGTAACGCCTATACATAAATGATCAGGATTTCTTTCATTTTAAATTAAATTTGAACATTATATCAAAATAAATATTTTCTTAAATGAAAATAAATGATAATTCACCACTTCAAACTAAACTAATCTTTATAAAATGCAGTTTTTTTTAATAAAAAAAAAGTACGTTTACCTCTATAAACACGTGAACTAGTTTAGAAAATAGAATAACAGAATAAACAAAGAGCGAAATGGAATATAAGTATTCATATTACAAAACATTCGATTGCATAACTTTAATTCAATTAATAGGAACGTTAGTTTTAGTTTTATGAAAATAGTCATGAATTCAATAATAAAATTTTATGTATCGAACAAAGATAAAAACTATAAAATTTCTAATGAAATTCTTAAATGTTATTTAATATAACCCTTTGTACTTTATATATATATATAATAGGCCACGTAGCAATATATAATTATTGTATACAATTTGTATATTTACGTACTTAAGTAATATGTGATATATTCTGCAATTTATTGATCCATTTTCACTAGATTTCGAAATCAGTTTACAAAACATGTAACACATAGATCTGAATAATTTTTGATCATAAGTTGGTACATGTTTACAAATTATTAGAAAATAATTCTATCTTAACTTGATTACAAAACGACTGTATCTATAATGTTGCATGTTGTTATGGAAATTAAATTCTTGAGGATAAATGATTAGCACTTTAATAAACTGAAATTTCAAAATCTCATTTCAATGACGAGTATTATTTTAAAAATTTTGAATAGAGAATGACAGATTTTATATTGTTATGGATGTGATTATGAACCAACATATTTGATTGAATAAAAATGAATTTTAATATAAGAAAACAGTCATTTTTGAAGTCTGTTGTCAATAAAATGTGAGAATTGCAATCAAACTTAGTTGATTGGTTGTGGAAATTAGTCCAATGTTGAAACAGTATTTGTCGCAAACTGACATCAGCTAGTTAAACTTTGGAAACTATTGACGACTGTATATTTCAGCATGCTTCAGGACTTTCAACGTTACACACTAATAAACACGTAGATGATTAGACTCAGTCCATTCATGTCTTGTTATAAGCGTATTACCTTTAGACCATTGATTTATAGTTTATCGGTTCATATTTCCAAATTCAGTAAATTCCAGAATTAACAAAATGATAATCTACTGTTATAGGTGACATTACTCTCACTGGAATTCACGGTTAATCGAGTTAAGTCAGTTCGTGAAGAAAATTATCTGTACACGAAAATATATCTGTCAAAAAGTGCATACTATGTGGAAAAACTTTCCAGCCCTCCGTAATTTAAATTCAGTATATACGAATTATGAAATTTAAGATTGATTTATTCACGTTACTCAGAATTATAGATCAAGAAGTAAGTTCAATGCTGCTAAGTAAACGTGACAGTTTTAATCTAAGTTTATGAATGAATAAGCCAGTTCATGCTTACAAAACTCAAGATTATACATCACTATGGTTGTTCTTTCTGTGTAGAACCTTGATCACATATATTTAAACATTCTGTTACTAAAATTGAGTGACACAAGCGAATATTATCCAATTATCAAGAGATGAGGATGTATATATTTTTTTCATTCTATTCAGGAAACTCCGCCTGTAGTTCTTCTAAGGTTGCTGCCGGTCCCAAGTCCGGGTAAAAGAGGAGATTTGAGCATGGAGTCAGCAACCCCATCCCGAAAAACAACCTTGTTAAAAACATTCTGGCCAGATTAAGCGATTTAAGCCATTTAAACTCTGCCCTCCGAGTTTAAGGATCTTAATTCAGAAGAATGATGAAAGCCGAGCTTCTTCGGAAGTCACGATATCTATGCCCTTCTGACAACCGGAACAAACGTTAATATAGGTACATGGAATGTTCGAACAATGTTGTCGACGGGGAAAACTAGCCAAATAGCCATAGAAATGAGCAGATACAACTTGGCAATTCTTGGAATAAGGCGAACCCATCGGACCCTGACTGAACAGAACCGTCTAACCTCAGGAAAGATACTGCTGTACTCCCTCCACGAAGAAAAAATGCTACGCACATTCAAACAGTCGCTTGATGCTGTCAAGAGAAGCACATAACTTCAAATTACCACCTAGTGGTTATCAAGATGAAACTGAAACTAAAGACACACTGGATAACTGGAGAAACAGCATTACAAAGGTTCAACGCAGTCCTCCTTCCAGATATTAACAAACTCAAGGGATGTAGGTATCATTACCAAGGTTTGATTTGATAGTTTCGAATATATTGAGCATTGGGTAGATTGTTATGAATAAATAATGTATTTGTAATACCCCAATGAGTAGAAAAATTTGATTTTCTGACGTTTCGCGATTTAGTATAAGCCACCTCCTGAGAGAACAAATAACTCGACAAATTCCAGATAGTTCTCAACAACGGGTCAGCAATTAATAACAGTCAAACATGAACAGAGAAAGTCAAGGCACAAGCTGAATGCTCTGAAGCAACCAAGCAAGGGAAGACGAGCATTAGACCTGGCAGTGACAGCTGAAAATTTGCAAGAACAGGAAAAGCAAAACAACTATATGACAGGACGAAGAAAATAATAGATAGATGTAGTAAACCAGAGTGACCAATGAAGGACAAAGAAGGTAAGTCAATCACTGAGATTCAAGAACAGAGGAAGAGGTGGGTGGAACACTTCGAGAAACTGTTGAACAAACCAGCTGAATTGAATCCACCAGACTTCGAGGCATTACACACACACCGTCCTATAGATGTCACTCCACAAACAGTGGAAGAAATTAGTATGGGTATGAAACAAATTATGTGTGGAAAAGCATTAGGACCTGACATTATACCAGATGATGCACTCAAGTCAAATAAGGAAGTAACTAAATGTGTGCAAGTGTGAGAAATACAGAGACATCATGCTACTGTCAGTACGAAGAAAGGTTTTCGACAGAGTGTTGCTGATTCGGATGAAAGATTCCGAAGACTTCCGGCTGCAAGATCAACAGGGTGCATTCAGTAAGGATTGGTCTTCAACAGAACAAATCGTGACATTACGGATCATTGTTGAACAATCAACTGAATGGAACTCGTCACTACACGTCAACTTCCTTGACTATGAGAAGGCGTTTGACAATGTGGGTAGGAGATCATTGAGAAAACTATTTCGACACTCTGGAGTACCTGAGAAAATCATCATCATACGCGATTAGTAATAAGGACTACAGTGCAAAGTGGTACGTGGAGCACAGCTGATAGATGCATTTCATGTGAGAACCGGAATCAGACTATGCTGCTTACTATCGCCCTTTCGATTCCTACTGGTGGTCAACTGCATTATGAACACCTCGACACTCTAACGGATCACGGAATACAATGGACAACTCGGAATTAATCAGACGATTCGGACTTCACAAATTATCTGACTCTTCTATCCCATACACACAAATAAATGCAGATGAAGACAGACAGTGTGGCAGCAGTCTCTACATTAGTAGGCATCAACAATCACACTCACACACACAAGGGAAGAAGAAGAAACATCCTCAAATGCAATATGGAGAACACTGAACAACCCTACCACAATTGATGGAGAGACACTGAGAGATATGGAATCTTCCACATATCTGGACAGTGTCATTGATGAATGTGGAGGATCAGACGCAGTGGTAAATGGAAGGATTGGCGAATCGAGAACACCATTCCTACACTCGAAGAACACATGATGCTGAAAACAACTGTCAACAAACATCTGATTCACAATCTCCAATACGAACGTGAAGATAGTTGGTTCAACTGTATGCAGCTGAAACTTCCAGAACTACTACAACCATGATGAAGAATGTACAAGTATTTATAAACAATTGTCTATGCAGGATGCTGAATGTCCGTTGATCGGATACGATCAGCAACAACCTATTGTGGGAGAGAATAAACGAGCTTCCAGTTGACGAGGAAATTAGGAGGAGATGCTGGAGGTGAGTGAGACATACATTGTGGAAATCATCAAACTGCATCATGAGACAATCGTTCACTTGAAATGATGAAGGGGAACGGAATTGATGAAGATTTAAGAACACATTGGATTTTTAATTGGAAGCAGTCATGGAAAGGATGAATAATAACTGGATGGAGCTTGAAAGGATTGTCGATGACACAGTTGGACGGTGAGTGGTTGGTGAGCTCCTCCACGTGTTGTAACCGGCCTAAGTAATTAAGTAATTTGTTAAAGTAGCTTTTCCCCCATTTTTTTATTTTGTTTTTATTATTCTTCAAGATAAACTTATGATCTAGCATGAAGATTTCATATGAGACATATTACATCAAGTTTTTCTGATAATATTCTTTTTTGAAAGGGTTTCTTAATATCGCGTTACAGATATTAATGGTTGGAATTGATTGTTCTGTTCTTATATACGCATCCTAAGCGAATGGTCTCAGTATTGCATGAGATTCTATGTTTTAGTATATTTTGCTCATGGCCAAGAGTAGGGTACAGGATTCATGTTGTTGAGTCACCTGCTCCAAGATGTACAAAGCCGAGAGTCCAAATATGAAGATTTATGGAATAAAGTGTTTCACAAGATCCTAAGAAGGTAACCAAACCGAAGTTACAGTGAAGCATTTAAATCAGAAATGAAGTGTTTCATTATTTAATTGTCATATAAATAAACAAATTGAGTGGTCCTCCAGAATTTATTAAAATCTCCAAGAGCACACAATATAAGACTAATATGAAACGTCAAGACTTTAGTAAGTTCCCATTATGAATAATGATTAACTGAACAATAATTTAAAAAATTAATGATAGCTAGACAATAAATTACTCTGTGAATATGAATTAGTTAAGGGTTGTCCTTTTAGTGAAATTGAAACAAATAAACAAACAACCTAATCTTTCTATCCTCACTCATTTATAATTCTGTGAACTAATGACTTATAGTTATTATACTCATTTGAATGTTCCAAGCATGGTATGTTTATTATCAGTCAGCTGAGTTACTACTGAGTTTCTTTTAATCTCTGTCGATACTCAGAAAATTTTTAGTTTACGATCAGAAAAAAGTAACCTTTCATTTCAGGTATATATGTATATATATTTCATCGGTATGCAAATATAGTTTAGGATATAACTGAATGAAATTTGTTTACTTTCAAATATATACGGGTAGACTGAAATATTCAATGAATGTCGCAGATAAGCACAAAAGTATACATTTTGTCATTAGTTTTAAGATATCGGATAAATGTACTTATTGATTATTATTTAACTGTATGACAAGAACTTATATAAGTGGACAGATTGACGTAAACGCTACATAAACACAGCTGAATTTGATAAGTACAAACAGAGTGAATGTTTATGAGTTAGTTATATTAGTTCATTTATCATTCAACGCCTTAGGTTTTCTATGCAGTATAAGAAACAATTTATGGGTCGATTTTTAAACCACATTAAAAATGTTTGTGTTAATCAATCATCAGATACACTGTTATGACAGTTCCATCACCAAATTCAAAATATAGGTTGATTTCATCTTAGCAACTACATGTTGAAACTCAATCAAATATTTTCTGCAGTAATACTAAGACTCAGTAGTAAACTACATTAGCGTCAGTAACATGGTATTCTGATAACTCAAATAATCAAACTAGTTCTAACCATCCACGTGTTTACGAAGTTTCTATGAGAATAAAAACTATTCCTAAGACATTCCATATGGATAAATTTCCTTCACGGAAATATTCAAACAATTAGTTGATTACGTGTATAATCTGGGGTTGATCTCAAGTATATTTTAGTAAATGAAAATCTGTCTTTAATGTTCTCTGTGACTGTGGTAATATTCCCTTCAACCTCGTAACTAGTTTTCTCAGACGATGGATAGAACCCGAAACCCCCCACTTTAACAGTCGTACTCCGGCCAGAACAATATAAAGACATACAGTCACAGACGATTTTAATTAGTCTGGTGCATGATGCACGTGATTTTTGAGTAAACTATCAGACCAAAAACTACCACAATTTATGAATCATCATAGAAAAATAGATTGGATATTTCTGGTACATTGGGCACCTACTTGCATTCATTTAATATTTTCTTTTAGTTAGCAAATGATCAAACAGGGTCTAGTGAGTGAGTGTGCTATTTAAAAAATACTGTGAAGTAACGTTTTGGAAGAAAACTCTAGAAATATTGGGATAAATTAATTCACTGAAGAGTACTCATCCAACCTTCACAATTTGGTGGTTTTTTTCATGTTAGTGATAAAAGCATACAACAAATGTTAAGACTGATTACAATGTACCAGGTAATTCAATTGCCTCATAGTAAAATATTCATATTGAATTAGTTTTACAACAGAGTTAAATAATACTCCGCATGCTCGAATACTTAAAGACCAATATTCTAACTGCATCCTACTCTCTCGAAGTCTTCTATCCTTGAAAACTGAACAGGAAATACAAGGTGAAAATTATGGATGAAGAGCTACTTCCAAAGTAGGTTTACGGAAATTAAACATGATTACTTGTGTGACCTTGATATTCTAGACGCATCTGGGAGGGGCATGCTAAAATTGGTAATAAATTTGACAATTGTTCATTTCCGATTACTGAAATGTAATAAGCTGCTTTCTAAAATTCTCTTGGATATTTCTAAGGAACCTGAACTGGTCGAAGCACTTACAGGAATTCCTGTCTTCTGGAGATTTTTTTTCTAGGACTTATGGAGAGACACTAACACTGGGCGTAGGGTTTACATAGGGAGTCACATTAGTTTGGTATGAGCTACAAACATTACCATTGTCTCAAAGTCATACTACTGATTAAATGTCTCACGACTTCTAAACTTGTGAATTCTTGGAATACGTAAAAAGTATAATATAAACTGAACATTGTTAGTGTATGATACTCAGGTTACAATATTTATTCACTACACACATATCATTTGATGTAATGATCAATGGATTTTTATTATTTTTATTTAAACACATAAACATTGGTACAAAGAGGCACCAAATACATATGCGCCACATAAATCATTCGATTTGTATGACGGCTGTGATATTGCCCAGGTGCCCAAGTTGAAGCAGGTGGTTTTCTTAGGGGACCACACCCAGAGCATTTGATCTAAATGTCTTATCTACAAGGCAGTGGAGCATCGTGAGGAGATGCAGTCTCATGGTAGCTGGTGACCATTGATTGGTTCATACACCATTTGATCCCTCACAATACTGGAGCCCATGTACACCATTGGTTTGGGATCCGGTTGAAGGGTCAGACATTCGCTTTTCGTCCTCTCATTTTCGTGAACAACAGTAGTGCCACGAGAAGTCAATAAGTAAGACTTTCCTGGCAGAGGCTGTATATGCGTGGCTATGTGAGAGCATTTCGAGAGGGAGGGCGGACCCACCCCACTCTCGGGCATATCAGGGCATTTGAGGGCAATGATTAATGGATATTATTAGAGAAGCGGTGATCATCATATCTATGGTGTACAATAAATAGAATTTCACATATCCATAAATGCGTTTTATAGGTAATATTTTGATAAAGATATTTAATTTAAATGTACCAGAGATAAAGGATTTAAGTGATGATGAAGGAGAAGAAGAGTTAAATGATTCATAAGTCACATAATTTCCCAAGGCACTTTTATTTAACATATGACAGACATCAGCCGATGAGAAATAAAATCATATGAACTTATTGGGTTGAATTATCAAAATCAATAACTTCAATTCACTTTAAGAATTTATTCGTCACATTAGCTAACAGAAAATAATATGATTAAAAACATTACTTGTAGACAAAAAGCTAATTGTTCATTAGAAACACGTTTCTTTGTCGAACAATTTGATTATATTCCTCCTCAAGAGTTTCGAACCAAACTACTTGACAAAATGTTGGAATTATTTAAATTTCAAATACAATGATTACATTTAATGTCTTCTATATAATCGGTGCATAATTTCTGTTAAATTATTCGGTCAACTTTTGACAAATGTTCATATAAACTATAGAGACATATATTTCATTCATATGTTTATGTCAAGCATAAATTTCCTTCAAAAAACATATAGACATTTGTATTGAACAGTTTGTTGATTTTTGTACTTTATGTTTTGCCTCGATACTTAAATACGATATATGATCGATTTTTCAGTGTTACGTAGTCCCGAAAACAAAATTCTAATGTCGTTTTTTAATGTTTAACATTTAAAATAAAATACCAGAATTGAATAATGTTTAACCTCGAATTGTTATTTTGATCGAAAGATCATTTTATTAAATGCCTAGCAAAATAAAATAGAATTAAGTTTAAATGGTAAAAACGAACCTTATCACACTGACAGATTTAATTTATAATAAAGTTTGGATATTTGGACACGTTGTAGTAACACCAATACACTACAGACTGAATTTGGTATGATCTAAGAGGTCATGGAGATTTAACGTTTACATCACAGACTGACTATAATCAAACCAGAAGCAGTAAGTGACTGTTTCATCCTAATATCGTGTTCTAATGAGATGTGATAAGTTGAATTCAACCGTGTTAGGTCTGAAATACAATATCATCACTAACAAATGGTGATATTCAAGTAAAATCACAGAATGACGGAACTTAAAAAGGAATAAACTTTAAAAAATATTGCGGATGCGAGTTGTTGTGGAGTCTCATAAAACAACTATCCCAGGTTTTCTGATTTTAAATAGTCGTTTCACTAAAATCAATGGCTGAAGCAGACTATAAGATTGACACAAAATTTTGCTGAATTGTTGGAATGATGAAGTACCATTAATTACACCTTTTTTCATTCACATGTCGTCAATAGGATGTTTCAATACTTTACATCACAGACTGAACGTTACTGAAGAAAAGTTAACCAGAAGGTAAATTCGTATATGTATGAATTTTAAGTTGAAAAGACTAATAAATATCACTTCTAAGGACAAGATTAGTAGATGAATGTGAAGTTTGGATTAAATTGTCAATTCACTTCCACTGCACAATAGAAATCAAGTAAATTTAATTTCTCTAATTTCGACTTGTTCAAACTTATGACGTGAATTACCGAGTATCGTATAAATTTATTGATGGACACCAAATAATCATTATCAAATTTCTGATTTGTTGTTTAACTGTTGTATGTGCTTAAATTTAAAGTTTATATTCGGTCGTGTTCTCTTGTCATATAAAAGTGTTAAAGTCGTCTTCAATTACATTCTTTATGTAAAGAGCAGAAACAAAGATTCTAACATTTCTTATTACAGTCAATGAACTGAAAAACTCATATATTACTTTTTTTCAACACATCTCATTGTTATTTTTTAAATAAAAGGTTGAAAAATGTAAACAGTTTTTGAGAAATAAGGAAAACTGACCAATTGTATTTTGTTTAACGCGGTATATGAATTTGTGTCACGCGCATAACTTCACCTTTCTTTGTCTGGTTTCTGTGTATGTGTGTTTGCTATACATAGCAATGTATGCGTAATTTAAGTTTCAATGGCTTGTCAAGTTAACAAGGAGCATCAAATTAAACTAATTTTTCTTCATTGCAAATGAAAATAACAATTCCAAGAAACAGATACACATATGTACCAACACAAAGATAAATAAGCATACAGTCGCACCCATCGTTGCTTGCTTTTCCCTTATTTCTGTTTTATATTCTTCTTCTTCTTCTTCTTTTTCTTCTTCTTCTTCTTCTTCTTCTTCTTCTTCTTCTTATTATTATTATTATTATTATTATTATTATTATTATTAATGGCTTTATTCGACACTATGTTCTTTGTACAATATGAAATGTTTTTTTTAACAAGATTTAAATCCGTACAATTTATAGTGCTCATCCCATTCTGTAGACTGGAAGGCGCGTCACAAATTTTAGAGTTCCACCATTTTTTGTTGAAATGAGAAAAACTTTCAAAGATTAATGGCAATAATAACTTAATAGTAAATAACATGAAGTTTCATTTGTGGATTTCTACAAACTCAGAAAGTTATCAACTTGATTCTCTACACCCTAAAATTCACAACGCCCCCAAATGCTCTGATATCGCCGGGAATGGGGTAGGCCTTCCCTCCCTCTCGAATTGCTCTCACATGGCCACGCATATACAGCCTCTGCCAGGAAAGTCCTACTCATTGCCTTCTCGTGGCACTACTGTTGTTTACGAAAATGAGAGGACGAAAAGCGAATGTACGACCCTTCAACCGGATCCCAAACCAATGGTGTACACGGGCTCAAGTATTGTGAGGGATCAAATGGCTTATGAACCAATCAATGGTCACCGGCCACCATGAGACTGCATCTCCTAACGATGCCCCACTGCCTTATGGATCAGACCTTTAGATCAAAGGCTTGGGGTCTTGCCCCCTAAGAAAACCTGATCTGTGCACCTGGGCCCACACACAAATAAAGTGAAGATGAAAATGATGATGTTTACTAAAAACTCTATTCTCGCTCCGATTTACAGTAAAACAATTCACATTATTATTATTATTTACTACGTCATTTATTCAATCTCTTTTATTCCCACCTCATGTATCCTGATTTTTCGACTTATACGACAGCTCGCCTATGGTGGAAACTCTTACTTACTTACTTACGCCTGTTACTCCTCATGAAGGAGCATAGGCCGCTCACCAGCATTCTCCATCCAACTCTGTCCTGGGCGATCCTTTCTAGCTCCGTCCAGTCGTAATTCATCGTTTTCATATCTGCTTCTATTATCCGACGCAATGTGTTCTTTGGCCTTCCTCTTTTTCGCTTCCCTTCAGGATTCCAATTTAGCGCTTGCCTCGTGATGCAGGTTGATGATTTGCGTAATGTATGTCCTATCCATTTCCATCGTCTTTTCCTAATTTCTTCTTCAGGTGGAAGTTGGTTTGTTCTCTCTCACAGAAGGCTATTGCTGATGGTATCCGGCCAATGGATGTTGAGTATCTTGCGAAGACAGCTATTTATAAATACTTGTACCTTCTTGATGGTAGTTGTTGTAGTTCTCCAAGTTTCAGCTCCATACAGTAGAACTGCCTTGACGTTGGTATTGAAGATTCTCACTTTGATATTGGTTGAAAGTTGTTTTGAGTTCCATATGTTCTTTAACTGTAGGAATGCTGTCCTTGTTTTGCCAATCCTTGCCTTTACGTCTGCATCTGAACCTCCGTGTTCATCGATGATGCTTCCTAGGTATGTGAAGGACTCTACATTTTCCAGAGTTTCGCCATCAAGAGTGATTGGTTTGTTGTTTTCCGCTTTGAATTTGAGGACTTTGGTTTTCCCTTTGTGTATACGGAGACCTACTGATGCAGAGACTGCTGCCACACTGGCTGTCTTTGTCTGCATCTGTTCGTGTGTACGTGATAGGAGGGCTAAGTCATCTGCGAAGTCCAAATCGTCTAATTGATTTTGAGCTGTCCATTGAATTCCGTGTTTACCTTCAGATGTCGAGGTCTTCATAATCCAGTCGACCACCAGAAGAAAGAGGAAGGGAGAGAGTAAACAGCCTTGTCTTACTCCGGTCCTTACTTGGAATGCATCTGTCAGCTGTCCTCCATGCACGACTTTGCACTGTAGTCCGTCGTATGAGTTCCGGATAATGTTGACAATCTTCTCCGGAACTCCGTAGTGTCGAAGAAGTTTCCATAATGTCCTCCTATCTACACTGTCGAATGCTTTTTCATAATCAATGAAGTTGATGTATAGTGATGAGTTCCACTCAACTGATTGTTCGACGTTGATCCGTAGTGTTGCAATTTGGTCTGTGCATGATCGATCCTTACGGAATCCAGCTTGTTGATCTCGAAGTTGGGCGTCTACTGCGTCTTTCATCCGGTTCAGCAACACTCTGTTAAAGACCTTCCCTGGTATTGACAGCAGTGTAATGCCTCTATAGTTTTCACATTTGCTCAGATCGCCTTTCTTTGGAATCTTGACGAGGTGTCCCTCTTTGCAGTCCATCGGCACTTGTTTCTCTTCCCAAATCTTTTTGAATAGAAGGTAAAGCATGTTTGTAGTTGCTTCGATATCTGACTTCAGTGCTTCAGCTGGTATGTTGTCCGGAACAGCTGCTTTCCCGTTCTTGATTTGTCTGATGGCCATTCTGATTTCTTATTTCGTTGGTAGGTTGACGTCTATGGGAAGATCTGTGTGTGCCGCTTCGATGTCCGGTGGATTCGTTGGAGCCGGCCTATTCAGGAGTTCCTCGAAGTATTCTACCCATCTGTTCCGCTGTTGTTGAATTTCGGTGATTGGCTTGCCTTCTTTGTCTTTGACCGGCCTCTCTGGTTTACTGTATTTTCCTGCTAGTTTCTTCGTTGTATCGTAAAGCTGTTTCATATTTCCTTCTCTAGCAGCTTTTTCTGCCATCATTGCTAGTTCTTCCACGTATTTCCTCTTGTCGGCTCTAATGCTTCTCTTCACTTGTTTGTTTGCTTCTATGTATTCAGCTTGTGCTTGGACTTTCTCTGCTCGTGTTCGACTGTTGTTAATTGCTGCTTTCTTGTTCTTCCTTTCTTTGATCTTGTCCAGTGTTTCTGTAGAGATCCACTCCTTATGGTGGTATTTCTTTAGACCCAGAACCTCTTGACACGTTAAAGTTAATGCTTCCTTGATGCCTTTCCAGTTGTCCTCCATACTAGTCTCTTCTTCCTTCCGTAGATCTTGTAAGGCTTGGAACCTGTTGTTGAGAGCTATCTTGAATTCATTGAGTTTGTCAGTATCTCGAAGGAAGGCTGTATTGAACCTTTGTAGTGCTGTTTGTCCACTTGTCCAGTTCTTTTTTAGCTTCAGTTTTAAATTGGCCATAACTAGGTGGTGATCTGAAGCTACGTCAGCGCCTCTCCTGGTTCTCACATCTTCCATTGTCCTTCGGAATTTTTTGTTGATGCAAATATGATCTATTTGGTTCTCTGTAGTGTGGTCCGGTGAGATTCATGTAGCCTTGTGTATACGCTTGTGTGGAAATATTGTGCCTCCTATGACCAATTTGTTGAATGCACATAGATTTGCAAATCTTTCTCCATTTTCGTTTCTTTCTCCCAGTTCATGTCGTCCCATAATATCTTCATATCCAGTGTTGTCTATTCCGACTTTGGCATTTAGATCTCCCATCAGAATAGTTAGGTCCTTTCTTGGGCATTTCTCAATGATTGACTGCAGCCGCTCGTAGAACTGATCTTTGATGTCGTCGTTGCTATCATTTGTGGGTGCATAACATTGGATAATATTCATTAAGATCCCCTCCTTCTTTGTTTTGAATGATGCTTTGATGATTCTGGATCCGTGAGATTCCCATCCTACAAGTGCATTTCGTGCTACTTTGGACAGCATAAGAGCGACTCCCTGAGTGTGTGGAGCATTGTCCTCTTCGTGACCGGAGTATAGCAGCATCTCTCCCGTAGCTAGCCTTTTCTGTCCAGCTTGGGTCCAGTGGGTTTCGCTGATTCCCAGTACTGCTAAGTTGTATCTCCTCATTTCCATTGCTATTTGACTGGTCTTCCCGGTTTCCCACATTGTTCGAACGTTCCATGTACCTATAAAAATTTTTGCTCTGGTTGTTAGAAGGGGCATCGGCCTCGTGGCTTCCGAAGGAACTCGGCTTTCACCATGAAGCGTCATAATTCTTCTAAATGAAGACCTTCTAACTCCCAGGGCAGAGTTTAAATGGTTTGGATTGTTTTTTCGGGTAAGCGTTTTTTTAGCGAGTTAGTTTTCTACGGGATGGGGACGCTAACCCCATGCCCAACCCTCCTCTTTTACCCGGGCTTGGGACCGGCAGTAACCCTATAAGAGCTACAGGCGGAGTTATGGTGGAAACTCGGTTTTATCTAAACGTTCTCGAATCACGGCCTGGTTGAAAATTGTAAGCTACCACCAAGTAAGAGTACTGAAGCAGTTTTTCTGAAACTACATGCACCATTCAAACTGGCTGCTTTCAACGTCCGCACACTTATGCAGGTCGGACAACAGATAGGGCTGGCTATGTCTTTGGAAAGTCTTAATATCGATGTTTGTTGTCTATCCGAGACCTGTATTCAAGACTCTGGTGAAGTACTACAAATTCGATCTCTATCTGTCGCTTCGAAAAGCTTGTTTTTCGTGCGTTTATCCGGGGACCCTGTGGCATCTTCGTCTGGTCTTGCCGGAGACTTGAATGCTCAGGTCGCGCGTCTAGGCACAGAAGAGAGTCGTTTAGGTGGCCGATGGGGACTTGTTGGTGGCAGGACAGATAACGGGGACCGTCTACTGCAACTGTGCACAGACCACAAATTGTTTCTGGCTAGCACTAACTTTCGGCACAGTCATCGCCGATGTGCTACCTGGCTTCCTCCCTCCGCATTTCAAGCCTGAACTAAGAGTGATCACATCACGATCAGCTACCGCTGGCGCGGTTGTGTTCAAGACTGCCGCTCCTTCTGGAATGCCTATCTAGGCTCTGTTCATGCTCTGGTCTGCGCCAATCTTACCTTACTTTTCAGTGGCCAACGAAGTGACCGCCATCAACGGATTGATATTAGCAAGTTGGTTGCAACTTCTGTTGCTAGTAAGTATCGAACCGCGCTAGCCTCTAGGCTAGCTACCACTCCACCGAAAAGTATAGATGAGCATTGGTTGCAATTTCATGACGCCATGAAAATGGCGGGAACAGTCAGTTGTGGGTTCGCGAAACGTCCCGCTTATAAGCACTGGGTTTCTTCAGGTTCCTTACAACTCATTGAAGCCCGTCGGTCTCCTCCGGGTGACCGTGAGTTTGACCACAAACAAAGGATTTTACGTAAGGAAATTGAGCAAAGCTTGCGTAAGGACCGAGAACCTGGTGGTCGGAGCGTTCTAATGAGCTGGAAGCAGCAGCTGCATCTGGTAATTACCTGAAGCTCTTTCAAATCAGCCGAGCCACTCGCAGCAAGATGTGAGCGATACAATCTGCGAGGATGACGGGATGCCAACCACTAACATCCATCGACGTCTTGGACGATGGGCAGAATTTTTCGAAGGGCAGTTCAACTGGCCTGCTGCTCCGACAACATCGGTCAAACTGTTCTGCCCTCCATGGCCGGTGACGACTGATCCACCAAATGAGGCGGAAGTTCGCAAGGAACTCCAACTCTTGAAGCGCTACAAATCACCTGGCTCAGATGACTTACCTCCGGCTCTTCTTAAAGATGGTGGTGACTCTGACTAAGGAATTGACGACGTTGTTTACAAAGGTTTTGGAACTAAAGAGTACCAACGTCATGGAAAGAGTCGATAGTTGTCCCTTTCTTTAAAAACGGTTCACGTCATTCCTGTAACAACTATCGGGGGATAAGTCTACTTCCGATCGCGTCCAAGCTATTGGCTTCCAACATACTTCTTAGGTTGTTCAAAACCCGAGAAAGATTGACTCGCGAGGAGCAGGCTGGGTTTCGTTCTGGTCGAGGATGTATTGATCATATCTTCACCCTTCGCCAAATGTTAGAACATCGCCATACTTATCAAAGGCCAACAATCGTAGTGTTTATTGACATCAGGGCTGCCTTCGATTCGTTGGATAGGACTGTTCTCTGGGATTGTCTATTGAAGAACGGTGTGCCTGAGAAGTTTATTAATATCCTAAAGACCTTATATGCATACACCTCAGGTAGAGTGAGGGCATACAACCACCTCTCTACACTGTTCCATTCGAGCAGTGGGGTTAGACAGGATTGCCCAATCTCACCATTCCTCTTCAACTTTGCCATCGACGACATTCTGGAAACAGCTCTGATGGATGTAAGTAATGGTGGTGTGGATCTGTTGCCTGGAGAAAGACTTCTGGACCTTGAGTATGCGGATGATATTGTCTTACTGTGCGATAATGCCCAAGCCATGCAATCCGCACTTAATCAGTTGGCAATCAGTGTCCGAAGGTATGGTATGTGCTTTGCACCTTCGAAGTGCAATGTACTTCTACAAGACTGGCAGGATCCTAATCCTGTACTCACCCTGGATGGTGAGCAGATAGAAGTAGTCGAGACGTTCGTGTATCTGGGTAGTTACATGAATGCCGGTGGTGGCGTGACTGATGAGATTGACTCACGTATAGTGAAAGCCAGAGTGACATATGCCAATCTGGGCCACCTTTGGTGCCTTCGTGGTGTTAGTCTGGCTGTAACAGATCGGATCTTCAACGCGTCGGTGAGAGCAGTTTTGCTCTATGCTAGTGAAACCTGGCCTCTCCGAGTTGAGGACGTTAGACGACTTTCTGTGTTCGATCATCGTTGTCTCCGAAGGATTGCTGACATCCAGTGGCAACACCATGTTAGTAATGCAGAGTTTCGGCATCGTGTGTTCGGGCACAGAGATGATAATGCAATTGGTGTCACCATGTTGACACACCGATTTCGGTGGCTTGGACATGTTCTACGAATGTCGTCCCAGAGAATTCCACGTCGTGCATTATTTGCCGACTCTGGGACTGGTTGGAAAAAGCGGAGAGGTGGTCAGTATATGACATGGTGTCGTGGTATGAAAGAAAGCTACAAAGGATTGGCTTGTGTTGGTCCTTCATGACTCCCTGGTTGGGGTCCGAGAGATGGTTCTACACAGTGGCTAGAAACGTTATCAGATATGGCTCAGAATAGAAGCCAATGGCGATCCTGCTGTAACCTTCTTTTACTTTCTTCATAAAAAGTGGTTGTATCTTCCTTACCTGAAAGATTTCTTTTGATTGTACCTTTTCGTTTCCCCCATTATTATTATTATTATTATTATTATTATTATTATTATCACACTACCTTACACTAATCTGTTCGTTATTGTTCTTTTTTTCTCTCCGAATTCTCATTGTTTTGTGTGGCGCATATATATTTGGTGCCCCCTTGCACCAATATTTATGTGTTCAAATAAATAAATAAATAAAAATTCATAGCACGAGGATTTGTGATACTGTGTAAAATGAATAGTATTTTCTAAGACTAATCTACATAAAAAATTAACTTCTACAAAGTTATAACCTTTCATTCCATAGTGCTTCAGAATAATTTTGATTTTATCAAACAGAATAAATTTCATCACTTAACTATTGAATGAAATATATTTAGGAATAATCTACAGTGATATCTATTAATTCCACGGTTTTCGCTATTCAGTATCATTTCCGAGTATAAATCTTGTCAACTGTATATGAAGGAAAGAATAAACCATTACTCAATTTTAAACAGTGATATCTCATTGTTCATTTTAATCTCAGTTCTTTACACAGTCTCATCAAACCTGATGTAAGCCATAGCCATACATTTTCTTTTACCCTGTAAAGTAGTAACAATTAGATTAAACTATAAAATATTCGTAGTCAGGAAGTTGTTTCTGTCGCTTGGCTGAAAAAAGATATAATCTATGCAAACACTAGACGACTATCAGTTTCTTACTTTGAATGCTTTTTCTTTTTGGACAATGTACTCATCATGATTACTTCACATTTTTCCTTATTTATGATTAAATTTGCGTTCACTGATACATGTTACATACTCTGACGTTATAGCCAAATATTTCTATACCTTTCGGTCACCTGAGCATCTACAGAGGAGGATTTATTTCTGCATCAGAGAAGTCAATTGAATAAATCTATATGTACGTAAGTGACCTCATAAAGATATTAAATCGGAATTCGTCATTTGATATACTTCAAACTTATTAAATGAATTATCATGTACCACAAACTACCTGTTAATTTCAATAAAGTTACGTGTTTTGTGCGATTGATTTACAGACTTCAACTAGCCAAGCTACACTGACACGATATTTAATTAAAAATCACATTAGATATAAAGGCGAACATGTCAAGGGTTCATGTTGTTAACAAAGGTCATTTGATTCAATTATATTAGTAAACAGCTAGTGATACTGTGTCATCCTCCCATTCAAAATCGGCATGAAAGTGAATCTTAAAACTTCATAATATTCATTTACTAATGACAAAATATATTCATTAATTTAAGAATTTTTTTCCTAATGCGACAATGAAACCAAAGCATGTTTACATAGTTCTACTAACAGACTTCCCTGTCTTGAAGTGCAGAGACTTTTAATATAAAAGTAATCAAGTTGAGTGCATACTGGCTTTTCCTAGATATTTTATAAAGTTATTTAATGGTTTCATATAACTCTACAACCACATTTATACTGAACAAAATGCTAATAAAATCACACTTTAAAGCAACAACTGTCAGTGCCAGTATCGGTTCTCAACAGTGTTGCTGATTCGGATGAAAGATTCCGAAGACTTCCGGCTGCAAGATCAACAGGGTGCATTCAGTAAGGATCGATCTTCAACAGAACAAATCGTGACATTACGGATCATTGTTGAACAATCAACTGAATGGAACTCGTCACTACACGTCAACTTCCTTGACTATGAGAAGGCGTTTGACAATGTGGGTAGGAGATCATTGAGAAAACTATTTCGACACTCTGGAGTACCTGAGAAAATCATCATCATACGCGATTAGTAATAGGGACTACAGTGCAAAGTGGTACGTGGAGCACAGCTGATAGATGCATTTCATGTGAGAACTGGAATCAGACTATGCTGCTTATTATCGCCCTTTCGATTCCTACTGGTGGTCAACAGCATTATGAACACGTCGACACTCTAACGGATAACGGAATACAATGGACAACACGGAATTGATCAGAAGATTCTGACTCCATAAATTATCTGACTCTTCTATCCCATACACACAAATAAACGCACATGAAGACAGACAGTGTGGCAGCAGTCTCTACATTAGTAGGCATCAACACTCACACTCACACACACAAGGAAAGAAGAAGAAACATCCTCAAATGAAATATGGAGAACACCAAACAAGCCAACCACACTTGATGGAGAGACACTGGGATATATGGAATCTTCCACATATCTGGACAGTGTCATTGATGAATGTGGAGGATCAGACGCAGTGGTAAATGGAAGGATTGGCGAATCGAGGACACCATTCCTACACTCGAAGAACACATGATGCTGAAAACAACTGTCAACAAACATCTGATTCACAATCTCCAATACGAACGTGAAGATAGTTGGTTCAATTGTATGCAGCTGAAACTTCCAGAACTACTACAACCATGATGAAGAATGTACAAGTATTTATAAACAATTGTCTATGTAGGATGCTGAATGTCCGTTGATCGGATACGATTAGCAACAACCTATTGTGGGAGAGAATAAACGAGCTTCCAGTTGACGAGGAAATTAGGAGGAGATGCTGGAGGTGAGTGAGACATACATTGTGGAAATCATCAAACTGCATCATGAGACAATCGCTCACTTGAAATGATGAAGGGGAACGGAATTGATGAAGATTTAAGAACACATTGGATTTTTAATTTAAAGCAGTCATGGAAAGGATGAATATTAACTGGATGGAGCTTGAAAGGATTGTCGATAACACATTTGAACGGTGAGTGGTTGGTGGGCTCCTCCATGAGGTATAATATGTGTATGTAACTAAGTAAGTCTTAAAGTACTGAGCTTAGTCGGTGAATTTACCTGAATTGTCACCTTATGATAGGAATATTGTATATTCTCAGTTGAATTATTGTTTTGAAAGAAATATCAGTATATTATAATATATCATCTCATCCAGTAATTACAATAGGAGCAGCTAACAAATAAAATTATCTTCTCAATAATTTATATTTTCAAAATAAATGTTATTGATCAGCATCAACAATGATCAATTACTCAATATAATCAATAGCATCCATTATCTAGATCATACTGATCCAAATATTGAACTTAAGTATCACTAGTTGTTGTTCTTTCACTAATCTTATCAGTTAAGTTCGTAAGTCAATAAAATTTATTATAAGTATACCTCGAATATTCAAATGATTTAATGTTTAATAACTTCTTAAACAATTGATTTTGATCACAATATCGGTACATTTTATGTAGATTTTTGTGGTTCATGTTACATATAAAACTAAATATGCTGCTTCGATCAACTGATAATTAATGATCTAAAAAACTATTGATAAAACTACTACTACAATTATCATTACGTAACACAGTGGTATATTTTCGAAAGCCTAACTGAGTACCGCACTAATCAAAAATAATAATAAACATTTAGCTTGTAGGTAATATGTATATTGACCTACCGATATCCGGTTGTTAAGGTATATTGAGTTATCGTAATCATAATCGAAGTTAAATTTTAAGTGTTACAAAATGCCTTCCATAAAATAATTAAGTTTAAACTTCTATATCATACAACATCAAGATATGTCGTTTAAAAATAATCAAAAATCAGACAAAATTGAAATTTTCATCACAAATCTCAATCAACAAATCTGTTTGTCTGATTAAATGAAAAAGGATCTAAGTTCATTTCATTCGTTCGGTATTTCGTTCTTAATTAACGTAGAAGATAAGCAAAAAATTCAGGAAATCGACCAACATTAATTAACATTATCAATCTTTCCAATTGAAGTGATCAGTGAAACCGTACAATGTTAGATGATTTCAATGACTAATTAACGATCACTTCGTCCGACAATGTCAGAAATCGGTGGTGGATTGATAGCTCTCATTGAAGCTTTGATCAATCGTTAATACATGAGAATTCAGTCTCATTGTTTGAACTGATGAAGTCGACATAGTTGTGGATAGAAAATATCCTACTTATGTTGTACACACTACCACTGACAAGACGTGACATACCAACAAGTATCTTGATATTGGTAAATGTTTGGCGTAAAATGTCTCACAACATATATCAATCTATTCCAAACATGATTCATCTAATCAAATAGATTTAGGTTCTGATGAGGTATCCTATCAAATTATTGTTTGAAAAATAAGGCAGCAATCAATATCAGCAGAACAAGAGCAGAGAAAACCAAGGCACATACTGAATACACAGAAGAGGAGCATCAGAGCCCACAAACGTAGATATGCGGAGGATCTAGCGATGACTATGGAAAAGACTGCAAGAGAAGGAAACATGAGACAATTGTATAATACAACAAAAAAGATCGCTAGAAATTACCGTAAACCAGAACGACCAGCGAAATGCAAGGAAGGTAAAGTAATCACAACATCGAAGAACAATGAAACAGGTGTGTAGAACATTTTAAGGAACTCTTGAATCGACCAGCCATACTGAACCCACCCAACATCGAAGCGCCACCCACGGACCTCCCAATCGATGTTGGTCCACCAACAATTGACGAGATCAGTATGGACATCATACAAATGAAGAGTGGCAAAGCAGCAGGAACAGACAACATTCCATCACAGGCACTGAAAGCAGACGTAGCAGTAACTGCAAGCATACTCCACATTCTCTTCAATAAGATTTGGGATGAAGAACAAGTATCAACAGACTGGAAAGAATGACTTCTGGTCAAAATACCGAAGAACGGCGATCTCAGCAAGTGTGAGATTCACAGGGGCATCACTATTATCTCAATACCGGGAAAAGTCTTCAACATGGTATTGTTAAACAGGATGAAGGACTCCGCAAACGCCCAACTTCGTGACCAACAGGCAGGATTCCGTAAGGATAGATTGTGTACAGACCAAATTGCGACACTACGGATCATTGTGGAACAATCAATTCAATGGAATTCATCACTCTACATCAACTTCATTGACTACGATAAAGCATTTGACAGCGTGGACAGAACAACACTATGGAAGCTTCTTCGACACTACGGTGTACCTCAGAATATAGTCAATATCATACAGAGTTCATATGATGGATTACACTGCGAATTCGTGCATAGAGGACAGTTGACAAAGTCGTTCGAAGTAAAGACCGGTGCCAGACAAGGTTGCTTACTCTCACCCTTTCTCTTTCTCCTGATGATCGACTGAATCATGAAAACGTCAACATGTGTGGAGAAGCATGGAATACAGTGGACAGTTGGAATTCAGCTGAACGACCTAGAATTCGCAGATGATCTGGCTCTTCTATCGCAAACGCAGGAGAAGACGACCAGTGTAGCAGCAGCCTCAACAGCAGTAGGTCTCAACATACACAAAGGGAAAAGCAAGATTCTCCGACACAATGCAATATGTACCAATCCAATCCCAATGATGGAGAAGATTTGGAAGATGTAAAAACCTTTACATATCTGGGCATCATCATTGATGAACATGATGGATCCGATGCAAATGTGAAGGCACGGATCGGCTAAGCGAGAGCAGCATATCTATAATCGAAGAACATCTACAACTCAAAACAACTATCAACCAACCCAAAGGTCGGAATTTTCAATATAAATGTCAAGACAGTTCTACTGTATTGGGTGGAAACATGAAGAACTACGAAATTTATCATGCAGAAGACACAAGTGTTTATTAACAGTTGTCTACGCAAAATACTTCGGATCCGTTGGTCAGACACTATCAGCAACAACCTATTGTGGGAGAGAACAAACCAGATCTCAGCAGAGGGAGAAATCAGGGAGAACCGCTGGAGATGGATAAGACACACATTGAGGAAAGCACCCAACTGTGTCACAAGGCAAGCCCTCACATGCAACCCACAAGGCCAAAGGAGGAGAGGAAGACCAAAGAACACACGAAACCGAGAAATGGAGATAGACATGAGAAGAATGAACCATGATTTGATAGAAGTGGAAATGGAGGTCCAGGACAGAATGTGTTGGATAATGTTGGTCGGCAGCCTATACTCCATTGGGAGAAACAGGCGAAAGTAAGTAAGTAAGTAAGTAAGTAAGTAACTAGGTATGTATGTAAGTATAATTCATTTTCTATAACTTACCAAACTGAAATTAAATTATTATCAGAATGGGTTTTGTGGAGATTTTTTTAGAAATTTCACTGGTTGAAATCAAGAGTCAATTGAAGCTAGACCACCATGGTAAACCTGGAAACAATGGATGGCCGTTTCGTCCTGGTATAGGACTCCTCGACAATGCTCAATGATACGCCCTTTATTCATACTCCATTCAAAATAATATCACTAACTACACAACACAAACACAGACAATCAATTAAACATATAAGTTACATAGTCAAGTCAATATAAATAGGACAAAAGCACAAAATCTAGTGTTTTACAATGCTAAAATACAAATGAATCAATTTAATTTGTTTCGAGTGCAACTCTAATTAAATGATTTAATCAGACTGACAGAGACTTTAAGGTGATATTTAAACGACAAAATAATTGTTTCTACAGGTCTGCATTTTCTTCGAACTTGCTGATTATTTTCATTTGAATATATAGTGTTATATAACGACATTTGAATTCTCCGAACACTATTGTGTAAGTTAATTCAATAGACTACCAAAATATTTGTTAAATCACTGCAATTACAATTGTACTACTAGTGTGAACGACTTTCGATTGAGATCATGAATCGATGAATGTTAGACGATTAGTGAAAACAGGGAAACACTGGACGACCGTTCTGTCATAACATCGGACTCCTGAATAGTGCCCATCCACCATCCCATACACAACACTCGAATCCACGAACTTCGATCTCGCATACGAACACCTAACAGCGTTATCATGTGCTGACTGGTGACTAGCTTCGAGAGATATTTCTCGGATTTCTAGTGAGATGTGATCAGTCCATCCAACAGCCGTATTTGAGGCTCAAGTGAGGCAATGCAAATTCGCTCTCAATCAATCGCTTCGGAAAGCCTGTTTCACGTGTGTTTATCTGGGAACGCTGTGGCATCTTCGTCTGGTTCTGCTGGGAACTGTTTGCAGAAAGAATAGATAAACAGATCAATCATGATAAGTGTTCACCATGTTTTACCTTGGAATAACAAGATATATACTCATGTAAACCGAATATATTTTTTTATGGTATATGGAGCGTTTATTTATTTTCCGTTTAATTTCCAAACCACCACTTATTATCCTGATCATACAACGTTATGTATCTGTTTTCATTGTATACAGTACCATGTGAATTGTAAACCAATATCGAACACTGTAATGTGTTGGATAGTTGTGGTTTCACTAGTCAATCATATGAGCCATTCACAAATCAATTGAAGCATAATAACAAACACTATTAATTGAATAAGTGTACTACTGTTAACCAGAAAGTATACTGGAAGATAGGTCTTATCATAGAACAAGAGAAAGAAAAGTAGAAACTAATACTAGCCAATGATAAATGCGTGTGTATTTATGAACATGGGATTTGATGGTAGGCGAAAATGGATGAATGAATGAATGAATGAATGGTGGCTAGTGGTGGAATGCAGAACGTGAGTTTCGTCCTATTTTTGACTCATCATCTGGCTGTACCTGCATCTGAGTTGATGCTCACTCTGGGACTCGAACCCAGTACCGTTCTCTTCGGATTCCATCAGGTCATCTAGTTAGCTACCGAATATAGATATCCACTAGTTTGTGCACATATGTCCTAAACATCGATGGGATGATTCAATCAAATAATACAAAAAGTGAATGGAATTATATATCTCCTTTGCGTTTTATTCTCATGATCAGCCATTGTTTTATTTTAAAAAACAAGCAAATATTTGTATTACGTGTTATTGTTACGATAACTTTTAATGTCACTATCAGATATGAATGATCGATTTCTAGGTCATTTGATTTGAACAATATAACTTGATCATGTTTCACATTACTGGTAAACTTTCTTTTAAAATAGCTGTCAAGTCAGATCATTTACAAATATGTTTCTCTGTGAATGTAACTAGAAAATTAGATGCGGGTAAAGACTAGTTAATTAGTTGGTGTTTACAAACAACATTTATCTAGTTTTTCATTGTAATTTCAGGGTATTTCAGGCTATAAAATCTGATGACTATCTTCGAGTGAAGAAAAAAAGGCAAAAATAAATGTTACAAATATTTGACTCATAGCCATACCGACCAAAGCAGATGTAATTATAAATAATGGTCACTTTTGTAAAGTTTGATAGACATTAATTAAGAAGAAATCCAGGAAAAGTGTTTCGTCTTATCTGGGACTAACCATCTGGATCCAATTATCAGATCCCAGAGTTGACATTCATACCGAAACTCGAACCCAGTTTCTTTTGTTGCAAACGTCTAATGCACATTTACTGAGCTACTGAGTCCAGACAACTAATGGACTGTCCAACAGATATGAATTTTATTTAAGTGTTTGTATCAACTGCAATCATTGACACTTATAAATTGTAGATTCAAATGGTTATTTTGTTAACAAGAATGACTTGTGAAATTTGTATATGGAAACAACCCAACTACCTCTTCAGTTCTTAAAAAAATATCATTAAGTGGTTTTCAAAATATACATCAAGAGGCAAAGAAATATGAAAACAATAAACAAGTTCATAACTTGCAAACATAGGTAGTTTCACCGATTTTGCGGTTAAAATTGTAAGCTGTTATATTGAATAAAACAATAAATACTAATTAAGTGCTCTATTAATTCTGTAAGTGTATTCACAGTCGTAATTGCTGAATATTTGTGTTACTATGAATGTGTACAACAGTTTCTTTTCTCACTTTTCCAGTAATCTAAATCCTGACTTCCCATTAAGTTCCTTATAATGTTTGTCGTCTCAGAGTATAAAAACTTGTATATTTACTGAGAGGGTTTGATCAGTTTCATATTTAATAGTATTTACCATCTAGGTCTGAGGTCGCAAACTTCATTATTTCACTATTAAACAAGGTAGATTACATACAATTGTTTGGTAATGACGTCGATATGTTTATTACACAAACAATTACTATTACATAAGCCTTGAATGTAAATATGTATGACGTGTATTATTTCGTGGTTGTTATGATTAACATTGTTGTCTTTTTATTACAAGCATACTACACAGATCAGTTTAATTCCGTTAAGTTGTTCCTCTTATTCATATGTAATTATGTGATGATTCAGTCATCAGTTGTTACAGAGAAGAATAGGACGATCACTTCAAACTTTTATTTTAAATACTTTAGATTTCATAGTTGAATTCATGAATCGATTAAAGCTAGACCACCATGAAAAACCTGGAGCACTGGGCGGCCGTTTCGTCCTAGTGCGGGACTTACCAGCAGTGCGCGTCCACGATCCGGCCTCCTGATAGGTCCTGGGTTCGAATCTCGCGGGAGGGATCGTGTGTGCGCACTACTGAGGAGTCCCATACTAGGACAAAACGGACGTCCAGTGCTTCCAGGTTTACCATGGTGGTCTAGCTTCAGTTGACAATTGAAATTTCTAAAAAATCTCCACAAAACTCATTCGAATAATAATCATCTGCTCACTAGTGACTGACTTCAAGAAGCATTTCCTGGAGTTCTAGTTAGAAGTCGTTACCAGTGGAGTTCAACCAGGTCTGTTGTGAGATAGGAACTCACTGAAGATAATGGAGTGCGATGGCGCATGAATATAAGCATATTGATTTGTGTATATTTCTAAAACCAAGTAACTGCTCTGTATAAATCCTTGTAATGATGAATTGAATGAAATCTTTAGGGTGTTTTGAACTTATTGCGTACAATGTAGGGTATTTTTCAATATATACTTGTCGTAAAGTAAGAGTGCAGAATATCAGTATGAAGAGAAGTTTCATGAGCAGCCTCCAGAATTACAGTGTTTATATACTTGAAGTATGCATAATTTCAATAGTAGACTTTGAAATACTTATTGTTGAAAAGATTTCTAAGGCAGTCAGAATAAAGAAAATTATATGTGTATTTATGTAATCTCGACCTGATTAGATTACGATACTCGCTTGAGAATCATGAAATTTCATGCGTATGTCTGTGTGTTTTCATACAACTTACTAAGAATTGAATCAAAACTGTTCAACTATCATAAGATTTGGAGAGTAACGATGAATACATAATGAGTTTTTCACTCATTTAAGAATTATAAATTTATTGTTATTATTATCATTATACTCTTAGGTACAGTTTGAGTTGACTAGAATCATGAATTGTAAGGAGGTTTTGAATGACAATCAAATGGTTGTTCAGTGAAATAAATAAATAAATGATTACTCTTGATGCCTACCTCTCGACTGTCGTAGGCCTACGCTCCACGAAGAGTAAAGGGTGTAAGTAGTTAAGTAACTTCTTGAATAAACAGGATAAATAAAATATCCTGTTTCGGGGTATCAGTGGGAGATGTATTTGGTCATTCGAAGATGAGAGAACGTCATCTGTCTACTAATCATAATATTGGTGACTGTACAATGTTGGAAACACCAATTCTCGTCTGGTCATCGTAGTTAACTATTGTTGGGGCCGGTTAGTAATTTCATGGATGACAAGCTGGAAATACAAAATGTTATCAACCTAAATAGCCCCTTCTGTATTCGAATATCCCCAAGGGTTGGGAAAGTGCTCTCATGCAACAACGCGGTTATAATCTGCCAGGAAAGTCCTACTTACTGATTTAAAGCTGCAGAAGTATTGCTTACAAGTGTCAGAAGAAGAAAAACGAAACAAAGTCGTTGGTGGGTAACTGCCACAATTGAATAATGGATGACTTGTAAAAAAAATCCATTTTAAAATCAGTATTTATTAAAGATAAGGTAAGACAGTTTGTAGAAATATGTTCAGTTTACAGGTAATTTTCATCTGAAAACTAGTAACTAATATAATAAAAACCATGATTACATTGAACAAATTTACGTGAAAAACTTAAGTGAGCATATGAATTCATATGCATAATTTAGTTGGATATTAAGTATTTACAGTCATATTTCACCTTAAACTAACTCTGAGACAAGTTTAAGATGTGAAACTAATTAATCTTGTATAGTAACATGTATAAATTGTCATTAATTTCAATTAATTTCAATTTTAATATTCAAAATTACATTTAAAAATGATCAGTATTTTCAAATTTGATCCACATGGTCATATAAATAAGAACAAAATGTGAATTATATTCTTACAAGAAACTAAATTGAAGGACACGTATATATTGTAAAAACAATTATTCCATAAATAGATCCAGGATTAAAAAAACAGATGATATGAATGAGTACCATTAATGTAATAACTTTTTAAAAAAAGAAAAGAAAAGATCAAATATTGTTACAAATCAAATCAGTGGCTACATTCCATTTCAATGATTTATGAAATTGGTGAAATTAAGATAGAGGGTTAATAGAGGAACAAAATGTAGGTTTTTGTTCACTTATTTTATTTACTGACAAAATGAAACATTACCTTAGTTCATATTATAGAATATCTTAACAAAAGAGGGTAATAATAACAACTGAGATAATTATAAAAACACGTAGTATACCTAAATGGACGGTTGCTCTGATTGTCAGAAGAGGCATCAGTATCGTGACTTCCGATGGAACTCGGCTTTCATCATGAGGCGTCATATTTCTTCTAAATGAAGACCTACTAACTTCCAAGGCAGAGTAAATATGGTTTGAATTATCTTTTGTGATTAACGTTTTTTAGGAAGTTAGTTGTCTAGGGGATTGGGTCGCTAACCCTATGCCCAACACTCCTCCTTTATCCGGGCTTGTGGCCGGCAGTAGCCTCCGGAGAGGCTCCAAGCTGAGTTCATTCCCGTATTACTCAATATTTATTCAACAAGACTAGCTTTTTAATTTTTATTTCTGGAATTCGAAGAATTGTTTGCTGTGAACATAAATTAGCATAATTTATCTCACTAATTAATTCACCTGAATTTAAGGTGATTTTATCATACGATCATTTATTGATTTAATAATTAATTATTCATTAAGATTTATTTGTTTACAAAATTACATATGAATGTTTTGAGGGAACTATGTAATTAATATATTTTTTTAAAATTGAATACCTAGATACTCATTTTGATGAGATGAAAACCGTTGATTAACTGACTGAATAGGTGATAAATTTATTCAGATGTGATCATTTCAAAGCAAAATTCGGCAATGCAGTTTCTTCAACAAGAGACGTATAACAATGTAAACGAAGTTGAGAAATAATTTTGTAGAATGGGGAATGTGTGGTGTAAAATAAGATAATGATCAAGAGTTTCTTAAAGGTAAATTATGAAACCATTGGTTACATAGATGCTGCTTTCAAGTTATTTTGTCTAAGGTCACCAAACATTAAATCTATTAATCTTCATAATTTTCATTTTCAGTTATTCCACAATTGAAATTAATCCATGGAAGAAACAACGTACAAATTCCAACGAACTAATAATCGTTCCATCCAAATATATATAAATTTGTTTATTTGTGATTGAATTCAAAATACAATTTTTAAGTACCGATGAGTTCTGACGAGAACGTTTCAACCACATTATCACCTATGCTGTTGAAGGTAGGTAAGGAATAATTCATCTTCGTATTGTTTGTTTGAATCATTCCATCGATGCTTAGGACATATGTGCACAAACTAGTGGATATCTATATTCGGTAGCTAACTGGATCACCTGATGGAATCCGGAGAGAATGGTACTGGGTTCGAGTCCCAGAGTGAGCATCAACTCAGATGCAGGTACAGCCAGATGATGAGTCCAAAATAAGACGAAACTCACGTTCTTCATTCCACCACTAGCCACCAATCATTCATTCATCCATCTTTGCCTACCATCAAATCCCATGTTCATAAATACACACGCATTTTTCATTGGCTAGTATTAGTTTCTACTTTTCTTTCTCTTGTTCTATGATAAGACCTATCTTCCAGTATACTTTCTGGTTAACAGTAGTACACTTATTCAATTAATAGTGTTTGTTATTATGCTTCAATTGATTTGTGAACGGCTCATATGATTGACTAGTGAAACCACAACTATCCAACACATTACAGTGTTCGATATTGGTTTACAATTCACATGGTACTGTATACAATGAAAACAGATACATAACGTTGTATGACCAGGATAATAAGTGGTGTTTTGGAAATTAAACGGAAAATAAATAAACGCTCCATATACCATAAAAGATATTCGGTTTACATGAGTATATATCTAGTTATTCCAAGGTAAAACATAGTGAACACTTATCATGATTGATCTGTTTATCTATTCTTTCTGCAAACAGTTCCCAGCAGAACCAGACGAAGATGCCACAGCGTTCCCAGATAAACACACGTGAAACAAGCTTTCCGAAGCGATTGATTGAGAGCGAATTTGTATTGCCTCACTTGAGCCTTAAATACGGCTGTCGGATGGACTGATCACACCTCACTAGAAATCCGAGAATTATCTCTCGAAGTTAGTCACCAGTCAGCACATGATAACGCTGTTAGGCGTTCGTATGCGAGATCGAAGTTCGTGGATTCGAGTGTTGTGTATGGGATGGTGGATGCGCACTATTCAGGAGTCCGATGCTATGACAGAACGGTCGTCCAGTGTTTCCCTGTTTTCACTAATCGTCTAACATTCATCGATTCATGATCTCAATCGAAAGTCGTTCACACTAGTAGTACAGTTGTAATTGCAGTGATTCAACAAATATTTTGGTAGTCTGTTGAATTAACTTACACAGTAGTGTTCGGAGAATTCAAATGTCGTTATATAACACTATATATTCAAATGAAAATAATCAGCAAGTTCGAAGAAAATGCAGACCTGTAGAAACAATTATTTTGTCGTTTAAATATCACCTTAAAGTCTCTGTCAGTCTGATTAAATCATTTAATTAGAGTTGCACTCGAAACAAATTAAATTGATTCATTTGTATTTTAGCATTGTAAAACACTAGATTTTGTGCTTTTGTCCTATTTATATTGACTTGACTATGTAACTTATTTGTTTAATAGATTGTCTGTGTTTGTGTTGTGTAGTTAGTGATATTATTTTGAATGGAGTATGAATAAAGTGAGTTTGATTGCAGATTGAAAAAACGTGATAATAATTTTATTTCAGTTTGGTAAGTTGTAGAATATAATTTATATTCACAGATTACTGCTGTGTTCAGTCTACTTTCCATCTCATTCCTTCCTGAAGTGATCTAATAGTGTTTTCAAACAACATATAACAGAAGTGTAGAGTTGACCTAACTCAGATTTTCAGTGTGATGTTCGGGAGAGTAAGTGTGAGATCAGAGGGTTGAATGCATTGATAGGTTTGGAATATGTGCTATCCTTACATAGTCACCATCTTCCAGAATATGTAGCAGTTCTAGTAGGAGTATTTATTTGGAGAAGTCTGAATGGTCTTTACTGTGAACTAGAACCAGACAGGGTGCCACGTCAAATGTATTTATAGATATACTTATTGTCTAGAACTTTAGTGATCTCGTAAACTACGAGATCCAATACCAAAGCACGTGAACGCAAGTAGTAAATTGAGTCAAATCCTCGTCTTGATCAAAACTCTAAATCAAATAACATACCATCGCTTTAATACAGAAAATAAGTAAAAGCAATCAAAATAAGCAATGATGACTTATTTGTGGTTATGCAAATAAATGTAAAGATCAATTCGTATTCATCGAAAATTGTTATCAACTGTCTTACGAAAGGTAAGATGAATAAGTTTAAATTCCAGTGTTGTTGTCAACTACATGTTTCGGTTCTTCGTTTTCGGATACTCTTTGTATCATACCTAGTGATACATCTTGACATTTTGTGAACTAATGTACGTGAAACAGGACTAAACGTTGCGACCTAGCTGTGATACCTTAACTATTAAACCACCATACAGTAAATTATATTGAGTGATCAGCCTAGTCATATGCCAATCCTTATTTAACCTAATATGAAAGATGAGAAACTGATACGTACTATAATTAGACTATATAAAATAGTATTGACTGAAAAAAGTAATTATGAGCAGTAAATAAAAGATAAGAGAATAAAACTAATTGATTACCTCCATTAATCATCTTTTAAACCCATAAATAGAAAATTATTTCATCAACCAAGATTATTTCAGTCGTTCAGTTACTTAGTTGGTCCCATTGAGCTTTAGTAAGAATAGACTGAAAATATTTGTAACTGAGTTTGTAATATGATGGGATATATAGTAATTAATATGATATTCAGATATATTTAAGTACCTTCTTGTAATTATAACAACTTATATAAGTAGTTCATAGTAATAAAATAAATAAGACTACTTTAAATCCATTCATCAATGAAATTCAGTTGTAAATTATCATTAAATATCAAATAGTTAGTAGGTAGTCTTACTGATCGTGAAATATTCTCCAAAACGATTATATTATTTCTATAAAGAATTTGGATTACTCTGTTGTTGATATTTTGACTGAATTTCGATCAGTCTTAGTGGATGTGATGACTGCCTTGATATAGCCATTTACTGCAAGTTTACATAAAATAATGCTTAGCAGTGAAATTCAGGAAGCCTTTTTCGACTTATTCGCCATTCTTCAGGTATATGTACCTGAATCCCAGTATGAGTGTTCATACGGAGACTTGAATTCAGTACATTTTGTTAAGAACGCCCATAATTCAACTATTCTATGTAAACTCGAGAAAATTTCTATACTGTGTCAATTCACAAAAGATGTGTGTATATCAACAAAGACTGGTCAAACGTTGGTCTGGAATATCAACAACGGGACAATTCAAACCTCATTAATAATTATATAAGTATCTTAGAACGCTAAATAGCACATTAGTCTTCTAAAGCAGAAGGTATTCAACATTGGGATCAATGTACATTCAAATGAAGGGCCTCAAACAGAATAGAACGAGAATACTTCATCTCACTATCAGCCGAAATTTGTCTACTCTATTTTTGTAATTATGTTTAGTGATGACTGGTAGTTAAATTGCTAACTCAAGTCATTTCTTAACCGAAAGTTGTGAGTTTTCCTGTCCATATAAATAACAATAAATAATTTTATGTTCACATTTGAGTACATTTCAAAGGTATAACTGATGGTATGAAATCAATAATTTGAATTCCTACAAATTAAACATCTAAGATAGTAATTTTTAAACCTTCTACTCAGTAAGTTTCGAGTTTACAAACTTTTAGTCCATGTTCTGTAGTTGAATACACGTTACTTTCTGAAAAATTTGGAACAACATCATTTCCTTCTAACATCTGTTTGTTTTTAATTTTACGTCTATATGTTTTGTGACTTGTCAGCAGTACACCTATTTATCATCTATACCAACAAAGTAAATACAAACGCTTTAAATCCTACTTACCCAAACTTCAGTGTACAGTTAATTTACAGTTGTCATTGTAGAATTTAATTGCAGCCAATTCATACACGAAACGGAAGATATGATTTTGATATCCTTAAAGTGTTGAATCGAGAGGATTACTGTCTGAAAACAGTTTCCAACATCATTAAATAACTAATAATTGCTTTGTCCTAGTTTAAGGAGCTCAATGATTTCTGATTTCATAAGGAACATGACGATTATCGGTATGGAGATTTGTGGAGATTATTGAATGTTATTTATTGACGAAGGAAACTCAATTAGATATGTATTGAAAACTAGGGAACATTGGACAGCTGTTTCATCTACACTGGGACTTGAGTTTAGTGACCTTCTTTCTAAAAGCCCATCCCTTTATGCCCTGAGCTGCTGAGTTCAGATAGCCACTAGCTAGTGTAGCGGATATGATTTTTATATGATTAATGTTGGAATTATCTCGTTTTTGATAGCATTCAGTCATAGAGTTGATATCGAACGATAGTCAAGTTATACCTTTAACTGATTGTAGTTGGGATGTATAGGTCAAGGAGTATCAACTCAGTGACCAAATAACATCTTGTTCCCTACGAAACTTGAAACTCCTGGATTCGATCTAGTGTAGGTTCGTGAGAGCACAGCACTGAGGTCTAGCACAAAGCAATTGTCCATTTGTCGTGAACAATTCAAGATCGAGTACCTACTTTCATTGACTTGATTATCACACTTCCCAAAATCGCACAGATGTCAAACAACCGAAAAGTTTCAGCCATATTGGGAAGCTAAGCATGAAGATACATATCAAGAAGAACTGATCGAAGTCAGAAACAGAAAAACATATGTTACTATTAAACTTAATCTGCAGAATTAGGCCACTTCAGTATATATCAAGTCAATTTAATTGAGGTTCTCAACCATAGATTACGATTATAGCGTGGACCAAGCTTTTCTTTTCTTTTCTTGAAACAAGAAGCACTTCAGATAACCAACATTTTTTTTAAAAGTGAACAAGTTACTGTTTCTACCAGTAAATAAGATATAGCTAGACTACAGAGTTTTCAGTTTTAAATCTCGAATTGATCTTAGCTCAAGCACCATCGGAAACCTGGAAGCACTGAACGGCTGATTCGTTCTAGTGTGGGACCCTCTCCCAGTGAGCACCCATGATCCCCCACACGGGATATGGACCCAAGACCGTCGGTTTTGTGCGCAAACGTTCAGACATTGTGCTGACATCCAGCGGTGTAAATGTCTAACTTCACTTGTTTGTCTGAAAATAGTACTTATCATAAAACCAAAATCACTTGAATAAAAGCAAAAAAGTGAAAAGAATTATGAAGGAAAGTGAAGTATTTTATTGTTCTGAAACTTGTTTTAGGAAAGCAATTACTCTCTTCTTCTAAAATCAAATCATTAAATGCCAGCTCCAAAAAACACTGGTTTTGTCATTCAACCAGCTTGAACTTTAGTCAATTCATAGAGTAAAACAATTTATCTTCTAAAATTTCAAATAATCTATGGTTATCATTGAACTATTGTTCGTTGACGTGACCTCACATCAGGACGTCCTTGAATAATCTTAAGGCTTGATCGTCTATGGTTTCTTTTAGTACGGGTTAATGAATGGATACTATCAATAATTTAGAGAATCGGATAGAGTGTTCACTGACCACTCCTCGGTGTTTATGGGTGTATCAACTAGCTTATTTAAGCCTGTGAAAAGAACTAGGTTGAAGTAAATATCACAAATTCCTATCTGCTATGACTGACCTCGAGAAGGATCGTACTGGACTGCTATCTAAGAACTAATCAAACATTTTAATCATCACTTAGTTCTATTTAACCTGTATCGATCACTATGTATTTTTAGACAGGTACTAAACTAATACGTGAGTAATTAAGTAAATATGATATTAAAGGCGTAAAAATAGTTATGAATTATGTAGGCCCATTAGAAATAGTATTTTTGTAAAAACACTGATGTATCAACTTAATATAACAAGAAATTTGTGGCTCTGATGTTGTTTGATATTTATTTATCAAATGATGAACCGCATAACAAATTTGTTATTATTATTGTCATTCATATTAGCGGTTTATAGTACTTTATCAAAGCGATAAATTGGTGTTAAAATGTTGGAATTCATCAATAAAATTATTTGTTAAACACGTCACTATGTATATTATTAGTAGTAAGTAAAACGTAGACCTAACATGCCAACTGATGAATTTTTGGTGATTGTTAAATCTCATTGAAATTGTGATCCGATCTAAGTTAGACAATCATTGTAAACGCGAAAGCAGTGGACGCCCTTTCAGTCCTAGTGTAGGACTCCTTAGCATGACTAAATGGGTCATTTTTCTAGGAAAACAGATTGAGTATTATATTCTGTGGCATCAATTAGTGTCAAATATGATTTTTTTTAGACCAAGTACAGACCGGTAAGTCGGACAAAGTATCCCACTTATTTTCTGTGAAGTTGTAGATTATTGGTTAGAGGCACTCGGCTTCCAATCACTTCGTTACAGATCCGAATCACGATCACTTTAGTTTAGCTAGAATCAGCTAGTAACTGATATTGGTTTATAATAATAATTACCTTCATAATAATTCCTATTGTTGGTTATTTATTTTCTAGAATATTCTAAAACGTTTTTGTTGATTTTGCTAATTCAACGTATTTCGAAATAAATGTCTTTTCTTTATAACTATGCAAGATGACTCATTTTTGCTACTCAAATTATTGGTAGTTGCTTAAAATAACTAGATTTGCTTCATTGACTGGTAAGGTATATCAACATTTAAATGTCTGCGTATCCCTTATTTCTTGATGCCTGTTCCTCGAATTTTCACATGTGCTCTTCTGAGTGATTTCAACTCGCATGAAACCGAAGTTCAGGGTTTTCTGTTGATTAAACCAAGTCATCTAATAGGTTCAAACCCAATATACCATTCTCATATAAGACTTAACTGATGAATTGAACTTTTAATAATCACCAAAATAAGAGCTCAAACATTTCAGTTATAGAATTTCGTTTTTTCTTCAGCTATTATTTTCAAAGAAACAACAGTATATTGACAAAATGCATAATGTCAAGAACACTTTGTTTATCCTTTCTAAATTGATTATTGTATTATCAATGTAGAACCTGTTTATTGTACTGTGTAAGATTTTTCACTTATGCGAATATATGCAACTCAGATTGTTTATCAACGAATTCCATAAATCCTAACTGCGTATAAACTGATATCACAAAATAAATCTACGTTCCCAATTTAAACTAGTACACTTAGGATTTACTAGTTAAACACTATGATATCGATTGTTTATAGTCCGAATATACATACTACTTGATTAACATATACAAACTGTTCACTTCTATGGTCTTGCATGAAAATGGGTTCATAGAAAGTTATGTTTTGGTTATGGAACTGATATATATAAAAATCTGAATAATGTCTGTCCTCTGAACAGAAATAAACAAATATTCAATGACAAAGAACTGTTATTTAATTGAATCTCATCTTTCGGTTACTAGTACAACCTTCGGTGTACATCACAACTATTTACATACAACAAACGTAATCCTCGTGATATTGATTTATTAAACATGTAAACTGACATAGGTTCTCTATATATTTCTTAAGAGTGTACTAATTTGTCTAGACATAAGTGTTCATCACAATTAAATTTAGGGTATTTCTACAAAATTTCATCAATAAATAAATTAAATGATGTACAATTTGTTCACTTTGATTAAATATGGATGAAGACCAAGTTAGAAATAGAGAATATGAAATAAAATTACTAATAACTGTACTTGCATAATGTGACATTGTATTCGGATATAAAAAAGCTAAAACCAAATGGTACAATATGCTTTTGAGACGATATTTTTAGAAAAGTAAATATGTATGACTAATATAACCGATGGATTAGCATTATGGAAAAAAACGGAAGTTATATAAAAGTAATTAGAGTAAAAAATGCAAATAATAGAAAGAGCATGAACTTAAGGAATTTAGTCACATCATCTTACCATTTTTATAAGTTAAGTTTTTGATTAATTAATCAAGGAACTGAAATGTATGAAATTAGTGCAGAAGATAACTGAGTTACAATCTAATCACAGTCGAACTTATTTTATTTTAGCTAAATACAAAGATGTTTTAAATTTATGAAATCATAAAATCTAGTGTTTAGAACTTAACCTATGAGGTAACGATACATCTAATGATGATCGTGTATAACAACTATCATTTTATTTGATAAAAATCATTATCTGTTCTTTAACAACTAGTTTACACATTAGTTATTATTTGGTATACTTGAATTGTGGAGTGTAATGAAATTCTTGGAACATGCTTCATATTGCTCAGAACTCGTCAACTGGACCCAGTGTTCACTGAGACTCCATCCTAGTATATATAGCTTCGAATTTCAACGTATGTTTCACTAATGTACTGAGTTCAAGTGTCCATTAACTTGTTCAATGTGTGTAAATTTCAATATTATGTCTTGAATTTTATCGTCGTTAATGTTAAGGACTTCAGTTGAACATCAACACTAAAATGTAGGTAATTCAAGTCGATGAGTACCAAGCAGAAAGAAAATGTGTCTCGGATTCCACTGCTGACCACAATCCAAATATACAAAAGACAGACAAATCAAGTCATTATTGATATAATTAACTCAGAATTCATACATATCAGTATACAGTAATCAATTGTATTCATTAATATAAACAACGGGGAAATTCGAACTCTTACACATGTTAATTATTATTGTCTAATTTAAAGACTATCAAGAATTTTTACTTGAATTTCTTCAAATAACCTACCTGACTTAATTTCTGTCTGCAAGCACAAGATATAGAATAAAATGCTTCTTTCAACTTGCCCTAAGAGTTGAAATCTACAACTTGTTCAATTTAAATAGTCTAGTTGTAATTTCATTGAAGTTTCAAGTATGTAACAACTTTTAATTTCGGTCTGAAGGATAGTTATATTTTAGTGAAGAAACATTTATTCTTTATCATTATTTTTTTCAACTATCTAAGATGTTTAAAAACGATGAAATTCACTGGAGTTAAGATTTACTTTCTTTAATATTATTTATTGTCAAAGTATAGATCTCTGCTTGTCATTAAGGAATCTTATAAACTATTACAATTTTACAACTAATGTGGTTTGGACTTATAATCATTTATATAACAATAAATTACTCCATACAATTAAATAATATGCATGAATTAATTAATGATTAAGTTTTACGGTCAAATAAAAAGAATTGATTCATCTGTTTGTTATTTAAGGAGTGAATGCACAATTATCATTTAATAACACTGTATCAATACTTATCAAATGTAAAACAAAACAAACAAAAAAACAAATACAACCACAAGATCATCAAAATTGTTTTTCGCTAGTTGGGTGAATAAAAACTTATTGAATTTACACCAATTTGTTTCTGTTATGCCTTCACGTCTATTTAAACTGAGGTAAATATACTAATAATTTCATCAGCTTGTAAAAAAACATGTTAAAATCATACAATTAAAAATATTCATTTTCTAAAGGTGATAAGTTCATAGGTGGGTGTGTTTAGAAATAAATGAGTGGGTGTACATCTCTTAGTGGTCAACAAGTTTTTCAGTTGATCGATCACGTTATGAGGTATAATTATTTTTTATATCCTGTTGTCAGGGTTAATCGTAAGAATAGAGGTTATTTAGTTTCCCAAAATCAATGCAGTGTAAATTGTCATTTATTTAAAATAAGTATGGGGATTTGTTCAGATTGTAGTATTTTAACAGTTGAATTTAAGAGTTAATCTAAGTGCACTGCTGAGGAGTCCTATTCTGGGACAAAACGGCCGTCAAGTGTTTCCAGGTTTTCATTGATGGTCTAGCTTAAATTGACTCGTGAATTCAACTGTTAAATTATTTAAAACTCTGCTCATTAAGTTTTATCAATTTTGACTCTTCAAGTATTATGTGTTTACACTTGTGAGTTGTTAATCAATGTCGTATGATTTTAACGTTCTACACGAATAGAGTTATGTGTGGTTTTGAGGTCGCAAATGTATGTTTTTTGTATCCTTTAAACTTACGAATTCTTGTGTTTGCTGGTTCAGATAGATAGATAAATAGATAGACTGACTGATTAAAAACACGTCTGGACACAAACCACATCAACCAATGAGCAACTCTGTGTTATCCGTATGTTTTCCTTGAACATTTCTGATCTCAACAGTTTTATATCAAATCCTGAGATGACCCAATAATATTAAGAACGTTACCCATAAAATACCATATAAAGGTGATATTTCAGTTTTTTTTAGATTCTCACTCATTTACCTTAAAAGAATTATTCTCTTAATATCATTTTTTTAGTAGATTACTTAGAAAATTTATAAAGAACACAAATCGTAAACAGGAATTTTGATCAAATAGAAAACAATGAAAACTCTTCAATTCACATTAGATTACTTTGTTGGACAGATACCGTAGATTTATTATTACCTTGTGAATATAAAGTGCAATAATGTAATGGGTTTCAGCTAACGTTAGTCAGAAGTATGTAGATATTTATTCTGTCTATTATTTATCATTTACAGTCCTGTCCCCTTAAAGTATCAGAATAATTCATTAAACTGTATGTTAAACTATATGTTTATAATTGTAATTATTAAAAAATATTTATTTCTTGAAATATCCCTCATTTTGTACACCTGTTAATCAACACTAAAAAATGTTCAGTGATTGATTAAAAATATGTTGCTTAACACAACATGAAGCAGTGAAATTTCTACACCCCAATGACCACTGGTCATATTCTGTTACTGTAACCAAATATCTTATTTCCTAGGTTTCATCACATTTCAGTAGTTGAGATCATGATTCAATTGAAGCGAGACCATCATGGAAAACCTGGAAGCACTAGACGGCCGTCTCGTCCTATTGTTTGACTCCTCAGCAGTGCGCGTGCACAATCCCTCCGGGCGAGATTCGAATACAGGACCTATCAGTCGCGCGCGCGAGCGCCTAGCTACAAAACCACTGAGCCGGTTAGCATCCAACGGTGTTAATGTCTAACTTCAACTAATCCACGAAATTGAGCAACACATCCACCAATGTCATCAGTAAATTACTATCTCACAACAGATCGTATTGAACTCCACTGGTCAGTTGCTAGTTTAGTGGTTAAGCGCTCGCACGCCAGACTGATAGGCCCTGGGTTCGAATCCCACGAGGCAGGGTCGTGGATGAGCACTGTTGAGGAGTCCTACGATAGGATGAAACAGCTGTCCAGTGCTTCCAGGTTTTCCATGGTGGTCTAGCTTCAATTGACTCATGATCTCAACTACTGAAATTACTACGATCTCCACAAAACCCCTTCTGATTTCATCACATTAATAACGAATCATATATTAACAATTCTATATCTATGAATACTATGGAATTATTTAATAAAAATGAGATTTTCTAAAAATAAATAATACAAAATGTAGTGTTCTGTTTTAATATTAATTAGCCACATAATGAGTAATTGTATACAGTAGAATTTCTATTGTTCAAAAAAGAATTGATAATATTGATAAGTATTTCTAATCTAAAATAGTATTCAATTTATATTTAATGCAGAACTGGTGATGTCTGAGAATGAAAAGAATAATAATAATAGTTTTTGAAAATTATTCATTGTATCACCTACACATAATTTATTAACCTTAAATCTATAATGATATGAAGCATTTCATAATTAAATTAAATTAGATTTATTTTTTCTTAGGGTAATATACGATAGTTGTATATAATGAAGTAACACATATCTTTAATTGCATATTTATTTAAAAGTCAGATATTTTAAATGGAGATGTTGGCTTATTTTAATTGTTAAGTAAGCAGCATAATGTCTAAGTTTCTGTAAAAGAAAGTATATATATATATATATATATATATATATATAGAAGGGCAACAGAAAGAAATAATAAGGTTTAGATAAGTGGAAAAAGAATAAAGGAATAAACATACATGGATAACTGTAAAATATACCAAGGATCTTGTATGAACAAATTCTATTAAAAATTAACACTTCTATGAAAACCAATAGTTAGTGATTTTGTACACCAACGTTATATTAGTATCTCTAAACTTATATGTAATTCATAAAGACTAAATATTTTGACTTATTAGAATAAGTTGTAATCATTACATGATTGGGACATTTCACAATTTTATTAATGTTTATGCCTTCTTCACATAACATTATACCAAAACCATGGCGTTATTTATTGAGCATTTCCAGTGGACATGAGTCATGTTTTTTTAAACTGTGAGGATTAGATAAATTTTGAGTTCAATTTTGTTGATGTTCAAGATCTAAATCCCTTAGCAGTATTCCATGATAAGATAATTCGTTGGAGAGGAATTTCATTTCTCTGTGATATTACAGCTTGTATATGTTCTATGGTACAACTTATTTTTTCCGATTGCGTCCAAGCTATTGGCTGTTGGCTATTGGTTGTTCAAAACCCGAGAAAGATTGACTCGCGAGGAGCAGGCTGGGTTTCGTTCTGGTCGAGGTTGTATTGATCATATCTTCACCCTCCGCCAAATGTTAGAACATCGCCATACTTATCAAAGGCCAACAATCGTAGTGTTTATTGACATCAGGGCTGCCTTCGATTCGTTGGACAGGACTGTTCTCTGGGATTGTCTATTGAAGAACGGTGTGCCTGAGAAGTTTATTAATATCCTAAAGACCTTATATGCATACACCTCATGCAGAGTGAGGGCATACAACCACCTCTCTACACTGTTCCATTCGAGCAGTGGGGTTAGACAGGATTGCCCAATCTCACCATTCCTTTTCAACTTTGCCATCGACGACATTCTGAAAACAGCTCTGATGGATGTAAGTAATGGTGGTGTGGATCTGTTGCCTGGAGAAAGACTTCTGGACCTTGAGTATGCGGATGATGTTGTCTTACTGTGCGATAATGCCCATGCCATGCGATCCGCACTTAATCAGTTGGCAATCAGTGTTCGTAGGTATGACTGATTATTACAGTAGTAAGAAGATATCTCTTCCTAAAAAAAAGAGATGTGACTCAGTAAAGTAACCACTGTTTGACACGTTCATACACAGACATAGCGTTTTGTTTCTTTATCAGGCGTTTTTCATTTACCGAACCTGGTGAATGGAACAACGGAATAAATTACTCATATATGTTATTCTTATTGACAAATCTTCATAAACAGAACAGAATTATCAGTGAACATGAAAGATTATATTAGTAAACCCATACAAAATAGATAAAGATTAATAATTTACCAAACTTATTGGAATAATACGACAAAATAAAGTTGTCAAATGAAATATAATTAAATACAGAATGAGAGTAAAACTCAATCAGTTTATATTGAGTGGTTAGCAAATGAAGAAATGGAAGATATCACACACGTGGTGATCAGGTTAGTTTATTTTGTACAGATAGTTAAAGATCTTCGTGTTTGGTATGACATTCAGTAATATAAGGAAAAAAAACAACTCATTATCTTTGGAAAATTTGATTCATCTCGTGGGTTGAAGAGTTGAAGATTCACTTTTCTGACCCTGAAATTTCGTAAAATCGAATGCAAAATTATACTTGAAATAGTCTTACTAACTGAAATTAAAACCCCTTCTGATACTAATCAAAATATGATCACTAGTGACTGGTTTCAAGAGGTATATGCTGGAGTTCCAGTGAGAAGCAGTGATCAGTGGAGTTCAACCGGGTCAGTTGTGAGATAGTAACTCACTGATGACAATGGTGGATGTGTCGCTCAATTTCGTGGATTAGTTGAAGTTAGGCATTAACACCGTTGGGTGCCAGCCGGCTCAATGGTCTAGTTGGTTAAGCTCCCGGCGCGAGACTGGTAGTGTTCGAATCCCACGAGACGGGGTCGTGGATGTTCACTGCTGAGTCCCACAATAGGACGAGACGACCGTCCAGTGCCTCCAGTTTTTCCATGGTGGTCTAGCTTCAACTGACTCACGATCTCAACTGTTAAAACAATGCTAATGTCTTTTTGCTAACCTGGTGCAAACGTCTTTAGTGAATTATACTCCAAGTCAAAGTATTACAACATATATAAGTGAATAATACTGCTGTCAATTAGATCTTCATCAGGAATTACTTCAATATTTACATGTAGATTATCTATAGGAAGCTCTAACTAAAAACAATATTATTCGTTTTTGTATTGGTTACTTGAATCTTCCCATTGATGTTTAGAACCGCAATTGATCAGTTTCTTATTGACATATGTGTATCCTGTGTGGATTGCCTTAATATTTCCTTTAGTCACAAGCATTATAAGTTACTAGCCACCATCATTTCAGCTTATAATATTGTTCGTTTATATGTGTTGTCCTAATTTTCATAATGGGAATTTTTTTTAATATTTATAATCAAGATTTTCAAAGATAAAAAAGGTCAAAGTTAATTCCAGATTTAATAACTGTCCAATCATAATCTAAATATTTATTATATTTTATCGTAATGAGTGTGAGTCATTTAACATTAAATGTGTTCGAAATGCGTCATATAAAAAAGTATGTGCATATCATTATTATTAAAAGCCAGTGTCTGTGTTAAGCTTTCATTTGAGGTTATTGAACTCTCTGTTCATCATAATATTAAAAGTACATTTTCAAGTAAATTACATAAATAGTAAAAGTATTGATAGAAAATAACTGGATTATGTATTGTAATATCGATCGAAAGGAATTGACAATAAATACAAACAATAATTAACTAACAGAATGGGTTTTGTGGAGATTTTAGAAATTTCACAGATTGTTATCATAAGTCAGTCCAGTGCTTCCAGGTTTTCAATGGTGGTCTAGCTTCAACTGACTCATGATTACAATCTGTGAAATAATTAACGAAATTAAAATTATGTTATTATTATTGATGATAGTGTCCATGATTGAAACATCATTTGTGTTCCTTCATCGTCTGAATATTTCACATTTATTATATTTAGTTTCATAGATATACTTTTATTGTTAACCTTTTTAGTGTCACATCATTGATTGTACAATCTAACTATCATGATAAGTCATACTCTCGATAAACATTTCAAATGTATATAACATTCAATTCTCATAAGATTTATTCATGCTAATTAAATGAAAGTTACAAGAATAGAATTTTCTTAAACTAGATCTTGATTTATTACTGACTTGAGTTGGTTCATCCTACTAATGAAAATCAACCTGTTGAAAGAAAAAACAACAACAAGAATTACCTGTTAAATTCAACGTTCAAACAAATTTATCGATCTATTATATAAGTTTACTCAGTATGTGTTAATAGTTAATAGTAAGCTTGCCAGACCTTGGTTAGTGGAATGAAGATGTAACCAGTGATCTAGTGGGTCGAAATTGAAAGCATGAATTAATAGGTATCATATTTGGATATTTGTTTATACTTATTTCTGATATCAAGATATATTGATATTTAAAAAAAAATTGGTAGCAAATGTATTCTTTTTCAACATGTAATAGATAATCTAGTTTAAATTGTGAGTGATTATTCCAAACACACCGTCATCTTTTCTAGTAGATGACTATACTAAATATTCTAAGTAAAACAATCTGTTAGTTTTAACGCAAAATAATTTAGTTGTTCTCTCCCTCTAGATAAATGTATAGCCAATCGCATACAAAGTCATAGGGACGTGATAACGTCATCTGTTAAGAAATAATCAAAGGTCACCAGTTTCCATATTTTTTATCATAATCTTGTCTGATTTTTACAAGGCCGGTAAATATCATGTGATCCTTTTACATTCTCAACATTGGCAAAAAATTCTTGAACTAGAAGAAACCAACTGGTTCTGATTTCTTAGCCTTTGGTCAATCGATTTTTTCCAAACTCTGGAACTAGGATGTGACATATTCATGCAGATATAAATAAATTAGACTAACTTGTCGTGATACGGTATATATGATTATGTAATTATTACATAAACTAATTGACTGAGTGAAAAAAGTGGTGAAGCAATGCTATGAATTGCTTGTTTTGCAAATAAAGAACAATAATGTAACTTTAACTGGAGTTGCGAATAAGAGCGATTGGGTATTAATTTAGTTTCAGTTTGTAAAGGGAAGGAGGTTTATTGGCCTGTGTTAGTCCTGGCAATGATGGCCTCTCAGTTGATCCAACTTTCTTTTGAAAGAGTCGACAGATGGATCCTTAACCACGTGCTGAGGTAATGAATTCCACTCGTTGATGATTCTATGGAGAAGTCGATAGTCAGATGACAAGTAATTTGTTCTGGGCTTGTGAACCCTTTTGCAATGTCCTCCTAAATTCTCTGTTTTGAAAGATAAAGAAATCAGGGCACACCAGGTGCAAATTTATCTCTGAGTAATTTGAAAACTGTAATCAGATCACCTCTAGTTCTCCGATATAACAACGGGAATAGGTTTAGCTTAGCTGGTCGAGCATCATACGGGAGCTTCGCTATTCCGGGAATAAACTTAGTTGCTGTTCTCTGAACCTGTTCGAAAGGCTCACTGTCTTTTTTAAATAGGGGATAGCCGCTTGTATCCATTACTCAATTTTAGGACGCACGAATACTGAATACAAAGTCAAAAACATTTTAGCGTCGAAATCGCTAAAGGCATTATGTATTGACTATAGGGTTCTAAAACCTTTAGTGGCTATCGCACGGCAGTGTGCAGTAGTTTATAAGTCTTGGCTAACCATGACTCCGAAGTCATTGTGTGTCTGGACAGCAGGTAGCTCAATGTTATTTATCATGTATTTATCTGTACCTTAATGACCGATATGGATCACAATACACATGAAAGTATTTATCGGCAACTGCCAAGTTTGAGACCATTCGTATAATTTCTCCAGGTCATTCTGAAGTTCCAACCTTCACTTCTTAATGCTCTCCATACCTTGAAATCGTCACCATTTATCAACACCGATGATGATAGGAGATGAGGAAGGTTATTTACATACAAGAGGAATAACACTGGTCCCAAAACTCAGTGCCGTGAAGGAAATACACTTACCAAGAGACCTAAACGTTCTGGTTTCGACTCATGACAGGGTTCCCAGTTCATACTGATGAAGAGTCCTATTCTATAATTGAATAACTGTTTAGTTTCCTTGAATTCTCAGTGTTCTTCCTGTTTAAGTGATTTTTTTTTGCAGTAAACTACCTCCAAAAATCCATACATTAATAATTTATAAGGCATCATTGATCAATGTTTCTTCTGTTCGATCATCCAAATATAACTTATCTTACTCTATAGACCTAAACAATTCTAAGGAAGGTTGTAATTCAAAATAGTTGGTATTAATTTGAACATAATTCATTCAATTAAGACAAGATCACATGTTAGACTATTATAAAAATCAATTGTGTAATCTCTAATAACATTCATGTAATATTTGAAAGTAAATCATTCATAATGATTCTAAGTTTATCAGAATAATTGACATTAGAATGTCTGAACTAAATAAGTAATATCCATTGAGTTTTAATATTTAAACCAGAAAGATGAAATAGAATAAATTCACACAGTAAGAAAGACTTGTGACACGAATAAATGATCGGTAATAATAATAAAACAAAAGATCTATAAACTTTTAGCTTCCTAAAATACTTGCCTACATTTATGATGTCGTTGGAAATATTTTGAATATATAAAGTGAACTGTTTCTATTTATTACCGAATAATATTTTTAGATAATATTCATTTAGTAAGTAGTTCATTTTACAGTAACTGTTCATATAACCGATTGCATAATTACTCTAATCTGGATTAGGAAACATACTAGAAAAGAAATTAATTAAACTTTACAGTTTAACTACAATACAATATCAATTATATAACCTGATTGTTCTAGGTTAGGTTACTTATTTATATATACCTGTTACTACTCAGGATGCAGTTTGATGATTTTCATAGAGTATGTCCCACCCAACTCCAACATCTTTCCCTAATTTCCTTTTCAATTGGAAGATGATTTGTTCTCTCCCATAGTATGTTGTTACTGACTGTATCCGTACAATAAAAACTAAATGTCTTGACACTCGCATTGAAGATTGTGAATTAGATGTTGAGAGTTCCATATGTTCTGATTGTACGAATGCTGTCCATGATTTGCAAACCCTTGTCTTTAAGTTTACGTCGGATCCTCCATGTTCATCGGTGATGCTAACCAGATACGTGAATGTTTCCAACTCTTCCAGAGCTTCTCTATCAAGAGTGATTGCGTTGGTGTTCTCTTTGCTGTATTTGAGGATCTTCGACTTTCACTTGTGTGTGATGAGGCCTACTGCTTCAGAGACTGTTGCTACACTAGTTATCTTGACCTTCAATTGTTGATGTGTATGGAATAGAAGATTCGGGTCATTTGTGAAGTCCGAATCGTCTAGTTGACTCCTAGATTTCCATTGTATTCCGTGCTTTCCCTCATGTTTGGAGGTCTTCATAATCCAATCAACCACCAAAAGAAAGAGAAAGAGAGAGAGTAAGTAGCCTCGCGTGATACTGGTCATCACTTGAAATGCATCTGTGAACCGTCCTCCATGCACGACTGTGAGCTGTAGTCTATCGTATTAGTTCCGGATAATATTGACAATCTTCACAGAAACTTCATAGTGTCGAAGAAGTTTCCATAAGGTCCCCTTATCCACACTGTCAAACAACTCATAATTAAGGAAGTCGATGCATAGTGACGAGTTCCACTAGAATGATTGTTCGACAATGATCAGTAGTGTCACGATATGGTCTGTGCACGACCGATTCTTACGAAATCTGATCTGTTGATTTCACAGTTCAGTGTCTACTGAGTCTTTCATCCGGTTCAGCATCACTCTATAGAAAACCTATCGTCATACGGACTGTAGTGTGACTCCTCTTTAGTGATCACATTTGACCAAATATACTCTCTTTAGTATCGCGATGAGGTATCGCTCTTCCCAGTATGTCGGTGGTACTTCTTCCAGATCTTACTGAACAGAACGTGAAGCAAACTTGCAGTTACTTCTTTATCTGACTTGAGTGCTTCATCTGGTATATTTTCAGGTTCTATTGATTTCCCACTCGTATTTGTCTGATGGCCATCTTGATTTCTTCGACTGTTGGTGGAGTGGTATCTATATGAAGGTCTGTGTGTGTTGATTCGATACCCAGTGGATTCAATGGAGCCAGTATATTCAAGAGTTCCTCGAATTGTTCCACCCATCTCTTTTTCTGTTCTTGAATCTCAATGATTGTCTTGCCTTCTTTGTCCTTGATCGATCACTCTGGTTTACCATATCTATCTACCTGTTTCTTCATTGTGTCATGTAGTTGTTTCACTATTCCTTTTCTTGCGGTTTTTTCGCTGGCAATGCTAGGTCTTTTACGTATTTCTGTTTGTCATTTAAAATGCTCCTCATCACAAAATTGTTTGCTCATGTGTATTCATCTTATGCCTTGACTGTTTCTGTTCTTGTTCGACTGTTGTTGAGAATTATATTGAATTCGTTGAGTTTGACAGTATGTCAAAGGAAGGCTATATTGAACCCCTGTAATGCTGCTTCAACAGTTGCCCAGTGTTTTACCATCTTTAGTTTTATCATGGAAACCACCAGGTGGTGATCTGAAGCTATGTCAGCTCCTCTCCTGGTTCTCACGTCTTCCATTTACCTTCTGAATATTTTAGTGATACAAATATAATCTATCTGGTTTTCCGTGGTGTGATTTAGTGAGACACATGTATCTTTGTGTGTGCATTTGTGTGGGAATATTGTTCCGCCTATAACCATCATGTTGAATGCACATAAATTTACAAATCTGCCACCATTCTAGTTTCTTTCTTAGTACCAGTCCATATCGTTCCATGATATTTTGATACCTGGTGTTATCCATTCCGACTTTCGTGTTTAGATCCCCCATCAGGATGTTCAGGTACTTTCATGGACACTTCTCTATGATCGATTGCAGCCTCTCACATAACCGATTCTTATCGTCTTTATTGTTATCATTGGTTGGTGCATAATACTGGATAACATTCATTGTGATTCTCACCTTTTTCGTTTTGAAGGATGATTAGATGATCATGGGTCGACGAGATTCCCATCCTACAAGGGCATTTCGTGCATCAGAACAACATTGTAAATGTGTGGGGCATTTTCCTCTTTGAGACTGGAATATAGCAGCACCACTCCTGAATCTAACCTTGTGTGTCCAGATTGGGTAGAATGTGTTTCGCTGATCCCGAGAATAACCATGTTGTATCCACACATTTCCGTTGCTATTTGACTAGATCTCCCAGTCTCCCACAAATTTCCGGACGTTTCAAATACCTATGAAAACTGTTGTTCTGGTTGTTAGAAGGAGCATCGGTCGCGTGACTTCCGAAGAATCCAACTTTCACCTTGATGCGCCATTAATTTTCTGAACATAGGTCCTTTAACTCCGATGGTAGATTTTAAATTTTTTTTTCTGGTTAGCATTGCTTTTAGCAGGATTGTTTCCCTCGGGATAGGGTTGCTGATCACATACCCAACCTTCCTCTTTTAACCGAACTTGAGATCGGCAGTAACCCCAGCAGGGCTGCAGGCGGAATTATATGCATCCACACGTTTACATGCAAGTGGTTTTCTAAGCCAGTTCATTTCCATCAAGGTTATCTTTACAAGAGAAAGTCTAATTTAGATGTATCCTTAACAATCGAAGATCATAAAAATATTTCCAAGTCATGTTACACTAGAAAGCAGCTATAAAAATCAACTCGTTTAAACAATTTGATGTAATACCTGAATATGACTGACACCATTCACATAATTGTAGAACGAATAAATACTTATTGTCCGAAATTTAAAACGCATTTACAGGGACTTTTTTACAGGTACTCTATTTAAATCCCAAACATATAATTTTTCACATAATATTTGGAAACACTACTCCATCAGTTAAATTCAATAAACTTTAGGATGTTCTACAAATGGTAAGGCCGTTAACTCCAATTTCTACTGTCTTTTATTAGAAACCAACAGCCCTATCTACTTATTAAAGTTTCGTTTTATACTTATTTTGACTAAGTCAACTAACTTCACTAAGTTTTTTTACTACTAGGAAGTAGAAGGATAAATAAACTGAATTCAGACGAAATATCAGCCTCCAAATTGTTCACTTATTATCTGCTATCATTTGAACGATAACCGATGAGTTGGAGATTCGGGATATGTGAAACACTCAAAAGGTTGTCAATTGAATAAATGTTAATAAACTTATATTCAATACATTGACTAAGTGCACTTACTATCATCCGTATTTAATGTAGATAGTCATTAAATTTATCAAAGTATTACTCCTAAATAGTAAAACATGTAAACATTGATTTTGTCTTGAATTAAATTGCAATAACTTTTCAGATATTTCCTTCATTAATCTTCTATCAAAAATCCTCACTTTACTCAGTGAATGATCTATTTAAGCGAGTTTATTGTGTTTAAACCACAGTCAACCATGAAGTATTAAATTGAGTAATTCGGAACAAATTTGGAAAAGAGGTATTCTACATTTGTGAAATACATATACAAGATTGAGACACCATGAAAAGGTTATACCTAAAACGTCATGAAAGTTTTCAAAGTATTTGAGACATGTCGGAGAACTAGTGACTTGTAACGGTCAAGTAAAGTATTGCTTAAGTAGGATTCGATAGGTTAAAGTCAAATCAAATTAATATATGGTACCATATCAAGAAATCGTTGGGTGATGTTCTTAACCTGGCTAAATAGTTGAATAGAATACTAAAAAATCTCTTTTTTGTGGCCCAAAGTCAGTGAAAACACTTTCGTTATATTCAGGTATTTCTCCAAATCATAACAGATATCAAGTGTGAGCTTTAGTTATTTATTTTATACTTATTACTCACATTTCTGTTCATTTAGTTCGAATGCACAATCAAACTGTTATCAAATAATATAGTTCTCTATTTTCATTGTAATGTTATAGTTTATTTAATTGATCACATCTAACTTGACTTACATGCATTAAGTAAAAAAATGAGCATGTTTTATTCTTCATAACAATCTAGGTCATATTCAAATTTCCATGTTAAGCACTTCATTATTGAATTTTCAAGTACCTTACCGTTCATTTATTTGTTTTTATTTAAACACATAAACATTGGTACAAGGAAGCATCAAATACATATGCGACACACAAATCTCATTCGATGTGTGAGAGCTGTGATACTGCCCGGGTGCCCAAACCGAAGTAGGTGGTTTTCTTAGGGGGCCACTCCACGAGCCTTCGACCTGAAGGTCTGATCCACAAGGCAGTGGAGCATCGTAAGGAGATGCAGTCCCATGGAAGCCGGTAACCAACAATTGGTTCATACGCCATTTGTTCCTTCAGGATACTGGAGCCCATGTGCACCATTGATTTGGAATCCGGTTGAAGGGTCGGACATCCGCTTTTCGTCCTCTCAACTTCGTAAACAACACCCTCACCACGAGAAGGCAGTGAGTAGGACTTCCCTGGCAGAGGCTGTATACGCGTGGCCATGTGAGAGCATTTCGAGAGGGAGGGAAGGCCCACCCCACTCTCGGCCATACCAGGGCATTTGGGGGCTAAATTGAAGATGAGAGTGAAGAGGTAGTAAAGACTTTTATAAGTGGAATCACTTCAAATATATGTATATATGATTTAGCAAATGGTAAAATACTAGTTAAGCTAAAATAAACATCAAGAACTTCACTACTAGCTACCGAAATAGACTGTATAAATGATAGAATGAATTTTTCAAAATCAGGTGGATTTTGCAATGACAAATATTTCATGGTATGTGATAAGACTGATGACTTATTTCATATTTGGAATACTCATCAGGACTTCTCAGGCCATATCCGTGATGACATTCATTGTTAAAATTATCAATATCAGGATGTATATATATTGAGTTGGTGTTTCCTGGGATTTTATTAAAGTTTATTTTAGCAATCGATGACAAATTGAGTTCAAAACATGATCATTAACACATTTTGTATGCCTCACTTTAGGTAAAGTGCACATTTATCGCTTTTCTAATTTTCTGCTTTTACCACCTTATACTTCTCAAGAAATAAAGTTATGATGAATGTTTGTTAAAACTAGTCAATAACTACCCAGTCTTGTGATTCACCTTTTGGTTTATATATAGTTTTACGATAATAAAGATTATTTGTTCTACAGATGTAAATGAAAATAGTACTTATTGTTATTACTGGAAAACAATGTTACTTTCTTAATAAAATTTAGCCAATGGTGCTAAACTTCACACGATGTAACAATGATAATTGAAAATCAAATTAAGTATATTCATTTATTGACACTAATATCAGGCATTCATAATACCGAACATGTATTCAATTTTGAAACCACAAACATAAAAGGAAGTTCGGATCACTGAAAATTCATTTAGAACTAAAAAAAATCTAGAAAGGACAAAAAAATTAACGTTGGTTGTACACTGTCCGTTCTGTAGCAAGATGTTTTTTACGGCAACTAACTCCACCTGTAGCCTTTCTAGAGTTACTGCCGATTCCAAGCTCGGGTAAAGGAGGAGGGTTGAGCATGGGGTTAGCGACCCCATCCAGTAGAAAACTAACTCACTAAAAAAACACTAACCCGAAAAAATTATTCAAACCATTTAAACTCTGCCCTGGGAGTTAGGATGTCTTCATTTAGAAGAAATATGATGTCTCATCATGAAAGCCGAGTTCCTTCGGAAGCCACGAGGCCGATGCCCTTTCTAACAACCAGAGCAACAATTTTTATAGGTACATGGAACGTCCGGACAATATGGGAGACCGAGAAGACCAGTCAAATAGCAACGGAAATGAGGAGATACAACTTGGCAGTACTGGGTGTTGTGACTTTATGTCCGGCTTTTTATCGAGTGATTTATCCACCAATCAAAATACGATTTATACAATCTTAGCACTGTGCCAAACCAATGACGTTCGACCGGTATAAGCATCCTAGCGTCCTTATTGGTCCTATGTCTGCCTAGTCCGTCCACTTGAGTCCAGAACACCAATAACAGCTTTCACTATGCGAATCATATATTTCAAACATACTGTTTATATACCGCAACGCACCATAAAATAGGAAATAACATTTGTATACAATAAAGCCAAAAAGTGGTTGTGAACGTGGGAGGCAGTAGTTAATAAACTGGGCATAATTTAGGGACAGTAAATCGTATAATAATAAATTATAGATCAAAATGAAGCTTATAATAAGAGGAATATAAATATACATAATCTAATTATTGAATAGTTATACCATAAAAGAACACATTACGTCGGAAAATAGAAGCAGATATGAATAGGATGAATAATAACTGGAAAGAGCTCGAAAGGATTTCCCAGGACAGGGTTGGATATAGAATGCCGGTGAGCGGCCTATGCTCCTTCACGGAGTAACAGGCGTAATTAACTAAGTAAGTAACAATTTTCGATAATAAAATATGACATCGATAACATTAGTACATGTTATACTATTCCCGCTTTGTTCACCTGTAACTTGACAAACTCACTGAAATTAGATTGATAAATCAGCTAATGTTTGCGAAGGCATGAAACACGATACTTCAAGTTGTGTTTACTTGCTAAAACAGCTTTCTATGACGAGCATACATCATCTACCTACGTGACTTTTGTATAGGACCGACCCACAAATAATAGACTGGAAACAACCTAGTTTCCGCACCATTTCTTTTAACATGAAAATCCAACCGAAAATATGCAACGGCATAAATATCTAAATAAAATTACATAAGAACTATTAAACACAAGTATTCTTTGTATTTAATTATTCATAGTTTAGTACTATATATCTATTTACTTGGTTTGGAAGATAATATACTAATCTTAATGAATTACATTTATATTTTAAACTTTAGAAAGGATTGAAAACCAACCTAATACGATGAAAACTATAGGTTAACTAATTAAATAGATCAATAATCGAAAACCCATTGAAACTATTACAAAACGAAAACTAGAAAGAAAAAAATCAATTCGAAAAATATTTTTATTGCACTTTTTTCTCATAAATTTTTTTTTTGTTGTTGTTGATAAAATGAATGCATAAACGGACTAGAAAGAGGAACTAAGATAAGACCGATACATACATAGTCTGTCTTGTTATTTCACTTGTTTCTTAAGTTAGAAGTTCAGTATAAAAGTTGTAAAGAAAAAACAATGAAGGTCAATTAGGCGGAGAGAGTAAGATAAATGGTAGCAGTAGTAATATATTATTGATCACAATTCATTTTCGATACAAAAAAGGAAGAACTAAAATTATTGTGGAAAATTTTCAATGATTTTCGCTGTTGATATATATATATTTAGAAATATTAGGGAAAAAAAAGCCCTAGTCAAGTACAGTTGTTTGATTTTATGTAATTTGACCATGTGAACAGTTATAATAATAAAAAACAACAACAATTAAGTAAATTGAAGATATGCTGATAGTAGTACTGGTATACATTGAGCTATAGTTTTGCTGCTGATAATAACTAATAAAGTAAACTGATTGTTAATTTTTTTTCTCTAAAAAACAAAGTTTTGAAATTTGTACACAGCTGATTAAAATTTGACGAGAGGGTAATAGTTCAGAGAAACAACAATAACAAATAACAACAGGAATGGAAATTTCTATCTTTTCTTTTTTTTTCTCATAGTAAGTTTAAAAACATTTTTTTCCCTTGGATTTTCCAATCACAGATTGGTTTAATGATCAAAATTTATATTAGAATTATAAAAGCTGAAAAATAATAGGATGGGAGGATATTTGAATAAAATGATGATAAAACGTTAAAATTTGAATATGCCTCGTCAAAGTTTCTGAAAGGAAATGTTAAAAAGAAAATTAGAATGAAACAATTAATACCAAGCAAAATGAATTCGTCAGACAAAAAAAAATGTAATTTATCTGTTCAAATGGATGGATTAGTTTTATTTGGATTTAACAGGAAAAAAGTGCATATCATTCATTTCATAGACTCATTCAAGTGTAATCAACTTTTACTTTATGGTGTAGGGTATATGAACTAGAAGAATCTGTCATTAAAATAGTCTTCGAGATTTATCATCTTAAGTATAAAACTGTACTTTTTCCAATATCTCTTGGGTCTTAGAAACACTAATGTCAAATGCTAGATGACAATTCACACCTAGCTGTCTGATTATCATTGAATGACAAATTAAGACAATTCATTATATCAAGACTACAAACTGATTTACATCATCCACTGACTAACTGGAAAGTAATTTATAGATTTTAAACTTGTAAACATCGTATTTGTTTATTATTGGGACTTGCTGCTTTAGATTTTTCACAAGTGCTGACCACTTAGAATTGGAGGCTTGGTAACATTATTTTATTTAAACAATGGTACGATAGATCTAATTACTTTTCAAGGATTTAATAGCTCATATAAAGTTGGTGAGATGTATTTTACAAAAAAAGACGAGACAATATTTCTATCAAACACGAAAGAACAGGTCGGATAAATACGATAGCAGGCATTATTTAATGGATGGACAGCAATATTGAGAAAAACAACAACAACAACATGAAAATGTCAAAGTATCTTATTGTCAATAAACCAAGTAATTGGTATCAAACAATATCATAAGAAACTTTACCCGAATAAACTACTTTACATAACCGATAACATCCGAAAGAGTTGTATTTTAATGTTAAGTTATAACAGGCAAAGAAAAAACTGAAGGTGATACGACTGTTTAGAGGTCGTTAACTTGCGCATTAAATTTAATTTTGGAACCAGGGGGTTCCAAAACGTATGTATATGAAGAACGAATTTTTATGGATTTGCAAGAGACCTAGTTTTTATTATTATTATTATTATTATTATTATTATTATTATTATTTGAACACATATATATTGGTGCAGGAGTGCGCCGAATATATATGCACAACACAAAACAATGAAAATCTAAGGGAAAAAAAGTGAGGAACATAAAAAAGAAATAATAATAATAAAAAAAACAACGAAGAGATTGGTGTAAGGTAGTGTAATAATAATAATAGCAATAGTAGGGGAACAGAAGGGTACAATCAGAAGAAATCTTTCAGGTAAGGAAGATACAACCACTTTTTATGAAGAAAGTAAAATAAGGTTACAGCAGGATCGCTACTGGCTTCTATTCTGAGCCATATCTAATAACGTTTCTAGCCACTGTGTAGCACCATCTCTCGGACCCCAACCAGGGAGTCGTGAAGGACCGACACAAGCCAGTCCTTTACAGCTTTCTTTCATACCACGACACCATGTCATATACTGACCACCTCTCCGCTTTTTCCAACCAGTCCCAGAGTCGGCAAATAATGCACGACGTGGAATTCTCTGGGACGACATTCGTAGAACATGTCCAAGCCACCGAAATCGGTGTGTCAACATGGTGACACCAATTGCATTATCATCTCTGTGCCCGAACACACAATGCCGAAACTGAATTACTAACACGGTGTTGCCACTAGATGTCAGCAATCCTTCGGAGACAACGATGATCGAACACAGAAAGTCGTCTAACGTCCTCAACTCGGAGAGGCCAGGTTTCACAAGCATAGAGCAAAACTGCTCTCACCGACGCGTTGAAGATCCGATCTGTTACAGCCAGACTAACACCACGAAGGCACCAAAGGTGGCCCAGATTGGCATATGTCACTCTGGCTTTCACTATACGTGAGTCGATCTCATCAGTCACGCCACCACCGGCATTCATGTAACTACCCAGATACACGAACGTCTCGACTACTTCTATCTGCTCACCATCCAGGGTGAGTACAGGATTAGGATCCTGCCAGTCTTGTAGAAGTACATTGCACTTCGAAGGTGCAAAGCACATACCATACCTTCGGACACTGATTGCCAACTGATTAAGTGCGGATTGAATGGCTTGGGCATTATCGCACAGTAAGACAATATCATCCGCATACTCAAGGTCCAGAAGTCTTTCTCCAGTCAACAGATCCACACCGCCATTACTTACATCCATCAGAGCTGTTTTCAGAATGTCATCGATGGCAAAGTTGAAGAGGAATGGTGAGATTGGGCAATCCTGTCTAACCCCACTGCTCGAATGGAACAGTGTAGAGAGGTGGTTGTATGCCCTCACTCTACCTGAGGTGTTTGCATATAAGGTCTTTAGGATATTAATAAACTTCTCAGGCACACCGTTCTTCAATAGACAATCCCAGAGAACAGTCCTATCCAACGAATCGAAGGCAGTCCTGATGTCAATAAACACTACGATTGTTGACCCTTGATAAGTATGGCGGTGTTCTAACATTTGGCGGAGGGTGAAGATATGATCAATACATCCTCGACCAGAACGAAACCCAGCCTGCTCCTCGCGAGTCAATCTTTCTCGGGTTTTGAACAACCTAAGAAGTATGTTGGAAGCCAATAGCTTGGACGCGATCGGAAGTAGACTCATCCCCCGATAGTTGTTACAGGAATGACGTGAACCGTTTTTAAAGAAAGGGACAACTATCGACTCATTCCATGACGTTGGTACTCTTTAGTTCCAAAACCTTTGTAAACAACGTCGTCAATCCCTTAGTCAGAAAGTCACCACCATCTTTAAAAAGGGCCGGAGGTAATTCATTTGGGCCAGGTGATTTGTAACGCCTCAGAAGTTGGAGTTCCTTGCGGACTTCCACCTCGTTTGGTGGATCAGTCGTCACCGGCCATGGAGGGCAGAACAGTTTGACCGATGTTGTCGGAGCAGCAGGCCAGTTGAACTGCCCTTCGAAAAATTCTGCCCATCGTCCAAGACGTCGATGGATGTTAGAGACCTAGTTTAGATTTTAAGCGCTTTACTAAATAGTAGAAAGGACTGAGAAACGAAGGTTGTATGATGCATTGAGTTTTCAAACTAGCAAAACCTTCAAAGAGAAGTGTTTTTGTGATCGACACATTTATATAATTAATTGTTTTGCTTGGAATTACGAGAATCCCGAGATGCTAGAGATGTTATTCAAACGATCTAGTGAGACCGTAGTCATTGAGCAAAATATATGGTTTGAAAATTAGCATATTTCGTTACATCCCTGAACGGTATTTCAATTAAGAATCTCGGTATATTGTAGCGTTGATTAATCGATTTGCTCTTAAATTGTATACTTTTTAACCTACTGAATAATTAGCAACAAATGAGATGTATTAAAATTGTTCGTAAAACATTCTTCTTTACCACAAAATACCCGCTTTATAACTAAACAACACATTATTTGACTAGGTATTGAGGGATATTATAAGCCATTAGATTTGTGGGACTTAGTTTCTATATAGTGATCAGACTCTTGAAATTTATGGAGTTCTGTGTAAACGAATCATTTCCAGCATACGGTAGGCAAACGAAAAACAATGAAGCGAAGCTTTTAAGGAAAATGGATTATTTAAACAAATTAGTCTAAAACCAGGTTATTTCAGTTATTTTCCGTAGAAAAAATTTATGAATGGACTTACTATAAACCCAAATCCATGTTCGAAAAAATATCATTTAAATGAACCCGCTCCTCATCTACCTCTGTGATAGTTGAAAGAGCTGGGGGAGAAGATGTAGAAATGCTGCGTTGTGTGCGCCTTGATAAAGTCCACACAAGTGGTGGGGAGCTGCCTAATAGACGGGATGAAGGGTAATCTTGAACTGTGTAGGATCCCGATGTTTTGGTAAGTGCTTCCTTCAATGTGGAAGAACATGCAACAACATCAGTCCAAGAAATCTGCAAAATTAAATGAGGAAGGATTCATGAGTAGGTTTTTCAAATTAAATCAGCCATTCATAATCAACGTGGAGTCAGAGACAAATGTTCGTTAGTCTAACTTGCCATATAGACCAAATAGAGAAAATCAATAAAGTATTTTCTAAAGGTAGAAGATTAAATTATCGTATCAGATGCTTGACCATAATCTGAAGGATCATTAATATTTACCGAGTTGGCGAGATAACTTGAAGTCATTCGACTCCTAACCGCTATATCGTTGGTCCGAACGCCGCTTCATATACTGTTACACCTAAAGTGTGGTTTAACTACGAGTACAAGAATCCCAAGTAGGTATATAAGTCATATTATTTTAAAAATCCACAAAATAAGGTGAGTTAGAGTCATATATATGAACCTGTATTTGGTAAAACTAACACTTCACTCTATACTGCTTTTAGGCCGTAAAAAATACTATCTGCAGATATATATGGATTACTAGAAATAATAATACGGACCCTCGAGGCAGTGTTCATCTTTAATGAGACCATTAGTATTTCGCTATTGAGGCTAAGAATAAGAAATTATAAAAAAAATTATTACCGAGATAGTTGAGAAGCGGATCTAGCTAAATATTTCCTCGAAATTGGATATGAATTTATGGTAAATCTATTCATAATTTATGTTGTGCTTACAGGAAACAACTGAATTAAGTGCTCATTCCAACAAACTGCTTGGTGAAGTGAATCTTCGATCTACTTTAAAAGCATCTAAAGACAGTTTATCCTGGTGCATTACACCCCCCATCAAAAGAGAAAGTTGAATATAATGCTGATTGCTGTCAAAGATATACCATATGTCTATAACAGTTAGTCCAAACAATATAAAGACTTGTTGTTTGAGGTCTGTAAACAGTAAAAGACTAGAAGTTAGATAACTCAGAATCAGTACCAGTTGTCATGGTAAGATCGTCTTTGGTTTTCTTCTATATATTTACCCTATTGTTACTGTGATTTCGCTAGCCTCTTTCCCACTTTCCTCTGCTGAAGTTAGACGTAAGGTGAAGATGGTAAATCAGTTGAAGTGGTAAACATACATGGACTGAGGTATCTAACCACCGCATACCTAGACGCAAGATATTTGCTGGTGTAGGAGTAAGTTGGAAAAAACCATGGTTGATAATTATGTACGAGGTGTTGTAAAGGAAAAAAGTAGGTGTTTAACTTCCGGAATGGAAATAACACATATAAATGGGTTGAATCATAACTATTATCAACAACCTACAAATGAGTTTTTCGATCGTTAAGTTACCAACCTGAGTATTCCCGCCAAGCTTCATACTATTTCTTTAAAGCATTTGTGAAAATTCTGATAAGATTGGAATACGACATAAGTTACAGTACCTAAAATGTGAAGCGACTCAACTCGGGAATAAGAGTTACCAAATACTACAAGTACGTCTCTTTAGCAAAAAGCTACTGTAAAACACCAGTCAGTTCTAGATTTGCGAACACACTGCTAATAAGCTGTTTTGAGTCTGCTTTCAGGGTGTATTTAAGAAAGTATTTACTGAACTTCTGAACAGTAAAATCAAAATTATTCGCAATATGATTTAATGATAAATAAATATAAAAAATATCAGCAATCCAACATTAGTAAAGGATAGATTTCGCAAATAATATTTTTACTTGTAACAGCTATCCCGTAATCAACTGTAATTGTGTTTGATAAAGTCATTTGACCAGCAGACCTCAAAATAAATGTGAGATTGTCGATGAGGGCATTTGGTCTTTTTAATGGTAGTATATTTCAGTAGATTACGATAAGTGATGTCATTATTAACCATTAGAACTGGTCTAATGTGCGGCTTCCAAAATCCGGTTCGGTATAAGTATGGTGTAAAACTTGTGGAGTTACTTAATGTGAGTCAAAAACAAACTAGAAGTTGTAGACTGTTAAGATCAGCCAGGAAGTAATATATATCCGCATATATATTGTGTGGCGCATATGTATTGGCGCTCTCTTGTACCAATATTTGTGTTCAAATAAATAAATAATAAATAAATAAATATATCCGTAATCAGAGAGATCACTAAACATATATAAATAATATTTCCACCAAAATCAAGAATTATTATGGATGTGCTTAGTTCCCATTAAAAAATGCATTGGTCAAACAAGGTTTCATTTCTAAGTTATGAGAAGGGAATTTATGAAGTGAAATTTGTTTAACAAATATAAATTAGGCGTTAAAGTTACTTACGTTACATATAAGCGACAAGTTATAGAGGTCAGACGTATGGAACTGCAACCAATCGTCAGCTGAACCCAGTGACCCCACAGCTGAATTAAAACAAAGATGATTGAGCAAGGCCAGTGCTAGGCACGAAGGACGAAAGCACGATACCTCTGAGGAGACTAGAGCTATTTCGATCTGACGACAAATAGAAATAGGGACAGGCAACCAAGAGTTTTGATTTCTAGATTCATTCTGATAAGACGCAAACGGGATGCCAAACGAGGAGAAAATGGACAGGAAATCAATGGCTGTAGCCGAGCATGCACCGATAGCAGCAACGCTGGAAGGCCCCAACTTTGTAAGGATAATTTCCACCATTCGTGTCAGATCAGCAGCTGTGCCGCCACATCGTGATAGCGTTACAAGGCTTTCAGGTGTGGGTGAAACGTGTTCCTACAAAATAGTACGACACTGGTACAATCAAGTTAAGGCAGTAAAGAACAAACCAGCAAACTTCTTGTAATTTATGCAATAAAATACAGTCAGATGAAACTGCAGTCAGGATAAGTCAAGTGGATGAAAAAATGAGGCTCAAAATAAATATTCTAATATATGTGAGAGATCGTAATTTCGGGAACTAAATGAAAAATTAACATGTAAGTAAGCAACAAAATGAAACGTAAGAATCGTCACCACACTTAACATTGATCACCTTTCATCGTTAGCATCGTAAATCAATAAATCATTAAGACCAAGTTATTTAGATCTTTAACCTTCAACTGCTTCATACTGGCAAAAACTTAAGGCAGTAACAACAAGAAATAATTCCAAGGTTTACTTCCCAAGTTTTACAGATGTAGTTGGCAGCATATGACAAAAGTATGAGACCTACCATAGGTCAATTATGGGCAAGTGTAACGCCAGCATGCAAAAGCGAAACAGGTAGCAATAATCGCACGTCTAACTCGGCTAGAATTTATTAACAAAAACAATTATCTTAAATCACTTTGTATATTTTACTGGGCTATCATAATGAGATCACACCAGGTCCACTTGATAGAAACGGAAAGTTAGTTGCGCGGACTATGAGATGAAACCGTACAGAAGAAGAAAGGATTTCACAAGTGAAGTATACCAGTTAACTCGATTGTGGTATATAGTTTTCGGGAAAACATGCTTTGCGCAAAACACTTAAAAATAACGAGTTTAATAACTCAAGTAATAATTAAATTCGTAATACAAGCCCCCTAGTATACTGTAACATCAGGCATTTAAAAGCTTGTATACATATTCGTTGAATTCTTAAAAATATACTTACGGATGATCTCTCGAACTTGGAAGTGATATAGTAGCACGCAGCGGCCACGCACATTGCGTACTTTGGTTTAACCTATATAGTCACTGTATACAAATAAATTCCAAGCTTACCTTGACTCTAGCAACCAGTAAATCCATTAAACACACTGCCTTGCAGAATATGATGGAGGAGAGCGAATAATAGGCGCTATGTAAGGACCACAGTTTGAACAAAGTTTCTGCTCTCAATGCTGCGTCAACTTTATCATCCAAATCCTGAAGATATTATAGTACAAAAATTACGGCTTACTGAGTTCACAGCTAGCAAATGCTCATTACCAATATAAAGTAATTTTTCTTGAGACAAAGAAGAGAATAATTTTTCCTGAATAGCGTAGTAAAACTAAGAATTGTACAGGAGGCTGTATGAACTTACTGCTTGGCAGCGAATGCTTGAAAAGTGAGTTGGTGTGCAAAGACTGAAGGTTTGTGGTGAAAGACTTCGGCCAGGAATAAGGTCATTTTCGAAAGTTCTGTAATGACTAGGAGTGATTTCTTGATGCGACTCCGAATTTGTCTCGGAAACTTCCAGACGTTTTTTCAGACGGCGACCTTTTCTGGGGGACTTTACAGATGGAAGCACTGCCTTAGGTACATTATTGGTTGGTGCTCCAAAGATACCCATCGTGTTCCTTGAGCTTGTTACCATCATTATGCCGAGCAGACTAAGGATGGTTGTGAACCGGGTTTAATAACAAAGGTATGAAAAAATCCGAGATCTGATTGGCCAACTGGAAGTGACCTTGACACACAGAGCAGCTGATGCAGCGGACATTTTACCTTTGGAAATGGATATTACAAACAAGAACAATGTACAAAAAACTTATCACGTAATTTCATGGAGCATAGCATTCAGTCCGATGCAAAATCATTTTGAAAACACCTTGTTTATGTCTAAAATTTATAGTCGGATTGTTAAGCTAATCTATTTTCTAAGTGAGCTCCGATGCTTTGAGGTACGGTAAGTAAGCTAAGATGCATAGAATATAGCCTATATCCAATTTTAAACTACATTTGATACGTGGGTGATGATAAGGATCAGAGTACTGTGTGCCTCTTACCTCTTATTTGATAAACAGGATTAGTAAAGTTCATGTTTCTTAAGACCGAATTTAGGCAGTAGAAGTGAAGTGTTCATTACGGACAAGTATGATTCTTGTTTTATCCCTACTTGAAACTAGGTGGTAAAACAACTTAGTTGTGAAGGAAAGCGATCGAGGAGTGCCATTTCGGTAGTCCTCCTCAGTATTCACAGATCCAAAGTTATATTTGGGTCTTTTTTGGAAGATTCAACTGAGGGTTTCATAATCTACTGATTCGGACCTCGAAAAAGTTTGAATGTGGTTTTATGAGAGCCATTCTGTGGCCATTTCCTCTTTGTGTGTGCCTTATTACTGAGACCTATCATCGTTTGATTCGGATGGAGAGAATTACGTGCAGTATGATACATCATGATTATATCCCATCTAATCCGATGCCCATGTAGCATTTTTTGCATTATCTTAGTACCAAACGTAATCAAGAAGGTAATTGCCTGATTCGTGATAACCACTCAGGGACTGGCCTAAGAAGAGAGGATACGTCCCGTCATCGGTGGTTCTATAGTGAAGAAAGTAGAGTGCTGAAAACTATCGTTTTATCTAGCACTAAATCAATGAAGGCGAATGACTCCTAGAACTGCACTGATTGAGCTTGTATTTTGTGATTTGACCTTGGCCACAGACTGTCCTTTATCGCTAAAATTTTCTGTTGCATATCATCAGGCTGTTAAAAATAAAGGTGCATATAAGTAAACTCAGGGTCACATGTGGTTCTGTGTGGGAAGGGGATGAGTGGTAAGTCCTGTCTGACTCCGGTCGTAACTTGGAATATCTCTGTCAGCTGTCGTTCACCCACGACATTGCACTATAGTCCGTTGTATGGATTCCATATGATACTGATAATTTTTTTATGTACTCCATAGTGTCGAAGAAGTTTCCATAAGGTCCCCTTATCCACACTGTCAAACAACAGTTTCAACTCCTCCCAGTTACGCGTAGCAGACCCCTCTCATGCTAACGTAAATAGCCATAACAGGGGCTACGAGTCTAACCATCAAGACTATTTTGTAAATAACCATACACTTAACAGTAGGCCTGTACAAGATTTTTTTGGAATAAGACCCCTAGTGACACCTCTGTTGAAGCATATAGCCCAGATTATTTCAAACCACATGCAAACCATAAATTTGTTTCCTCCGTACAGTTTCCATCACAGAGTACTCCCACCCTTTCCTCCTGGGTAAACTCCCCAATCAACTTCACTAGCTCATTTGATACATCTCCCACTAAATCTAGCTATCAAAATACCGAGCTAATGAAGAACATTCAATCCATCATTTCAAACTCATCTCACACCCGCGGGGGTTACGACGACTTTATCCGAGATACCCTCACCCATTTTAACTTAGTAGGCCACTTGCTTAATATATGTCTTATCAACGCTCGGTCGATCTGCAACAAAAAGACGGATTTAGCCCTGTTTGTATCCATATATCAACCATCAGTTATTATGCTATCTGAAGCATGGACTAACAGTAATATTTCCGACCAAAGTATATCTTTTGATAACTATTTCCTGTATAGAAGTGACAGATTGAATGAACGAGGCGGAGGATGCCTTATTTACGCTCACTCTAGCCTAAACTCACTACTATGTGATATGCCTGAACTAAACAAACTGAAGGATTCGGTGTGGATTGTATTAAAGCTGTCGAATTCCGTTACCTTACTGCTCGGCTGTGTTTATCGTCAACCTAACGCATCAATAGATGATATAGCAGTATTATCGGAGGTATTCACACTAGCATCATCCCTCTCATTCACAGGCAAGCTCATTTGTGGTGACTTCAATATGCCCGAAATTTCTTGGCTGCCAGTCAAAGCGCCGAGACGTTATGAATCATTTATTGAATGTCTAGAGCTCGGACAATGGACTCAGTATTTAGATAGCCCTACCAGACATCAAAACATATTGGACTTAGTCTTTACCAGTGGCCTCATCCCCATTACTTTGTATATTGGAAAAAAGTTCCCAGGTAGTGATCATAACATTGTCATATGCAGCCTTAATGTAAAAACCACAACCAATAGAAGCAAAACCGTAACACTTCGTAGAAACTATCGCAAGGTTGATTGGAATAACTTCCACAATTACCTAAGAAGCAGTGATTGGGGAACCTTCTTTACCTCAAACAATACCGACACATTAACCAATATATTTTATCACAACATCAAAAGTATCATCAACAACATCGCACCTTTAGAATACTGTAAACCTGCGTTCTCCAAAGATCTCTATATACCGGTCAGTACAAGAAGACGTCTTCAAAGACATTGTACTCAATTCCACAACTTAAATGACTTTTCCTCTTTAGTAACGATGACAGAAATACTTGTCCGAACAGAGGAAATAAGTAAACAAAAAGCAGCAGCACAGGAAAAACGTGCAGTTGAACTTAATAATAACTCCTCTGCACTCACCATACTACTCCAAAATAAACTTAAACGCTCTAAAC